>OY720420.1:71429159-72839159 GCA_963082815.1 Melanotus villosus
ATCCTTGAATTGAAACATAAATTTCTGAAAATAACTACGAAAGCTTCTCGTGTTGACAACTCATAAACTTTTTTCCCAAATTCAAATCAATCGGTAAATTAAATTACATAAATTTAGCGAATTTTAATAATGTGAATTGAATTAAATTAGCAGTTAATTATGATACTTAACAGTTCCTGTTTTTTTTTTTTTTATTTAAAGGTATTAAATTGAATTTTAATTATTAATTTTAATCAAATACATTCGACTAACACAAAAACTTAACAACCTCACACGAAAATACAAGGCTTTGGGTGAGATAAACTCCTGAATTGATTTAATATAATTCGCTTTAGTCGGAAAAATAAATTTGCATATGAAATCTTCACATGCAATTTCGAAAATTACTTTTAATCGTACCCTTAAAAACTCAGGTTAACCTTTAAATTTTTCACAAAACAAATAATTATTACCCGGAGTTAATCTTCAAACGCACTTCCTAAACCGAAAATTACAAAAAAATCTCACCAAAGTGGTTTTAGATATGCATTTATTTAAATAACATCCCAAACAAGTGTCAAGGTTCGTTGTATTAATCATAATTTTTTCAACGCCCACGCGGAACTCTTACCACTTCTAACCTGCGGGTGGATCTAAACTTACGATTACAATCAATTAAGAAACATAATCGCTCAATGATTCTTGTTTACATCAGGAAAACATTATTTACAGGCACGTTTAATGTTTGGGCTGTTGTTGCTACTGGGTGTTTCTAGCCAAAATCAGAAAGATTCCGATGAAGGTAGACCTTACGAGTTTAGCTTTACAATCGAGGGCGAGCAACATCGATACGAAAAGAAAGGTGGGTACTTCCTTAGTGATTATGATTATAATTAATAAAGCGGCAACTGATTTTTTAATTTTGCAGATGTAAACGGCATCATTGAAGGTGAATTTGGTTTTATTACTGGAGACGGAGTTTATCACGTCACTGTGTATGCGACTGATGAAAATGGATCTTTCAAAATTCTTAGCATGCGAAATGTTAAGATAAGCGAGCGTAAGTATTCAGAATGAAGACTATTTTAACATAGATTTCACCTAATAAACAAACAAATAATAATAATAATAATAATAATGCAGAAAAATTAGCATGGGAATTAAACTTTGAAGAACATTGAAAACCATAAACCAAATACGTATTTCGGCCACTAAGTTACCATGCTCAGTGGAAGAGTTAATAGTTTTGCAAATTTGCATTATTTTATTATTATAACTTAAGAACCTATTATTAACAATTTGACAAGGTTGTAAATGCTTACAAAAGTTAATCATTCAGAGAATACGCGGAAGGAATTAAAAATTTGGACTGTTATTCATTGCTCTACAAAAAATTAAAGGAAGTGCAAAGCGAAGTAAAAGTTACGTTTGAATAAAGCATTTTTTGTTGTTATTCAAAAATTTGTTCGGGTGTTAACAAGGCCATCTTTTTTACAAAATGTCACATTGCATAACTTGAATAATATTCAAAAACTGAATAAAAGCTTCCTGATAAGGAGAGCTGTACAAATATTTTATTTATTAAAAATAATTTGTTTAATAACCTAAACAAAGTTTTAGCCTTCCATTTCTGAAAATGCTCGAATATTAATTAAAATCTTAGTAAACCCAACACTGTGAGGGAACTCTGAAATATTTAAATGATTTACTTTAAATAATCATCCAAAAACATAAAACAAGACAGCAAAATTTGCTTCGTGATCCAGCTAAATTAAACTTTAACTGATTTTAGCTTACAAAATGCGTGTAACCACCTACCTTTTAATTTCTGAACCATCACAATTATACCTTCTCTGATTTACCTAAAACGTAAAAAAATTAAAAGATCAAGGATAAACCTATTAGTTTATTTTTTAACACGCAAATTCGATTTGGTTTTAAATCTTAACAATGTTGGTTTAGCGGTCAGTTTATTGCTACAAGCCAGGATTTCTTAATGTTATGGTAACGGGTGTTCAAAAAAAAACTATAAAAACATTTGAAGTTGGGCCTGAAAAGTATATCTAGATGTAACGTACCTTTTTTTGAAAACAGGGTAAATCCTTTATGGACACCATTGCATTCTTGCACAAAGGTAGTGTGAGACTCCCGTGGTGGTTTACTCACTAAAACACCTCCTGTTCTTCCGCCTGCACCACGGAGCCATTTTCCTATATCTTCACGGTGCAAGTTGTCCTCTTTCTTTATTATTCCCGATTTCTCTGTCTTTCGTTTTCTTCTTTTCTTTTCATTATTGTTGTTATCATGCTTTCTATCGTTGCCCAATGCTCCTCAGATGTCAACATAATGTTTATTAAGTTTGTTTCCCTTAACTCTTCGTTTACCGCTGTTTACTACATCTTAGTAGCATGTGTTCTGCTGTGCCCTCTTATTCGTTACCATAGAGGCAAGTCCCTGTATCTGTTTTGCCTATTCTAGCCAAATAAGAATCCATACTCTGTTAGCATCTGCATTAGTTCTGGTATCAGCTTGTGGGTTCATTCACCAGTTTGGCAATTCTCCCACCGTTGTTGCCACTGATAAAGTGTGTCTTGCTATTTGGCCTTTATTTCATTTGGATGCAACCCAAAACTTGCTGCCCTCTTTTCTCCCAGTAGGTCGATTAGTATAATTCTGACGAGTACTCTGGAGTACCATCTTTCGTTGTACCTGTTCGAGTTTTCTTTGGTATAGTTTGATTTTCATGGCATCTATCCAAACTGGTGCTGCATCGAGGAATCCACCGCCCTCACTTGCTCCTCCTATCCGCGGCATTGTTTTTGTTACCACCTTGTTCGCTTTCTCTATTATATGTTGGATATATGGACCGAAGGACATGCGTTTATTCAACATCACTCCCGGTTTTGTGTGATGTTATCTTCAAGTTAATTCTCCCATACTTTTTTCTTCCTCCTACAAGCACGATTTCTGCTTTATCGGCGCTAATTGTAGCTTTTTGTCTGTCATCCATTCGTTAATTCTGTACAATGCCTGGTTTACCGTTCTGACTAACGCCTTTTCTGTTACTAACTATAACTGCAAGGTATCAGCATACGCCACAGTCCGTAAACATTCTGGCATTTCCACCTTGAGCACGCCATCCTGCCGTTACCTTCAGCCTTTCTCTCTCTTCTAGCTCTATATATCTGTTTTCCAGCTAGCTTTTAATTGGCGTCTAGAGTGGTGGTGAAGTAGCTCTTCTCTCTAATTTTCTCTCTATCTCCTTTCACGGCACTGAATTTAAACCGTTTCATACGTCTAATGCCGCTATTGCACATAGTTTCCTCGCTTTTTCAGATTTGCTCAACTCCTCCTTTGCTGCTTTGAGAATTTCTTTTATAGCATGTACCGTTGATCGTCCGTCTATAAATTGATCGTCCGTCTATAAAGCCGTATTGTCTTTTGGATATATCCTCCCTTTCCTTTAACTCCTCTCTCAGCTTCTGCACTATTAATCGTTCTAATAATTTTCTCGGGGTGTCCAATGGACAGAGTGGTCTATATGAGGGTGCTCATCTGGTTTTCGGGCTTTGGTATGAGAATCAGCTTAGCTGTAATGTACCTGCTTTTTATTTTCAGCTTTATCTTTGATATTTTTCAATTTTGCTTTATTTTTTAAAATACCTAACTAAATTTCTAAAGTTATACAAATAAACAATTAAGCTGATATTTAATATCGTTGTTCACGTTAAAAACTAATTTAATAAACAGAAAACATATGCCTTTTAATTAAATAACACATATTTATTAGCACAAACCACATGGTCGTGGTTAACTCTAAACATCGTTATTATTGAATGTCCGTTACAGTCCTAATGATTTTTTCTTATTTTGCAAGACAAGATTTGTAATTCGTCGCCTGAATTCCTAAACAAAGCTTAAACTTTACTGAAATCGAAACAAAAGCACCACGAAATCATGCATTGGTAGTATACAATGGATTGTTAGTATGTTTGGCAATTACACTACGTCGAATTCAAATTCCGACAGTAGTTACGCCATACCACAGAAATATGGATGCTATTAGTTAACTTTCGACCTATAACTCAACAACAAAGCAGTTTTAGTGCCACTAAATGAACAAAATACAAAAACGTAATTTACCAAAATTTAATTTAAATTACAGCTCTGGATCAAGGAGGTAAACGTATAGGAGACGTTCCATTACCGCACCAAAAATCTGGAGCTGCTGCACCAGCACCACCAGGGCCACCAGCACCTCCACCACCAGTCCAAGCACAACCTGTTCCAGCTCCAACTACACCTCGTTCAATAACTTACGACTTTACAACAGCAACCACTCACAGACATGGATGTAGTGGATGTGGAATTGTACCAACACCCCCAACCGGACCATTGAAGTTCCAAAATCCAACATTCCAAAACCAAGATAATGGTGGTGGACAACAAAGCTCGCCACCCAGAAATGACGTTCCCCCAGGACTTATAGCCAGACCGATTTCACCAAGTGGCGAACATTCGTTCGAAACTCCATCATCTACCATTGGACCCGATTCTTTCCAACCACAGAAAGAATTATTACCTCCAGGTATTAGCCCTGCTCCACCAAGCAATGATGGTCCCGCTGGAGTAAATCCGTTCGGTCCTGGTCAACCAGCACCACAGGTTCAAAACCAAATACCAGGCAACCCCAAGAGTGCTTTATCTCAAGTAAAAGTTGACAAGGGCATGATTCAAGTTCCAGGAAACGACCCAATACCTATTAAGGACAAATATCCGAACATGGTAGACGGTTTGCCCGATGGAATTACAGAAACAGATATTACTGACTTGTTGTACAAATTTAATTACACAGTTGGATTCCATGGTCATTATGAAAAAGGTTTGAAAAATGGAGGTAAAGTTGGTGGTTACTTCGTTAATGGGCGCGATGGTATTAGTCGTGTTGTTACGTATGTTGCTGATGAGAATGGTTATCGACCCAAATTTTCGCTCATCAATCTTGGCTTGGAATCTGAAGATACACCAAAACCAGATAGCGAAAAGAAGTTCGGGCTTAAGAATTTCGAATTTATTTGGTATCCTATTAAGTAATAATTTATTTATAAGGCATAAAAATTATTTTTGTAAATTTTTATTAGGTTGTAATTATAAGGATCATATTAAGTTGTTTTGTGTGATAATGCTAAAAATAAAAAATAAATATGACACGATATACAGCTTTTGTCCATAGTTTGACTAAGTTGAAAATGTTTTAAAGAGTTGTAATATGTATTCTATCAGATAATCTCGTTGGAATAAAAAAACATACAACCGTACAATGTGATTTTTTAAAAACTCAATTGAAGCAGGCCGTATTCTGACTTAATACAGACAGTTCTAAGGTTATTAAGACAGAATACGGCCTGCTGCAATTGAGTTTTTAAAAAATCACATTGTAGATGTAGATATAGATTTTAAATTAAAAAGTTCTAGTTATTAATTCACAAATGCCATCAAAGGTTAGTCATAAGGAGGCATATTAACCTTTCTCAGTGTGCAACGGTGCAACCTAATGGTAGACAAATTCCGTTGGAAACTGCAGAAGTGAGGTATATTATGTATATTATGTATATCCTTGCTACGCGGGAAGCATAATAGTATCAAATTTGCAACAACAAAATCGTTGCAGAATCGCATGAAAATGAGAGTTCCACTGTAAATCTATCAGAAACACCTACTTAAATCTTCATTTAAAAAAATAACATTGGGAATGTTAATAAACTGAAAACGTGCGGTAAAAATTACAAAAGAGTTCAGTAATTAAATATTTCAAAGTTTCCCTGTACTTCAAACAAGGTTTCTAGTCACATTTGGAAAATTAATAAAAATATTATATGCATCAAGAACATGTACAACAGTAAGAAAAAACATGGAAACTGGTACCAAAAAATTGATATTTCGGTGTATATCAAGGTAGTGCTAGTCACAGTGACCTACATCACCCTCACATGAACATCCAAACAGTTCAGGAAGCTGGAAAGCAGAGGAAAAATGTTTGAAATAAAAAGGAACGTTTTTAAATAGAAATTGTGATAGAATGATTGCTGTTTTTGACTTTAAGAAAGATCTTAGAGTAGTTATACCTGATAAGAACCATACGAAAAAACAACGGCAACTGAGATCTTAAGCAGTAGACAGTCAGAAGGCGAGATTTGTAATCTAATTAACAAGGAAAGAATAGGTTGAGGTTAGGTCCTTTTTTTTCTGAACAAGGTAACAGCAAAGGGAGCACACGTAAAAAGATATACATTGACAATACAATAAGGTAGGGGAGCCAAACTGCATTAATATTTAAATAAAATTACTTTTAAATCTGTACAAGAATCCTGTAAAGTATTAAATAATACTATTGATAAAACATACAACTTTTCCATGAATGGCAGAATATCAAGATATAGAAAGCAATAAAATTGCAGCTCACCTAGTAAAACTAAAATTAATCAGACCAAAACCTTCCTGTAGGGTACCTTATAAAACTATCAAACAAATGGTTATAGCCCAGTGGCCAAGTACATTTTACCTTGCAAAAGGTTATGTAGTTTTGGATTTTGGATATGTTGTATGTACCTAGGCCCTTATTAAAAATCCAAGTTTTCTAATTTGGCGCGCCTGTGCGCGAATCAGTACGACCACTTTTGTGTCACTTTTTTCGGTGTTTGCTCGATTACTCTGTACTAGTGCGTCCTATATCAAAAATTAATCTTACCTTTTTTGTAGAGCACAAAATTTTCTACAATTTACCCCCATAACATGTTTTTCTAAACCTCATAGTTACCGAAATACAAAGCTTCAAAGCACAAAATTTTTCCAAAAGTTAGGGAAAACTACCACAAAAAATACAGTGTCCGTCATCTTAACGGTTTATTGGTTCAATTTAAAGACAAAATGAGTAACACTTTGCAGCCATATGGTAGATATGTGCATAAAAATTATAAATACGACCACAATACATGGAATATACCGGGTGTCAACGAAACCTGGGGCACCCTCATAATTTTTTTATTTTTTAAGATATCTGAATGAAATTTGGTATGTTTAATATACTCTTTAAGTGGCATTTGTTGACATAGGAAACAAGTTACTGTCACTTCCGGTTTCGCCGGAATTGACTACAACTTTGTTATTTTAAATGGAACGCCCTATATATTTATACATTTTTGGAATCTCAATTCAATTTTACGCATGGTAGTATCAAGTTCGAAACATTTTGATGACAAAGTAAATTTTTGCAGAAATTAATCTAGAGTGCCATGACTAACGCCAAATGAAAGTCAAGGTGCCCCAACACTCGAGACAAATTGTTTTAGAACTTTAACTATTTTAGTTGCTGTATTAGAATGGCCTAAATTGGCAAAAGTGCTTTTTCGAGAATAACTCTATTTCGAAATAATTTTGTATCCAAATGATAGATATATGTATAAAAAATATACAAATAATGTGTAATCGTTTAACCTCTTATATCTTTCGATGTTGAGGCTGGTGCGTTAGCGTATATGGTCTTACGCGTGAAATGCACCATGTGTATACTGTATAGTGTATGTGTGACTGTCTGTGTACGTATAGAACCTTGTTACTCTACCTCGTAGGTCTGAAATAGAAATAATACAAATTACTACAGATAAGGCGTATATGCAAACAAAATTTTTTGTAGAAAAATACTAAACTTTAGACTTTTGATTTTTTGGTTCTATCTGTAGTGTCACTTTCATTACTTTCTATAACAAAATTAAAATGTTCAATGTCTTCATTTTCTTGGGTGAACAGCTGATCAATTATTGAAGCCGCTTCTTCCTCTATGTCATCGTCATTTGTAATAATCTCAGGAGCATTTAGGCATGATTGTCCACAGCAATTCTTACAAATAATAGAGCAATGCAAACCAGCCTTTCTGCAGCTGCAGGCCTTAGCACACCCTTTCTTACATTGGCAAAAAATAGTCGGCAGCAACGAATCTGGTGCAGCGTTTTTTGTTGTTTTAATTGGAGTCGGTCCTCGCCTGTTTGTCGTCCAGTCCCAATCTAAAGGGTTCTTTTCCCTGCCCATCCATGTTTGGACTTCATGATATGTGCGTAATGCGTGATACCAGGCTGCATCTTGCGTTGGTGGCAGTCTGGCAAGGTGAAACTTGCTTTTAGTCATAGACTTTTCAAAAAGCTGACAGCGTAGATCGTCAAGAGTTTGAGCATTCATGTCCTCACCACACAAGGCTACGGAAAATTTCTCGTAACTTACGAAAAACTTTTTTAACTTTGAGGCTCTGTATTTCGGTAACTATAAGGTTTAGAAAATCATGTTGTTGGAGTAAATTGTAGCAAATTTTGTGCTCTACAAAAAAGGCAAGAATAACTTTTCTGTAGGACGCACTATTAAAGAGTTATCGAGCAAACACCGAAAAAAGTGACACAAAAGTGGTTGTACTGACGCGCGCACAGGCGTGCCAAATAAGAAAACTTGGATTTTTAATAAGGGCCTAGGTACATACAACATATCCAAAATCCAAAACTACATGACCTTTTGCAAGGTAACCCCCCCTTTTCACGACTTGGCCACTGGGCTATTAGGGAAAATTTGAGAAACGAACACTAAAATTTAGAAGGAAGCCCAAAGAGACTTTTAAGTAACTTATTTAAGGCTGGCATTTACGCCATGAAATATACCTCATTTTAAGCACATGTTGATCCATTTTTTTAGACGCATTTTTTAAGCAGGAACGGCAGAGCATTTTTTGTGTAATTATCCATGTCTTTTCTGTCTATTGATAGAAACATTCTTTTTAATTTCTAAAACCCAACTTTACAGTATTAAAAAATCTAAAGCTCTATTTTACTTCAAAATTTTCAAATAGTTTTTACAAAAATATTAATACCGTCAGTAGATAGATACAACCACTCTCTTTCAAACGCCACAAGAAAAAATTTTTCAAAATGCAAATTATTCCAGAAAAACTGGAAATAAGGTTCTAGAAAAATCGGTATAGATTTCAAATTTATAATTTAGCGTATAGGCAACACATATAGCACAGTACACATCGGATTTAAATCCGAACTTTACGGTAACTTGACAAGGAGATTAAAATTTAAATACACAGGAAATTGTAATGTTGTTTTTGCCATATCTTTTACAGTAAGAACACAAATAACTATGTAAATATGCAAATTTTCAGATACGAATCTTACGCAATTCCTGACCTCTAACCTCAACTCGTTTTTGACGTTCTGCTAAACGCGCCCGCTTTAATTGTTTCTTCTGACTTTTTGGTTATGCAACTTTAGATACGTCAAATAGAAAGGGAGTTATGTAAATGCCAGCCTTAAGTCTAGTATTTGGCCCTTTAAGTGTAGTTAGGGTTGCTAGATGTACAGCGTGGATCATTTTCGAAGGGATTCCAGGCTACATATCTCCTTAACTACTGCACCTACGCAAAAAGTAATAAAGGTGTCTCGAGCCAAATTTTTGAGACAAAGAAATTTAATTATAGTCTTTTGTTTTCGAGCTACAAGCGGAAATTGAATTTTTCGAAAATCCTTTTCAGGGTTACAACTCGTTTATTTATAGGTACAGAAACAAAAAAACATCCTTTTTTATGTAGAATTTAGATTTTTAATTTGCTTATTTGTGTTATAACATAAAGTTGTGTTTTTCCAAATAGCAACCGTAGTTGGCTTTGACACTTACGATCTATTTAAAAAAATTTCATGGGACCAAGATTGCAAGATCATCTGTATAACCCTACGCATAATAACCAGCGGCTTCCAGTTCTACAAGGAACCCATCGAAGACAAGACACCACAGCAGAGGTGATAAAACAGGGCAGCGCCGTCCCCACGGATTTGCCTGCTTGATAAGCGTGTTGATGCGGATGCAACGGTTTGATGGTAAGTGCGTTTTTATAAATACAGAAAGAGCACTTGTCATTCTTTACAACGTAAATTGCAATTGTTTTACAGCTATATGCTATTGTTTTCATCGCCGACGAGTACAAATTACAACAATCAGTTGTTTCCATGGCAAACCTAGACTTCAACTTTCAATCGTATTTTTTTCGAGAATTTTCTTATGTAAGACCCATATTGGTTTACATGGTTATAAAGAGAATAAAAAGTACTATCAGAATGGGCGAAAAAAAGTATAGTGTGCAATTTAAAAAAAATAAGTTGAATATCGCTGCCATAATATGAGTACAGATTTTGTAACATTTTCTTTTCCCATCTTATAGAGAATTTGCCCCCATTTACGAATATATATAGTTTATTATGGTTATTTTTAAAAATAACAAAGTTATAGGCCTGGGGAGTCATGTCTGAGACACCCTGTATTTCTCTCAACCATACGTTGTAATATTTTGAAGAGCAAGGAAGTCAGACTGATCTTAAGTCTTTGGCAGTGTCGTGCATAGCACGACCCTCCTTGGGAATGAAAATGACCTTGACCTTCATCAGTACAGGCATGTACCCCATGACCAGGCAAGCCAGAAGTAGATGATATGGGGGGCGCTAAAGGATCTTCGACCCCTCCTGAAGGCGGACAGGGAAAACGCCGGCGGGCCCTGAAGCGATCAAAAGTGGCCACTTTAGAAGCCAGTCAGAAGTAGAGAGAGCGACTGCAAATGGCCGTTGTGGGGCAGCTAGAGTTCTAGTGCCACCAGGAAAGTGCACATCCAAAATATGCCCAGGCACTCTTCCTGGTTGGAAGCAATAGTACTGCCTGGTAGTCTCAAAGACTCCAATCGCGACTGCTTGTTCTTACCAAGAATTTTAGTAAGGCGAGTTGCTTCAAGCAAAGACTCAATGCTGCAGCAGAAGTCCCTCCACACATCTTTCTTGTAACTGCGATTGCGGTCAGAAGACACAGAAACTGAGGCTAATGTGATGGCAATGGCTTCATGTCTTCTTTGAGTAGCAAAAGTCAGCCGAGTTTCCTGATTTAGAATCACTAAGTCAGTAGTGTATAGGTACTGCAAAAGGCATGTACCTCTAAAGTTGATGTCCGAACTGTCCCAGCAAGTGTGGTATCTCATTTTGGACGAACGCCACTGCAAAATTAGTTCAAAGTAAGCGTTCTGTTTCAGGATTTAGTTTAAGCGCTCTACCACTGATGGAATAGACACTAACGTTTACCAGTATACAGGGTTATCGAAAAATGTCGACCTCGATGTTTCTCGAATTTTTTAAATGGAACGATTTGCTAGTTAGATGGCCACTGCTTTTAGCTTTCGTAAAATACCCAACTTTGTATGTCTATAATTAATAATACCGTATTTCATAACAGCCGTAATGTACGAGTGTATTCCATCAGCAAACAATAATCCAAGCATCTTTCTCTCTTCGGTGCCATCTCAAACGAGGTTGAAAATCAACATGTTATATTCTGACCTATCGTTTGTAGCATGGAATAAGGTGGCGGTGTTCTGCTATGTCGATTCTTTTATGTTTTTAAACCAAGACTTTCCTTGACCTCTTTTACTATTTATTTTTCCTTTTAATACAATAATCTAAGCATAAAAATACTATAATATCAAATATAAATTTTTAATCTTCATTAATAATTCTAAAAATTCCTAATCATAAAATTTTAAAATCAAAACTTATAATTTATTATTAAATACATAATAAATTTTTGACAGTTCTACTAATTTCTTTTCTAAAAAAACTCGTTTTTATAAATTATTAATGTATTACATACGTAGACAAAAAGAAAAAATTAACCAAAACAAGTACTTCAAGTGTTTCACAAGATGAAGCGTCTAATTATTAATTTTAATCCGTTTTATATTCACATAAAATAAAACACAAGTATTAAGTTCTTCAAAAACTGATCTGATTCTAACGAATGTGACGACCCCTTTGTTAAATTGTTGAGGTTTTAGCGGTTTTGAAAATACGACGTAACAACTTATGTTGAAAATATACACTTTAAATCAAAACAAAATAAAGGAAACTACAAACATAAAGAAGTGAAAGCTCGAATGGTCTTATAGATGGCAACAGCTGTAACAATCAACTACTCAAGTCAGGTTCCATGCTCTCGGCAAACAACCTAAACTTTCAATTAATTATGGCATATTTGCAGGATTCACTACCGATTTATACCAATAGAAGTCTCTACAACTAATTGAACAATCACATAGTAAGAACCTACATTATCTACTTCATTAGTTTACAGCATGAGAAGAGATGTCGCTAGTAAGATACACAGAGAATTTTTAATTAATTATTTCAATTAATAATAATTGCAACTTCTTGTATAAACATCATATTTTTTATGCAGGAGATATCAACGGTGGGTTAGAAACTTAACCTGTAAAATTATACGTTTTGATCGTGATACATTCTTAGATTTAATTTACTTCCAATTAAAATTCATTAAAAATATTTTTCCTAAGAAGTAAGTCCTTAAAATCTCTAAAATTCAATTATGTGAACTATCTTGCAAATTTTACACCTCGGACTTCAAAAAATTTAAAATAAAGATAATTAAATTTGGGTTAATAATTTACAGGTCTTTAAACTCCTCCTAATACAAATTAAAGTAGAAATTCGTCAATATCTGTGATTTTAAAACAATATCTCGATATATTTGTACGCAGTTCACTTAGAGACTTTAACGCTACAGCAGAACACAAACCGGCATATTTAAACAAAGAAATTTTTCCCCAGTAGTCCACTACAGTTTAATATTAATTATTTATGTCCGTAGATATAAATCTATAATATTGCCCATTTTTGGTACGAACGACTTCAACAATACGTCACAGAACAAACATGTTTGTTTGCGCAACTAATTCTTGCAAATACCTTGTTTTTCAATCGCATAATCCATTAATAATTTTAATTGGAATTATTTGCAGTTACACGTATGTCTATTCATTTCCTTCGATGTTAAAAATTATTTAAAAGCAATTTGTCAAATTAATTGCAAAATAATTCACTTTCAAAGGAAAATTTTATGAAATGTGATACGTTTTCACTCTTAATTTTTAGTTTGAACAAAAACATAAACCCAGTATTAAATTATCTTCAATATTTTCTACCGAATTTATATACAAATTATAAATCAATAACTTAACCTTTTATTCGCACTTTAAATTTTATGTGACAGATAATAATATAAAACGATCTAATACAGCTGTTTATTCAAATTTCTGCGTCATTTTTTGGTTTTACATTATCCAACTGCTGTGTTTTTCAATACAGCCTTGAAAAATCTTTAGTAAATCAATGAATGTATTTAATATGATAATAAGAACATGTCCAAATCAAATAATATAGCATGCAATAAAAGCCGATCAACATAATTAATTTACATTAAAAACAAAGATTTCAACACTGACTCAGAGGTGTAAGTAACACTAGAAGGAAGATGTGGTAACTTGATGCATCATATTTTATAACCAAAACAGAAAAAACTCACATTAACGGACACATGCAAAGAAAAAAAAATCAAAATGTTCAATTTTATCTCAAGGTTATTATTACAACTTCGTAGATGAAATTCATTACAAGAGATAAGTTAAGATAAAAGCTTTGTCGTACTTGGTTACGTGAGAATTGTGCCGGAAGAATTCCCATAATACTCACAACAATGAAAGATGATTGTCATGAGGTACCTTAAAGAAAACATTTCTTTAAAGCGGTAACTGCCATCCCAATTGTTTACAAATAAGAGTTAGTGAAAAATTTCTTCCGCTAGCGTGCGGCAAAATCCATTGTCAGAGTCAAGAATCGACTTTGACTTGTTTGTTTAATTTTTTACCTTGAAATACCCCATAATAATACAGCCCTTTCCTTGACGTATCTACAAGACCGTAACGCTTGTAAAAAATTATATCGTGAAAATTAAAAAAAAAAGAATATTTCGCCATTGAGTTATTAAAACCCTAAAAAAGTAAAAAGCAACAAGCATTTTAAGGGTTTCTAAAGAGTTTACATAAATAAATAAAGTGCTCATTTATACTTGAATTACCGAACAAATGGAGTAATAATGTGCTGTTCACACTTATCACACTGTCCGTATGCGATAGGGGCTTAATAAAATCAACAATATTTTTACCAAGCAGACCAACCTCAAAAATTTTATTCTGTAGATGAGAGGCTCTACCTTCCCCCCGTATGTACACGGCCAATGTCAGGTAAGCATGAACAGCACGTACTCACTCCATTGGGTCGGTAATCCAGGTATAAGATGAAAGATGAAACCACTGATTTGGAGACACAAATAAAATCTGAAAAAATAACAATAAAAAAACTAATAGTTTTGGCGAATTAGCAGTTAAATAAACAAGCGGCATTTTCTAAAGCTGTTCTGGGCTGTTCAATATTTACTTGGTTAGCTAATGGCACTTCAGAGGAATCTTAACACTTGTGTACACATAGGTACACCGCACGACTTTTCGAATCCTTGTTTGTATTTCCAAAAAAATTCAATACGTCATTGGACTCACACGTAGGAAAGTGACGTGCCAGAGTGCATTCTAACCAGCCCTAATAAAGAAACACTTTAAAAAATCTCAATATTAAATATATACGAGTACAACCAAAGAAAAATTAGTTCTGAATTTTTTAAATGGTTATCCTCATTTTATTTTAACAAAGGTTATCTAAACAACTTCGTAACTCTTCTTTTACATAAATTGAGAAAACTAAACTGATTTATTTCTAAACCTACAATTTCACATATTGTATTCCAAATAAATTAAAACAATCCGCAATCCCACTAACTCTTTGTGAATTCAAAGATTACCTATCTAAAATATTTCTGGTATTTCTACTTTTAGCGACTTAAATATTTATTTTCCAAACTCTAAATCTGATGGCAACAAGTTTTCCTCCTACGTTGTTTTTGTTATTTGCAACATCTACATTCCTTGTACATTTTTGCAATACATTTTTTAACCTTTTGCATTATTTATATTAAAATCAACAGGTGCGTAACTGAGTTATCTTACTCAATTTCTAATAATGAAAATTTTATCTCGTGAGATTCAAAACAAGTTTAAACAACTTGTATAAATTACTTAAGTAAAGTCGATGATGCGTATCCTTGCTCTAGTTTAAGAAAAGACTACCATGACATATAAATATTATGCATTTTTTTAAATAAGCTTGAAGTGTTTGCACGACATAATAACTTTAACGTTAATTATTTTAATAAGGACGTAGTTATCATTCCTCAAGCATAACCCCAAAGAATTTAAAATGGGAGCAAGTAGTAATTGGTTGTATTTAATTTTAATTTGTCGCTCAGGATTATAGATATATGTTTATCCGAGATGGTATTTACCTAAAAAGGAACATTGTATCTTTGTTTAAGAATAGTTAGGCAACCAAAAATTCGCGTCAGTTTTAGAAGTTCGGTGTTTGTTTTTTGAATAAAATGCATAATTTTTGGAAAATAACTAATTTACTTATCATCAAGTACAGACATATAAGTTATGCAGCGACGGCTCGTGGTGGAGGGCTGAGTACAAAATAAAAATAATAACAAATACCATAACAGTAAAACAATTTTATGTACCTACTTACGAAATTTCTGTCTTTTCAATGTATTATTTCTTCGAATAAACTTCCACTCTTCTAGTTAATAAATTTTTCAATGACCTGCTCATTAAAGTTTGGAATTGTATCTAATAAGGCCTTTTCAATCGACATCATAGCCTATGCCGCCAATCTTTCTTCCGCCATAGTATTTCTTAGATAAGTTTTAATTAGTTTTAGCCTAGAAAAGCATCTTTCGGTTTCTGCTGTGGTCATTGGCTTTATTATTAAAATTTTTAGAACTTATTTCGTTGAAAGTTGAATCCAAAGCAAATAACATCATAAAGTTTCAGGTTTGTAAGCATCCAATTACTTATTCGTTTTCTTCTGCGATTTCTGGTTTTGTATAAAATATAGATAGTATCAATGCTTGTTTATCGACCATGGGAAATGCCTTCTCCATCTTCTAACGGTAAGTTCCTTCTCGTATATTGTACTTAATATTGCCGTTGAAATAATTTAGCACCAGAAAGATGGTTCTTGAAAGCAAAACGAACATTAATCTGAAAATTAATAATATCACAAGATTGTGCCCATGTTCGCCATGGAAGTGCGCACACACACGCGGTCAGGATATCGCGCCCGCCCTCTCGTGCAGCGTTCTACCGCGCGGTCCAGCTTCAACGCGGGAAAACGCAGCATGCAGCATTTGCCCGCGCGGTCGCCTGGAATTCATGGTGTTTGGGTGCAGAAAAATGAATGAAACTGAGGAGTTGATTGAAATAGTGCGTGTACATAGCGTACTATATGATTTGTCGCATCCTGAGTACTTAACACTGTCCGTGCAGTGACGTATTTTTTTTTTAAATTGTAAATAATATCTTTCTTCACATCACAAGTTTTTGGTTTAGCCAAGGTCAAAGATATGTCACATATTAATGGGGGATGATGCAAATCGGTATTTACTAAACCATCTAACTCTTTATCCACTGTGCAATTAGTATTTGTTAAAATTAAATCCAGTAATCGACTATTGCCATTACTTATAGTGCTTAGTTGCTCATAATTTAACAAATTTATGAAATTGATTAAGACCTTAGCTTTCTGTGATAAATCTAACATTGTTATACGAAAAAAATATTTATAAAAGTCCCAACAATTAAAATCTCCAATTATTAAGCAGTTTGAATCAAAAATATAAGGTAAAATTCCTAAATACTCAAATAATATTTCATAATTGGATCTGGTAGCGTTAGACATATAAATAACAATAAAATACACGTTAATTCCATTAGATAAGAACTTAAACCCAATAATATCGCAAAAATGTTTGACAAAATTCTTAAAGCTAAAACTGGTTTCTTCCGTTTTGTAGGTACTCGGATTTAATCGCCGCGAGCACACCACCACCTGTAGCCTCCCCCGTGAGCTGTAAATTTTTATCATCTCGAAACACAACATAATCTTCACCCATTAATTCACAATCACTAATATTCTCCTGAATCCAACTTTCTGTTATAATAATTATGTCGTAACTAGAAATTAAGAAGTTCGTATAAAATTCATCAATATTTGTATTGAGACCACGTACATTCTGGTAAAATAAACTTATGTTCTTTGTGAACGAATCTACATGATTACCAACTTGGCTTGAAACTAATTAATTGGCTAATAAAATAGCTTCCTCTTCTACTTCGTCCATCACGTCAATTTAATGATACCGAAAATACAGATGTAAAATGCTGAGAATTAGTAGTGATCGCCTCATACAGACCGCGTGAGTATGCGGACACGTGTTCGCCACCGCGCTCGCCACCGCCACCGCTCCCGCCACCGCGTTGGTTTGCACTCCGCTTAATAAGTTTTTATTATTAGTAATCCAATGTTTGTTTAAATATGCCTGCAATTTTAGTAAAAGTCGTTTATACTTAATTGCATGTTTATTAGTAAAGTTGATAGTGTGATTCGCATATACCTACAATGTACTAATTGTTATAAATTATACTCGAATAATCATGATTTAATGGATGTTCCCTAACAAAGTTCGATGTTTAGAAAAAATATCTAAATATAATCGTATTTTTATGACTATATCATAAAAAAATAGAGCAAAAGTGAGTCAATCCAGATCATTATTCTAATTACACATATTAATTGAGTCGAGTTTTAATCTCTTATCAGGTTTTACCATTATTAAGAAGTTGCAACAAACATATTTACTTACAGTTTTATTTAGTGCATACTCGTATATGCTAAATATTTATTTGATAAGTAGTAGTATCATATTTTTTTATATAAATTAAAAGAATTAATGTGTGATACGAGCTGGCAGGTTAACCCAATGACATCATTGTCTACTCATTGATAACCCCACTGGCCACTGAAAATTGTCGCTTTTAATAAAAGGATTAGCAGTTTTGTTGGAAACAACTTTTGCGATTCTTCTGAAGTACCTACATAGTTCTCTTAAAACTTTCTTGAAAATTAGGAAGTAGAGGTCTGTATAATTTTTTAAAATGTATGTAATAACTTCAAATAAAAATTGTATGCGTGGAAAAAGCTTTAGGTTGATTAATCTTAACACTGGTATTAAAATTAATTGCAATAGAGCTGTTTCTTTTAATGATAAATCTTTGCAGGAACAGGCGTGCTATAGACAACTACAATGAAAGTGTACCTAACTTCAGTAGTACTAACAGTTACATTACAAATTTGTATTGGTACGCCAATCGGTAAGACTATTTTTACTTCTTAATACCGACTGTTTCCGTTATTCATTTCAGTTTAATAAATAAACTTCAAACTTTGATTACTCTTGGATTTAAAAATTCGAACACTTTAGTTAGTAGTTTTTTCGGCATACGTTCATTATACCAAAAACAAAAAAAGTTATGTTGTATAAAATTTAAGAAATTAGAATTGTTATTCCGTTTTAATTAAAATTATATTTTAGCAGAGAATATTTACTCTTTGGTTTTAGATTACTATTGGAAAGATTTCGATGGGAACATTCCTAGCGATGCTTTTCAAGCAGGAATTGATAGAAACGGCAAACCAATTTATGTCGGACAAGGATTTTTTCTAAATACTGGACTACTACCGGGTACTCTTCGTGCAGGCTCTGCAAATATAAAAGTTACAGCTGTTCTGAAAGTTTTTAGTACAGACAAAAATGTTAAAGTAAGTTTGTAATAAAAAAAATTTCTAAAATTTAATTTTATTATTTTTTAGATACTGTGTACTAACAATCATTACAGACTACAGTGGAGACCAGTTAAATATGAAGATATAGCTGGTTTAACTAACATTCGTCTCGTTGTTGGAGGACAAGAAACAAATAGCGATGTTCACATAGGTCGGGCTCTTCATGAAGGCACCACAGAGATCGGAAAAGTTTATAATCTTGCACCTTATCAAGGTTTAGCTCTACCAAATTCTCAAGACAGTGAAACAAGTTATAAAAATTTTGAGATATTAACTTTTACTGTAGATCAAGAATTATTACCAATTGAAGTACGCAATTCTAAATAATTAGAGATAAGAATAAGGTAATAGAATTTTAATATACATGTAACATAGCACCAAGCTTGAAGCGAGTAAATAATGTAGTTAGTAATCGACAGCGAGAAAAGAAAATTAAAAATAGGTGGAATAATAAGCATAAATAAGGGCCATGTAAATGTAAGCAATACTTATTGTAAAAAGAATTAAACACATGTACTCACTTCAGCATAGTGCTAATATATAAATAATTTGCACACTGTTATACCGGGTGTTTGACTTAAGGGGCGAACATAGCGAAATAGCATGGGAAATCGTATATATGCAGATTCCTGCTCCCCGTTTGAGTTGATAGGATTGGTAGTGGCATCATTCGAAAGACAAAAAAATACGCTTAATTTGATACTACTTTACTGGAATGTGTTGCTTGTTTTAGAAAGAAATAGCTTAAAAACTATAATAAATAAATTCAGAAAAAAACAGACCGGCCATGATCAAATTTGAAGTTTCTTTATGCAAAAATAATAGTATATTACGTCACTAGGAGTAGAAAGTCCACAAGAAAGAGCTTTCAGCTCCGAGTGACATATACTATTTTTTCTTCAAGCGCTATATAACTATTTTGCATGTTAATCAATGAAAACGACAGACCATTTGAAAAGTACTTACTTGACTGTCAACAACTTATGTAGACGCATGCACAGAAAAGATCTTTCTACACAAAAGAAATATCGTTCGAAAATAATTTTCGAAGCGTACAACACGCGTTTGAAGTAATTTTTACCTTTTCAACTGCCTAAATTTATCCAAACTTGACAGTTGTAATCAAAAGAATGACAAGTGGCGCCACCACTGTTACTAGTAACAAAATGATTTCCATTAATGTATTAGTAACATAATGGAGTATTTTTACCTTGTGTATTCAGTAGCAAAATGTTACAATTATTATACGCTTGAAGAAAAATATTATTTTCTATCAGTTATCAATTCACGTATCTACCTTGTAATTACTATGATTAATAATGTTGAATATTCTAATGAGTAGAGGGTATTTATTATCAAAACATTTTATATTAAGGGTGGATTTTAGTTGAAATAGTTTTCGTTTTTAAGTATTTTGGGTTGCCTGACTTAAAAATGGCCAAGAAAGGATTTGATCTTCTAGTATTGCTTCTACCTAACGAAACTTCAAAATTCAGTATAAGTATTTGCGAATACCGATTTTTATTCTCTTAATCCTTTTTTTAAAACATTGAAAGTGATGAACAGAGTCGGTGAATGTTGGGTTGCCTATCTTTAATCGGATTTTAAAAAATTTTAAGAAATTTTTTCTAAAGTCAAATAAATATTACGCCAAAATTATACAAATTTGCAAAAGGGTCGATATATGCATAGGAAGATAATAATGAAACCCACCCCATGACATGCAAAAATCAATACATTATTGATGGATGTCTTGTGTAAGTCCCTTTTTGTAAGTTTTACATAATAGGTCATAATTTAATTACTAACTATATTAAAATTCGTCGTTCTGGCCTTGTTGCGTATGAAGGAAAGGTCTAAAAATTTTAATTCATACCCGTCCTTCTTTTCAATTGTCATTATTTAACTGTACCGTTATTTTAAAATTACACCATTTTCAGCGCGTAAATATGCTACTAAAACCCATAAACAAACTTCAAATTTGATCATGGCTGGGCTGTTTTTTGTGAATTTATTGATTATAGTTTTTATCCACGACTAGTCAATAATCTGTCAATTATTCATGTGTTTGGACACTCATAATGCTATCCATTATACACTGAAATCATTATGCACGGTGTCATGGTAACATCATTGTCTATGGTGTAGAATGAAGGAAATAGGTTATGCTGTCATTGAAATAGGTTATGTTGTTATTTAAATTTAAATTTTAATTAAAAATTCTTAGTATTTTGTAGTCGAGGATAAAGTATAGTATACTACTCGCTATAATGGCTACTATTACCTCGGATAATTGCAAAACTCGCTTGCACCCTCGCTCGTGTTGTAAACATTATCCTCGGTAATAATAGCATACATTATAGCGTCGTGTATAATATACTATTAAGCTATTTCTTTCTTAAACAAACAACAAATTCGAGTAAAGTAGTATCAAATTAAGCGTAGTTTTTTTGTCTTTCGAATGATGCCACTATCAATTCTATCAACCCAAACGGGGAGCAGAAATCTACATACAGGGAATTTATCATTACGCGCAATACGAAAGTTATAGCTTCTATGACTACGTATACACAACATTATTGTTACCTTTGGTTTTCTAGGATGGATTAAATGGCAATATGTTTATGTGTTTATTATAAAATGCAATATAGAAATAAAATTTATTATTAATTAGACATATTATGTTGCAAGAAAATTAAGAAATTAACATTAAATTGTAACAAAAAGCATTAAAATGTTAAAGCAAATTTTCGAAAATTCCCCCATTAACTGCTAAACAGTGACCCAATCGGTCATAGAAATGATTTAAAACATTAGTTAACTGTTCAGGTCTTATTTCTCTAGAAGCGGTTACCAGTTCTTGATGGTTCTGGTAATGGTACGACTTAAATTTCTCCTCCTTTAGAACTTTGTAAACAGAACTTCTGTTTATTCCAGCAACATTTGCAATGTCCCGGATAGACATAGAATCGTTAGCTTGTAGAATATCAATAAGCTCCGCTCTTTTAGCTACTGTAACAACTGAATTTGGTTTTACCCGTTTAGCATGGTGGGATTCAACGCATCCATTTTTGTTAAAACTTTTTACAATTCTGAGAACAGTACTATGATGTGGTACTGAGCGGTCTGGAAACATAGCTTGTAATGCCTGGTAAACTTGCTGTAAGCTCAAATCTTTATACAAATTGATTGGAAGTACTTTTTCTTCAGTAGAATATATTTTGGTGCTACTACTTGTCACAAACTGTCATTTCCATATTGCATTTTAAAATAATAGTATATTGTGTTATTAGGAGTAAAAGTGTCATTTTGTGTGCCGAGCATGACGTTTGAACGACGAGCGCTAGCGAGTCGGACTATTCATGCGAGGCACACAAAATCACTTTTACTCCGAATTACACATGTTACTTTTTCTTCAAAAGCATAAATTAAAAGCAATTCAGCAAGAAAATTTAAAAAAAGTCAAAAATGAACGTCATACCAGCTGTCATTGCTACGGGTTGCTTTGTTATAAAAAATAAAAATTACGAGTTGCCATTGGTTCATTTTATGTCACTTTTACTCCTAGGATGTTTAACTGTGTGTATCCAAGGACACAAAGTCGTGTTTTTATGACGTTTGAAGAAATAGTTATTTTCATAACAAGTGCGGGAAGTTAGCGATTCCGAAACGAATGCATACCTGCATGAGTTTCGGAATCGCTCTTCCCGCACGTGTTATGAACAACGTTTTTCCTACAAACGTTTAGGAATCGTCTTAAACTATCATTTTGTAAGTTTTCAAATTGTCAAATTTGACATTTCCTTTTAAAGTAATAATCTAGTAAGGATGGTTGCTATGCAATTTTCTGATTTTTCATAAATCGCTGTCACTTTTCGGCACTCCGTGCGGGAAAGTTACTTTCCCGCACGGAGTGCGGGAAAATGGACTTTCCCGCACGCAAAATGAGTGTGGGAAAGTAACATTCCTAAACGTTTGTCGGAAAAACGCATTTACAGGTCATGGCTATCAGGAGTACTACATTATTGTAGAAAATCGTTGTCTAGCAACTCCCAGTTTTAATATTGCGCGTTATAGTAAATTCTCTGTATATACGATTTCCCATGCTATTTCCCTATGTTCGCCCCTTAAGTCAAACGCCCGGTATATGTAAATGGTGGTTAAAGTTAGAATGATTATCGTTGTAGGGAAAAATACTAATTAATTTTGAATTAAGGCCTGGATTGTTAATCATTTTGACAGAAACCCTAAGAAGGTGGGGGATTCCTCTTAGAGATAAGAAGTTTAGGATAAAGAATATTTTAGTTATGATTCTCGTATTTATGACTGGAAAGGTTGATTTAGGTAGAAGATTTTATATGTTATATATTAAGATTTTGCTTAAATAATAAACGCCATTCTAAATATTTTCTATTTCATACCTGCCTTTTAAATATTAAAAATGTGATTAAATATTTAATTTTTAAAGGAAAGTTTTAAAAAGTCGGGAGTACTAGAAATGTTTAAAATAAATAACTATTTTGAACAATAATAAAATAATTAACAAATGCTAACTACGCTTTTTTTAAGAACCCAACGGGCTATTTCTTTATACTTATTACTATACTGTATTTTACCATTTTAATATTTGTACATTTCAAGAATGTTTCTGAAAGATGAGTAATTGTAAAAAATATACACGAGTAGAAAAGATGAGTCTCTTCCTTTAAGATTTAAGATTTTATCTTGAATCTCACAAATGCATGCTAATTAAAACTGATAATTAAAAGTAGATTAAATTTTATTTTCCGAACAATAGATACGGTAGTTAGGTTGTTATTTTAAACCAAGGTTTCCACAGCGCCACCACAACCTACACACAGTCTGATTAAATAAACTGCGAGTATATTTCGTCATTTTCCTTCTCACAACCACAACTCTGCCAGAGACAGATTCATGTTGCAAAAAAATCAGCGATGCAGTTGACACCTAACCTAGAAAATCAAGAAGTTGCCCAAGTTTTCCTTTTACGTAACTTATCTGTCTTATCCTTTACAGCCCCTATTTAATTATAAAACACAAGGCGTGGCAGTAGTACTGTCGTTCGGTCCTATTTAGGAAAGTAGACTCGCGAACCACTTTCGTAGGCGTGAGTTATGAAACGTCAGTAATAAGACCGTTTTTCTTTGTAGCCCAAGACTGTTTTTTTCCGAGTTGAGAATCGTTTTACAAGGACGCGAGCCTACTCCGTCGTCGGACAGCGTAAAATTAAATTTCCGGGCACACGAGGAAAAACGCGCCGGAATAACAATTTCTGTTACCATCAAATAGCGTAATTTCCTTGGACGGACCTTTAGACCTTTAAAAAAATAAGCGCAATTATATGAATATTAAAGAGCAGTATCAAGCAAATACCTAAGATGCGTGGGTGTTTTTTGTGGTCAAGTGCAGTTAACCATGTTAATAAAGTTATTTGTGTCACATCACAGTCCCATTTACAGTATGTCTTGTTCCGAATGAGTCAAGATTTGTTTACTTCTTTAACGTACAAGAATACCAAGTACCGGTAACTTGCAGACGTCATTTCTACGTAATTGGCAAATCTGGATTGTGCTTCTTAAGAGCCTTTAGTTAATGTCAACTGACTAAGTTAGCCAAATATTTAGATTGCTTGGAAAAACGGCATTTAAATATACAAAATTTTGAATTTTACGAATCTGTATTAATATTCAAATATGTGATCACTGATCACACATTCAAAAGGAAATCAATATTGTTACATATGTCGATTCACTTACAATTAATACGCAGAAGCAATAATTATTTCCCTTATTTGAAAGTACATTATAAGAAGAACAAAATAAACCTATAAAATTCTAAATTTATTAATGAAATACCAACAATTGCGGTTTGGAAAATTTTTTCCGCGAACAATAACATTAATTTCTAACCACAGTAATGCTGGTAATAAACCATACCCACTCGTGCTCAGAAATTGACGAATTGTTCTTGCTACTTACTCTCCATACATTGATATCCTCTGATTAACAATAATTGTGAATCACTTTGGTCTCACAAATGTCGTTACCAACCTAAACATTTCTTTAACATAATTTCAGGTGACACTTTTAAGATTTACATTTTTTTAATAACCTTCACAAGTTAAATAAATAAAACCCTTTAGACTGTCCATACTAATAAATGAAGATGTTTCATTTAATCGAAATTTTCAAATCTACCTAATAACAGTAATAACAAAAAGAAGTTATCAACCCCCAAAGCTGTAAATCCTTAACTTTGACTAATTTGTAGTAACGTACAATAGAATTTCTTTGTTTACTTCTGAAAATATAAAATCAGTAAACAGGTAAAAAATTAATGTAGCAGTAATTGGTTATTTAATTTAAATCTACGCCTCTTTAATTGTTTAAAAAAACAATTTTTGCGAATTCTGTTTTGTATAAATTGCGTAAAACTGAACTAATAAAATAGATGCTAATTACACAATCGATCAATTAAAATAATTTGATGGATAGATTTTATGATCATCTAATTATGTTGATTGTTAATTAAAACGCCAATTTCAATTTGGTAACCAACATCCCACATTCTATTTGTAATAAAATTAGAAAAAGGCTAATTTTGTCGATGACATTGTCAACTAAATAATGTGTGGCATTACATTTTTCTCAATAATGTAAAAAAATTCATTCGTAAGTCGTATTCAATACAATAATTTATCTATTTACTTACTCATTATATACTTAACAAATTATGTTAATTTATTTAACTGCTTTTATCAAAAAATTAAAACCTGGTTATTAAATCAAAATAATCCTAAATATGAAGAAAAAATTAAAAACCTGCTAGCAGCTTGTATTAATGTTATTATAAATAATAAAAGTATTTCAAATTAATTTGGCAAGCACGCGAGTTGAATTTAATTGGTTAATTACAACATTTTTGTAGTTTAACTGCTAATTTTTGATAATAGTAAGGTTTTGTTTACAAATTGTAATTGTAATAAATAATTGCAGGAATTACTGGGGTTGTATTTTAAATGTTATAACGATATCATTACGAGTTTTTAAAAAGGCAATTGTACAACATAAAAATGTATTAATGTATTTTCTTAATATATATTTTCGGAATGTAAATCAATAGGTAGTAACATTTTTCAGGTAACTCTAGGCCGGATAGGCAACTCAAAATACCGCAAAGTTCTGCGTATGGCCTAACTATAACTTGTTTGAAAATCGAATTTAGAAAATATTACAAAGAACTTGTAATAATTGTAAGAGCAAAATGTATCTGTGATTATTTCTAAAATTTCAAAATTGTTAATAATTCGTAAAAATAGTATTTAATTATTTGACCACATAATATTTGATACTACTGCTGCTCTTTGACGCACAATTTTTACTCAGGTTGAAAAGGAAAAGAAGACTGACAACTTATTTTATTTAGGTTCCTTTTTCTCTTTCTTTCCTTTTTCTTGGACTACAAATGCTGTAAAATATTTTGTTATCATTTTTAACATTTCTTGAAACTCTCTTTATTTGCTCTGAGCTTTAAGCTGTGTATAATTGGGACAAGCTAGTGCAGGTTCAGACTTTGAAGGCTAAACAATATTATAGCCCTTGTTGGTTTTATTCTTAGATTAAAATATAATAATATGAAATTTAGTAAAATTTAAATAGTGTTTTTTTGAGAAAAGGAAAGATCCAGAGTAAAACCGAATGAAATTCAATTTTATACATACATATAGACTACGAGTATATGTTTATTTGTAATTTTTAAGGGTTTGTTGTAAGTTTATGCTTTCTTCTAAGCTAAGTAAACATCTGTTAATGGTTGGATGGAGTAATCTCCGTTAACTGTTATCAAAACCAGTCTCTAATAAAACAGAGCAGTAAAAATAATAATAATATTTTCTAAAGGTTTGCTGTGGCGATTTTGACATTTTATATTTCTTGGTTAGGTTTTTCACCGCCAGTTACTAAAATAGTATTAAATTAATGAACTAATAATTTATTAATCTAATTATATTTTAGTAACTGGTGGCGAAAACCCCAACCAAGAAATATAAAATGATAATAATACATAATACGAAAACAAACAATAATTAATAAAAGCTAGTAAATGTTCAAAAATATTTCCACGTTATCTAACACAATAAAGTCTATAAAAAGTATTTTTTACTTCATCAGTGTTAACAAAGATAAATTGTACCTATAAATTTAAAACTAGAAAAACACGACCAACATTAATTAACAATGCAGTGTAAGCAATATTCACGTACTTCCAATAAAAAATTCTAACGGTTCGGAGTTAATAATCAAACAAAATTTCCAATAAACTTAATGCATTCAACGTACGTCATAATATTTATAAATTCAAAATCAATTTGGAGGTGACAAGATAAATTAATTTGCAATTAATCTGTGTTACTCTTATGCAGAAGCTATTGATCATTGCTAATCAATAGTAATAAATTGGAAAATACCTTGAGGATGAGCCAATAAATTATAAATAAAATTCAAAGTTCAAGCTGATTAAAAAGAAGCTGTTCGCCGAAGCTTTATTTTAAACAAACGTGCCTTAAATCTTATAATAAGTACACAAAGCTTGGTTCATGAAATACATATTTTAGTTCAAAAATGCCAAGCAGGCACTGATTAAACAATTTTTAAAAAATAGTAAGGCATTGAAATGATAATTAACATTTAAAACCCACATCTTTCAAATAAAGTGGCGAATAAATAGTTATTTACACAGCAAGGGAGTAAGTGACGCTTAGCCGATTACAAACCTCCAATGGTAAGTATAATATTTTTCCATTGCTGATATAAACTTTCTTTAAAAATTTAAATAAATTTTACATTAAATGTCACCAAATTAAGTTAAATTAACCACACCAAATTACTAAATCACTAAATTAAATAATATAGGTTCTTGGTTTTCAAAATATTAATTGTTACTTCTCAAGGGGGGAAGTTCAGACTTACTTCCCTACTGTTATGAAAACCAATACTAAATCCAGTTTTGCAAAAATTTTAATTTAATTTAAGAAGATACTAACATAGTTTTAAAAAATAAATTGGGAAGTAATCTAATATAGAAATGAAATGACGAGCTATAAAAGATTTCAATGCAAATTTGTGGTAGTTTTTCAAAATAAAACACCTTTGAGGACTACTAATAGCTGTTGTAAAATGATTGAGCAATTGTTAAAGCAACAAACTTTCACTGCCAATGTTATAAATTACTTACTACAATCTAATCTGAGATCTACAACTGTTTATCGAAAGTAACAATAGTTTTTTAAGGGTGACCATATTAAAACAGGAACAAACATCGACAGGAAGCATCAATTATCTATAAATAAAAGCTGACCTTGCGTGTTAGTTCTTATTAAAAAAGAAATGTAAAACATACTGATAGCTTGTTATTTCCACGTTAATTTTAAGAGCATGATTACTTCGTATGTTTATTTTTACCTCAGGGGAAGTGAAGTGAGAAGTTATTAAAATTCCGCCATGCAAAATTGTTTAAAATAATCTATTGTTGAACTTTCATAGCTGTTATTAAATACTTCATGGTTAAATGCGTGCGTGTTTAGAAGTTTATTTAAATTACATCTCTTTAAATTACATAATTCGAAACGAGAATACAGTTGTGTGTTGTGTGTTTTTAGTTCAAGTCTGCGTTGAGATTTATCTTCATTTAATTCATAAAACTTAAAAATTAAAGTCGAACAAGATCAATCCCACGATCTTGAAGAGGCTTTCCGACCTTCGTTTTTATTCAGATCCACGATTTAACTAGATCTGCGTGTGAATGTCTATAGCAAGGTTGCTTCGATATCTAACACCTTTTTGCGCACCTTTCCAGCTCTTTAAAAATGTAATTAAGGAAAACGTGAATTCTAACAAAGATCTAAGATTACCTTGCATTTACATAATACAGAAAACACCGTATGCCCACACGATTCGACCCGGATTTACTGCAAAGAAAAAATTGATCGATACATATTTATTGAAAAATGAGAGGCGTTAATTTAACGTTTTAGTCATTATAACTATGGCTATAATTATTAATAGTAATGTCACGATTTAAACGTAATGAATTTGGTTTTTATGCGTCTGCTAGTAAAGCGCAAGAATAAAAACTTCTTTGTTTGAAAGACTTATAGGCTGGGTTGCACAAACATGCTTTAATAGCTTGGTTAAATTTAAATGTTAATATTAAATATTAACAAAATCAAATGCGTATTGCAAATAAGACTCTTTTGTTTCTTTATTATTCGTCAATTTACCAAAAAGTTTGTGCAACCCACCCATAATTTTATACCAAAAAAATAGTTTCAGTCCAGTTAGTCAATCCAAAAATGTATTAAATAACAAAAAATTAACAATTCAAATTTAAACTGCCCCAAGAAAAGTTCAAATCAAGAGTTCAAAGTGTTCGGTGCAGGATTATTAACTGCTTTCGTTAAATCAAACACCTCTTATTTCACGGTGAAACACTTCAAAGGCTCAGTAAAAAAATATAAAATATAGCACCGAATGAATAAAAATATCTCAAACAACGTTGTTTCAAGAATACCCACATACTAACATGCACTTGGAGAACGTGGGTACAATGGTATATCCTTAAGATTTATCTTTTCACGGGACGTCCTTGAAGAACATCGTTGCGGTCAACAACCAACAGTGTCATCTAATTATGGTTGTATAAGATGAAGATGGCTGGAAACTCGAGCCTTTTAAGTACAAGGACGCCTTTTTGCAATAATAATTATATCAGTCGCCAATAAAACCCACACGACTATGCTGAACGTAAAGGACTTGAATTTCTGTTAACTTATATGGGCGTTATATGTAATAAAATGCGTGGTGAACCAGAGCATTTTTCAGGAAACGAAATGACGTTATGGTAACAGTTGTTTTTTGAAATAACTAGAAAATCACAATTTATGCTACCTTACAACAAAATTTTAAAAATATGGATTGATATTAGGATTTGCTAAATCATCCTGCTTAATTAAACCGCTTCTTACTTTCCAAAATTAAACATATGAAATATGTTTAGATAGGTAATCATGCAAGTTCGTATACCTTTGATGATAATAACTACATGAATTTTAACGTTAATTGCATTTCATGGTCGAATTTCATGTCGATGGGAGGTTACGATGTAACAAGGATGCAAGAAGCGTTGTACAGAACTTGTCTTACAATCCCATTTTGCGCCTGGAAAAATATCAGCCTGTATAATTATCCCAGAAACTAACTTCAATTAACAAATAAGGAATTTCGATTGTTTCTTCTTCCCAAACTTGGAAAGTTTATTAACAATCGCTTAAACCGAGTTTTATGCAGTCGTTTTATTTTTTATCTACTGAATTTCAACAAATTTTCAACGTATCTGATGCGAATCCTATCAGCCATTCCTAAAATTAAAAACGAACTTTGCAAACTGTTAAAATTATGGCGATTTTATATACCAATATATTACAGCGGCGTCTTTTATTAATTTATGAAGTTTTCAACCTCGTAAAAAAAGTAAAACCTTGAGATAACCTCCATAAAGAGTTATCTTTCCTACACAGACATTAACCTGGGTATTCACCTAAGCAAGAATTCTCGCAAAATGTTTATTTTTAAGCCTTTGCAAAATTTTATTTACATTAGTTAATTTATAAGTAGAATTGCTAGAATAACACTTTCTTTAGGATTCGAAAATAAACATTTAAAAATTACAAAAGTTATTACATATATTAGAAATTAAAATTGTTAATAATTCACTACTTTGAAGAAATACCTTTAATTCCTTTTATTTGTTGTTGGCGCCTAACGCCGGAGGTCAATGGTTTAGGTCCCTGCTGATGTGATACATTTCTGTATATAGAATTTTCATAATTAATTAAAATACATACAAAAGTTACATATTTTAAAATAATTAATTTTCAACTTATTTTATGACAGAGACCAATTGAACAGGGGAGTTTCGGGCTACAGCGTTTGTGGTTCGGGGTTCCTTTGTACTTTTCTACACACCATTTTATCTTATTAAAGTTAAAATATGCAGAGACTGCGAAGGAAATCGTAATATTTGAAGAAGTTTGAACTTATTTTCCAAACATTGCGGTTTCCTACCCAATCACCGTTGTATATTATACATTCCAGGAATGTTTAAGAAATTTTTATAAAAATTATGTTTTCAGCAAATTAAGATATGGTTAAATTAAAAGAGGCATGTCATGAAAAATCGTCTGGAATTTTTACGTTTTTGAGATATACTTGTCATCGCAAATACAAATTGCAAAATTAATTAATATTTCTGTTACGACTGTAAACAAAGTTCCTACAAAAATAATCGTTTGTCTCTGAAGAGCAAACGAGAGGAAAATAGTGGTAGACGACGAACCGTAACATCTAAAGATAAAAGAAAAATTCGTGGCATTTGCTTAAAAACTCGACGAAAGAACACAACAATTTTAACAAATATTATAAATGCAGCCAGTAAAAACAATTTCAGCACACACCACAAGGCGTCACATAAATCAATTAAGTTTTAAATGCTATAGATTCGCCGAAAGATCAAAACTCATACCTAATAAGAAACTAAAAAGGTTGGAATGGGCGAAACAGTATCAAAACAATCAATACATCCAAAGCAGCTTCTAGATGTAAAAACACAAAATTCAGCAAACGGTGGAGGTGACCATAAATTGGTCTGTAAGATTAGATTAATTTTAACACCAAAAAAAGATAAGATCAATGAAAAGGATAAGTTAAATATTGAAAGTCTGCTGTATGCAAATAAATTTAAAAGCATATTAGATAACAACGGAATGTTAGACGAGGATACCGTAGAACAAGCGCGGAATAAAACTAAGAACAAATATACAAACGGCGACGGAAGAAGCATGCAGAAGAAAAAAGGCGGGAACTATAAATACTAGATATAATACACCATTTTTCAAATCAGAAATAAAAGTGTTAAGCGAAGAAAAGAAGAAAGCACATCTACAATGCAAATCATCACTAAAACCAGAAAATCTCGAAGCATATAAACAGATAAGGAGATGAGAAACAGAAATAACATGAAAATAAGACAAAAAAAGGCATTCAGAAAGAACATGGAAAGAGATATCACCGAGTCGCAAACGAAAGTGTGGAAAATTGTTAGAAACAGAAAACAAGAAGTTTGTGAACCATACAACATTAATAAAATTCCCAAAGAAGAGTGGCAACGTTTATTCGAAGATCTGCATGATGCTAGAGAATGGCCTAAGGAAAGTCAACAAAATATGGAAGAATCAGACATTAAAGTATCAGAGGAAGACACTAAACAGGCACAAAATAATAACTAGACACTCCCCAGAAGCTTGGCCAACAGGGGAGTAAGAGACCAAACCCCTCAAAAGGAGCAAACGAAGGTGTATATTTGTACACTTAATGTAAGGAGTCTACTATCAGAAGATAGAGTGTTAGAGTTAGAGGAAGCCCTTAATTATACAGGGTGTATCGTAAATGGCGCATAATATGTATATCACGCGATTCTACGTCAAAATCCAAGCAAAAAACTCCAGTGCCAATTTGCTGTTAACTCTTTAGTTATGTAGTTATTAGCAGTCTTGAGTCGTATTCTGGTTTGCTTGTCGTGTCATATTTTTATGAAATAATGATTTTTAGCTGTAGTTTAATCAGCAAAAGAAATAACTAATCTGTAATTGTGCACAACATACCCTTCGTTTATTTAGAATTTCCATCCGAAGTTTGAAATTTTTGCAGTGCTTGTGCTTTTCATAAATGTTGCAACGATGTACAATGCAATTATATTAAAATAAGCGGGTTGCTATTGGTGATATCGCAGGTGACGTAGTATGACTGACCACACAATGTTGCTAAGTTTTCAAGACTTTAATTAACAATTATTCTTCAAAAACTACACGTTTTGGCCTAAAACAGTTATACAATTTTTTGTCCAGTTTTTAACGCAGAATCGCTTGGTGCGAATATTATGCGCCATTTACGATACACCCTGTATAAACTGGGATATAATAGCTGAGACTTTTAAAAAATCGAAAAGTTCCGGGTAACGATGGTATTGTGAATGAATAACTAAAGTATGAAGGGGGAAGACTCATAACAGAACTAGAACTATTAATACAAAAAGCAATCCAACATCAGATAGTACCAGAAGAGAGTAAATTGAGTAGGTATTACTATCCCTCTGCTTAAAAAAGGGAAAAAAACACTTCCAGAAAATTACCGCGATATCTCCTTGCTGCGTGTAGTACTTGAACTTACAATAAGGATAATACTAAAGAAACGAAATAACTACGTAGAATTAAACGAAGAACAATTTGGATTTAGAATAAACAGGTCAACAATAGATGCAATATTCACACTTAGACTTATGTGAAAAGTTCATTGAATATTCCAAGCCTTCATGTATCTGTTCTGTTGATTTATGTAAAGCGTTTGACAAAAACCAATTAAAAGACGTGGTAGCCATACTAGAAAATAAAGCACTCATAAAGACTATAAAACATATATACACCAACACAACAATTGTAATAAGATTGGGAAATGAACATACAGATCAAATTCAAGTAACAAAGGTAATAAGACAAGGAGATTCTCTCAGTCCCATTTTATTTAATAATAAAGCTGCAAAAATATTCGGGCATCTGAAAGATATATTCAGAAGTAATACCACAAGTGACTAGAATTTTACCGGAAATTTTTTTGCCGTCACCAACACGACTGCTTGTTGCGACGAAAATCGTAACGAGTGCGACAGCACCAGTTACGATTTTCCAAAGCAACAAGCAAGAGTGTTTGTGACGGCAAAAAAATTTCCTGTAAACTTCTAGTCACGAATGGTATTCGGAATGATAATTCCTCGAATTAGGTATAATGAAATTACTGAAATACTTGTCACTCAAAAAATTTTGACAGACGTTGTCTCTAAGCAACGCTGCTAGTCGCAAAATTTTCTAGAAAATTTCACTAGTGGTATTTTCGATTTAATTCGATTGTGATTGGTTCAATTCACCAAAATACTGTGATTTGATTGGATGAGTGGAATAATCTGGAAAAACACAAATATGAAACAAAATGAAAATATATAAAAGCGTAGTACGACCAATCATGACGCACGCGTGTAAAACCAGAGCCGAAACAAACAAAACGAAACAACTGGCGAGAACAACAGAGATGTCTACATTAAGAGTGATTACAGGTCTTGCCCTAAAGAATAGAGTACAAAACCAAGAAATAAGAAGCCAAATGCAACATACAGGACATTAGCAAATTCATGAAAAATAGAAGAAAACAATGGAACCAACATATAGAGAGGATTTAAGAAGACAGTTTACCAAGAATGGCAAGAGATGAAAAACCAGAAGGAAAAAGAGATGTAGGAAGACCGCCAAAAAGTTGGGCTCAAAATTGGAAGTCCTCATCAATAGAAATACTACCCTAGATGACGAAGTAAAATAAAGCTATACCTAAAGAAAGAGTAAGAAGAAGAAAGCGAGACTGTGAAACATCCATTGAAGATTATGGTATGGTCTTTAATGCATTGCAGGCCATTCATACATGGTTGAAGGAACGATGAAGTAGAATCAATACAAGAAAGTTTTATAGGAGCAGCTCATTTTTCAGATTCAGGAATGATTCCACAATACCTCAAAATGCCTTTTTATGCATGATTCGACTCCGTGTCACAAACCTAAATCAGAGACAAACTACTGCGCCAAAAGAAAATTAAAATCACTCTGGCCTGGCAATTCGCCTGATCTTAATCCAAAAAAGAATGCATGAGAGCTTTTGAAGAGAAAAACAGCCAAAAACAACTGCTAAAATAAAAAGCGATCCTACTGAATCTATAAAAAAGAAGTCTGGAATCACGATCGGGAGATCCAAATAAATATAAAAATGTCCTTCATAGGTGCTGCTACAAAATTTTAACTGGATATCACGTTTCTCTAATTACGAACCCTTTTTGTTATTAAACTTAGTTTATCTTCACTTAAAACGTCTTACTTTAATTGATTTGCAGTTGCTAATTCTCAAGCTGGTATATTCGGTCGACATTTGTTGTAAAAACATAAAAATATACTTCAAACATACAAAATTCAGTAAATTTCTGAAATGTAACTAACTAATTAGCCACTCTGCGTAAGTTGCTCTGCAGAATCTTTTTGATAACTTACTTAGGGCAGCTTCTACCGTTTCTTCTTAAAACTCAAACTACAAGTTACCATCGATAAAAATACAGCTCCGTCGTAGGAAAATGGCAGGATTAAGTGAACTGACTCTATATTTTAGGCCAACACTGGGCAAAGGATCATTATGCAAAAGAATAAGAAACCAAGGGAATTTTTGTGGGATTCTAAGACTTTTATTAATTTTTCAAATTAAAGTGTTTGTGAAAGTACAAAAGCAGGACATCTACAAAGCTAATTACGATACATACAATATTGATCGATCTGGTTGTATGGTATCAGCAAGAGGTGCATTAATTTAAAAAAACAAAGCCTTTTAAAACTCAAAGAGTATTCGTGTTTCCCAGAATTCTTAAATAAGCATGTAAGGATTTGACAAATTATTTGAAACAACTAAATCCTAAGTTTTGCTTCGTTTCATTTAAGCAAAGATAAACTAGAAAAACTTTTCAAATAGTTGTTCTACATCACTAAACCATCTGATTTAAATACCAACGATGATTAATCATTTGCTTGATCAGTTAATTAAGTTCAAACTTACATAATACCTAACTTTAATTATTAAAAATATACGCTCAGTTCCTCTCAACTTTAAATATCACTCACTTTCTAAAGTGTGTATGTGTATGATGCACGAATCGACCAACAAAAATTAGTCACGCTACGCTGAAAATATTAGAAATAATTCTCGGTTCGAATACTTGATATTTTAATTATTTGACTATATAACTATATAATTTAATTGAAATCTGACTTAATCCAATTATGTAAATTCTACAATAAAATTTCAAGAATGGCGGGCTGCTCTAAAAGGTCAAATATGGTCGTAAAACGTTAATAAAACTAGATGCACTAATTAAGACAACAACCTTCGTTTGCTTTGTTTACAGCGGAAAAAAGTTATACAGGGTGTGCTGTACTGATATTCGTAAAGTTTGGAAATTTATTCAAAGAAAAGACTGACATCGTTTGCTGCGTCTCATTACAGGAATAGAAAATAATACGATGACAATACAAGACAATGGTCATTTTCAGAACTTACTTTAACCACCATCTCTTAAAACAATCTCTTAGTTCTGTATTATTGGTAGCTCACGGTTATGAAAAAGTACCTTGTGCAGAGATGTTGGCCACTACGTTCCGAATTCATGAGAATTTTTCTAAATATCACAATAGTGAACTGTAAACCCTCGAAATACCTTACGGAACACCCTCTACATACAGAATTTATGCAAATTACTATAGACGCAAGAATTCCTAGGTTTATCTTGAAATGCTTCTCACAAAAAAATATTAAAAAAGCTACACAATACTATTAAATCAACAGTTTATAATATAAAATATAACCACACCTCAATTAATTATTTTACATTTCGAAGAAACTAACCAAGCAAGTAAGTGGCTATCAGTACAATAAATAATAAATTAGAACTAAAAATAATAACGAATGGCGTACAAATATATGGATATTTACATAGGAATCATTAATATATTTAGCCCTATCTTAAGGCCAATCATGCAATTGACAGTGTAATTACAACTTCCTAAGATGTTTTTGATTGATTACACGTTGCTCATGCGGTAAAGATACAATTCAACTTTTATAATCCCATTGTTTCTTAAATACCCTATTCAAGGTTTTTTGCTAAAAACTATTGCTGTACAAATATGTAGATATGAGTCAGTGTATAAGAATAAAATCAGATGGCCCATTCTTTTACGTTCGTCAAATTGGAAATATTGCATTAAAAACATCACGAAATCAAACTTTTTATTTCATTTCGAGTTTTAGATCGAAGTTTCAGATATCAACCCACGATTAATCATAAAAACTGTAACATTCAACATTTCAAACTTTTTAAAAGATTACTGTTTGACACTGAGGCAAATTAAGATAACTATTTTATAAAAATCCCCGATAAAGATCGTGATTTGGAACCAAATTACTGCCAAGAGTGCAAAAAATAATGGATTATAAATGTAGTTTAGATCAATTATTTAAAACCTGTCTATCTAAAATACTTCGACATCAAAAGAAATAATAGGTAACGTCGGTCGTGCAAATTAACAAAGGCAAAGTTTTACGGCCATCAATTTAAGTTTGGTTGTCACATAAAGTTTGTGCAATAAAACGAAACGAGATTCTTGTTTTTTTGCACACTAAATTTACATGAATGGATCAAGTCTGCTTTTGGCGTGTGTTCATCATCGAAATGACAAGAATGCTAGAAATACTGCAATATTTATAGGAAACTTGGATTAAAATAATCTGCTTAAACAACGTGAACAAAGAAGTATTAAGTTTCAGTTATTTTTAAAAAGTTTGTCATTTTATTCAAATTAATACTTTGGAAAAGTAAATTTGGATTTTTCAATAGGTTATTTTAAAATATTAGTCCAATCCTTAAGACTAACAATTGTTAAATTAAATATGAAAACCGCAACTAAAATAAATGACAGAAATGGCATTGCCAAAAATTCAGAATTATAATAAAATTAAAAATAATATTTATGTTACTAGATGGGTGACAAAAGTATACAACGAGGTCGAAGATCGAGTCCTGTAATCGCACAAGCATTGCAATGCCTTGGTTTCACGAGTTACATGACAAATCTTTGTCGAGTTGACGAGTTTATGTTTTACCATGATTATTAAACAGAGTGTTCAAATAGACTGGAACTTCATGTAAGGTTTATTTTGTTAAATTATTTAGACTTATTGAAACCTCCTGGGAATAATGTATTTTAAAATTAACCAAATGAATACTCTTTGTAACAATTATTCACTAGTTTGATATGACGACAAACAAGCTTCACTTGTTTAAATAATTAATTAAAAAATAGAAAATTATTGTTTGTAATATGCTGTTACAATCCTACGAGGGTAACAAATTTTTAAGGATTCCTTACTTCATAAGTGGATTAGATTTCTGCTTCCCAGGCAAAAGAACATAGGTTCGAATCTCAGTCACAACTGAAATAATTTAAAGGATCTCTAGGTTAACTAAATGTGAAAACTGTTAGGTTAGGACAATTAGGTTAGCATAGATAACTAATGATAGTAACCGACAAACCCTAAATCAATAGCTATGGAGTTTAGCTCTCAAACACCAATTCCATGCTGTTACCGATACCCCGCAAAGTTTTCAAAAGGTTTCAAAAAATATGTCACGTTCTTATTCTGCACTACGATATTTAGATAGCGATGTCTAAATCGATAGCACCCGGCTAGACTAGCAGTGAAGAAGGGGCGGTTCGAAACACTTAAAACCCTCCAAGAGAAAAGGTCGTAAACGGTAGAAAGGGCGCCACTGTGATATTAAAGTCACCAGAAGATCTAAAAGAAGGAAACTCACCACAGAAGATTTCCATAGGGCTCGGACAAAAGGGGTTGTATATCTGCACCCTGCGGCAAGATGTGACTTACCTTGCTTTACTGAAATACTTAAATAGATATTTTATAAAAATTTCATACAAAGTTATGGGATGAGGTCGATGAGGATTTGTGGAACTTTACATATAAAATTACGCAGAATTAACGCTATGTTTTGCGGTATATCTCGTTTTCTTACATAGAACATAAACATTCTTCTTCAATGCAAAACCGTATGTTTGAATATACAGATTGTAAATCAGTATTCAGAATATCAGGAGAATCCATAATAGGACAATCATTCGGTGAAAGTCTATTGTATCATCAAATATAAATGACATTTCAAATTATCTGTTTTTATATGGCCGAATAGATATTGGTGGGGTCTCGCTAAATGGCCACAACTCTTCCAATAAATAAATATCCGTCTTGGTGATATAGAAAACAACAAGGCTGCTTTGTCAACCAAAGGTTTATGCTTCGATCCCAGTTGAGGTCAGATAAGAATTTTATAATGTTGCAAAGTTGACAAAAGAACATCATTTCTTGTTTACTAATGTGTTATTCGCCATATGCATTCGAATTTTGATTCCATTTTGTTCACTTTGATGAATGATTAAGTTAACCAAGCTGTTAAATCGCGTTTGTGCAACCCGCCCTAAGTTTTAATAATAATAATAAATTAATTTCCAAACAATACACTTAACAAGTAACAATAAGTAAGAAACATATGCACAAATTACAAATGCACGATGATTATTTATTGAAGAAAAAGCTAGACAGGCACTGAAAATCAAAGCCAGCTGTTTTTGTTTACCCAATTATAAAAACAGTTCGATTAATGTTTCAGCATTCAAATTTTACATAAAAACCTCATTAAGCATAATACAGACTACGACAGCACATAACACATTACGATGGGAAAGCAAATATTATTAGACTATTACAATATAATAAGTAATAACAGAAAGTAACGCAAATCTCCGCATTAATAATAAAACTAATTAGGGTATAATTAATCGAAAGTCTCGCAACAATAAAAAAAAATTATAAAACGCTGAAATCCAATGTTTGATTATTATTATTATTATTATTACTAAGAAGACATTAACAAGACTTTAATTAGTCCATTGACTCTAAGAATCCTTTAGGATTACCCATATGGATAAAATTAAATATGTAAATTAAATCTGTAAGGATAATTAGTAAGGACTGATAGATAAACTGCAAGTTTTTTTTATAGAAATACGTACGGAGGATGAGATTTTTCACGATCGATAATATAGGATTGTAGATCACCCACATGAGGTGAATATCCGTAACCGTACATTGGCCGTTAGCACCACCAACTTGATTTTGCAAAATTTTCTCTATGCAAATAAAGTCGGCATCAGTTCTTTTTTTAAAGTCCACTAATGCCGCCAAAAAAAGGCACAATAAATAAAATTAAGTGGAATCTTTCCCACGGATTCTTAGCACACGCAGCATTACCAAGTTTTTCGTAGTTCTAATAGTTTTTAATAAAGACCTTCAACTTCTTTTGAATGTAATTATCCCCCGCAGTTATCATAAATGCGTTATAAACGAATATAGCTTATTAATATAATAATTACTGCCACTACCAGTTTGGCACACACACAAACAAACAAATGCATTGCAAAATTGTTGATTGACACCTACAAATTGACCGTGGATATCCACAGTTAAGGCGGAGGTGCCTGGACTCGCCCATGGTGGGATGACTCACTTCTGGTAATTTTTACGGTTGATACATGTTATTGAAACTGTTACACGTTATTGTCCTGTTACATACAGAACTGTTGCATGTTTCCATATATTTACAGTGTGGGAAGTTTCTTTGTAAAAGCTTAATTTTTAAATTTATGACGGGTTTAAGAAATGGCTATCGATATGGGACCTCCCGTTAGGACAATTTTTCGAAAGTAGAACACAAGGTACGTTTTAGTTACTGTTAGAAGTTATTCTAGTTTTGTAATACGATTTATAGAAATAGTAAATAACGTAAGTTGACCCATGAGCAACGATTCCATGTCCCCATAAAAAAAAACAGCAAGATACGGCAACCTTTTTTTGTAAAAATGAGACCAGCTGCTTTGTTTATCCGGATACTTCAAAAAGTTGCATTATATTCCAGTCTTAAGTTAAGAATGAAGTTTAGTTCTGTGCCTATAACCATGTCATCTTAACACGAAAATTGGCAGTTAACACTAAAAAAAAGCTGCTGCTTGCTTGGAAAAGATATTCCCGCAAACAGTTAAAGGCCGGATAAATACCCAAGAAAGGACAAAGAACAAATAATAATAGTTTATTTGCCTGTGATGCCACATCGCAACCTGTATCAGGTATATCAAAATGATATACAAAGTAAAACTCACTTTTAAATCATATCCTTTAAATCAAAATCAAAATCAAAATTTATTTGCTGCTTTAAGATACAAAGATCTTTTACATCGTCAAACTACAACATATCATTTACAGTCAATAATGTACACTCCAGGTATTCCTGGTAACTATAAAAAGCATTTTTCTTTAACAGGTCTTTTACCTTTGTTTCATAGCTTTTGGTAGGCAAGTTGGAAATGGCAATAGGGAGTTTATTAAAGAACTTCACTGCATAGTAGTTGAGAGCATTACGGGCTTTAGATGTTCTTGTGAAACTGACCATTAAGTGATCCTTGTTTCTGGTGTCATAACTATGTATATTCGATAGTGTTGTGTACTTATGGGATTTTATATACATTAGACATTGAAAAATAAAAATACATGGTAATGTAAGTAAGCGCAGTTCAACGAACTTATGTCTTATATCGTCTCTAAAACCTGCATTGGTTAACGCCCTCACTGCTTTTCTTTGCAGTTTAAATATTCTGCAAGCGTGTGCGGAGTCGCCCCACAACAAAATGCCATAAGTGGCTACAGACATGAACAAAGCATGATAAGCAGTGAGTACTACTTCATTTGACGTGCTAGAAATCAGGTTTCTAAGTACAAAGATTGCGGATGATAGCTTGGGGGAAACGTGATCGATATGCTTCACCCATGTCAGTTTTGGGTCCACAACAATACCCAAAAATTTGATTCCTTCTATATCCGCGATCCTTAGGTCGTAGACAAGTGATTGGGTTTTATCAACATTCAAACTCAATTTGTTTGCGTTAAACCAGTCAGCGACAGTCTCCTGTACCTTCTCCATATTATCCTTAGTGTTACAGAATCACAGTGATAGTTGATTAGCGTGTTATCGTCAGCATATAGTATTTTGTCGCAGGTGGGTGCCACAGTCACAAGATCATTTATATATATATGAGAAATAATATGGGACCCAGCAACGACCCTTGCGGCACCTCACTGCGATTTACCGTCAAGTCAGAATACTCGTTGTTGCAGTATGTTGTCATATTTCTATCGGTTAGATATGATGCCATAAATTCAGTACTGAGTTCATCAAAGCCGTAAAAATGCAACTTCTGCGGCAATATATCGTACGATACGCAGTCGAAGCCTTGCTGAGGTCACAGAAGGTGGCCCCCACCATTTTGCCTTCCTCCAGGCCCCCAACTACGAAAGTAACAAAATCACAGTGGGCAGATACGGTGGATCTTCCACTTCGAAATCCGGGTTGCGCTACAGTCAATATATTATTACTCTCAGAGTACTGTACAATCTGAATCTTTAACAAATATTCCAGGGCTTTCGATAAAGCTAGAATCAGGGAAATAGGCCTATAGTTGTCCACTAGTTCAACGTCTCCTTTTTTATGAACAGGTATGACCTTCGTTTTTTTTTTAACAATTAGGATAGACACCAGTGGTGATGCATAAGTTAAATATTTTTGTTAAGGGCACTACCATTACGTCAACTAGGTATTTTATCATATTTACATTAATTCCAAACACATCCCTGCTTGTTGTTTTATGTAGGTTTTTTATAGCGCCTCTCACTTCGATTTAAGATACTTGCTTGAAGGAAAAACATTGTTTATCCATACCGCCAAGAGCTTCTAAGTAGCTCCTTGCATTTTTATTTGGAGGATCAAGATCTTTAATAATTTCCGAGGCCATGCTGGTAAAAAAACTGTTAAAGTCTTGAGCCGTTATGTTTGCAGAAGATACTTTAGGTGTGGCCTGTTGGCGGTTATTGTTTATCACCTGCCATATGGCTTTTCCAGGATTGTTAGAGTTTTTTATGTATTCAGAGTTGGCATTAATTTTAGCATTGCGAATTGCAGGCCCATGTTGCCGCCTATAATCTGTATATGCTAACTTCCATATAGAATTATTATTTTGTTTGGAGATAGCGCTTAAAAAAAGTCGACTTTGATTTGAAATTAGTTTAAGAGCTTAGTAGCAATTTCCACTAAATCTCAGATCTGTCATATCTGACATTGTATGTAATTTGATGTTGGAGTAGCATTACTTAACTCTATTACTAGTATAATGACTAAGCGTAAAGCTTTATCTGAAGATTCAACGTTCGGTTGTTAAAGGTTTTGTGGAATCCAAACAATTATCATTAGAAATAAATCTTATTAATTGAGCTCAAAAACAAAATAGTACAATTAATTATCCATAAAAAAAGTTTTGTTTCAATGTTACACTGCCTGAATTTTTTACGTAGGTACCTAACGTATAAACGCAAAAAATGTACGTAATAAAATTAACTAAATTATAACAAAAAGACAATCAAGTACTTTAATTAATTTATAAACGTCGAGCGAATAAAATTAGCCCGAAATTAAAAGCGTCTTCAGTTCTTTTTCTGAATGTTTAAAATTCACTGATGCTTTTAATACTAGACGATTTGAAGACATTACTAGGTACCAAAGTAATGGGGACTCATTGTATACCTCGATCTATGAGTCTTCTTAATGCAAAGGGCTGACTGAACCTGGTACAATATTGATGAAATCTCTGTTAGTAACAAAATACATTTTTAACAATGGATATAAATTAACTTGCATAAATAGATACATGGAAAAGTACGCCTTGAAAAACTTACTGCGCAATTTCTCGAATTTAAGGTTATAGGATCCGTTCCAAGTTTATTGAAGAAACAAAAAGTACGCAAAATAGCGTCTCTCAAAGTACCGAATTATTGTTTTAACTGGTGTTGTTTTCAAAGTTCGCATTTGGTCATGCCAAAGTCAAAAATCGTCGAAGAATAAAATCAGCGAACCGCACAGTTTTCCCAGGAGCACCAATTTGATTGCTTGCTTACACATTCATACTTTCAGCAAGAAAATATACCTGTTAGACGGATAAACCGAGTAATTAAAATTAATTAGTATGCAGAGACTGGTAATATGCGTACTGCCAGAAGTAAGCAGTAGATCGAAAAGACCAAAATCCAAACATATCAATTAAAAAAGCTGTTGAAAAATTAACGATTGGAATTGGATCTGTGATCAAGAACAGAAAGGAGATTGGGATTCGATCACGCAAGAGACAAGTTAACAAGATGTGCCAGGATAATGTTAAAAAGGCAAAATCTAGCTGGAGAAAAACTGTTCCTTCTGGTGCTGTCGCGGATTATGTCACGTAAGTGGATTCCAGAGAAATGGCTTCCTTCGGCCATGTTTCAATTGTTCCAGATAACTCACCACCTATAGAAATTAAAATCATTCCAAAGCCAAAATTTCCTACCAAAGTTTTGGTCTGGCAGGTTATTGCACAAGATGGTCAGATCTCGCCTGCTTTTGTGATAAAATATAAAAAAAGGCGGTCTAAATGGCGAAATTGATCAAAATAAGTATCTAATTCTAATTTCTTAAATAAGATCGTTTGACACACACAAAAGATTTAATTTTGGTCCGATAAAGCTTCTATCCACTATACCGGCGCAAGAGCTGCCCTTCTTGAAGAGAGCGAAATTGTATAAGATCGACAATCCTACTGTAGTTCCACAGAACAGCCCCATTGAATGTTTCTGAGCATTGTGTAAGCCTCGAATGATAAAAAGAAAAATTATAAATGATCATATTACTGAGTTTGAAAAAAAATAAACAACTATTTCGAAAGAGCTTTCAAGTGAGTCTGGAAAAAAACCTATTTGAACACTTTAAATACAAGCTTCACCTGGCTGGTATGCCTGTCTAAAACATTTGTAACATATTTTATTTTCTTATGTATTTTTTGAAAATATAATCGTTTACCCTCATTTAATGTTATTTCATTTTTTTATAATTTCATCAATAAACCTTGGAACGCACTGCGGCACCGCACCTTATGTAATCAAACGTATACGCTTTTGTGTGATAATTGATAAATATTTGCGCAGTCGCAATGGATTGTTCTCAAATTGTACGCAAAATAATTGCCAATAATACATCTTCATTTACACGATATACTTAATCATACAAACGTACTGGCAATCTGTTCCTTAAAGTCCAATTTACTGTCAATACGAACTGCTAATGTGAACCGTTAATATGAACAATCAAATTGTTATCGATTACTTCTAAAATTATATTAATTTTTATAAAAATATAGTCGAAATTCCCTGCTGAGACAATACAATCTAATTATTCACTGGACCTCTGACATCATAGACAGGCAGTTTTTCACATAAAAACGCTTTATTTACAGTATCAAGCACATTATTTTCCCCATAGTTTAGATTAGAGTAATCATGGCAACAGGCACCATTTTAGTAGATTTTAGACTGGTTGAAAACTGACGCTATTAATTGCAAAAGTGAGGCATTAGATATCTGATCTAAACTGGTAAATTCAAAACACATTCTTCCAATAATCTAATGGAAACCCGTGAGTTCGTTCAAAGCAACTGTTCAGAAATCAGATATGATTTCAATAACACATTCATCAGAGACTATATTAAAAGCACAGAATTGTCCATATCTGTTCTGGAAGTTCTAAACATTGAACTGATATTAGAAAATTTAATGTCTACCCTTCCAAAGACGTTGAAAATATTTTAAACGAGTAAAGGATTTGTTTTAATAAGCAATTTCAGTAGGTAGAAATTTATTCGATAAATGTCCTAACTTAGAATTATGACCAGTATTTGTAGAAGAACAAGTAACCCACAAGTCATATTTACACATCTATTTCGAACTCTACTTGCACGTCTAAGGATACAAAACATATTTGCAGAAAATTTCTAATTTTAGATTATAATAGCTGGGTGAAGACGTTTTGAACCACCCTGTATAATAAGCACTTAACAGCAAAATAACAAACTGACATAATATCCATATTTACATAAACAAAACCAAATAACGTATTATATAAACATGTACCTATAAAACTTCGTTTCAGAATCACCAACGCCCTAATTAACATTAAACAAAAATAAACCATCGGTTGCTTAACCCATAAAAAGTCAAAACCAGAAACATTACAAATAAAAACGGTTCCTTATTATATAATTTATCATAAATTATCAGATCACTAAACAGCTGCATAACAAGAATTTTGTATTATAAAAAACTTACGTTACAAAAAAGTGCAATATTTTCACCTTTTTTATTAAACTACCTATTTTAGAATTTTAATTTGGCCTGTCAAGGATTTTTACTTTATTAGTAACGTTTCATTTTCGAAGTTAAGTGCATTTATTGTGTTGAAGCGTTCAAGCTTGCTTTATTTGGTCTGAATGCAACACCTTTGAAATTAATTAATTAAACTCAAGCTTCATCGATATAAATAACTCCTGTATTAATAAATAATAACGTCAGTAATACAGAAGTGAGAATCTTCCTATTGAACTTGATAAATATTTCACATTTAATAATTAATATACCGTTTTCGTAAATAAAAACTTAATGATTAAATTAACTTAAAAGCCATAAAATGACAGGTAATTTAATCGTCTCTGAATTAATTAAACTTATGAAGCTAGTGAACTGTTAAGAATTTATTAAGAATAGGTTTCCCATTTTTTAATATTTCTGGTTAAATAATAATTAAAGGATTAAATAATAATAACATAGATTACTTCACCAAATAAAATAATTACAAGTAACTCTTCAACAAGAATATACATCAATCACGCCTCATTTAGATACTTACTAGTTGGCCATGATTTCATTATGTTAGTAACGAAAATTTGACAACCTGTAACTGTGTCACTTATTAGCCAATTCTAAGTTACATATGTGGAGTATTCTTAGTTGGTTTTCCTTCATACTGAACGAACTGATTGATAAGAACTAGACACAATCACTTTTCTGGATGTTTAGAGTGGTTCAGTTTTTCAACGAAATTATGGCTATTTGATACTCCTCGGCCTTTAAAAACCTGAAATTAATTGTATTAACTGTCAGTTGTAACTTAGTAACCTAACCTTTAAAAATGCCAAATGAAGTTACAGTAAATATTCTGCTCGTTTTCAGTTTAGTTTCAATAATATTCTTTAATATTCGTGAGAAGATTAGAAAGGTTTCTGATAACAATTATACAACTGGCAACATTGATTTTGTAGTGAATTAATTTTAAAATTAATTACATATTATTTTTGCTGATAAGGCATATTTATACCAGATACCAGGAAAACTTTTTATGTCGACCAAAATGGCTCTATAACGTGGCCCACTATGACCTAAAAATATAATTAATGCATGATAAATAAATATCGATCTACATATGAATTATAATTGTAAAACTGCAAGGTTTTGAAACCATTCTGATGAAAACTGAAAACATTTGTGTTAGTTCAAATTAATGGAAATAACTTGAGAGAAAATACGTGTATATTTGTGTAATTTATTTTCAAACCCACTTTATGTGCAGCTTCTCAGAGGTCATATAAGATATCTCTGATATTTCTTAAATTGTCTGCTATAAGGACAATATCATCAGCGAAACGCAGGTGGCTGAGTGTTTCTCCATCGATTCCGATGCCTTTTTCTTCCCATTTCGTCATTATGAAAATTTATTCTAGAACTCCTGTGAAAAGCTTCTTTATTGTGTCGTGTATTTTCACTGTTGTGGTTGCGTTTTCATGTGTTTTGAATGATATTTGAGTATATGTGGTCTAGCAGGTAATTCAACTGTGTCGAAGGCTTTGTGAAAATCAACGAAGATGAGCGCCAAAGGTATGTTATATTCTATGGTATTTTCGATAAAGGTCTTCATACATTGCAGATGGTCATTTGTTCCATATCCAGTACGGAATCCAGTCTGTTCTTTCGGTTGGTAGAAGTCAAACTTCCGCTCCAGTCTATTTATTAATATTCGAGTGAAAATGAATTACACAAAAATGAAAATGATGACCAATCTCGTATCTAGTCAGCTAATAGAAGTCGATGGAACTCATATGGTTGAGAAATACACGTATCTTGGCCACAAACTAAAAATAAATAGGAACAACCAAACAGCTGAATTAACAAGAAAAATAACTTTAGGCTGGGCAGCATACAATAAGCTCCTGAAAAAACGAGCTTTCAAGCAGTGTGCGTCTTACCGGTACTTACGTATGATGCAGAAACCACAACCCTCACCAGCACATCAGCAATGAAACTTGAACACAACGAAAAATGGAAAGATTAATGCTAGGGCCAAGCTTAAGGGATAGGGAGAATGAAGAAATTTGCAGAAGAACTGGCATAGAAAGCAGCATAAAACGCATTGCCACAGCAAAATGGAGAAGGGCAGGGCATGGTAGCGAATTTAAACATAAGATTTATATTTAGAGTTAAAAAAATCTACACCTGAAAGAGTCTTTGAGTGATAATTCAAATTATAAAAAATAACTTACGAGAAACTATCACGCATTTCCAATATTTTTAGACCAAAGTAGGCCATGTTAGGGAATCAGTTTTGTTGTAAACAAGGTTTTCCCTGGTATCAATCTGTTTTATTATTACAATAAATATTTCTGATAGTACTTAGCACAAATGTTATAAAGATTAAAGGTTAGCGGAAATCAGATTTAAATTATGAATTAAAAAATTAGATTTATACCCATATTTAGAGTTAACAAAAAAATTTACAACCGAAGAAGACTTATAGTAATAATTCAAATTAGCAGAAATAACTGAACGGAAAGTATAACCCATTCGCAATATTTTTAGACCAAAATGAGCCACGTTAGGGAAGTAATTTCATTAGTGTAAGCATGATTTTCCCTGGTAAAATCGGACTTATCAATAAAAAAACATTCCTGGAATTACTTACCACAAAATTTGCAGATTTTAAATGTTAATGGAGATCAGATCTGAATTTTGAATTGAAAAGTCAGATTTATATTTATTTTTAATTACAAAAATCTGTCGGAAGAAGAAATTGGTAGTCCGACAGGTTAAATTTAACGACGGTGACTATTATTTGAATTTAAGAAAGTCTAAATTGTATCAAATTCACCCTAAATTAATTTTCAAGTTATAATTCGCGACAGAACTAGTTAAGTTTGTTATTGAAATTCCAATAAATCTTATAACATGCCATATTCTCCAACATATCTACATAACGTAGCAGTCAACATCTGATAAATAAACTTTACAACTTTTACATGCATTCAATACAAACACAATAAATAAAAATAGTAGTCCTGAATGTGCTATAAATTTGCGGTTTCTAAACCATTAATAACTTAAGTAACACCAACAATTTTGGTAATCATCCATAACGATGCTAAAAGAGGTTAAAGTGCAACTCCATGACATAACACAGGATGTTTATGGATTAAAAATATGTGTTTTCCCATTAAAGTATATCTAATTTTAATAAATGCCTTATACCAATAAAGGTAATAATCTTCTCAATTTATCATTCTAATAAAACAAGAATAGAAATTATGTAACTACTTATTTGACTTATTTTACTATAAACTTGCACATTCGTAAATTTGGTTATTGTCTCATCATTTTTTTCTGTTCTTGTTGATACTCACACTTTAGTTTCTGAGGTATGAGACAAGAAAAAATTTATGAACTAATATGTAGAATCGATTGCATTTTGAACTGTTTTAAAATTTAAATCCACAACTTTCAGAGTGAATTTCTACTTTTCAAATTTTACTAAATCCGATACAAAACTAATGTCACACGAATATGAATTCCGAAAGATTATAATATAAGTTGGACAAACACGTCAAAAATAAGATTAAAACATGTCAAAAATCGGATTACTCAATTCTGTTTAAGGTCAGTTGCGTGATAACTTTCTTGATGTGACTGTCCATTAAATCTCGCTTTTTACATCACACCAGAAATGTTTTACTTATAAACACTAAAACACAATAAAAAGATCAAATTTACATGATAAAACATAGTGAAATGCCTTTTCTAGTCCGGTTTTCTTCATTATATTTGCATTAAGGATTCGTGACCGATTATAATGTTAAAGGCTAGGTAGGAGTCAAGATACGAGCGTATCTGTAACATCTAAATCTGCACTTAACCTATGGAAAAAGACATTTTCTAATCGTTATATTCCGGAAACAGGAAACAGCTTATTTATTAAATATGTTGATATAAAATTGACAAGTGACTGAAAGTTGGAGACTGTTTACATTCCCCAACTTCTTGCCATCATTAACCTTGGACGATAATATTTACTCTCTAGATACATACAATGGTTAGGTTAAACTACTCGTATAAAAAGATAACTGAATAATTTATGAATATTTAAAAACTTCTTGGTAACTTCGACATTGTCATTTCAAAATTAAATAAAATATTTGTAGCATTCATTTAAAAATTACTCTAAAAGCCCTTGAACGTCTTTCGCAATCTTTTTAAAAATTAATCTTCATTAAATCTGGAAACTCGCATGATTCAACATCCAACGAAAGACATTGGAGAAATTGGGATTTATTTGAGTTATTTACCTTGACCGTTTATAATATTTTAATGTTGCATTCTAGGCTGAGTTAAAATTTATAACAAGCTCTCACGAAATGCAAATTCTGTTTATTACAACAACAAAACCAATGCGATTATAGATTTAAAAATAAATTAACACCTAAGTGGAGAATTTAACGATTTTTCTCAGAAGTAGATATTCGCCATCGAATGCATCCAAATTCTTAAAGCACCCTGATTAAAACAAGTTTCCATTTTCGAAGGTGAAGCAATTACCACTAAAACTACCTACGTAACTGTATGCGTAAATTTACGAGAGGGATTTTTCGTAGGTGTGGAATATTGCTACGTCATAAAATGATTTGTAAGTCAAGTTATGAATGTAGATAGATATTCGCATGTCAACTACTGCAATATTTTTAAATAGTTAATGGCAGAGAAAATTTATTAGGTGTCCGTATTAAACACGACATAAATTACTTTAACACAATTCAGATGCTTTTATTTTTAACTTAACACGGTTTGCTCAAGAAAGTTAAGGAAATATTTATTTTGCAATAGTTTTTGTGTAATAAGTTAATCTTTTTAGTATTTCAAAGAACCTAATTTGCTTATTTTCGAGAAGGGCCAGTTTAATAGTATTTTTAACCAAAACGATTATTACTTTTTGCAAAACACTGTAACGTAATTTGTATTTGATTAAAGTATAGCAAAGGTATTTTAGTGTAACTAGCAAACTATCTAAAACTACTTTCTTATACCACCAGGTTCACTCTTGCCTGGTGGTACAAAAGCTGGTTAAATCTACAAAACCTAGTAAATTTTAACAGGAGCCCAACTAGTACAAACAGCATTGCTATATGTACAAGTAGAAAAGGTCTTTAATTGTGTGCATATTTGCTGTCAATTTTGCAGCATAACTTTGTTAAATTAACATATTTCTTTAATTTATGCTTTAGCTTAGGCAATCTTACCATCAACTGTTATTATCTTTAGCAATGGTTAGTGAATTTGGTACTGAAATATTGCTGATTTGATCATGGCGTATTTCCAATTTTACATTAATTCGTAGTTATTTTCACTATATGTAAAGGTTATTTGTTGAAATAACTTTTTAGGAAAACAAGTAATCTCAGTGAACCATTACAAGCTGACGTTTAACCTTTTTGATACGGCAGTAAAACAGCAAAGTCTTACATCTGCTGTTCATTCTTCTTCTTCTTCTTCTTCTTCTACTCTAGCCCATTTCTATCCATAATTGGATTAAGGCCTCCTTCATTGCTTTACATTTTTCTCATTCTTTGAGCTGCTTTAATTCATTTTAATTCTGCAACCTTTTTGATATCGTCGTATTACCTGTTAGGGGGTCGTCCTCTAGTTCGCCTGTGGTTCCGTGGTCGCCATTGCAATATCCTTTTTGGTCTGTGTTCGTCTGTTCGGGACAGATGGCCTGCCCACGTCGACTTCAGATTTGCAATACTTTCCTTTTGTTTTGTGTCGGATCCATTCGTTGGTCTTTCTGTCGCCTAGATAAATTCCCAGCATTTTCTTTTCCATTGCACTTTGTGTTTTTATTAGTTTCTGTAGATGAGCTTTCGTTAGCGACCAGTTTTCATATCCGTAGGTCGTGATTCGTAGAATACATTTATCGAATACTCTTGTTTTCAAATGTTGCTGTATCATTTTGGAGTTTCAAATAATGCATAATTTTCCAAAGGCTACCCTACTAAGCGAGATCTTCGTTTTACTTCTTTTAATTGGTGTCCCTGTCTAGATACACTGTCCATGCTAAATAGATATATTCGTTGACATTTTCTATATTTCTATTATTGATTATTATATATCCTTCCTCTTCTTCTTCTTCTTCTTCTATTGGCATCATAGTCTTCGTATTACTTAAGTTCATTTGTAAGTCGATCTTGGCTGCTTTATCTGTTAGATCTGTAAGCATGTAATTTTAATCTTATTTATTGTTTGCTATGAGTACAATATATGTATGATCAGCATATCTTACGTTGATGATTTTTATTCTTGCCGTTTATATTTATGCCATAGTTTTGCTAATCGCATTCTTTAAATAAATCTTCTAGTACTAAGGTGAATAGTTTTGGGGAAAGACAGTCATAATGGCACGGATTTCGTGTCTAGTTACAGTTTATAGGTTGCTATAGCTTTCTTGTCGACGTTTTTTATGAGCTTCATGTATTGTTGGCCTATTCCATAGTTTTCCATGTCTCGACTGAGTCAAAAGCTTTTTCGAAGTCTATAAATGTCAGGTAGAGTGTAAATTATATTCATTTGCTTTTTCGATTCATTGTAAATAGGTGATCTCTAGTACCATATTATGCCTTTCTGAATCCTGCCTGGACCTCCGACTAGTTTTCCTGTGTGTCGATTTGCTCATATTTTTCATACAGTTCGTGATTCTACCTTTTCCTACATGGTTGCCCTCTTTAACTGGTCCGAGGATTTTCCTCAACACTTTCCTAACCTACCTACTTGTTTTTCGTTCCTCTGCGTTAGTATACATGTTGGGCTTATCTATGTTTTATATATCACTAGTTTTGTACCTAGAGGACATCATATATGAAGCAAAGCTAAGAAGAGAAGGAACAATAAACACTAATTCATACTAATGCATTGCTTATGCCAACTATATAGTTCTCCTAGCAGGAAATAAACAACAACTTAAAAGAATTACAACAAGATTAATGGAAGTATGTATATGTATCTAGGGGTCAAACTAAAGAGTTAGACAGAATAATCGCCAAGAGCAATAAATGCAAAGATATCTCGCGTAAATCAAATTTCCGAATACCTGTTTTTACGTCTATATCCCAAGTTGCTCTATGGCCCATAAGTTATGGGACACCCTGTATATTTGGGTTAATAATGAGATAGGTCCCTCTATAGTCATTTAATTGACTTTTGTTTCCCTTTTTGTAAAATAAAATCACCAGTGCTTCACTCAGGTTTGTTATTTCTTTAATCAGCTTTTTTCCGCCATATTTCATCATTTCTATTAATATTTCATCTTTACCGGGTGCTTTGTTTAGTTTCATTTCATGTAATATTGTTTTCGTCAATGTCTGGTATTTCTTCAGAATTTACATTTATGATTTGTTTTGTTAGTTCGTCTTTTACTTGTTCTGGTGGGTTTATATTTGAGCTGTAAAGTTTTCTGTAAAAGTCTTTAGTAATTGTTAGTATTTCTTCCCTGTCACGAATTTCTTTAGTGTGTATGTCTTTAAAAGATATTATTTGCTGTTGTTCAGATTTTCGTTTCAATACTTTCATATTCTTGTTGCTTTAAATAGTCTTTTTTATTTGTTCTTGTTGGAACTTTCCTTTATCTTGTCTAATGGCTGCTCTAATCTGTTTGTTCAGGTTTCCAAGATCTGTTAATATTGTCCTTGCTCTGAACATTTTCTCTTGTTTCCATTACTTTTCTGGTATTGTCGCTAAGAAAAGTTTATTTCCTCTTTAGTTGTCTTTGCCACTTTTTGGGCATCTGGTTTCATTACTTGTATTAGTTCTTTATTTAGTACTTCAATATTCTTTGTGGTGTTTTGGTTTATTGTTTCTAGTTGTTTATGTATTTCTTTTTGGTAAGCTGTTTTTCTTTTCTTAAGCTTTTGTGTGTCTATATTCTGTTTTTTATTTTAAATCTTTCGAACTTTATGTTTAAACGTAACGCTGCTCTTACAATTCGATGACCACGTCCAACAGTAATTTTATTAATGACTTCTGTGTTTGTTATTACTGTCTTTTGTTGTGTCGGGATATAATCAATCTGGTTCTTTGTTTTGCCATTTGGGCTGATCCAAGTTCCCTGGTTTTGTTTTTTGAAAACGGTGTTCATTTCAAAAAGATTCTCTTTTTCAAGAAAGTTCATTAGTTTTTTCCCCCTTTCTTTTCAGGTTCCGTAACCATGATCGCCTATCTTATTTTCGGTGTCTTCGTGTTCTTTACCTAATTTTGCATTGAAATCTCCCGAAATAATTAGCATATTGGAGTGATTTTCTGTTATTGCTTTAGAGATATCCTCATAAAACTCGTCTACTTCTTCTTCTTCTACGTGTGTAATCGTCGGAGCGTAAACTTGAATTATTTTGGTTTCATAGTTTTTTGAAATTCATAGTATTATGTATGCTACTCGGATGGAGATGTTTTTATACAGTGTTATATTTTGTGCTAAATTTTTATTTATTATGAATCCTACTTCATTAATGCCGTCTTCGTCATCTCCTTTATAGTACAGTGTAGGTACTCCCAGATGGAAGAGTGAAGCATTACATGAAGACCTAAAAGATAAAGTAATAACAGAATCGAGAAAAAAAAGCTAAGGATCGGAAATAGTGGAAAAAACTGATAAAAAACGTTTTGTACTCCTTTCTATGCGTTTATCTGCTAGTGTTTTGGTGAGAAAATATAGAGCTCGGCTTGCTTGACTTCTATTGTTTCCTAATTATTCTTTGTGGTCAGTGCCCCTAGCCCGAGATACTTGAAACTATCCACTACCTCTAGGTTGTAAAAGTACATCTATTGTTACATTCTGTCTCAATCTCGGTCGGTTTTTAGTGACTGCCATTACTTTGGTTTTCTCTTCATTTATCTTGAGCCCTAACTCTTTCCCATTTTGTTATACTATAATTTAGACCCGCCATGTAGAAGTGCTGTAATTGACAACGCACTTTAACGTGCTTTTTTCATACCACGTACTTTTGGTCAGATCAGATCAGAGATGTTGTGGAAGAATGTTAAGCATCTCATGGGTTAACAGGGTTACAAATGTGGAAATGATGCCTAAAATTACCAAACGAAAGGAAACAATAAATACAATAAAAAAGAAGAAGGGGTAGAAGGTTATTGAGACTAATAATGTACATTTTTGATTGGTTATTTTATTAAAATTTTAGAGACATTTTAGAACATATTTTAACATTCTGTCGATTAAGACTTTTAAAAATCGTATATGATTTGAAAATCTTCGAAATTTTGAAAATTTTGGGTATTTCTAATTAGTAGAACTTGGCATTAGATTTAAACCGACATGTTGAGGCATATTTAAAAAAGAAGCTTTAAATTTGGAATTTCGAAATTTTGATTTTGAATCTTTAAACTTCAAAAAAACATTTGCTTTGATATTCTGTCGTTCTATCGACTTCTTAATTAAACATTTAAATTAATTTCCTCGAAAAAATGCACGGAAAATATCTATTGCCTATTTCCGATGTTTCTAATAATTGTTTTGGCAAATTTGTTTTATCAAGGAATTTTTATTATATCGCCAAATTTCATAACAATCGACTCAATAGTTTTCTATGTAGGTATCGAGCGTGACGATGTGATACATTCCAAATCTTAAAAGCAACCAATTAATTATTTAAATTATAAAGTTACGCTAAAGACGGAATAGCCTTCAAAAATTCAAAGAACGTGGATGTTTTCATCTGAACTTCGTTAAACAAATTGGAAATACACAGATTAAATTGTAAAAACGTTCTTACGAAAAATACTTATAAAAATCTTACTGTTTATCTGAGTTAAATTTTGCGAATATTAAGCAAGTCATAACTCTGAATCCTGTTCTTAATATTTTTAACATTTACTTGGAACTGCAATAATAACACATCCTGAACCGCTCCAACTACTTTCAATTTACGTTCATACGCATTTTCAGATCTTTTATTTAAAGAATTTCCTATATTTTTTCAATAAAACTCTGTAATTACAGAATATTACTTTTACTACCTTTTAAGACTTAATTTTTTGCAAACCAGTTCAAGATTATTAGACTTATGAATCAGGAAGCTTAAATGACCAATATCAGTAATTTATTTGACTGGATCTTCCAGTTACCTAAACTCATCAGTTCCTGCTTGGCGATCACGTACGCATTTACAAATTTCAACACATGCCTAAGCAAATAACACATACTTAGCTAATAATTACAGATCAACAAAAAAGTTTACCATTATTAAACGCGAATTTAATGCTCTAAATTTCTTCTACCGGAAGTACAATTACTTAGTAAAAAATGATGTTATTAATAGGTGTTCGAAGTTTCAAGTCACGATTATGATCAATCTATACATTAAGCAAACCACACTGTTTGTCCAACACTGTTACTGTTCCAATTTACGTGTCGATTTGTTTAAGGAAAGCGTAAGTGAAATTCTTTCTGCACCGTAACTATCTCCGCTTCGTGTGATTAATCTTTTAAACGATTGTAATTACAAAATTGAATCTAATTATAGAATTAACTCACTATCTATGTTTGCAAATCTATCAATCTAGATTAAAAAGTAAATAGAGAGAAAACTGTTGTAATTAATAATAAGAATTAAGATTTTGCATGCTTTAATATTTTAATCAAATTTAATTATTTGCATCGTAAAAGAAAGTAAGAGACTGGAGTGTTGTGAAAATTAACCTTTGAAGAGTATCACTTTAGTTGTTACTACAGAAAAAAAACTAGTCGGCGCTTAATGAGAAAAAACTGGAAATAAGAAAAGTACACGCAACAATTTTTATGTAATTTAGTGGAAAGTCCTTGTTGAGCCACGGAATTAATTTCTCGTTTGACTACCGAATATTCATGGGCGTATATGCATAAATAAAGAAAATTACACGTAATTAAATCACTTCGAAAAAGGAAATGCCAAGAATGGAAATATCTTAAGTTTATATAAATATTACGAAAGTTTGTAGTTTTACCATTAAACCTTATTCGAATTTATTTAACCACTCAATACGAAAAATCATTTGAATTTCTAAAACTCATAAGTTTTCGCCAGGTTTAACTTCTTAAATAAGATATAAGTTTCATAATCAGTTTGTAGATTACGTTGTGCTACAGAATCAGTACAAGAAATATATAATACAGTAATATATTCTTATAGTCTGTCTCAATCTTCGAAAGAAGTAAGTAACGTATAAAACGCAAGGTTGCCATATTGTACACGGTAGTACCCGTGGACAAGGCCCCCGCGATATTTAAAATGCATTAAAAAGAATTAATAATCAGTTAAATAGATAAATCGAATAAATTGACACGTCAAATAAATAAATAAATTGTTGCATTGATTCATCAGGTACTCTAATACCCCATATAAAAAGAATATTTTCTTGTGGTTACCTAAATCCGATAGTTTCTTCGCGAAATATTGATTTTAAGAAAAAGTTCCATAAATGAAAAAATATTGGGTAACTCGATATATCGCTAATAATCAAACATCAGTATTTTTAGAACTCCATTTCGGTATTTGTATATCTGTATAAATATCGAAAGGCCACCAAAACGCGATACAAAGTTGAGGGCATAATAAAACTGACATCGCTGTTTTGTTAAACAAGGATGGTGTGATGGTTAAGTTGCACAAAGACAACAAGCATGCTCCATAAGTGCCTGTATTCCTTTCTAAGTTTGAGATCGACTATAATAATTTATTAATTATTATACCTACTCGTATTGCATACCTTTTGGCTGCAGGCCTAATTTATGAATAAGAGTAAATTAAGAAGAGCTTTATAAAGTGTCGGAATTACACAAACGTTATTTTGTGGCAGATGGCTTTGAATTAATGTGGAAATGTTTTTAGAAAATTGTATTTGGTGCAGAGGTTTATACAGTATTTAAACAATTAATAGGAGAAAATAACGAAGATTGTGGTATGCATATGTAACGAAAAAAATAACGAATTTGTTAGAAGACTTACAGGGAAAACGCGAGAAGAAGTATTTGAAAAGGAAGTGGTAAAAAAAGACAAAAAATCAGAAGACTTAAAATAGAGAGAGAACGAGGAGGAAGACTTGTTCATCACACCAGGTCCACCCCATGCTAATAAGGTGCGAAGGGATTTGTATGATAGGTAAGGATATTGGGAGCAGCGTGACGCGAGCCGCCATACGCCGCTTCTACAGTGCAAGGTAGTTAGTAGGTCACATATTCAATGGAAGTTGGATATATGACTGAGATGGTCAAACATAAATTTTATTTAATTATGCCAACTTATGTACTTCTAAAATTAAGGTGCGTACGAGGTTTATTGACCAAATTTGAAAAAAGTGACATAACATTAAATGAAGAGCGTGTTTGAAAAATGGTTATATTTTCAAAAAATGTGATATAAACGCTTCAGACAGACAGCGTATAGCCCTTCATTACCAACCAGGCGAAGTTCGAATTTAAAGTGTTCAAATAGGTTTTTCCCAGGCTCATTTGAAACTTCTTATGAAATTCTTGTTAAATTTTTCTTAAACTGAGTAATATCAGCAGGCACAAGCTTTATTTTTATTATTCAACGCTTGCACAACTCTCAGAAATGTTTAATGGGTCTGTTCTGCGGAACTGCAGTAGGTCTAATCATCCACGACAATAAAGAAATCACCACTAAAAGGAACAGGTTCCTTGTAGAGTCGCCTGAGTTAGATTTTCCCTTTTTCTGATCACAGATCCAATTCCAGTCTTCGATTTTTCAGCAGTTTTTCTAATTGGCATGTTCGGATTTTTAACAAAAAGCTGGTTTGTCTTTTCGACCATCCGCTTGCTTCTGGCAGTTCTCACAGGCCCCGATTTCATATACATTACCACTCTCTATATATATTTTAATTAGGTACTCGGTATATCCGTCTAACAGGTATATGCTCTGGTAGGACGTATGGATGTGTCAGCAATCGATAAAATACATGCAGCTGGAAAAACTGCGTAATTTACTGATGTTCTGCGGTAATTTTCGACTTTGGCATGACCAGATAAGAACTTTGAAAACAACACAAGTAAACACAATAATTCGAACTTTGAGAGCCGCTATTTTGCTTATCTTTTGTTTCATTGCTTCCTTGCGTAACGCCTACTAATTTTTCTGGTCAATAAACATGGTTCGCACCTTATAGTAAATTTCCTAGGTCTACTAAATTTCACCTGGACACAGACTTGTCTGTATTTGTTAGACATTACTGTATTTTAATTTAATATTATAATTTGATTTCTTGTTATTTATTTCTTCTTCCTGTTCTTCGATTACTTCATTATGCAGTTTTCTTTTGAGTTATATATGCGATTGGTATTCTATTTCTTGCCCATTTTTCCCAAGTTCGTTTTGGTGTACACGAGCGATCTATTCGTTTCATTGCACTTATCGATGTGCAACAAATTCTCCCAACATTTTTTCTATCTATTTCTAGATTGGAAGCCTTCCAGTGTTAATCGATTGGTTATTGTTTCCCCTCCAGAACTTCCTGTAAAGTTGTTTGTTCGTCTTCGTTCATCCTTACTCTAAAAAGTTCTAGGATTGTATTCTCCATTCTTCGCAATGCTAGTGCTAGTAGCAAGTTAAGCAGATTTGCCTGTGCCATTTATTTACCCTTTCTAACATTTTAGTTATATGTACCCGTAATCACTTCAGTCTTCCTCCAATACATCTCAGTTATGTAGTCCTAATTACCTTCGCATTTGTTGATGTTTATATCTGATTCTGTGTTGTTTACTTTTACTAAAATTATTAGTATTGCAATTATTATTTACTGCTACTTCCTTTAACTATGTATGTAATATTAATTAATTAGGTGTCGTTTATTTCCCTCATTTGTGTCAACTAATTCTGTAAATAAATTTATTTCCTTTGGGGCTGAGTCGAGAAAGTTCCGGGTTTCCTAGCCTTGAAGTCTTTGTTCCCTAATCCCTTCGGTGGCCAAAAACTACATACTGAAGGGCTAGTGACGCTTGTGAAGTGAAAATGTACCCTAATATACTGATTGCGTTAATGTATCTATCTAATTTGTGTTATAATTAACCTGATTTAAATGCAAATATAAGGTGCACAATCATTATTATCCGATTTTAATTCAATATACGCTAATCTAAACAACCTAGATATCACTTAAACTACGACTTAGCTGTGCGTTAAGTATGTGTTTTGATTACACCTATGTTCTTGCAGTGGATTACAGGTGTACCAGGTATCGCCGTTCGAATTTCCTTCTCATCGTGAATGTGTTTGAGCCTTCTCCTGCCTGCATTACCCTTGTTTTCACTTTTCTTCTTCTTACTTGCAGTAGCATACATTTAATTCATTTATTCACTTATTTAACTAGTTTTATTATAATTAGTGCCAATATATTACTACTTTGGTACTTGGGAGAACAGGTTTCGCCCTGTCATTAAAAAGGAAAACGAAACTCAATAAAAATGGTGGAATGTTTTTGTGAAGTGCTAGAAAGTACAGAAGGAACAACAAAAAATGGCGCGTTTATTCACAAACTTGAAATAAACAGTGGCCAGAAAACGACCTTGGCCTCGCTTAAGAGGGTATCTGGAGCGTATCTTTTTACGAGATGCGATCGTCACCGGCACCTCAACATTCTGGATCAATTGCCAGGACATCAATTTTTAATCCTTTTAACTTAATACGGTGTCCAGTTATTTCCTACTACTTCCACGCTCTTGATCTCGTATCTTTCTTAATATTTCACGTTCTCATGTGTCCAGCTGTCTACGCTCCTTTTGGGTTGAACACCAAGATTCTGCCCCATAAGTCACTACCAATTTTATCACTACCTCATGCAATTTTATTTTTCACTGATAATGCTTTCGATTTTAGTACGTCCCTTAATCCATAATAACACCTATTACCTGCCACAATTCTAGCTGTCAATTCTTCTTCTATGTTATTTCTTTCATTAATTATGGACCCTAAAAATTTCACTGCCTATTTTTAGGACTTTAAAACTTAGGACACTTGATTGAAATAAAAAATGTCCTTGTTTTATTGAGTTTCTATGGCATTTTACATTTTTAACTCTGCCGTATTTTTTTTTTGTTCACTGTAGTTTCCTCGAGTTCCTTATGTCTGTTTAAATACTTCGTGATTATCATGTACTTTGTTTTAGATATATTGATCATCTGCTGCTTCTTTCATGTATTTCACTACATCTTTCAAATCATCTATTGTCCTACTTATCCGCATATTCTTTCCAAGGCAAAGTTAAATGGTGTAGTTGACACGGCATCTTATTGTATTAGTCCATTACTTATAATAAATTCTTCTGACAATTATTTCTGTATTCTTACCTTTGCTCTTGTATCCGTCAAGCACTTTCTATTATCCCAACTTTAACTTTCTAGGTATCCCAAACTCGTCTAGCCCTTTCAATAGTTCTGTGCTAATTATTTTATCATGAACTTATCGGAAATCCACGAACAGGTGATATAAATCAATCTTCCAAATTGTAAATATTTTATCCGTTGTTGCTCTGCCTTCTCTAAAGCCGCATTGGTAATCGTCCACTGTTGTTTCCATTCTACTTAATTTCTTTTCTATTAGCTTACTTAATACTTTACATCCTATATTAAGTAGGGATATGCCCTGGTAGTTGTTTCATACAGTCTGATCACCTTTCTTAAAAGTTGTCCTGTTTCCAGATATTCTGTATTAAAGCGTATATGTAGTTCAACCCTTACCGCTGTTCCTCCGTATTTTAAGATTTCCGCTTGCATACCGTCTTCACCTAGTGCTTTCCAATTTTTGTACGCCTTTATGACTTGCTCCAGGTCTTCTCTTGTAGGTGGGTTTACGACATAATTTTCATCACGATCCTCTGCTTACTGCCCAGCAATTTTCCTTCCTCATCCTTACAAGATATAAAGCACAACATTAAAATGAATAAATCCCGAGTTTGCACCGCCAAACGATCGAGTCTAAGCCACTAGCAAGTATGATGAACTAACTATGATCGCTTCTGATAATTGTGCTATATGTAAAATAGAGCCATAAGTCCCCATGCAACACATTACACATAAAAAGAAACAACGAAAGAGAGAAAGAAAGCAAGAAAAAAAATAAGGAAACAAACAAGCAAATTTGAAGGCAGTTGGGGGGCGGGTTACAAAACCGGATAAAATAAGGAAATGACAAGAATAAGAAAGTCTTGGAAATTAAACCATTAGACAAAACAATTGAACAACTTAGTTGTTGGGGACATATAGTCAGAATTTCCAAACAAGTCTGGCTAGAGAAACATGGGAAACGAAAGCTAATGTGAACGAGGAACGCCAAAAATATTTGGGGGCATCAAGAATTTATTAATTAGTAAAGCGAGTAGACAGGTGTGACAAAAATAAGTGGATATAGAAAAATATTGAAGGGATTTATTTAAGCGAGATTAAACTCAAAACCTTCAACACTGCACAACTAACTTAATAACTAAATTAATATATTCTTTGGCAATTCTTCATAAAATAAGTAAATGAAGATAAACTTAAAATATTATAAAAATTGAACATTTAATTGGAAAAATGTGTACATTTTATAATTAACAAAGGAAGGGTACTTCCTTAATATAATTGCGTTTCTATACAGTTGGATGACAAAACACCGTTTTATTCAACATGATCAAGGAACTGTTTTAACTGTGCTACAATTATTTATAACACGCCAAACTATTAAATACTACAATAAAACCATTGCTTAACAAGAATGGAATTCTTAAAATGAAGTCAAGAATTTACACACTGATATTTTAAAATGCAATTTTTAAGGTCAGTTCCTAGAAAACATGTTTTAGGAGTTTAAAAAGTTCAGGTTTAATTAGTCGCCTTCTAAGTCAAAACTTAATTCTTGACAAAGGTTAGTTAAATAATAACAAAAATTAAGACAAGAAACACAAGTGACATTGTTATTTTTTAACGTTAAATAAGCAATAATTATTTTATAAAATGTCATATTATAGACCACACAAAACTAATTCCGTAAATCCAGTTAGGTCAGGAATTTGGTTTAAAATTATGTTTTATATAAACTAAATGAATAAAAATATGTTACAATAGTTTCCAATTATAAAGTATGAATGATTATTACGTAACTTAAACCAAATCTTTAAAGAAACCCGAAATTGCAAAATTGCAAAAGTTCGCCTTTAGTCAAATAAAATTCAAGTTAAATCATTATTATTTTGAACTTTATACTAATAGTAAATTACCGAAGTTTATTTCCAAGAAACACAGCAACTTTTTGAAAAATTATCTTATCCTAAAGTCGCCTACAGTGCAATAATACCAAAAATGTCTTTACGTAAGTAGGTTTGAAAAATTATTCTGCACAGATGTCTTAACATTAACAAATGTAACGCCAATAAACTATTTAAAAACGTTGTGTAATAACGTCTAAAAAACCTATTCAGTAACAATAAATCTAACAAACCATTACAAATTTATTATTGTTATAATTCCGGTTAATTCACGACTACTTACAGAATACAAACGGAACTCTTTTGATAGATTTTAAATTAATGATTTATCGAAATAGTATTGTTGTTATATAAAAGCTTCATAAAAACGTGTTTATTAGTCGACAGTATCCTCATGAAATTAATTCAGCATACTTATTCGATAATTATTCCAAATAGAAATTCCAGAAAACTCTTTAAACATTTATGTCTTGTTAAAAGAATGAACAATTATCATCAACTTACACATAAATCATCCTCAAACGTATTCTGAATCATGTATTGGAATAATTAGCATTACTCACTTCTAAAACAGTCAGAATATGTGACATAAAAACATCAAATAACTCTAACATTATTTAAACAATATAGGAAATTCCTTGCTTTTTAAAAAAAAATACGCTAATTCTACTAATGAAACGGTCATTTCCTTCCCATTATCAACGCAGTGCAAAATACTTAAAATAATCAACTTCGTAATAAATCACGCCATTGTTGTGAGAAATTTTTTTGCATAAGTATTGCACTTAATAACGTTATTTTGTTATTTTTTCAAATTATGGACACGCAAGTGCGAAAAGTTATAATTATCAGGTGTCTTTTCTAACGCTGCACTGAAATCACCAGGGAAATGATAGAAATATCAAGTTTCCTTTTTATTTGTGCAATTTTTCAGTATGTTTCACCTTAAATGTTGTTTTGTTTTATATTAATTGCATTTTATTTTAAATATGAAAGGATTTTCCGTTAAATAAATAAGAAAATATAACCGTAAATGCATAAACAAATATTCAGAAAAGTTAAATGTTTCACTTCCGTTGTTGCACTTTTCGTTAAGTTGTAATGGCCTAATAGGCGGTATTGTTGGGAAATTAAAGATAAAATCAGCGACACAAATGTCATAATGTAAAAATAATAATAAATATGTAATAGACGTAATAAGCTCAACCTTGCCACCACACGACCTCTGACTCGTGCGATGGGGCACACCTACGCTCCTTGCCAATGCCGGTCCGGAGCACCCGGACTCCGGATTCGCAACCGGTCAGTGGACGCGCGGTAACCAACAGTGAAAGCTCAACTGTGTCAGTGCAGCGTGTGTGCTGTGATTACGATGAAGCTCTATCATCTTGCCGCTTTCTTGGTTAGTAGCAGTTTTTCTAGCAATTATTTTATTTTTATTGTTACAATTTTTCGAATAATTTTCAACAATTTGAACCTCTTTGAAAAATTTTAACATTTTTGGAAAATTTAGTGTTAAATAATAATAGAGTTAAGGGTTTTTGTGGTTATTTATTACACTAAAAAAATTTCTATTGCACAGAATGTGAGTGAGAACGCGCTTAATTTTATCTATTATTTGTAAACAATGGACCAAAAAACTTCCGTATGAAATTTTGTTAAAGTTGTCCCTAATTACATTCGCTGAGATATTTAATTATTAAGGAACATACACACGCAACAATTTCATTTCTAAGTTGCTGTAAAAGTTGATGTCATATGACTCATGTCACTGCTAAAAAAATTCTTAAAAAGTACAACAATCAGAAGTTCAGTTACGCAATTTCAAGTTGTATGAGTTAACAGGGAAAATAGTAAATATAACATCTCACTTTAGGAAATTCTTTGTGGCTGAGTAAACAAGAACGATGTTGAATGGAATATCTAATGGTTACGAGCATTGTTATCCGTACAATTACATTTTTTATAGTGGTGTTTGCAGAATTCCTAATTTCGTAATAGAAAAGGTTACTGAATTCAGAATTTCATTTTTTGCAGTAGTTCTTTTAACAATTTGTGATTCAGTTCACGTGACTTTAGCATCAGTTTTTTTATATAGTAATTGAGCATCCTGCCTGCCTAAGTCCTGTGTGCCTGAGTCCTGTCTGTGTAAGTTATATCTGCCTAAGTTCTGTCTGCCTAAATCCAGTGTGCCTAAATCATATCTGTCTAAGTATGTCCAGCACCGTATCTCATTCGGAGCGTTTATAAAAGCAAAATAATATTATATATAATTAAAAACTCCAAACCTTGGTAATTAATCCAAAATTCCAAACATTAAAAACAAATAAAACCACAGGAGCTCAAACTACAGGATAAAACCATAAAAACTGCACTGTTAAAATCCAAGTCGTAAATTTTGAGGTTGTAAAAGAAATTCCTTGACATTTTATACTTCATTGTAGTTGTAATTGCGGAACTAACACATATACTCCGTAAAGAATCCGGAAAATGGACCTAAAGAAGCGTTTATGGCTACTCTCTAAAGCTAAGCTTTTCAGTTCCTGTCCCAATAAAAACAATGTTCGGAACAATTTTTTCCAAATCTTGAATTAAAAAGGAACTATAATGTTTAATATTTCGGAGCATATTAAAGGTATTATTCTTTCAACTTTTCCTGATAATGTTTGAGTAAAAAATATTATCATAAATGGGCAAAACTTGAAAATAAAGTACTATATAATAGTTTGAGAATCACATCCATGACCCACACTAAATTAAAATATAAACAAGGAAAATAAATCCTTCTGTACATACATAAATAAAAGGGCCCAATTTCACTTTAAAACTTGAAATACAAAATTTCCTGGTTTATTCTGTTTCAATGGCATTTCATGGATTCCAAAAAAATAATAAAAGGATTAATATTTTCTAAGATAATTTGAAATCAGAACATCTACCTCAAAATACGTTTTACTTTTACTTTCAATTGAAATTCAAAATTGTATATAAAAAATAACAAATCTTGATATTTAAACTAAAACAGTTCTGATAGAATTTGCATTTTGATGCTACCAATAGCCAAAATTACCTAGAAGACTGAAAATCAACCTATATTAATAGTACAGAGTCCTTTGTAGGGCTAAAAGAACATACATTTAAAAAATACCATAATACGAGGGAGGTTAAGGGAAAAAAAAAGCATAAAGCATAAACTTAAGGCAGTATGTATTAAAGAAAAATTGGACAATAAACGCATCTTTAACGAAAATTTAATCCTTAAAAGAAGAATGAAGACACTCCAGTTATGGTAATTTTTGACAATTTATTTATGTTTTGGTCGCCTATGTGTTTAAGCATGCAGCTGGTAAAGCCCTGCTGATTAAAGTAAAAACCTTTAAATCTAAGAAATGTTTAAATCATACTGTCCACCTTTAACATAAATGTAAATATGCCTGCTAATTCCACGTGTTGAAATTATAGCTTAACACCAAATTTAAGGCAATAAATCAAAGCCTTAGTGTTCACATTTAAACCAACAAATGCTGCATTTAAAAACAGTTGTCCTTTAAAATAAATAAAATTGGGCGTGCGCTTATTTGTTTCCTTATACTTTGTATTGCTGTACTGTTTCATATCTAAATATATACAGTCATTAAGCAATAAACCGATTGTATTTTTCAAATTTGTTTTTTATAACCTTTGTTTAATTTTAGTAAGTATATCGTGGGTTTCACTAATTCTTCAAAAATAAAATATAAACAATCATGTGGTTGTTACAGTCTGGCAACAAAGGTCCAAGCGTAAAGTACTTATTATGATTATTAAGTTAATGCCTCACGTAAAAGTTTATACACATGTAATTCGTATAATAACCGCATTATGCAGTTTCACTACTGTTTTATACCGTAATGACATGCAAATAATGTTTATTTATAATTAAAAAAACATTTGAATGCTCGGATGTGCTTACTGTATAAATCATAATTAGTTTAATGGCGACGTTTGCTTATTTCTTAGCTAAAACTTTGAAAATTCCTGTAATTCCTTCAACTTCAGAAATTAAACATTAAATTTATTTTTACTAATATGAAAAAATTATGAGTACTCTGTATATGAAAAAGCATTACCTACACAGAGATTCGAACTGCTAACTGGCTATGACAACTTTTCAAAATTCATTCATATTCATTAAAATATTCTCAAATGAGTAAATGTTTAAAATTTGTTCGTTAGACTCAAATTTATTACTAAAAATACATAAATAGATTGTTTCTTAACATAAACCCATAAACTCCATAAAACCAAGTCAAAACAAAGAGAATTAAATTTTTCCAAAATGTAGGAGAGAACATTTCAGCTTTCTCTACTGTAATGCTAAATTTCACACACTCCAATTAAACCTTTTTAAATGTTTTTTACAAAACGAATTTCTAAATATTTCCGTTCAATAATATTTATTTGCTGTTCAGGAATTTTACAAATTAAGATCATAACTTCACGTCACTGCTCCAAAAATAGTATACGTGAAAAATATTGTTTAAAACGTTTAATAAGCTAATAAAAACCCTTATTCATCATCACAAATTAAACTACATGTAAAAAAATAGATTCTTAAAAAACATATCCCCCAAAAGAGTAAATTCTTAACCAATTGTTATTAAAAGCATACAAATAAGTTTGTAAAAAATCTGCATAAACAACTCAAAACAAAGACAATCGCAAATAGGCATCGTTTGATGTTATCTCTGCCCTTCATACTCTGCATGATAAAAACGTTACACTCACATTGTCACATTAAGAAATAAAGTGTTGAAGTTTTGTCTAAAACATCATTAAGTTAAAACAATAATTTTCAGATTTTACTACAGATATCAGCGATTTTTGCAATAACACGCACGTTTCTAATTGTGAAATTTCAAAAATAATTGTTTTTTAATGGACACACGAATTGGTTGACTGTTGAAATAATATATTTTTTAAATGCAAAAAAACTTTCTATTTGACAGGTAGGCATTTTTAAGGCACTACCTTTAAGGTTTAATGGTGTAATTATTTTATTATTTGAAAATTATGTAGTTCTAAGACGAACCATTTTTTATCATTATGCCTTAAATGTTCTAATTGGTTATATAAACTGACGTAATATTAAATAAACATCCATTATGAAACCTTGAAAATTCTGTATCTAACCAATGCAGTTTAAAATTCTAAACACAATTGCTTTTAGACAATTTACAAAAGTTAAAAACAAATATCACAAAAAGCCATAAAAATTTTGAAAACCCTACCCATAAAGCATGGGTTTTTCCTACGTTAAAATTAAATCAATTGTTTATCATTAATTAAAATCGAATTTATGCAGCTATGCTAATGGGTTACATAAAAATTCGATCATGACTCTCGTTCTAATTCAGTTGCTCTAATAAGCGTTTAACTCGTGCAAATTGAAAAGAATGTGGCAAACATTGTGATCCATAAATCACATGAAATGACCTGTTAAAGAATTTAAATGCTTATAAGGGTATATTACTGCAAGCTTAATTTGAAATTTCCCACCAGGCCTTTAATTATCGAATTAAAAAATTATGCGTCCATCAAATGCAACATAAATTTCTAATAATTGCGTTTGCGTCAGTATTCATCACTATATTTTTATAAACGATACTAAATGCAACATTATACGTCCATTTTAATGACTGCTCAAATAATCTATTATTAACCTCTTTACCAACCGCGTAATTAAATATTAAAGTCCGCGTTTGAATAGCATCCTTTAAAAACAGTGCATGAAAAAAATGTAATGTATTTGTTTATAACATCACCATGATTAGAATTTCTAAAATAAGAATATCTTTATAACGTGCTAATAACTAATTTCGGGTCATCTTTTCATATACCTAAATCAAAGCAAACACAAGCTACCGAATATGTTAAGCTTGTTAGATAAATTGTATCAATTATTATGAAAGAACTGATCCGAAAGTGAAACCGCAATCGTGTCTGGACTGAATCATCTATTAAGAAAAACACGAGCCTAGCGAGAAATTTTCTATTCGTGCTTAGGTTGATGACTTGTTTGTTTTACAGCTTGTAACAATTTAATTTGACTGTAATATGCCTAACTATTAATTTACTAGTTGCCCATTAATGTGAGATAATGATTTGTAGTTTTTTAAGTGCCAAATACGGAAAAAACCTAAATGGGAAAAACCTACTTTTCCTTTTTTGTTAAAATCATTACACAGCGTTCCAGTTTCTGGAAAGAAAATGTTAGTGTTTACTTCCTTTTTTTAGATATAAAAATCAGTATTTAAAATTACAAATTAGTTGTGCACTGTTGTGCTTATCGTATCATATCTATCGAAACTACAATCTAGTTACATAAATACCTATTAATTGTAGTGGATACACATTCTAACGAATTGCATAATTCAATACATAACCAGATTTTAACTGCATTCCCGATAATAATTTAAAAATCCAAACTACTTTTTATGTTGTTAACTATGTACAATTTTTTGCAGCAAGATTATTCAATCACAGTTCCACATTTTCCCAGTGCATATTTCATTTTTTTTTCTAATAAGAAAACAGAATTAATATACTCATTTCGAGTTAATTAATTCATATTTGCGCAAGGATTACTTTTTACAGATAAAAAATGGCGCTTTTAAAAGTAAAATGTACCTATATTTTTAGTCTTATTACTTATTAAGTAGCTTAAACTCACACGTTCTATTAAAAGACAACACTAAAAATACATTTGGTGTAATCTAAACTTGTTCCGTAATATATTTCATTTTATTGTTACAAATATGACGGAAGCTTTTCCTGAACTGAAATAATATGTTCATAATTTATAGCTTGCCTATTTCAGAGAATGTAAAATGTGTTGGGAATTTAACTACAAATATTGACAGTTTATCTGTAGGTTACTAAGTTGAAAAATGGATGTGTTAAATTATTACTGTTGGCTGCATTTTTTTTGTATGTCGGGCATATATCTTGTACAACCCATATATCTATTATTGTATTTAAGTAACTTTACTTTATGACACTGTAAGAAAATCTAAAAGATTGGTAGTAAAATTAAATACACAGCTCCTGTAATTTAACCTTTTCACATTTTATTATATTTAAATATTTAAATCGTTTTTCACATATTTCCTTTGAATGAGTTCACATTGGTTTTTAAAATTATAATACTTTGAAGGCTACATAAAGTTATTCAAAGAAAACTTGATTTTGAAATTACTATAGCTAGACTAAGTTTTGGTTACAAAATGTTTGTGAATAAACTTTTCAATCAAATGGTTTTTTAAATCACCCTTCAGTGCTGTGTTTAAAAATAATTTCGAGTTTTAATTCAAATCGATCTTATTATTAGTACGAATGCGTATTTTCCGATCGTATCAAAAGTAAGCATTTTCCTAAAACCCAACCAGTGAGGGCTGATCTCACACTTCCAGACTTTTGACTTATTTTATAGCAGCGGGAGTAGACGAAATCGTAGCTTAATTAACGAAATATATTGAGAATTACTAAATATATTAAGCGAATGCTGGAAACAAGAAAGAATGCCAAAGGAATGGAGAATGGGAATTTTATGTATATAAAAACGGGGATTCATGTGATTGTGGAAATTAATGCAATCACATTAAAATTATATGAACGAATTCTTGAAAGTAGATTGAGGAAAACAGTATTAATAAATAGACAGGTAGAAGATGTACAAGGTGTTTTTACAGTAGAACAAGCCATTGAGAAAAAAATAGCAAACAATAAATACATGTGTTTTATAGACAGACCAAGGCGTTCGGCACAATAAATAGATACAATCTGGAAGAGCCTAAAAAGTAAGAAAATTAATAAACAACTAATAGAAATAATCAAAAGTATATATCAAGATACCACCAATAAAGTTAGAACCTGTAATAAATTATCAGAACAACTTAATACAACCAAAGGGGTAAGGCAGAGCAGTATATTGAGCCCGTTGTTATTTATTTGTATATCACACGTCGCAATTAAAACATGCCAGGAAAAGATGAACAAATTTATAATAGGATATACACAACTACAACCAGTATATTTGGAAATAACTTTGTGCTTTCGCAGTCGCAGACCATATAGTCCTACCATGAGATCAAAAAAAAAGATGATTCTGAGCAGGCCTTGACTAGCATTCTAGAACCAGTGTAGCCAATCGTGTTGTACGTTGTACTAGTCAAGGCCTGCTCAGAATCATTTTTTTTCGATCTCATGGTATATGCTAACACAGAAGACAACCTAGAAATAACGAAACAAATACTGCAGTCACGGAATATAGTTACTAATAAATACAGAAAAATCAAAGTCAACGGTAATTTGTAACCAAAATAAACAGATAGAATAAAAGTGGGGCACGAAAATGTCGAACAAGTTAAGAACTATAGATATTTAGGAAGTATAATTGATAAAAATGCACACGGCAGAATTAAACAGACGAATAAGACTCGCATGGACAGCTTTTGAAAAATAAAGATATTAAATCAGTGTGTTATCCCGATAGAGGGTTGAAATATCAGCAATCACAAAGAAAACCATCAGTAAGATGCAAACTACCCAACGCCACATGGAAAGAACAGTCCTTAATATCAGACTAAAAGACAAAAAATCTATAGAATGGATTACAGAACGTACCAAAATGGAAAATGTCAAAAACAAAATAATAAAAGTAAGGTGGAGGGCAGGACATGTAGCAGGAATGGAGAAGACGAAATGGACAAGGAAAATGACTGAATGGAAACCATGGGGAGAAAAGAGAAATCCTGGACGACCCATGCTAAGATGCTACAACGACATTAGGAAAATGGCAGGGAAGGGATGAATGAACGTAGCACAGGACAGAAGCAGATTGGGGGAAATAGAGAAGTCGTAGGTCCACTTATGGACGATGAACGGTGGCTAGAGAGAGATAATTGACAACAAGGGAAATAGAGAACAACAAGACAAGGCAATTTAGTCAGTTAATAGAATATTCCACGCACTACAGAAAATTTCTAGGACACCAAGAGATAACGGAGAAAACAAAAATGGTTAGTTATAAATCGGTATACCTACCAGTATTGCCACATGGAGGAGAAAACTGGATACTGACAGATTGACAAGAAAAGAGAATTCAAGCTGTTGAGATGAAATACCTTAAGAGAGTGTTGGGAGTAAAATGAACTTACAAGAAAAGAAATGATGAAATAAGGAGAAAACTGAAAGTCCAACCAGCAAAGGAAGTATTGACAGATAAAAAATTGAGTTGGTTTGGGCACCTAGTAAGGATGGGAGAAGACAGACCAGTAAAGAGTGTTTGGAAAGCAAAACCGCTAGGGAATAATAGGGCAGCCCTAGAACAACTTGGAACAACTCTGTGGTAGCTATTCTAAAAGAAAGGAAAAAAGATTGGAACTCAGCTTCAGTTATAGCAAGGAATAGGAGAAAGTGGAAGAAATTTGTAACCTCGACAACCTAGGGTACAAGAGAACCGGATTATGTATGTATGAATGAATGTAAAGCACAAGTTTTCTTAAGTAATGTTATGGCATTGGCAAAATTGGAAATGAATGTCCCAACAAATCCCTGATATTCAACCATATTTACTACAAAATGCCATTCTCTGTTTAGAAGAAAGATTGACGTTTAATGAAGGGTAACTTGGAGAGACACATTCAATATTCAAACTAAAATTCTAGAAACTAGATTTGTTGTATTAGGTGTACACTTTAATTTTGAGGAAACCTATTCAGAATGAATAACCGCATACCGCATATACTGATATTTTCTAAAATATACATTAATAACTGCATATTTTAATATATTTTTAGGAAGCTTAAAACAGTTATTCGAAAATAAACCCAAAGTGAGGTAACAATGTATTTTTTCGCTTTAATTTCTAATTTCTGTACTATAAGTAAAACAATTAAAGTATCTAGTAAGGCGAATGTTTGTTTATCTACTTACACAAATACGCAATTATAATATTTATATTAACGATAGTAATAGCAGTTAATTTATCATACTTTGTCAAGCGGTACAGTTAATTTATTAATACTTTTTTAAATGGTCTGTTTGTGAATAACAAGCCGACTTTATATATTCTTGTTTTAATTAATAAGCATAAATAGTTGATTCGTTTGCGATTTTTCAGGGAGTTAAAACCACTTTAAACTACTCCCATTCGTTGTTTAAACTGAAACTATAAAATGTGTTAAAAATTTACATAAGAATTCTCGAAATTCCATTTGCTTACACAACAAACAACTCTAGGTGGTGCTGAAAGATGAGCAAGTCAATGTTAAGGACAACTTCTTTGTCACGGTTTACTAAACTCTGTTACAAAGGACATTATTCTTACAATCTTAAATAACAATTAATCTAAGGTGGGGCCTTATAACGTCAACAATTAATTTTGATAAAGCGTTTACTTGAATGTTAGGATATCAAAACTTGCATTTAAAAAAATTACAAATACAAATACAAACTGATCACAAAGTCATGTCAGTGCAAAAAAAAACTACCAGAAGGATGTTTGTGAATTTTGCAAAAAATAATGAAAAGGCCAAAAAATCTTTCTCTTCTGTTCCGAAAATTATTGCTTAAACTTGAAAAACATTTTCTTTTTACACACTGTATTTATCATTACTGAGGAATTAAAAAAATGTTAATCACAGAGTCACATCAGTACCGAAAAGATTACCAAAGATTTTGGATGTTTCTGTTTTTTGCAAAAAATGTGGAAAAGGTTTTCTCTTCTGTATTGCTAAATTCCGAAAATTGTCGGAACTTGAAAAGTGTTTTTGTTACCGAAAAAATTCCGTTTGGAAATATTTATTTGTTGTTACTCAGGAATTTAAAAAATGAACATAATAGATTAACGTCATTGCTGAAAAACAAGCAATTTCTAGAAGAATGTTGTGACATTAATTTAAAATATTTAATAAACTCATCATCACAAATTAATTTAACACGAATTTTTGGCCATAATAAACCTGATTAAATTAAATCAGTCCTATTAATACGACTGTGACTTTTAATGAAACTACGGTTCTAATGTATGTATACGTCAAATTAGTTTTGGAAACTTCATGAAATATATCTAAAAACAAATTCGACGCAAATGTTTAGAATAATTATAAACAAACTAGAATGATGATATAATATTAAAGTTTTTATAGAAATTACGAGCTATTGTGCCAATAAATTCCAGTACTGCGACCAAAATCCAAATACTTTACATCAGTTATAATTCAGAATACGGAATAATAAACAACGTTAATAGGTCTTCTTTTTCTGTTACGTACGGAGACACAATTAGTTAGTCTTTTTAAAATAAAAACGGCTATGTGCTCATCACGTCCTTGACCGTGTATTCCAAAGGAATTATTAATGACTACCGTGCGAATCAAACAGTTTAACATACTCAGGAAGTGAAAACCTAATTTGAATTTGATTTTCTTTATATAAACATAATTAGTCAATTTACTGTCAAACTTGGATCTAATTTTAATGATTGTACTTTCACGCACATAATTTCTTAACAGACATTGCTCTTATCTCTCGGGCACACCTCGTGTTTAACAAGACAAGAAAATCATTTATCCCAACCGATTACTTAAATAGAAGTTGCGAAAGTTCTTTTTTAATTCTTGCAACAGTGATTCTCTATTGCATGATTTTACTTGATTAGCATTTAACGTACTTGTAACGGCAATGCGCTGTATAGAATCTCACAAATCAACACCCGTCAACCCTGTCGACCAATTTGGTGCCGACATTTTTAAGTTTATGGCACACATTTTTGTAGGTGGAGGAAATAAGTAGGTAATTAGAAATGTACGCACCAACTTAACAATTAATCATTAACCACAATATGACGTCGGATATTATTATATTCAATGCACTCCTTGGTCATGAATTTCTATGCAAATTCGTGAAGCTGCATTTAATTCCGAGCACACGTGCTTTTCTCCACTTTCCATAAAATCTAACGTTGCTTTTAAAATAAATCGTACTTTTCTCCACTTTCCATACGACATCAATTACGTACGTAATGATTAATACGATTAACTACAAAACAGCATTGACACATAAACGCAAACTCGTTTCCTATCTGCATATTATTATTACATAAAACCTTGTCTTATCCAATCTGATAGCAGAGTAATAAAAGCAGCTGAAGTATAAAATATATGTCCTACATTTCATAAGGACTCTGGTGTTCCCTTCACAAATGAAAAATTAAAGCAAATGTAGTGTTTATTATGTGCAAATATTAACTTCACTCTTCACCAAAAGAGTTTTGTGCAAATAAAGCACCGCCATTTAGAAATAGAACAAATGCTTCAGGTTTATTTAAACTGGTGCTCGGTATTTATTACATTCTCGCGTAGAAAACTTGTTTCATATGAATTTTCCACTACAATGCCTTTATAAAATATTATACAAAATTTCAAAAACTTCAAAATTATATTAAAATGGATTTTCTGTTTTATAAAAACGTTACAGCTTCCTATAAAGCCAAAGAACATTATAGTTTTACAGATATACCAACACAATTTTGATAGGCTTTTCCTGTAAATTTGTAAAATACAAAATCGAGCGCCTACAGTACTACAAAATCCTAAACAACTACTTCACAGATTTTTCTTAAGCGCATTTAAAAACATTAAAATGGCCATTAAACAAAGATGTGATGCAAACCATCAATAAAACTTGGGCACAATGTAAATTTGTGTTATTTTAGTTCAAAACTAGCTCAAACGTATATAGTCAAATAAATTATTTAAAAATATCGGTATAGATAGATGAAGGCCGCACGGCTACATATCACACACCCCACCCTTGTAGTCTATTTTTATTCGAATCTCTCCGTTGATCTAACGAACTTTCAATTCTTAGTTAGATTCAGTTCCTTCACCTCTTCCGATCTAATCTCCTTCTTGCCAAATATTGCTCTTCGCTGCTCTTCATACTTTTCACACTTCACTGGAAAATGCATAGCAGTTTCTTCTTCTGCTTCACACTCCCTGTAGTATGAATCAGCCTCTACTCCCATGCTAATCGTAGTCTTTCTTCACTCAAGATCACACAACGTCTGTTTACATTGTTTTACCAACGCCGAGTACTAGTGCTCTCAGCACCGCCTGACTGTCTCAGAGTATATAAACTGCTACTTTTCCTAATTATGGTACTTGCTCTAGTCTTGCACATTCTATAATTGTTATAGCAATATCTTGAAAGACGATAATATTATACTGATCGCAGCTGTTGATATATAAATTCTCGCCCCCGTTGCATTTAATTCTGTATTTGACCCATCAATCTAACAACATAGAGTCTCTTCAGAGACAGGTATTCTTACGTCTTCTCTTCTCATCGGTATTATAACTTCAAAGTTTAGTTTAAAACTATGCTCCTTCTTAATTCTGCCCATGGGCATATTTATGGTGGGTACGTTAGTTTGTATCCTTTTTAATATGCCCATATGCTTTTCTCATTTATTCTTGTTTCCATTTACCTGTCCTCTAATAATCCCCTAATATATAGCACGCCATCATTGCCATCCTCTCCGCCTCTAGATGTAATGGTGGCATCTCTAGCAGTACTTCTATTGCCTTAGTTGGTCTTGTTCTCATAACGCCCGTTGTACCTAAGTCCCAGCTTTTTTTGACGTATAGCACTTCACATCGACTCCACAGTGGGTAATCTTTGGTGTAAGTCCCTACCGTCTGCCTACTACCCGGCGAATTTGCCACAGTGCTACAACAGTCTTCGCACACTTCTCTTCTACGTGTTTCTTCCAGCTAACGTTTCTGTTTAAAATAACTCCTAAGTACTTGACTTCTTGTTGTAACTGCAGTTGCCTTCCAAATAATGTAGGTCCCTTAAAACCGACTAATTTTCTTTTCTTTGTGAACAGAATTAGTAGAGACATTCCACTCATACCACTTTTGTACTATCGTTAGTGCTTGTTGCAATACTTCGCAAAGAATATTTAGATGCCGCCCAGTTACCAAAATGGTTCCATCGTCAGCATTCGCCTACGCAAATATTCCTTGCCCTTCTAGTTCTTCCAAAAAGTCGTCCATGACTGCACAACACAAATGAGGTGACAAGCATCCTCTCTGTGGACAGCCTTTCTTAATTGATACTTTCTCTTTACACTCCCCTACAGTAACGGTTAACATTCTTGTTTGTAGGACTTGCTTTATCTATCCATTCTATTATAGATGGCTGTACATCCTTCCTTACTAATACTTCCTCTATGGTCGCCAGGTTTAAATGATCGAATGCTCCTTAGATATCAAAAAGGCATCTTAATGCGTACTCTTGTTCTGTCAATCCCCTCTCTATTCTAGTAACTAACCTATGTAGTTAGAACAGTTTCTGTCGAACGCTCAGGGATGTAGACATACTGGTTTCCGTGGAATAATGGTTTCTCTTTAAGGGGTCCATCCATTAAATATACCTATATCTAAATATCTATCAACTTCTCCATCGTTTTAAGGAAAAACGATGCCAAACTTATTGATCTAAATGCTTTGGGGTCCGTATAGTCAGTTTCCCTGGTTTAGGTATACTATTTGTGTCCCCTCTTTCTTAGTCTCGTTGTATTTATCTCGGTCTTCGTTAAAGTTTGTCCCTTTTATAAGTTTGCCTGGTCTCCTTCCGTAGCATGGTCAGTTCTGTGTTTCATCAAGTAGTCTACCTAGTCTTACTTCTCTTAACTTAAGGTATCGGTATAATTTATTCACGGTGTTTTAAGGCCAGGGTAAATCATGTTAAAGAAACAGTTTTGCTACTGCAAACAAGGCTTTTGCTCTATCTGGTTCATAGTAAACCTTTATCTTTATCTGTTCCTTAAATAACTTCACTGTTAAAGTGTGCATTAGCCAAAGTCATTCTGCTAAAAAATATCTCGAAAAGCTTAGATCAGTTTTAATTTATATTAAATTTTAGTTCAAAGCTAAAGCTCTTACTTATATCGATGATAAAAGAATTAATGAAAGATGTTATTATATGTCTAGCTCGTTCACAATATTGTAGACCAGAAAGAGCCATATTAGAAGAACCTTTTGCTGTTGTGCACCAAGCTTCTCTGTGTGCCTGCCTGTCAGTTTGTCTGCCTGGCCATCGGTCACTAAAAAAGTATATTTAATTAATTTTAAGATTATGTGTCACAACAGACTGAATAACGTCATATATTCTATAAGACAGATTTTTGGCAATTAAAGAAATATCAGTTAAACAACATTTGGCAACGAAAACAAACCTTTTTCATAATGTAAGGCAAAAGTGCAAGGAGTATAAATTATATACAATTGCATACGGATATTACAAAAATAAGCCATTCAAGAAATTGGCTAAACATAAAAGAGCATCAAAATGTATTTATTAATCATATTTGTTTGTCTGGTTTATTAAAGCAAAAGGATTGACGACCAATAGGACACAATTGTGTTTGGTTCCTTTAAAATTTTGATGGTTATGTTTGTTTAATACTGTTACACTTTTTTTATTTTTTTTAATTGCCATATTTGCAGCTGTAAGTACTGCAGCGCCACTCAACTTGTTGCCTATCAAGATGCCACCCTGCTACCCTCAAATTAATTATTCTTTGCTGCTCAATCTGGTAGGGTGTGCGTACGTAATTCCACTATTAAACCACGTGTTAACTGATTCAATCGATTAGTGTTAAGATTTAAGTGTTAATTAAAGTTTTCAAAATCTTTCTACTAATTTTTTTATTAAACCTTTCTCTGATCGAACTGTTTCTACTGTGAAATCGATCAGGGAAAAAACAAAAGGCAGAAACAAAGACTAATCTCCACTAATACAGACCTTTGCACACCAATGTTTAAGTTTAAAATTTGAAAAATTCTGATAATGAATCATGTATTTACGGGATAATTTGTTCAGTTTTCGATATTTGATTATAGTCAGAACTTGTTGAAAACAAAAATTTTGGCCGAAATGTCGGTAAAAAATTGGAAGAAAATAACCGCTTGGTTGTATTGTCCTGTTGGTCATTAAAGACGGTTTTTGAAAATTCTCGTCGTACGTTTCTTCGGAGCTCACTATTTCAAGGTATTAAATAATCAGATAATCACCATCTAAAAATCGACTGTTTCAAAACGAGCTCCTTAATAAAACTATAAAACATATGTTAGTGTTTTATTACCAAAGTTAACAAAATTCAAAAAATTGTTCTTTAAATAGATGTTACAAGAAAAAAACGTCAAAGTATGGGGATACTTGAGTAATATAAAACATAATTTCAGCAAGTAAATATGTTGTTATGTTCTTTCTGTTTTTAATTGAGCGATCTAAAATTATACGTGCAAGATTCTCAACGTGTGCCGATTACTTTAATGGTTAACACTGTTTTAAAATGTAACTATTTTCAACAAAGTTTGAATAAACAAACTTAGGATATCAATATTTAATATATTTTTTATTATCTACTAGAAATAATAGAAGTAATGTGACAAGAGCTCATTCATGTTTATTAATAATTTTCTGATGAATTATGTTAACATTTGACAGTTAAAAATTAGTAATAATTATTAAAACAGATAAAAACTTAGAAACTATTGATAATAAATAGCCTGATCAATATCAGGAATGAAAATAAATTGCTGGTTAAACCATGTAGTAACTATACCTGCTGAATATATCTGTGATTAATTTCGACAGTAATACGTTTCACTGCTTTAAAAAAGATAATAAATTTCTCAAAAATTATGTTTAAAAATTGATGACAGAAGATATTCAAAGTGATCAATTGCATCGTTTCATAATTTTAGGACTCACGTAATCTTAACCTTGTTTGATTGCATAAAATAAAACAAGATGCTTGATTATCAATTTCCTAAGCTTTTCATAAACTTACATTACATTTTTTTCACTCTTGCTAGTGTTTTTATAAATCTATAATTGTAAAAACCAAATAAATTTTAGCTTGACAAGCTAATATTATATTATTAACCAAATTTTTCATTAGGAACAGGCGCTAACTCATATGGTAAATTACATGAATGGCTTTAATAAAGCGAATCGATGTCTGAATCTTAAAAAAAGTGTTTATTTTTTAAAGCATTGTCTGTCATTATTTATTTAATTTGTCTTACTTTTAGTGTCATTGCATTTTTTCAGTATTGAAAATAACACATTTTTAAACACTAACATTAAAGTGCTTCTATGTTTGCTTGAATAAAAATATCTCTAATTATTTTGCCATGAATTGCTAAAGATATGTTTTCAAATAAATTGAAAAAGTTTTTGAAATTGTAATACTTTTGTAACTTTATATGTCAAACTCGCCATAACATACCTTCCGAAAATAATTCTCTAATGTTTCGTTTATTAATCAAAAGTATTTAAAGCTTGATTTAGATGATTTGTTCTGAATTCAGTTTTTTCTGTATTTTAAAACGTTTTTAAACAGTTTGTTTTAAACATGCCGCACCTCTGGTATCATGAAATTTTTATTATTCGAACCGACACTGACAATAAAAATAACTTCCAGTTGTTTGGGTAATCTTGATTTTGGTCATAAGCACTTCTAATTAAAACCACATCCATTCCGATCAACATGCTGTCCGATTTCTTTAAAGGTATTCACGCAAAGAAAGCCCCATGCAAAAAAGACAACCTGACTCATAGCCTACCTAATTTTAGCAACAAAAATTTCAATGCTTCGAGTATTCCATTCTTTCATAACACAAACTAACACAGTGACCTATTATAGTTCCCCAAAAATAATATTAGAATTAACCTTACTTTCTACTACGATATTTTCTAATTGCACGGACCGAATTTTATGAATAAGGTATCGCCTTACTATTAATATGGGCACGGCGCCGAATAATGAATGAAATAGCTTATAACATACTATGTTTTGTTAATTTAGTTTTCAATTTACAACTGACATTTTCATAGCTTATCGTAAACATAATAGAAAATTTGCTCAATTTTATAACCAATTAATTATACAATGTATTAGTTTAGCAAGGATTGCCTATTATACTCGTAGAATATGAATTAAATTTATAAAAATAGTAGGCTTCAGTTCCTGAAGGGATGGTTAACTTTCTACAGAAAACTATTAAAAATTTTTCTTTATGCTACTCGGCGTAAAAATCCATTTATTGATAAATATATTCAGCAGTTCATGTCGAGGTGATGGCTTTCTAAATGCAGTAACATTTCCCAAATTTCTTCGAATTCTGCAGTGACATTACTTTTATTATAAAATAATTATTAATAACCTTCAATTTAGACCTTTAACTATGAATTTAAAGCCAACCTAAAAGGTATGCTTTTCATTATTTTCAAGACCATGGCAAACTAAGATTTTCACACGATATTTATCTGGAATGTATGTGTATTTAATTAAATTGTTTATATGACCAATGTCATTGTTTAAATTTATGGGACTGTTTTAAAATAAATATAGAAACAAATATTCTTTGTGCATTTTTATGAGAAATTAATTTAAACTTGACTGGACTGCTGAAGCTGGTCGTAGTAAATTCGCAGGTTGGCTTGAAGGATAATCACAACAAAATCCTAAAATAGAAGAGCTAAAATTTAGAATTTTACGATTTTTAAATTTATAGAATTATTTTTTAAATATTGTTCCTTGAACACAATATTAGTCTAGCTGGTCTAACTGATCGAATCGAAACGTTCGTTAGAGTTTATATAAAATATTGTACAACAACCAAAAGTTACTTATATTTGTTTAATCAACTTTTCTCCAAGAAGTTATCAACAAATCTCTGGGTTTAATTTCAAAACATCGTTTTAGCTATGTTTAAGTAAGCAAAAATTGTAGTCAAATATATGAATTATTTCTTAATCTGTTACTTTTACATAAATTGCAAAAATGTTAATATAAATCCGGTGTCATAAAAATAAAATTTGGTATATTTTTTTATAAGAAACTTTTAGGTTTTAAAAAACTTAAAAGCCAAACTTTGGGTATTATATAATTTAATTGTCGTTATAACCTCATCGCTCCTTATAAGCTAAAAAATCTTCCACATTATTCCAAAAAAACCGATAGAATTACTCACACAATGACCATAAAATTTCCCATAAAGCACGAAAATTATAATCTCAGTTACAGGTATCCTTCGAAGTAAATCATTAAAACAACAGGGTCATGTGCTTGCATAACTAATTATCTATCTCCAGAAGTAATTAAAGTGAGATAATAATATAGAATGACAGTAAAGAAGAGTTATTAGCGCTAAGCAAATAAATGAGTAAAGTAATTTGAATTACAACCTTTAAATCTTTCTGATTTTGTGGTAAGTTAACGGTATTATTAATTAATTTAATTAATCTCACGGTCAAGTAATGCTTAAATTTAGAAACAATAACACTTACATACTTAGTATTCCACAAAAGAAAACGCTTACCTTAATTTAAATCAGGATGATTCACCTAAAGAAGATGTCACTTATTTTTACGTTTCCTTTAATGGTCATTCGGAATTTTGTAAGCATAAATTTAAATTTGGAAATTTTTCCTGAATTATTGTTGCTTGGAATATTTTAGCGTAACGCAATCTTAACTTCGAATAATTACATAATACAACTGCAAAGGTGTAAAGATAATAAAGCTGACCTTAAACTTGTCGAATTAATTACAGAAAAATCAAATAAGGCGCCCATGTCGCTAATAAAACCCAAGGTTAATACTTGATCAAACAAAAAATACGCTTAAATAATAACATTAAATGTAGATCACCGACTTAACTAAATTGATTAGCATCGTCCCTGAAATCAGATTTCTAAAAAACGAAATACATAATAAATTGCATCCGGTTTACTCCTTATGTTATTAAATAAAGTCGAAGCCGCAAAACACATGCTTAATAATTATTTACATACATCTTTCTTTGTGCTTATAAATTAATAATAAAATATTGCCTAATCAGGAAATGTGAGTAAAACAGATGAGTTTTTTGATTTACTAACGTTTGGGAACCAGGAAAATGTTAGGAAGATACATTTTAATTTTTAGAAACTCGTTTCGTTAAAAACAAGAGGATGTCCTAAAAACCTATTAACATTTATTAAAGGCGCTGAAAATTATAACCAAAATACTCGTATACCTTATTGTTATTAGAATGCAAACGCGTACAGGTTTGAATCGCATACCACTTTTACTTTCAACGCTTCGGGTTATTCTCACACCACAGAGTACAAAAAAATGCGTCAATGAATTGTAAGTCAGTCAATGCACCGTTGCATTTTACCCTTAAATAATTGTTATTGCATAACAAGGCAGATAAAACCAGATTTTGAAAGGCTTTACACGTTTAAATTAGATCGGTTAAAAGTTTTGTGAACGAGTGCAAATGATTAAGGTTCGGTTCGTGTTGTGAAATTATGCAGGCGATTTACATTTGGTTTAAGTTCAAGTTTGCATCGAAATTCTGAAACCTTGAAGCAAAGCATTTTTGTTTAAATACACAATTATGGATAAATGAGCAACAGTTAACATAATATTATCGCAAAATTATGCACTAACCTGCATTTCTCAGAGTTAAAACCTTAAGCCTTTTAAGTTTTACAAGATTGTGTTTTTTTATTAACAATTAGAAAGGTACAAATAAGAAAAAACGTGGAATTCACACGGTTTAAAGTGCAAATATGAAGCAAAATTATCTTTGAAAATGTCACCGTAATTTATTAATCGTAAACTAAATTTTTGTAATTTGCATAATTAAATTTAGCAATAAAGGTTTAAAAAATTATTACAATTTTAAATGTCTTTCCAGTAACACAAATTACGTTTTTTGTATTTCCTAACAACATTTACTTTTTAATTATACATTCGTTTACTTTCTACTTACCGTATTTACTACGATTGTAGTTTTTTAAACGGAAACTTTCAGCATAGCAAAGTCATTTTTTAAGTTTCACATTGCGGTGGCCTTAAAATTGTTTTTAAATAATAACCCTCTTAGACAAGAAAAATTAAATAAAAACTGCTGTAAACATTATCAAATCCTCGACAAGGCATATTTAGAAGAATTGCGATCAACCAAACTCCAATTTGAGTTAATAAAACAAACTTAAATCAAAATGAAAAATCTAAAATTAAAAAAATAATTCTTTTCTGTACGCTTGTTGTGACAGGTTTGATATTGAAAATTAAATTAAAATTTGCAAAGTTTTCTCTGGAAATGTTTAACATATTTTCACACCCGCAGTATCTACTGAACACATTATACATTTTGTGAAACCAGTATTTTAATGATACAAGGTATTTCACAATGCTATACTCCGGAGACACAAAACAAGGTAGCAGTGGCATAGGATTTACAGCGAATAAGGGAATGCATATGTTATGCTTTACATTCCTTACAGAATATGTTATTCAAGAATAGAAAGAAAGAAAGACTAAGTATATCTCTCATCTGCGTATATGCACCCACAGAGGTCGACAGCCAAAAAGAGAAGGATAAATTTTAGGAGGAATTGGAGAAGACACACTAAGATGTACCAAAACAGGATACACTGATGGTTATACTAGGAGACCTGAACGCAAAAGTTGGGAAAGAGAACTATAATAAAGGAAGTCGAACAATAATGGTAATAGCATCTGTAATTTTGCAATAGCAACAAATATGATCATTAGCATTACTAAATTTACGCACAAAAGAATGCGGATACAAATCACTTTACACACAGAAGAGGGGAAAAAGAATATACAGGGTCGCTATTATGTATGGGACCAAAGCTCCCCCTGGTCAAACGGTTTGAGATATGCGTTTCATATTTGGTATATGTTAAACAGGTAAAGAAGAAGAACTAGAAAACTACAAAGAAATTAGAAGCGAAACCCAGAAGATTTGCAGAGGAAAAAAAAGATTTGGATAGATGAAATGACGAACGAGCTAAAACAGAACAGTAAATATAATAATACAAAAAAGTTCTACCAGCAAATCAGAACCCAAACGAAAAGGAACTTAGTGAAAACAAGAGGCAATTTCAGATTGCTTTTAGTTACACTCCTATATTCACATAAATCACAGGCAAATGGTTTATCTCCAGTATGAGTACTCATATTTGGTATATGTTAAACAGGTAAAGAAGAAGAACTAGAAAACTACAGAGAAATTAGAAGCGAAGCCCAGAAGATTTCCAGATGAAAAAGAAAATTTGAATAGGCGAAATGATGAGTGAACTAAAACAGAATAGTAAATATATCAGTATAAAAAAATTCTACCAACAAATCAGAACCCAGAAGATAAAGAACTTAGTGAAAACAAGAGGCAACTGCAGAGAAATTAAAAGCGGAGCCCAGAAGATTTTGATAGATGAAATGATGAACAAGCTCAAACAGAACAGTAAATATATCAGTACAAAAAAGTTCTACCAACAAATCAGAACCCAGAAGAGAAAGGACTTAGTGAAAACAAGAGACAACTACAAAGAAATTAGAAGCGAAGTCCAGAAGATTTGCAGAGGAAAAAGAAGATTTGGATACATGAGATGATGATTGAGCTAAAACATAATAGTAAATCTAACAATACAACAAAGTTCTTTCAACAAATCAGAATCCAGAAGATAAAGAACTTAATGAAAACAAGAGGCAACTGCAGAGAAATTAAAGAAGTGGCCAAATCAAGCTAAAATACATAATTATTGTCGGAGTGGCGAGTGTTAATAAATTGCGTTAAAATCGGGAGACAGCATTATTGATACACGTTAATGGCACAAGCTGTTGAATCCCTAATAATGGGAGCTGAAATTCCCTTATCGAAAATCGCCGAATGTGCCGAAAGCAAGACCTATTGAGGAATTTTGGGCTATTTTGGCGAGAATAGTTTACACTGAAGCCAAAACAGTCCAAGGGCCGAAACTTAGAATAAATGAGCAAGTCCATGTAACTCTCGCCCAAGGAATGATGCGTAGTGCAAAGTGAAAACTAGGAGCAACAGAAGAAGGAGGGCCGTTATAGTTTTGAATATTTATTTGTTAATAAAAATATGTATTTTTCATCAATAAAATATAGTTTACGTAAGTTACATACTATTCCTCTTATAACACCTTGAACTTTTTCCGGATACTTTTAGCCCATACTTTAGAAGCGAAACCCAGAAGATTTGCAGAGGAAAAAGAAGATTTAGATAGATGAAATGATGAATGAGCTAAAATCGAACAGTAAATATAACAATACAAGAAAGTTCTACCAACAAATTAGAACCCAGAAGAGAATATGGAATATAGAATATGACAAAAATAAAAAGAAAGACATGTGGAATGGACATTTTCGTAATTTGTAATATGAAGAAGGGGAAGAGACAGAATTCACAAACAGAAGTGATGCTGAAATATGAAGGGGGAGGAATTGCACAAGAAAATACACGAATTGATAAAAGAAATATGGCGAAAAGAAGCGATACCTACTGAATGGGAAATGGGTGTAATAATACCGATCCCGAAAAAGGGTGACCCAGATCCTGGAATAAACTAATGGAAGTTTTTAGAAAATTACAAAAGAAAACGGGTAACTTGGAAAGTGGGACACATAATCAATGAAAGCAAGATAAAATATATGACGTACCAAAGAGGAAAAATGTACCAAATTCTTCTTCTTCTGCGCTTCAAGGATTAGGTTAATTACTTAATTAGCCTGTTCCGGAACCCATCTTTGCCTCGGCCTTCCCCTATCTCTTCTACTCCTCTTTTGATATTTTCTTGTCGCTAATGATAATCGTTCTGCTGACATTCTTGATAAGTGTTCACACCATTTTACCTTATTCTCAGTAATTTTCTGTTTAAGGCTGTAGATGTTTAGCTCAGTTCTAATATCTTCATGCCTTTGCATATCGAGTCTTGTGCATCCTTTTGTTGCTCTCAAAACTTCATCGCGCTTGATTGTATTCTGGATTCTTCTGTTTCAGTTAGGGCCCATGATTCGCTACCGTAGATTAATGTAGGCACTGCTATTATTTTGTAAAATTAAAGAAGTAAAAATCGAAAAAGTAAGTAAGTAACTATCTGCAACTACAATTAACATATAACAACGAACAAAGCGAGGAGATACAGGCAAGAATACAAATGGGATATAAAGCGTTTATAACCAAAAGATTCTGAAGGATAAACACCAAACTACGAATTTACAAGAGCCTAATTAGACCAGCTGTGCTATATGCAGCAGAGATAATGTGCCCAGCCAAAACACAACGGGAACAACTAAGAATTTTTGAAAGAAAAATATTAAGAGCAATAGTGAAACAAAAAAAAATTGAGAATGGAGATTACAGACAACGTAATATATGAACTATGAAATAGCGGAAATAACGGGAGGAGAAGACATAGTGAAAATAAATGCGAATTAGGTAGCTTGGGCACATTATGAGGACGAAAGAAACAAGAATGATAAAAGTAGTAACATGGAAACCAGAAATGAATAAGCCGAAGGGAAAACCGAGACTCAGATGGTACGAAGATATGATAGAAGATGTAAGAAACATGAAAATTAAAGGCTGGAGGGAGAAAAGAAGAAATAGAAAAGTACGGAGGAAAATAGTGGAGAAAACAAAAACACGCGAGCAACTCTAGAGAAAAAGGAAAGCTAGAAAAGTAGGGGACTAATCCACCCCAATAAGAGGATTACATACTTCCGAAAGAAGTGGCAATATTCTAACCAAGAACGAAGATGCCTTATAAATAAATATAAATATTTTAAAATAGATGTTACAACTGCTAAATTCCTTAAGCAGAGTCAAAAGATTTAAAAGATGTAGCAACACACAAAACCATTATTTACAGATAACCAAAAAACAACTTTCCTAATTAAACAAACAAGATTTACTTATTTATTACCATACCATACCAACTTGAACCAATTATTATAAACAGCTTTTAATGTGTCACCTGTGACAAGTAAATTTACATTCAATCAAATGTTGATCTTTGTTTATTAGGCTACTTTAAAAATTCCTTATCTCTGTTAGTTTTTTGTGACTATCTTAAATAGAACTGAATCTTTTAAAACAGTTTTTTCGGGTTTGTTCAGCAATAATTTTAAACACTATGAATGTTTACACCTTAACACTCTAATTAGGTATTTAAATTTTTGTTATGCAAGTGTTGTTTTCAGTAGCAGCAGCTTTTTGTGTCGCGTTTAAGGATTCAAGTCATCATTTACAACTTGTAACCTTGCTGTACTCATAAATTACATAATCGACGTCAACCAGTATAGAAATAATGACTGTCGTAAATTTTTGAACAAAGTTCCTTTAGCCAAGAACATTACGCCCATTTCTATACAAATTTAATCTTTATTCAGTGCTATCACAAAGCTAACAAAAGTTACTTTAAAATAAAAAATGTTCCTCGCATTCAAATGAGTATAAAGAAATAAAGTTGAAAGAAACTCTGACACTGCCAAACTAATGTGACATAATTGAAAAAACTTTAAATTAAAACTTGATTCCAAAACTCTATAATTTATAATATTTAATTAGTAAGTCAACTAAAGGAGCATTGTTAAAATAATTATTTCGCCTGGTACTTTAAGGTCTAAAGCGTGAATTCGCTTTTTACTACTTATTAAAATCATCTGATATGTCTAGATGCTTGTCAGTTCAAAAACAGGTGTTCTAACACATAATTAAACTAAATGCCTTGGGACTTAAAGAAATAATTGGTAGGTAATACATCGGCCCCTTTCAAAGAAAAATGTATTGGTTGCACTTTTGCTTTCACTTTCAGCTGAAACGTAAAATTTAGATCAGGCGTGCCTTTCAACACATTCTTAAAAATCAGCTCCAATAAATAATCCGGCTTCCTTACCTTACGTAAATTCTTTAGATATATGAAATGCACACATAACGATTTAATTATAAACAATCGTTATGTTTGAAAATTTATGTTTGGACATATTTTAATAAAGGCAGGGTCTTCCAGACTCCTAATTAATAAGCTGTTTGGAAAATATTTACTGCATTAACAAAGGTTTCAAAGGAAAAATAAATTGCAAAATGTTTGATTTAAACCATTCCTAAAACAATAAGAATAAATCGTGCAAAAATATCTCAAGAGATTGAAAGTACAGCCCTAAGAATGAAATGTTCATTCACTTGGATTTTAACAGCCAAGTGCATTAAAAGACCGGTTGTTGAAACTATGGGAATAAAAACCATATTACAACTAATTGTTCTAGGTCACTTTCCTTGGAGAAAGTAACAAAGGTGAGAACATTGTTCACTTTTTGGTGTTTTTATGAAACATATTATTAGTAGTGTGCATTTTTAACGCATGAGGGGACTAAAATATCGAACGTAAAAATAATAACAATAACTTCAGTGAGTTTTGCAATCAAAAGTATATTCACACATAATAAGTTTTAAATAATCCCAGAATGAAAGTTCGAAAAGAATTTTTATGGCATTTTTGCTTCTCACACGAAAAGGCAGTTACTGAAGTGTTTACGGTAAAAGGGAGCCCATTTGCATTATAAATACAACATTAAACACATTAAAATTTAGTGCAGGGAGTGTGGAATGCTATGGAGCTTACGAAACTGTTAGAATTACGCTAATTACGCCCATTCAAGCACGAAATCTAACTAATATTTATTACCTTATTTTTTATTGCTTTAGTTTTTTATTCGAACAAGGAAGGCAACCAAGGAATTCGTAATATTGACCCTTTTAACGCCACAACTTACTATCCCTCTTTATCTTTACCTAATTGAGCGAAATAAACAATTTTTGGAAAATACACCAATTTTTATTAACATTAGAAAGTCTCATTTATGGCCTGTAATTATCACTTATGAAGTAGAATCTCAGTTTTATAAGATATGCTACAACACAGTCTTTAGATGTAGAAACACAAGTATTGCAGTTGAATAAAAAATTAATTTTAAGCCATAAAAGGCAACATATTACTGGTGATTTCAACGCTGGATTACACAACAAACTCGCAATTATAGAAAAATACAAAATTATCTCAGTAAACAAACTATAATTAAAAATTTCGTCAAAAATTATAAATGAACCCTAAAAATGTATAACAGATTTTTATTATGAAATCATTTAGTTCTCACTTCGTAGATACTTCTACATCCTTTTTACATATTTCAACGAACAATTTAAAAATGATTTTGGCGACCTTAAAAATATTCTTCGAAAGTATTATTCACAAACAGTGTACTCGTAATATTGTCCCTTAAGGTAATGCCACAACTTACTGTCTTCCCTAATTGAGTAAAATAAATAATTTTTGGAAAATAAGCGAATTTTTATTAACAATGGAAAGTCTCTACTTATCTAGTAGAATCTCAAATTTATAACTCCTAAAAACAATTTAAGAAAGGATGATATTAAGAACTTCAATTAATAACAAACAAACTTTTTTAACATTTCATGAACAATTCTAAATAAATATATTAAAAACCATGTTATGATAATTCGACAACTAATTTCAAAGTATAATCCTACACGCCTATTTATTTCTACATATTTCAAAACAATTAAAAATTCCTTTAAAATGTCGCAATAATATTTTATTGTTCGTTAAACATAATGTCCAAGTTTATATTTATTGTGTACGCATGTGAAAAAAATGTAAGGGCCGATTTCAACACCCAAGATCAAGTCCAGATTGTGTTAGCTACAACACCAAAATACGCGCTTGAGATTTGTTACTAAATTTCGTAGTTTAACACGTGTAATTGTTGCTTAATAATTTCGTAAGAGAAGTGAACAATTATTGTAAAAGATGACATTTATAATTTATCAATAAAAATATATAAATAATTAAATAATAAGGGAGATAAATAAGGTAAAACCAAGAACATATAAACAAATAATTAACTTGCTAAACTGTAACACTAATAAGCAATGATTTAGATTTCTAAAAGATTTATTTTGAGATAAAAATAACATTAATTACCTTTACCTTAATTAATCAACTAAATAACATTTCCTTAAACATGAAAAAACATAGGAAATTATTACATTAAAATAATACTTCAACTTTACGCACCACAAAAAAAAGCACACTTAATTCTAAAAATACTTTCTGGGTATTATTTGTGAGAATCGTCTTGAAAAATGTTAATTTTTAAAATATAAAAACTAAGAAAAAAGTATTTAAACAAACGATCAAAGTTAAGCTAGTAAGGCAGGGCTTATTTATAATACAAAAATTTTTTGCGTGCTTGTAAACAGAAAGAAGAATTGCTGAAGCTTAACGACGGAAATCAGAAATAAAGTTCAAGGTGTTTTTTGTCCATAGGCAATGTCAAAACGTTTAGCAACGCAAAGAGGAAACTCGATGTACTGCTGAAATAACAATCAGTGAATCATCTTTGCGTCTCTGCAAATTTAAATTTCCTTCTGTACAGTAACAAACTTCTATCTCGCCCAATGGATAATCCCAATAGCGGCAACCAGATAGATTTCAATTTTTTTTTAAATTATAAATATGTGTATAATTTAACACAACTTCATTCGATTCATCTACAAAACAATGCAATATCAATTTATCAAAGACAATGCTTTGTTTAAGAAAAGTTGTATCATCAAAGCTGAACATCAATTCGACAAAGTTCAGGTTTTAAACAAACTGGGACCTCAAGCAATCCCATAACTTATAACGTCACCAACTTTAGTAACAGAAACGATTAACATTTAATACGTGATATTATCCCAATAAGCACATTGTTAAAATCCCAATTTTCGTATAAAAAGTCTAACAATAAATAAAATAACGCGTAAAAAAGTAAACCAACCAGTAAATTAACAAACTAATGTGTTAATTATTAACACATTAGTATTTTTGTGTCGTTGATGTTCAAGGATGCTTAAGCTAATTTACGATTATAATCAACAATTTGTTTAATTAAATTAATGGAAATCAGAACAAGTTTTTGAGTTTGTAGGACATAAAAGCTCTATGCTGACTGGGCTTAGTAATTACCAGAGTTAATTTCAGATAAAAAGGTAACGTTATCAGTTTCAGAAGCACAACTATTTTGTTAGTTTAATTTTTATTACGTTCCAATGAAATACCAACAGTTTTTGTAAGCGTTTCAGTTGACCAACAGTTTAATATTTGTCGTAACTTTTGAATACAATAATTATCAGAAAAAAATTATTAATTTTGCAGTTTTTAATATCTTTTCTCTTCGAATTACAGGATAATTTCTAGCAACGCACCTGAATAGTCTATTCTTAATAAAAAATTATGAACATTGATCAACCTAAGCAAGCCATGAACTTTAAAGAAGTATGTTAGAAATAATTAACGAACCAAAAGATTAATTACTGGAGTCTTTAGTTAAACATATCCTGAAAGAATCCTTGCTTTTGTTATCTATTTAGGATAAAAATTCGCCTCAAGAATCATTTTTAAATGTTAACATGAATCTGTCAGTCACATTTCATGATAAATCATTTTAATAGTAAAAGTTCATGGTAAATTTTGTATGATATTTCTTTTAAACAAATGTGTGGAATAATAAAACTATCTTAAATTATGAAGAATACTCTGACGATTTTATTTGTTTTTCAAAAATCTAAATAAAAACGATAAAACCAAACTTACAAATATAAATACTTTTGAAATTTTATGTTTTTACTATTAAAAATATAATTAATTGTTGGGCAGTTTTATTAACCCACGTCTATATGGATTCCTCGCTCCTCCTGTACTTCCTTCCACATTAAATTTCTTCTCATAAATTAGTAAACCACTTTTCATAACTTCCTTTTTTAATATGAAAACAAGGTTTAGTTCAATATAACAAGCCATGCGATTCCTGAATTTTAATCTTAAACATTAATAAAATGACTTTGTCTTAAACTTTTAGGCAGAATCGTTTTCACTAAGCAATCACGTAATTAACACAGTGTTTATTAAAGTATCAATTAAAAAATGCAAAACTCAATGTTAATTTTATAACTGCAAACTTTAATTCCGAAATTCCATAATTGTTACTACAATCAAGATACGTCATTTAGTTAATTACAAAAAGCATTTACTTTTTTGGCATTCATAAAGGTGTAATTATGTAAGACAAATTCTCGCTAGCTCCTTTGTACTTGCGAAATCCTATTTGTTATTGTGCAAACTAAATATCATTAAACGTTTTGCTCATTTTATAATTTCCACTACCCAAGTTTCATACTCAACTTAAATCTTTAAACCTTTGTTTACGCCTCAAAATAATCTCTTAATTAATTCTTAAAAAAAACATAAACTAACAAACAGTTAATTAAATAAAATCAGATCAAATTATACATCTTCGTAATTATTATTTATTGATTTACATCTTCCTGTCATTAATTCCCACGTACACTGAAAACATCTGTGCAAAACTAACAAAAGTGCTATACAGAATTCAACAGAAAACCTTGATAATAATCCAAGGCCAAGTTATAATGAAGCGATACACGATGCATTTAATGCCATTAAGGCTTGACCGTGCTTCGTGTTTAATGAAAACGAGGCCTAACGCAAGATCGAATCTGCTGTTTTTTGAATTTTAAATCATCGAAACGTGTGGGATTGTGTGAACGAAACTGCAAAGCAGGTCAATGTTCAGTTAGAACTTAACATTAATTAGAATCCATTACAAAAATATGTATCCCCAAAGGATTTGATTTTTAAAAATAGAATTCTGGCAATTTGTAACTGTAATATCCTCTTTGTAAATTCTAGATCTTTGTGGACGAGTAAATTATAAGAGGTAATTTTGCGAGCTTAACGTTCATAAACTTACATTTTATATGACGTAATGAAAATGTCAAAGTATTTATTAAAAACCTTCGGATGTTGCTTTATTAAATGTAAAACTGCAGTATTCCTTTTAGCTTTCACATAAAAACCATCAAACTAGCTTATTTATCCTCCGAAATGATAAACAAAAATAAATCATTAGTTTAATCAAAGAATAAATTCCGAGAACAACAAAAATTGCACTGGTGACTTCAATGTTCAATCAGGCAATAAACCTGCCACTTTCGATTTTCAGTGTTTGATAAATCATTTAAAATGTCTCTTTACTGTTGATATTAACACAAACAACTTGACATTTAATTTGAATGCACGTTACTGTGATGTTATTTTTTTAATGTGGAAACAGTAGTATTGGTCACATTATAATAATTATGCTTAACATGAATGATTTCGAAAAAATATTTACAACAAGGCTATAAATTAAATCATATTTATACGACAAAACCACAATTATTTAGTGACTTGATAAACAACAGACCTTTACAGTGACGAAATAAAAAAACCTGCTTAATTATTTTTTAAATACAACCAAGTACATTCGAAAGCGCCTAATTTGAAAAATATTACTAGAAAACTAGTTGTAAAAAATTAATCAAGGATAAAGATTAATTCTTACATGGGGAAAACTGACAAGTCTAAAAACAGTCTTCAGATGCCCAAATAAGAGTCTTGCATTTAAAAAAAGGGTAAAAACCAACTTGAAACCATTGAAAGCAAAATTTTACTGGGGATTTCAATAGTCGATTAAGCAACAAACCTGCAATTATAGCAGTTTCGTAAAATTTTATTTAATCCCTTACAAAATTGTATCCGAACTTATCTATCTAAATATTTCTTATCATAAGTCGCCTAAACCCCCTTTACTTCTAATTTCGCAGTTCTACATCTTTCAGAGGAAAGACTATTAGAAATTCTTTAAAAATCCTAAAAACAATATTCAATATATCAGAGAAACAAACGAATTACGATCAAAACACAATTTTAAATCGTATTTTAAAGTTAAACCATTAATGGCTAAATTTTATTGGTAATTTCAATGCTAGATCAAACAACAAACCTGCATCCTCGCATAATCTGTGATTTTATTCTACCATAAATAAAAAATTTTGCAAAGTTATAAACAAACTGTAAAGATATAAAGTAATTTATTATGATAATTTGATCGACCCATCCCTCCGTACTTATCATTTCAACGACATTCCAACACGCCTGTTAATTTGTACATATTTCAACAGAGTAGGTTCTTTTAAAAATTCTAAACATTACTTTCAGTCACAAATAAAAAGCGAGCTTTAAATCATTTTAAAAAACAATTACTGGTAATTCAACACTCAATCAACTAACAAACCTGCAATTATAGCAAAATCTGTGGAAGTATTTTATTTAATCATGAATAATTTTTTTTAGTAATACAATGTGAATCATAAATGCATCAAAGGACTTATTACGATAGTGTAAGTACCCTTCCTTCGCTCTAGATATCATTTCATACATAATCCCGCACGCTTGTTTATTCTGCATATTTTAGTATAAAAATAATAAAAAGCCCTTTGTAAACCCCAAAAACAATCTTCAATCACATAAATAAAAATATTACAATAAAACAAGAGTTTAAAACTAACTCTAGACAATTAAAAGCAACATTTTTATGGTGATCTCAATGTTCGGTCAGATAACAAACCACCGATAATTATAGCAAAGTCCGTAGATTTAATTTAATTTTAACTTTCGTTTAAAATTATAAATGAACTATAAGAAAGAATTTGTTATGCTAATTTGAATGCACCCGTTTCTTTACTTCTTATTTCGTAGATAACCGTACAGACTGGTTTATTTCCGCATATTTCAACGAAAAAAAACTATTCAAAAAGTCATTTGAAGATCCTAAAAATAGTCTTCAATCACATAAACGAAAGCATTGCAACTAAAACAAGAGTTAACAACTAGGCCTAACCAATTAAAGCCAAAACTTTGCTGGTGATTTCAATACTCGATGAGGCAACAAACCGGTAATTATAGGAAAGTCCGTAGATTTAATTTAATCTTAATAAAAATTTCGTTTAAAATTATAAATGAACTATATATCATAGAATTAGTTATGCATCCCTTTCCTTTATTTCTCATTTCGTAGATAACCTTATAGACTTGTTTATATCCGCATATTTCGACAAAAGAGAACTATTATGTAAAAATCCCTTAAAAGTTCTCAAAAATAATCTTGAATCACATAAACGAAAGTATTGCTGTATTGCAACTAAAACAAGAGTTAACAACTACTAAGTCTAAGCAATTAAAGTAAAAACGTTGTTGGTGATTTCAATGCTCGATGAGACAACAAACCGGTAATTATAGGAATATCCGTAGATTTAATTTAATCTTAATAAAAATTTCCTTTAAAATTATAACTGAACTAAAGGGGTTTTCAATAACAGCGATAGGTTTTTAAATTGAAATGAAACAACAATAAATAAAAATAGACCAACAATTTTTATCTTATTTTGAAGTGTCATCGATGCAATTAAGTTCTGAAAATAACATCATTTAAATGACCGCCTCTGGTTCTCCTGCAAGACCGAATTCGATGAACCCAATTTTCAAGAACTCTATTCAATAAATTAGGCCTTATGTCACGAATGTGTCTCTGGTTTATTCTCATAAACAATAGACTTTAGGTAAATAACCCCACAAGAAGAAGCCTAAAGGTGTTAAATCACAGCTTCTTGAAGGCCATTCGACAGGTGTCTGAAAATAATCAACTGACCAAACTTTTGACGCAATAAACCAATTGTTTCACGGGCCGTGTGGCACGTAGCGCCGTCTTGTTGGAACCAGATGTTAGTTAAATTAATATCATTCAGTTCAGGCCATAAAAAGTTAGTTAGCATCGATCTGTACCGCTCACGATTGACAGTAATGGTATCTCCATTCTCAAACGTTGCTGAAGCGTATATCTTTCCATGATGAAATTGCAGACTTTACTAAACACACTTGACAACGACAGACAATTTTGACATTTCAAATATGGCCGCTATGTCAATTTCAAAACATATCACCCCTATTGAAAAACCCTTTATACTTAACAAATAATTTGTTATGCTCATTTGACTGCACCGCTTCTCATTTCGGAGATAGACAGACTTGTTTATTTCCGCATATTTCAACGAAAGAAAACTATTCAAAAAGCCCTATGAAGGTCCTAAAAATAATCCTCAATCACATAAACGTATTACAACAAGAGTTAATAACTAACGCTAAGCAATTAAGGACAAAATTTTGCTGGTGATTTCAATGCTCGATCAGCTTATAAACCGCAATTATAGCAAAATCTGTGAAATTATTTTGTTTACATATAACTAAAAATGCCGTTTAAAATTGTATGTCAATCATAAACATATCGAAGTGCTTATTACAACGATGTAATTGCCTTCCTCTCCTTCTGCTTCTAATTTCATACATAATCTTACATGCTTGTTTATTTCTGCATATTTCAACAGAGGACCAAATTTTGCTGGTGAATTCAATGCTCGATCAAACAACTAACCTGCAGTCACAGAATAATCTGTGGGATTAAGTATTTTATTTATTCTTAAAAAATTCGTTTAAAATTATAGGCAAATCATAAATATATCACAATATTCATTACAATAAATTGGCTGTCTACATCTATATGTATTTCTCCTTTCGTGCACAACCCTAAGCCTTTGTGCCTTTTTACGACAACAGAAGGCAAATTCTTTTGAAAGTCCTAAAAACGCCCGAAGCGAAATGACAGCTAATCAGTTAAATGCATTTACTGGTGATATAAATACTTGGTCAGAAAACAAACTTGCGATTATAGCAATCTATAGAAATCATCTTGTTCGGTTGCAAATAAGAATTAAATATAATTTTCTTAAAGTAAGAACAAAGCTATCAAACGTCCTTGCCGTACATAAATTGAGAATGATGATAAAAATTGTAAAATAATACAGTAACGTCGTTCGGATCGTTATAAAAAAATAATTCAAAATTAAGGGATTAACAAACTGATAATAGCTGTCTAAACAAAGTTTGCTAAATTTTTTACGCTTAAAAAATCTTTAATAAAATCATTGTGTCAATGAACGAACTGACCCAATTCAAGTTCAAATCCAAATATAAACGTATTTAAGACCTTTACAAATAAACAAACCTTGAAATACCAACAGTAACCCTAATACTAATGAAAAAATTCCAGTGCAAATTGCAATAATAATATAAGACGGATTGTAGTATTACGGATTAGAAATTGCAGAAAATTACGTCACCGACTTAAATACCAATACGGATTAAAATCAACAAAGTAAAGCATGAAAAGACGTTTTAATTATTTCATTCTTAAATATTGATCGAACATTACGTAACATTTTTCTTAACAAACGCACTTAAAAAGTCTCCCCGTAATAGTATTATGATAAACAGGTGTTTAAGTCAAGAAAGTGTAAAATTAATGAAAAAGGAAAGTGTTTCGGCATTGCTTAAAAAGTATAATGAGTACAATAACTCGTAATAGAGTGCCGTACGTCTGAAGTAGTTTGTAACACATTCGCAATTCTATTCCAGGTATAACTCCTATGCTAAAACTTTTACACTCGACAGATTCACGCATTGTTCATTTATCATTGGGCGGAACACTAACCTCAATTACTGAAGTGTTGCAGTATCCATAGTTGCTTTTTATCGATCGAAATTTCTGCTGACATCATGATCGATTAAATAACACGAAAATAAAATTTTACGGGGTTATGGATTAGGTCAAATTATTGTAGGTTAAGAGGAAGTATGATGCTTAAGGTTTTTCAGTACTATAAGATTTTGGTAAATATTCAGGGCCGCAGTATTATCGTACGACTTTGAGCTATCAAAACACTTTTCACTTCTTCACATGTTTTTACCGTAAACATCAATTTCTTTACAACTGCAACTTAAAAAGTAATAACCTTATGTATTTACTTTAACCGCAGTGAGTCATATCTATTTAAAATCTACTAGTTGACATTTTAAACAAGTTAACATTTTAGCCAAAATACATTTTTGTGGCCGATGTGTGAAGAATCTTAGCTATCAATCGACCTTAGGATGATTATTTATGGTAAACCTTCGATTTCAAATGCACACAACAGACCACTCAGTACCGTTTAAGCACTAACAATTAAAAGTGTACTTCCTTACTTCCGAATTTCGTTAATGGAGTGAGTAATCGGAAACGCTATTAATTATAATTTTAGATTTCTTAATTAATTTAGCATTATTGGAACAAATATTTTGCATTAGTAGAAATTACGGAAATGTCCAAAAATTAATTTCAAACCTCAAGATTAAGTTCACCTTTTTATTTACATAGCTGAAAGTGAAAATGTAATAATTAATTAATTAACGATTTAAATGATAATCATTTATGCAACTATCCGTACCTTGGATAAAAATATCCTTCAGGATAAATCAAAATCAATGTTGGGTTGACCTTCCATTGTGTGTAATTCTGAATTTAAATATAATTGTGTAACAAAGTCAACAACGCATATAAATACTTAATTAAATAATTGTTTTCGGTGTTTCAATTTTACCAAACCAATTTTAATATAACAACAACGGCCATTTGCGCCAAAATTACCCCAGAGCTTCACTAAATTTATACCAATGGAAATCTCAGAAATTTATGGCTTAAACAAAGCTTAAAACTGTAAGGGCAGACGAGGCAAATTGTCCTAAGAAATTTAAATTCGATCATAGTCGTAAGCATTCTGTAAAAGGTGTAAACCAATAACTTACAATAAAAATTCAAATATATAGAATTTCCTCATCTAAAAATAATTCTTGTGTCATTAACTCAGCATCCCGTGAAAGGTTTTGATATTTGACCTCAGAGGCAATAACTCGATCTAAAGGGCAATTATTAGGCGTGGTGAGTTCAGAAAGTCAAGTTTAAAATTTGTTCACCTACTTAATAAAATTTATTTTGTTGTATTTAGAACAAGGTTTTCCTAATTGTTTCGAATATTTCAACACACCACCCTCGGGAAAAAATATAAATCAATCGAACTATTTTTTATTGTTGCCACATTGAATTTTTATGACATTTTCAAGGTTGTTATTAGTTTTACTACAAATAACTTACGCAAGAAAAGCCTACGAAATGCATATATAAACTAATAATTTCATTAAATGTAAATTTTTTATAAATAATATTAATCACGGAATGTGTTTGAAGCTTTGGAATTTTTGAGTCTAACCTTCAGCTTTGATTTTGACAAAATAATTTGTAGTTATTGAAACGGATGCGAAATCATCAAATATTTAGTTAAAAACAATAGACAGTAAAAAAGTACCTTTAATACAACTAATTAAAACGTTGGACGTAAAATATAGTTATGATGTTATGAATGTGCCATCAACTGTCTTCTTTAATTAAATATTGTTAAGTAATGGATTTAACAGTTAAGTAACAGTTAATGTAACATATATTGACTTAAGTAACATAAAAGATATAAACACATATGTACGAAATAAGCATGCAACAGCGAGAAACAGAATATATTTGTTTAATACTAAAATTTCTTAAGAAGAAGGAAGCCTCTTGCTACGTAATTTTAAAGTAAACTATTTAAATATAAAAATAGAATTTCAAAAATTGCCGAAAAAACAATTTTAAGGAGAAATTTTTCAAAACTATAAGGAAAAGGTTTCGGCTAGGAAAGTTAAAACACATGGCCCGTTATCAAACCAATTGTATAATAATGAATAACGAAACAAAAAAAAATGAACATCCTTGAACATCCTTACGGTTTACGCAATCCCATTTAAAATATTCTAGAAAAAACTTATCAAATTTAAACGGAAGAAGTTACACACCTTTGATTTGTCGACACATAAATATGTATAAATCTATCTACTTCGCAAGGTCTTTAAAAATTTAGAAGGAAATCCAAAGTTAAATACAAATGACAAACCAATCAACATTTAAGTTGAAAACCAAGATAATCGAAATCACAGTTTGATAAACAAGATTAAATTGAGAAGTTAACCACCAAGTGTTATAAAATTAATAAAACAATAAAAACAGCCTAGGATATTACGGGTAAAAAAGGTAATTACTATTGGAATAATCTATGGCAATCTTAGGCAGAAACAATCTTTCGAACAGCTTTAAACTCGTTGTTAACCCCTCAAACTAGATCTGGTTTTCAACAAAATAAAAATACGGAAATTTTTAAGTAGTAAATGTAACGCAGACCATAAACTACACGTTGTGGAAAATGACTAAAAACTTAAAAGAATCTAATTTAAAAGGAAAAGGGTATGAGGTTGATGTTTTCCAAATACTTGTATGAAGTTGTGTTTATCAAGCACTCAAGCACTTCGTATGTTTTCACTTATGGATAAAATCGAAATTGGATGGGTCATCAATTTGGAGGGGAAACCGTAACGAAAATTAAATTTGCGTTGGATGTTGCTTTTGGCAATTCATCCGCTTCATTTTTCATCGTGAATTTTTGGGTGATGGAATGAAACATGACCACACCCAAATGATGAGCCACGTTCAGGGAGTCCAAAGACGACTGCCATACGAGAAACCACAGATAACGTATGGTTTTGGCAGACCGTCGAATGAAAGTGCGTGAGATTTAGTTTCACACAACAACCCAGAATAAAAATATATTTGAGCCCAAACCTCGGCTGAGCGTGTGAAATTGTTTAAAACAATAGATCGTAAACATGGAGGAGACTATACACCACACAATAATCGAAAATAAAATCAAAACAATCAACTAGTGAATCCGATCTGAAGAATGCAAAACCCATTCAAGCAGCTGGAAAGGCGTCAGTATTCTGGGGAAAAGCTTTCATTAATAACCATCGATTCGACTTCTAAGTAATCCACTGGACCAATAAACAAATAAACCGGGAGTTGGGAACCAAGTAATACTGCCCAATAGCATTTCTTATTATATGTGAAACCTTCGATAAAGTTTGGCACAAAGAACTTTTCCATAAACTTACCTCCAAACTATCGCAACAGATATTTAAAATTGACAGTCATTTTTTAACGATAGATGTTATTGTGAAAGCATGAAGACGATTAACTACTTATTTTCAAGAATATCTGGTTCGCTACAAGGCAACGTTCTAGAGTCGATGCTTTGCTTGATTAAGCGAATTTATCTGAGATGCCTATTACAACCAGATTTATGGATGACACTACCAGCATCAAATAATAGCCCCATAGCCCCATGTGGGCAATATAAAATTTACAGGCACATATTAATGCTATAGAAAGAAGAAAATGGAAAATTAAAACGAATGAATGTGTATGTACCGAATGCCCTAATACATACACACACCGGCCCTCGGTGAGTCTTGGCTTCTTTGACAACTACCTTACATCCCTGTCTATCATGTACTCTCTGTTCATCCAGTTATGCGCTCGTGATGCTTTCAGATCACTGGTAAAGCCAACTAGCGTGAGGTCTTCCCCTGGTTCGGCGTCCATCTGGGATTTGTGTGAAAACATTTCTGGCTACTCTTGTGATAGGCATTCGCCCACCAACCACGCCCACCAGGTCTTGATCTTGGAGAAGTTGCCTTAATTCATGATTCATCCTTGCTCGCTATCCATTTTCATTTTCGTCCTATACATATAAGCCCAAAGATTTTCTTTAATGTCCTTCTCTCAAAACAATTCAGTCAATCTTCATTTTTTGCGTAAGGGGCTATGACTCACATCCATAGCTAGTTTGCATGCTTTAGATACCTACATTTCTAGATTTTAATATGCTCTCGAGGCCATATACATGCATTTATTACCTGCCGCAATTCTTTTACTCTGCTAAAAATGTTACACTTGCCTCAACTGCTTCCTATTTTCTTTGAGGATCTCAACGCCATGTAGTGAAGATTTTAGTCTTATTTTCGTTAGCAATAAGGCCCCTTGATTTTCCAACTTGCTCTAGTTGTGTAAATATTAATTTCTCTTATATCTCTCTCACACTTCTTCCCAATAATTACCATATCATCTGCATAGGCAAAAAGTTGTGAACTTCTGTTACAGAGTGTACCTCTAGGATTCAGATGTAATTTTCTACTACATAGTAACCGCGAGTACTAGATTAAATAAAACAACTTCAACAAACTTCTTCTTATTCTGCATTTGAATTTAGTGTCCTGTAATATAGCCTTAATCAGTCTTATTAATTTAGCTGGAATGTTAAAATCTCAATGTCCACCAGATTTTTGCGGTGAGTGGCTGTCGTAGGTTTGTTTATAGACAACATATGTATAACATGGGTGACATCGATGTTAAATGTTAAATTTTCAACATTTTTCTATGATTAATCACTGTGTAAAAATCTGGTCTGTCCTTGATAATCACCCAGTCGTTACTCTGCTATTGTGATGATTCACTGGTTTACAATATATGCAAAAACTATACTTATAAACAGTGTTTAGGAGGCATATGCCTCTGTAGTTATTACATAAAAATTTATCTCCCTTTTTGTGGACAGGGCAAATGATTCCTAATTTTCATTCATTTGATGATTTTCCATTCCTCCAAATCTTAATTATCAGTTGGTGTATTACTTATGTTGCTCTTCTCCTCCAGCTTTAAGTAATTCAGCTGGTATATTATCAGTTCCTGGTGATTTGTTGTTTCGTAGGTGTTTAATGGCTTTCTGTAGTTCTGCCAGTGTAGGTTCTTCTAGGCCTTCTTCTTCATCGTCGTGCTGCCCTTCCTGTTGGTGTTCTTCATTTTCATCGTCTTCATTTTCTTCGGAACGCCGGGACTATCCATCACCATTAAAAGCTTCTGTAAAGTGCTGGGCCCATCTCTCTAATATCTTATCCTTGTTGAAAAGCAGTTCCCCGTTTCTATCCAGACATGCATTACTTCTGGGTTGAAAACTTTTTATAATCTTATTGTCTGTCTTGTACATACTCAGAAGCTCGTTGGCGCAGTGGTAAGAGCGCTGGGCTCCTAGCTAGGAGTCTTGGGTTTGAATCTCACGCAGTGGTAAGGATTTTTATAAAGAATTCCCCACTGTTCGAGGTCGGTACTTGAGCGAGTGAGGCCATTTAATCGTCTGGTTGTACAATTAACGATTCTGTCTGCAGAGTGGTCAACTGCAGATAGTAATAAGACACGTACACTATACACTTAATACACGCTCACAACCTCGGGGATATAACAACGTTTACGACGCCAAGTTGTTTAAAAATGTGACTTTGATCCCCTCAATTGGCAGCCAGACCGTCATTACGGATCTCCTGGCTAATAATACCACACGCTTAAATAAATAAATTGTACATACTTCAAGTTTGCTTGTCTTTACGATATTCTTCTATTTGCTGAATATTTTTCTAGAAATACTGTCTTTTCTTTTTTCTACACAGGTTGCTGACTTTATTCTTCTCTTGAGCATACTTTGCCATTTTGCTTCTGGTTCCGGTTCTCAGCATTTCAGCCGTGGCTTGCTGTTTTTTTATAGTTGCTTCTTTACATTCTTCATTAAATCATTGCTTAGAATTATTTGTTTTTTGTTTGCCTATTATGGTCTCTACGGCTTCCATGATTATTTGTTTTATGGATCTCTATTCCATTACTATGCCTACTCCTTTCAGTGATGTTCCGTTCTTTTCACGTAAATAGTTTAATGCTAATATTTGCTTGATACTAGGATAAGTGTTTTTCTGTCTCTAATATTTGGATCTCCCACTTAGGTTTCTTTTCTCCTTTGTATTCAAAGGTTTTTGAGATTCTGTATCGTACTTTACCATAAACTAGGAAATGATCGGAAGCACAATCCACCCCTCTTTTAATTCTCACGTCCAATAAGTCTTGCATCAATCAAGATATGGTCAATCTGGTTTGTGGTAGTACCCTTGTCTATGTTTTGTTGTGTGTAAATAAGTTTCCTCCAACTCGTAGTCGCAAGGTCCACATGTAAGGCCTAATACATCGTCATTTGAAGGTTTCACCAGTGCGTAACAATAGGAAACCAAACCCCTAAATAACTATAATGAATACGAAGGAAAATAGTTTGAATTAAACCATCACACCTTCCAACCAGATGTGCCATTGCTAAAGTCAGCGTTAGATTAGTTTAGAATAAAAAGAGCTTCAATATGAGAGCTCAGTGGTAGGCGGTGGCGAGTTATTAAAAAAAGTAATGGTTAGTCCTCGCCGTATTAGTAACAAATTTTTCTGTTTCTAAACAAAAAAAAGCAGCAGAAATCAATATCAAAACGTTATTCGTTATTAACCCATTAATTCCTGAAGTATTCGCTGATCTAAGCGTTATTGATAAACAAATAACAGAACAAAAAATTACTCTAAAGCGCCCACACGCTTTGACTCGTGGCCAAAGAACCAATTATTCCATCCGATACATATATGTCGAAACAGGAAATTTATGTAACATATGGGCATATTAATTTTAAAAAAATGTATCTATTATGCAGTACTGACCTTATTTAATTACGTCAGTTGAATTAATGAAACGTTTATGACATTATTGTTCTTATTATGTTTGCCTCTTTAAATATCAACCTCGATATGGTTTTGATATTAACAACTGTGACTTTATGTTCGTTTTCACCTTATAAAATTGACAATGAACCGAAGTGGTTGTATTATGTAACCTTAGTTGTACAAAATATATATTACGCTTATGTAATAATGCTAAGTATTCAATTAAAAAAGTTAAAATTTAATTTGAGATTACATAAAGTAATTTCGGAATTTTCGTAGCAAGCCTTCCTTAGGACATAATAATTTAAACAATAAATATCTAAAGTAAAATAAATCCATAGCCAAAGGGGTTAAAATCCAAGCTGCTGGTGAATATCGAATAAAGCAGTAAGAATTAATGCAGCTTTAATGAAATTGGTCTTATTTTATGATTATCGTAAAATAGAAAAATAAATGATGGAAGAAAACATTTTAAAACTTAACTAAATTTAAAGAAGAGTCTGGAGGTTTGAATTAATTAAATTAGAATGTTTACTTAACCAAACTCTTTACATTTGAAAGAACTCTGATCTGAGATTATCCAACCAAATGCTCAAAACCCTGAAATCATAAAAAATATTAAAAATCAAACGAAGCCCAGCTTTCTCTGGTAATCTAGTAAAGGGAATATCTTCAGAGATTAACTTTAAGCCACTTTATCAAAGAAGTCTCCCACTGACGGTGGCAGCCTGGGTTTCGAAATACGTATTTGATTTTTATAGTAGTTTGTTACTTTCAGGATTATTCGTGGTTCTACATGTTCTTCATAATAATAATAAATTACTTATTTTCAAGATATTTTGTATTTGCAAAAATAGCATTTTAAAAATTTTCCTTGACATTATTCTTGAAAATCTGGTTTCTAAAACTAACATGGATCCTGGATATCAACTGCCTTTAAAGATTTTTCTAATTAAAAATACCAACAACATTTTTCAAATAATTAAATCGAATTAAATATAATTAAACCAAAACAGATAGTAATGAAACATTTTCTTTCATTCGTTTTCCTGTTTTCACTGAATGTCCCCATTAGAAACCAAAAATGGATGCCGTTCCAGTTTTAATAACTTTAACATATGGTTATAAACATTCAAAACAAATTATGCTACACCGTAGTACATCCTTTAGAGCCGCAATGTGGCCTACACTTTATTGTTTGCATAATCTCTATGCAATACATTACTTTGAGTAGGCCAAAGAATGTGACCTCTCTTAGACTTATTATGCATATCTCAACTTGTAGGACTTTAGGTCAATATAAGTTTCGTTTTCTGTAACTTAATTACGTTGTTAAACTTTGCAAATTTAACAGAAACACGAAGAAGGCAAAAAATTAACGTAAGATCGTAAAATCCATACAAAAAACTCTAACCAAACACATTAACATAGTTTTAAGTTAAAAAGATCATAATTTAAGATGCGTAATCAACATTAAGTAACAAAAACAAATAGCTTATACAACGTACTTTTTACGCAATTTTGATATAACTCATAAATATTTCCTAAATAACCTCGACACCTACATTAAACAAAAAAGTCTTTGGTCATAATGTAGCTACTTATAAAGAAATTCCGGTTATGAGTTGCTTTACCAAAGATTAAATGCAAATTTTGTAGACAACATCTACACTTTTTTGCAAAATGTAGCTCAGTGTTACTATTTCGGCTACAACAATTAATCAAACAATTAAAAACAAATAGTTCAAAGAACTGCACGTAAACCATGTCCAGAACAAGTTCCATATTTGGTTTGGTCACTTTCCCCGACCTACACTCGATATTATTAGTCCGTTTAAAGCGTTCGTTTTTTCTTGTAAATACTACACGATAATTGAAGAAAAAATAAACCAGTAAAAGTAAACTTGCCTGCAATATCTTAAATAAACAAGTATAGTTAACGTTATTTATTAATTGTAACAATGACTTAGACTTTAGAAAACAGGAATTGCAAAGTTAATATTCAGAATGCCAATGACCTGCTTAAAATTTTAAATTAATATTGTATTAAGGTGAAAGAAAGTTCTGATTATTTCCAATATCCGTCGTTCTTTTTTGTTAAGTACTCTGACTATTGATTTCCTGGGAAACACCAAATTCCATCCATGAACTTGTTCTTTAAAAAATAAATGGCACTGCGAGGTTCTTAGTATTTTATAGTCTGGTAACTAAGTGAATAGCAAATACAGGTATAAGAATTCAAGCATTTTTGTGGACTGAAAGATAAAGGTAATATATTTATGTATTATTAAAATGAATGAGGAACATCTTTAAGAAAACAATTTTCAAAAGCAAAGTAATATTTTATTACAAAATACAAGAAAACCAAAAACTAGGCTTACTGGAGCAGGATATCATTACAAAACTGTCACAGTTCCTGGTATTACATTTATATTCAAAAGCGCTATAAATAATCCAAATCGCATAAAAACGCACCGGAAGAGATAAAGTAAACAGAGGAAATTGCTTTTATAAATAGCAAATTCTTATGAATATTTCATATGCTTTATTAGTAACAGATTACATTTCTTTATTTTCTTTCCTTTCTTTCATAAAACACATAAACTTATCATTGTGAATCACACATCAAACATTTCTCTCCCGAAATTTTTAAAAACTAATAAGCAACTTCCTCAAAGGCAAACTAAAAAAGTAAAAACGTAAAAGGTTCAGCTTCGCGTTATCTTAATTCACATCAATCGAAGGAGCTGCTTGTTTTGATTTTTATTCTATAATTTCTTTAATCTTTTCATCCAAATCAAATTTGTGACTCTTACATCCGTCCTTTTTGATTACATTAAACTTATAATAAAAGAAATGAAGATAGAACCTTCCAATTTGATTTACTAAGCCAACATAGCCCTGAAAATGGGATTTATATATTTCACTATCGATGTGCAACAGAAAAAGAATGCAGCCACAAAACATTACGTTAGATGAAAAGACTTGGGTAATAAGCTAATAAAGAATAAAATATTACTTCTTTTCTATAAATTAATCAATGTGCCACCCAAACTCAAATAGAAAGTTTAGTACATTAAGGCAAGGTCAGAACTATCACCAACGTAATTTTTTATTTCATTGTTAATAACTCATTTAATTACTTCAGCTTTTAGTTTTTCAAGTACGGTTTATCAAAATTGGCATTAACCTTTCTCCTTAACGTGAAAAGGCTTCCAAAGGATGCTCATATTCTTAAAAAAGTAAAACAGATGTCTTCTAAAGACCTGAATTTTCCCACTGGAGTGTTTGCACAATATAAAGGTTACGAAAGAAACTTTCCACAGCCCACACTAATTTCTTCCCGTGTGAGATGATATCATTTAAATGACACTCAAACAAAATCGCATAAAAATCAAGCATGGTTAAGTAGTATAATAAAAAAGTAATTATGTGCTATAATTGTAGGGAAATTGAATAAATTAAGTGCTACCCAAGTATGACTGATGGTACTTATAATGGTACTTCATATATGAAGAGACAAAAAAGTTGCAGAATTCTTTTACAACAAATATTTGCCCATATAAATTCAGAAAGTAACTTTCTAATCTAGGTTTTAATATTCTAAATCTGTAAGGCATCTTTGGGATATTTTTGGATCTTTACTTATTTAAATTTGCTAATCGTACGTGCTTAAACTTTCAACCTCCTTGGCGTAATCCTAAAATGCTCCCCCTCACTAAAGAATTTTCAAACCCACGCATCACCTCATTACAGTCCTGTACTATTAAAATTTTCCATCGTGCTTCCTTAACCTACACTACCTGTCTTTTAAAAATAAGATTCCAACATTTTTAAGTAGTAAAACGACTTTCCACGCCTTGCTCCAAATTTAATTCAAATAATATATTTAAAAAATTAAGTACAATAATTATAACAAATCAATGTCAATGTCGAATTAAACACGTAATGTGCAAATTTAAATTCTATTCGCAAGGTATTCCATTGTAAACGCACAATTCAGATTATTCAAGCGAGGTCGTTTATGTAAACGTGCTTATTGATTCCTGACAAAAGAGATTGTGTCATCGTGTTACTAATAACGAGAACGCCCTGAAAGGAAATGAGTGTTAAAGAAAAGGGCGTGATGAGAATTAAAATTCTTCCGTAAACGTCCTTTAATGGATGAACAAATCTAATGTGTTCTTTTGTTACAGGCGGTGATAACATTTCCTCCTCCCATTCACACATCAAATGATGGATGGAGCGATCCATCTAAGGCACAGTATCACATACAAACGGACGAAGGGTCTGAAAGATACTTCCGATACCAAACGCTTAGTGGACAATATCGGAAAGAGAAAAGGTTAGAAGATGGAACCGTGATTGGAACTTATGGCTGGGTGGACGACGATGGATTTTTCAGAATGAGGGATTACATAGCGGACAATGCTGGTTACAGAATTTTGAAGACTAAAAACGTGTACGTCGGCCGTAGCAGGCCAATAAACGAAGCACTGACGTTGGCGAAAAAGGCGCCAGCAGAATCAGGCACTCTGGTTTCTCCTTCGGTTAGCCCAATATCCAAGACTGCATCTACGCCTTATTACAATCCACCAACGTATTCTCAACCTTCAACGGCTTACAGTACACCATATAACACTCCTGCAAATGTGCAAGTTCTTCCTATTGGCTATAACGCCGAGCAATTCCAAACTCCGGTATTTAAATATGGTACCTATACTTTACCACAAACAACCGCATCTTTGGGATACAACACCCAAACGCAACCTCCTCCAACCTATTTAGGATATACACCTACTGTTGAAGTATCGTTAAACTCGATACCCTCCTCAACAGAATCGCCACTGGCTGCAGCAACGGCTGTACCATCCAGTACGATATTACCTCCACTCGCTTCCGGTACAACACCAACACCTGCTTTTTCTTCAACGACCCCTCCAACTATATACATTCCTTCAACCACACCAGCGAGTGTTTCTGTTTCATCCACCCCCAGCTACTCATCATCGACGCCCAAACCAATTTCGTCAACAGAAGCCTATACGATTCCTTCTACAAATTACGGATCGCCAGTTGTTAAATACGTATCATCAACCCCGTCTAGTAATTACATAGCAGCTCCTACAGCATCACCTCCGATTAGTTCAAACGCTTTGGATCCATCCTTATACAGTGGGGATCCTCAGTACGAACATTATCCAGAAGATCAGCGATGGGTGAACCCCTACATTTTCCACAACGGTCCAACTTATCCCATTGATAAGAATGGACGTACCTATAACGGCCAAAGTAACAATATTGGCAATGGATACGATCCGCAGTTCCCGTTATATGACGGTGTGTCTGTAACGAACGATGGATTCAGATATTATATTCCAAAGCAGTACCACGAAGAACAGAATCTTCCTGGTAATCAAAAGAGCGGAAGCTTCGGTTATGTAGATCCGTTCGGTATTAGAAGAGTTATATACTACAACGCGGGTCCAGATGGATTTAAACATAGGAAAAATAACCGATATGTAGGTTTAAACGCGACTCCTTACGATCCTAGACCATATTAAAAAGACTGCGAACGAACATTCTATTCGACTCGTGGGATAACCACGAAAAGTAAATTAATAGTGGACAAATGTGATTTTTAATTAATAATTAATTGTTGTTTAATTTATTAATCTTGCCCTCAATTAGTTAGTATGAATGACGTTTTTAGATACGATATCGTTTTTTGTTTCTCAGTGTGACGTGAAAACTACAAATAGTCATGCGGCGTGCGTGGTCGGAATTGTAGTTTTTAAAAGCTTGTATAAACATCCATTTTTAACCAGGAACAGCTACGTGTCATTAACTTCCTACACTGAGTAACCCACGGCCAGAAAAACAATAAACATTTTGGATAATTGATTTTTATAAAATGAACCGAAAAAAGGCCTTGACGTTTCCGTTTTGGTGATTTACACTACGATGCAGAATTTAAAAAAAAAAGATTCTCGTAACTTCATTAGGTTAGCAATGAATCCTTTTATATGGAGCACTTTCGTTCATGAAGTCATTAAATGATCTGTAAATCTGAAGGCCACAATGGGCGTTTCTATTAATTATTATACCATAAGCAACTACGTCACACTGTTTCCGCACATCCATTTATGTTTTCACTTCGAACGACTGCATTCACATCATTAGTTGTTTATTCATCAATCAAAACTTCTTATGAAAAGCTTTAATTAAAGCGTTAAAAAATATTTGTTTAATTTGTTAGAACTCGGTGCATGTGTTCCAAACTGAATGAAAGCTCATTAACTTACTAATTTATTATTATTTTCAGTTAAAAAAAAAAGGAAGTTTGGGTCTAAACGAAATAAATTTTCAAAAAACCTAAACTGAATGTTTTGAAAATTTATTTCATAAGTAAAATCTAGTTTATGTTTAAATTCTAATGTGATTAATACGGAGAAGAGTGGGTGCCATTTTATCAGATTGTCCCGTGAATCATTGCTTATAAAAAATTAGAAAATCAAATCAAAATCTTGTAGATATAAGTATTTATTTATTAGGCGATATGGAATATCTTGATTAGAAATTTCTATCTGTTAGATTTCTGTAGTTAATCGTAGCTACATTTATAAGCACTAGTTCCGGGAATTGACTGTGTTTTTTCTGCACAGTAAATAAATACAACATTTACTTTTATTGTAGAAAAAACACATTTTATAAATATAATATTAATAAAAACTTGGGTGTTTTATTTTTCCTTTATAAGAACTTATATCCTAAAAGTGCGTTTATAACAAGCATTGAACTATATTGTTTATATTAAAAATGAGTTAGAATGTTTTTCTTAAGTTTCTTTAATAAGTTAAAACTCTTTTAAATGTACAAATTTTATGTTTTTATTTAAAAGCATAAACTGGCGAAATACAATATTCTCCTATAGAATCCTTAAAAAATTTAAAATTAATTGAAATAATTTAGACATAAAAGTTCACCTCCAACTTAAAGCAAATTTTAAAAACCTAAGAACCCAAAAAATACTTCTTCTTCCTCAGTCTTTGTTTGTCCACTGCTGGACGTAGACCTCCCCAAGTCGTTTCCAAGCTATTATGTCTTGTGTTTTCTGGATCCATCTAATATTTCTCACAATCTTCTTTATATCGTCCACCCATCTTTTCGGTCTTCCCACGCTTCTCTTAGATATTCTAGGGCGCCATTGTAGATTGCGGTTTGGCCGTTCGTCTGATGTTTTTCGAATAACATATCCGGCCCAACTCCACTTTAGTTTCGCTATCCTATCTACAACATCTGTAACACTTGATCTTCTTCTGATGTCGATATTCTTTAGTTTGTCTCTTATGCTTACTCCCAACAACCTCCTCTCCAAAGCTCTTTGCGTGACCCTTAATTTTTCCGCTGTTTTTTCTGTTAGTGTTGTAAGGATGAACGCTGAAAACCTCTTTTGCAGTTAATAAAAACAAAAAACTAATTGATATATATAATTTTTGTACTTTGTGTTTAAGTTGCCATATGCTCACCCACTGGTGATAGTTTAGGTCTTACGATCTTAAATGCGAGGGATTAGTTAAGAAGTATATAGCCTTTAAACGAAACGTTTCGTTATTTGTATTTCTATTCCAGATGCTTATACATATTTTTAGGTTATTTATGGCGGGTGTCCAGAATAATGTCTCAAGCCGCCATAATTTATTGTTGCAGTCAGGCATGTGTGCGGTACTACGGCGGCGAGATACCAAAAGGAGAAGGATATCATATTTCCTTGTAGTGCTGACGCACTACGGCTTACAGAAATATAAAAAAAATCGAAATGATTAACATTCTCACTGGTACAGATGTGGCGTCTGTTAAGGGTTCTATAAACTCCGTTTTACCAATAAAGCGTTAAACTGTAGTGGGGAATTTGATTTGATTTGCTAAAAGGTGCAACTTCTATTTTTGGGCTGTCTAAAATTATTGGATAAATACAATTGATCAGAAGATCCAAGGGGATTCCATTCCTTACTTATCGTACGAGAGGTACTCTGGGATCTCACAAATCTCATTAGACCCTACACTCCTTAACCCTTTTTACCGACAATCCTCAATCCCTTTTAAAGTACGATAGCTACTCTAAGATCTCACAAATCTCATTAGGCTCCTACAACACTCCTTAACCCTTTTACCGTACGAGAGCTACTCCGGGACCTCACAAGTCCTATTAGGCCCCTACATTCCCAACCCTTTTTTATATTTTTTAGGAACACAAACGTAAAGACTATAAAACTAAACCCTTCGGAGACCCCCATTCTATTATATTATCGGCACGCCATCCACAGCGACGGTTCCTTTGGGTTGCGATCACGCCACGCCGTCTGCACCAACCATTTAGAGGGGCCACACCGGAACCGGCATAACTAGTTTAGTTGAATAAAAGTACAAATATGTTCGATATCTGCGTTTCATTGACTTTTCTTTCTTGCCCTTTATAAAAGACTGGGTTACACATAATAACAAAAACAATCGAGGGTCCAAAGCTTCGGGGTTTTTCGCCAGTTAAAGAAAATTGTGTATCGTTACAGTGTTATTATTTCCATACCGTATGTCAGGACAAGCAGAATGCACATATCAAAAGTTTTCTTTTTAAGCATATAGCTATAGTAGCTATATCCTGATTTTTTTAAAATATATGATAGACTTCCGAAAGCCATCCAATTCGAACAAATACTCCTCATTATTTCTGCGGTTTGATTTTGTTTCCCAAGTTTCACAGTATGTCCCAGATAATGTATATTCTTCCACTTTTTCGATGTTTTCCTGTTCTAGTGAGTATTTCTTGTCGCTGTTTGATAGAATTTGTGTTTTATCGACGTTTATTTCTAGGCTTACTTTCCTCGCTATTGTATTTAATTCGTTTATTATTGTTTCTAGTTCATTTTCGTCTGCTTTACGTCTGATGTTATTAGAACGATGTCGTCAGCGAACCTAAGATGGTTGATAGACTTTCCATCAATATTTACTCCCTTATTATCCCACTTCAGTTTTTTTTTTTTATATATTTTCGAGTACCAGCGTGAAGAGTTTCGGAGACAGTGTCTCCTTGCCGTACACCTCTTTGTATTTTTATTTTGTTTGTTATTGTTTCCTCGTCTATTTCTATATGTATCACTTTCGTGATATATGTTGGTATATGTTTTTAATTAGTGTTGTGTATCTGGAGCCTATTCTTGCAGCATTTAAGCCTTTAATCACTGACTATATTTCCACTGTTCGAATGCCTTTCTGAAGTTAATAAAACCTAGATGTAATGGTTTGTTGTATTCTTCAGTTTTTTTAATTAGAGTTTTTAGAGTTTGTAGGTGGTCAATCGTACTATAGCCTTTTCTAAAGCCTACTTGTTTCCTTGTTTGGCAGATTGATAGTTGCCTAATTTATTGGTGAGCCTTTTCGTAACAATTTTTGTCAAGAGCTTGTAAAAATGAGATAATCTTCTGTTTGTGTGGTCGCCTTTCTTATATTATTAAAACAATTTCAGCGTTTTCCCAGGATGATGGTTTTCTACCCTCTTCTAAACATCGGTTAACCTGGTTAACCTTGTGTTGCTATGCCATGTTTTGGGTTGTTATGCTTAAATAAAAGTGAATTCAGTACAAAGTTCTACAATTAATTTGTATTAACAAAAAAGAAAAATTTATTAACTCGCTTTTCTAGCTATTCCTGCTATACATATTTATTAGTTTAAAAAAATTAATGGGGAATCGAAGAAAAAGCAGAAGAGTCTTAAAAACATCGTAAATATATCACAATAATAGCAGGGAATCTACATAGCGCCCATTTAAAAATTTAATATGCAAATAAGGTTCTTAAAAAAGTAGAATACTTTGAGGTCATTTACTGCTATCTTTAAAATAAGTTTATTCTAATCGACACAGTTGGAACACTACCCATGCTAACCAAAAAGAACTCATTGGAGAAATTAAACCCAGGGCATCTCCTTAGATGGAAATGGTATTTATTACAAGAGGTAATATAAACCATCTTTCTAGAATAGCAAACAATTTACATAACGTTATCCATATTTGTTAAGCTGATCTGTACTATTTCAACCAAATTCATGTAATTTATTGGTTACACGTTCAGTTAAATAGTTTTTCCACCACTAGTTTGGTAAGTTACATTTAAATTTACAATATGCCATTTAATCATATTTGAAAAAGTTAGGTGGATTTTGGCATTTATTTATTGATTTCCATAACAGTAGGGAAGTAAGTGTCAACTTACATCTCTAGGGAAGCATAACTACTTTGGAGCTTAAATGTAAATATCAATTGTTTATATTTCCATAAATTAATTTAGTATCAATTAATGCAAAAGCATTATGTTAAAAATGTTTTTAACGGCAATAGAAAAAATATTGTACATCACACGGTTGCCAGTCTTCATTATGATTTGGCTGCAATCCTTCAAGCTCGACAGAGTAGAGCTCACTTACCTCCCTTGTTACGTAAATAACTATTCAAGTCATTTACTTCTGAGTAACATTTCACAACTATTTTGGAACCCTTTTTAGGAAATTATCACATGGTTACGTAATTTATTGGTTAGTTATTCAACTAAATTGATCAATATTGATTTATTTCTCAATAACATTTCAAAATTATTTTGGGTTGTTTTTCTGGAAACTCATTACAAAATTAAATCTACGAATCAACCTAAATCTTACTCCTCAACCTTATTAAAATTTATGCCGAAATATATCTGAATTAATTGTTAAACTATTGCATATATCAACCAAATCTTTTTTGAAAAGTCCAACATAAAAATTAAATTAAATTGTCCGCAAAATAAAATCATTTTCAAATATAAATCGGAGACTTACACATATAGCTATAGAAAGTCGAAATGACACACTGGAAAATAATTTCAATTACTCAGCGATGCTGATTTTCACAGACGTAAACGCCTTTTAACACCGGATTTGCAATAACGGTCAAAAAACTGAAAAGCCACATAAACATTACATAATCACTGCAATGAACCGACCTTGCGATGAGCAATGTGGGAGAACACATCTCTATTTCCGGTGATATAAAGATATTTAACACATTTAATTGGTGGGTGTAAATACAGAAGCAATTACGTCATTTTACACACCTGCAAGATCACATCTTTAGGAATTTTTTTAATTTCCTTTTGCACCAAATGATTTCACACTTGCTAATATGTACCAAAAAGTTACTCACGGAATAAAGGACTTTCATTTTTCATGTACTACTGCATCGGAAGATCTGTAAGATAACCCTTATTTCCTCGGGGTTGTCCGAATATCCTATAATTGTTATCAAATAACCTGAAGTCGCTGCAAACCATAAGGCTGTAGAGTCGAGTCAGAGTTCAGAAGGAATTTCGGAGTCGTAAAACAATGTACCGACTCCAACTCCAACTCCGAGTCTATGTTTAAATTTTGTAGAAATAAAAAAATGTGAGGTGGTCCGTTGCCGGAATTTATTTTATACTAATTTTTTTACTTATCTTTGTATTTTGCTAGAATTCATTTATTGCAAATAAAAAATGCTAGAATGGCATAGTGGATAGTGACGGGCCGGGCTGTGCCTGACACTCGTAGAGCCTCATGCTTTAACACACCAGCCTCGACACCGAAAGGTATAAGAGGTTACAGATAATTAGGTATAGGATTTGTATGCACTTAAAAATGCTGAAATATGCATGCACTTATGCTCTATAAAAACGTGAAATATGCACTTAAATATGCACTTAAAAATCATGAAATATGCGTTTATTAGAAATTTTTAATAAATATATGCACTTTCATTATTAAAAAGAACACCTGTTTAGCGTTATTTAAATTTTATTTACAGAAATTATTTTAATTAGACATCATATGCAATAATTTAATTAATTATATTTTCTAAACATAGAGCGTTACACTTCACAATGACGTACATTTTTAAATTTTCAAAAGTGAACATATGCCAATTATCCCTAAATATTGTTTTATATTTCGAGAAACTCCGTTCCACATCGCAAGACGTAATTGGTGCATACTTAAAATTGTTTAATTCTACAAGCCAATAATGTTTTAGCTCGTCTAAAATGTTTTGGCCAGATAATGCATCGTTTATGCTCTTAATTAAGTGAAAACCAGGATTACAAGATTAGTAAACAAAAGTACAGGTAAATTTTTCTATGAACAGTAAGTTGTCAAAGGGTCTTTGTAATTTCCTAATACCTATTTATCACAATACCGCGGGATGTAAGTATTTAAATTTTAGTTGAAACTTTTTCTTTCTTAGAAAATATTAACAAATACACAGATGGTTAAGGCAGTAAAAGATTTTAAAGCCTAGTATTTAACAATAGGCTTAAATTAAGGGTTTCCCCTAGACTCAATTAAACCGCCCTTGGTTGGTTGTCTAATAAAATACTAAAAGTATTTAAAAATTTAATTTAAAATATGAACTCTCGTTCAAAAATGCCAAAATATGCATGCATTTATAAAAAACACCTAAATATGCATTTATATGCACTTTCAAATTGACATATGTGATTCATATGTGGCTTAAACATGTAGAAATATAACTCTGCATATGTTTGCTATAAGCAGAAAAAACATGCAAATGCATAGAAATCCTATACTTACAGATAATACATACATATATACATACATACATACAAATCTGTAGTTTTCTTTGTAGTATTTCTAATTTTAGTAGAGTTCAAATTTTAACTCATTTGAATTTTAATTTTGACTTACATTTTAACTAATTTCGTCATATATTTTTCTCTATTTTTCTATTAGGCACAGCATAAAATGACTTGTATTTAATTTTGTCGGAGTCAAACTACTGATTTCCTTAAATTGCGCTAAACTGCTTAAAAATGCTTTGAATTCCTTCATTTTCGGAATGAATACGCTTCATGTTAGAAAAATAATGTGTTTGTTGATATATACAGGGTGTCCATTTTCTTAAAGTTGTATAGGTAACTTTTATCTAGGAGTTTCGTCATTTAAATTAGCAAAATTGTGCAGAATTAAAGGGAAATTACCTTTCATAACCATTTCACGATATCCAAGCTTATTTTGATAATTTTAGATGTACTTTGTTAAAAATATCTAAAGCTAAAATGTTACTTACACTACAACCACTTTCTATTAAAATCATTTTGAAAATGAATCACGGTTTTTACTGCAATTTTGCTAAAAACAACATAAACCCTTTAATCTTAAAAAGTGAAGGTTGTTTACATTAGCACAATAGGAAGATTAAAATACTTCTCGGAAGAAAGCATTAGTTATTAGAACTGTACGGAGAGTTGCTTATACATGAAACTGAATTTTTATTTAATTGCAGAGAGCCCCTTGAGAACCCTGTTTAGAACCGCCTTAGAGGTCAACCCTAAATTAAATTATGTTGATCGTGAGTTTATTTGCACTTTTCCTGGAAAGCTTGATGTAGTTAAGAAAGGTGTTAAAATTTTTCTCTTCTATTAAGTTGTATTTTTCATTATCAGTATTGCTCTTCAATTTTTAAATAAAACCGTAACAAAAACATTTTCTTTGGGATAATTGAAAATATCAGTTTTATGTTTGCTAAGCTAAATCAATAGTTTACGGAAGGAATTGATAAATAATTTAATCTTTCATTCGTCATTGTTGTCCTATATTTGTTTTCTATATAGGACATCCTGAAGAAAGATCGCTCCGCCTCACATGTGGTGATTGGCAACGCCAAAAAATTTTTCAAGATTGTATAGCAATTCGGAAAAACATCGACAAGTTTCTTTTCATAAATTAGCTTGATTATTCCACTCATCCAATCAAATCACAGTATTTTGGTGAATTGAACCAATCACAATCGAATTAAATCGAAAATACCACTAGTGAAATTTTCTAGAAAATTTTGCGACTAGCAGCGTTGCTTAGAGACAACGTCTGTCAAAAATTTTTGAGTGACAAGTATTTCAGTAATTTCATTATACCTAATTCGAGGAATTATCATTCCGAATACCATTCGTGACTAGAATTTTACAGGAAATTTTTGCCGTCACAAACACTCTTGCTTGTTGCGACGAAAATCGTAACGAGTGCGACAGCACTCGTTACGATTTTCCAAAGCAGTCGTGTTGGTGACGGCAAAAAAATTTCCGGTAAAATTCTAGTCACTTGTGGTATTACTTCTGATAATTCCACTCATAATCTGTCATCCAATGAAATCACAGTATTTTGGTGAATTGAACCAATCACAATCGAATTATACTGGAAATTTCACTACTAGTGAAATTTCCGCGGAAATTTTACGACTAGCAGCGTTGCTTAGAGACAACGTCTGTCAAAATTTTTTGAGTGACAAGCATTTCGGTAATTTCATTTTAATTCGAGGAATTATCATTCCGAATACCATTTGTGACTAGAATTTTACAGGAAATTTTTGCCATCACGAACACTCTTGCTTGTTGCTTTCGTCGCAACAAGCAGTCGTGTTCATGACGGCAAAAAAATTTCTGGTAAAATTCTAGTCACTTGTGGTACTACTTCTGAATATATCACCGAATGAGTCATATGGGTCTGGCTTAGGCTGTAAGTAAGATTTTAACTGAATGCATTCATTGACCAACTAATGTTCGTCTATGTCATCCGAATAATAATCAATAACATTACGTGCACTTTCCAAGTCAATGTCTTGCAAATCCATTAAAAATTTGAATCTTTTGCTAAATTCCCCATAGACATGGCCTCTTCTGTTTAAATCCATAATGAACTTATCTAATTTTTCTGCCCCATTTAGAGAAACTTTCTCAGTAGATTTATCCGAAAATTTTGAAGGAATACGTCTCTTTTTTAAATCACTGTATTCTTTTCCCACACTAGTACTTAATTTTTTGGCTGTCTCCTCGGATTCGTTTAGTTTCTGATCTAATTATTCTCGTATGTTGCTCACGAACGCTTCTAATAATGTAATTAATTTCTCACCTTCACATATATCTAAGCCTGGGGTTTACACTTTTTTGTTAACTAAATTGAATCTAAAATTTCTTCCCAAACAACAGTTAAAGTCGCAGTTTCAAGTTTCGCCAAATTATTATATAAATTCTGTGCCTCGCTTCGAAAATCAAGTTTCTCATCCATATTGTCACTAAACGTTTTTAATATGTTCATGTTCATGGTATCACCGTAGCTATTTTTTAAAGCTCTAAAAGCATCATAGTGAAGACCATTTAGTCTGGCTTAAATTTTTATCGAAAATTTTAGTTTTGTTTCACGATTTAGAAGCTCCCACCTATGGGTAGATGCAGAAAAGAAAACATATATTTGTTGCACTACTCCAAAAAAGTTCACAATTTGAGTTGCAACTTAACCGCTTCTTCACCAACTAGATTTAGGGAATGCGCAGCACACGGCACATAACTACCGACAGAGGCGATAGAAGACATCAGAGTCGTATTTACTATTTACTGTCATTTAACAATGATCTACTTGATATTTTATTCAAATCAAATAGTGTTGCAAATCAACGATTTCAACTTTATCTAGATACGAATTTTGTATAATTTTTTTTCTTAAATTTTTAATTTAAATTGGTTTTATTTTTATTTTTTGGCCGCGAAGGGGGCCCTTTGACTGAACGGGGCCCTGGGCTGCAGCCCATAAATAAATACATGTGATCACAGGAGCAAAAGGATTCCCCTTTCATTTGTACGAGTGCTAGCCTAGGTCTGACCCATCGGCACTTGCAATTCCTTAACGCTTTTTCGCTTGTGCGAGTGCTAGCCTGGGGTCTTACCCCGCGGCACCGGCAATTCCTTAACCCGTTTCCATTTGTACGAGAGCTAATTCGGGATCTCACAAATCTCGTGAGGCTCCTGCAATAATCCTTAACCCTTTTCCTTGCACGAGTGCTAGTCTGGGATCTTACCAATCTCGATAGGCACCTGCAGAACTCCGTAACCCTTTTAATACTACGAGAGGGCCCTATTCGGTGTCCACGCCATTGGTTGTTTATATCGTTCTTTTTCAGGAGATTCGCAGCCAAAACCCCTACTCGGGTACGGACACCCGCCTTACGACTACCACTTGTTGTTCAGAATTGCTGTTCAGGAATATCATTGTCTATGTTAATAAAACTTAAAGTTGTACTCTGATTTGTGACTTTTCTTTCCTACCTTTATCAAAGACATCGGGGTTACAAATACACAACAAAAACAAACGAGGGTCCAAAGCTTCGCGGTTTTTCAACAATTACTGAAAAGCGCGAATTTTCAACACGCCGCATCGTTTCAATACCTAAGTATTAAGCTTAAACCAAAGCAAACCAAAATAGCAACCAGTTGTCATGTCTACCAAACCTTTTGTCAATGTGTTAACTATGTGAAATAATAATATGTTGTTTACATATTGGAGGGTTTAATGAGTTCTGAAATACAATTGATCCTTTCTTGCATGATCTGAATTACATGTGACCTCTTCCGAAATTCTTTGGATTAATCTGAAATACAATTGACGCCTTCTGAACGAGTACTGATCTTTTCTGAATTACAGCTGGAAAAGGTGTAAATAAATATATTTAAAAATATTCCAGAGTTTATTGGCCATATATTTTAAAGTAAATAAAATATATAAAATATTTTGTATTTTTAATTTAATCTTTTCAGGATAACTAATTAAAATATTTAAAGATTAAATTAAAACGCCGACCAAAAAATAATTCTAAACAATTTAAAACTCCTTTAATAAAGTTAAGTTTTCAAAAGATTTCAGAAATCGTCTACATTATATTTAACTATAAATAAAAAGAAAACGCCAACATCATAACAATTAAAAGAAATTTGCGGTATTCACGTCCTTCCTCTGATATATTAAAAATAAAAATTGTATATTGATAAAGCAACGATAATTCTTTCGCGATGTAAACTAACCACAGATAAGATTACTCACATCGACTTCATTGAAACATAATTGCAATAACGTACCGAAGCTAACAGAGAACAGCAGTTTAAAGTGTATAAATATGCCGCGGGAATGTTACGAAAATAAAAGGTGCAGTTTGATTTCCGAAGAAGATAACTATCAAGTATTTGAGTTGCTAGGAGTGCGATGTCTGGTAAATATTAAAAAAATAATAATAAATTAGTAAATAAAGCAAAGTTCATAATATTCCTCAGTTTTGAAAACCGCAGCAAAATTTTTCCGTATTTAATAAATACCACCAAAAAAATGACGTGTAAAGGCCAACGCGCACTTAACCACGCCACGGCGCGCCACGCCGGACGGCAATTTTAAATTACATTGGTTGTTATGGAATAACGCGCACTTATCCACGCCACGCCACGGCGCGTTATTCCATAACAACCAATGTAATTTAAAAATTGCCGTCCGGCGTGGCGCGCCGTGGCGTGGTTAAGTGCGCGTTGGCCTTTAAACTGATAATTTTTTAAGGAATATTTATACACAAATAAACCTGGAAATGACTCATCACTGAATGCAATACTGAATATTTCAGACTTTGGCAACCACCATTGTGCAATTATACTTAACAGAACCGCCAAATCACTCAGAATGGTTAAAAAGTGATACTGGAATTTTATGTTTTGTAAAAGATAGCTACCGAAGGAGCTACTTCTTTCAACTATATTGCCTGAGCAGAAATGCCATGATATGGGAACACGAAATTTATAAAAATATGGAGTATGAAAGCCCATGTGAGTTTTTCCACACTTTTGAAGGCGAGGTAACTCATCAGTACACAATTGTTTATATTTTATGAATTAATTCACGTCGTTTGTATGCACCGACGATACTCAGCTTCCGTTGGGTCAGTCTTTTATGCAAAAATTTGAGCCAGTTTCTCCACCTTTTGATAACTTCTTAGTTATTTTCCTTGAAAACCCTTGTAAATATAGGTACATAATTATTTCTACAGTAATATTTGAGTAATAAATTAAATTAATCGGATGATGGAAAAATCAACATTTAATTGTAATAATTTCAAGAATATTTAACCTTTGATACAAGCTCCCTTCAATATGGCCACAATTATTACAAATACTCTTCAAGTAAATTGGAGGGAGTTAACAAAAATGTAATTTATAATGTCAAATAATTCGTTTTCAGGGATGTATGATAGCTTTGAATTTTGTAAACATTATGGAAGCGAAGGAGTTAAAAGAGGTTGTAAATGGAAAACTCTTAAAGCAGAAAAAGAATGAGGGTAGGTAATTTATGAAAATACTTTCGCGTAGGGACTTTTAACAAAATACTCATATTCTGAGTGTTTCGCATTTTAGCAAAACGAAACCTTACACGACATCGCAGCTTCTTCAGAAGAACCACTCAGAACGCATCTAGAATTCAACAAGAATTAGACGTACGACAACCTACAGATCTCGATTTCAGAATTAGATACAACGATCCACAAGTAATAAGGTTCCTTGAAAAGGTAATGCGATAAATTCATCATTTGGCGTTCTTTAATTTCCATATGATTATTTTTAGGCGGGTATAACAGCAGCCCAACTACAAGATGAAGACACACGAAAATTTATTTGGGATTTCATAGAAACACATGGTGGATTACAACAAGTTCGAGATGAAATTCCACCACCACTTCCACCTAAAGGTAATACTTATACTGTTTATGTTTAAACATTTTCAAGGCAAAATTTTGTTCGACGTTTTAGCAAGAAGGCATCGACGAAGTCGAAGCTTTACTAGAGTAAACACTAATGAATATGAGGAATTCCGTGCAAGTAGGCAAATTGATTTCAACTTTAGAAGTAATCATGCACAAGTTAATTCATCGTTAGAAAGGGTAAAATCATTATTTAGTGATATTTTAGTACGGCTTTTTCATGTTTAGACCCAAAATCAATTCCAGGAAAACATGAACCAAATTGGTGGATTACAACAAATTCAAAGCGAAGTTATACCACCACTTCCACCTAAAACTAAACTACCGCAAAAGGTAAGTATTGGAAGATTTAAAATATCTAATAAATAAAGTTGCCTGTGGCCAGTGGTTGGAAGTAATGCATTACAAGTAATGCATTACTGTAATTAAATTACTTTTTTCGGTAATGGGTAATTTAATGCATTACTTTTTTCTCCAAGTAATTAGTAATGGGAATGCATTACTTTTTTGACTGAGTAATGTAATGAGAAAATGCATTACTGTTGCCATTACATACTTTTATATTTAACAGAAGACTGAAGAAATAGCCATGAGATCAAACATTTTTAAAGAAGCAATTTTCGGAAAGTTCCTGCCTACAAGTCTATTTATTTATTTATACATTGTTGTTGACACATGGAATTCACTCAAACAATCGGGAACCGCTGACGAAGCGGTGATGTCATTCCGTCATTCGCATATCTCGTTACAGTATTTTGAAAGAAGCAGTGCTAAGAATGTTACTGTCAGTATCTTCAGTTTAATTCAGGTTTTAATTCAGTACAAGCATTTTATCACTCTTCGGGTGATGTGGCTAGAATACCACAGCGTTATATGGCGACAAAGTAATGCCTAAAGTAATGCATTACTTTTTTCGGTAATTAATAATGGTAATGAATTACTTTCTACAGAAAGTAATTAGTAATGGTAATGCATTACTTTTTTGACTGAGTAATTAGTAATTGTAATGCATTCCTTTTTAAAAGTAATGTTCCAATCACTGCCTGTGGCTTATATTAATCATGGCTTAGATAATTTCGGTATAAATACAAAAAAACCTAATTATCTTCCTATAACATTTCCTGATAAAATATAATTTTAATGTATTTTTAAAATATCTCAAGTTAATCTTAACATGCTTATTTGAAAATCTAATCGTTTTCAGAGAACGAATTCCAAAGCTTCTACTTCAGCAGTATCAAACCCTCAAGGTAAAAAAAAAAACTTGACACTGCAATATTAGGTTTAAGTTTTTTTCTTTGTTGTTACAGTTATCGAAAATTCTACTAGTCCGGGGGCCTCTACTCAAACTCAAATATCACAACCATTCATTGAAGAAAAGTCAAAATGTTCAATTTGCTTAGAAGAAGGAACCACGCATTTAGTTGTACCCTGTGGCCATAAAATATACTGCCGTAAATGTTCACAACTGCCACTAATAAAAACTATCAGACGGTGTCCTGTATGTAATGGTAAACAAACAATGGTTATTATGGTAAGAGAATAAGAAGGCTTTCAAAAGTATTATGTTTATAGAAATGAGTAATTAAGTACTTAAAAATGTTGCAATATCTGAACTTTGTAATGCTTTTATATAATAATAAACAAAATATATATTTATTAAGAATTTTTGTGATTTTTTTTTTTAAAATGATTAATAAAACCTCAAGTATAAAATAAATGGGTAAATCCATGTTACGCCACTGCTTTACGGGGAATAATCTTTTTAATGTTGGCAATGCGAACACTAACAGTGACTAATCAGTTACTAATGTTGTAATATTGAAATTTGACGTTTCATAACCTATTTTTAAACTTCTTGACCGTAATTGGAAATTTTTTACTGATAAGATACAGGATAAGTTAACTGTATCTAAAATACCAAGAAAAGATAAGGCTACTTAAAGATTTCTAATCACGATTGAAATAAACTTTTAAAATTAAGTACGCACATCCTAAAAAGAAGCGACCTAGATTAATCGAGTTTTACAAACTGCCAAGAGAAAATGCCTCAAGAACCATTTGAAAATAAAATATGTACTCTAGTAAGTAAAGAAGATAATGATCAAGTGCTTGGATTACTTGGGGTTCGATGCCAGGTAAGTTTGAATACCGGTACGAGTCATCGTCGAGTCATTCTGATATTCAAAATTTTGTTCGTAGAGCCTAGCGACAAGTGTAATACAACTGTATTTAACAGAATCACCACACCATTTGAAATGGGTAAAAAAGGAAACTGGAATATTATGTTTTGTAAAAGATAACTATCGAAAGAATTATTTCTTTCGATTGTACTGTTTAAAACGAAATGCCATGGTATGGGAACAAGAAATTTATAACAACATGGACTATCTCGCTTCGTGTGAATTTCTTCATACATTTGAGGGCGAGGTAAACAATTTAAAAACTAAATTAAACACAAATAAATTGTGATAAGTACAAATACTTATCAATGATTTTCTTTACTTTGTTATTACAAAACAGTAAATTGAGTGATCTCAGTAGACCCTTAAATAACGCATAAAAGTCAAGTTTTCATGTAAAATTATAATTAATATCTAATGGCGGGTTTCCACCAGCGGACAAACAAAACCAAAAAATAGAATCGGTTTATTTGTAACAATCTGTGAACAACAATCGAGCAGTCCCAGGACTCTTTGTTGCAATTTTGAGACCATTTAGTCGGAAATTGGAATTTTTGCATACTCGGACAGTGTCCCAATAAGTGTTTGTAACTTCAAAGAGTTTAACAACAGTTTGCAAGAAATAAAACTGTCCAAGTTTTGTATTAAATGGACAGTTCGTGTTTTGTTTTTGTTTGTCCTGATATTTATTTACTTCAACTCAATGCAAACAATATATTTTATATCAAATAACAATAACAAATGTCTTGCAAAAACTCCGTATTTGTCCCCTATTTATTCTATACAAGAGATCTTTTTGGTATGTGGTTTTGTTTTCTATAATGCTTCCCAGATATGTAACGTCCTGCGCGTTGCTGATCTGTTTGTTTCCTAGCATGATCTCATTCGTATGTATGGGATTATGCCCAAGATATTTTGTATTATTAATTTCTAGTCCCATCTTTTTAGCATTTGTTTTCAAAAAGCTAATGTTTGTCTGCATCTGATTCGAATTTTCAATGATGAGGCATACATCGTCAGCAAATTCTAAATCTTCTAGACGTTCATTTAGCTTCCAAGTTCTTCTTCTTCTTCGGATTACAACTTGTCCCATAGGAGGCATAGTCTGCTTCCGCTTTCTAGATTAGATATTTTTGACGTGGAGGTCATCAGTATCCAGTCACTCTGTATGTTTCTTATTTATACACACTTGTTATTAATACATGATTACTGTCACTATGAATCACCGATAACTATTGTTAAACTTTAGAAAACATTTTAACTACTGTTTTTAATTAGTATTACTAACATTATGACTGAGGGTGAGTGCAAATGCTTAGCGAAATTTTTTACTAATGAAGTTTGTATTTTTGATTCAAATAGCTCTCAGGTCATTTTCAATATTGTCGGTCCATCGGTTTCTTGGTTTTCCTTTTCTTCTAGTTAAGTCTGGGTGCCACTCACTAATTATTGTTGATGTTTTAATTATCTCCATCCTTTGGATATGTCCGCACTCTCCACCGTTTTAATCTTAGGAATTTTATGTATTTAACAATATCTGTATCTTTTTGAATAGCATTTAGTTTGTGATTCATTAGGTTTCTTTGACCTTCCTCAACTGTAACTGACCACTGTATGCCTCCTTTCACAGATTTGTAATTGGTTTTCTTCAACACCATGTTTTTACACCATATTATATTATTGTTGACTTTATGATAGTTGAATATATCTTCAGTTTCGTTGTTTTTCTCAAGTATTTTGTTTTTAAGGATATGTTTGTAGGTATAATAGGTTTTCATACCTTGTTTGATCTTCTTTTCTACTTCTGTTTTCATATCATGATTTGCGGTTATTTCTGACGACTACTAACTCGTTCGAATTTATATGTTGAGATTTCTACTGCTTCTTTCTGATTCAAATTTTGTCTGCCAAACTGGTTAGTTATATTTGTTTTTTTCTCGTTAACTGTTAATCCAAATTCTTTTGCAATTTTTTCCAGTCTCAAAAGTACTTCTCTAAGATTTGTTATTAACCTGCTTGTAATTACCATGTCATCTGCATACGCTGTTAATTGTGTTGATTTGGTTGTTATTGTTCCCCCTAGCTTTAGTCTTCTTTCTGTTACTTCTAAAGTTGTATTAAAGAGTAATGGGTAAAGCACACCGTTTACTACCTTAACTTCTTCGGTCATTCCTACAGGCGTTATAATTCTAACATGATTAACTCTCAGTGTCATTGCTACTAGGTTTATTAGCTTGTTAGGGACGTTAAGTTCATGTAATGTCTTAAATTACTTTGGTCTTTTTATTCTGTCAAGAGCCTGTTTAAAGTCGATAAATAGGTTATGCATATTCATATTGAATCACTCTTTTTTTTAATTATTTGTAAAAGTTTCTTGTCCTCTTCAGCATGTTGTAGTTTTCAAGTTCTTTTATTTTGTGTTCCCATCATTCGCGTTTCTTTTTTGTGTATAGTTTTTCTGATGTCTGTCAATATTCCTGTTTATCTTCCTCATTTTTCCATACTTCATTTTTTTGTTGGATCTTTTCTTTGCAGGCTGTGTTAAACTACTCTTTTAGTTTATTTGCTGTATGAGTTCTAGCTAATTTTAATGTCGAATATGCTGCTTCTAATATTCGTATTTTTAGTGTTGTCCACAAACTTTCCACATCTTCATTTACGTTTCAGAGTACAGCCTCTTGGTATTTCTTGCAAGTTTTGTTTTTCTTCAATCTTTCTTTGTTCCACCTCTGCTTTCCTTCTTGTTTTTGGTTTCCCATTTTATTGATTCTTCCTTTTAGTTGAGTTACTACCAAATAGCTCCCCTACATGTTCTGACATCTTGCATTGCACTTTATCTTTTTTTGGATATAAGTATATGATTTCTTCTGGTGCATTCCATGTTCTTATGTTACTTCCAAGTTAATACTCTTTTATTTGTGAAAGTTTGCTTCATAATCCACTCTGTTATTATTAGAAATAGAATAGGAGAAAGGACGTATCCCTGCCTAACCCCGCTGCTGATTTTTATTCTATTACGATATTTTTATATTCATTCCATAGTTGTTCGATAGTCAGATCCTTTATATTACCCATCTTCCTATATTTGGATTGAAGCTTCTCTTAGTAATTTTTTAATATTTCATTATGTATTGTATTTTTTCCTCCTGCTTCCCATGCTTTTTTGAGTTTTCAGTTTTAATTTAAATTTGACCCTCATCAATGCATGATCCGAGGCAACATCTGTGCCTCACATAGCTCTTACGTCTAAGGGACTATTTTTATATTTCCTGTCTATTTTTATGCGGTCTGATTATTCAAGAAGAGCTTTCCTTGCTGAGGACTCCAACAGAAACCCCACTCCAAATTCATGTTTGGCATTTTCTCCCCTCATACCAGAATGATCGTTTTTTGATTTGACAGCTGTAGCTCTCGCTTTACTTATTTCATATCTTTGTAGTAATATATTAAAGCAAGGAAACTTATACAAATTTCATTTATAGGGTAGTATGGTAGCTTTTAACTTTGCCAGTGCAGGAGAAGCCAAAGAATTGAAGGGCATTGTAGACAGGAAATTACTAACGAAGAGAAGACGGGAAGGTAAATAACACAACAGTTTATTATACGGAATTACATTAATGTGATTTTAGAAAAGAAAAGTCAAAGAATAAGTTTAAATGCCCCACAAGAACAAATTGTTCCGAGACTTCCAACAACCAATGATTTAAACATGTACCGGAAAAATGCCGATCCTGGTAATCCACCAAATTTTTTAAGGTTTTCTACTTGATAACATAACTAAATAATAAATTTACATATTGCAGTGGAACGAAAAGCAAAGCGTAGGCGTAATATTACTAAAGCCGATATCGGTCTTCCTTCGGAATTTAGACATGTATCACACGTTGGATGGGACCCAGACAAAGGTTTCGATATTAACTGTGACGATCCACAATTAAATACTTTTTTCGAAAAGGTAATGGAAGGAAACGATAGTAACATAAATATTCTGATTTTTTATTTTTAGGCCGGAGTATCCGAAAAGCAATTACAAGATAGAGACACAAGAGAATTTATTTATGATTTTATTAACAAACATGGTGGACGTGAAGCAATTCAAGAAGAAGTTCAAAAAACACGAAAGCCGGCTCCTGCACCACCATCACCTGTTACAGGACCACCCGTTCCACCCAGAGGTGCTGGTCGACCACACAATGTAAGTAATATGTTGTTAGAGAAAATCTGTGAAATAACAAATGACATTACTTTCACAGAGAGCTGCACCACCTCCACCTCCTACCTCTACACAAGTACCGCGACCTCCTCCAATTCCCAAAACTGTTCCACAAAATAATGTAATTCCTCCCCCTCCTCCGGGTATCGCTCCACCACCACCACCTCCTTTGCCTCCTGTAGATATACCTTCTCCACCGACAATACCAAACGAATTACCTGCTGTACCACCAGTACCAGATCTAAGGTCTGCCCTTATGGAAAGCATACGAGGTGGAGCAACATTGAAGGTACAACAAGAACTATTTCAATTCAAACCCAACTTATAATTTATTTACTTATTTATAGCCAGTTGATAACGTTGTGGCTGAGAGAAGACCGTCTTCGGATAATGGAAGAGGTGATCTAATGAGCGAAATTAGAAAAGGTTTTCAATTGAAACCTGCCAATGTAAGTACTTTTTATTTATTATATTGATTTCTCAGGATCAGTTCACAAGTCTTGGTAATTAATACGTATACTGGTCTGTGTTAATACTATTAATTCAGCAGAACTGTTAAATGATTATTTAAATACAAATGTTACCTATTTATAATTACAGGAAAGAGAAGTGAAACCAGTTTCACCTCCAGCAGAAAAAGGCAGGGAAGATTTAGCAGGTGCCTTAGCCAGAGCGTTAGCTGAACGTAACCGAGTTATTCATTCAGAAGATGACAGTACTTCTGACACAGATTCTAATGATGAAGAATGGGATGCCTAAAAAAGTGAATGTATATTTTTTATAAATATATTTGCACAGATCACTTTGGCTGTCAGCAAATATCACATTGATATTTGCTTTTAAAGGTGGCAATTTCTTGCCGGGATGTCAATAAGCTTGTTCAATTGAAATTTTGGTATCTCATTCTAATTGCATCTAATTTAAATATCAAAGAAATTATTATGTATTTTTGGTATTTTGTGAATGGTAACACTTTGTTGTAACATTCATATCCATTAAATTTCCAATTAAAATATTGATATCTAAATTACCAAACTAATAAACATTTGTAATATCATACTTTTTAATAAGTTTGATGCATTTATTATTTTTTTAAACGTATGCAAAACCGTCTCATTCACACAATTATAAGCACAGTAGTAACTTCTTGCTAGAAAAAGGTGTTTCGATACTTTTATTAAATATCAAGTTTAATAAGTAGAATTTTGACCATTAAACCGTAACCCCTCACTATTGATATTTTCAAGTTTTATTTATAGAAATAACTATTACTGTTAAATGTGAACTGTTACACTGTTTACTTTAAATAAATTTAACTAATAACCATATAACCCCATGCAACAATTGCATTAAATAAATATAATGTAGGTTAAAATATATGACATATATTTTGTAATACACTTCCGTTAAAAACATGGTTTAGGTTCTTCACATGTTATACATGAAATATGTAATGTTAACCTCTATGTTTAAAAATTGAGATGTTATTTTTAATGTTCGACATGTATGTTTAAACTAAAAGACTTGTCTATTTTATTTATGATAAATTATAATTGATATTTGTATTACCCTTGAAAATAAATACTTTTCATTTAAAATTGTGTTTTTAATTAGAAATTAAATTGGGGTATTTTAAAGAATGTGCTGTTCTGTCAGGCTTCTGGAATTTTCTCATTAAATTTCTGGTAAAAACAGCATGATTGGCTTAAAATTTTTAAAGTGTTGCAGTTAGAATGATTGTACTTATAGTCTATTGGTTTGGGTCCGCAAAACAGCTGGAAACATTTTACAGCTTAGTGGTGGATTATGAGTTATGAGGTTTAAATACAACTATCGTAAATCATCCCTATTAAGCCGGACTGGAAAAATTTTACAGCTGCCTTAAAATAGAAGTATTCATTTATTTCTTTTTCCCTCATACCTTTAAAGTAACGGGGGGCCGGATACACCGAGCCGCAGAGCGGTCACCCATCCAAGTTCTGGCCAAGCAAACTCTTGCTTAATATAAATTTTTATATGTATTAATGTATATTATATTAAAAGGAGTACAAAAGAAAGATATGCGAAAAGAATGAGAAAAAGAGGGAGGCCTTTGGCCTACATAGGGATGTTGCAGGCTGATAATAATAATAATAATATACAGGGGGGTCCATAAGTAATGGTACACAGACCAACAGTAGATTCGTGAGGCCAAAATATTACGATTTACCTAAAATTACCTTAGTCCAAAAGTTAATATTTAAGGAGAAACACCCGTGTGAAAGTCGAAATTTTAATTTTAATTTTCTTCTGTAATTTCTAAAGATTTCGCAATATTTATACGAAAATTGGTAAAACTACCTTTTTTGGGACGGGCAATAATAATCCGTCCTCAATTTTAATGTAGCTCTTAAACTTAAAATAACGTAATTTTTGCTACACCAAATATTAAGTCAAGCTAAAATGAATTTAATCTAATATTTAAGTAAAGTTTGGATGTAACCGGAGCTCAAAACGTAAATGTTAAAGATTTGATTTGGTGTAATATTGAATTGGAAATTGAATTATAAATGCAAGTAAAGTCGACCAGTGGAACAACCTACCGACTCACGCTATCGTCGCGTTATTATTTATCTGGGCCACACGATCGTGCTCTACGAGCTCCTTGGGACACCCGCGCGGCACTCCGCTTCCCCCATGACCGTCTAAAACAAAGCCGTGATTTAAGTAGGGATTTCGCTGCATTTCGTTCAGCGCGTAGACGCGAAGACGCCAGACGGTATTGTTGTTTGTATCGAATTTTTACGCTAGTTCAACTTAAAAACAATAATAATATAGTGCGTGCGTGCGATTCTGTTTTTGTGCATTGCTGACAATTATTAACTGTATACTATGGAAGTGGTCTTTAATTTAATTAATGTGAAGAGATTTTTTAAATATTCATACGAAGAAAAGATAGAATTAAAAGGAAAAGGTAGACCATTACCAGATATTATTATTGAAAAATCTGGTGTAAGTAGAGGGAAAAGTTACACACGTAAATTTAATAGACATTTATTTAAAAAATGAATGGACTTGTGGATGTAACAAAAAAAAATGCTTTATACTGTTTTCCCTGCTTACTTTTTGTTGGCGAAATAGACAATTTTAATGACAAAGTGATTACAAAATTTGCGACTTAATTTATAAAAAATAGGTACGTTTTTTTTTTGCAAAAATTGCAGAACACCTTAAAATTTGTACCAGGAGCCGCCACTGCCGCCTGCTATCCAACTGCTATCAAACAGCGTTGATTTTGCCACTGACAAACAGAATGGCCAACAAAAGAAACTAAAATGTTAAACCGTGTTAAACGATCAAGAGAAGCGCCAGATTTAAATTGCAGGGGTTAAGTATTCGCCTCTTAATTCAAGTTTGAACAACCCCTTTTTCTAACATCTGTTTTTCTGTACTGGTTAAAAGATATACGTATTTAAAGTATTACCTAGTTGAATTATTTATTTGAATTCGCTGTACATTCCGTCTAGCAAAAGAGGTTTAATGTTCTGTGAGCAAAAGTATCCTGATTGCCGAAATCCCTACTAAATTGAATTTTCTACATTCTTGATTCGGTAATATGTTCTTTACTTGGTAAATGTTGATGTATTAAAAGCAATATATGCAATTTAAATTGGCACAAATTCATGTTTGTAAAAGTAAAATAGTCTCAACATAACCTCAATTTATTTCAACTAAAATGAACTCAAATTTAAACTGCATTTAACTTTGTAAATAATTGCGTATATTTTAGGTTTTACTGTAAATCACTCAAGTAATCATGACTTTATCACCAAAAGAATCAGGCAAATTAATTTGTGACTCGGCAGCACATGTGAAGATTAACGAAGCCGGTATTAAAAAACTTGGTGACATTGTACTTTTATTACATGAATATAAATTTCCTACTGTTAATATATTTAAATTTCATGTAGTTGGCTGAAGAAATTAACACAGGACGATTATCCGTTGAAAATTTCAGTCAAAACGAATATCATCCGAAACCCGACGATCCTTGGGCATTGGATTGGATATTTGTTGTAGATACTTTAAATTTTTGTTTCTGGCATAGTGAAAAAGAAGAGGGCTGGGTAGTCGAAGGAAAATCTGGATATTTTGCTCTTTGCTCTGCAATTAACAGAGCTATGAAAGTAAATAACATTAAGTCTGAGTATTTCTTTTTCTATAATTAGTAAAACACATTTCAGGAAAAAGTTGATATCTTAAACCCTCGATTTTATTCCGCCATCACAGAAGAACAGCTTACAAAAGTTCTACGCAGTGATACAAAAACCCAAATTCCACTTTTCTCCGAAAGATTAAAATCCCTCCACGAAGTGGGAACTTGCCTTTTGGAGAAATTCGAAGGTTCATTTAAAAACTGTGTTAAGCAGGCAAATAATTCAGCAGTGGAACTATTAAAAATAGTTACCGATAATTTCAAATGTTTTCGAGACGAAGCAACTTACAGAAACAGCAAGGTCTCCTTATACAAAAGAGCTCAAATTTTAGTAGGAGATATTTGGGCCTGTTTTAAAAATAACGGTATTGGATACTTCACGGACATCGATGAAATTACTATGTTTGCGGATTATCGAGTTCCTCAGTCTTTATTGTATCATAATGTGTTTGAATATAGTAACGAACTTATGAAAACCCTGGAAGGTAATTCGGTTTTAGAAAATGGAAACGAAATGGAGTTGGAAATAAGAGGTTGCTCGATTCATGCTGTAACATTGTTGAACGATTATGTTAAGAAAAGGGTTGATCAAGGGAAAATTGTAAATTCAATTTTGATTGACCATTTCTTATGGGATTTCCGAAGAAAACATGCAAAAGAAATTGCACATAAAAAATTACCTTATCATAAGACGTTTTGTATTTACTATTAATGCTAATGTTGTAATTTGATGTTAGTAAGACTGGGAAGATGACCCAAATGAGGGATGAATGTTATTACATCTGTGTTGATTGTTCATATTTGCAATCGTATCGTTGTTGTTTATGACTAGAAAGAGTTTAAATAATATGTGCAAATTGTAAGATACATTTAATATTAACTACCAAATACAGTATTTAGAATTGGTGTTCTGTTCATTCTGTTTAAGTATTTACATAACCTCAAAATAGCTCAAGAAAAATGCAAATGTAAGGTATCACGTTATTTTAAAGATTCAAATTAATATTGTAAGTACGTTTTAGCTAATTGCAACAGCTTACAAAAAGGTATTCCATGGACAGAAGAAAGAAAATCATTACGTATGCTTGTTTAACCCGATTGGTAGTGATAACCGTACAATTTATTGCAAATGTATTAATACCAGACCATGATGCTAAAGTATTCTTATATCCTAAGTCAAACCTAACAAGCTCATTTGCTGACAAAACTGTAAATGTACTACTTGGCGGTTTTATACGATGGGACGCACAATACTTCATGCACATCGCCAAATATGGATACACCTACGAAAACACGTTGGCATTTTTTCCGCTATATCCTTTAGCAGTAAAAATTATATCAACAGTACTTGCACCAATTTTTATTTTCTTAAATGGGGACTCTGTAATGCTTCTCGTATTCATTACATTAAACATTTTCGTTTTTGTTAAAGCGGCTTTAGCGTTATATGAATTAAGCATTTTAGTTTTAAACGAAAATCTAGCATACAAGGCAACAATATTATTTTGTGTTAATCCTGCCACGATATTTTTCGTGGCTCCGTATTCTGAATGCTTGTTTAGTTATTTATCATTTAAATCTATGCTGAATTGTGTATTGATATATGGTAAACAACCTTACAGAAAGGCTGATTTTAGAAGTATAATTTATGTCGTCATTCCTATAGCTTTAAGCACATGCACCAGATCAAATGGTACTTTAAATATAGGATTCGTTGTATATTTTATGGCACAGAAGTATTTTGAATATATCCGGACAGAAAAGGTGAAGGTTAATCAATTGATTCATACTGTTCGAACTGGAGTTTTGTTAGTTTTTACTGTCTTCGTCTGTATGATACCGTTTACTCTTGTACAAATTTACGACTATTATCAGTTCTGTACTAGTTTCCACCATAACTTACCAGATTTTTTAGTTAATTTTGGAGAAACTAATAATTTCGTTCTACCTGGTACAACGTTACAGCATAACCAAACGTGGTGTCGCAAACGAATTCCACTTGCTTATTCTTATATTCAAGAACACTATTGGAATGTAGGGTTTTTAAAATATTTTGAATTCAAACAAATACCAAATTTCATGTTAGCATTGCCACTGGTAACTTTAGTAATGGCAAATAGCTTAAAATTTGTTAAATTACACAAAGAACATTGTGTAAACTTAGGCATATTTAAATTTAAGTTAGTTAAAGTATGTAATTTTGTAAAACCGAAGATTGATGTTTTTAAAGAAGACATGTTTGTTTTTATCGTTCACTCAGTATTTCTGACTGTGTTCTGTTTCTTTTGCATACATGTTCAGGTTACAACCAGAATGGTTTGTTCGAGTAGCCCTGTCGTTTATTGGTTTGGTGCCTATTGGTTTGTGAATGTTAAGGATGATTTGTTTTTGTTTAATCGAAATAGGAATGTGCAACAGAGATATTTAGTATATTACTTTTTGAGTTATTACTTTATAGGTACAATATTATTTGTTAATTTTCTACCTTGGACGTGAATATTAAGAACTAAGACTGTTATGTAAGGCATTTTTTGTTCATTAAATATTATGTACCTACTTATTGTTTAATAAAAATAATGGTAATTCCTATTTATCAGGTTAATGCAAATGCTTTTTATAGGTTTTAAAAGTGTTTGTTCTGATTCTTCTACATGGATGTTTTAAATTTTTTACTTTACATAAATTAAGTAAATATGACTGGTATAAATGTTTAATTTTTAGTAATTAACTAACAGATGGATGTTAGTTGGTGAAATACAGATCTAACAAAACGGAGGAAGAACACTTGCAAGTTGTTTAACAAGGCGAAGAGTGCAGGTAAATGGGATGAATACTATCATTCTCTCACTGAATACAATAAACAAACACAAAAGGCTAAATAAGACTCTTGGAGAAACTTCTGCCAAAAAGTTTAAAGCACGACTCCAGATGATCCTGGCCAAAGACCCTGTGGAATCTGTTGATACATTACTAAAACTAGATGGGAAATACACAGAAACAAGTAAGGAAACCTTGGAGATTCTTCTTCAAGCCCACCTTCCGGACTCATATGCAACTCCCTCTGCTGCTGAGTAAGTGTCGGATTTCCCTGGAAAATTTCAAATAAAATCATTACCCACAACAGTGTTGAATGAGCCCATTGATTCTTTTAAATCATACAGAGCTCCTGGACCTGATGGAATAATACCTGTGCTATTACAACAGGGCAAATCAAACATCATTCCAAAGTTTTGTAAACTGCTAAGAGCAAGCCTGGCAACAGGATACGTCCTACCCTCTGTCTGGAAATGTTCTAGAATTGTCTTTATTCCAAAACTCAGGCAAAAACATTCAGACCCATCGACATCATTTTTCATGTTAAAGCTGATGGAGAAACTGATTGAAAGACATACAAGGGAAAGCCTACCTGTAGGACTATTTCATCCCAAATCAACATCCATATTAATCGGGAAAATCATGCAAGACTGCTCTACAACAATTGGTAAGGAGAGCTGAGGATGCAGTCAACAACAAAGAAGTAGCACTGACAGCTTTTCTTGACATAGAAGGATGATAGCTGCAGTGAAGAATCGTGGAGTAGAAGACACCATTTGTAGGTGGATCAGCAATATGCTCCACGATAGGAAAATTCAGTCAACTTTGTTTGGTGAGACGATGGAGATAGTAGTGGCCAAATCACCTCTACTGTGGAATCTGGAGTTCGATGAGCTCCTAGTTGAACTAAATAGACAAGACTACTATATCCAGGGCCCAGGGGTATAACTTGGCTATACTCATTTCGGGACAATTTGGGAATAGGTACTATCTCAGAGCTCATGCAAAGAGCTTCAAACACAGTGGAGAGCTGGCATATTAAGGAAAACCTGCATATAAATCCACAAAAAACAGCACTGATTCCATTCACAAGAAGAAGGCATATAGGCCGACTGAAACTGCCACACCTCTTCAACGCTCAAATACAATAAGTGAGCCATGAGGTTAAATATCTAGGCATCATCCTGGATTTAAAGTTAACTTGGAACTCACATTTAGGTACAAAATTGTAAATAAATGTAAGAAAACTCATGGCAACGAAGCTAGCAGGTATGGTACACTGCTGTGGTATGACCTATTGTCACCTATGGATCGCTGGTGTGGTGGCCTAAAGTAGATGGCCAAGCTTCAGCTGTGCAAACTCCAAAGACTTGCCTGTCTCTGTACTACAGGAGTCTTTAGGAGTACTCCAACTACAGCCACGGAAGCCATATTAAACTTGCCTCCCCTGGACATTATTATCAAGGCAGAAGCAAGGATGGCGGCAGTATGGACTGAAGTTCTGAAGTATAATGGTAACTGGCAAATCAGATCCGTTTATGGGCGTAGGCTATATTAGAAATGAGCAGTGATACTATGCCAATTAGGCAAAACATTAATAAAACCATCAATATCTAGCTTGAATGGAATATGAAGGGCTGATACAAAGAAGGCGTCAGGGAGGTAAAATTGTCTGGTACACAGATAGATCCAAAACTGACAGCGGAACTAGAGCTGAAATACATGCATATGCATCTCTAGGGAAGTATGCTACAGTATTTCAAGCAGAAATACATGCTAGTGACGTATGCCTGCATGAGAATATTAGAAAGAATTATCAGGGCAAGGATAACCTAGTCCTGACAGACAGCCAGGTGAGCCAGGCTGCCATAAAAGCCTTGGCGAGCTACCGGATCTATTCAAAACTAGTCTGGGATTGTCTTCAAAACCTTATAACACTTGTAAACCACAATAAGGTAACCCTTATGTGGGTATTAGGCCACAAGGAAATTCAAGGTAATGAAAAATCACCTTTACTGGGCCTGAGCCATTATTTAAAATTGCCAAGACCACAGCTCGCAGCTGGCTTGAAAGTTGAATAAAAAGACAACTTCAAAACCTTTGGCTGGAATGGTGTGGATGGCATGAAACACAGCAAGTCAATGCTAAGAACACAGAACACCATCTACAAAATTAGCAGGTGAAGTACTTACTGCAATTAAGCAGACGGGGCTGATAACCCGCCACTGTAACTTACGAAAATACATGCACACAATGGGCATGTTTAATGAGGAACCGATATGCAGACTTTGTAATTGTAATGAGGAGGATGAAACGGCCTTTCATATCATCTTTGAGTGTGAGGCTCTTGCTCGATGGAGACATGCACTCCTGCGAGGGGTCTACTCTCGAGTAACTCTAACAAAGGAAGAAGTGGTAAAGAGACTATTAAATCTAATCAAGGTTACAAAAATTTTTGCCTTACAAACGATATGACGAGCAACACAATAAGCCTAATTGGCTGCGGTGTTAGGGGCCTCCCCCAACTTTCGTGTATCATGATTTAATCAATCAATCAACGGGTGGTCGACTTAGTTGTAAATTACTGCAAATCTTTTATTTGGTAAACAAGATTGCCCTTTTTAATGGATAGTAAAATTAAAAATAATTGAATTTTTTCGGTTTGATCGGTAAACAATTTTTTATGAAACATATAACAGATTAAATCGTAAATGTTGATTTTTGAAAAATATAATTTTAAATTTTTTGCGTTAAAATATTGTTGGTTGCAAAACTTCGCAGGATTTCTTATGGAAAAATCTAAAAAGACATGAAAATAATTCTTCGATAGATTTTGGTTCTATTTTTCTTTATTACGAAAAAAAGAATGCAAGCCTTGCTTCTCAAAATAAATAATTAAACCAGCCAAGCTTAACCCAAGGAGTAATTAAGAAAAAATTACAGAACTTGTTTGAGGTAAAGAAGTAGATCTTATTTAAATCAATTTTGTAAAAGCAGATTGAGAATTAATAAATTCGATTAAAAGGGATTAATATAATAATAAACGTAACAGATACACGTCATCGTACTATCTGGCTGTAACTAAAACGCGAAAATTATTGTCCATGCATTTGTTTAACTACAGAAATTACTGCCCGCTGTAGCTTCGAATCTAAACTAAATAAAATAAATAATTAGCTAGAATTTATAACAGAAATTAAATCTGTGATTTTGGGGTTTTTATTAACTACGACGAGAATTTATGCATAAATTGTAGGTAGGTATAGGTACATTTAACTTCCTGTTTTACTTGTTTATATTCAGGATATTTAGGGTTGTTTTTAATAAATATCTATTTCCCATAATTACTTCTTAAGTTACAAATGAGTCTCCTTTTTATGAAATTTAGAATCTGAATTTACACAGAGAATATTAAACCAAGCGAGTATTTTTGGAGTTATTTTGAAAAATAATATTTAATTTAATTTAATTAAAAATGGGAAACTCAAAATCTGAAAGTAAATAACAAATGTTTAAAGATATGTATTTGAAAAAAAGACTCAAATTCTTTAAAGAGAAATCAACGGAACTTTTATAAGTACCTAATATGTAATTGTAAAATATAATTTTAAAAATTAAGAATCAGCCCCCGTTTTGTGAAATTTAAAACCTGAATTAAATAGAAAATGTTTAATTGCAAAATGTTCTAAAATAAAGACAAAATTTTATAAAACGAACAGAATGGTTCTTTAAATTCCTCTAATTTATTTTCAAAAATAACCGTAGAAATTGCGACTTAAGTTAAGAATTGGCCCCTTTTTAAAATTTAAAACCGAAAATAAAAACCCAAATTTATGAAAATTATTTTATGAAAGTAACCGAATATTTTAGATTCTTTATAGATATTTTTAAGAAAATATGCAGAAAATTCAAAGTCGGAAATTGATTATCTTTTTATGAAATCTAAAACCTGAAATTAAATAAAAATCATTCAAAATTATTCGAAAATAAAAATTTAAAGTTTTGAATTTTTTTGTGAAATTGGCGGATTATTTCAGATGGTTCAAAATTATTTTCAAAAAAAAAAAAATACAGGCATGGTTCTCTTTTTATGAAATCTAAAACCTAAAAATTCAGCAACAGATATTCAAAATTATTTGAAAACAAAATTTCAAGTTGTTTTTAATTATTTTGTGAAACTAACGGAATTCTTAAAAATTATGCAATTTCAAAATTAAAAATTGGTTCCTTTTTGTAAAATTTAATTAAAAAACTATACAAAATCATTTGAAACCAAAGACCCAAATTTGAAAATTATTTTATAAAACTAATGGAATATTTCAAACTCATTAAAGTTATATTCAACAATAATTACTGCAAAGACTACGAAATTTCTAGGTTAAAATTTGGCTCCCTTTTCGTGAAATTAAATTTAAAATATTCAAAATAGTTTATAAATAAACAAATTTTTGAAAATTTCTAAAACTGACTAAATGTTTCGAGTCCTGAAAGTTATATTCAAAAATTATTGCAAAACTTGGTTTCCTTTTTGTGAAATTAATTAAATAAAAAATATACAAAATCATTTCAAAATAAAGACTCAAACTTTTGTAAATTATTTTGTGAAATTAACGGAATATTTCAACCCCATGAGTTATTTTCAAAATTTGTTTCAATTACGAAATTTCCAAATTAAAAATTAGTTTTCTTTTTGGCGAAATTTAAAACCTAAAATTAAATAAAAACTACACAAAATCATTTGAAAATGTAAACTCAAATTTTTGTAAATTATTTTGTGAAACTGACGGAATACATATTTCGAATCCATTTCAAGAATTACGAAATTTAAAATCTGAACTTAATTATAAACTTTAAACTAGACTCAAATTTTTAAAAATTAGTCTATGAAACTGAAACTAACATAATATTTCAGGCCCATGAGAGTTATTTTCAAAATTATAGACGACACTCCTTAAGTTAAAAATTGGGTCTCTTTTTCTGAAATTTAAAACTGAAAACAAAGACTCAAATTTATAATTATTTTATAAGACGAAGGGAGCATTTTAGATCCTTTACAGTTTTTTCTTTAATTTTGTCAGAATTTTTACAAGCTTAATTGGCCAGCTACGCTACGTGAGGGTTGGCTGAGTACTAACATATGGCTATAATAACAAATTATATGTGTATATCAGGATTTACAAAGATTCGATTTAATGAATAAAAGTAATATAAACTACAAACTGTAAACGTTGGTTTTCAAACAAGTTATTAGGGTTTAGGTAATCACTTTTGTACCACACTAAAATATTTTAAAATACCTATCAATGTTGGGTCCTCTCAATTTTTTATCATTTAAAGCATGAGGAGTGTGTGTATATCAAAAGGTCAGAAAAAGACCTTCAATTTAAATATTGCGCTAAACGCCATACCCCCACTTAAACCAATTTTAATTCTCCTCCCATGTTTTCATTTACAGGACCATTCATAGTTTAATAATTCACCAACAGTTATCACCTTTACTTAATTAAATCTGGAGTGTAATTCAAACGTTTAGTAGATAATGAAATTATAAAAATTGAATACGCACAGTGAGTAATTTTATTGATGTGATATTAAATATGGAATACCACCTTACGTTCCTATCCCCACTGCTGTTTCTGTGATTCTCCTTTTCTTGTTCTTGAAAGCGCACGAAATTTAAATTTCAAATTTAAACACGTAGACCACAGAACGAGAAATAAGTCGATGTATTTTAATAGTAAACGTTTTATGTAATGTCCAAGATGTATATTTTTAATAAACAATGTAAGTCCATTTTTATGTATTTGAAAATAAGATGGAAACGTAATATGTGTACTTCATCGGTTCGAAGCACAAAAAGCTTTCGTGATATTCCAGGCCCTTTATCATTACCAGGTATTGGGACTTTGTACCAGTATTTACCATTTATAGGTAAGTTATAATGTTGATTTAAATTAAATTAGATAATTTATTAATGCAATTGTAGGTCCTTATAAATTTGATCGCCTACATCATAACGGATTTAAAAAATTAGAAAGATATGGACCAGTAGTTCGTGAACAAATTGTACCTGATGTTAACTTAGTGTGGTTATTTAAACCTGAAGATATTGAAACCATGTTTCGTTGCGAAGGGAAATATCCTCAGAGAAGAAGCCACCTTGCTTTAGAAAAATATCGATTAGACAGACCTAATGTATATAACACTGGAGGATTATTACCAACGTTAGTTACAGTTTTTTATGGTATTAATTCACACAATAATCAGTGATTTTAATTATCATGAAAAAATAATTCTTTCGGGTGTAATTATTTAATTAGCCGATAAGGCTTTATCCAGTGAACTGGTAATTAAACAACTCTGTGAAAATTAATTAACATTTTCAATCAATGTTAAGTTTAGGTTTGTTTTCAGTAACGGCCCAGATTGGTTAAGAATACGAAGTGTCTTTCAACGTGGTCTAAGTAGTCCAACGGCCGTGCAAAACTTTTTACCAGCGACAAATCAAGTTGTGAATGAATGGCTTAACAGAATTGACAAAGTATGCCAAGAGGCTTTTGTTGATTATTTACCTGAATTATCAAGACTGTTTTTAGAATGTAAGCTCTCTCCTTCAACATTTCTTTAAATTTTAATATGTTGTTTAATGTTTGCAGTAACTTGCCTAGTAGCTTTAGATTTAAGATTAAAAAGTTTTTCAAAACAAGAACTGAAGTCGTCCTCGAGATCATCGAAATTAATGCATGCAGCTCTAACAACGAACAGCTGCATATTAAAAACCGATAATGGTCCTCGATTGTGGCAAAAATTTGAAACTCCACTATATAAAAAAATGAGAAGATCCCAAGAATATATGGAGGAGTAAGTTACAAATAATTTAATTTTACGTTTACCAACCAAATTTTTGCAGGGTAGCTATTGATCTTTTATCCTTAAAAATGTCGTTCTTCAATGACGATGTCAATCGAAAGAGCTCATTATTAGAAAATTATTTATCATCACCGGAATTAGATTTTAGAGATATTATCGGTATGGTGTGTGATTTTCTACTGGCAGGTATCGATACTGTAAGTTTTTTATATGATGAAATTTATGTTTTTATTAAACTTAAACGCATTCGACATTTTTAGACGACGTATTCAACTAGCTTTATATTTTACCACCTCGCTAAAAATCAACAAGCTCAAAATGCACTCTATGAGGAATGCTGTCGACTTTTACCTAAGCCTGATACTCCAATTACCAAAGAAATCCTAAGCGAGGCTCAATATGCTAAAGCGGTTCTTAAAGAATCGTTAAGGCTGCGACCTGTATCAGTTGGTATTGGACGAGTATTGGATAAGGATGCAACATTTTCTGATTACATTGTTCCTAAAGGGGTATGTTTCTTACTTAACCCTCCGAGAACCAGAGGCATGTTGGCTTACTAAGTTACTGGAAAAATGTTCCTGGTGAACCAAAGCATATTAAGTAGAGGTTGCTTGATAGCAATATTCAAATATTTCACTTAAACAATCACACTGGCTCGGGAAAACCGGTAAAAGAGTGTTAGACTATATTATGTGATGTTAATAAAATCTTGGTCTGATTTTACTGGCCCAGCATGCCCCTGCTGAGGATTATTAAAACCTGGTTTTAAGTGACCCTGGTATGCGATCTTTTATTATATTTTTATTTTGTCGTAAAGTTTTACTTCAAAAATGTTATTTTGTTACGTTTTGAAAAGTGTAAGTTTTTAAGTTTTCAGTGCGCAAGGCTAGCAACCTTATCACTTAGCCATCATGCTAATGAAACGCACCTAGCGCCCTATGCTCCCAATGGAGCAACAAGGTTAATCAGAGAGAGAGAGGGAGAGATTAGGATTTCAAAAACTGTAAGAGATAGCGAGTTGCTTAAATTAGACAAAATGCATCTTACCATGTTATATGATGTTATTTGAAAAGATATAGTGATGATTCTTTTACATTATTATGGCACTTTTTTCTATGTAGATTTCTTTCTTTCTTGCTTTTCCTTTTACCATTTTTATACCTTTACACTGTCGAGGGGGTTATGTGATTTAAAATATTTAATTAGAAATCATCCACCTCTCGTCGGTTGTGAGTTTTTAATACCAACTTTTTTTATATTAAATGTAAATGAAGGGGCGCCATGACTCGGTTAAAAACGTCCTTTTTTCCTAATTTCAAAAATATATAGGTAACTAGTTTACTGTAGTGGTTTCTACAAATGACGATGTTATTACAATAGTAATTTGTAATACAATAAGTGTTGAAAGCTTGCGTTTGCCACACGAATGTGAAGTTTGCAGCACGAACGATAGTCACATGAGAGTGGCAAATACAAGCTTTTAACACATGTATTACACACTATTTTTTCTACAACCACATTTCCATAAAAAAATTTAAATATTTCTGCAAAATCAAATCTGACATTCATCAAATGTCATTATGACATTTTGATTTCGGTGCGACAAAATTACACTTTGCTGCACCGAAAATCATGCATGTGCGTGCGGAAAGTAAATTTTCCGCACGCTAATTTTACTTGTTCGGCAAACACTCATTTTCAATACAATATCTATGGAGACGAAGTTTGAAAATCCCACTTTCCATGGTGGGAGTAGAAAAAAATATTTATTTATTTAAAGATTTAGTTGTAGTAAGCATAGTAGGCAATTGTTTATCAATTATGATTTCATTTGTTTTTCAAAATATTGATATTGGCTGTCAAATGAACAGTTTACATACAATGTGTCCACGGATAGGTGATACAAGAGGAAAAACTTTTTTATTATTGATTTCTCAGAAAATTTTATTCTTGATAATAATTTTTGCTATGTTTAATAGTCTTATTTCTCATGTTACTTTTCATCCAGGTAATCATTTAAGACTTAAATTCAGAATTTTCCTCAGTTTTGTACTTTGAAAAAATTTCTGAAATTTATGCAGAAGTGGGAGGTTATACTTTTGAATAATTTTGATATTTGTGTTTCCTTTATTTTCGAAACTTTCAATTTAAAATAAAGTTTTCGAAGTAACATATCCTAATTTTGTGTTTTTAAAGCGTCCACGAGCACAACAAAAGCCTTAAACTAATAAAAAAAATTCTGTCTGATCAACTTCAAATTTTGCATATAAGCGTAATTTTGTGTTCTTAACAACTTTACCCTAATACAATTTTGCGATATTTGTTAACATACTAAGACTTTACCTAAACCTCCCCTTCGTTTTAACAGTGCCAACACAGATGCCTTGATTTAAAAAAATCAAAAGTCTGCTTAAAACGAATTTAAGAACAAGCAGGGATAGACTACCAAACAGCGTATTGATATCTAAAAAGTTTTGGTCATTTACACCTCTTGTATCACCTATCCGTGGACACATTGTATAGTCAAGTAGTTAACCATTAAACTTATAAATGAAGAAAAGTAAGACAAGAGATGCCTTCTTCTTTAAGTTATTTTAGGATTATGTGTCATGTTAGGCTGGTCGCTGACATGCAATTTTCAGTTGCGCAACAGTTTGGTTGCAAGAGTGACTACCAAGGGTTTATATGACAATGTGCTCACATGTAACTGATATGCAACTGTTCAGTTGATCAACTAAAAAGTTTGTGTCCTGACACAAATTATTTGATTGCGCAATTCCGTGCAATTGTTTTGTATCGTACATTTCTTGTTGTTTCATCCTCATTACATGTCTTATTCTTTGTGATTTGATGAATCATACTATATCTTCCTCGTTAATTTCTTTCTCTATTTCAAAGTTTATTCTGCTTCTAATTTCTTCTTCAATTTTTATTGGACCCAGTACCTATTACTCTTGGAATTTTCCTTTCAAATCTCCTTAATTCATCTTGTTCTTTCTTTGTTAATGTTCCTGTCTTTAGCGCATATGTCACAGTAGGTTTTAACAACGTTTTCAATAGTTTAATTTTTGTTGCTTTTGTTATTTTTTTTATTTTTAACATTGTGACCATTGACATTGTTCCAAGATAATTAAATTTTTCTATTGCTTGAAAAGTATAGTCTCCCACCAGAGCTGGGTAAAGCACCTTTGCAAAGTGCTTCAATGACGTGCTTGAAGCACTGTGCTTGAATTACTTTTAAAAATAAGTATTTGGTATTTGGTATTTGAAGCGCTTTGTAAACGTACTTGGGGCTTTAAAGCCCTTCGGCAGTATTTTAAAGTAATTGAAGCACTTTTAAAGTAATTGAATTACTTTTACAGTAGTAATTGAAGTCCTTAAAACTGCTTGAAGCACACCAATGCGTTTCCAAATACGTCTATATCTACAGTGATCTAGATCTAGACAAACAAGTCTCAGCATGAAAATTCGGGAACGGCGTAATCAAAAATAAAGCGGAGCTTGCCTTCAGTAAATATATATCCGTTGAAATTCGCCAAGAAGGCACGCCTTGACGGATCAAAATTTTGAAAATTTAGTTTTATTAAAAGCAAATAGTTCTTTTCAGATTTAATGTAAATGTAAAAGGTAAATGTAAGTGCGTTTTTTAATTTTATATATTTTGTTTTTATGGAAAGTAAAATATATATTTTTAATAGGGTTTTATTTTTCTTCATTAGTGGCAAAATGCTTCAATAGTTTATATTTTTTAAAAGTTTTTCAAGCCCTTAGTATAAAATGCTTTATGCGGCCCTTTGCGGGCTTCAAATACTTTTCAATGAGTACTTGAAACCCTTAAAGGGCTTCAAATACTTTTCAATAAGTATTTGGTGCTTGGTGCTTTATTTTTCAAATACTGTGCTTGGTAATTGAAGCACTTTTAAAAATGAAAGTATTTGGTAATTGATACTTTAGAAAATGTATAATTTTAGAAAATAACTAAATAAGTAGGTACCTACCTATATTTTTGTTTTTTCTAACAAAATAATAATGTTGTTATTTTCTGAGAATGTATTTTATTTTATGTTTGTGTTTTTGGATGTAATAAATCTAGGGTTGCCATATTTTCAAAATTGAAATAACGGACAGAATTTTTTCTTTAATATGCATTCAATAATAAGATTCCAACATGAAGCGAACTGACTGTTTTATACTTTACTTAGACTGCGGTAAGAATGCTTTGGCTCGGCACAGTCTATAATCATCATCATAAAACACAAGTTTTACAGAAGGCATCTTTACGCGCACGAATCCGAAATTTGGACCGAACGGACGAGTGCTCGAATTCCCTACTGTAACGAGTTTTTTATACTATTTTCCCTGTTTCGGCTTCCATTTACATTATTTCTTTATAAAAATACTTGACAATTTCGAGTTGGGGAAATTTGGTTAAATAGTTAGGTTGGTAATAGTGATTTTTGGTTGACAGTTGACAGAAGTTTGACATTTGACGTTTTTGTTGCCTAGCAACTGACTGGTTGCCTAGCAACTGAATGGTTGTCTAGGTATTTTGTGTATTATTTGATACAGAATCACCAATTTCTGAAAACAAAATATCACCAAAAATCGTTTAATAATGAAGCTCATTAAAACATCAAAATGCGTGCTAGAATGATGTCATTCGAGTACCGAAACAGAGAAAAGCAATTGCTTTTTTAAACTGCGGAGTGAGTATGGAGACGGATGACGAAGGGATTCGAAGAATAAATTTGAAGTTGTATTGTTCAAGGACCTAAAATTACTAAAAATACGGACACATTGCGAAAACGGACCGGACGTATGGACACTTTTCAAATAACGTACAGTCCGTTATAAAAACGGACGTATGGCAACCCTAAATAAATCACATACAGTGTGTCTCACTTTAGACGGCACCACCCCAGAATTTTTTTTATATATTATCGATTTAAAAAATTTCTTTATTCTGATTATATCCCTCACTAAATTGTACTTTTAGGGTATGTTATTTTCCCTTCACGGTAAAATGCTAGTCTACTACGATTTAAAATAAACAGAAAAATTGAAGAAGTCGTATTAGGGATTTTTTTATCAAAAAATCTTGTTAATAAAAGTTGTTCAGAATCTCTCAAATAAGCCAAATCCGAAAGTCCAGAAAATTCGAATAATAATCTCACAAGTTTGCCATGATTTTTTATTTTATTCTTTTAATTCAATACAATAACAAAAAACGATACTTAATTACTTAAATAACAGTATTTTCAAATAAATCACCATTAGCACGTATACATTTTTCTATTACAGCGCCACCAATCAAACAAGTCTGTCAAGTTGGCGTGGTGTGGTGTCGCTGTATTTTAGAGGTACACTCAGTGTCAATAGTACTTTGGCGGTAAATTTAAACGTGTAACATTGTGTATTTGCAAGTTTATTAATTTTTATTATGTACCTACGTTCTTATATAAATTTGTTAAAACTGTTAAAAGAAAATTTAGTAGACAAGTACCAGAATTAGATTTGAGAAGGAAATAAATAAGGAAATTTTATTTTTATTTTAGATAAATTTTGTCTACTATATTTCTGGCTTCGGAATGAACAGTTTTTTCCCTTTACTTGCCATAGCGATAAAAGCGATTAGAAGAAATGGATTCTATAAATAAATACATAAATAGCAAATACCTAATAGGTAAAAAATATATTTTGAGGTTATGCGAAAGTTTCATTTTAAAAATACTTTAAATTATCTATAAAATATATGCCTACCTTATTAGGAATAAGTCGAACAAAAATAATCTTAAAAAAGACTGATTTTTTTTATAAAGAGGAACGAAAGCAGAGAAAATTAAGAAACACAAACACGCGATAACTGTCAATTTGTTAGCTACTTTCACTTTTGACACGGAAGGTACAACGCCGGCAGGAGTTGTAGGTATTGGCTTAAACTTTTACCGCCACGAATTTTTAAAATTAGTTGGCATATTTTCCGATGGATTTGTTTGCTTGGTGGCGCTGTAGTTTTCTGATTTTCAAAAGTTTTTGTTTTTAATGAAATTTTGGATTTAGCTTATTTGAACGATTCTGAACAACTTTTATTAACAAGATTTTTTGATAAAAAAATCCCTAATACGATTTCTTCAATTTTGCTGTTTATTTTAAATCCTAGTAGGCTGGCATTTTACCGTGAAGGGAAAGTAACATACCCCAAAAGTACAATTTAGTGAGGGGTCTAATCAGAAAAAAGAAATTTTTTAAATCGATAATATATAAAAAAAATACTGGGGTGGTGCCGTCTAAAGTGAGACACACTGTGTATTTTTTAATCATTTAACTTTACTTTTTACTAACATACAACAGCTCCTATTCCCACCTCATATTTAAAGTTGTCTGTCACTAAAGTCATGTCTATAAAAAATCCAAACTAGCTTGTAATAAACAATAATACCATCTCGTTTATTTATTTTTAAAAATGCAGTTATACATCGTTATTTGTAATTTAACAACTAACATAAAATAAAATAAAATAAACGAATAGCAGATGTTGATAAACAAGTGCCTACTATGACTACCACAAATAAATCTTTAGATAGATAAATGTTTTTGTAATAATACCAATCTTTTCAACTAGGTACCGAAGTGACAAAGGAAATTGAAAACTTTAAATTATACATTGTTTGTTTATATTTCCAAAGCCAACATTTTTGAATTTCAGAAACAGATAACTGTATATCATAGTAAGGTGCATTTTGTGTAATTTAAACAACTCTTTATTTCTCTTTTTTGTCGAGATCCCGGTGGTGAGCCAATTAGTTTGGGTACCTACTCTATATATTTAAAATACCTACTGTAATACTTATTCTACCGAATTTATTTAAGTATAACTTGGGTCACTTTTAACCTGTTTAAGCTGTGTGTGTTACAAAATTATCTCTGCCATAATAACAATTTTGAAATTCCAGACAGTTGTCGTTAGTCAAAATCAAATATCTTGCCAATTAGAAGAATATTTCCCAAAACCTCACGAATTTAAACCTGAACGATGGTTAAAAGATCACTCATTATACAAGCAACCTCATCCGTTTTTGCTTCTGCCATTTGGACATGGTGCTCGATCTTGCATTGCTAGAAGACTTGCTGAACAAAATATGCTTGTAGTTATGATGAAGGTAATATAATTCATATTTTTTTAAGTTACTTCTCTTATATTATTAAAAATCTTATCAAAATAAATTGTTACAGTTAACAAGAAACTTTAAAATCAGTTGGAATGGCGACTCACTTGACACAAAATCATTATTGATTAATAAACCTGATGGACCAATATTACTAACGCTTGAAAAGCGATAACTAAATTTATGTAATAGGTACAAAAATTAATTGATATTTTTATGCTTGTATAACTTTATTATATTCTATTTTTGTACGATTATTGTTAATTATTTTTAAATACACATTTTTAATTCAATATATTTCTAGTATTTGATTTACTTGTAATTAGTTATAATGGAGTTCCACTGACACCCTCAACTGATTAATATTTGTGTTGCTATTTAAACATTATATAAACGAGTGGTTGTGATTTTATGCCGATAAGCAATTCAAATTTTAATTCGTGATTAATGTTGCATTATAAAACTACAAAGATATTTTGATTTTATTAATGTTGTAACATAGTTTTTGCTTTAACTATATAATTAGCTAAATTGTCTAAAACCTGTAACTAAACCGTATAATTAATATTATAAAAATTGTCGTAAACAGGTTTCTAATGCAGTGGATTTTTCTATAAATTACATAATGCTTTTTGCATGGGAAATGAAACCTTGGTCATAAAAGTAGCAGCAATAAATAATTATACTATCAACAATATCAATTTTAATTTGTGATGAATTATTAATAAACTACGAATTGATTGAAAAGCAAGAAGCTAATGCGAATTATTTTATTTTATTCAAAATAACTGAATAACAATTAACAATTTAAATTAAAAACTACATCACGCTTATCACCAAATTAAGCAATAACTAAATTTTAATATGTAATAAAATTTTATGACAGAATAGTCAAAGCAGTTTTAAGATTATTTTTAGTGCTTACCTACTATCATTTTAAAAATAAACACTTTAATTGTGCCATTTATTGCAATTTAAATGATTTCTATGTAGATTTAGGGAATTCAGATGCAGTAAGACTTAACAAAAAAAAAGTAATAGAAGCCAATTGAAAGGTCAGCGTTTGAAACAATAAGAAGCACGTAAAAGCTCTAATTAAACGATTAAATTCTATAAATGCAGTACATTAAACCGCTATGTGGGAATTCTATTTTTTGAATCTTTTAGTAAATTGGGGGACCCCAAAAGATCATTTTCGTTGAATTAGTTATGATTAAAAGACTTGAGCATTTATTCTTTGTAGTACATAGCAAACTATTATTAAATTAATACAAGTGGAAATTAACATGAAAGGAAGATTAATAAAAATACAATTTTTATTGTACTTAATTACAGTAATCAGATGTGTTTAATGGCACTGTCAAGTGTCATGACATAATTTAAAAGCAACTACAATCAGCCTGTTATTAGAATAATTTTAAATTGTAGAATTTTTTGAGGTGACCTATTGTAAATCTGGAGAATTACAAATGAATTTGACATTGCTTTGCTCTTTAAAATGCCGGAACCGGTACCAAAGTACAAAAAAACAAATACTTCAGCCAACACAATTTTATTAAAATTATCTTCAATTAAAATGTATTGTTTTAAATGTTTCTAAATATATCTTTTTTTTTTAATTATGTATAACAGCTCAATGCTGAAATTCAACTGAAGCATAACTATTTTAAAGGTTTGATATTGTTCTTTTCAACAGAATACATCGATATTGTGCCATAAAATTTTTAAAATGTTTGTTTATCGTCATATAACTTTAATTTTAGATAAGTAGTTAAAAGAGCGTCAGTAAATATTTAGACTGGACAGAAACGCGTTAATCATAAAGTCGATGTAATAAATGCAAACATTAAAATTAGGACTGAACAATTTCCAGTTTAAAAACGCAAAATAAATAGAAAACTCAAATATAAATCATCGTATTTTAATTTGAATACTAATTTCAATTCTGTGTAACACCTTGATGACGTAAATCTTTCGAAGAGACCATTTAAAACCCACACAGGAAATCTATGGAACAGCTGGACTGGATATGTACCTAAATCTGATTTGAATCTATGTTTACAATATATTTAAAAATCCTTTGTCGAAATTACCATAATTACACCTACGTTAGTCTTTGTCTGGTGTTGTATTATGATAAAAAATTCTACACAAGTTTTCAAACAAATAACCTTTGTAGTTTCATCGTTTGCTTGTTTGATATAAATAAACAGGAAATATTAACTTTAATGAAGGCAGCAGGAATGCTTTAATTAATTTAATGCATTGCATTAATTTCCAGTAACGTCACGCTTAGTTACTCTGGAATTCCAAGATCCTATGCATTTCTGAACGCAAGATTGTTGTATAGGTTTAAGTTTTTTAAGGGATAATTTAACCAACGGTGTATTGCTGACGTAGATGTTGCTCGGTCCTTTCCCACTTTCTCTTATAAGGAAGTCTACGACATTCTGCTACAACGCTAAAGCTGGGATTTCCTACTACTGTATTACTACCATTCATTATAACGATGATTTTGCATATAATAAACCCACCACAAAAGATTACGATTATCATTTTTAGGAAATGCTCTCTTTCGTCTTCCTTGCTTCTGTTTGTGGTGATCATTATCACCAACACGGGAAATAGAAATTTTAGAAGGCTCACAGTTTATTTACATTGTAGATGCGCAAGATACATAAAAGTAAATGGGTTATTTTTGGTACCCGAGCCTGGAAAGCAAATTTACTTTGTTAATAAAACTGAGGTGTTTATTACGAGATAATCTAAACAAAAGTTTACCTACGGAAAATCTGTTCAAAAATCCCCCTTGCAATGCTTTTTAGTTGCATGTTGCTTAAAATTGACTGTTTTTTTTTTAATTTGCAGGCAGAAGGCAGAGATGTGTTAGATTTTGAAAATTTTTAATTTGCCCATATTTTATTCAAAACTACATATTATTCTAATTACAGAGTGGTTTCAGATACAGGCAGAAAATCTGTTGGGTTAAAAATAGTTTCATCGCAATAAATCACAATCTCAAGACATTATGTATAATCTAAGAATACAACAAACAACGTGCTTATCTGAAATGTAGTTGTCTGCAGTATTTGTTTTATAAATATTGGTAAATTATAATTAAATCGAACTAAACAAATAACAAACAGAGAATATCTAAATTGGTGTCGCCTAAAACACAGAATCCCAAATCTCAACTATTTATAAAGGAAGATCTGGAAAACCAAAATTTAGGGCTTTAAAATTTAAAAGATGCCCGATCTCTTTTCATTAAAAAATAAACCCAATTGATGGTGCTTTAATCAAAATATGTTGCTGGTAAATTTGGTAATAATTAATTAATTAATTCAAGAATAAATTTAGATATAAATAAAAATAAAAATAGGTATAAAAATAATAACAAGTTTTAAGGTTACGCATGAAGGCAGAACTTGTGATTATGTTTGTAAAAGGTCAAAGCCCGCGAACAAGGTCTGCAAAATGGATTCAGGCTCCAAAATGCTTAGATTTTTCTTGAACAGTTTCCGTTTTTGGTCAGAAACTAGTACATGGCCCCTGATAATAAATCATCGCTTGATTCATCAATTATCAAAAAGTCTGGCAAATTTTATATTTTGTTTTTACAAAAAGTGTCTTTGTTTATTTAATAAAATTCCTTTAATTAATTAAAACACTGTTTTACGGTTGTTTATGCAAATTTAAACTCAAAAGTTTTAGTGAAAATAAATAAAAACCCATTAAGTAATTAAAAAATATGAGTGCAACAAGTAAAAGTAAAAATCAATTATAAATTATTTATATATTTTTTCGATGAATATCTCTGTTTTATAATTATTTTGCCCCAGGTTTTATTTTGGAATGTTTTTATATTGTTTGTTTGCTTATTTTCTAATTGAAACCAAAGATTAACTCATTAATTTGCAATAAAAACAAATAAAAGCCCAATAAACGAATATTCCAGTTTAAGCAATTTATAACTTTCTTCTCAGGTTTTGTTTTCGAAAACTTTATGCTGCTTAGTTGTTTATTTTCCAATTTAAACCCCTAATTTAAGTCAATAATTTTACGCGAAAATAATCAGAAATCCGCTGAGCTTATAAAGTAAAAACCCAAGCTTGAATAATTTATTTTGCTGAATGGTATTTTCGATTTTATCTCTTAATTGCTCCACCAACTATATTGTAAGTATATGCTAGCAAATCATGGATGCTACTGAAAAAATACGAATCGCAACTAAATGCAATAGAAATAAATATTTGAGGAAAATAGCGGGGAAAACAAAATTTGATAAAGTAAGAAATTCACAAATAAGAAATATGACCGGCCAAAAAGCAATTATGACGAAACTGGAGGATAGGCAACTGAATTGATATGGCCACATAATAAAAATGGACCCAGAAAGAAGAGTAGAGGAGGAGACCCAAATTTGAGACACTTTTTTTGTAAATTCGAAATAAAATACACCGTTAAACAAATTTTTATTAATATTGTATTAGAATACTTGGTTAATGTATTAACAAAACAGTGATGCAGAGAAACTACATTAAAATACCGATTTAGAGAAATTATTGAACTTAAAGTTTTTCTATGTCAGTTGCCCCATAAAATAAAACGTCGCCTAATTTGAGACAGACTGACGTCCCAATTTGAGACAGATATCTTAATTTGAGATACTACTCAAAAAAACCTTTTCCTTCGCAGAAAGAACATATAAAATTAATATCTTTAATTTCCCCACAGTCTTCATGGGCCCATCTGCCGCAATGAATACATTTTGCCCATTTCTCGCCATGCTTGTCCTCGGAAAATCTGCCCGAACAAAATAAGCATTCAGCATCACTTCCTCCGGATTCGTCTGAAGAGGAATCAGCCAATGTAAAACTCGTGTCGCTTTCTGAGGTTGAACTAGAGGAGGACATGCGTCTTTTTCTCTTTTGTTGTAACCCTGATGTGGAAGGTTGGTCTTGTTTTGAAACTAAAGATTTTCGTAAAACTGAAGTAGATTTCTTTGCCATTTTCTTTGACTGTTTTCCTTTTGGTTCCAACTCTCCACTGATATTTTTCTTAGGTATTTTTTTAACCTGCTTTTTTTCTAAACTTTCTTGCAATTCGTCTTTGTAAGGAGTGAGAGTGATAATTGATGCCTTACCAGCCCTAACATTCGGCTTAGTTTGTCTGGTTTTGTATTCAGGCAGAGGACAAACATCCGTGGGAGAAAAATAGTCTCTTTGAGGCTGATTTGCTGAGAGTGGACTTGGTGTTCGTTCATTTCTGTCCTGCGTTGGGAAAGGCACTACTTCATTTTGATTTTGGTTTTCCAGAGGAGCTTCTTGATTATTTAATTCTTCTGAGAGATGTTCTTGTTGAATAACTGTTGTGTTTTCCATCACATTATGCACGCCAAAATCATAATCTCTAAAGATGTTTCTGTTGAAAGGTACTAGTCCTGTTTTTCTAAAACCATTGCACGATGTTTCCATAGTGGCAGCTCTATTGTAGGCTTTGCAAAAAATACTAGCAATTGCGTATGGGGATACAGTACTTAATTGGTTCTCTCGAAGCCAATTTTCTATCTCTTGCGCATAATAGGTTTTTAACGGAGACATGAACGAAACATCTAAAGGTTGCATTTTGTTGGTTGAATGAGGCGGAAGACAAATGATCGTAACGTGGTTTTCTTTTGCCAAATCTATGAGTGCAATGTTTCTCGTATGGGAATAGTGTCCATCTAACACAAGTAGAACTGGATCGGCAGCTGTGGGTTTTGTAAACTTAATAAAATGACTTAACCATCTCGTAAAAATATCGGATTGTACCCAACCAGACATGTGACACTCAGCTACTGATCCAGTTGGAGCACCAAGCATTAGCTCTGCCTTCATGTTTTTACGAGGAAAAATGAATAATGGCGGTACATAAACTCCTACAGCATTCATACAGGTTATTACGGTTATTAGTTTACCTCTTTCTGCGGAGGTTAACGAGGAAACCTGTTTTTTTCCCTTCAGTGATAAAACCTTACTATGCTTATGTTGAACTATAGTAATACCCGTTTCGTCAACATTGAACACCCTCTGGGGAGGATCTTGAAGCTTGTTATATTCTGGCTCGTAGAGATCAAAAAACGCTGAGACTTTTTCGGGAGTGAAAGATTTAATACGTGCCGCAGACATGCCTTGGGGTGTTCTCATCGATAGTTGTGGGTGTCTCTTCAAAAATAACCTTAACCATTTTTTCCCAGCTGATTTACTAACTCCATTAAATGGATGCGGTATCTTATTTCTAATTGCAAGCTGGAATGCCATTCGTTTAATGTCGCCTGACCTCAGACCATAAAAGCGTTGTTCCATGGCTAATGCATATTGAACTAGTTCATTTTCTAGTTCTGCAGAAAAAACTGGTTTCCGACCTATCGATAGTTTGACAAGTTCTCCTGGACTTTTATCTGACTTTGAATATCTTTCCACGGTGCCTTTAGGTACATCAAAAACTTTTGAGGCCTTTAGATATCCCATCTCTTTATTACGCACTGCCTTTACAGCTTTTATCATAGCAAGAGGGTCCCATTTCTTGTGGTTTTTTGGCATCTGTAATCAAAAAATGAAAATATTGGTTGGGTGCCTAATTTGAGATAGTCTCAAATACGGGACCTATTTGGTATCTCAAATTAGGAATTTGCAGCATCAAAAATTGATAACAGTATTTTAGGTTAGTTATGAAAAAATAGAGCCAAATTTCAATGAGACATCATTAAGCAATACCTAAACTAACTACTACGACACATAAAATATTTTATTTCACCTTACCTTTACTGTAAATGCCGGTTTATTTACACTATCAAAAAATCTTTTAGCAGTCAAGTCACACCAAACACGTGTTTATACAAGAACAAACTAACTGAAGCGCTCAACGACCACTTTAGCACTACACCGCAGTTTAGCTTGGTTAATCTACGCTATTTCTATTAGATGGCGTTACATGTACGTTAATATAAGGAGCTATCTCAAATTAGTCACCTATCTCAAATTTGGGTCTCCTCCTCTAATAGAAACAGTTAAAGAAAGAGAGACAGACCAAGGAAGACTTGTATGGAAAGGATAGAAGAAGTAGGGACAAGCAGAGGTAAAACGCTAAATGCAATGAGACATTGGGTAAAGGAAACAGGAAGCAAAGAACTTAATCCGACGCTCTAAAGGACAAATGGATAAAGAAGAAAGAAAGAAAGAAGAATTCTTAATTTTTTTGAGCTTTGTTTTCGAAATATTTTACGTTGCTTGTTTATTTTCTAAACCTAAAATTAAATGGTTACTTTAGAGTTAAAATAAACAAAAGTCCATTGAATATACTATAAAATAAAGATCCAAGCTCAAGGAATCAATTTTTCCCAAGAATATTTTCGATTTTTCTTTGGTTTGCAAATTTTTCTATGATGTTTGCTTGTTTCCTTTTCAAATTTAAGCCTACAATTAAGTCGTTAATTTTGACTACAAATAAAGAACAGCCCATTGAATGTGTAAAGCAAAAAATCAAAGCTTGAATAATTAATGCTTTCAAAGGGAAGTTCTGATTTTGTTCTTATATTTCTCTTTGGTTTTCTTTTACATTTTCTGTAGCTGTACCTAGAATTAAGTCATTAATTTTGAGTGATAATAAACAAAAATCCGTAGGTGTAGGTATAAAGTACAAATCCAAGTTTGAATAATGTCTGTTTACAAATAGGATTTTTGATTTTGTTACTAAATTTGTCTTAGGTTCAAAAAACTTTCTATGCTGTTTCTTTATTGGTTTATTTTCTAATTAACCCTAATTATAAGTCGTTATTTTCGAACAGAAATAAATAAAATTCCATGTCTAAATCCAAGCTTGAATAATTTATGTTTCCAAGGAATACTTCCTATTTTGTTGATTTGTTCCTAAACTTTTTTCGATTTCGTTTTTATAATATTTCTATTGTTTGCATGTTTGTTTATTTACTAATTAAACCTAAATTTAAGTCATAATTTTGAGCGGAAATAAACAAAAACCCATATAAGGGTAGTAAGAAAAATTATTTTCGAATTTCGTTTTCAAAACTTACCATGCTATTTCATTATTGGTCTATTTTCTAAATAAGCCTAAATTTAAGTCGTTATTTTCGAATATAAATAAATAATATTCCATTAAGAACATAAAATCAAAATCCAAGCTTGAATAATTTATGTTTTCCTATTTTATTTCTAAATTTACCTACGGTTTCGTTTTACTTTTCAAAAATCTTAAGTGGAAATAAACAAAAATCAATTTAAGTGTAGAAAGAAAACTAAATTTGAACAATTTATGGTTTCAAACAGTATTTTCGATTTCGTTCTTAAAATCTCAGGTTTCGTATTCTAACACTTTACGTTGTTTAGTTGTTTGTTTTCTAATTTAAACCCATAATTTAAGTCAACGATTTTGCGCGCAAATAAAAAGAAATCCACTAAGCTTAAAAAGTAAAATTCCAAGCTTGAATAATAAATTTATTTTTTGAATAGTATTTTCGATTTTATTCTCAAATTTTTTGGGTTTTGTTTTCGAAATTTTTTTGTGTTGCTTATATATTTACTAATTTAAGCCGAAAATTAATGGTTAATTTAGAGTAAAAATAAACAAAAGTTCCTCGAGTGTATAAAATAAAAATTCAAGCTTTTCAAAGAGTATTTTCGATTTATTCTTGATACGCAGCATATGGCTTTCCTCGCATTTAATGCAAATTAGAAAAAATCTCGCATAACTTTTAAAACCCTTTTTTAACTCAGACCTTTTTTGGGTGACCGTAAACAATGGAGTTAAAGTAGAAACTTTCACAGATGTTCAAATAAAAAGAAAATAACTCTGACCGTAAACCTTGGGAAATGCAAAGTGCCTCGCGACGTCGCGACTTAGAAAAATTCATTTTATGTATACATCTAAATATGTAGTAAAATGCCTGTCATAAACACAGTGCCAACAAATAAACACTTTATCGTGCATGGTTATAAAAATGTGATTGCTTTATAATGAATGTGACATTGTATGGGTTGGTTGAAAGGTATTGACGGACGGTGCTTCCATCAGCTTACTTCTATATGCCTCCCAGCACGTCTATTAAACGGAAAAATCAGTAAATATGCTTCTAAACCCGATTGCTTCTAAAGTTGAAAGGACCCCAAAAGGAGACTTCTCCATATGAGCTTTTCTATAAATCAATGGGGTCATTGATAATGCTTTTCTTTAGTCTATTGGAAATGGCCGAAATTACGAAATGGGTTAGATTGGTCTGGGCAAGATTCCGAAAATTAAAATCGATGTTTGAAGGCATAAAAATATCCCAGGGGCTTTGGCCAATGTATGTTCTTTATTTTGACATGCGGTTCACAAAACCTGGACACTGACAAAACCCATCGTGAATAAAATAGCAAATCTGGGTAAAGGTAAAGAATAAAGCTTGGAATGTAATTGAAAGACGGGAAGGAAGATAAACAACTGGATAAGAGATAAAATGAAACCGAAAGATGCTAAAGAATATATCGCTAAATTTAAAATGAGTTACGGTAATCACAATACGAGAAAGATAATGACAAAGCATGAAATTTGTATATACAACAATGATGGTGGCCTTGTTAGAAAAAACAATAACAAGAGACCCCAGATGAGGTAGGGCGGAAAAAAGGCTGGAGAACAGATTGGAAACACCAAAGGCAAATGTGACAAATTAAGAGACCCGTATGCCCAAAACCAGATAATATATGGGGCTTAAGAAGAACGGGACAAGAACCATAACTATAACGTAGTTCCTCTTTCTGTAAACGAATAGGATATGGTTAAGGCAATCGCAGGATGAGGCTGCCTCATATCTCCTCTAATATGGTGCCTTCTTCTGGATAGGCTGAAAACGCTCTCATTACAGGTTTTTTCGTTAGGATATGTAAATAAACTCACTGCATGCAAATTGTCTGGTAATTAGTGATATTATGCGACAAACGCTTAAAGTGCTACAGAACGGGAGCCTTCGATAAGACCTTAATATTTATCCGTTTTATTTTGTAAATTTTTCTATGACGCTTGTTTCTTTCTTTTCTAATTTAAGCCTAAAATTAAGCCGTTAATTTTGACTACAAATAAAGAACAGTCTATCAAATGCATAAAATAAAAATCAACACTTGGATATCTAATGCTTTCAAAAGGCACTTCTGATTTTGTTCTTATACGTATTTCTCTTCGATTTTTTTTTCGAAAATTTTCTGTGTGTTTGTTTATTTATTTTCTAATTGAAACCAAAAATTAAGTCATTAATTTTGAGTAAAAATAAGGTAAAACCCAAGTTTGAACAATTTATGTTTTAAAACAGGATTTTTAATTTTGTTACTAAATTTGCCATAGGTTTTGTTTTGGACACTTTTTATGTCGTTTGCTTGTTATTGTTGTTTTATAATTTATATCGAAAATTAAATGAGTTATTTTGAGTAAAAGTAAAGAAAAATCCATTAAGTTTATAACATAAAAATCCACGCTTAAATTATTTATTAACAAATATTAGGAATATTTCCCAGTTTGTTCCTAATTTTCTCCTTGATTTCGTTTTCAAACATTTTCTATGTTATTTCTTTATTGGTTTATTTTCTAATTAAGCCTAAATACAAGTCGTTATTTTCGAACAGAAATAAATAAAATCCAAGCTTAAAGAATGTATGCCTCCTTTCGTTTTTTAACATTTAATTTAATTATATCGAAATTTAAATGAGTTATTTTGAGTAAAAATAAATAAAAATCCATTAAGTTTATAATATAAAAAATCCACGCTTAAATGACTTATTAATATTAAAAATATTTCCAAGTTTGTTCTTAAATTCCCCTTTGATTTCGTTTTCAAAATATTTTCAACAGTAATTACATAAGTGGTGATAATTTTTTGATAATTTTAACTAGATTCACGAATCTTTATTGCTATGGAATTTCCTAATAGCAATAAAGATGAGTGCTAATCTAGTTAAAATTATCAAAAAAAATTATTACCACGAATGTAATTCGGCGTGATTATTTTTTAAACTATTACACAATGATGACAGTCTTAACGTTTGTCAAAGTCAAAGCTAACTTTTTATGCATTTATTTAAACAAAGATCCAATCACAGAGCAGGTATTTCTCTGTGATCCAATGAAACAACGTGAAAAAATTATCGCTGTAATCAGCTACTAGCTAATTATCAGTGTAATTATGTTGCTATTGGTCGATTTGAATTTTTTTCTCATTATGATTGGCTGACAGGACTGTTTAAAAAATAATCTATGTTATTTCTTTATTGGTTTATTTTCTAATTAAGCATACATATAAGTCGATATTTTCGAATAGAAATAAATAAAATTAAAATGCATAAAGTGAAAATCCAACCTTGAATAAATAATGTTTTCAAAGAGTATTTCAGATTTAGTTGATTTTTATTTTTTTTATTATTTGCTTGTTTGTTTATTTACTAATTATACCTAAATTTAAGTCATAATTTTGAGTAGAAATAAACAAACCCCCATTTAAGTGCAGAAAAAAAATCAAATTTGAACAGTTTATATGTTTCAAAAAGGTATTTTCGAATTGCATTTTTAAAAACTTTCTATGCTATGTGAATTAAGCCTAAATTTAAGTCGTTATTTTCGAATAGAAATATTTAAAATTCCATTAAGTAGGTACCTAAGTGAAAATAGGTACAAGCTTAAATGATTTATGTTTTCAAAGAGTATTTCCCATTTTGTTGATTAGTTCTTAAACGTTTATCAGTTTCGTTTTAAAAAAAAATCTGTTATTTGTTTGTTTGTTCATTTACTAATTAAATCTAAATTTAAGTCATAATTTTGAGTGGAAATCAATAAAAATCCATTTAAGTGCAGAAAGAAAATATCCAAATTTGAACAATTTATGTTTTCAACAAGTATTTTCGAATTTTATTTTCAAAAACTTACCACGCTGTTTCTTTATTGGTTTATTTCCTAATTCAGCCTAAATTTAAGTCGTTATTTTGGAATAGAAATAAACAAAATTCCATTAAGAACATAAGTCAAAAATTCAAGCTTAAATGATTTGTTTTCAAAGAGTATTTCCAATTTTGTTTCTAAATTTTTCTTCGATTTCGTTTTCCTTTTCAAAAATCTTGAATGGAAATAAATAAATTTAAGTGTAGAAAGAAAAAAATCCAATTTGATAGGAAATCAAAAATGGAACTGGGACATTCGTATTTACGTTTGTTGTTATTCTTGATTTATTTATCAGGATAATAACTGAATGTAAGATGATTGTTGAAGCGATTGATTGAACAATAAAGTGTTTGATTTATGAGTGCGCTGAGAGTAGGTTTCAAGCATTTTCGATTTTGTTCTTAAAATTTTCTTTGATTTGTTTATTTTGAATTTATTTATTAGGTGTTTTTGCATATGCAAGTGATTATCATTATTTCATAATATTTTAAAGAAAAAGAAATACAAAATCAGGGAGTTTTTCATCTCGAAACATCTGCGCAATTTTCATTTAAACTTCTAATTATTTCGAGTTATTTAAATGCTGTCCCGAAATAATAACAAAACCAAACTTGTAGAACTCAAATGAAAATTCTCGTCAACTTCCTGGATTTCCCTGTCTTCGTTTCAAATACGTAACCGATACAGTTCTAAAAATTTCAGTATCTCGTAGAATCTAAAATAGATTTGGAAAATTGTCAAAGCATATGACTTTTCTTCGTGAACTATTTTAAAACTGGCATTGCTTTGTTGTTATCAAAAACAACAAAATGCGTTTTATACTGTGGTAGAATAATTACGAAGTGGACTTTGATATGGTTATTCCATAAGTGGGTAAAAAACAGAATTACGTGATAATAAGCTTTGATTATTTACATTAATAAGGTCAGCTTGTACATTTCTGTAGAATTGTATAAAACCTTGGTGGTTTTATAATTATAAACTACTCCCTAGTAAACGCTCAACTACTCGTATTGGCCTGCGAATTGTGATTCATGGAATTTCTTTTGCAGTAGGTAAATCCACGAACGCAAACGCTTGTTCATATAAAACCGGTTGCCCGCGGTTACTCCACATTAATCCAAGTTTAGCTGCAGTGAAAGACAGACATCAGTTTAAAAGTTTCGAATTGTTCACTATTGCATGTCGAGTTACTTGTACCGAGTGTTTATTTTTAGAAGTGACTTTTAAATTTTCGCGTTCGAGTGCACAGTGAAAGTGTGTTTCAATTTCTTTCAAAAAAATTGAAATAAATCGTGAAATAATAGATTAAAGTTTAAATTCGTTTGAAGGGATTCCCAAAAAATAGCGTGGCGGAAAATACGACCTATAAAAAGAAATCAATACAAAGTGGCGCCAGTGATATAAAATAGCATCCAGGGCGATTTGAGCACACAATTCTTTTGAAATATACCGCGTTTCATAAAATAATGAGTTCTACTTCATCACCAGTCCCCTCACGCCGCCTTAACAATTTAAATGGAAGGTCGCGGTCGCCTTCTCCAGCGGCAAATTCACTTATAAATCCTCAGCCTCATTTAAGTACAGCTCAAGCCAGAAACAATTTCTTGAGACCGGAAGATTCGAGTTTAATGAGAGCACGTCGCAGCGTACCAATAGATTCAGCTATTAAAGAAGACACAAGAGCACCCGAAAGTATTCCATTAATCGACGCTGAAAAATTCAATCCACCGTTGGCTAATCCTGAAACGGATGAAATCGATGATGATAGACAAACAGCAACTGCTCCATATCCAGGTGTAGATGATGGATTTTTCATTACTGATCGAAGCAATCCCGATGGACAAACGGTTCCAGAGAATGGAACTGAACCCTCTGGTAATGGAAGTGTTGACGATATCGATGGTAGAAGACTTTATCCCGGCAGATCAAGACCAATGTCACCAACAGACACTGACTTTAATGGATCACTTAAGCCTCCTAGATTTCCTGATATAGAGCTTGGTGTGCCTACTGATTTGGAAAGCATACCAGATGTTAATGTTTACCAGCATAAAAAAACATTGGCACAAGGAATGATGGATTTGGCTCTTTTTTCTGCGAATGCTAATCAATTAAGATACGTTGTCGAGAGCAGTGAGCATCCTTATTATTATTCGGGCGTTGTTTTGATCTCATTCAGCTTAATTTTACAAGTAAGTTCTTATTTGAATACTTTTCTTTGTATGCAAAGGCGAGATTATAAAATGATTTAATAGGAAGTGAATCAGTAGAAATTAAATTCCTGTTGTGGTTAATGAAATGATGCATAAGTAACACATTTGCATTCCTTTTAAATACAGTTTAAACACATAATTAATTGTTGAGATTTAACAATATTTCAGTGCACATACACAATAAGCCATTTATGGATGTCCCAAAAAATTCCTTAGAAATGAACTCATGTTACTTAAAATATCCTAATAAGAGTAGTCAATATAAAAGTCACATTCAATAGTAGGAGTTTTGTTTCTGAGAATGCATCACTTCAAGTTAGTAGTAAATAAAAGTATTTTTACTTTTAAAACGAATGGAGTTATTTATAAATTACTTTGAACACACAGTGTCAATGTTCTAGTAAGGTTGCCACTAACTTAAAAATAAACAAAAATCAATTGTGCAACCTTACTAAACTTGTCCCATTTTACATTTTTTTGTACTTCGAATTTATTCTTTACTAACTAATAAATTTGTTCCACAGGTAGCTATTGGAGTGGGTTTAATATGGAATTCCCGATACAACGTAAAAGACGACAAAGAAATATGCATCGCCAACAAAATCAATAACTTTACAGTCATCGGTATATTTTTGGTCACCGTAGTGAACGTGTTCATTTCTGCGTTTGGAGTTGCAAGTACCCCGACAGTAGTAGCAGCAAGCGTTGTACCTTCCAACCCTTAGGAGTAACATACCTGTTTACACCTTGATCTAATTAATCTTAGGTCAATAGGTTGTATCAACCCAAGAAGAATTCCAAATGTATTTTTGTACAGACTGAACTTAGTTCGTAGGATATGTACTGTGTATATAGCCGTATAAGTATTTATTTTAAATGTATATAGAGTGTTCAGATGTATGTGATATTAACTAAACTTACCTGATAAAATTTAGTTTGGTGCTTTAATAATACTTTATTTGAATCTGTTTTAAAAACGAATTAGGTATTTTTTATATTACTTGACATGTTCTCGCCTATCGCATACTCATTGTAAATAGGGGTAAAGCAATAAATACATATGTATACAGAGGAGCTTTTCTAAATACTATTTTTATAACAAGTAATTCATTGCCGTTATTATAATGAATATCAAAATAGTTGTTTATATGTAATTCTGTATCAAAACAGTTCTCTAATAAAAAACTTCATTAAACAGTTTTGTTGTTAATTTTATAAATAAATGCAGATTAAAACTTGGGATTATTTTTTAAAGCAATAACTTTGATAGCCGCTAACTGGAAATCGAATTTTAAAGCAATTTTCGTTAAAACAATCCTCAGTTTATTAAAAAGTTAGTGGTCATTTACTTACGTTGAATAGTTCTGGATCTCAATTTTTTGCAGTTCATAATCTTTCAAATACGACCTTGATGATTAGGGATGACGTAAAACGACAATTTTGGCGTAAAATACGTTACGTCAAAATCTAGAAGGCCGTGCTTTCAAATTATGTGCAATAAAACAAAATCATAACTGCGAGCGTCATCTGATGGAAATAAGTGGCACAGTTTGTTTACAAAATTTGCCATTAGAGGGACTGTCAAAATTCGTGAATGAATCACATAGGAAATGTCAAACTTTCCTAACCAAAGTGCAGTGGTATTGTAACAAGAATTTTCTAAAATATTAATTTATCACATGTGTAATGTTACCTAGATTATACCGTACTGAATCTGAAATACGTAAACGTCAAATAAATACTTTAAAAATATTCAATGATAAGTAAGTCACAAAATGACCTTTTTTTAATCAAATTGGTTAAAACTAATCGAATTATATTAACAGCGTTACAGAAGTTCAAGAAGCATCTGAATACAATGTTCCATTTAATGCTGGTGGAAATGAATTTTGCCTTCGTGTACTGCTAAAGAAAGAATTTCCTAAAGAAAAACCTATTTTACGAATATCTCCTGTTGTTATTCATCCGTGGGTTAATGCGGAAGGCGATATTACTTCTGCCCCTGGTTTATTAAATGTAGGTTTTTAAATTCTTGCATCATGTATGCTTATAATTTAAAGAACTTAAATCACGGTAACAAAATCAACTGATACTTGTAATTGCCATCAAAAGAACAAATTGCATACTTAAATGGATGTATTTTAAATCGATACTAATTTCAATTTTACTTTTACATAGTTTACTGTTCATTCAGACTTGGGACGTGTCGTTCAAGCAGTTATTAGAGAATTCGAAAGAACACCACCACCGTTGGCTTCTGAACAATCGGGAAGTACTATAACATCACCATCTGTACCTGTTCGAGGTTTGTGACCATTTACTTACGTAGTTAACCGCTAAATTACTATCTTATTAGTTATAGAAACTGATGCAGCAATGGGTAGAGGTAGCCCTAGTTATTCCTTTAATTATTCTGGTCTACAAAGTTTTTCTCCTCCAACACATTCCACTACCATCACACAATCTGTAGCATTTCCAGAACTTAATGCTTTATCATTGGATGAGTTACGGTTTTTAAATGAATGCGGTGAAATTCAAGAAGAATTTATAGAAAATATTCCTCAAGTGAGGGAGATGAATAAGACAATAGATGATTTAATTTCACATATTGAAGAATTAGCAGGTAGCGTTATTCTTTGTTTAAATAATTATGTGTTATAGAGAGTTCCGTTGTAGATTCTAATTTAGGCAAAAAAGAACGTGTTGAACAATTAACGAAAGATGTAGAAACTAAAATAGAAGGTGTTACGAAATTGGCATTTGAAAATGAAAGACTGAATGCGACATACCAAATGTTATCCGAAAAATATTCTCCTAAAAATATAAAGGTTTGTTTTTATTTGTTTCGTGAGTCGTTTCTTAGTACATAACATAATATGAAATGTTACAGGATCAACTTAGAGAAGTAGCGGAAACATCAAACTTGGAAAGTGAACAAGTGGCAGATGCATTCCTTAATGGTGAAATAGATGTAGATAAATTTGTTAGTTCGTATATTCAAATTAGGACGCTTAGTCAAACTCGAAGGACTAAAGAAGAGAAACTTTCTCAACAGCTTCACAATTTGGAAAAAGCAGGGTTCTAGTGGTACTACTTAGTTTAAATTTATGATTCTGATAAACCAATAATATGTATATTAGTTCGTTATATTTTGTACTGGTGATATTTAATGACTTGGACTTCTCATCCTTGTATTTTATTTACTATTTTATGTTAGGAAGGTATTTATAGAGCGTAAATATTTATTTAAGGTAAACTAATTTGCACATCTGATAATTACTTACTTACTTAGTCATATGTTTTTACTTAAGTAAAGTTTTATCTGAAAACAATTGATATTACATTTTTAACTATTGATGTATAAAATTATTATAAATCGTATCTTATTGAAAATTTCTATTTATTACTTAATCAAGTCCAAGGTATTAAAGTGTAATGTAATTATTACAGTAATGCGTCAGGTTAGTGATCATGTTCTATGTATGTGGATGTATTAAAATGCAATATGTTATATAAATATCAGCTTTTTGCACAATAAATTTTTTTTATTTAATGATCATTGCTTTTTATAAAGTTAAACAAAGGAGCAATATGTTTGTGTTTGTCCACGAATATGGTTTAGATTTATGGTTAGAACTGTTCAATATTGCAAGAGGTGTAAAGCAAGGCGATCCACTATCTCCTAACCTGTTTACAGCCACTTTAGAAGAAATTTTTCACAACTTGAACTGGGAGAACAACGGTATTGATCTAGGAGGCAAAAAGTTGTCAAACCTAAGGTTTGCAGACAACGTGATCAGTGATCTTGTTAGCAGAAAGCAGAACAACACTAAAGAAAATGCTAAAAGAGTTAAGTGAGGAGAGTAAAAAGACAGGTCTAGAAATAAATTTCGAAAAATAGAAGATCGAATGATATAGTATTGGGAACTGAAACAATAAAATACGTTCAAGAAACTGCACCTATACCTGGGTCAAACAATATCGTTTGGGAGCAGAACTGAGAGAGAAATTAATAGAAGAATCGATAAAGGTTGGAAGTGCTTCCGGTCGTTTGAACATAGATTAAAAAACAGTGACATTTCAATAAGTTTAAAGAGAAGTGTATTTAACAAGTGCATAATCTCCACTTTATCTTAAGGCGCTCATATATGGACATTAAACAAGAAATTAAGACAGAAACTGAACGTACACAATCAAAAATGGAGCAATCCATGCTAAATCTAAAGTTAAGTGACGAAAGTGAAAATAAAAGACATAAGAAGAAAAATGGGAATTAAAGACGTTGTCGAAGTATGCAAGCAGTTAAAGTGGAGCTGGGTGAGACATGTAGGTCGAATGCCCACAATACGATGGACCTGGAGAGCGACAAAATGGATACCAAGAGATGGACAACGTCAAAGAGGGGGACCATACCAGAGGTGGGAAGCAGAAATAGCCGAAGTAGTAGGACGAGGAACAAGACCAAATGGAAGATGAAGGGGGAGGCCTTTGCCCGACAATGGGATCTGAATGGCTAATAATAATAATAATAAATAGGGTTAGAATTTAGTCAAAGCACAATCGAATAATCGGTAGTCGGATAACTTCAAAGCGAATGATCATTCGAAATGCGAAATATCGTTCGGAATGCGAATTGTCGTTCAGAATACGAATGATCATTTGGTATAGGAATGATGCACCGCTCTGATGTTGTGCAAAACAAATAAAGCTCATTCTGATTTGGTTTGGCGTTGAATAAGTCTTTTAACGGTCACTATGAACTTCATACAATCGCAATGCTTGTTTATTAGAATGAGAAAACAAGAAATAGGAAACTATGTTTATCTTAGAAACGAAAACTAAAGCTGTGTATAAAAGAGACAGTAACTTGTGAGAATACTTTTGAGAGTAACTTGCATAATTATTTACACATACATAAGTAAATCAGTTGGGCAACATTTTTAGGCAACTACAATGTCTTGAGGGCTCTTGAGCAGTTTTTACCCAATTTCTTCCTGCGGTGGTTCGTATATCATCCGTCCATCTTTTATGGGGTCGTCCCACACTTCACTTTGTTTCTCTCGGACACCATTCTGTGGTTCTATATGATCACCTGTCATGTGGTCTGGCTACATGTCCTGCCCATCGCCATTTCACCACTGCAAATTTCTCTGTGATATCCCTTATTCTTGTCTGTTCCCCGATTGCTTCGTTTCTAAAGTTTTGATATATTAAGCATTAATCTCTCATTGCCCTTTGTAATGTTTTAAAAGTTTGTTTGTCGATGTTTTTGCCAACGTTATGGTTTCCAGATTGTAGGTAGTAACAAGCAGGAGCAGCGCTGTCCTTTGGATTTTGAGGCCCCTGGCGCAAATATGGAGTAGGGCCCCCAGTAAATAAAAAAAATGCGATGTGCGAAAATGTTCAAATAACATGAGCGCAGATGAAATTAAGGGCTTATTTGTCAGATACAGTTAGAAAATTGTTATAGCCATAATTTCCATTTTTGGGCGGACAAAAATCCAAGAGCATTTAGAGAATTTGGACACCAAAGAAGGTTTTCAGTAAATGTATGGCTAGGGATTGTAAATCTACGGGGACGCACGGCTATATGAGCCTGTGCCAGGGGCCAAGTACGTGGCCGTTGTAGGGATACACTAAACACTCAGTTGTTTGCTGGCATTGATAGCGAGTGAATGTTTTTCGTGTCGGTGTGGCAGAAGAATGTTTTAGAGTAAATTTTATCGGGTTGGTTTTAAGTTGCGCGCTATATTTATTTGGAAAAAGCTGGTCAAAGCGAGAAAATAGTGTATGTTGTATAGCAACCCTTATGTAAAGTTTGTGACGGTAAATAGACAATTTTGGACATAGTTTCATTTCTAAGTTGTGATTATTTGTCTGAATGAGATAATAAGTGACAAAGCAGTTTGTTGAATATACAGTAAAGATAAAAATTTGACTGTAGGAGCCTAGAAGCCGCCGACTCCGATCGGTGCCATGCTTGGTTATAGCGGCCAGTATCCCCAGTCAAAGTGGGCAGTGAAAGTGTTAAGCAGTTCGTGAGGCTAAACGAAGGACCGGACAACTTTTTTGCATTGGGGTTGTCTACTCATAGTTAATCAGGGAATCGCTCTACCTGAGGCTTATCCGCCATTTTCTGACCACCCTGTATACTTCATCTATGCCTTGTTCACATTTCCGTTTTTGAATTTTTTCTACTCTTGATTTTCTTCTGTACGAAGATTGTGAAGTTTTTTCATTAACTTTAAACTTGTCCGCAATTACTTTAATGACATTTTGCTTTTTATTTTTGTCTCTATAGATCTTTGCTTCAAGATTCCATAGCTCTGGAAATTCTTCAAACATATAAATTAACGCATAAGTTTCTTCTTTGGACTTCTTTGTTTCTATTTTTCATTGAGTGACTTTCACTTGCATATAAACTTCCAAACAATCTGGAAATTTATTCTAGATAGCTAGAGCGCTTGGTTAACACGCTTAAACCTGCAAGTCGTTACTCTCCGCAAGTAATTGCGACAACTTACAAAACTTGCCACAACAGTACTCTCTCTGTTGCTGTTTACACAAGCAAATAACAAAAGAAGTACTTTCAGAGAATAACTTGAGATAATTTGCTTGTTCATGCACACACAGCTTAAATTATCTTCCAACGATCTGCAGAAAAAGTAATAAGCTATGCAGTTGTGAATAACTTTATCTTTGTCTGACACTTGCTTTGTTATAACGACAACCAACGAGTGCAGGCAAGACTGATACCTATGTAATGTATATGAAGCATTCACAAATTTTGAAATCTTCTTCCAGCTTGTTCTGTCTTTAGCCTTGGATCGCCAATTCATAACCCCCTTTTCTTCAAAGTCTTCCAAAACGGCTTCATTGCACTTGCGCATAGGATGACCGATCCTCCTGGTGCCTTCCATCTTAGCTTCCCTCATTCTATTCGGCAATCTTTCTAGATGAGCTAGCCATCTTATCCTTTACCCTTTCACTATCTGTGCGGAGTATAAAGATAAAGAATTCAGTGGGAGAAGTTTTTTTGCCTTACATCCTAAAACCATATATTTTGTTTCATTTACGTTAATACACAGCCCTCTTTTTCTTGCTTGTGCTTCTATTTCTTTCGTCATTCTCTTTAATTTGGGTAGAGATCTTGCCATGAGTGTTACGTCATCCGCATATGCTAAAATTTGTAGGCTTTTGATAATCAGGCTTCCTGCTGTTACCACGGCGCTCTTTCTTATATTTTTTTCTAATATTAGGTTAAATAGTACTGTAGACAGCAGATCTTTCTGCCGAACGCCTTTCTGTACTTCAAACCTTTCTGTTAACTCGTTTATTTTCACTCTATTCTTCATAGGTATGGCTCAGTGTCATTTTTACCAGTCTTATTATTTTATGTGAGATCTGCAGCTCTTTCATGTCTCTATAAAGCATCTTCCTTTTGATTGAATCATAAGCTTGCTAATCTGCAAATATGTGAATAGGAATGCTGTAGTCCTAACTATTGGCCAGAATTTCTTTAAAAGTAAATATGTGGTCCCTTACTAATGGTGTTTACCTGAAACCACATTGATATTTCTTAAGAATATTCTCTGTATAAGCTTCTAGCCTCCTTTTTATTAGAGTCGCTAATAACTTGTAAGTCGTGTCGAGTAGTTTTGGCATAACGTCTTATGGCCTTTCTTGTGTAGCGGTACCATCACTGTACCTACCTTTCCACTCCTCTGGAATTTCTTCGTTCTCCCAGGCCGCTTAAATTAGGCTGTAAATTTTTGTGTACAGTACGTCCCCTCCACATTTTATAAATTCAGGTGGGATTTCATTTACCCCTGGAGACTTCTTACTTTGTTGTTTATTTATCAGTTCTATGACTTCGTCTATGGTTGGTGTGCTAACTTCTTTTCTCGTGTGTTCCACAAAAGGGAGGTTTCAAGAGAGTAATGGAAGAGAAACAAGGGACGTGCAACGAAGTAAAAAAAGTGATAACAGCTGTAGTGGAAGAAAATTTACTAAAACAAAAAGGATGTAAAAGGAAGCTAAACTAGTTCAACGAAACGTGCAAAAGGGAAATGGACAAAAAGAGAGAACTAAGGATAATCATGCTAAGGAAAGGGTTGAAAGAGGACATTATAAAATATAAAGTACAGAGAAGGAAAACAAAAGAAGCATGCAGGAGGGCCAAGAAACAATTTAAAGAAAGAGAAATCCTAGATTTAGGAGAAAACTATGCAAAAAAGGAAATCAAGGATTACTATCAATAAGTCAAAAAACCCAAGAAAGGATACAACAGTAAAACAATTTACTGTAAAGATAAAGAAGGAAATCTAATTGAAGGGCTCCGTGCAAAAAGTCCATAAGTGACATTTTCACGATTTGGAGATAATTGCACCGTCTATCGTGAAATAGCACAAGCTTTCCAATGATATACTTAGTTTGCCTGTAAGAAGTCTCTAAGTACGTGATTTTAGGTTGTGCAAATTTAAAATCTACCTAATTTTCCATGCAAGAAGTCCCCGAGTGCCGCACTTCCCAGTTTTCTGTGTAAAAAGTTCCTAAGTTCGGCACTCAACAGCTGTTTATTGTAGCAGTGCTGTTAAATGGCAGATGATTATAAGTGTTATTAAATAAATTTGTGCGTTTTGTAATGTCCGATAGCGAAGAAAGTATTATTGGTAAGTAATTTAAGTTTTCGAAAATCTAGAACGTTTAAAATAACATTATGATTACGTCTTGTAGAGCCATTCTCTGCCAGCGAGGATGAATGGTTACCGCCAAGCGGTAATGATAGTGAGGATGAAGACGAATTTCCTAGTCAAGTTATTAAAAATGCAACACATTTAAGTAGCATTAAGTCTAATGGTCAAATGTCCACCGTTGGTGAGGTTGTCCAAAACGTTGAAGTGCATTCAGGTAAAAAGAGAAGATCGGACCCTTCTCAATGCCGTCGATCTAAGAAAAAGGTTGAAAGGCGCCTAGCAAGACGTCAGTTACACATTCTAACATGTTGGTGTAGGTGCAAGGATAAGATTTCAGAGGAAATTTACAAAAAAACATTTAAAAATTTTCAAAACATGAACCACAATGAACAAAATATTTATCTACGAGGTTGCATTTCTTTAGGAAACGCTAAGAGACACGTTAATAAAAATAAACAACAACGAAAAGTTTTCGTATATAACATATTACTGAACACTAAAAAAATAGAAGTTTGCCAAAATATGTTTCTTCATTTACATGGTATCAAGAGGGACAGACTAAAGAAAAAAATTCTTAATTTTGAAGTGGAAGACGTAAGAGACTATCGAGGTAAACATACTAATAGGCAGAATAGAATCCCAGAAGAAACAATCCAAAATGTTTTCATTCCTAAAAAATCTTCCCGTAGTGGAATCGCACTACAGTCCAAGTCAAAATAATATAAAAAATATCTATCCTCAGACCTGACCGTTGCCTCCCTACACAAAGGGTATTGTACTAAATATCCTGAACATCCAATGAAATATAGATATTTTCACAAGATTTTTGTGAATGATTTTAACTATTCATTCGCACATCCATCCCAAAAAAGATATATGCACAACATGCACAAAATTTTTGGCTGATCTATATTCAGCAACATTTGCGGAAGACGAAAATAAAATAGGACATCTTAAAATTCAGAAAGAGTTGCGCCTTCGTAAAGCGCAAACCTTTTTTGACAAACTTAAAGAAAAGCGAGAAAATTCAAACCAAGACGAGCTTGTCATTTGTTTTGATTTTCAAAAAAATCTGCCGTTGCCAGTCACTATATTACAAACGACAACTTTGGTTACACAATTTTGGGATAAACAATATTGTTTCAAATCAAGCCTCCATCTTCCTTTACACGGAAAATTTTGCCAATAAAGGCCCGAACGAACTCATTACATCTTTAGATTACTACATCAAAAAATATAGGAAGTCAGAAACAAAATTAATAATCTTTTGTGACAATTGTTTCTCCCAAAATAAAAATCGCTATCTATTCACATACCTGGATGGGTTAGGTGCAGCTAATACATTCCAATCTGTTGCGGTTTTCTATCCAATTCCTGGTCATTCGATGCCAATGGATAGATGCTATGCATTAATCGAAAAAAAGAAGCTGAAAAGCGAGAAAATTGATAACCCTGACTATTATATTAATATGATTCAAAGTGCCAGACCTAAAAAACCTTTTGAAGTAATATTTCTACAGCATAGCCTTTTAACCAAAAACAGTCAAATTGAAGGGGAATTTCCAGTGGTCAAAATATTGGATTATAAACAATTTTTTGCTAATGGCATTAAACCTAGTATTCCTGGCATATCGAAGTGCCGGTCTGTAATGTTTTCGTCCCAATGTAAACCAAAAATTAGGGAGACAGGCGACTATCGTGACTTTGTACTGTGTAAAACAGGGCATCAGAGGTATGTTGCCTACCAGAAACATCCACCGCTTGCATACACAACATTTTTGAAGATTAAACTCGAAAAACTTCAAAACGTAAAATTTTTGGCACTACACATTCAAAAAGTAGAGAACAGACTCTTCTACGATATATTAGATGAAGATGATGAAGAAAATCGGAAAGAAAGCGATGTAGAATCAGACGCAGAAATATCTGAATGAAATTTTATTGTTTTTATTAGGTAAACAATATAATTTATGATGTATGGTTTTTATAGTAAAATAAACGTCAAACTGTATCACAAACATTTCAACAACTTATTTTAGAATTAAAATAAATTTTACGGAAAAAAATTAAACCTTTGTTGGTAAAAAGTCCCTAAGCGCAATTAAAAAACAATTAATTATTCGGCTTACATTAAGACTTCTAAGTCAATTTGCCATTTAATATATAAAGTACTTAATACTAATGACAAAAAATGGAATTTGAATGGTTTATCACTTGCGGTCTGGTTTCATAGCTGAAACGATATCTTGATCGTCAATTATCTCAAAATAGCAAAATGTCACTTATGAACTTTTTGAACGGAGCCCTTCAATTGAAAACGAATGTCAAATACTAAGGTGGAAAGAATATTATGAAGAGATACGGTGCAGACAGAAGAAGCAGAGGCTGATACAGGACTAAAATAACTCGATTAGGGTAGAAATTCTTCATTCACTATTCGTTTTACTGTGCTGTTCATGTTACGTTTCTGTTATAAAAAATCATTAGAATTATGCGACAACAATCGGATAATTTTATTTTTCCATTCGCATTCGTCAATCACTAACTTATATTCTTTGATTAAACAAAAATTTACTCATTTATTTCATATGTAAAAGGATCTAAATTTAAATGAAAAATCTTATTGAACTGAATTAACATTTCAGTTTATACTTAATCCAGCCTTTCGTATTGTTGAAAAAATTTTTTTATACTTACAACAGTACAATAAAAATAATTTGATTTGTTTTAATTTTTAATTTTTTTTAAATATGCAACTACATTATGAACACGTGCAAACTAAAACTATTAGTATACCAAGTGCAGTACACAACGAAAAAAAAAAAACATTTCAATATAAAAATGTAAACTTATATTTAGGTAATACTATGCATATTTGAGTACACACATTCCAGCTGCGTCAATCAGTAAAGATAAAATTTAAAAGTGTAACTTTTTAGCAAGAGCTAAAATATTTCTACATTTGAATAAAATTCTACAGATAAAACTTTGGAAAACTTTTAAAATATGTCAAATACATTGGCTTAAAAATCAGCATCAAAAGAAATACTGCTAACATTATCTACGACTCCATTCTTTTGGTATTCGCCTACTTTTTTCTCAAAGAAATTGGTCTTTCCATCAATGGAAATTTTATTCATAAAATCAAACGGATTGGTCGATCCATATACTGGATCACATCCTAAGTCTAATAACAAACGATCTGCGACATATTCTATGTATTGGGCCATCAACTTACAATTCATGCCGATTAAACTGACAGGAATAGCTTCTAATAGGAATTCTTGTTCGATCTTAACAGCTTCACAGATGATACTAGTAACGCGTTCCTTGGAGGGTTTCTGTACGATGTGAGAAAACATTAAGCAGGCAAATGAGCAGTGAAGGCCTTCGTCACGTGAGATAAGTTCGTTCGAGAATGTTAAACCAGGCATGTAGCCACGTTTCTTGAGCCAGAATATAGATGCGAAACTCCCCGAGAAGAATATTCCCTCTACAGCGGCAAATGCAATCACTCGTTCCGGAAACGTCGCTTCTTTACTTGCAATCCATTGTAAGGCCCATTGAGCTTTCTTGGCAACACAAGGCATCGTTTCGACGGCATTAAATAAGTAGTCCTTTTGTTTAGGTTCTGTTATATAGCTGTCGATAAGCATGCTGTACATTTCAGAGTGTATATTCTCGATAGCAATCTGGAATCCGTAAAAACAGCGGGCCTCTGTGATTTGTACTTCCTGGCTGAATCGTTCAACAAGGTTTTCGTTTACTATACCGTCTGAAGCAGCGAAGAAAGCCAACACGTGAGAAATGAAATAGCGTTCGTCATCGGTTAATCGTTTCCAATCATCCATGTCCTTAGATAAATCGACTTCTTCTGTGGTCCAAAATGAAGCTTCTGCTTCCTTGTAGCGTTCCCAAACATCTGGGTACTGGATGGGGAAGACAACGAAACGACGGGGGTTATCGCGGAGTAGAGGTTCCAATTCCGGATCAAAATCTACAGTTGGCTTGTGAGGTTTAATAATATTCGAGTCTTTTTGCGATATGCTATTGATTATATTGTTTTTATTGTCAGAAAGTACGGATTTGGGGAGGTTTGCGCCATTTGAGGTTATTTTCAAATTTTCTTTGTTGTGGACAAAAGGCATCTTGACGAATTATCTAATTATTAACAATAAAGGTTTTAATTTCGCATATTTAAGAAAATATTATGCACTTACCTCAAAAATTCAATATTTCACAACGGCAAATCACACGACCGTTAACGACACTTCGCAGTACAATGTGAAATACGCAGATTCCCGCCAATATCGTTTACAAATTGCGCAAGAATAACCAGTATTTTGGCGGGAATTTAAACGGCTCTTGATTTGTGCTGGCCTCTTTAGAAGGTCAAAGAACTATATTTAAATTTAAAAATGCAAGACAACATAAGTTAATATTTTTTAATTTGTAATTACAGGGAGAAAACTGATTAATATACTTTAAAAATTTGAAGCTTTAGAGATATTTCTAACTTTTCTTTTAATAATTTCAATTGAAAAAATAATAAAATTTTACATATTTATAATATTTCCATGAAATTTCAAGTTTTAATGGTTGAAGATGTTTCTTTTAAGTTGCCAATAATTTATTCCTTTTGTGGTTTTAACAGCTATAAAATGAGAAAATACGTTCTCCAAGAAAACATTTTTACCTAGAAATTTGGCAGTGTGGTTTTTTAAATGTAAATGGTGAAGTAAGCTTCTAGCAACATCTTTGGAATTTAGAGAGAAATGTTAGTTTTGTGCTCGCTAATTCTGTACTAAGTTTAAATTTGTTAAAAATTCTAAAAATTTTCTTAATGGAAAAAATTCAAAATAGAGGCAAACCCAAAAGTGTTCCTTAAAGTACGATTTTGAGTGTGCAGATCTTTCACTCGTGTATGTTTTTGCAAAAATGTTTAATCCAATTAGTCCAGTGAGTAAGTACCTTGCAAAAGGTCGGGTAGAAGATTTTTTTTTTTACTTGTATATGTTAGGGTCGGCTGACCTCGGGAGAACTTTCTGTGGCCAAAAAACCACGAAATTTTAGGACTTTTTTGGTTTTTTCAAAATATCTCGGATATGATTCGGTCTAGCGCCTTCTTGAATCTTTCTCATCTTAAAGAGGACAAAATTTGCAACAAATTTTATTATCACAACTTTTTTGTAAACCCAATAACAAGCGCGCTACAGCATCCGATATATTGGAATGTTTTCCCAACTCGGTGAAAATAACACTTTATTCTATTTTCTGATCAAATTACTCGTATTTTTATTTGGTGTTACAATTCTTTTAGTTGTAAATAAACCGTCTCCAGGTAGTCCTGATGTCACCACTGTACAATGCAAGAAGAAACCTGTCTCCTGCCATGGCTATTTCCTCAGTGATGGCGTCTGGATTCTTGAACACTTGCACAACTTCCTTCATCTGGGGATACTTCTCAAAAATGGAGCAAAACCTTTTTTTCCATGGCCAAAGAGAGAAGTGGTATCGCACCCGCTAAACGCATGGATTAAAAGAATATTTGAGTCATCCTTGAATGATGTAGTTGAGAACAACACATCTGCTGCACTCCCTCTTCCAGGATTAAGAAAAACAAGTTTTTGTGAGATTGTCCTAGCCCAGTCGTCAGTACAAGAAGATCAATCTTCCCCAACTATTACTACGCTTTCGAACTCCTGGCCCTTTGCAATGGCAGTTGTAACGATTTTAACATCAGCAGCCTCCAGCAGAAGTATGCAAGTATGCATCTTAAAACGGCGCAACCTTTCAGAACCCTTTGTGCCACTATTTGCAGCATCTGATGGATATTCATCAAACACAACTGCAACCTGGGATTTATAGTGTTTTCTCAAGTAAGAAGAATAACTATTTGCAATTGTGGCAAAGGAAATATTTCGAGGTCAAGTAACTTTCTGTAGGAGATACCCTCTATCAACAACAACAAACTTATTCTCCCCAACCAATATCTGTTCCTGAATTGAGGTGAAAGCGCTATATAATGAAGACTTTGTTCCCTTCCGCAGCAGTTCTTCTGAGAACATTGACGTAGGATAGGGTGCGAGTTCGTATGTGAAAAACAGCTGTCAGTCTTCCTCGGACTGCTTAGAAAGACACTGAAACAACGTTAGTGGATCAAAAGCATTAACTTTTATGTTTTCTGATTTTATGCAGCTGACAACTGATGCAAGGGTTACTATCTTATCTCTTCTCAGAAAATCTTTATCAACTATTCTTCTTACCCCTGTCATTCCCACTTCTTGGGACATATGGCAGTTCACGTCTGCTCCTCCAATGATTCCACTGCTCAGTTGCACTATCACATCAGTTTTATTGCCCGGGCTTCGGCATTCGGTACACCTGCCTCTTCCCTCTCTGTTCCTATCGCCTTCTCTTCTCTTTCAACCTTATGGACCCTAATCCCTAACCCTTATCTGCTGAAGATATTTTATTTACAACTAAAAATGGTAACACCAAATATATATTATTATACGAGTAGTGGAATAAAGTGGTATTTTCACCAAGTTGGGAAAACATTCCAATATATCGGATGCTGTAGCGCGCTTGTTATTGGGTTTAGAAAAAAGTTGTAATAATGAAATTTGTTGAAAATGTTGTCCTCTTTAAGATGGAAAAGAAGAAAGAAAGCGCTAGACCGAACCATATCCGAGATATTTTGAAAAAAACAAAAAAGGTCTTCAAATTTCGCATTTTTTTGGCCACAGAAAGTTCTCCCGAGGTCAGCCGAATTAGAAAACTTGGTTTTTCAATGCTGGCCCTAATATGTACAAGTGAAAAAAAAGAAAATCTTCTATCCGACCTTTTGCAAGGTAACGACCTTTTTAAGTACCTATTGACTGGACTAAATGTCTATGATAAATACAATGCGAAAAACAAAAGGCCATGGCCCTCTTTCAGGACGGATGGGCTATTGTAAATCAGCCCAGGAGATACAGGAAACCACCGGCCTTTTGTCACAATACCATTAAATAGTACCTATTCTGTGCTTTCATGTACAAACATCTATAAAAATTGTGTACTGTATTTGCCTCCAATATTATTTCGTATTTCACCATTGAATCTTTATGCGTTTTAGCCACAGCACGAACAACTGGTTACACATTTTTGGAATTTTCAATGATATACGAGTACAATGCTATAGTCCACTATCAAATGTACATCCGCGGGATCTTTGATGATGCAAGTGTGGTAGTGGTCTCAATCTCTTTGTTTGGCCTTGAAGAAACATAATTTCGATGTTGGCACTCTCGAAAATAATGCGTTTGAGTGCTGCGCTAGAAAAACAAAATGGCCGCCACCACAAACCCCTTTTCCAATTTATCTAGGTATGTAGCCACTGCGATTACGAAAAAATGTTTTGTACAAAAAATATTGCTACATCAATTATACACAAAAAAAGGTTATTACAAAATTGTATGCAGGGCTAACCGTTTTCTCAAAAAGTTTACTTTTATAGTTTCCAAAAATAAAAATGAATATATTTAGTACATGTGTGACATTATTTCTAGGGACACTATTATTTCTAGGGACATTTTAAGTAATGCATAACAAACACCAATAAATTAACAAAAAAAATCCATGTCTCCTATGTTTTACAATATAGGTAGGCATAGGAAATTGAAAGATAAAAAGTACCTATATAATTTTAACGTTTAATGATAAAACTTTTCAAGAAATACAGTTGTTACAGATTTATATAGACAGAGTACAGACAAGCAATACTTTTTACTCGTGCAATGACATTTTTAATTACAATCATCGTCACTTTCAATGCAAATCTTAGGTACTTACTTAGCCTTAAATCTACATCATCGCCTTGTCGTACTCTCCCATATTATCACATCGGTCGGGATTACCTTCGCACTTCCACATTTCTGTACACCGGAGTACATTCGACTGACACGTACACAGAGGAGAGCAACGTCTTTGGGAGCATGAGTAGCGACAAAGTTCCAAGATAAGCTCTAGAGCACAAGGTTTGATACAAGCAACTGGCTCGTATGTGCTCACTACTTTCTTACATCCAAAATCTGAGGGTAGTAGGTTATTGGGAGGCTGAATGCGATCATGACTCCACTTCATACACTTAAGATGGGCCCTTAGCAAAGCCGGATCCAGTGCAGATCTTGTTGCAGGAAGGTTCTCATCTTGACATTATTTCTGGGTGAACAACAACCATCTTACAGCTCCTATGTCGGTCAGTGTTGTTTTGGGGATATAAAGCTGACAAATGAACGCTTCCAAGTTAGCCCTGACATCTTCAGTGAGAGACAGTGTAGTCCCCAATTTAGCCAAAGCTTCTAGCAGCTTATCACTTGTAGAATTGAAAGTTTTCCATCACTTTATTTTACCTTTGCCGGCAAATGATCCTGTTACATCTGCTCCTGAAAGTGCGTGTAATCCAGGAAGTGCAGAGGCTTTCAGAGGTGCAAGTGCTCTGTAAATTGAACGTAGCTGAACAAATCTTTTCATGCCATGGCCAAGGAAAAATGCAAACTCTTGCGAAAGTTAGGGAAATTAAGACATCGGTAGCGGGGGAGAACACATGAGTAGTTTTAATTCCTTTCTGTGCTAAATACGCTGCATGTACCTTATATGATCTTCGAGTTCGCCTCCTCCTGCGTACTTGAAAGAGTGGATACATCATCGCCATGTGATCAAGCTGCTTTGTCCCTCCAACTGATTACGAACTTTTCTTATTGGTCACGCAAAATTGAAGAATCTGATTGGAAAGGAACTCTGTCAGTTCATCCTTCGTCTTATCATGGACCAACAATTTATTTATTGGTATACTTCCAATTTTCGTTTCTGGTCCGATTTTGTATTGGATTGGATCTGAGCTTTTTTTCCAAATCACTTTCATCGCTTTCTTCAATGAGTTTTCATTGTAAGAATCGTAAACAACATTTTTGACCGATCCATTTGCTGAAGCTTACACCAAGGTCACGGCATGTCTTCACTGCGTCAGGTTTGTGGTAGGTGTGAAGAAGCGCCATGCCATCTACTATAGCAGCTTTTTTCTGTAGCTCTTCATTTTCTTCTAAAACTGCAGGTGTGGTGGCATGATCATCATCGTTTTCTGCGGCAGGTATTGCAGAGCATCCATAAGTTTGTACTTAGCTAGACAATGGTGCATACTCCCGTCAACTGCAAACAACGACTTCGGTAGTGCTGAAAACTCGTAGTTGCTCAAATTGTATCTCAAATCTATGTCAGGTCCGCGGCTGGATGCTATCAACAATCTTGAAATAAGAGATAAATCTGTCTCTATGGCTATAGTTTTGTCTTTGAGGGTAATTTTAACTTTTTTCGCTGCCGTTTTACACGTTTTAATAGAATTCTTTTTCAAAGGATCCCAGAACTGAATGTTGTTACTGCGAACTCGCTGTTCTAAGGAGGCATTATGCTGATCTTGGCCAACTTCTGTCACAGTAATTCCAAGGCATCAGTGATTTTTATTAAAGTGCAAGAATTAATCTCCACAGTTTTTTTGTTACGGAAAAATTGAAAAACTGCAAAATAGCAGCATTGGATTGGGTATTTTTTTCTCTACAAAAAACATATTTGCACTTTTGCTGTAAAATAATCGGGGAAGCAATTATTTACAAATTAAAAATTTACCATTGAAATCCCTATGGTGCGTGAGACAATGCACCACCCGGTATAACGTTTTGAATATTTTTCAACAAGTATGATTAATGGTTCCTTTCCTTAATCTGATTAAGGAAAGGAACCAATGGAAGAAGATAGAAAATCAGGTTAAAACAAAGCAGGACGTGTAGGAAAAGAAAAGAATACAAAGTTTCTCAAAAACAGACACGAGCAATTTCAGCAATAACGTTGAAAATGCTTGAATTTGGTCGGGAAGCAAGACTCTTAACTATCTAATTTCCATAATGGAAATAATTCGGAAATTAAGGAAAATGAAAAAGGTTTTCTTTTTAAATGTAGTATATTACTATGTAAACTATTCCATAAGAAGATTATATAAAAATAACACTATAAAAAATGATAAAATTAGGTAGAGCTTATAAACTGATTCGAAAATGCCAGCTTTAATTATGTTCGAAATAATCCAGCAACATGTTTTTAATATCGGCTACTTCTTGCTTTAAAGCTTCTATATCAGTTCCGGAAGTGTCAGTGTTTGCATCTTTCTCCCGAAAGTACCTTTGCACAAGTTGTGACATTAAAATTGGAAAATCTTTGGCGAGTTCTATATCCAATTGAGTCTCAGTGAAACAACAATGCCCCGCCGTGCATTTCGCAGTTTTATCTGGTGGATTTTTTGCCATAACGTTGCACCATTCTACAGAAGAAATTATTCCATTAGCAGTTGGAATTAAATTAAACGGCGATGGAAGAGTCGTTTGAAGAATGTATTCTATATAGAATTCGGTTTTTCCAAAAGTCCATTCTACGTCTACGTTATCGGTTACTCTTTGGAACGTATTAGACATCGTTGCAATTAACATGTTGAGAATTATTATCACGGTTAACACTTCAAATAGTGCAAAAGCAATGTAACCAACAACTTCTGTAAATGTGTGCTTGTTAATTATGGTCGTGCCTTCTACTTCACCTGGTAAATTTTCTATTATAACATCAGCAGATTCCACTGCTGACATGCAGAATAAGGCCCAAAAGAAGGTTTTTAACGTAGATTTAAAATCTACAAACGAAGACTGTTGGGCTGTTTTTATACCAGATGCTTCGTCTGTTTGAACCATTCCATCGTAATACTGATAAAAGGTACAAAGTCCTGCTGTAAAAGCAATTATTATAATCGTAAAAATTGTGAGATATTTCGCAATATCCGCGCTCATCTTTCCCAAGGAAATTTGCAAAGGTCCTAAGTAATAATTTAATCGACACAGAAATAATAGCCTGAAATAAGCCATAACTGTTGCGATTGCAAAAGTTCCTTCTGATACAAGCACGGGGTCCAAGTGATGCCAGTATTTTCGTTCTAAATCTGCTTGATCGTTGCCTCGTACATCAATATAAGATGCTAGCCAAAATATAAAAGTGGTGACGAAGAGGAAATGCATAAGCACATTGTGCCAGTTCCACATTTGCCTGAAATATCTCTGAGGTCCTTGTATGGCGCATAATCGAAAACCACTCCAGATGTATCCTATGACATAAATTATAATTACGAGTTCGAGTCCTGAATTTGGAGGTCCCCTTTTTTGATCTATTTTATCCATGTTGGATTCTAGAAAGATTATAATTAGGAACAAAATATAGGAAGCGTTATGGCTGATCATTTTGTTGATCGGGATACTCCAGTGTTTTACTAAAATATGCTGGGGTGTTACTAAACTCATCACTGTTATCACCGGTAGCATCGCTAGCCTATAAACTGGGTATACTAATCTAACGATGCTCGGTCGTAACTTCCAGTTATGCCAATTTCCATGCCAAGCCGTTTCTAGTATTTGTTGAGTATTCGGATGCGCTACGAATGCCTTTTGTTTATAATCCATCGCTAAAACGAGCCGTGGAAAAACATATGGTCCTGAATAAGTTAAACCAGATTTTTGACGAAGTATTAATTCCATTTCCTCCGTACTTCTGCAACAAGCTATAAGTTCCACGGCGAAACAGCTTATGTCTTCTGCTAACTGGTTATAAGCAGCTCGAAATTCAACAACGATCATTGCACATTTTTTTAGTTCATGGGACAGCTGGAATGCAGTTAAGATAGGATCTTCTGTTGCATGACAGATATATGCAGGATTTGTTACTGCTCGGTACAAATTCAATCGTAGTGTTTCCGAATGTAGTAAATCGTCTTGTTCTAAACGTAAAACACATTCTTCACAAAGACAATCTGGCGGATGGGGCTTACTGATAGTATGCCCCCTTTCGATTAATAACTCTATAATTTCAAAATGTCCACATTGGGCTGCGAGTATTAAAGGGGTAACATGGTCTGGAAAATCCGAACTGTGAGTTACACCAACAAATTCTAAACCCGGAGCGGTTTCTTGTAATTTTTCCAGAAGCATTTCTAAAATTTTCAGCTGATTTTCTTTTACGGCGTGAAGCACACAATCACCAATATCTATATTTCTTTGACTTATTAGAAATTCGACCATTCCTTCATTATGATTCTCAACGGCTATGTGAAGAGCAGAAATACCTTGAAAATTAACACAGTTAATATTAAAACCAGCATTTTCCTGCAGGTATTGTTTAACTAGTACAACATCGCCGGTACTGACAATCTCAAAAAATTTCTTCTCGGCGTGTTGAAGGTGGGGTAATAAAATACTAGATCTTGGTGCTAAAGGCGGAGGTTCGTCTAATCTAGCATATCCTTCCACGCTAGCACGATATTGACTTAATCTATTACTTCTACTGTATCTTAACTGCGAATACGGGTTTGGTTGTTGCGAGAAACGTCGTTGTGGTGGAGGAGGTGGTCCACCTCCTTGTGGTGGAGGTAGCGAGTTACTTCGTTGTGGTTGTCCAGGTTGATTAGGTCCATCGGACATTATTACATTTAACTAATAGAATGTATAAATAAAATAAGTGTAAAATTCTGAATTAGACGTAAATGTCATATTAATATAAAACTTCATCGGGCTACTCGATAAATCGATAAATCTTAAATTTTTAAACTAGGAATCTTCCCAATTTTTCGTGTTTAAATGTGAATCGCCCATGGCTGACATTTATTTTCCGCCTTCTAACTCACTGATTTATTGATAACATTCGAAGTCTATAGAAACATATAATTGAGTTTGAATTGGGCGTGTTTTATTTTTGTAGGCAATATGGGGACATCTGGGTTATTAAGTGAATAACTATCTTGTAGATCTACTAATACCTAATTAAAAATAATAATTGTATAATAACTAGGCCCGCTGAACACAATGATTGGTGATAAATGTCTTTATTTTGAGTTCATTCAGATGTAGATTGTGTTTTTATATAGTTAAATTTCAAAAATAAGTAGAAAAAACATTCTTCTATTTAATTACGCGCGACCTTTTTTCTTTTAATAAAATTTATTTTAAGATATTCGCTAATATACTTAAATAAAACATATCTGCTTTTAGTAACAATTTGATATTAATGTGTAAAATGTCACAGACATTAATATTTAGACGGAAAAAATACCATGAAGATAAACCAGGAACACAAGAGGAGGAAAAGGTTAATTATTGATCTGAAACATAGTTGAGAAAATAGGATTATAAAATAATAAAGATGCAGGTTCTAGCACAAGCATAGATAGAAATCAGATTAATGAAGTTACAACTAAAGAAAACTAAAAGAAACTGATTGTTAACTAGGAACAAAAGAAGAGGAAGAAGTTAAAAGTATAGATTCGAAAACACAAGCGAAAACCGAAGACGTTTTCCGATATAGCAATGAAGGAGGGCCAGCTTAGCAAATCCATAAGTGTGGAAGAAATAAAATAAATTAATGATTAACTAGGGATGGAAGAGAAGAAAGAAAAGGTCATAATATAGATACAAAAAATGCCTGTGAAAAATATAAAGCAATGGGGGGAATACAAGTAAAAGATATAAAATATCTAGTAAAGATATCGAAAAATAGTAAAAGGTAAACGGGAAATAATGAAGACAGTTTCTAATATGTCAACGGAAGATGAGTAAGTTAGTGAAGATACTTATAAAGATTTAAAAGAAATTGCAGGTTAACTAGAGCAGGAAAAGATGAAACAGAAAAGTGCGTGTAAAAAATATGGGGAGCATGAACGGGAAATAATAGAAACTGGCGCTGATAACAGAGTTAATGAATACTTAACTGAAGAGGAAATAAAAGAGTTTATGATACAACAACGAGAGGAGTAGATTAAAGAAGTTATAACTTAGTAAAATAATGGAAACTGGAGAAAAAGCTAAAGTGTAGAAAACGGAAAGACGGAGATAAATGCTGCTACGATAACAGAAGAGGAGCAGGTTAACGAACACATAACCACGGAAGAATGAGAAAAGCCGAAATTCAACTGGACACAAAAGAAAAAAAAGAGGTCAGAAGTGTAGATATTGAATATGAAGAAAAACAGAAGAAGCAGGCCAGTGAAGACATAACTGAGAAAGAACTTGTAGGAACCGCAGGTAAAGCCGGAGTAAGCCGGAAAGATAGCACTGATATCAGAATAAAATGCTGTAATGCCAGACAAGATGAGGCACATGGGAAAGAGGGCTAACGATGGCTATCTAAGATACGCAGATTAGCATGTGGAGAGCTTACTGGGTAAATGTGTTGGGGAAATTTACTAGAGGCAATATGGAATCAAAAAGAGATGAGGAAGGTGACTAAAGCGATTGTTTATATGCTTTCCTATACCTAGCAAGGGTTTTCAGTTGAGGTAATCTTTCCTTTTCTTCTGGCGATGCCTTTAATATTATGTTCTCGTCCTATTCTGGGTTTCCCCCTTGATCTTCGTCCCTTGCATCGCATTTCTAGTATGTTCTTAGGGTGTACGGATTATATGATCATACCACTCCAACTGTTTTCTTTCTAAATCTTGCACCATCGGATCTTGTTTCAATTAATCTTTAATACTTCTGTTCTGTACTCGATTCATTCTTATTTACTAACCTATCTTAGATATCTCATTTCAGCTGCTGTTATTTTAGTACCATGTGTCTGTTATTACTTAATGATCGCTAAACCCCATAAAGATAGACTCAACCCTTCCAACTACCGTCCTATCTCACTCCTGAGCGTGCTTGGGAAGGCTTCCGAGAGGATTCTCGCTGACCGACTCCGTCAGTTCGCCGACGACCATGGGTTTTTGCCTGACTTCCAGTTTGGCTTCCGCCCTGGTCGTTGTACGAACGATCTCCGGTTTCGGCTCCAGACCAACGCCACCTTAGCTCTCAATCGGGGCTATTGTATGGCGTCCGTGTTCTTGGACGTCGAGCGGGCGTTCGACACAGTTTGGCATGAGGGACTCCTTTGGAAGTTTCTCGGCGCGGAATTTCAAACCCCCTTCATCCGCCTCTTCCGTAACTTCCTGGGCGACCGTCGTCATCACGTGCGTGTTCTGGGCCACGCGTCCAGATCGTTCACGTTATTGGCCGGCGTACCCCAGGGATCCATACTATCCCCCATCCCGTACATCCTATTTACCAGAGATCTTCCACTACCCCTCAACCCTACAGTCCGCTTGTTCCAATGCGCCGACGACACTGCCCTTTGGTACTCCTCTCCTTCAAGCAACCTAGCCTTCCGTCACGTCTCGGCAGCGCTCGCCAGTCTCGAACGATGGTTCTTGCTCTGGAGGGTGAGGCCTAATCCTTCCAAAACACAATGCATCATGTTCCAACATCCCTATTCCACCCGGAAACAACAAACACATGCCCGCAGTGTGGATCTTGCTTTATGGGGGGCAGCAACTGCAACTCTCTCCTGTGATAACCTATTTGGGGGTCGCCTTCGGACGAACCCTCAATTGGCCTGAGGAGGTTCGCAGATGCCTCGACACAGTGCAACGCCGCAGCGCAATTCTCTCCTGAATACTCTGTGGAATCCGAGGTTGCCGCTCCCAAACTCCTATCCACACCTACAAAACGTTTATCAGACCAGTAATAGAGTACCGTTTTTCTGTTTTCAGCACCCTCGTCCGTGCGCATGCAGATGCTTTCCGGAGCAAGGAGAGGGCCATCGCCAGGAGGATGCTTCGGTTGGACCGCTTTCATCCCTCACGGGAAGTCTGCGATCTCGCTGGCATTCCTCCCATTGATGTGCGCCTCGCTGGTCTCCGGGGCCGCTATGTGATGCGTGCGGTCGAGCGCCAGCCTATCTTCAACCTGGACACCCTGAGGTTCCCCATCGCCATCCGGAGGAAGCCGAAGAAGAAGTTTCGCCACCCTCCAGCGGTTCACCTAGCAGATGCCACCGTCCTTCCCGATGACCTAGAAGAGCACCTCGAGGACCTTCCGTTAGCATTAAGATAATCATTGTGGTTCCTATCCTTAATCTGTTCAATTTGATAGATCCTCCCTTTTTGTAAATGGGGATAATTATGTTATCTTCCCACCTCTTAGGTATTTCTTCTTCAGACCATGCCTGTTGAAAGGTGTTTTTCAATCATCTAGTAGGTACTATTGAGCCACCTTTCTTAAGCAATTCCGGGGCTACATTGTCTTCACCTGGTAATTTTTCCATTCTTTGTTTCCTCAGAGCTTCTATTACTTCCTTTTAGGTTATTTCATCGTCATCATCTTCAGTGGTTTCTATTTCTTCTTCTCTTCTTCTTCTGGTGGATTTATTTCAGCATTTGCTTCGAACTTCACGTTATAGAATTATTCCTTCCATGCTTCCAGCATCCCAGTTGTGTTAGTTTGTACCCCACTTCTTAAATTTTTTATATTTCTTACTTTTTTTGTTGGTTTTCTTTTTAACCTCTTGACCACATTCCAGAATTCTTTTTGATTTTTCGTGTAGTTTTCTTTTATTTTCCTGAAAAACTCTTCTCACTTTACTTGCTTAGCTAGTTTTACTTTTTTTTCCGCTGCATTTCGTTTTGTTATGTAATTTCACTTGTTTTCATCTGTTTTGTCACTTATATACAGTGTTGTGCACAGATAATATGGAAATTATCTAGATAAAGATGACAGATAATACCCTTCAAATTTATCTAGATAAAGATAATAGATAACATCCTGTAAAGTTATCTAGATAAAAATAATAGATAACCAACTAAAATTTTATCTAGATAACACAGTAGATAACAGATAATTTTTAAAATTTTTAAGTTCGAACATTACAAGTTACATTCAAAGCAAATCTAACAACGTTTTAAAGATATTTTTACATGTTATGAGTTCTGACTTATGTTACAAATTAAAAATAAAATAAATGCTGGTATTAATAATAAGGGTAACCAATAACAATAATAAAGCAACAATGAAAATTAGAAGCTACCAAGCTACATAATATTCGTACATACTATAATAGTCATCCAATGTAATATCAGCCTTACAAACAAACCTAAAATTTAATGAATTTTACAATATTCATTAATTATAACTTAAGTTTTAAATTACTTCTGCAACCTAATAGCATTTCAAACGTAGCGTCATTTAGTCGATTCCTGCGTGGAGTATTTGTGCTCCAGTACTGAAAAGGCGTTCAACTGGAGCTGAAGATGGCAATGTAGTGTTATATTTAAAAAATACATGTTTAACAACACTATAGGAATCTTGCAAGTTTAAATCCCTTTTCTTAGTGTCCAAATGTGATAGTGCCTGGACAGTACTTATGTTAATGTTAGCTCCTTCTGATGGTTCACTGGGTTGCTTTTCCCGGGTCAGCATTTTATAAAAATCTTCTTCGCTGTCGCTATCACTGGTTGTATCTGGTATATTTGTTTCAGTATTTTGGTTACCAGTTATGCGTGAATGAACTGTATATAAATTTTTACATAATTCCCTATACTCAATAGGAATCCAGTTCATTTTAAATCTTGGATGAGAAATTGCTGCAAGAATAAAAGGCTTGCTTTTAGAGTCAGTTAAATCAAATATATAATGAAAAAGTTTCCCAATAACGTTTAAAATTGCACTTTTCAAGGGCTGGCAGTACTCTAAATGTGTCACTAATGTTAATTTTTGTTTTAAAATCAAAATTGTTGGTGCTACATAGCCTAAGCAGTAATTATTCTACCCTTGAAGTTTGTCCAGTGAAGAAGCTAGTGGCTCCATTACCTTGCAGTATTCTTCTAGAAATGTCAATTCGTTGGTTTTAAATTTTGTAAGATTTAATTTATCAAATATTTTACCCAAATGTTGGTTTTGTTGCAAAAGACTTTTTAATGCATCGTAGGTGGAATTCCAACGAGTGATTACTGGTTTTGGAAATCTCCTCTGGCAAATTTCGTAAGAAATATCTGCAGCCAAAGTACTACGACTGAATAAATTCCAATATGCTTGAGCTTTAGCAAATGCTAGTCTGTAAATCTTTTTATAAGCTGTATTTTCTTCCATAGCATCATTAGCATCTTTAACGGCCACCAAATTCAATGTATGGGAGCAGTGCGTTCGAATATTAAAGTCCTGCTTGAGGGGTTGTTCTGCACTTTGATTTAAGAAAAATTCAGTGACCGTGATCATTTATTTGCCAAACTATTCGGATCGTACGAAGAAAACACATGAGAAGAGGTAAATTTATCTAAAAAAAATTAATTAAAAAGATAACAGATAAAATGTAAATTTTTTATCTAAGATAAGATAAAAGATAACAAGGTTTGCCTTTATCTAGATAAAGATAAAAGATGACGAAATTGTTATCTAGATAATTTATCTAGATAAAATAATCTAGATAATGCACAACACTGCTTACATACTGCGATAAAGCGACATTCTAATATGTCACGCGCAGTTGATGTGACGTATTAGTCAGGGTCGCTACACTAGCGAGGCACGAGACGCTATCTCACAGCTGCATCTTCTAAAAATGCTGAAAAAGCACGTACACGGTTCAAGGTGAATGCCATTGCAATTGAAATACGATATCTCACAGGTGTACGAAGCGCTGATAGCAGTATTCCTTTAAGAGGATAAGCTCAGCGTAAATCGAGAAGTGAGAGCTGACTTTAGGGTATATAAGCAGCAGCTTAATTTACATTCGATTGTAGTTAGTACCATCATTGAAGAAGTTGCATCTCCAAGAAGTGAGGCCCTGCGACACGATGTCTCCTGCGATTTTTATGTAAGGTCATTTTTGTATTTAATTTAATCTAACACTTCCTAACAATTTGGACTTAACACTTTGCCTCATTCTATTAACTTGATGATTATAAGTATGTAAGTACTTGAAACTCGCCTCTAAAATTGTTTAAGTGTTTACTTGTAACTTTAACTTCAAATAATATTTATTTGTAAAACCTAATTCAAAGTTCAGACAATATATGTTATGTTAGTTGAATCAGACTTTTAATATAAAACTTCTCACAGCAAAGCAAACCCCACGTGGCGTAGTTGTTTAAATAATTCTATCTAAATTTAATTTGTTACAATATTTATGTCAAGCTTCTTTCTTATCTTTAATTTTTCGTTTTACTTAATTCAATCATTTCTGTCTGGTTTGTTACAACCTTCACGCCGCATACCTCTCTACTGTTTGTATCAAAGTTTTTTCAAGCAATTCCATTTTTTGTACAAAGTCAAGGGTTTTCGTCGTGCATTTATAGTTCTTCTTTTTCAGTTAATTTGGTTGTAAATGTTTCTTCATAATATCTGTATTTTATGTCTGGATTTTCTTGTGCTTAAAGATTTATTCGAGTATGGCTCTCTGTTTGTTCTTTGAATAGCTTCTGTATATTGGTGTTTTCTATTGCTAGTCTGCGTTTAGTATTTGCCCCTTCTGACCTTTTCATATATTGTATATCTGATGTTTCTGGAGTAAGTTATCTAGTAGATCAAATTCTTATGTCCCAGTTATTGTGTTTCATATGCTATAGAAGTATGAAAATTAATATTGATAAGTTAAGTTACGGTTATATTGAAGATACGTCTCAATACACAGAGAAAGAGAAAAGCAAATGTAAAAATCCAAGTATGTATTTGGTCCCTGAAATATATTATAGGAATATATACGGTGTAGACGTGGACACGAGAATAACTACAGCAACAAAACTATATGTTAATTTAAAATAAATAAGAAAAACTGTCATTCAAAACGGCATACATATTAACAATGATATACGAAAATGAAGTATATCTTGGGAGAGCATCGGTACTCTTAGGAAGTGCAGTCTCTGGATGGTGGAGTAAAGAAGAATTTGAAATACTTATGATTCGAGCGAATCGACATAATAAACAGCCAGTGACCGAAAACCAGTAATCCTCAGGTAACAGAAGGTTAATTACCGAAGCCAAGAAATAGCTAACAAGTGGCGCATGGATCATCACATCGCAAACAGCAAATGAAGTGGAGATAGTAAGAGAATAGGAATAGCAGAGGCCAAAAAGGGGGAGAATGTATAAATGAGGCATGAAGGAAAAAGTAAAATGAGTTGAAGATCCAACGCCGAAAAGCCGAAATGGGAACGAGACGGATGAAGAAGAAAAAAGATGAAAGGATATAAAGGAGAAGAAGAAGAAGATGAAGAGGAAGAAGTGGAACAAGAAGAGCAAGAGTAGGAGGAGAATGAGGAAGAGGAGGAAGACAAAGAAAAAGTGAAGAAGAGGCAGAAGAGGAATAAAAAGGAAACAAAGTAGAAAGCCAAGTATGGATTACGAACACACGGCAGAAATAGCAAATACAAGCAGCAGAAGTGAAGTATTTAAAAAGAGAGGAAGGAGTAACAAAAAGTGACCTAATTGGAAATTAAAAAATCCGAAAACAGGCTAAGATTTATAACATTAAAAAAATAGAGAACAAAGAGATACGATGATTCGGCCACCCATAGAGACTGAGTGGGGAGAGAAACAAATTAAGAAGTAAGTAGAAACAAATTAAAACGCAGAGGCCCTAGGGACTACTGGGAAAACAGTGTCCAAAGTGATATAACAAAAAAGAAAAAACTGAATGTAAAAGGAAATGTCGAAAGAAGATGAATTGATGATGATGATTAAAGTTATTAAATCTAAATTAGATTCTGTGGGTTGTTCCATAGAACGCTGATCAACTTTAACACAATTTTTTGAAAACAGTTTATTGCTAGTTATATCCCACAGAGAACAATTTTCATGTAAACAAACTTGAATGTGAACTAATTTATGAAAAATGATTCGATGGAAATGATTTTTTTTCGTTGAATAGTCCCTCAAATACCATTCGTGGTCAAAAAATTGTAGATTATTTTTACTGTAAAATCACTCATCTTCCTTGTGATTGCGAATATATATGCAAGCACAAGAAACATTCGTGATGTTACAGCAAAAAAATAATCGACAATTCTTTGACCACTCGTGGTATTGTAAGTGAAAATATTCTGTTTAGAAGATCTTTTAATTCTGTTAGACACGAGTAAGTAGTACGTTAAACTCAATAAAATTTTTGTTGCAATATTTTCAATCGAACGAATTCGTATAAATAACAATTACGATCAAATCACTTCCAAACCAATAGCTCACGTAAAGTTACATCAAAGACTTAATTAACCAATACCATTTGAGTTCCGTAAATAAGAGTTGTTTAACTAAAGGCGCGTCTACGTCGATGACATTTTACAGTCACTACACCCTTATTTTTTAATTACATTTCATTCACTGAACTCGACGAGTTTTCTTATTGGAGCTAAAACTTTTCCGAGTGTTCTTGAACTTTACTTATATTTGTTTTCGAAGAATTGTATAATTTATTTTGCCTGGACATAAGTAAAGCAGGTCGTTTTCTTATACAAAACGAAAACCTTAAAATGCTCTTCTTGAGATTTTTGAATATTTTAATGCGCTCTGGTAACGATCTGTTTCATTTTTTTGCATTTGAACGATTTTAGTATATGATTTATGGTGTCCTAGTTTACTAGAAATGATTGAAGAGTACTGATGGATTGACGATTTAAAAAATTTAGAAGTAAACCAGCTATAAAACTTCAAAATCCATTTGCTTTGCAGAGGTTAGGAATTCCTTATATTTTTCTTGGGATATTCTTCAAAACACTGTGAATTTAATTAAAATTTAAAAAACGTCCATACCTTGCGCATTTGCTTACTTGAAGTTAAAGAGTTGTTCAAAGAAAAGTAAATGTCAAGTTATCTTTATAAAGAAAATTTGGTTCTACATTTACAAACCGTGAGGCTAGATTAAAACAAAAAGCTTTTGAAAATTAATTTGCAAGAATGTGTATGATATTTGTGAAGTTGTGGATTAAACGCTCCTTTAAATTTAAAAAGAATGCTCGTAAATTTAAGCTTGAAAATATAACACCTTGCTAACAATGTATCATGCCTGAGAAAGCTTTAGAAATGCAAACGGCCTTTCTGAAGTTCTGAATGTGTTTTATGAATACCCTTTGATATTTGTACACGTGCAAATTTTTTATTTCCCTTTTATGCCACTTTTCGTTCTAATTTTTCGTTCTTTTACTAAACACGTTTTTCTTACCATTGTAAGGCTTCTTTAAAATATTTAAAGTGCGCATTATTTTAATAAATTTTAGGTTTAGATGAAAAGTTTGGTTATTGGAAAATAGTACCTACTTAGGTAAGAAATATCGTTTATAAAGAAAACTATGTAAACCTCATTATTTTTATAGGAATACCAGTCTTGTTGTTAGTGCACATCATATATGCATAGGCGCCGATGTTTCAGAATCATTATGGGAACACAACTAAACAGCCAAGCTATTTAGGGTAGGTATTCTTATTTTGCTATGTATATAATCAACGAAATCTCCAATGTAATAAGAAGTTCAGTACTACCAAAACATGCAAAACAGTTGTTTATATTATTTTTCTAACACTAATATCTTATACTGTTTCTATGGTGCATAAGAGCTCACTTGTTATGTTTCCTTTAAAATACGCTTTCTCTATAAAATACGCCGTCAATGACAACGTATTTTATAGGCCTTTAAATCTTCTTTAAATACATCGTTGCCTAGCAATCTTCGCATTTTGTGTATTATGACACGTCTCAAATAATAATTTATTAAAATTTCTAATAATATATTAGTGAAAGAAAATGTCTGATATTAGTGTTAGAAAAAATCTTGAAGATAACTCGTGTTTTATAGTTTAAAAATCTCGGTCTATCAAATCCTCGGCTCACTTCGTTCGCTCGGATTTGAACTACGACCTTGATTTTTAAACCTTCTATAAAACACTTGTTGTCTTAATAGCTATTTTCTAACACTAATATCGTATACTGTTTCTATGGTGCATAAGAGCTCACTTGTTATGTTGCCTTTTAAAATAGGCTTTTCTCTATAAAATACGGCATTGCCTAGCAATCTTCGCATTTTGTGTATTGCGACGCGTCTCAAATAATAATTTATTAAAATTTCTACTAATATATTAGTAAAAGATATTATTGTTCGAAAAAATCTTGAAGACAACTCGTGTGTAATAGTTTAAAAATTTCGGTCTATCAAATCCTCGCCTCACTTCGTTCGCTCGGATTTGAACTACGACCTTGATTTTTAAACCTTCTATCAAACACTTGTTGTCTTCATAGCTATTATATGAATTTGTTTATACAGTAAAGTAAAAAATGTTTTCCTTTACTGCATTTTTAATAATAAATTTATTGCCATGTGAAAGGGAAAAGCTCTTAATATACTGTAACGCTTTTATGACGTTTATTTAAAATAAACTCGGTTCGTTGTGTGAATTATTTATTAACAATTATTAAAATTATTAAGCAACGAAGAAATACGAAATAACAACTTAACACTAATAGTCGAGTCAATGAAGGTTTTTACTTCTAAACCCACAAAAACAGAACCGATTTTGATGAATTTTATTTTAAATTGTTTCTTATATTAAATTATTCAAAATCAGAAACATTCCAGCTGGCGCTATCAACTATTTATATTGTTTAAACATTAAATAAAAAAAGAATATTAAAAAATTTTTTTCTTCGATGGAATTTTAACTAGAAGTGACTAATTTTGAAAATTTAGTATAATAAATAATTTTTGAATAAAAAAGTTTCAAAATTTCCATTTAAAATGTTAGTTATTCAATCATTCGGATGCAAGAATATAATATACAAAATATAGACATATATATATTTTCACCTTAAAAAATCAATACTTTTATGAGAATATATAAACAGGCACAAGAAATTGACCTTTTGTATCACAGGTAGGGGAATTCCATGTCAAACTCCAGATGTTTCACCATGATTTTCGGAGTGAACGCATGTGTTTTGAGGTTATTAATATGTTAAAAGAAGTTTTTAACATTAAATATTGAAAATATTAGTGAAAATTGTTGAAGAGAACTGAATTATTAATTAAAATTCAGAAAAAAGTGCAAAGATACAAGTACAAACACGATGGAAAAAGTAATTATCTGTCATGTATTCTTCGTTTGTATTGAAAATAATTGGATTACATTTGCTTTTAAGTTTGTTTATGTATTTTGAAGAATCGAATTATTATTCTTATTATTATGTTACATTTATATTACATTCTTACAGTTATTATGATACATTTATATGCTGTAAAATCATATTTTTTTGTAATTTTGGTGACTACAACAAACTCGCTTGTGTTGCATGTAAGTTAAAAAGTGTTTCCCGTTTAATAAATAAGTACTCAATCTTAACTAAATTTTGTTAGCTTATTTGAAACATATTAATTTAACGATTCTGAATATTTTAGCCCTTTAAGTGTAATATTTTTAATTCTACGGTACTTTTTTCAATGGATTTTCCGCGCGTCATTCTCGTCGCTAAGATTATTTGCTAAAACAATTTGTGTTAAATTATTCTTTGAATGTAATGAAATCTTTTTAAATTATTAGAAATACATGTCTTACAGCTCTATATCCCTTTGAATTTGATCCTCATATTTAAAATCATACGTGTTAAAAACATTTCCCAACATTTTTTTATATGATACAGCAACAGCAACAAGATACTGTAGATTCTACAGTTAATTGTTTTTGCATTTGCAAAGAACAAGAGAGTTCAGATACACCAAGTACTTCGAGTAAAAGTGTAGAAAAACGTACACAAGTGACAAGAGGACTGCCAACACTAAAAGCAGTTGTTCCATTATGGTCAAATTCAGTGAAGATTCATTTATTCCATACCCCAGTCATATGTTTTCATCGAAAACCCGACATAATATATAAAAACCTCAAATTATACGAAGCGTTTTCAAAAATTTCAAGTTTAGAATTCAATTCTTGCATCCGAATGATTGAATAATTAACATTTTTCAATGGAAAATTTGAAACTTTTTAATTCAAAAATTATTTAATATACTAAATTTTCAAAATTAGTCACTTCTAGTTAAAATTTCATCGAAAAAAAAATTGTTAAAAAAAATTTTTTTTTAATTATTTAAACAATATAAATAATTGATAGCGCCAGCTGAAATGTTTCTGATTTTGAATAATTTAGCATAACAAACATTTAAAAAAAAAATTCATCAAAATCGGTTCTGTTTTTGCGGGTTTAGAAGTTTTGACGATTTTTCCGCTTTATTGACTCGACTATAAACACAACACTAATATTAATTCTAATATAAAACACTAATTATTAAAACCGAACACTCCTTACGATAATTCTCAAAATTCTCTTGGTAAAATAGTTTAGCAGCTATTAAATGATTCGTGAAAGTAAATCTTTTGCTTCTTCACAAATACGGTTACATACTTCTTTACTGTCCTGAATTTTACATATACTACCAGAGTTACAGAAGGCCGAATTACGAATTTCTGCAATTGCTTTATAGAATTCGTTCAATGCCCTTTGAATTTTATAAGCATCAACATTTCTAGATTGCATTTGGTTGTATAATATTTCGACATGTGGCATAATTTTATGAAAAAGTTCTAGCCAAAATAAAAATGATTCATTTTTTAATAATGCCAAAAATCCCGTCGAAGCTCGAATAGTTACATCAGTAGTTTTTAAACATTGCAATTCAAAAAGTAAGCAAGGAAAACAAAATTTTTTAAGGCGTCACGCTGTATAATTCAAATTATTTTTTAAATGTGCGTTTTTTGTTACTGTACCACTTTTTATAAAATAAATTCCTCCAGTTTTATTTAATAAAGCCTATATTGGACTTTGACGCACTAATGAGCAACCCTGTATAGGTATATAATTAAATGTGTGGGGATTGCGGGGCAGTGCAGCTCGGGCCACATAGAGACTGACGGATGATGTTTTACAATGGGAGAGGTGCCCAAGAATATTACAATTAAAATTTTTTAGTTGTTTTACCTTTTTTGTGAAATAAAATAAGTAAACGGCTAAATCTGACTGTAATGACTTTTTTACTCATAATTTTTATGGGGATATTGCAGGTGCCCCCACTGCGTCGGCGCCTATGGATATATGTATATAACTAACCAACACGGAAACAGACTACTCGATTCTAGATTTAAATTTTTGAATTCTGTCTTGAAATAGTCAAATATTAATTTTGTTATTCAGATTTGTGTTCAGAGTTCACTGGTTTTTAGTTTCGTTTTACCTTGCAGGACAATTTCCAGCATTTATTGCATATTTGATGCTGTAATATTTGGTAGTTACATTAATATAGTTATCCTTTGTCCGTTGGAATTTTAACGCTTAGTTAATTATAATAAAGTAAATAAAAAAAATCCTAACCCTCTCTCACAGCAATAGTATACGAGTAGGTATTTTATAATAAACAATAAAGAATATTTTTACAGCAGCGGTACTCAAGTACTCGTAATATATTCTTTTACGTTGCCGGACTTCAGAATTCAAAACTCACAATTATTGATAGAATCTCAACTCGAAACATGAAATTTAGATCGCTGTTCTAGATTTCACACCTGAGATTTAAAATTTGAATCAGCTACCCATATTTTAAATACCAGTTTTTATTGTAAATTCCGATTTTCATTTTCGTTTGTTTAAATTTTTTTAATTTAAAAAAGAAGTGTAAACTATTATTTTAGGTGAATTTAAACAACTAAAAACTGATGGCTATGTTTATTTACAGACATAATAATAATAGCTGGAGCTTATCCACTCGATATACTATTTTTATTTAGTAAGTGAAATTCATGTAGTTTTCAGGTATTTTTGCAGTATAATTTAGTAGTTAATACAACCACTCTTTAGAATTCTACCTTTTACTTAGTTATAGTAAAATAAATTAATAAAGTCCACAGTTCCCACCACATTAACCATCAGTAATATTTTATAATAAATGGTATTTTCCTATACATCAGCTTTGCTCAAGCACGATAAATGAGTCTTATCTCGTAACTAAACGAAAAGTTGTCGTACTTCCCACAGCCAGTTCTTTTATTCATTAGATTTCTACCAAGTATATTATTATAGATAATAATTTAAATAATTTAATGTTAAATGCTTCTGTTTTGACAAGAACGACGTAAATGTGTGTACAATTTACTACGACGTTCTTACTGAATTAGAATTTCTTATATCCACGAACGTCTTACTATCATAAAACGTTTGCCTGACGAACGATATTTCTATTTTCTTTTAATTCACTTCGACGTTAACTTCTTATTATGATAGGTATTTTATTATTCTATGTGTAGCATTCTTGATAAACCGTTAGGAATTCACTTTTTTACTTTACTACTTTACTACTTGAAGAAATGAAGAATTCTGAATTGATTATTTCGACATAATCTGGCATACTTTGAAGCCTTTGGCGTTATTTAACGTCCAAACGTCCAAACGCAATCAGCTATGATTCTACAGCTAGTTGATTTTGATATTGAATTGCTGTTCATCTTCCTGGAAGGATGGGAGTTCAGCAGTTCAGATTGGTGATGTATTTGAATTTGTTTTCCATAGTGCATGTGTACTTTACGTGCAGAAATTAATGCAGCTGAGATTGTTAAATTTCTTAATATTAGAACTACTGAAGTACCTAGTTAATAAATTTCAAAATAACTTTGAGGCAGGTAAGATGTGGATATTTTTGATATTATTTAGTAAAATATCTACCCAATCAACTATGATTTTAGATCATAACTGAACGATTATACTCTCGAGTTTGAAATCGGAATTTAAGATTCAAATCTCAAATCTGAACTCGAACCATCGGACTTAAAATTAAATTACAGATAAAAATATGGATTAAATTTATAAATTGCAAACAAAGCAAGTAGTTATGTAATATTACAGGATTAAAAACCAAGATTTGTACTTACTTTAAAGTAAAAGGAAACAGCTTTTAACTACAAATTGCTTCCAAATAACCTTGTTTTCGAGAATCAAGCTTTTTAAGTTAACATTTGAGGTGTGCATGTTTGAAATGAATTTGAAATTCGAGATTTGAGATAACATATTATAAGTGTGACTTAAAATGTATTGCCGCTAGTGTTCTTCGAATTTTGAAGAATTAAAAATCATAATTTTTAACAAAAAACCTTAAAAAATCGCAACGAATTCGAAATTATTAAATAAACTTGTTGACGGTAAAAATTTGCACTTTATGTAACATGGATGAATTTGTTACTCTAAATCTCACAAACAAGTGGTTCTACATGTTTAATTTTGTTTTGAAAGTTTACATGTATTGGCGAAGGCAATGCCTTTTTGTCTCTCAATTCACAGTCTTTACTACAATACCCTGTTTCATAAACATATAGGGCTACACTTGATTTTCTAATCCAGTTCACAGAAAATTAACCATGTGCTCTTTAAACCTAATCCCAAAATGTTTTTTTGACCAATGTATTCTGAATGATTATGAAAAAAATTCATGCATAAATTCCTGCTCTTTCGATGGAATTTAGGGCTACTAAACGAATCCATGTGTTCAATTAAACAGATAAATGGATAAATCATCTTCTCCTCGAAGAAGGTTGGCAATTGGCAACCAACATGGCGATTTGGATCTTTGATGCGGCAGCTCTGAATAAGTTGTTACGATTTTTTTGCTTTGCCTCCGAATCGTATCATTTTTCTTGTTCAATTTGCCAATGTTGTGAGCGCGAAGAATTTTGTTGTTGTGTGTTTGTGTTTGTTTAACTTAAATTCTTTAATTTTCTTCAAAATTTCATACTTTTCTTAATTCTTTCATTTAAATATTTTTCCATAACTTATTTGTATTAATTTTAGATGCTTTCCTTAGTGAAATTTTGCCTATTAGTTATGCAGCTTGTTTTGCATAATTGTAATTGGGTTAGAGACTCACTGGTTTTAATATTTAGTACCTGCGCAGTAGATTCTTTTCCTGTCAGGTGTCGTGAATTGAGTCGAGTTCTTTCTCTTTTGGTGATTGACATTCCTTTGGAACAGATCTTTGAATTTTGGCTGAAATTTATTACTTTACGTTTCATATTTTAATGAACGTAATTTATTATTTATTCCGATGGTCGGAAGTTCTTGCTGTTATGTTTTATTAACAGTTTAATCATTTGCTTCGCACTATTAGTGGTGAGTTATTTTTTTTCTTAAATTTTCCTTAATCTCCATTTTCTTATTGAATTGGAATTTTCAGCACCTAATTGCACCTAACTTGAATTTATATGGTTGTAAATGGATTTATTTTCGGTCTGGAAGTGCTTTGTGTATTTTACCTGGATGGAATTTTTAATTTCCTTTTGTTAATTTTGAAACACGTGGAGGGACGCCATTTTCCTATGCTGTTAAGAAGTCATTACAGTTCAACTATATTTCCATTGAATAGTACTTCAAGTGTTGCTGTAATTCCAGAATTCACATGCTCATTTATCAAGGAAGGTTTATTGAGATAAATGTTTGTTAATATTTTTGTAATTTGATAAAATTTTACCTATTAATCAGATTAGATGCCTCACAGGTGTGCCCACCTGTTAGTTTTTTTGTAATTTTAATGCTTAACTAAATTTTGTCTTTTGTAAAAGTTATGGTGGTATAATTCAATCATGAATTAGATTTTTTATTAAATTTTATTTATAAATTTTGCCTTTTTGTCATTCTACTAATTCATGAATGAATTGTTAATATTTTTGATATTTAATCTTAAAATTATATTTGTAAGTACATTTAACTTGGTGTAATTTATTTATCAAGTCTTAACCAATTTTCTGGTCAACCTTTAATTGTTTTGTGTAATTAATTGGAATTCTGGCCTTGCGCCGACTTGAGTCCGAAAAAATAAATTGTTCGAATATTATTTAGGCTTTTATTATCGTTTTGATAAGTTTTCGTAGCAAAGTCAATAGAATTACAGTTAAACTATTTTCTAAGGTTGTTTAACCAAGAAATGCGTCTTCTACCTCGATTTTTTCTTCCTTGTATCTTTCTTTGTATTATTATTTATAATAAATTGTATCTTTCGGGCCCGCATTATGTGACCCAGTAATTGCAGCTTCCTGAATTTGATTGTGTTGATTATTTTTTTTTCCTTTCCCATTCTTCTCGTCACCCTATCTATGCAGCTTAGCTGTAAGATCCTTGTATTAGGTCCACACTTCAAATGCGTCCAATCTATCGCTTCTATTCCGTAGAACAACACATATACGTAGCATCTTATCAATCTAATCTTAAGGTCAAATTAAGGTCTTTGCTGCAAAACGTCCTTCTTATCCTCTCAAACACTTTCCTTGCTTGTCCAATTCTTAACCTGATTGCTTCCGTATATTCGTTGTTCTCATTGACAATTGTTCCCAAATATTTGTATTTATTTACCTTTTCTACCACTTCTCCGTGAATTGTCAAATTTTCTTGTTGTTGTGTTGCCTTTTTAGTGTTGGTCAATCAATTCTGTTCATTTCTACCACTTGATCGATCAATCTCTGCAGGTCTTCCAGAGCTTCCGCAAACAGTACAGTATCATCTGCGAACTCTATGTTGTTAATCGGTTTTCTGTTAATCTTAATCCTGATCGTTTCCGCTGATAGCGCTGAATTATGACTGCTGAATAAAATTGAAGAACATTGGTGAAAGCACACAGCACTGTCTTACGTCTCGTTGTATTTCAATTTCATCTGAAATCTCGTTTTCCTCTTTTACAACAGCAGATTTCTTAAATCTTTCAGATCTAGATTCTTCCCTTTAAGCATTTGAATAAGATGATTATGTTGGGCTCTATCTAAGGCCTTATTGTAGTCTAGGAAACAGACGTATAGTGGCTGATTGACATCCATGCATCTTTGAGCTAGAACATTGAATGCAATTAACACCTCTCTTGTTCCTAATGAATTTCTAAACCCAAATTGTGTTTCACTAATATCTTGTTCTAACTTCTTGAATATTCGCCGGTGTATAATCTTCAGGATTATTTTTCTGTGATCACTGCCTTCGCTTTTTTAGGTATTGAAACAAATGCTGATGTAAGCCATTCTGTAGCAATAACTCTCATGTTATAAACCGTCTTATACAAGTCTACTAATACTTCTATTTGTTGTTCCACAATAAGTTTCGTATTTCGTCCGGGGCAGCTGTTTTATTATACTTGGCTAATCTTATTGCGTGCTTCTTCTTTCGTTATGTCTCTTTCCTTGTCTACGATTTCTTCTACTACTTCTTGTTGTCTATCGTCTTCAAAAAGCTCTTGGGTATAATGTTTCCATCTTTCTAACTTTTCTTTCGTGTCTGGGATTATTTATTCATTTTGATCTAGTAAGATATTACCTTTACTCCTTTTGCTGATACCTGCTAATTCTTTAACTTTTGTATGAGCATTCCAGCTGTCATTTTTTGTCATTAATCCTTCTACTTCTCCACACTTATCTTCATACCATTTTTCTCCTGATTTCTGTGTGTATGCTTTTGTATATGTTCCCATTTTTATTTACATTTTCCTCCTTTCCATCAATTGTAATATCTCGTCTGTCATCCATGATTTATTTTTGTTGTTGTTGCTGTTCTTATTTTTGTTTAGCTTCAATACTTCTTCAGTCGAAATAATTAGCTTTATTTTGAAAGTTTTCCATTTTTCATTATTACTTTCGTTAGAGCCTGTCTCGATTTTACTTAGTTCTTCATTAATTCTTTCTGTTAATTGTTCCTTAATTTTTGGTTCTTGTATTTTCGATGTGGGTATCTTTGGTTTGTTTTGTTGGGTCATCAACTTCTTAAGCTTCACTTCTATTTTTACTAATAGTGGATTGTGGTTTGTTATTATGTCTGCGCAAGGGTAAGTTTTGGCTGATTTAATGGAGTTTATTAATTAGGAAGTAATCTATTTGATCTCTAACAATATTGTTGATGTTATCTGCTGGCGATATCCACGTATACAGACTTCTTTCTGGAAGTCTGTAGTAGGTGTTCGTAATTACTAGGTATTTTTCTTGACGAAATGATTTTTGATAAGGACTTATTCGGACCGATATCAAGTTTCGAACTATACGTTTTGTTTAGCACATCGCATGATTACTCAACAATTTAGGAATTGAGAGCAAAATGACTTTTGGGGGTAGCTCAAGCTCCGTCTGGCAATCTAAAGGACGTTGACTTAGTTTCTTAGGCAAGTTTTATTAAAATCCAAGAAGTAAACCGTCAAGGTCATAGTAAAGATTTACAGTTTAACTACAAGAAATGTCCAAACGTTTCGACTAAAAAATTTAAACTCCTCATAATTACAGGTCTCGTCTTGTTTTTACGAGTTTCAAATATGAACATAAACAAACACCATCCAAAGAATAAAAAATTAATTATCAATAAACTTTTTATGTTCGTCTTAATTGTATGCTTTATCATAATACGAACGTGACTTTATTTTAAAAAGGCATCGCATCAGGGGGTAGTATACAATTTAAATGTCAAAAATTAAATCGCGTTAGTGGCGGCCATAATATATTTGGAGACGTTCTCGATATTTCAAAATGTTAAAAAGTTACTAATCTTCAAGGATTTTTGAAAATTTTTTTTTTTATTTCTTTATTAAAAAAGATAGGTTTTGGATGGATTTCTTCATAATTAAAATTGATAATAAATTTTTGTTTTAATATTCATAAAGTACACTAGTTTCTCTAGGACTTTACGAATTGTGGTATTTTAATTAATTAAAGAACGCCTGTAATATCGCATTTTATTCTTATTTTATATTATTCGATGACAAACGCCGATATAAAATGAAATAACTCCTTCTAGAATTTTTTTAATGAATTCATATTTGGCCATGTCCTAGAGAAATTGCTTATCTCGCATTTGCTGTAAAAAAGTCTTAATTAACTAGATTCTTGTAAGAAAAATCTATTCACAATTAAATTATAAAATCAGAGAAACTTAAATGACTATGTTGCTCTAACCGACAAGGATGGCCTATCTGACATCTTTGTCTATTACCTGACTGCAATATTCCAAGCCCTTGGATATGGAAATCCCCAAGAATTTTAGAAATAATTACAAAACGTTTTTGTCACAAACCTGGTTTTGTGTGAGTAATGGATAATCAGTCTTTAAAGAGCGTATTATGTAAACAATACTAACGTTTCCTGATCAATAAATGTGACTTAGTTTTTAGTCTTCTGCTGCTTAGGCTCTACCAATAATAATAGATTTATACTGTATATAAAAATACAAGAATCCATTCCGGAAATTTGATTTATAGGGCTGCAATTGAAAAGCCATGTCTAGTGCTCTAACAAATTATATGTGGTTTTAAAGCAAGATTTGTCGAATTAGTTATAAAATTAATAGGATAACGGGTTATGGTTACACAAAACCCAAAAATAAAGCAATTTATTTTTTCTACTCCCATGCATAAAGTAGTAGTTTCACATACTGATCGCAGTACGTAAAATCGTATTCTTTACATCGATGCGTGAAGTGCAATGCATTTCTTATGTAGTTTGTTTTACGCATTTCTGCCTTTTCGGCACGGGTAAACACTTCAATAGATTGCTGTGCTTGTTTTTTGTTTGAACGATGAATTTGTGAGAACTGTCAAGTGAAGTGAACGTTTGCTAATTTAACTCATTTTTGAAGTTTGAGTTGAAGTCGTAGAAAAAGTATAGTGTGCAACACATACGTGAAGCCTTTTTTACACTCATGTGCTTGTGACACTCGCCTTTCGGCTCGTGTCGCAAACTGCAGACTCGTATAAAAAGTTCAGCTTCACGCACTTGTTACACAATATACTCTAAGGTATTTATGATAATAATAAAGATTAAACGTATTACGAGTATGTTATAAATTATATCAATCAGAAATACCAGTTGACTAATAACGATCTTTAGTTTCGATCTGCTTCATTAGATGATGCCTAAGACCTTTACAAAAAATTATTTATTGTTAAAAATCGAAAATGAATTAATGCATAAATCCAAGGCACTTCAAAATGTTGAAAAGCAAATCCTCGGGCATCAAGAAATCCAACCATTGAACTTTGTCACAAGGTAAAATAGGGCAGGAGTGCATGTTCGACCAGTAGGGGTAGTACCTATCTACCTATACAGCTAAAATGTCAAAAATTAAATCGCGTTATTGGCGTCCATAATGTATTTGGAGACGTTGTTAAGAAGTTATTAATCTTAAAAAAATTTTGAAAATTTTTTTGTATTTTTTGATTTAAAAAAATAGGTTTTGAATGGTTTTTTTCGTAATTAAAATTGATAATAAATTTTTGTTTTAACATTCAATAAGTATACTAGTTTCTCTAGGACTTCACAAATTCTGGATTTTAATTAACTAAAGAACGCCTGTAAAATCGAATTTTTATTCTTATTTATATTCTTCGATAAAAAATGCCGATATAAAATGAAATAACTCCTTGTAGAATTTTTTTAATGAACTCATATTTGGCCATGTCCTAGAGAAATTGCGTCTCTCGCGTTTGCTGCAAAAAAGTCTTAATTATCTAGATTCTTGTAAGAAAAATCCATTCATAATTAAATTATAAAATCGGAGAAACGACTATGTTGTTCTAAACGACAAGGATGGCTTATCAGACATCTTTGTCTATACCTGACTGCAATATTCCAAGCCCTTAGAAATGAAAATTCTCAAGAATTTTAGAAATTGCAAAACGTTTTTGTTGCGGAGCTGGTTTTGAGGTTTTGTGTGAGTAATCCGTAATCAGTTTTTAAAGAGCGTATTATGTAAACAATGGTGACGTTTCCTTATCAATAAATGTTACTTATACATAGTTTTAGTCTTCTGCTGCTTATGCTTTACCAGAGTTGTTTTACGGATGTTCTTGTGTTTTTGAGACAACCGTGTAACCTTATTTCTTTTGTAGAGTGGTAATTATAGATTTACATATACTGCATATAAAAATACAAAAATCCATTCGGGAAATTTGATTTATAGGGCTGCAATTGAAAAGCCATGTCTAGCGCTCTAATAAATTATATGAAGTTTTAAAGCAAGATTTAAAATAAATATCTAATTTTTTGGCATATCAGTACTTAAAACGACTTTATGCTATCAAGTTTTCAATTTTATTTTGCATTTAAGTAAGCATGAATTTACTTTACTTTTATCAGCAAATACACAGAAGTAGGAGTTACCTTAAAAAAATTTTCTGCCAAAATTAGAATGTAAAATTCAAAGAATTACGAATATCCTTGAAGCCGCCGTCAGTTACCTGAAGCTTTGCATTTACTTATTTACAAGCAGATCGTTTACCAAGAATTGTTGCAGATATTTCTGTATGTAGTACCAAATGTTCTATCCTTATCGCCTTATTGCCTTATCTAGGGCTACGTGTTAGGGATTCACCTAGTATTATTTATATGTGCACAGCAAGCTTAGCTCTAAATTCAAAAAAATCGTGTAATTCTAAAACAACAACGTAGGTCGTAACACTTACGACGAAATTTCGTTTTATTTATGATATTTATTTGTATAATGAGTTTTTCTCTAAAATTTCTTGCATTTTCTAAAACGTAAATTATACTTAAAATGTTGCAGTAGAACGCAGCATTTGATGGAAAATGTAAATTGACAAGAGTAAACTAAATAAATATCTTATATTTTAAAATCAAAAAAGTTGTTAAGTGGAAACTAGTTAAATAGAAAATTTGTCTGCACTCTTGGAAGATAGTTACTAATGTAACATTTTTTTAATAAGAAACGCTAAATTCTATGCCCTTTTGTTTTTAAATAAGTACAATTATTCACTTACGGTAGACACATAAGAAATAATTCCAGTTTTAAGAAGTTTTATAGATTATGGGTACATTTCTAGTATTTTTTGTTTGTTAATTAAAATAGACACCCCCTAATAAATATTATTGTTCCAACTACATGTTAATTATTTTCAAGTAAAATAATAATTGTCTGTATAGTTAATTTTATACCTATAACAAAGAATAGTAGGTACTCGGACTTCCATAGTTTTTCAACAGGATTTGTATAACTTGTCACTTAAGATTAAGATTTCGAGGGTTAAATTTATGACAGCAAGCCCCTTTAACACATCGTTTTAGGTGGTTTAGGTTTGTATTTTGTTGTATGTACGTCAGATAAACGTAGAGAAAAAACGTGTAAGGTAAGTTGCATATTTTAAGGGGCAATTTTAAAATTACCACTCTGGCGGAAAAGTTTGGCGTGACTTGGTGTAGCTCCACCTTAAGGCGTAACGCATAATTCCTTTGCTGACATTTATAATTAAAGGTTTCAATTTTATCAACTTCTAATTTTACAAACTCGAATTTCAAGACTACGAACATCTGTCATTATTCTTTCTACAAGTCTATTATTATGATAATAAAATCCGACGTTGGAAAACTCACACAGAATTTTAATGTTTGTCCCTTTTTTTCAGCCGACCCTGCCCTAAGTAAGATGTTAAGTTCCTAAATAAAAAACGTCTTTAATGCTTTGAATCCTTTCATTCGAGCAGTCCTTTAGGAAAAGAAAAAATCCTTTGTTGCAATAGAATGTCTTAGCTTGCAAGTTTTTGTAACCTTTATTTTGGAGAATTCGGTGGAATAAATTTTCATTTTCCTTTAAGAGTCATTAAATATCGGTGCCAGTGATTGTGCTCTTGTTTCTGAAAACCAGTAAACATATCGATTTCGTATTGTTACGAGTTTTCTTATGTACCGATCAAATTTCAATAGGCTCGGTATATAAAAGGTTTCCGATCTGCCCCAAGACGGTTTCCTTGGACCTTGGTTACATATTACAAGTATGTTAAAGAGAAAGTACCGATATGTTTTAAATTGTTATGTTTGGGGAAAATGAAATTTTTAAAAATGAGTTTTTATTTTTAAATATAAATATTTTGAACACATGTTTATAGTTTTAAGTGACATAGTTATTTACAAAACTATTCCAATTTTAAAATATTCTTTTCTTAGATATTTTCTTCCGTAGTTACTTGTTCAACCTTTAAAATTTTAGCAACTGTTGGCTCTTCCTTCTTTATTTATCTTTATTTTCAGCCCTGTTTAATCCATTTGTTGATATAAATCTCCTCGTTTTGCTTTCTATTTCTTTCTCAGTTGAGTCTGCTACATGAATCACTCATGAAATTAAAAAAAAGTTAGTATTTTTTGATTAAATCTGTCTCTAATTTCTAAGGACGATCCAAAACTAATTAAAAAAGTAAAACGATATTTGCTCTTCAGTTCAAAGTATTTTATAAAAAGTTAGTTTTAAAAATAAAGCCATTAATTGGAGTATTACCTATAATATGAACGGAGGATTGCAAAGATTTCTTAAGCAAAGTTTATTTTTAAGGTTTATTTAAGGAAATCCATTAAACATTTTCAGATTTTTATAGATACGTTTTGAGTAATTCGAATAATATTAAACGAACAGAATAAACCTATTCGAATTATAACATTGTGATTTTAGCTATTTTTAATCTGATGCTGATCCTTAATCTCAGCTGCAAAGCTTTAGTATTGGTGGTAACAATTTTTTAACAAATCATTTAAATGTGATTAGTTACGAATTGAACGTGATTCACATTGAAAACTGTGCAACTTAACAGTTCTTCAATAAATTAAAGTGCCTCTTACAAACGAATATGAATTTCTTCAGTTTATACAAAACAGCAAAGATCTACAATCAGATTATTAAATAAGTAGGCACGACTGTTAAATGTTAACGACGATAAAAGCATTACAAAACGATTCCTACATACCGCCATTAACTAACATAGCACGACATATGTCTGAGTAAAATTATTTACCACCGAAGAAGCTGTCAATTAAAACCATTGCAAGTGACACCTGAACGGAGGGAACTTGGCAGCGTTTTCATTAGAAAATGCATAAATCAAATATAACTGCATCGTAATTCCAGAAGTGCTTATGCTTTTGCTCGGTGCTTGCTCGTAAATCACAAGAAAATAATCTACGAAACAATGGGAATCGTGCTACTGCGTTACAAAAATGAGGACGTTTAAATCAATTTTTTAAGCGAAATCACATAACTATAAAGTTGAACTTTTATAGCTGGCATTTTTAGAGCAACACTTCATGCAGTGATGGGAAAATAAAATTGAAAAATAGATTGTAAGCCGACATGGAAGCTAAAGTTCCAACGTACAGTTTTTCTTTTAGAAAATAAAGAAAATTTGGCTATTTTAATTAAATTAGAATTCAAAACAAAAATGATTTCGTTAGATTTCAAAAATGCCTTTATAACTCGAACCATGAAATATAGTACTTAATCTTCAAAAATTATCTTTGATTTTTAGAGACAATACCTTTTAAGGGTGCATTTTTTCTTAAGAAGGTTTAAATCCTACAAGTTTTTATTTACAAAACCACATCGCTGATGTGAAATCCTTAATTATTACAAAAATTAAAGTAAACGTTTTGAAGAAGAAATTCAAAATGAAAAAAGCAACAAAATCCTAAAATTTTAATATTAATTTTTATAGACACAACTTTAAATCAAAATATTTTAAATAAGTTTGTAGTAGATTAATTAAGAAATCCTTTCCATAATTTAATCCGTAAACAGAATATTCATAAATATAATTTCGAAGTTAGAGTAAAAGTTGTGTTTCCAGCTATAGACTTCGAGAAAATTTATAACATTTAAATAAAATATGCACAAGAATGCGTTGACGGAATTAAAATGTGTTAAAATATGCAAAATGGGTGCTCATATTTTAATGCGAATTAATTTATTAAAGTTTCTTATTCAGCAAAGCTTAGGTGAAATAATTTTGGTTAGTTACATTTGAACAAAACTGCCTTTTTTTGAAACATGTAAACATTCTTTCTTTTTTTTTTCTTTCTTTCTCTTTTACCCTCTTATACCTTTACAATGTCGAGGGGGCCTGGCACATCGAGCCGCAGAGGGGTCACCCATCCAAGTTCTGGCCAAGCAGACCTTTGCTTAACTCTCAATATTTCAGTATTACCTTCACTGCTGTACTGCCGGTAAACATTCTAAGACTCAAATTATTTCAAAAATTGGTATTTGCACTTTTCATGAGTTTTCTGTTGACTCAATCAAGGAAATATAGTGGAACTCCCGTAAGTCCAACTCCTGTAACTCGAAATTTTCTTTAACTCGAATATTTGTGCGTTTACTGTTGAGTTTATATGCATATTAATCTTCTTAACACGAATTTCTCTAACTCGAATTTATCTGTAACTCGAATTTTTTGCTGGGATTTTGGTGGTTCGAGTTAGAGAAGTTCCACTTTTATTTTATTTAGGAGATTATAAGGAAAGCGCAATTTTATTGTATCTCTTTAGATGGCATATAAGGAAACGTTTACCAGAAATGGCGATTACCAGATAAAATGCCCAGCATGGACCAAAGCTAGCTCAAATTGGTTGGTTAAGTTCAGAAAGGTAGCGGCTTAGAGAAGAAAACTTACAACTACAAGTTAGAAAGCTGAAAGAGACGGAAGAACTCTCCAAAAGAAGGGTCTATATTCAGAATGGACGGCCAGAAATAGCAGCTGTCTTAAGATGGAAAACTAGTCATAAACCTGCATTTTCTGAGCATGGTGAATTAAAACTGAATTACCCACAATAGAAATGAATACGACATGGACATGGACATGGAAATAGAATACTTTAAATATTTTAGGGGGGTAAAAATCCAGCAAAAAAAGGAATTAAAAACTAAATTGAATACAAAATATACATCAATATGCGCTGAATCGAAATCGATACAAACGACGAACCAGAGCCTGCTAGCTATATTCAAGTAACGTAAACTATGTACAATGTGATTTTTTAAAAACTCAATTGCAGCAGGCCGTATTCTGTCTTAATGACCTTAGAACTGTCTGTATTAAGTCAGAATACGGCCTGCTGCAATTGAGTTTTTAAAAAATCACATTGTATGTAAAATAGTAAGGTTTAGACCTGAGACCCTAATTGACTTAGTTTTAAAAATCTGATTACCTCAAGTCAAGGCACCAACGAATTGGCCTAGCGAGTTTATCTATAACTCGAACCAATTCGAGCCTGGGCATAACAACGACACATTAAGTGGGATATACTAAAAGAATAAAAGGAGGCTTGCTGCACTATAAAAAAAGATTAGAAGTGAATGTTCCATGGGTGGAAATCCCTTGAGTTCGGCAAAATTCTACCGGGCGTCTTACATTGTTTCAAAGCATATTAGATGCATTTCATTTTAAGACACTTTGTAGTTGGGTAATGCCATATGCCAATGACCAAATTAGTTGACCTGCGTTAAAATTTGTGGCGCCTGCAAACTTAGTTATCGCTCAATTAATAAATAAATTGAAGCCATAGTCATAATTAAATCAGTAGCTTCTGGGTTAGAAATAACTTACTGTTTTATCGACTATCGTAAAGGGATTCATCAGGTGTTAGGTAACTCAACGTGCCAACTAGGCCAGATGCTAAATCCTTCTACAGAAATGGAGAAGCCAGTCAACCGGAATGACGGTTGACGAAGATAGACTTACATATGTCAGAAAGAGGAAAACCAGCGTTGTGATTCAAATTGTGAAGGCTCTTAATTATTTCGATGACTTGGTGAACTTTTCTGTTAAAAACAATAGAGAAATTTGGAGATGACAAACGATTCAGTAGTAGTAGACTGCAAAACAAGACTTAATTTCAAGCACTACTTATGTTCAGAGATACCTGTATGTATACAACGGCAAGCTTTTCCAATATACACCAAATCACACAAACCAGGAAGGCTGTAAATACCTCTTGATGATAGAGCTTTAGGTTGTCCTTTATTGAAGGAGGTATAGGTGAAATCTTTGAGGCGCTTTGAAAATAGCTTTGATGATGTGCTTTTGGAGAAGGCAATAAGAATGTAACTTTAAGCGGGCTGGTGCTTTGAGGACTTTTTAATTGCATAAAATGGAGATGCTCTTTTCCATGACTTTCTTAAAGTCCCTTTTATAGCAGCCGTTTTTAATTAATTTTCTTTGAATATGGTTTAACCCGACTTTAAGACCTTTCGGGAAACCGAAACTGCACTGTGAATGAGATAGCTTATCACAGAAAATGTATGTGCGAGCGATGATGAGACTTCTTCTGAAGGTATCTGGGTATTTTTTTAGGTGAAATACGGAGACTTCCACGGTCAGTGTCAGTGTTAAAAGAACGTCTTTCGGGTTGGGACCGTGTCATTGTTGAGAAAGAAGAACGCAACGTTTCGCCGGCTTTCTTAAGGGGCTTCATCAGGAGAAAATGGGGGGACACTAAAAGCCTTAAAGCTTCAACCCCTTCATCAAGAGGCGTCTATAGCATCCACTATTCTGGTGATTTAGTGTATATTAGAGAAAGTGGTCGCTCAGTACACACACGTATCTCTGTGAACACAAACGTTGTTGTTTGAAAAATCTTCGATCATCGCCAATGCTCCTCATTTTTTTAACAGGAAAATCTGTGAGGCTATTGTAATTATCAAGACCCCTAGCAGTTACTGACTCCGCCCCTTCCACTCCTGATCAATCGTCATCTTTATCAGATACGTTTAACCGGTTATAGCCAGTATAAAATCCCTTTCTTCCGTTTTTCTTCAGAAAGACTTTGAACGATGGCCACCATTGACGCTTACGATCCAGCGTTAGATGGAGGCCGATCACATCGCCGCAGAAGCCATGGAAGCCACCACCAGCCCGGAAGATGTACCAGCCAGGAAGGCCCAGAAAGTCGCCGTAGCGGCTGAAGCCGCCCTCACCGTTGAAGCCACACCCATCGAAGATGCAACTGCAGATGACGATTTCCAGCCTCCGAAGAAAGGGCGAAAACGGAAGCACAAGAGGCCCGTGAAGCCAGAGTCTCACATACTAGAGAGCCCCACCTCCAACAGGTTATCTCCCCCTCCCTCCCGATGTCCATCTTGACATTCAAACCCCCGAAGCCCCCCGCGCTCCTTCCGTTATCCCTCGAACGAAGAATAATTGGGTAGCGATTTCCGCGGAACTTTGCTCCAGAAATCTTAACTTTACCAAAGCTAAGACCGTCGCCGACGGATTTAGGTTGTCCGCCGCCAACGTTGAGAATTACCGCGTTCATCACTCAACAAAAGCTACCTTTCTACACCTACGACCTGGTGGCGGAAAAACCTCTGAAGGTGGTGCTCTGAGGTATTCCGGTGCCGATCGGCGTCGCCGACGTGAAGGAAGATCTCGAGAAACAGGGATACTTCTTGATCTCTGTGGCTAGAATGCGTCGCGGCCGGGACAGCATCCCCATGCCTCTAGTTCTAGCCAACCTGACTAAATCTAGCAAGGCCAAGGAGATTTTGCATGCCAAAACCATCCTGTCCCCCAGAATCACGGTAGAGTCACCGCGAAGCAGAACCCAGATCGGGTAGTGCCATCTCTGCCAGAAGTTCGGTCACACCCAGAGATGCTGCCATGCCGCTCCGAGATGTGTGAAGTGTGCAGCGGCGCACCACACCGGGGAATGTGAGAGGCCACGGGACGTTCCCGCCACGTGCGCCACCTGTAACGGCGCCAACCCCCCGGAAGTCTGCGACCGTTTCCCGTGCTGCTGGTAGTTACGCTGCCGCCGTCGTACAAAAGAAGAGTCCTCGGAATGTCGTTCCAACAACTTCACAATTCCAACCGCAACCTTTCACGTCTGCAACCATCCCTTCCGCCACCCAGGCGACTTCTGTGGTGACCCCGACCGGCCCTGCCTAGTCCACGGCTGCAGTTTTCAATTGGGGCTCCATAAGGAGCTTTGCTCCAGGATAGACTTCACCCGTCTGGCCGCTCTGGCCAAGGGCATCTTATCTGCCCTTGGGGTCCTTGGGGATGTAAAAGGTGCCATGTCCTCCTAAGCCATGCTTAGAATTACCAGAACCTATTCACACCTCATCATGGGTAAATCCAGTAAGATTTGTTTTCTTTACAGGTTAACGAGAACTTCAGGTCCTTCGGAGTCCACGATGAAGAGGATCACCTCCGACGAAAGTGGCTACTTTTGCTCGTCCCCGGCAAGTTGAAGGGACATCTGAATGGACCAGTTCAGACAAGATCAACATAAAACTCCAAACGCCAAGTAGAAGACCCACAGATGAGGGAGGTGTGAGACTAAGTCTCGGTCTTGCTTGGTTTACAAGTTGAGTTACCGTATCCTTCTTCCTCTTGCTAAAAGAGTTTCGCCTTTGGTGTGGTTCACATGTTGAGTAACCGTGCTCTTTTAGTGCCCCTATTTCCTCCCGATGAAGCCCCTTAAGAAAGTGAGCGAGACGTTGAGTTTTTCTTTCCCAATAGTGACACGGTCCCAATCCGGATGACGTTATTTTAACATTATTTAGGTTTGCGATAAACTGAATCTCTTAATAGACTATTTGAATGTCGGGCTACTAGGGCATCAATCCTACATCTATTGTGTGAATTTAATATTGGGATGGTAATTATTGATATGACTTAAGAACTATGTAAGGCATATTCTCCAAGGTAGTCAAATTATGAAAGCGTCGTCAACATAGAGAGACAAGACCTTTGCATATAATTCAGAAAACTGCCTTGAAAGGTTTCATGAAAATATTATCTGCTATTGGACAAAGAGGAGAATCCAAGGTCGTGCCTGAAACCTGCGTGAAAAATTAGTTACGGATAATTATGTAGTCAAGTTCACAAATTAGTAGTAATTTGAAAACTGGTCTTATGCCAATGAACAGGATAAAACTCAAAAGCTCTGCACTTCTACTAATAAACGGTAACTCTAATCGTGGAGCACCTTTACTGGATGAACTGCGCATCGTGGGTGGGTAGGCCCAGGTGACAGGTCGCCCAGCTTGCTGTCCATGACCGTTGAGGCGTACCAGCATGATTTTTGTAGAGAAGGAGAAGGCCGTTTGAATAACGAACCATGGAACCCTTTTATGGGGTTAATGGGAATGAAGCAATTTGAAAAGTAGAATACCCTCGAACTAGTTATTAAGAGTTGACATGTCTTTTGGTCGTCAGATTAAGGGAGAATTATGGCTAGGAGTTTTTTAGAAAGTTCATTTTTTTGTCGAAAGCGTTAGGGTTTTTTATGTTAACCTTTTTTTTTCTTTGATGCTGATTAAAGCGTATGGACGCAAGTCGAGGGCATAATATCGAAGATCGTGTTAACAGTATAAGATGGAGAGAAATCGAAGAGGTGTAAATCTATAGATATGATCTTTATACCTGTTGATGGTGATAATGACAAATAAAATTTTCAGACAATAACCTGTACTTAATTTTGTTAAATCCTTAAGGTGGAACTTCTCTCATGGGGAAACCTTGGTTTTGAATTTTGAGGATATTTAGCGTACACCTATTCTTACCTAAGTAACACTTTCGATAGTTTGTTTTTTTGCACCAATGGTTTTTATGACCCTTTTATACTTTGCGAAAAGTGGTAGAGTATTAGAGGAAGATGTAGATGTATCTCTATGGTAGAAATACTTTGCAAGGCGATGTCAACATAATTGTGGAAAAAGTAGTAAAGTAGTAATTAATCTTCAAACAAGTTTGCTTTTTTAATTTAAATCAAAAAGAGTGATGCCGGATATAGATAAATAAATCAATGAAATGTGACGGTTTTTTCTTCCAAATTTTAAACAATTCCTGAATTTAAAAATTTTAAAAGGAAATTAGTTTAGATAATTTAGTGCAACTATTTAAATAAAATACAATATTCCTGCAAAAAATGCAGCTAAATTTGTGCGGGAAGTTCCCCCTTAAGTGCTTTTAATTTCAATCTTGCAGCTTCAAATTGAACCAGAAAACGTGTAAAGCTTAATTAGATCGAATAGTTCTCGACTAAATTTGCTCCTCGAAGTCTCATATAAATGGCAGAACTGAAACTCAATCTATAAACAGGTCATTACTTTAAAAAACTAGTTTTTCTACGAGTTTATAGAGCAGTGATGTGCTTTAATCAGGATTTATATAATGTTAATATCGATTTTTCAGTAAATTAGTTGAGATGCGACGCGTTATTTATATCACCCATCACATTTCATTAGACAAACGAAGCAATTTATATTCAGAATTTGTCCGCGAACCTTAAAACCTAATTAGAAAATACTCCATTATTAATGTAGTAAATTAATTTACTGCATCGGTATTATTAATGTTAGATAATTTCTTAACGGTAGGTACGATTCCCTTGGATAAAGATTAACTCTGTTTATTTATTAGACAGAGCGAATATAGAATTTCTTATAAAGAAAATCCGATGCGAATATTTCTTTAATAATGCTGTAAATTTATATCCCAATTACTACTTCCAGTTCTTGTGGTATTCGTTAACTACAATTTATGGTACGTGTAATTATAAGAACAAGAAATAAACACATTTTAGATATTTCAGTACCAGTAGTATTATTAAACTAGTTGGTAGATCACCGTCATTATCTACTGAAATTATTTACTTAGTAGATTTATTTGTTAATACAACGTGTAATTTAACTAACTTTCATTTTTATTTTGAAACAAATTAGTAAAAAAATAGAAGAAAGAACCCAAAATCTTATCATTAATATTTTGAAACAAATCATTTTTGCACGATTTACTTCGTAGAACTTAAACAAACACCTGATAAGAACTGCATAAAATTAATCAATTATTGATTTTAAACGAATGAAGACAAATCGCCGTAAATGTTTTCAATTATAATTAAATTTACGCCTCCTTCACGTCAGTATTGTAAGTGATTGATTCGTGGGTAGAGAAAATTGGATAAATTTGATGTGACCACAACTCGATTTTAGCTTAAATTAATTTGATTATTCGTTTATAAAAGGAATGAGATATTTTTGTACAGACGTAGGTGTGTAAATTTCGTATATTTTATTTTCAGTATAATTAATGTCGGAAAACTTTGCCGTGTCAATTTAAATTTTTGATATTTTAAATTAGGAGCCGAATATTGTGAGAACTTACTTATTTAAGACAGTTATACTCGAGAGGTTTGGGATTGCTGATATTTATAAACTCCAGAACTCTTAAAAAGGAAGTTTTAAATAGAATATGTAAAAGTTTTAAATAAGTTAGAAATTTGTTTGTTTCTACCATTTAGAAATTAAGAGGAGAAGAATATATCCCACTTTTTAACGATTTTTCATGTCTTCAAACAGATTTGATTAGTCCGTAAATAAAAATCATAAAAAGATTTATAACAATACTTTCAAGCAAATCCCTAAAGAAATCATTTATATTTGTTCGCTTCGAAGAAATTAGCATAAAATAAATGAAAAGAAGACTCACCAACTTTTCTTCGCACGTGCCTTATTGACTGTCTGTATTATTTTTTCTGTTTTGATGGATGTATTTCCGACAGAGTGTTATACGGTGAATTTAAAGATGAAATAGCGGAATAGGCTGATTTATTGTTCTACCTGTCTAAAGCTTCTTGATGTGGTATATCCTGTTATGTACGTGTCAGTTTGTATGTTTCCACGTTTCCTGAAAAAGAAGTTAAGTTTAATGTATTGAATAATTAAACGAATTACGCACGATGCATATCCTATCACGAGGGTTCTCTATATCCTTCACAAATAAAGCCTGAGTAAATTAATATATTTCTAAAGAAATTTTTGACGTATTCCGCATGGTTCTTGTTTACTTATATATTTTTTTCTGATTTGAAGGTATTTGTATATGGCAAGAGCGTGGAAGGTTTTTGAGCATCCAGCCGGACTGTAGACAGGCATCCAGAAAATACCTGTTTTTGTAGTTTATAGGGTGTTCTTCTGGACACAACGAGCTTATAACTGAGATCAAAAATTGGCTAAAAATTAAGCGAAAAGTTCTACATACAAAACTTAGTCCCTAGATTGAACAACTACTTGCTTGGGGAATCATGGTGAATACGAATAGAGTTCTAACCAGTGATATCCTCTACTTACATAATCTACCATTCAAGTTTTGAGAGCGTAACACATGGTATAGTTTTCAAAGGCATTTGATATCAACATAAGAAATTAAAATCACAGCTTTCTATGGCTTGAAAACATTGCAAATGCATTATAAATTTTTTGTTTTAATCAATTCCTTCTAAACGAATAATTCTTATCGCTAAAATAAAAGTTTCCTGCACAGTACTTCTTAATTTAGGCAAAACTGAGTACAAATGCAGAAAAAATATTCATAGAAACGAATAATAAGTACCTATAGGTAATACTTGAATGGTATATACCATTCTCTATACATACATGAATTGGAATGTAAAAGTTTATATTCCCATATTTTCCATTATTTCGATTTTATATTTTCAGGTGAAGAACAACAAAAAGAAAAATAAGCAACTGCCACGTAATTTTCTATAAAAAATACTCCTTCTTTCAGAAACTAAAGCATTGTTGACACTGTTCAGTTATTGAAAATTGGATATACACAGAAAGGACCAAATTAAATGTAATTATCCTCGATAATGCACTTCGAAAATTTTGATTCATTAGAGATTTGACATTGGACCTTTAAATTGGAATGAAAGACACGTAGAATGCATGTACGATTGTTTTAAACTGAAAAAGGTTATGATTTGAATTTAGTATAGTTACGTATTGGTTTTGATATTATTTTATGAATTTGGAATGAGTAACTGGATTTTACTTTACAGACTTTACATGTCGATAATAAAAGATATTCCATACCTATGAAAAAATAAAAATAGATCAACTTAAAGTTTACCAATTATTACATTTTTAAATTTAAACTTAATGAATGTAAAATGTTACGCTTTTCAGTAAATATCCTAAATTTTGATACCTACTCATAAAGTGGGAAATTAATATGAAGCTCTACAAAGAAATTTATGTAGCTGAAAACATAATTAATGTAATGCTAGTGATCAACATATCATCAGTATTACTTAGAAAGCCAAACAGAAAATTAAAGTTGCAAGATATAAATTTGTAATTTTATATGAATTGCAATTAAAGATGACCAGAAACTGTTTTCCAGGATATTGTAACGAGATGCATCAGCACACGTGTGGGATCATATGCGTCATCCACCGACAAGCTTCCACAGCGGTCGACGGTTACTCATTCTCGCGCGACTACGGGAACTTTCTGGAATGCAGTTCTCGAAGGACGAAGCTGGGATATACAGGGTGGTGACTCGAACACCCGAACATAGGGATTTAACATGTAAAATCATATTTTCGTAATTTCCTGCTCGCCTAATTATTTTAGGTAAAAAAGCTTCAAATAAAAGTTGTAGAGCATAAAATTCTGCATCTGAATCAATAAACAAAATTAATTTTGCGTCCCTTGTAACCTCAGAAATTAGGTATGAAAATGACGTAAATCACCCCAAAAATAGCGATAGCCATGGAATTGAAACAAAAATTAACAAATGTTAACGAAGAGTTTCGCGTCTGGCTTGGTTGACAAGTTGAGTTACCGCTATCCTTCTGCCTCTTGCTAAAAGAGTTTCGCCTCTGGCGTGGTTGACACGTTGAGTTACCGTGCTCTTTTAGTGCTCCCTTTCCTCCTGAAGAAGCCTGTTATAAAAGTGGGCAAAACGTTGAGTCTTTTGTCTCAAAATGACACGGTCCCAATCCGGAAGAGGTTTTGTTAATACTGACACTGGCCGTGGAAGTCTTCGAATTGTTGTTTACAAGTTTGCCCGAAATTGCCAGAAAACAGAATCAGTAGATAATTACAAATAATTAAGAACGACATGTATAGACAGCAATTAGAGATTGAGTTTATAAAATGATAAATAGTGGAAGGACATTTGAGATGGTTTAGACATGTATTTTGTATGCCGACAAAGAGATTTATAAAAAAAGGTATGAAACAAAAGCACAAACAAGTATTAAACATGAAGAGCAAGAAGAATGCAGTACAATGAGATAAAATAAAAGAAAACGATGAAGAAGTAAAGTAGAAGTAAGAGGAAGAATTAGAAGGAGAAAGAGAAATAGAAAAGAAAAAGAAGGAAAACTTTAAAGTTTTACAGTGAATGTAAACCTACAAAGGTAAAAGTATGTCCGATTGACTAAGAAAATGCGATTCTGATATCATAACAAGTCGCTGTTGTGATTATTTTTTACTTTCACCATTGATTTAAATGGGGGATTATACGTGGCAATGCTACATGGAAATCGTTTCATATCAATCTACTGTTAGGCATTTTCAGGCACTTCTTTTGATGCGTCTTATCTAGACTTATGACCCGAGGTTTATTAACAACTGTTTAACTCTATGAGATCCTTGCTCGTCTCTGTATGTATGCCTTTTGAAGTCTGATACCCGACATTACAAAACGAATACCTAGACGCATTCGAATACACTATTTTTATATACCTACTTATCATATAAATTTAATAAACAGATGAAAAAGGCGCCAGATTTCGATTTTTAAATGAATTTTAACTAACTTTAATTAATTAATATGCATTATAAAGAAATAAGCCTGATATTACCAACAATATTAATAGTAGGGCATATTTACGATAGTGTCAGAACCGGCTCATTTCCGTTGATAACCATAAAGGAACATCCTGCTTGCTTAACATAATCTTTCCTGTCCTAGGAAGCTAAATTTGTGCGGACAATCTCCTTTAATGAATGCCGACAAAATTAGCCGCATTTAGTTATCCCGTATCGCTGGTATAGATTTTACGTAAGATTATATGGAAATTAATGCGAGGAGTGTAAGAAACAAGAATTATAGCTGATTTTCTCGATAAATTGTTGACTATAATGAATACAAATATCTATAAAAGCCGCGAGGCGTTCTTACAATTACAACAACCTTCATGTGTGGCGCATTGCAGTAAAAACTTAGTTAGATTTCATTATTGTTTTATTGTTTTCTAAATTATTGTTTATTCGTATCAGCAAAAAAATAATAAATTTACATTTTAGTACTTCATAAACACTAAAATGTGACCACCAAAGAAATTGACGGAAGCGTGAAATATAAGCGAGAACAGTTCACAATTCCTCTAGGATTAACGAAAAACTTAACCATTCTTCAGGATTTAGGACGATAAACTAAAAGCTGTTTGTTTCAGGCAACTTTCCGAAGTGTTCTCAAAGTTTGGCTGTTTTTCGTAGGAGAATGAAAGTGCGGAACTAGTAAAAGATTTTTAGTATAAGTAGTATAAACTTGCAATATGCAAACTTACGCTGTTTATTTTCATTTGCTGGTTTTAGTATCCAAAACTGATAAAACCGAATGTACTTTGTAAGTTGCATAAAATACTTTTGGTTATGGATGTCATCTTATAATATTTTTATATATCTTTTGCGGGATCATGTAAACTAGTGAAAGATTTCCACAAATCTAAAGTAGATTTTATGCGTTTTAAAAGAGAGTAAAATAAATTAAAATGTTACAAATCTTTTAAAAAATCTTGCTGCTGTAAAGCATGGACACGTTGAATGTGATAAGGGTGAAGTTGTTGGCGTCTTAGTGTTCTGCGGACCATACTCTGCGGTAAATGAAGCAGTCGAGAAATTTCCCGGGTACTTAATATATCATTCCCTTCAATTAATTGTAAAATTTGATCTTCAGCATCTCCCACTCGCGGTCTACCAGCAAGACTTCTTCCTGGTAACAAAGAACGGCAACAAACTGTCTTTCAGAGGGCAACCGACGATTCGGAAACTTTTATCGTACAAGCGGCCAGCTGCTGCATCATTTTATAAAGAGCTTCCCCGTAAATTAAAATAACGTCAGTTAATTTGGTTGCTAAAAGGTTAGGCTGACCTTCCATTAAAACGTTCGTAGAATGCACTTTTAAAGCCGAAAATAAACTGACATTAGGCTACATACACATACCTGGATTCTGTTATCGGTATGCACAAGAAAGGCGTTTTAACAAAACGTTTTTCGGATTGGAACCGTGTCATTGTTGAGACAAAAGACCTCAACTTTCAGAAGGGTTTCGCCTCTGGCTTGGTTGACAAGTTGAGTTACCGTTACCCTTCTGCCTCTTGTTAAAAGAGTTTCGCCTCTTGCGTGGTTGACACGTTGAGTTACCGTGCTCTTTTAGTGCTCTCTTTTCCTCCTGAAGAAGCTCCTTAAAAAAGTGGGCGAAACGTTGAGTTTTTATGTCTCAACAACGTCACGGTTCCAATAGGGAAAACGTTTTGTTAATACTGACACTGACCGTGGAAGTCTTCGAATTCATTAAGAAAGGCGTTTGATAAATTTAGATTTTGAATGTAAACAGAACGTACCCATACTCCAGTGACCACCAACCATATAGATTTGAAGCTTTACATGGTGGAATAAATACAAAATATTTATGTATTTGAAATTTATTGCACCATGTAATGTTTTAAATCCATACCTCCAACTGTTTTAGCAGGCAAACTCTGATTCTAAACATTTTTCATCCTGTAGAATCGTTTCTTTTTCTACCACTTCTTTTAACTTCTTTATTTTGTCTGCATATTCCTTAAGTTACATTCACATCATAATCTGCTAATGTGAAATTTTTACTAAGTTGATTAAAAGACAATTTTGGAAAACCATTACAGCCATGTTACTATAGAAATAAAGGCACATTTACGTTAAATTTTTCTCATAAATTAAACTATTTTTTTCATCATTTTGATTAATACATTTTTTAAAATGTTGCTTTATTTTCGTTCATGTGTAAATTTATTGAGGTATTCAAAAGGCAAGTATAAAAGTCATTTTATTTGCAACTAATAGAAAGAAGAGTTTTGAATTTTCTAATCATTTATACCAATAATTATTTATTTATGTATATCAAAATGTTCGTCTTATTGTGCATTAAATTGAATAAGTCCTGTTATTTTCGAAAAGGACGTATTCTGAAAAGGAACCTAGAAAGAAAAACTATCTTGTCTGATTAGGTATTTTATATTCAGTTCACAAGTTTAATATCGATTTTTTTCTACACTGAAAAGAAAGAAAATAGAAAAGTACCAAGGATGTTTAAGAATGACTTAGATTAGAAAACCCAGAATGCGAATTCTGAAATTAAATTACAACGTTCATGTTGCATTTTTCATCTACCAGACGAAAATAATATTAAAACTAAAATATCCTTGAACATTATTTAATACTTTTTTTCACTACTAGTATTAGAAGATGTCATTATTGACCTTATTTTCGAGCCCAGAAGATGAATTTCTCTCCTAGTGGTCAATAATTTTTTATTATTGACTACTGGTTAATAATAAAAACAATTGCTATGCATTCAGGTGCCTATTTTAAATATGTTTTACCCAAATGTCAATTGAAATTAACCTCTCCCCTTGTTTTCGAGCAAGGCTATTTGATTTTTGTGGATATTTAGAAATAAATATACGCATCTGTCATTTTATTTTTTATTTATGTAAAAATGATTAATTAAAAGGAATAAAGGTGCTAGTAGTGAAAAAAATAGTATATAAACCACGGTAGAGAAGATTTTTCTCAGCCTCGCAACTAATTTCCCTCCATGCTTCGCATGTCGGGAAATAATACTGCTCGGCTGAGAAAAATGTCTTCTCTACCTTGGTCTATAATATACTATTACGTATAAAAAGTTAAATCAAAAAGTGTTTTAAGCAAGTCCTTTCCTTTATTTGTAATTATTCATTGATGAATCGAACTCCTTTTGGTATTAAGAAATCGCATACAACTTTCCATTCAATTGCTTGAAACATTTGTAAAACGTAATATCATTTTCTAGTTGAATAAAAATGCAAATTTACATATAATAAAATAGATCTTAAGGAAGACAGTAAAATGTGAGTGTATGAGTGTATGAGCATCTTTGATTTGTTATTAAAGATATAAAGGAAGCCGATGAGCACAGAAAGTGCACAGACTTGAATGAAATCGCTTTTAGATGTACTTCGCATGTGTAATTTTTTATCAAACGATATCATGAGCTTTGAAGTTATTATGAAAAATTAGTTGGGAAAGTTACAGAATTGTTAGAAGTAGCTTGAATTCTACTTACTAGATTTGCTAGGTACTCAAAAAGCTTCTAAAAAAAAACACATGCTTTAAAATTAAATAATCTTTTATAAAAGTTCTAAATTTGTCTTCCTTCGATTCCTTTTTGAGGATCTTTTTGTTATGTCCAATCAATATTTGAAAATTATTCTTGGCTCAGAAAAGGCTTAATAAATTGTAATAAACAATGCCGCCTTTGTTATTGATTAAGAATCTTATTTTAAATATCTTTTTTGCATTTTGACAAAAAAAGTGGACTTTTTTTATCAAAAAATCATAAAGAAAGCAACACTTTTTTTAACTATTTAATTTTACATTTTGCATTAAGTAAGTATGCTTTAAATAAAATATGATTGATGCACTCCGGCTTCGCCGTCGTGCATCAAACTTCAAACTCATGAAAAAAATATTGCTTTCATTACTACTTGTACAAATAACTATTCTTTGCTCTTTTATTATTATTATTATTCTATCGTAATTACAATGCCTAAAAGATGATTTACTAATTTACCAGAATATAAATTAGAATTCAAATGGTTAGAAAGATAACTTGCTCATTCAATTTTATCACAAAGTGCAGGTTCTATACACTCAAATTAGTTTCGGTTCACAGATCACCAATAGATAGGTAACTTTAGCTTCCGATATAAACCCTTTAAAAGGTTTAAACCAAATCAATTTTTCATACGTTAAAACGCTCCCAGATAACTGAAACGGCTGCAAATTTTTTATACACCTACGAAATCTCACCCACATTTTATTTTGAGTATAGTTTAAAAATTGGGTCGTAGAAAGGAAAAGCTTTTCTTGTTGAACCAATTTTTGTAATAGTTTTTGCTGTAGATGACTCTTAACGGTTAACGGAAATGACAATTAAAATCTACTGTACAAACAGCAGAAATACACTTCAGGTAATTAAATACGATTGAGTGATTTGTAAATGATTGCATTATCTGATTTTAATTGGTTGAAACGTTGGCTTTTACTAACAGTGATTCATTTAGAATACATTAATGGAAATCAATATATCAAACAAATATTGAGGACGCATAAACTGCTTTTGAAATTTGTAGCCACTTTAAAACTTTGGAACGTTCAAGGATTATGAACTGCAGAAATGAAGAGGTTACAAATTTGTAACCTCTTCATTTCACAATTAATAAAGTAAAATAAAGGTGTGAAATTCTTAAGCAACGCTAATAATTAATGTTACAAGTAAATATTTAAGAGGTACGATCAAACCTTCACATACACAAAAAGAAAAATATCTTGTATTTATGTCGTATAACAGTCTTTAAAAACGCGTATGAAGTTAGCGTCGACTCTCATAGCGTCGAACCAATATGCGTATAACCGAACCCAAGGTAGGGAAATATGCACTATGTAACACAAATAAGTCCGGTTTTCAGTTAATATTTCGTAAACTAATTTGGGCCATTATGCAAAACAAAAATAATTCGGTGAATGAAATACGCCGAATATAAAGAACATACCTATCCATTAAAACCGTAAATATTAGGAAATGGATATTCTTCATGTTTATTACGACAAAATCATTACCACAACATTAGTCATTAGAACCCTATGTTACTTAGTACACGCAGAGAAGGTTTAATTTTTTAGTGATCCTAGTTTAATTCATTCGTGTATAGCAAAACAACCTGTAGTTTAAAATATTTAATGAACCTGGTATCATTGGAAATCAACTTTCTGGGCGATTGTATACTAAGACGCTATCAAATGTTTATTAAAAAAAATTAGTATGTATGGCTTAAGTAAAGTATATTTAGCTTCTTCTTCTGGTTCGGGGGTGCGAAGTAGAAGCACTCAGGCCCTGGGTCTATTGTGCATACAGAACGTCCCGCGAAGAGGCCTGTGACTATCCTGATATGCTTCCTACTGAACCTAAGAAGCTGTTCGGAATTGATTTTAGAAGGTCTATGGATGAGTAACCCAGGACGCTAAGTGTAGCATGAGATGAACTGAGAGTCCAGTCTCTAATAAATTGCTTGCTAAACGCTTGCTTTAGGTAGGCCGAGGACCAGTTCAGGGCATAAAATGGGTTTCGAGGAGCCCTTTTTATCCAGGCGGTCGGCCTCTTCGTTGCCAGGAATGTTATTGTGACCGGGCACCCAGATTAGTCGAACCCAGTTGGTTGAGCCGAGCCTTTCCAAGGCCACTCGATATTCCTTGGCCAGTTTTGATTTGGTTTTTACAGAGCTCAAAGCTTTGAGTGCTGCTTGATTGCCGGAGCATAGAGATATAGATGTACCTGTTCTGGAAACCTGTGGCGAGGTTTTCCTGGGCACAGATTAAGATTGCGGAGACCTCAGTCTGCAACACGGTAGGAAACTTGCCTAGTGTGAGAGACAGTATTAGTCTAGATTGGCCGCTGTACGTGACAGCACCGTCTGTTTTCGATCCATCTGTAAACCACAGTAGATCAGAAGACCTGATGTGGTCCCTGAGCAGTGACGAGGCATTGCAGGGATAGTTATCTCACAATTTCTGGCGCAGGAGCACCAGGAGGCACCAAATCGCTGCGAGCACTAGTTAAGCAGCGGGTTGGACTCTATCAAACGAGATCTGAACGTGTCCCTTCGCCTCCCACTATCTTTCCAAAGGCGCTCGTGACCAGCCTGTAGGCCAACTTTCGTGCTTTCGCCTCAATCACACTGTGAGTGGGGCGTTAGGTTGTGAAGGGCTTCCAGGAGTGCCGAGGGCGCGGTACGACCAGCCCCTGTGATGGCAGAACTTGCTAACCTCTGAAATTGGGTTAGCACTATCTGTGTGTGTTTCCCTGCGGTTAAAGACCACCACAGCAGTGAACCATAGGTGATGACTGGTCTAATCACCGTAGTGTAGATCCACATCAGCACTTGAGTGATAGGCCCTATGTAATACCGAAGGTCCAACGACATACCCAAAAGGTGGTCGTGGCCCTCTTTATCTGTCTGGCTATGTGATTGTTCCAGATAAGCTCACTATCTAGATCTAGGGTTAAAGACAGGTATTTAACCGTGCTTGAGGATCTCAAAGCTGTACCAAAGAGTGTGAGTTCCCTGAGGGCTTTCGGTCTTATTTTCCTGGTGAATATTACAAGCTCGGCCTTGGCAGGATTAACTGTCAGGCCCTGAGCTGAACACCACCTCTGCTCTATAGATAGCGCTCGTTGCATTAATCTGTTAACTACCTTATAAGGTTGAAGGATCATCAGCATAACCCTGCGCATCATAGCTTATTATCTTAATATCTTATTTAATTTCGTTATTGGCTCTGCGCGCGTCAGTTTTACACGATGTGAATTTCTGTGTTTCATTTTGACACATTAGCTGTTTGAGTGAGGTGTTGCATTTACAGGTCAGTTACCGGTTATAAGGAATATAAAGATCTTGCTTACTGTGCCATTTTGATTTGATCACGTCTATAGAATTATGTAATAAGAATAATTATATTTTTTATTTTGGTTGAATTACAAATAAAATATCAAAAAAATGCACGGCGCCGAAGCCGCCAAAAGGAAGAAGGCGGGGGGGGGGTGACTGCCCCCTCTAGCCCCCCGTAGGTACGCTACTGAGTTGCACCTAATCTTACTTTCATTTTTTTTTTGAGAAAATTCACGACTTACCCTTGTATGTCAATATGGTCCTAACAATTGTTTTGTAAACACTCATATTTGTTTTCTTAGCTACTTCTTTTTTACTAATAAAGGTAATCAAAATAAGTTTTGTTACCTATGTTATAATCGAGTTACTAACTTAGATTGTTTTTAGTGGATTTAGATATATTTGGAGCAAAGATCAAATTTATTTAATGAGCGAAAATTGACCAGAACAAGTTCTGAACCATGCAAAACTTTTTATCTTGGGCGTTACGAAACAGCCACGATGGGTTATGCACTGTCAAAAACCAAAACAGGTAATTTGGGTTGTGGCTCCTTGTAAAATTTAAAATAATTGGCAAGATTTTAATATTTGGTTTGTTTTTGCCACCCAAGGCTTAAGTGGTAGAATAAGGTGTAGATTACTCCCGCACAGCTTAACTTAGCCTACGAGTCAGTTCTGGATTACTCCAGATCCACCATTATGGCAATTCTAATATAATAATAACTAAAGAAGTTTGTGAATTTTCCTGGTTTCTTAGGCTTTTAAAACTGATTTAATGTTAAAAATTAATGAACATGGCCATCACAAAGCAACATTACACGGCAATAAATTAATAAAGTAGATATCACAAATTAGATCCACCGGGAAGTGTTAAACGGTTACTCAGGGCATTTTCATAGATAATGGCGCATGAAAGAACCTGAAAAATATAAACGACCTTGATTACCGATTAAATGCACGAGAGTTAGGTATAACTAATGCCGGTTTGCTAAACTACAATGGGTATTAATCAATTCTTTAATATCAACACTGATTACGGGACACGGGCAAATACGGCGTTTCTATTGTTTTAATGGCTTGGTTGGTAGTCCTAAGTTATAACGAGGTAATTAAATTAGCAATCAATTCTAATCGTTCGTATGCAAGCAGTTAACTTTTTATTTAAGTTCTACAATATGTCTACAGGCAAGTGATTTTCTTTTTTATTTAATATTTGCTTTTTAGGGGGATAACAATAATCAACAAAATTTTGGGGTCGTTTTTGGGGTTTAATTATGGGCTGACGAAATCGGTAAAAGAGATTATGTGAAATTTAAATAAGGTTGAAAAATATCTGTTAAAATAACGGATTATAAACTCATTTCAGTTCTTGTTCTGTTACAAGCTCAGTTCATAAAAGTTTTAAATTCATTTTCACTTCAAATTCAAAAATCGGAATTCAGGTTAAATTAACCTTAAATATAAATATACGTCGCTTATAATTTGTTTCATTCAATTTGCTAATATTTGTATTTTTTGCAGTAACGCTCTGGGTCTTTTTATTAATATCTGTGAAAGAAATTATATGTGATGAGCATAAAAACTTTGGAAGGGCCGTTAATCGGTTTGGCGATACCGTATATACACATTTATCGAAAAGAAAGGGAAATATAATATTTTCACCCCTTTCTGTTCACTCAGCTTTATCACTATTCGCATTGGGAACAGCCGGAGATACACGCAAACAACTCTTATCAAACCTTTTGCTAATCGACGCTGAAAATTTAAAAAGGAGCTATATAGATTACGCTCGTCAAATCAGTTCCGATTCTTCTCTTTATTCAGCTAACAATTTATTCATTTCCAAAGGCTTGCACATACGCGAGAGTTACGAATTAGCCGCAAGGAATGTTTTTGGCGTAGATCCTCAAAATGTCGACTTTAGAAACCCAAGGGAGGCATCCTCGGTTATAAATAAGTGGGTGGAGAATCACACTGATAAAAAGATAACAAAAGTCTTGGATGAGAATTATCTTAATCCCGATACGTTGATATTGCTGCTGAATGCAATTTATTTTAAAGGGAAGTGGAAATCGAAATTTGATAAATCAAAAACGATACCGAATTACATATTTCACGCTGTGGAAGGCGACGTCGAGTGCAATATGATGTCTATGAGGCGTCAAAGACATAATTATTTATTTCATCCTAGTTTCGATATGATTCAGCTTGACTTTGAGGATACGAATATTAAAATTGCATTTATTCGTCCTCACAGAAACATAACCCAAGTCGAACACACTCTAAATAGCGAAATGTTTTTTCAGATGATTAAAAATTTAATTAAAAATTCGATTATAATTAAAATACCGAAATTTAAGCTAGAATCCAAATTCTCACTGAAAAAGTCTTTAAGTTCGGTAAGTATTCTGAAAATATTTTAGTAATTTTCTCAAATTAAGTTTAAAGTACATTTTTTTAAGAGACAGATTTTTGACTATCTCAATAATTCCAAAAGGCCCTTAAATTTTGATTCTATGTACATATAAAGGTCGATATTTACCTAAATTTAAATTAAGTAAAACAATTAATTTTTTCCTTAGTAAATCAATCCACCAACGTTTTTTTTCTGAACTGAGAAATTACAGGTTGGTCTTACAAGCATTTTTCATAATCCCAACTTGGCAAATTTATTGGAAAGAAACCTAGCGCGAGTAAGTGACGTTTGTCAGAAAAGTTTTATACAAATTAACGAGGAAGGAGCAATAGCGGTGGCAGCCACTGTGGTGCAACTAGGTAAATTCCTGAATATAATTTTGATATAAATTAATTTAATTTAATTACAGAAACTCGATCTACCAGTTTTAAAAGATTTGTTCTGGATAGACCATTTTTATTTTTTCTTTTTGACAGCAACAGCCAGGTGATACTAATGCGAGGAAGAATTGAAAATCCAATTAAATGAAATGACTGCTTCAAACCAATTTCTTATTTGCTGCAGTAAACTGTGAGAGTTTATCCTTAAAATATTACGTTCGTCGTATTTTGTATTAATATCAGATACTTATTTCAGCATCTCATGTTTGTATCAGATAGCTATTTGCTTAGTTTATATTTTTCAGAGAAGAACTGCAAACTGTAACTCAATTTCAGTTGTTTGTTTAAGAGAAGAGAACTGCTGATATCTGCAGATTGTATTTTAGAGTTCGTGCCAAACCTAGGGCTGCGTTTACATTTCATTATGATAAATTATTCAAAGCGTTCATTCATACCCCTGCTGAGAAATAAATAAACACCTTTGATACCAGCACCGGTTAGGGTACAAAATACCATAACTATTGATTTATAGTTATAAGGAATGTTATTATATTATTTTTATTTTTTGTACATGCGGAGTAATATCCTGGTTGTTCTCTATGGGGTATAGTATAAATGAGTTAATTTTGTAGTAAGTAAAGTTAAGATTTTGTAACTAAAACGATTGATTGTTTGTTGGGTAGAAAGGGTAAATTGAGTAAAGTTTTACTTTTTTGGTGTTTTTTATACTTTACTTACACTTAGGAAATTTATCCAATTTCCAATTTTGTATTTTTATCAAAATGTTGTCTTTAACAATATATGTACATATATATTTTTTAAATGAGCCAAATGAATTTTATTTATTTATTTTTTCATTGGCTGAAGTTTATTAATTTTCAGTGTAAGTCGTTCGAGCTTTTTTTTCACTTATATACTTTAATCCTACTCGATGTAGGAGAAGAATAAAAATCTATTCGAAGGATCATTATCAAATGTGTTAAGATATCTTTCAAAATATGGAGAAGTATGCGAACTTTTATAAATTTGGGCGTGGTTTTTGTCAGTCTCGGGAATCTAACTGAAGATGTCTACGTGAGAAGCTGTGGTCTTTTACAGAAGGCTATCTGTGACTTGGATGTCTATTTGGATGATTAATATTTAATAACCGATCCTTAAAGTTTAGAAGGAGTATGCGAGAGAGGCAAGAAGGAATCTGAAAACCAACGAATAAGGTGATATTAATAAAGGAACAGAGATGTTCAGGTATGGAACAGAAAATCCAATCTAAACGTATAACTATGGAAGTAAAAACAATTTAGGAAACCAAGGCAGATTATGTACATTTTCACGCCGAGAGAACTGCAGACTCAAGAATATGAGAAGCAGCAATCGACATCTGCTGCCTGTATTTTTAAATTTTAGATAATCGCGTTTATTGCTTAGCATGGTTAGTTGGTGGTCACTTTTGTTTTGCTTTGGCAAGTACTAATTTCGTAACATTGCCCGTAGATTCAGCCTCATTGAAGGATAATCAAGAGGTTCTCCTGTTACTCAATATATGTAAGTGCCGCGAGGGTTCATATATCTCACAAAGTGAATACGTGTCGTAATATATGTCACTGACCTAGGCTTGGCCCAACGAGGAAGAAATTGTTATCCCTAGGCACGCGGCTAGCAAACAGCGGAGAAGGGGGGCTCGAAACGCTAAACCTTTCCAATAGGGGTGGTCGTAATCGGGATAGAAGTTGAGCGCCACTACGGAAAGTCACCCAAAGCTGGTTTCGAAGAACGTACCGCAGATGGTTCATCTGGGCTCGAATAGGTTGGGGTTGGCTGCACCCTTCTGCAAGATGTGACTTACCTTGCTTAATAAAATAACTTACTTACTGAAAATGTTAAACTTGTAGGCAGTCTCACACTGTATACGTAAAACGAAACACTATCACACAAATATTCTAAAGTAAACACAATAAACACAAATAAAAGGCGAGAATGAATTAACAATGAAATTTAATGAAAGCAAAGAATTAGTTAAAACATGACACAAAAGGGGTTCATAAATTCAATCTTAAATTACGTGAAAAGGGGGTGATTAAGGGATGCCATATTGACTTGAGTTATGGAAAAAATAATTAATAACTAAACTCCCTTAACTGCAATCAAATGAATGGTGATAACAAAACTTACGCTACAAACCAAATTCAAATGAGTTTACACATGCAACATAACACAAAATATTAAATAAAACAAACTAGCCAACTGGTTGCCAACGGTCCTCAACCTTTGCAGTGGAAATATCAAATCCGCCTAAAGGCGATTCACAAAGCCTTCAACACATTACCACTGGACAAACAGATTGACAGAAATCAGCTACTTTGAATACAAGTTGCAAACAAAACACAAAGCTAAACAAAAGGCGGTACTTATTAAACTTTAACCTTACTAAACAACACAGATGAAGGCCTGCCCGCAAGCGGCAATCGAAGGAGTTGAAACTGGCGTTGAAACAAAAACGACAGAAGCATGTGCAGCGTAAAAGGAAAGTAAATTATCTGGCAAGATGTTCGTACTTGATCAGAAGGCCAGGGAGTACGTGACGGACGTAAGACTGGGAAGAGCTATATTGGTGGTAGTCCAAATGGAAGCGATGGTCGGCTTCAAACCCCAGGGAGAAGAGTAAAGAAGGAGTTCATATTTTTTCTTCTAAAACGGATGCGAAACAATGAAGAAGATTCCTAAGGCTGTGGGTTTTCTTAATCCCTTATAAGGAAATTGTGTGAGAACGGTACTTCAACTATCACTAAACTTTCACACAAAACTATGTCTTTCCGAAATTATTTAGCATCCTCTGGGAGTATCCGGCATTTTTCCGCAAAAATAGTTTAACGAATAACGAGAAATGAGGGGGCTCTTGGGTAATTGAATTACCCAAGCTGGGAATGACAAACTGGCACCACCGTTTTACTCGGGAGCAACTACAAGAAGCCAAAGACGTCCGATATGATCGAAAATCTGTCACGTACTGATGAGGGGGGTAGAACACTCGAACGACGTTGAGACCTGAGACATGTCAGCTGACATATCCTTGCTTACACGGGCTTCCCCAAATCGTATCAACGAGAAGCTGCATTAAATAAAAATAAGACGGCATCATGCGTGGACAAAATACATGTGAATTAGGCTACCTTGGGATTTTTAACAAAGGAAAACTTCTACAACGACGAAATATTGGCGTGTCTTTGAAGATTTCGTAGAATTGCAAGTTAAATGTGCTGACTTGGCTTAACCTTGCGTGTCCTACACACTGAAATGAATTTAAACGTAGCAAAAATAACATAACAAAGCACGGGATTAAAATTAAAAAGGACAGGGCCGTACTAAAGAAGTTTACCAAAAATTCAAAATGACGCAAATTTCCCAAAATAACACAGAATTACAAAACCACGTGACAAAGGTGCAGAGGCAGAAGAAGAAAAAAGAACAGATAGGTGGTTAAGCTTACAGTAATAGTAACAGTAACAATAGCTTATTTGTTACGTAAACACATTAGTAACTCTAAAGGTGGTCTTTTCTTAATTTTGTTTTCCAGTTATGCAGAAAACATCTGTTTCTGTTGCTGAATGTTGCTAACTGAAAATGTGGAAGAAGCTAAGCTTTCTTTTGCTGTCGTTATTTTTAGTACTTCGTCTGAAATTTTTTATCAAGTCCTGCCAAGTTAGACATGATGAAGTACGATGTGTAATAAGCAAATGTCAAGAATTTATAAGCGATAGACCTCTCACAATCCAAAAAATGGTAATTAAAGGTCTACAGTTTCGGAACAACGAATCGAGATATTCAGTTTAGAACAGTGATTTTTCATAAGTTGGTTCTTGCACATAGTTTCCTTCTTATTAGTGGGTTAGATTTTGTTCTTCCTCATCTATTTCGTTTTCGGTGAATATCTTAGCTTGTCTATATTTCTACAACTTCTTTTTCATCCTTACAGGGGGTATCCTTTTTCATTTATAAGGCCTACGGTTTGATGTTGGAATTCTTCCTTTTTATCTTTTGTATATTTGTATGATTCTTTTGCTTTTAATAATGGGCTCACAATGTGTGCCTTGGATGACCTATTAAATGACAAAATGTGCAAAGAACAGTGGAGCCAAGACTATATAAAACAGTGATTAGACCAGTAGTGATTTTCGGGTGTGAAAGATGGGTGTTCACCAAAGAAAATGAAAATAAAATAAAAACCCGCGAAAGAGGAAGACTAGCAAGAGGATTAAAAGAAACCCAGGTATGTAGTAGTACCTAATTTAGCAACAGTTGTCAGGCAGAATAGATTGAGATAGTAAGGACATATAAGAAGGATGAATACAGTTGAAAATGTTGGATATGGAGCCAGAAGGAAGAAATAGAAAATGTAGACCAAAAAAGACACGGCGAGGCGATGCCTAAGAAGATATCTAGAAGTAACAAACTGGGAAGCAACCACAAATAATAGGAAATTATGGAAAAATGCAAAAAAAGCCATATGCCTTTAGGCCTGTAGTGCTGTGAAAACAAAGTAATATCGTTGGTTATCCCGTCTCTAAAATACATAAACTACTTAAAGTATTTTTAAACTTTCGATTCATAGTTGTTATTTATTTCGCGATAAGAAAATATTTTACCTAGTTTAGGTAAACATACATATTTGTTTAGAGTCAGAATTTGTCTCTATAATACTTGCTGCTGCTATGGGATAGTATTATATTTTCATCTTTTTTTCCGTCAAAAAGAAACTATTGTAACGAAACACGTCATGTGTGGGCGGGCTTTTGCAGAACCTGGAACTATTGGACGAATTCGAGAATCCTCGAGATGCGTACGCTACGAGAATACCCTAGAGATGTGCGTTAAAAAACTAAATGGAAACGTGCGATAAGATGTAAGCATGCTCAAGGAGCGGATGGAGGACAGTCTACTCATAGCTATAACTACGAACAAATGAATTGAAGGCTTCGCACGTGTTGTCGGCTATAAATAATTTTGAAGGAAACAGACCTTTTCGCTCTATATGAATTAGTGTATCTAATTAATTATAGTGTTAGTTTCAGATTACTTAAGTTTGTTAATCGTTGTTGTGTTTTTAAATGTAAAGAATACGAATTCTTGAAAAAGAAATTTCAATTATGGGAAACGTTTGTAATCACGCATTTCCTAGAAGTTTTCTAAAACATTATAGAAGTTGGTCCCATCTTTCTTATTTCCTTATTTCCTTCCAGATTGACTTAAAGAAATTGAGAAACAAACCATATTTCCGTGCTATTTTGGGTTTCTTGAATTTAAAGACTTCTAGAAATATTTATTAAGACAATATAACCAGCTTGTATGTAACAGAACGACTTCCGGGTTGAAACCGTGTCATGTTTGAGATAAAAGTACTCAACGTTTCGCCCACTTTCTTAAGGGGCTTCTTTAGGAGAGGGGGGCACTAAAAGAGCACGGTAACTCAACGTGTCAACCACACCAGAGACGAAACTCTTGCAGCAAGAGAAAGAAGGGAACGGTAACGTAACTTGTCAACCAAGCCAGAGGCGAAACCCTTCTGAGGAAAAACAGAAAAGGCAGTGAATTTATACCGACTGTGCTCGGTCAAGCGTAACGGACGAAGACGATGATTGGTTAAAAGTGACGGGGGCGGAGCCAGTAGGTATTACGGAACTCCATATGTCTGATATGTGATAACCAGTGTCACTATTCAAGTTGTTAGGGGCCTTGATGATATCAATGGCCTCACGGATTTTTCTGTTGAAAATATAAGGGGCATTGGCGATGATCGACGATTTTTCGAACAAGATCTTATGGCCAGTTTCGTGATAATGTTCAACAACAGCTGAGTGTGAGAGAAGACCAGATTTCAAGTAACGTTTGTGTTCACAAATACGTGTGTGTACTGAGCGACCACTTTTTCCAATGTACACTAAACCACAAGAACAGGAGATACTGTAGACGCCTCTTGATGACAAGGGTGAAGGCTTATCTTTTACTGAAGGGAGTATTTGTGACACTTTTGGAGGAGGTTTGAAGACAGTTTTGATGTTATGTTTTTTGAGAATCCTACCGATGCGATCAGTAACTTGGCGAATGTAGAGCAAGAAGGTAGTAGCCTGGGGTGTACAGGTATTTAGTGTACATTGGAGAAACTGATCGCTCAGTACACACACATATTTGTGAACACAAACGTTACTTGAAATCTGGTCTTCTCTCACACTCAGCTGTTTCTGAATATCATCACGAAACTGGCCATTTGGCCATAAGATCTTGTTCGAAAAATCCTCGATCATCGCCAGTGCCCCTTATTTTTTCAATAGAAAAATTCGTGAGGCCATTGAAATCATCAAGACCTCTAACAACATGAATCGTGATACTGGTTATCACATATCAGTCATATGGAGTTCCGTAATACCTACTGGCTCCGCCCCCGTCACTTCTAACCAATCATCGTCTTCGTCCGTTACGCTTGACCGAGCACAGTCGGTATAAATTTACCGGCTTTTTCTGAGTTTCATCTCTGGCGTGGTTAACACGTTGAGTTACCGTTTTTTTTTGGTGCCCCCGTCTCTTGAAGAAGCCCCTTAAGAAAGTGGGCGAAACGTTAAGTACTTTTGTCTCAAACATGACACGGTTTCAACCCGTAAGTTGTTCTGTTAACACTAACACTGACCGTGGAAGTCTTCGAATTCAGCTTGTAGGTATGTACTTGGTAACTGAAAAGACTTTTAGTAACAACGGCAACAGCAAGCAATTAATTTCACATTTTTCCACGAGATTGTTTAAATAATGATGAAATGGTTTTTTAAATACCAATTTTAAAACGAACTTACGCTATAACGAGTTAGTTAAAATAATTATGGTTTCTGATATGTAACTCGATATGAAGCTTCAAATTGTTCAGAATGTACATAAGTAAGTATTCTTTAAAATAACTTCAATAACTTACTAATTAAACAAATCCACATTTTATCGCAGCATTACTACTGTTACTTTTAATAAGTCAAACTAGAACCGTACATAGCAAAAACGAAACTATAGCGGAATTCGTTGAAGCCGTCAATAAATTTGGAGAGAACTTATATGATCAACTAACAGAAGGAACGGGAAATATCTTGTTTTCTCCTTTTTCCTTGCATGCTGCACTTTCGTTGTTAACATTGGGAGCAAATGATGATACTAAGCAAGATCTCCTTTCCGTGCTTTTACTTAGACATATGGAAACCTTAAAGACTGGTTATTCCATGAAATGGAACGACTCAGCACTTGAGATTGCTAATAATATCTTCTATTCGCGGATGTTGTCCTTACGTAAAAGATTTAAAATAAACGCCAAGAAGATTTTTCAAATGTATCCTCAGAGCATCGATTTTAACGCACCAATAAAAGCTGCAGATATTATTAATATATGGGCTTTAAACCACACAAGAAAGAAAATATCGACTATTGTTAGTAAAAGTGAAATTACAACCGATGTTATGGCAATACTGCTTAATGTGGTGTATTTTAAAGGAAAATGGGCAGTGCCTTTTAATAGATCTAAAACAATAAAAAATCACGTTTTTCACACGCCTGAAAAGAACGTTAAATGTAGGATGATGGTTATGAAGGATCAAAAATTTAACTATTTTGAACATCCAAGGTTTACTTATTTACAGCTTGCATTCAAAAGCAGCGATACTCAAATGATTTTTATTAAGCCCAATAAAAACGTAAATGTACAAGAAGTAGAAAATGTATTAAGCACTGACTTACTTTTCGATGCAATGGACAGCTCAAAACCGAAGATAGTAGATATTAAAATACCTAAATTAAAATTGCGTAAAGAATACCTTCTAAACCAACATTTGATTGCTGTAAATATTATAGAAATTGTTGTACAACTAAGCTTAATATTTCCAAGTTTTAGATGGGACTTTCTCGTATATTCATTAATCCAGATCTTTCCAACATGTTTGAAGACAGTGCTCCTATGAAAATAGATCAAGTTCGGCAAAAAATTTATATGGAAATTGACGAAAGTGGCGTGACAACAGCTGCTATAAGTTCCGCTAGAGCAGGTTGGTATTAAGTTTAATCATTTAATAAAGATTTATACCGCTACTTATCTAATTTTAGTAACAAGAACCGCACGTTCTAAAAAGAAATTTATTTTGGATCGGCCATTCTTATTTTTCCTGTATGACAATAAAAGCGAAATTATTCTTATGCGAGGGCGCATCACAAGACCAAGATCATAAGAACGTGTATTTTTATGATTTTTCGATCTAATTTTATTAACTACGATTAAATTTTAATTAGCAATGTGTTTAGTGATTTTTATGCCGAAATTATGCTAAAAAAGAGAGTGTGAAGCACTTAGAGAAAAATTGATTGAGGTATGGGTATGCACTGTTTACCTGTAGTTAGAATAAGGACTGGCCATAATTTTAGTTTAGTACGTTGGTAATTCTGGCCTAGAAGGTAGAGTAACAAGGTTTTACACATACATACACATTACACTCTACACATGGTGTAGTATGTATGTAGGTAAAACGGAGCACCAACTTCGTAACCCGCAGAGACGGGCCGGGTTGTGCATTGCACAAGTAGAGCCTCATACGTTAACGCACCAGCCTCGACACCGAAAGGTATAAGAGGTTACAGATAATACATACAAACGTTGGCAATTCTAGGTTATGTAAAAGGAATATTTCTACCAAATGTTGCTTAGTTAACAACTAAATCAAAACCTCAAATTTAATTCAGCGGTCTTAAAATGAAATCTAGTATGCTTTTAATTTCCCATGTAAAATGAAATGTGCCGCTCTCGCGCAATGCTGTTATGCTAGTAGACAGAAGAATATCAATTAACTAATGACAGCTCTGGATAATGCAATACCAATAATAATGTAGTGGCACATCAAAGTTTACATGCAAACAAATTTCAAAGGTAACTAATTTAATTTTTTTAAGACACCCGGTATTTCTACCAAAGAAATTGTCTCTCTGTCATAGACTACTACGGTATAAAAGGAAATAAATGGGTTATAAGGAATTACACTGTTCAAATGTACATAAATGTTAAAAACTGATAATGTCTAGAATTTGAACTGAAATATGAAAAGATCATATATTATTATATCCTCAAAGGAATGAATCTCTAAATTGAAAAGAAATGATTTGAAAATTGTAAATTTTTGAATCTGGATTTTACTTGATAAGTTAAAGCTCGAAATTCATTTTATGGGATCAGATTCGAATATTTTTTCTTTTCCTTCTTTGGCATTTTCCATTTTATCGATTTTCCAAATCTGCTGTAAGTAAACTTCCATTATCCATTGCTAATTTTAGATATTTCGCAGGTCTACCACTTCTGTTTCATCCTTGTGAAGACCATTACATCATTCGTTTGGACCATTTGTTCTGGCATCCTCTGTACATGTCCATACTAGCATTGTTTGCTAAACTCAATTTCAAATTTCACGCGCTTTTTCCTGAGTGCCGCATGTTTTTAGGTTTCACTACTAGACTTCCATCTCACTCTTTCACAAATTTGACGTGCATGTCGTGGGCCATGAGATATCGGGATACGTCTAGCACTGTTTTTGATACAAACAGTTGTGCAAAATTCACTTGGTGATCGCGATATAGGAAAAAATAATATCAGCATTGAGAACTTGATATTATTTTACTATGTGCAAAGCCTAATCCAAAATCCAATACAGTATCTGCTTTATTGAACTCTTAGAAATTGCTTTTTTGATTTTGGGTGAAGTCTATTTTTCGTCTACTGGAAATGTAGTTTAAGATTTTTACTTTATTTGAGCAATCTTTAAGTATCCATTAGATTTATTTAACAAGGTGTTTCGCATTTCAATTAATCTCCTATAAATTTAAATAATTACCCATTGTTACACGATTCGAGCTGATAAACGTTTTTTGCAGTGTTTTAGTGCTAGTATTAACAATTCATAATAAGATATTTTTCTAACTAAAATGCACTTCGGTAAGCAGATTCCTTTCAAAAAATTGTTAACAATATATTCATAGGAAAACGTTATAATGTTTACAGGAATATTTTCAATCTTATTATTAAGCCAGACAGTATATGTAATTACCCGACATGGAACAGGACGTCATAATTGGCACAATCGTAATTCACGTAGAACTGTGACGACAACAGGTGAAAGCTCTAAGAAAGATATCGCGCATGCTATTAACAGTTTTGGTGACGATTTATACAAACAAATAGCAAAAAAGCAAGGAAATATTGTATTTTCGCCATTTTCAATTCATTGTGCTTTATCAACTTTAGCGCTGGGATCGAATGGTAAAACACAAGCGGAACTTCTTTCACGTCTTCATTTCCCTGATATGCACAGCTTGAAAAGGAGTTACGCTTCACTATTTCATAGATACCACGAAGCAGTTAAGGAAAATATTCTTATAGCTAACGGAATTTTTGTCCATAAACGTTTTCTAATAAGTAATAGTTACAAAAATAGTGCCAAAGACGTGTTTGAAGCTTATGTTGATAATATTGATTTGAATAAACCCAAAGCAGCTGCAGCTTTTATAAACAATTGGGTCGCAAGTAAAACTAACCAAATGATACCTGAAATCCTGAACATGGAGAGTTTAAGCAGCCAAACGGTTTCAATAATGCTTAACGCAATTTATTTTAAAGGAAATTGGGCTATAAAATTCGACAAATCCAAAACTGTTAAAGATTATACGTTTCACACACCTACGAAGGATGTTAAATGCGATATGATGAGCATGGATTCATTGTTCTTAGTTAGGTCTTACAAGACCTTTGAAGCATTGGATTTGGCTTTTCTTGGTGAAAATATAAAAATTGCCTTTGTGAGGCCTTTTTATGAATTTAATAGAACTTTTGCGGAACTAGAAGAGAAATTTAATGCAAAAGTTTTCTTCAAAGTAAAAAGCATGGAGGAGCGGAGAAGTATATTAATACCTAAATTGAAAATTAGTGGCGATTATTCGCTTAACAGGGATCTTATCTCTGTACGTTAGATAAGGTGTAAAAATTCGATTTCAAATTAATATTTTACAGGTTGGTATTACGGATATTTTTAAGGCGCCGGATTTATCCAAATTACTCGAACAAAATGCTCAAGTCTTTCTAAATAACGTTACTCATAAGGCAGTTGTGGAAATTAATGAAGAAGGTGTGGTGGCATCGGCTGTAACTGCAGTTTCTACAAGTAAGAACTTTTAAATCTGAAAATACTTTGATTTGAATTTCCGAATCCAAGCTTGAAATTCAAATTCATATTTATATCCCATTTTGATTGAACATTCGAATCTTCAGATTTAAGAATCCTGAAACATTGATTCGAAAAACAGTTTTTAAATTTCAAAATATAGATTTTATAAATTTTATTTTAAAATAAAACTTTGGAATTATGTTCCGAGTTTGATGATTCTATAAACACTAAAATATCAAACATTTCTTTTAATTTAAGGCATAACGTTTTATTAATAGCTTCTTCTTCTCAGCCTTCTTCTTTCCATCGTTAGATATAGCTATCCCCGGGATTTTGCAAAATTGTTCTATTCTGGGAATTCTGGGTTGTTTGGTGCTATGAATTTTCAGCAATGTCTTTGATGTGGTCCAGCCACCTCTTCTGTGGTCACCCGATGCTTCCTTTTGTTGTTAAAATAAAACTTTGGAATTATGTTCCGAGTTTGATGATTCTATAAACACTAAAATATCAAACATTTCTTTTAATTTAAGCCATAACGTTTTATTAATAGCGTCTTCTTCTTCTCAGCCTTCTTCTTTCCATCGTTAGATACAGCCATCCCCGGGATTTTGCAAACTTTTCAAATTGTTCTATTCTGGGTTATTTGGTGCTATGAATTTTCAGCAATGTCTTTGATGTGGTCCAGCCACCTCTTCTGTGGTCACTCGACGCTTCCTTTTGTTGTTCTTGGTCGCCATCTCGTAATGCGACTGCCTCAACACTTGATGATTTGTCTAACCTAGTTCCATTTCAACCTCGCGGTCCTTTGTACGACATCGGCGACCTTTGCGCGTCGTCTAATTTCTGTATTTCTGATTCTGCCTCTTAGGTTTATACCGAGCGTAGCTCGATCCATGGCGAGGTGTGTTGAATCCAGTTGGTTCAGCGTGCGTCTGACCACTGAGATGGCCCGGGTTCGATTCCCAGGTCACATACAATATACCGAAAATTACCCGGCCGCTTCCCTCGGAAGGCAATGGAAAATCACCGAGGTATATTCTGCCTAGTAAAGTCCTCTCTGGAGTAGAAGTGTAAGCACTTCCGTGGTTCGGAGCCCACGTTAAGCTGTAGGTCCCCTATGTCTGTAGGCTACTTGATACGCACACCACAAGCATATGGAGAGAGGACCGGCAACGCCCTGTAAAGGGCATGCCACTCTAAGAAGAAGAAGTCTCAGTGCCATAGGTGATCACGGGCAAAATGCAATTGTTCCATTCTTTTGATCTTAAACTAATTGGCACCTCCTGATTGCTTAAAACCCAGTTCAGATTTCCAACGGCCGTCCAATCTGGCTTTACTCTTCCTGTAATACCTGCAGCTTGATTTTATTTACCTAGTTGAGATAAGTGGTAAAAGTATACATACTCGTCGAAATTTACTATATTGTAGTTTATATGGAATTGTCTTTGTGAATTGACGTTACTTTTATTTTGTTGAAATTCATTTGGTATTCGAGGCTGCATCTAGCTCCGATAGCATTTGTTCCGATTCCTCTTCATCTCCACTGATTATAACTATATCATATGCAAATCGCAGGTGATTCAGATAAGTACCATCTAGAATATCTAGATTGATTCCCCGTTTTTCCATGACAACCTTTTAAACAGTTTCTAACGCGCGCGTAATAGGCTTGGGGGAGATGGTATTCTCTTGTCTGACACCTCTTTCCATAGACATTTTTCCAGTTGTTACGTGCTCGTTGATCTTAATGTGTACAGTGGTGCTTTTGGAGATATTTTTCAAGAGTGTTATGCAGAGAATGTATTCTCGCGTCATTTAATCCTGCAAATATTGACTAGAATTCTATTGTGTCAAAGACTTTTCGGAGGTTGACAAAACCCAGATGTGCCTATTATATTTTTCACATTTCTCAATCAATGTTCGTATTGTTTGCAGATCGTCAATGGTGCCTATCCTTTTCTGAAACCCGCCTATTCGAGGGATTGGTAAAAGTCCAGTTTGTTTGCCAGGCGAGGCGGTTTGTTATAATTTTTGTAAACTATTTATGTGATAGTAAAGTGATTGGTCTGTAATTTTCTGCATCTGTGGCATTTTCATTTTTGAACAATACTATTGCTTCCACGATTTTCCAGCTTGTTGGTATTTTTCTTTTGTATGCGCACCGATTTACAAGGACCTGTACAGCTTTGATCAAAGAGTTACCACCCATATTTAACATTTCTGTAGTTATATTGTCTTCCCTAGGACATCTACCGTTTTTCATCTGGTTTAGGACTGCATATATGTTCCTCTTGTATAATTTCGGGAATTTTCTCACAGTTGACATTCTGTATGATGGATTCTGTTTCATTTTCATTCGGATTGGGCACTTTGGATGCATATTAATCTGAGTAAAGGTCTTCGATTGCCTTAGAAATATCAAATGTTCCTGATGCTGCGTTGTCATCTTTGTTTTCTATTCGTTGAATTTGTTGTTTACTATGTGGCGTTTTATTTTTCAAAACCTTGATATTTTTGTTACTTTCTATTGTCTCTGGTATTTTTATAGTACTGTAGTTTCGCATGTCTTTTCTGATTTCTCGTTTGGTGGTCTTGTTTATATTTTGGTATGAATTGAAATTTCTATCTAAGGTGTTTCTGAGATTTTTGTGTTTCCTCTATTATTTTTCTGTTCGTTTTATGTTTAATTTGAGTACACACTCTTTTCGCGACTGTTTGTACATCGTAGGTACTTTTCTGGTATGGATCGTCTAAATCTACATTTATTCATTATTCTATGTAAATAGCTTCAACTTCAAAAACCCGCCAAAAAGCAAGTGAACCTGGCGCAGCCTGCATGGAAAAACAAGTAGAAATGAACTTAATTTTATAATTTTAAACAATAAACTTATAATAACGGACGTATCGGTGGTAAATAAATTCCATACAGGTAACGACCATCGACTGGTTACAGCTTCAGCCAAAACAAGTATTAAAATTGAAAGAAGAAACTACTACAGAATAAATCTTTTCCAACCATAGACATATTAAAAAAATATTAAGAAAAATACCAAAATAAACTCAGAAATAAACTTACACCATTGCATAAACTCGAAGATTAATAGCTAGTTTAAAATTATAATTTTAACGCGTATTTAAGCACTGCAAGTTTGAATTTGTTCCAATTTAGACTCAATTTTTCTTTTTACCGAGTTTCTAATTTGAAAATTCAAAATCCACAATTAGAATCTCAACTCGAAACCTAAAAACTGAAAGATCGTCGGTTTAGAAATCACACCTGAGAATTGAGTTTGAATTCGTTGCTCATACCTTACACAAATTTAAATTCCAAATTTGAATTTTTGTTTTTGTTTATTTAAATATGAAACAGTGATTCAGATTCGCACTCAATTGACCAAGCTCTAAGATACTTTTTCTTATTTCTTTATAACTAAAAATGTAAGCTATTTTTAGGTACGAGTATCTTATGTATGCATTACAATAATCACAAAAGGTAAATTTAAGCAAATGAATACTGACCGTATGTTTACTTACAGCCTTAAGATTGGCCCCTGTTCGATTTACACTCGATATGCCATTTATATTTTTTATATATTGCAAGAAAAGTCAGACTATTTTATTTAAAGGGAGAGTAGAGGATCCAACTGCTTAATTCAACTATTTTTATTTATCATTTAACTTGTAATGCTAGTACTGTATGCTGTAGTAATTTAGTAGTCAATAAAGTTGCCCTTCAGAATTCTAATGTTTAGTTCATTATAGTAAAATAGTAAAATTGTCATCACATTTCTCATCGATAATATTTCATAATAAATAGTATTTTCCTATACATCGGTTTGAGTCAAGCAAGATAAATTAATCATATCTCGAAACTAAACGAAAAGTTGTCGTACTTCCCACAGCCAGTTCTTTTATTCATTAGATTTCTAACAAGTATATTATTATAGATAATAATTTAAATAATCTAATGTTAAATGCTTCTGTTTTGACAAGAACGACGTAAATGTGTGTAAGATTTACTACGACTTTCTTACTGAATTAGAATTTCTTATATCGATAAACGTTTTTACTATCATAAAACGTTTGCCTGACGAACGATATTTCTGTTTTCTTTTAATTCACTTCGACATTAACTTCTTATTATGTTAGGCACTTTATTATTCTATGCGTATCACTTGATAAACCCTTAGCAATATATGTTTCATTAATTTAAGTAGAGCCAAACCTGAAGATTTTCAAAAATTTATTGAAAGCAGGTAAAATTCTAAAATGAAGAATTCCGAATCAATTATTTCGACATAATTTGACATACGTTGAAGCCTGTTAGATGCCTTTGGTGTCATTTAACAGAATACCCAAAAACAATCAGCTATGATTTTATAGCATAGCTCGTTGGTTTTGCTATCGAATTGCTGTTCGTCTTCCCGGAAGAATGGAAATTGAGGTTGTTTATGTATATTAGTTCATTTTGAATGGCAAAGTGCACACGTAGGAATTAGTTAGTGCAATTTAGGTCGTTAAATTTGTTAACACCGGAATTATGCAATTATACAAACGGCCAATTAGGTTCGACATAACATATTAAGCAAGAAACAAACAATTAATTAACAGTTTTTGAAAATCCGTGTATGTTCAATTTGCAAATATGAAATAAACGATACAGAATAGGCATGTCAAAAGTCGTGTTTAATCTTGGTGAAAATGTAAATTAAAAAATGGGATCAAAATTGCCCAGTGAAACTAAAAATGTGAAGATAATACTAAAAAACAGAATATTTCCAACAAAATAAAAATCGGATTTGAATTTTGAACATCAAAGATAGATTCAAATTGTGCATCTTCATTTTATATTGAAATCTGAACGCTTGCACCTTGGATGTGAATGCAGAATTTTAACCAATGTGAAGTCAGCAGCCAGAGATAAGACTGAAAATTTCGAAACACTCCAGTGGCGCCGTAATTTCATTTTAGTTTAGGCAGTCCTGATATTAAGCATTTATTCAAAGACAAATTCTGCAATAACAGTGTAATATACAGTATGTCCACGGATTGAGTTACAAAGAGGTATGATTGACAAAAATTTTTTGAATTCAAATTGCATATTTGGGGATTAAACCCTGCTTGGCTTGAAACTAATTTTAAGTATATTTTTGATTGTTTCAAATTAAGGAGGCCTTGGTGGTAGATAAAAAAGTATTTTGTATTTAGTTAAAGTAGCTTTTTTGTACTAACTATGGCAACACGTCATTAAGAAAAGTTTTTCACAATGTAAAACCATCGATCCATGCAAAATTTCAGAAATATCGGCTTACTTTTATGAAATCGTGTCTGCTTATTATTAGACTTAATCAGTTTACAAAACGTTTAATTTCAAATTTTCTTTACAAAAAATTATAAAAAAACAATTTATTCGAATAAACCACCACCTAAATTAGCGATGATGTGAATTTGAAAATAAAATTCGCCTACTAAAGTTTTTCATGATTTTTAATAAAACATTTTCTAAGTCCAAAATTTCGCCATAAATGGGAATAAAAAAGGAACTGTAACAGGTAGCCCAAAAATAAAAACTGCTTTAGGGACCCGAAAACAACTTTATCAAGAGTGACTTTTTCTGAAAAATTAAAAATAAAAATTTTTTTCCTCTTTATAACTCAATCCGTGGACATACTTGTATAATTATTAAACTAAAATCAGTTTGAATACACAGCAAAATAAATAACTAATGTTGGAATTTAAGACCAAATTTAATACGAAGGCAGAAACTGAGGGTGGTAGTTAGGAGGAAAGAAATTAGGTTTATTCTATAGTTAAATATTGAGCCACCTTTTAATTTACGTAGAGCGTTAAGAATTAAGTGTATTTTAAGTTTGAATAGGTGGCATTCCTTTGCAAGCCGTCAGAGAAGAGTGGGTAGGGGTGGTGTTTAGGAATAGGAGTAGTGGAGGTTTCGTCTGTAAAGCAAAGGTCTCAGGTTTGGTCCCAACTGAGACTTTGTAAACATTTGATATCTTTCGGATATGTGGTAAAACCGTAGGTCCCGTGCCAATGCGATGTTCAGTAGGATAAGACACATAAGAAACAAAAAGCAAGGTAATAAGAGCTGAAGTCAACCATCTAGGAAGATTAACAAGATGAACGGAAAGATTGTAAGAAAAGTGATTATACGACGTTTAGAACAACTACAAAAACTCTCCTGCCACACCTCAACTGATATCGCATGTATTTCCTCCTGAAATGTTGCTACTGCTTCACCTTTGGCGTTAAAACGACGTCTCTGAAGTCTGGGCTTAGTAATTCAACAGCAGTGTTTTGCAAAAGACAGACGGTTTGCAATGCAGTTTGCAAGGCTGCATTATCATGAAACAGTATTCTTCTCAAGCCGGTTCTTGGTCTTCTTTCATCGATCACGGTAGACTTGGGATAGGCATACGGTAACATATCATTCTGCAGTACCTGTTTTATGATCTTATAGGGACATTGTTGTACTGATATGACTACTTGGACTAAAAAAAGATTTCGCGTTTTTCCGAAACACATAAGCTTCCACGGAAAGATTTTCACCTGGAACGAACCACATGGACGACTGCTGTTTTGTTTCGGGCTGATATTGGTAATTCCAATTTTTATCACCGATTATGAAAAGTCAAGCATCTTGTGACAAGTTCCACTTTCAAAACCTTGCAACATTTCTTGGCTCCATTTCACTCGACATTTCTCTTTTAGCTTCTATGACGTTGACATCCACTGACAACAAAGCTTTCTCGCATGAAATTATATCAAAAGTTTGTGGCGAATTGATGCCTCGACTTTCCTCTATCTCTCAATAGATTATTCGAGGATCATTTCGTACTAGTGCCTCACCACGTTCAATGTTTTCGATTGTAACATCAGTTTTTGGTATACCTGAGTTTCTTCTGCATTAAACGGATTTCTACCCAGACGAAATTCGGTATACCAATTTAGAGATGATGCAAGAATTCACTTTAAGCGTTTCGTTGGTTTCAACCACTTTTAAAGTCATACAAAATCATTGTGCGAAATTTCTCGAAGGTTACTTTAATTTTTATCACCGTTTATAATGTGTTGTCAATGGTGCTATACCTATGCCAACTAAATGAGAGATAAGATGCTTTTGTTATTGGATAGCTATTTTGCGTTCTTCATGTTGGTAATGAAATAAAATATCTATCTACAATATTTATCTAGAATGTGGGAGTTACAAAGTATCTAAAGGACAAAAATGAAAGGGGAACAAGAAGACCAATTCCAAATCATTAGTTTGAAGAAGAAAATGCTGCAAGGTAAAAACTAGGTAACTGTGTTCTTGCAACAATACAATAAGCTATACGATCGTGAGATGTAGAAATAACAAGATCAATGGAGAGTAACCCGAAGAGGTAGTATGGAAACGCTTCAAAATAAAAAACGCGGGAAGCGAGAGTTATTCAGACTAAATCCTCAAAGCTACTCTAGATGTCGATCAAATATCAACAAAAAACAAATCAAGTATACTAACAGCACGGAGCAACGCTGAGGTAAGAATGATATGACTAGAGAATTTATATCGACACAATAAACTAAGAAAGCAATAGAACGGAGACGACAGACGGACCAAGATGCTTTTGGGTATTATGCGGAAATTAGCACAAAGGCGAGAAAAGAAATTTGCAAATATGTTAGATCTCATAATATGAAATTGAGCAAACAAACTATAGAGGCAAACTCAAATATGACAGTGTAAGTCAAGGTCTAAGTTATTACAAGGTAAAATCAAAATCACAAAAACGAAAAATGAAAAGACCGAAAATAAATCTAAAATATTAAATATGGGCTCCGCAAATATACCGGAGATAACAACACAAGAATTGAGAGCAGCCTTAAAACAGTTGAAAAATAAAAAGCCCCGGTGAAGATAGTGTTGCAACCGAAATGTTACAATATGAGAGAGATGCTTAAAATATTTTTTTTGTAGATGTCTAGAAGGAGGCACAATACCACAAGAACGGAAAAGTGTGGAAATCGGCCTATTACTTAAAGGGAGAGATAATACTTACTTACAAACATCGAAAATTACCGTCCGATGAGGCTCGGTAGAATTGTTACAAGTATACTAACAACCAAGTTTGTTAGCTATCAACCAACAGGGCAGGCTGATTTCCGAAAGTGTTTCAGCACACTAGACCTTACACAGAAAACAAATAAATACATCCAAATTCATTCCCAGAAGACTTTTGACGCTATCGAGACATGAACACTTCTAAGAGCCGTAATGGCGTCAGAGTTAATTTTAGATATTTTAGACTTCTTGAGAATATACAGGGTGTTTCAGAACTGCACGGCACCATTTTAGGGATGTGTTCTCTAGTACAAAATATTACGATTTACCTAAAATTACCTTAGTCCAAAAGTTAATATTTAGGGAGATACAGGATGTCAAAGCCGAAGTTTTAATTTTAATTTTTTGCTGTAATTTCAAAAGTTTTCAAAATATTGACATGAAAATTGGGGAAACTACCTTTCTTGGGACGGGAAATAATAATCCGTCCTCAATTTTAATATTGATCTTTAAGGAACCTTATTTTTGCTGCACCTAACACCTTAAACATACTTCAACTTTTTTATACTTAAAGTTAGGACAGATTTAATTGAAAAAAACAATTGCCTCATCTTTTTCATACATAAAAGGTATACTAGTTAAATGTCTCTAAAGTTAACCGTTTCCAAGATATTTGCTATTGATGTAAGTAATGCAACATCTTTTTCATCTTTTAAACATTCTGTAACGCAGTAGGCTTGTATTAAAATCAAAAAATTTGGATATTCTTGCCAAAAACAAGTTATAGGACACAAAGTAATGGTGGATCAGTGGAATATTTGTCATTAAAAAAATTTCAGATTTTAGTGTAAAGCGAGGTGTAAAGTAATGCTGTTTAAGGACTGAAAAGTGTAGCATCACTTACTGCAACAGCAAATATCTTGGAAACGGTTAACTTTAGAGACATTTAACTAGTATACCTTTTTTGTATAAAAAAGATGAGGCAATTGTTTTTTTCAATTAAGTCTGTCCTAACTTTAAGTATAAACAAGTTGAAGTATGTTTAAGGTGTTAGGTGCAGCAAAAATAAGGTTATTTAAAGATCAATATTAAAATTGAGGACGGATTATTATTTCTCGTCCCAAGAAAGGTAGTTTTCCCAATTTTCATGTCAATATTTTGAAAACTTTTGAAATTACAGCAAAAAATTAAAATTAAAATTTCGGCTTTGACACCCTGTATCTCCCTAAATATTAACTTTAGGACTAAGGTAATTTTAGGTAAATCGTAATATTTTGTACTAGAGAACACATCCCTAAAATGGTGCCGTGCAGTTCTGAAACACCCTGTATAAAAAATGTGACTCTGCAGGTTCCAATAGACAATGGAGTGAAAAGAAGACGTAGTATTACCGACATTTTTATTACTCTTGCCCTTGAAGATGTTTTCAAGAACTTGCTCTGGGAAGAAAAAAGAATGAAAATAGACGGTAGTTAAAAATTCTGATATATGTGGAGGACATCATTCTCATTATACGAGGGCTGCTCTGTAAATTGTTAGTTAGAAGAAAACTACGGAATTTGTAAAGAAAATAATTTTATTGTTTTTCAAAGTATTCCCCCTTAGACATAATACACTTCTTCATTCTTTGAAACCACTTCTCGAAACACGCTGAAAACTTTCTTTTTGGAAGGTCGTCAAGAATTCGCTGAAATTCAGCAAACAGCCGCATTGGCGTCAGGAAATCTCTTACCACGCATGAGTTTTTTAATCAGCGGAAGCAAAACGAAATCGTTAGGGGCAAGATCTGGACTGTATGGTGGATGAGTGACCAGTTGGACTCCGGATTCGTGTAAAAAATTTAAAGTTCTTGCGGCCGTATGCGGAGTTGCGTTATCGTGGTGTAACAAAATTCCACGCAAACCAGATCTTGGGCGATCACTACACAATTTCTCGAAGACTTGAGGAAGGCAAACTTCTGTATACCAATCAGCAGTTACAATTTTACGATCTTCAAGAGGAATTACTGCAACTGGACCACTGTATCTGAAGAAAACGGCAATCATGTTTTTGTTTGCACTTTTACCGCGAATAACTTTTGTTGGCATTTCCTCCTTTTCAAACACCCAAACAGTTGATTGTTGTTTTGTCTCGGGATCATAATTATATATCCCCGTAACGATACTAAATACCTGCTTTGAAGAGCCTCCATCGAACTTTTCTAACATAAACCTGCACCAGTCTACCCGTGCTTGTTTTTGTTCGTCGGTTAACAAATGTGGATTCCACCGACTTGCCAGCTTTCTTACACCCAGATGTTTATGTAAAATGATATCTACTGCAGATGATCCAATGCCTAGTTCGTCTTGAATGTCTCTATGAGTGATATTCCGTTTTTCCTTAATCAGCCTTTCGGTTGCAATAATGTTTTCAGGACAAACAGCCACTGCAGGTCGTCCAGGTCTTGGTTCATCTTCTAACGTACTCCTTCCACGTTTAAATTCACGGAACCAGTAACTAATTGTAGATAATGATGGACTATTGTCGCCAAAAGCTGCCATTAAATTTTGGTGACTTTGGTCGTATGTTAAGCCTCGTTTATAATTGTAGAAAATCATAGCCCGAAAAGCATTCCGCGGCACTTCCATAATGCTTAGTAATAATCAAACGAATTATAACAATCAAAAATTAGGATCTCTATATGCTTTAACTTCAACCTTGCAAAATTGCAACTGGAAACTGTCAAAAGAATAAGCTTTCGATTGATGCAAATGTTTTTGTTTTTCTTCGCATCCATGGCCTGCTACTAACAATATACAGAGCAGCCCTCGTAGCACTGGCATAACAGAGCTAGGGACAATGTTACAAGAATTAAATATTAAAATCCTGTGAGATTGGTCTCAAAATGAATCCCAATAAAACAGAAGATAAACAAGCACATTGAAATAGACAATCAGAATATAGAGAATGTTGACAGTTACGCATACACTGGAAATTACATAAATTAAAAGAAGGGCAGCTTTTGGCCTACTGAACTATTTTTAAAAACCCTGATATACCAATTTGTCTAAAGAAAAAGGTATAGGACACATGCGTGCTACCTATAGCCACTTACGGCTTAAAAACTGTAACTCTTCTGAAAAAAAATCGCTACGAACTGAGAGTGTCTTAAAGATCCATGAAGAAGAGAATGCTTGGAGTAAGCTTCCGTCAGAAAATCAGATATGAGGAAATATGAAGGCGAAGAAAATTAAAAAAACATCATCTAACATACAGCATAGCAGAAGTGGAAATGGGTAGGACATGTTGCAATGCAAAATCTAGACCAATAGACCATAAGACTAGTACACTGGGGACTCAGAGAAACCAAACTAAGGTGGAAAAGCCACAAAATAAATAGGTTGATGACATTAAGCAACACCTCGGAGAGCCCTGGCATCAAATTGCCCAAAATAGAACAGCATGGAAAGAGAAACGAAAAGTCTACGTCTAGTAGTGGACTCAGTAGAAGAAAAAAAGTGATTCACAGGACACAATTTTCGGAAAATTTAATACAAATCATAAAATATTATTTATAATCTTTTGACAATTAAAGCTTCTTTATAAAAATAAATAGATGAAAACTCAGGAACTGGTACTTATTAATATAATATAAGTAATATAAATACTAAGATTAAGACATCATCATGATTTAACAATTGTTGCTGCCTATCAGACAAACGTAGTCAAGTGATTAACCAATCCCGCTCAAGAGCAAACGAAAGTTTTAATACAAAGAACTGACAGAAAAGATTATTAGGCAGAAATTAAGAAATTATGGTATAAGCAATGAAAAGAAAAAACAAGTGTAGGAATATTCTGTTAAAAGAACGTCTTCAGGGTTGGGACCGTGTCATTATTGAGAAAGAAGTACTCAACGATTCGCCCACTTTCTTAAGGGGCTTCATCAGAAGGAAAAAGGGGACACTAAAAGAGCACGGTAACTGAACGCGTGAAGTGTCAACCACGCCAGAGGCGAAACTCTTTTAGCAAAAGGAAGAAGGACATTGCAACGCAACTTGTAAACTAACTCAGATGCGAAACTCTTCAAGAATGACACGGTCCCAACATGGAAGACGTTCTTTTAATACTGACACTGACCGTAGAAGTCTTCGAATTGATTATGAATACCTTATTAAAAAAAAGACCGAATTTGGAACTTTGAAGACGTCACCGTTTTAGGAAGCTCTGGACTATTTACAAATCACAAACTAGAAGGACTCGAACTATCGAGAAGATTACATCAATAAACTCCTACTTATTGAAAGAGGCAAAAATTTGTAATACGGAAAAGCCCTAAACCTTAGCCGTCTTTTGGATAGCCTTTCCCATTGCGATCTTTGGCACTATAAGGATCCCTTCTGGGATTGGAAGTGTAAAAACTAATAAAAAATGAATTAGAACTGATGTTAAATTACAGTCATTTTCTATTGCTTTTCCTCTTTTGTCAATTGTGTTTCAGTGTGTGTCTAATGGTTTTCCAATGATTCTATATTAGTAGGCTTGTTTTGTCAATGAAATTCCCTTTGTGTCAAATATGTTTCCGTATTTGTCAGTTGACTTTCACAAACATTTTGCATGTTTAAATATTTGGCGTATTGATATGGATAATCAACAGGATAATGGTCACAGGAGAAGAAACGCCTAAATAAGCAACGAAGTACGCATTTTAATCATTAATTCTTTGAATAATGGTTCCACGGTGAAAAATGTAGCAAAACAATGTTCAGATTTACCTGATACCGTTAGAAAAATGTATGCAACTTATAGGAGGACGAATAATGTTGCAAAGGTAAGTGCTGGGCATCGACAACCAAAATTATCTTTAGCTCAGAAAGAACAAATTTGTGACTGGGTTGATGTAGACTGGTCCTTGACTCTGCGCCAGTTGAAAGAAAAATGTTTAAACGAATGGCCACTTCTTCAACAAATATCAGTGTCTACGATTGATAGGGCTCTTAGGGACTTTCACTACTCTTTTAAAAGAACGTCATTTGTACCTGAAAGAAGAAATACACCTGAAATAATTCAAACTCGTTTTGATTACGCCGTGCAGTATAATAGAATTATGCTGGAAAGAGAAAATTTTATTGATGAGTACGGCATTCAAGTAAACTCGAGAGTTTCCTACGGAAGGTCTTAGAAAAATACCCGTGCATCAAAAATAAAAGCCCAATTAAGAGGACGCAATTATTCTGTTGCTGCGGTCATGAACACAAATTCCTTGTATGTGTTTCAAATTCAAGATATGCCCTACAATGCAGTTCACTTTTCTGAATTTCTCACAACGTTAATTAACCATTTACATCAGGACGGTGTAGAAGGAGCGCATATTGTTATGGATAATGTTAGATTCCATAGAAATGAAGAAGTATTGGCTCTCATTAGAGCCCATGGTCATTTTCCAGTGTTTTTACCTGCTTATGTAACAGAAATTACCAAAAATAGGAAAAATAGAAAGGAGAAATTGAAAAAATAACAAGAATCACGAATAGAGGTGGAAATGTAAAATAATACAGGTTTGAAGCGTCTTAGATAAACGGAATAAAGGATAGCATTTCTCAATGACAATGAGCCCAAAGAACGGCAGAATACGCACAAACTAAAAACAGTCATCTCTATAGTTCGAAGGTAAACAAAATCTATGAGGGAAGATTACCACAAACTGAAAGCTAAACAATAGAAAAAGCTTTACAGGATACGAAAAATAATAAATCAAGATACAAATCGAAATAATTAACAAATAACGAAGTACTACATACTAAAAACATTGAAGTTGCGCTTTAAGAAATACCTTTACAAAGGAGAGATTCCCAAAATCCGAAACAACGTGTAACTGTATAAAAAATGGATTAAAGGTGATTTAAAAAAGTAGCGACAGTTTTCTTGTCATTATAATTTTATTATAAATTTTCTCTGAAAGTCAACCAAACAAGCACGCTTCTACAAAGGTTACAGTGCATCAGGCTATTTACCAGCTATAACAACATTCGCTAAAAATGTTGGTTAATATCATAGCTTCAAAGATGGGCTCTGTAATTTCATCCAAAAACAACAAAAATATTGCATAATATGGAAAATAATGGCAGAAAACGTGTATACATTTTCAAATCCGTGATTTTGTAACAAATATAAAAAGAAATTGGAGACCGAGCCCTCAATTGCGTATAAACCATCATTAAAAAACCTGCCCAATGTTTTGAAAAATGTCCAATATATTGCGGAGAAAACAAGAATCCATTCCATAATAATGACTAAATATAGGAATAAATCGCTTGTAATGAATAATTATTGATTATTAGAAAATCGCTGATTTATCATCTCGGTCCTTCAACATCTGTCCATTACGAAAAAGAGCTGAACATTATATAACTATGAATAATCGAATAAGCTCTACATAGTTGGGTTGTTCAAAGTAGCTTATAAAACAGCCGAAAAAATTGGCCTTGCAGTCTTTGGAGGTCCCTCAGACCAATCCTCTGTTGGTTAAAGTGCCTGATAAATCATGTATTCAAACTGATTTCTGGGCAGTGAAATAGATGACGCTCTTCGATTGCCAGTGTTAACAAAATGTAATACAGCGACCTACGTTATATTAAAAATAATATCAGCATTGAGAACTTGATCTTATTTTACTAGGCTTGTATGTGTATGCAAAATCCAATCCAATACAGTAGCTGCTTTATAGAACCTTTAGAAATTTCTGTTTTGGTTTTGGATTAAGTCTCTTTTTCGTCTACTGGAAATGACGTTTCTGAATTATTTGAGACGTCCATTAGATTTATTTAACAAGGTGTTTCGCGTTTCCACGGCCCGCGTGCTCGGGCACCACACGCAAAATCAAATGGTGGTACTCAGCACCACACGCTTCGACGATGAATTATGCACAGGGTACAGGGCATAGTTTTATTTTGCTCTATACAGGGTGTAAGAAATCGACCGTAAAAAAAGTATACCACGTTATTCGGAGTTGTTTTAAAAGTAATAGAAAAATGTTTTAAAAATTTGGTCGCTTCTCCTTGTTGAGAAATTGCCATCTGAAGAAGTGTAACACTGGCAACCCTGCGAAGCCGCAGAAAAGGTAAATTCGCATCATAAAGGATAATTTTGTCAACAACGGGACGGTTGCCTAGGATATAAAGTACACAGTGCGCCGTTGCAACTTACTCTGCACGTAAAATTAGCAAAGTTTCAACCCTTAAAGAATTACAACTGATAAGACAAAACCAAAAACAAATAAATGCAGTGAGTGTCAATTTATTTAAGAAACTCTCAATGGCTTTATTTTCCAGTAATCTTTCATAATAACAAAGATAATCAAAGTGTTAATTTCAAACTTCAGATGACCATAACAAGAAAAGTACTAACATCAAGACAAAAAGAACACGTATTTAGCATTCACAGTAGGTTGGAAAATAACACTGTATACTTTTTTTACGGTGATTGCTCACACCCTGTATTCCCGTATAAATCTTTTTGTCTCTCATTGTGAATACTGAATTGTGTTCTGATTTGTGATGCATGTTCTGCAACAAATTGTGACTTTGCATCGACATGTACAGGGTGGCCCATTTTCGATGTTTTTAAATGGAAAGTACCCTTAATATCGGAGATAGACAAAAACTGATGTCGGAGTCCAGGGCTCTTTTTTGATGCAGGTTCAAGTCCCGAAAATAAAATTCCTCTATCTTTTGTTATTTTTTAGTTATAGCCCAAAATTCAACATTTGATCATATCGAAAACTTCAAATAACTCTCTTGGTTTTGAAGATATCCAAAAACGGTAAAAACATTCTACAGGCACTTTTTCAAGTAGAATACGATAGTCAATTCAGATATTTTCTAATTTGCATGTTTTAAGAATTATGACATAAAGTTGGTATTTTTTAAATATAAGTCGTAGTTGGCCATGATACCATTAAATTGCATATTTTTTCTGCTTTCCGAAAATATATAGTTTATTGGGGTTAAATGCAGTAACAATACCTTTTTTGAACAAAATCAGATTATATGATGTTGTTAGCAATTAGTAGGCCATGGTTCATGATAGCAATAAACAAAAAGTAATAGAGCGGTTGTATGTGACGTCATGAACCATGGCCTACTAATTGCTAACAACATCATATAATCTGATTTTGTTCAAAAAAGGTATTGTTACTGCATTTAACCCCTATAAACTATATATTTTCGGAAAGCAGAAAAATTATGCAATATAATGGCATCATGGCCAACTACGATTTATATTTAAAAAATGCCAACTTTATGTCATAATTCTTAAAACATGAAAATTAGAAGATACCTATCGTATTCTACTTGAAAAAGTGCATGTAGAATGTTTTTACCGTTTTTGGATATGTTCAAAACCAAGAGAGTTATTTGAAGTTTTCGATATGGTCAAATTTTGAATTTTGGGCTATAACTAAAAAATAACAAAAGATAGCAGAATTTTGTTTTCTGGACTTGAACCTGCATCAAAAAAGAGCCCTGGACTCCGACATCAGTTTGTGTCTATCTCCGATATTAAGGGTGCTTCCCATTTAAAAACATCGAAAATGGGCCACCCTGTACAACCTACAGCGGAAAGATCTTTTTCTGCACTTCGTCGACTAAAAACATATTTACGTTCCTGTCTCAGTCGGCTGAATCACATTGCGATTTTTCATGTGCATCAAGACTACACAGAAGCACGTGATTTAAAACCACACATAAATGGGTGGATTTCCAGGGCTGCAGTTCGTGTCTCCACTATTTCCATGTCCATGTAAAATTATTTATATTATGTATAATATGTTAAGCAAGTGCCAGGGTGGCGCAGTGGTAGCGCGTTAGGCTAGCGTTACGCTAGTCCCCGGTTTGAATCCCTGGATGGGCAGGATTTTCCTGCAGTCTGGAGGTCGGTATCGAGTCCTGGTGACCATTCGTCGTTGGGTACCTAATTAACGACGCTCTCCTCGGAATACAGGTCTAAGAGGTAGAGTAACAAGGTCCTATACTACACACACTTATACTTTACACATGGTGCAGTACAATCACGCAACTTGCAGAGTCGGGGCGGATTGTGCACTGCACCCGTAGAACCTCATACATTAACGCACCAGCCTCGCCACCGAAAGGTACAAGAGGTTACAGACCATACATACATAAATAATATGTTAAGTACCTATATACTATGTATATTTACGTACGTTTCTAAGTAAAGCGTTGCATTTAAATATACATATTATATGTATGTTGTTTTTTTTGAGCACCACGCGCAGAAAGCAAAAGTTTCCGGCCCTGTGTGTTTCAATTAATCTCCTATAAATTTAAATAATTACCCATTGTTACACGATTCGAGCTGATAAATGTTTTTTGCGGTTCTTACTGCCAGTATTAACAATTCATAAGAAAATATTTTTCTTAATAAAATGCACTTCGGTAAGCAAATCCCTTTTAAAAAATTGTTAACAATATATTCATAGGAAAACGTTATAATTTTTACAGGAATATTTTCAATCTTATTATTAAGCCAGACGGTATATGTAATTACCCGACATGGAAAGAGTCATCGTAATTGGTACGATCGTAATTCCCATAGAACTGTGTCGACAACAGGTGAAAGCTCTAAGAAAGTTATCGCGCATGCTATTAACAGTTTTGGTGACGACTTATACAAACAAATAGCAAAACAGCAAGGGAATATTGTATTTTCGCCATTTTCAATTCATTGTGCTTTATCAACTTTAGCGCTGGGATCGAATGGAAAAACACAAGCAGAACTTCTTTCACGTCTTCATTTCCCTGATATGCACAGCTTGAAAAGGAGTTACGCTTCGCTGCTTCAGAGATACCACGAAGCAGTTAAGAAAAATATTCTTATAGCTAACGGAATTTTTCTTAATAAACGTTTTATAATAAGCAATAGTTTTAAAAAGAATGCCAAAGACGTGTTTGAATCTTATGTTTATAATATTGATTTGAATAAACCCAACGCAGCTGCAGCTCTTGTCAACAATTGGGTCGCAAATAAAACTAACCAAATGATACCTAAAATCGTGGACATGGAGAGTTTGGACAGGCGAACAGCTTTAATAATACTGAACGCAATTTATTTTAAAGCAAACTGGGCGATAAAATTCGATAAATCTGAAACTGTTAAAGATTATACGTTTCACACATCTACGAAGGATGTTAAGTGCGATATGATGATCATGAGCTCACGGTTTTTATTTAGGTATTACAGGACTTTTGGAGTGGCATTGGATTTGGCTTTTCTTGGAGAAAATATAAGAATTGCCTTTGTGAAGCCTTCTTATAAATTTAATAGAACTTTTGCGGAACTAGAAGAGAATCTTAATGCAACAGTTTTCTTTAAAGTAAAAAGCATGAAGCAGCGGAGACGTATATTAATACCCAAATTGAAAATCGGAGGCGATTATTCGCTTAACAGGCACCTTAAATCTGTACGTTAGATAAGGTGTAAAAATTCAATTTAAAATTTGAATTTTACAGATTGGTATTACGGATATCTTTAAGAAGCCGAATTTATCCAACTTACTTGAACAAAATGATCAACTCTATGTAGATAAGGTTGCTCATAAGGCAGTTGTGGAAATTAATGAAGAAGGTGTGGTGGCATCGGCTGTAACTGCAGTTTTGTCAAGTAAGAACTTATAAATCTGAAAATATTTTGATTTGAGTTTCCAAGCTTGAAATTCAAATTCATATTCATGTATATTGCATTTTGATTGAACATTCGAATCTTCAGATTTAAAGCAGCGTATTCATTTGAGCATTTTTGCGTGCACAAACGTTTGCCCGCACACACGTTCGTTTGCGAAAATTTTAAAATCTACACATAATTATTTTTAGGTTTTTGTTTGTACGCGCAAATATCCGCTCCAGTTGTGCTTTTTCCTAAAGCTGTTTGCATAAATTAAAAATCTCGTCCACACTGAGCAACACTTGCGCCCAAAATTCCTTTGAGGTGGTCACCGAGACCGACAACCGATGGAGCGTGTACGTGCGTGCTCAGACCTTGCGCGCACACCTGTTCTGCCGGTACTCACGCAAACCGTCTGTGCGCGCAAAAATGCTCAAGTGAATACGCAGCTTAAGAATTCTGAAATATTGATTCGAAAAAATGTTTTTAAATTTCAAAATTTCGATTTTATATATTTGATTTTAAAAACAAACTTTGGAATTCTGCTCAGAGTTGGACGATTCTATAAACACTAAAATATCAAACACTTCTCTTATATAATATGCTCGTTGACTTTAATTATTATAATTATTCCCACCTCAGTTAATCCTGCAAATATTGACCAGAACTCTATTGTGTCAAAGGCTTTTCGGAAGTCGACAAAACCCAGATGGGCCTATTATATTCTTCACATTTCTCAATCAATGTTCGTATTGTTTGCAGATGGTCAATGGTGCCGCATCATTTTCTGAAACTAGCCTTTTCGAAGGTAATTTTATGTAAATGTGATAGTAAAGTAATTGGTCTGTAATTTTCTACATCTGTGGCGTCTCCTTTTTTGAACAATAATATTACTCGTACTTCCGCGATTTTTCAGCTTGTTGGTATTTTTTCTTCATATAGGCACCGATTTATAAGGATCTGTACAACTTTGATCAAAGAGTTTCCACCCATATTTAACATTTCTGTAGTTATATGGTCTTCTTTAGGACATGTACCGTTTTTTATCTGGTTTAGGGCTGCATATATTTCCTTTTGTATAATTTTGTTGATTTCCTCACAGCTGATATTCTGTATGATGGATTCTATTTCATTTCCATTCGGATTGGGCACTTTGGATGCATATAGACTATATACTGCCTTCCAAAACAAGTGCAACACCTCGAGGCCGCTGGCCGATTTTCACAATTTTTTCACAGAACAAGTATTTCGACGATACGAACAAATGATTAAAATTTCAGATATCTAGGAGCCGTTTTTTTGTTAATTTTTACCTTGGTAACAATGAAACAAAAGAAATTGTTTTGTGTTTTTCCTAGTTGTTATCTGTACCTACATTTTTGAAAATAAGTACGATGCAGTGAACTACGAGAGTGTTAAAATGCCTAGAGTTCATCAACCTCGACAGTACTATCATTTGAATGAGTTCCAGAATGGCGAGATTATTGGCCTAAAAAATCAAGGAAGTGCTTTTCGCGGAATTGCGTGACAAATTGGTTGTAATGCTGCGTCTCTTATGCGATGGTGGTGAAGATGGAACGAGGAGGCCAATTATCGTCGACGAAATGGGTCTGGTCGTCCTAGAGCTTCCAATGTACGTGAAGATCAATGTCTTCAAGTAGTGGCTGTCAGAGACCGATTTACCTCAACGAGTGGGTTGCAATAATAAGACGTCTGATCGCAACAAGCACCGTCTATAGAAGAATTCGTTCTTTTGGGCTACGTTCGGCCCGTCCTCTGTTAACCCTTCCCCTCACTCCTAATCACCGGGCCCGAAGAGTGGAATGATGCAATTGAACGAAGGAACTGGGCTCAAGATTGGCAACGGGTGGTCTTTAGCGACGAGTCCCGCTTTTGTCTTTGGGCTCATGACGGCTGTGGGAGGGTGGGGCGTTTTTGTCGGGAGCGGCAAAATCCCAATTTTTTCGCCGAGCGACTCACTGCCCATACACTTGGGATAATGGTTTGGGGAGCAATATGCCATGGAAGCAAGTCACCATTGGTATTCATTGAGGACACTTTGACAGCTGCATCTTACATCGCGAGTGTGCTGGAGCCCATTTGTCTTCCATACCTTCAAGGTCTCAACAACTCTATTATCCAGCAGGACAATGCACGTCCTCATACAGCAAGGGCTTCAATGTAGTTCCTAGAAGATGCCAACGTTAACGTGCTTCCATGGCCTGGTTGTTCCCCTGATTTCTCCCCCATCGAACATGTGTGGGATATGATGGAAAGAAAGGTGGGGAAATTGCGCTATCCCCCTAATAACTTGAAAGATCGCCACATGGTCTCTCAAGAAGCATGGGATGGCTTGTCACAAGCGGCCATCGGCCACTTGATTGGAAGCATGCCTCGTAGGGTTAATGAGTGCCAGGAAAATCTTGGAGGACCTACACATTATTGATTTTGTCTTAAACTTTTAGTGTTAAGGTTTTCAAAATCTAAACATTTATTTGTATCGCTGAAACACATAATCTGTGAAAATTTGAATAAAATTGGTCCACGGCCTCAAGGTGTTTTTTGGAAGGCTGTATACAGTGTATACATACATCGGAATAAAAGATTGCCTTAGAAATTTCAGATGTCCCTGTTACTGTGTTGTCTTCTTTGTTTTTAATTTGGTGAATTTGGTGTTTAGTATGTGACTTTTCATTTTCAAAACCTCAATATTTTTGTTGCTTTCGATTGTAACTCGTATTTTTATAGTATTGTAGTCTTTTCTGATTTATCGTTTGGTGGTCTTGTTTATATTTTTGTATTCATTGGAATTTCTATCTGTTATTTTTCTGTTCGTTTTATGTTTGGTTTGATTACACACCCTTTTCGTGACTGTTTGCACATCTTTCGTGATTTTATGGCATAGATCGCCTAAATTTAAATAATCTGCACGAACACCTGTTTCAAAAAACCGTCAAAAAGCAAGTCAACCTGACGCAGTCCGGATGGAAAAAACTAGAAATGCAATTGATTTTATAATTCCAAACAATAAATCTACAATAACAGATAACAGACGTATCGGTGGTAAATAAATTCCATACGGGCAACGGCCATCGACTGGTTAGAGCTTCAATCAAAACAAATATTAAAATTGAAAGAAGAAAGTACTACCGGATAAACCTTTCAACGATAGACGTATTAAAAAATAATGAAGGAAAATACCAAAATAAATTCACAAATAAACTTACACCATTGAATAAACTCGAAGATTAATAGCTAGCTTTAAATTATATTTTCAAGGTGTATTTAAGCACTGCAAGTTTAAATTTGTTCCAGTTTAGACTCAATTTTCTTTTTATTGAGCTTCAAATGAAACTTGAAAATTCAAAACTCACAATTAGAATCTCAACTCAAAGGCCAAAAACTGAAAGATCGTTGGTTTGGATATCACACATGAGAATTGAAATTTGAATTAGTCGCTCGTACCTACACAGATTGAAATATTTTTTTTATATATGTTTTATTAGCATTTTATGAGCTAATGGGTTAGCATCAAAAATCTAAAAATAACATGAAGAGATCTCAACCAGTGATGAGATCTCTTATTCCATTTTATATGCCAGCTGGCCACTGTCCTTTTATTCTTCTTATTATAGTATCTTCTAGTAAGGCTGCAGTGGTTGATTTACGTGTGTTTCTCATTTTCCGCGGTGGGTGATGCTTCTCTCGTGGACGACTTGCTTTATAGTAGTTGCTATCTTCAGATCTTTGTGAATCATTTCATTTGTTATGTACCATGGGGCGCTAACTATTGTTCTTAGTGTTTTTGACTGGGATCTTTGGATTATTGCGACGTTTGATTTACTAGCACAGCCCCACAGCTCTATTCCATAAGTCCATATGGGTTTGATTTTTGATTTGTACCATGAGATCGTAAAAAAAAAGATTCTGAGCAGGCCTTGACTAGTACAACACAATTGGCAAGACTGATTTCAAAATGTGACAGTAGGTTAGAGGTTATCTAATTGATTCAAAACAGGAAATGTCAAATAAATTAAAACACAAAACAGTATTTATTTAGGGAACAAACTGAAAACTAAGATGAATACATGACGTTAGAGTAGGTGTTCAAAATGTGATCCTTCAGTTTCGATACAACAAATAACTCTTCGTTTCATATTATCAAATGCTTTTTCCAACGATCGCGGAGTAATTGAATTACATGCATTGGTAATTGCATCCATAAGTTCTTCTATCGTATGAAATGCATGTCCATAATGGTTAAATCAGGAGAACGCGGAGCAAAAGATACAATTCGGTCGTCAAAGAATTCCTGCAAGAACCTTATTGTTTCACGACTTGTGTGCGCAGTAGCGTTATCTTGCTGAAAATATCCGTTTAAGAGTTCATCGTCATCAAGTTGTTCAATGAAAGGTCGTAAGAAATTATTGCGATATCTTTCTGCATTAACTGTGCCGTGAAAAAATGTAGGGCCAATAAAGCGTCTTCGTGACATCACCATCCAAACGCCAACCTTTTGAGGGTGCAAAGGACTCTCTACCAACTCGTGGGGATTCTCAGCAGACCAAAATCGCATATTTTGTTTATTAACATATCCCGAAAGAGTGAACCATGCTTCATCTGAGAAAAAGCACTTGTCCAGGATATCATCATTATTTAAATGATTCAGGAGCCATTGACAGTACTCGGTTTTTCTACGAAAATCTGGTGGTAAAAGTTGTTGAACTGCAGTTATCTTGTATGCGATCATATGCAAATCTTTCTTTAAAATTGTTTGACAAGTACCATATGACAACTGTGTTTGTTGTGAAAGCCTACGAATAGATTCTCTCGGGGAACCTTCCATTCTTCGTTGCACATCTTGGATGTTTTCTGCTCCTCGCTTTGTTGGACGGCCACTACCGGTTTTGCGGGTTACACTTATGATAATCCACTGCAAAATCTGGAAATCTTTCACGAAATTCCTCAACACAAAGACCAACAGAATATGACCATTGTCCGTTTGCCAGTTTCTCGCCATTCCTGAAATAACTTTCCAGGATAAAGGTTTTGTGCTCCTAAACAAACATTTTGAAAAAATTACTACTAGTATTACAACGATAAACTTAAATAATTCTGGAAACAAGATTGCAAAACTGACTTACATTTGAAATGTCACTGTCACATTATAATTCATAGGCATTCTAGAACCAGTGTAACCAATCGTGTTGTACTAGTCAAGGAGTGCTCAGAATCTTTTTTTTTCGATCTCATGGTATAACAATATTTTGTTTTCAATAGATAACGGAGACCATCTTCCAATTAACCAATATAACTCTATCTGTTTTAAAATTTGAAAATTTGTTTTTGTTTATTTCAATTCATCAAGCTTTAAGATACGTTTCTTATTTGAAATAAAAATATAAGCTATTTTTGGGTATCTTCCGTATACATAAAAAATTATAATAATAACAAAAGGTAAATTTAAGCAAATGAAAACTGATCGAATGTTTACCTACAGAAACAAGAAGTGGACGTATTATGCCATTGCCATTTACACTCGATGTGCCATTTATATTTTTTATATATTGCGACAAAAGTCAAACTATATTATTTAAAGGGAGAGTAGAGGATCCAACTGCTTAATTCAACTATTTTTATTTATCATTTACTTGTAATGCTACTACTGTATACTGTAGTTAATAAAGTAATCCTTCAGAATTCTAATGTTTAGTTCATTATAGTAAAATAGTAAAATTTCCACCACATTTCTTGTCGGTAATATTGCATAATAAATAGTACTTTCCTATGCATCAGTTTGATTCCAGCAAAATAAATGAATTTGAGCTGGTAACTAAACGAAAAGTTGTCGTATTTCCCACAGCCAGTTCTTTTATTAATTCAATTTCTACCAAGTATATTATTATATGTAGATAATAATTTAAATAATTTAATGTTAAATGCTTCTGTTTTTACAAGAACGACGTAAACGTGTGTAACCTTTACTATGACTTTCTTACTCAATTAGAATCTTTTATATCGAGAAACGTCTTCACTATGATAGGTTGAGTAAACTATCTATCCCTGAAGAATTTTCTAAAGCAAAATTCAATTCGAGAAACGGTCTTCCTTGAAAATTAAAAGTGAACCTCTGCAGCTGCTATTCAAACACGCTATTCTAACTACCGGTTCAAAGTTGTGTGCTGGACCATAATGCGTATGAGAACACCAATACCATTTCTTTGCAATTTCTGGTTGCAATAAACAGTATTTGGAAGCAGCAATTAAATTTTCTTCAGCATACATATTTTCCTGCATTAAAGTATCCAAATTGCTATTATCTTCGTCGGTCCATTGACTAGGTCTGCTTTTAAATGCAACTTCACTCATTTTCTGCTGATTGTTATCGTTACTTGACATTGCTGATATTTTAATAAAAAATAAGGTCTGATGCCAAATCCGTCACTACTACTTTATACTGAAGTGCAGTAACGAACTGATTCTTATTACCCTTAATTGCCAATTTATAGGTATGAGCACACGTGATGCTGATAAAAGATTAAATAAAATTAAATGTGATTTTTAACGAATTTGCGCTTTATTTACATAAGAATACATCCAAAATATGGTACGAGGGCTGTTCTGTATATTGTTAGTAGCAGGCCATGGATGCGAAGAAAAACAAAAACATTTGCATCAATCGAAAGTTTATTCTTTTGAGAGTTTCCAGTTGCAATTTTGCAAGGTTGAAGTTAAAGCATATAGAGATCCTAATTTTTGATTGTTATAATTCGTTTGATTATTACTAAGCATTATGGAAGTGCCGCGGAATGCTTTTCGGGCTATGATTTTCTACGATTATAAAGGAGGCTTAACATACGACCAAAGTCACCAAAATTTAATGGCAGCTTTTGGCGACAATAGTCCATCATTATCTACAATTAGTTACTGGTTCCGTGAATTTAAACGTGGAAGGAGTACGTTAGAAGATGAACCAAGACCTGGACGACCTGCAGTAGCTGTTTGTGCTGAAAACATTATTGCAACCGAAAATCTGATTAAGGAAAAACGGAATATCACTCATAGAGAGATTCAAGACGAACTAGGCATTGGATCATCTGCAGTGGATATCATTTTACATAAACATCTGGGTGTAAGAAAGCTGGCAAGTCGGTGGATTCCACATTTGTTAACCGACGAACAAAAACAAGCACGGGTAGACTGGTGCAGGTTTATGTTAGAAAAGTTTGATGGAGGATCTTCAAAGCAGGTATTTAGTATCGGTACGGGGGATGAATCGTGGATATATAATTATGATCCCGAGACAAAACAACAATCAACTGTTTGGGTGTTTGAAAAGGAGGAAATGCCAACAAAAGTTATTCGCGGTAAAAGTGCAAACAAAAAAATGATTGCCGTTTTCTTCAGATACAGTGGTCCAGTTGCAGTAATTCCTCTTGAAGATCGTAAAACTGTAACTGCTGATTGGTATACAGAAGTTTGCCTTGAAGTTTGTGTAGTGATCGCCCAAGATCTGGTTTGCGTGGAATTTTGTTACACCACGATAACGCAACTCCGCATACGGCCGCAAAAACTTTAAATTTTTTACATGAATCCGGAGTCCAACTCGTCACTCATCCACCATACAGTCCAGATCTTGCCCCTAACGATTTCTTTTTGCTTCCGCTGATTAAAAAACTCATGCGTGGTAAGAGATTTCCTGACGCCAATGCGGCTGTTGCTGAATTTCAGCGAATTCTTGACGACCTTCCAAAAAAAGAGTTTTCAGCGTGTTTCGAGAAGTGGTTTCAACGAATGAAGAAGTGTATTATGTCTAAGGGGGAATACTTTGAAAAACAATAAAATTATTTTCTTTACAAATTCCGTAGTTTTCTTCTAACTAACAATTTACAGAACAGCCCTCGTATTAGGTGAAATACATCTATTTATAACGATTACAGATAACCATTTGTTCTTCGTTGATAAACTAGTTCCTTAGTTTAACAATCTTGCAATTGATCAACGGTAAAATTATACGTATTTTCAAATTTCAACAGCTCAATTTTCATTTATCCATAATTGCGAGTTTAATTCATTATCTTGAGCAGTCACATAAAGTATTGTTAACAACGTAAAGTAAGCAATCATATTTTTGATATATTAACTGCTAAACTTATAATACATACTTTCAAGAGCCCAGTTGCTTCCGTTGTCTTGAACATCTTCCAATTTAACTTTCAGTTCGTCAACTATATCTTTATAAATAGCTTCCAGGTCACTGCCTTGAATTTTGAAAACACATCGCATTATGAAATGTGTTAAATTTAGTATTAAGTAATTGTGGGTAGATTGAGAAGTAAGGTGGTTGCCATGCGCACGCATTTTTAAGTAGGGTTGTCACCCTATCGTTGTGCCTAAGTAAGCAGTGCTACATTAACCAAGCAAGGGTGCGCATTGGCATAAGTTTGTTAAATAAAGTTTCTTCTTTCCAAATTAACAACAGAGTTTCTTTATTCCGGTATTTGTGTACATAAGATCCGTACATTTGGTCCTTCGAGCCGGATTAATTGCTCCAATTAAAAGGGAAAAGAAAAATCTTCGTGAAAAAAAAATCAGGGAAAAGCCGCTGTGGAAAGTCGTTTGCCGTACGTCGCTGCAACAAAGGGAACCAGCACCGTCGAACACCCACAGAAACCAATCAAGCAATAAAATCCTCGTGAAGAAAATCACGGAAAAGCCGCTGTGGAAAGTCGTTTGCCGTACGTCGCTGGAACAAAGGGAACCAGTACCGTCGAACACCCTCAGAAAGCACTCAAGGTATTTTTAAACCTTTTATACGTATCCTTGTAACCCAATTATTCCTTTTTTATTTTATCAATTGATCCATTATCAACTGCACTAGCACCATGGCTCAAAAATTAATTAAATTAAAAGTAGAAAGGGATAGAATTGTTCATTCCTTGGACAGATTTGAAAAATTTCTTGACGACACGCCAAAAGATACTTTAAATTACGAAGAATTAAAATTAAGGTTAAACAATGTTGAAGGTACATTAGACGAATTTACACGGGTTCATTATGAGATTTTGGCAGTAGAACCTTCTGAAGAAAATTTGTTAGATGAATTTGAGGGCAAATATTTTTCGTTGCTTGGCCGTAGTAAAACGTTTCTAAAAGAACACGATAATGAACACGCGAGATCAAACTTGCTAAATTCCTCTAATTATAATAATGCGGAATTCAAATTGCCAAAGGTCGATATTCCTAAATTTGATGGGAAATTTGATCTTTGGGTGTCCTTTTATGGTTCATTTAAATCTCTAATTCACGAAAACGCGGCACTTGCCCGAATTCAAAAGTTTCATTACCTTGTATCTTCTCTAAAAGGCGAGGCGGCAGAAGTCATATCGGCATTTGAAATAAGGGATGAAAATTACGAAACAGCATGGTCTACCGTTGTTAGCACATATAATAATGTTAGGAAAATGGTTCAAAAGCACATAAAGGCAATTTTTGATTTGCCTACCACAAACAAAGAATGCGCTGAAACTTTACGGATTATAATTAGGGGTTGTCTTAAACACACTAGATCTTTGACATTGTTAGGTCGCCCTGCCAATCAATGGGACGATTTATTAGTTTATTTAATAATGTTGAAAATTGACGCTGTAAGTGTTACTGAATTTGAAAGAAGTTTAGACAAAAACGAATTTCCCACTTTAGATGCGTTAGCGGAATTTATCAATACAAAATGCGATTCTTTGGAACTTTCTTCGCGTGATCCTAATTCCAATATAAAACGTTCAAATGCTAATATAACCAACGCAATAACGGTAAATTGCATATGCTGTAAAGGACAACATGGTCTTGCTAAATGCGCTCAATTCAAAAAGTTGCCGATTGATGAAAGATATCAGTTGGTTCAAGGTAAAGGCCATTGTATTAATTGTTTGAAAAAGGCAAACCACAGTTTAGCTACCTGTTTTGGAATTAGATGTCCGGTCTGTCACCGAAAACACCATTCCACTTTGCATCGGTTTGGCACCAACGATATAAAGATGCATTCTGGTAATCCGATTGAGCTGGAAAGGGCCATTCAAACAAGACAAACTTGTACCGCAGATAACGGGAATAGCGGCATCCTTCTTACTACAGCTGTAGTTCATATGCTGGACATAGCAGGGGGTCGTCATAAATGCAGGGTTTTACTAGACAACGGTAGTCAGGTAAATTTAATGACTGAAAGCTTTGTAAAAAGATTAAATTTAAACTGCAACGAAACCTCACTGTCCATTAACACTGTGAATAACACACAGGCGGCCGCTACTTTGAAAACTACGTGCGAATTAAAATCGCGTCATTCTTCTTATTCGAAGAAGTTTGATTGTTATATCGTATCAAAAATTACGGATCACTTGCCGTCCATGCTTCTAGATCCTACTGAATTGAAAATTCCCCCCAAACTTAAACTTGCGGATCCACTTTTCCATAAGCCTGAAGCGGTTGATGCGTTATTGGGGGCGGAAATATTTTGGAACATTTTAATTAGCGGACGGATAAATCCCGGAAAAATGCTCCCTTCGTTACAGAAAACAAGTCTCGGTTGGATAGTAGGTGGTATCGTCCCGGAAGGCGTTAGTAAATCCAACTGCAATTTGATTACAAATTTTCAAAACGCCAATGATGAATTCGATCTGCAAACGTTTTGGCAACTCGAAGAAATAACGGAAGCGGCTTTGGGGTCAAACACCGATCCTTGTGAACGGCATTTCTTAGAAAATGTCAAACGAAATGAAACGGGACGATTTATTGTTCGTCTTCCTTTCAAAGGGCCTCCATCGGATTGGGGAGAGTCCCGTTATATAGCTCGCAAACGGTTCTTTAATTTAGAAAAACGTTTACAGGCAGATAGCAAATTGCGTGAACAATATAGTAATTACATAAACGAGAGCCAAAAACTTGTACATTTAGAGGAGTCGGTTACATTTGACGACTTTCCCTATTACTACTTAAGTCACCACCCTGTTTTTAAAAGGGAAAGCGTAACCACCAAATTACGCATTGTTTACGATGGTTCATGTAAAACATCGAACTTAGTATCCTTGAATGACGTATTAATGACAGGTCCCGTGGTACAGCCTGACATATTTACGTTATTAATTCGTTTCCGTACGTGCAGATACGTTCTTTCTGCGGATATAAAACGAATGTATAACCAAGTATTAATTGATCCGCAAGACACTCGATTTTTAAAATTATTTTGGCGTGATGATCCATCCCATTTGTTAAAGAAATATGAATTAAAAGTATTGCCATTCGGACTTTCACCGTCGTCCTATTTGGCTACCCGCTGCTTAAATTTTCTTGCTGATGAAAACCAAGCGAAATATCCGGATGCTGCCCATGCCATCAAAAACTTCTTTTATGTCGATGATTTATTGGCAACATCAAACGATTTAAAAAATTTGCAGCGCATGCGGGATGAAATAATTCATATATTACGAAGTGGTGGCTTCGAATTAGATAAATTTAATGCTAATCACCCTTCTCTTTTAAATAATATACCAGTTAATGATAATGATCGTCCTCCAATTCTATTAAACAAATTTGATTCGGGTAAGGTCTTAGGGTTATATTGGACATCAAAAAATGATGATATGCGCTTTTCGGTGCCGACGCCGGAAGACGCACGCCCAACTAAAAGAAACGTATTAGCCTACATTGCAAGAATCTTTGATCCTTTAGGGTTAATTAATCCCGTTGTGGTTGAAGCGAAAGTTTTGATACAAAAATTATGGCAAGCAAAGTTGGATTGGGATGAACCCATGCCTGAGCCTTTGCTGGGTATGTGGACACAATTAAAGAATCAAATTCCGCTTTTATCGCAATTAACAATACCGCGTTCAATCGTAGGCGCTGACTGCAATATGCGATTTGAATTGTTCGGATTCGCGGATGCTAGTATTAGGGCTTATGGGGCGGCTATTTATTTACGTGTTAAAATTTCAGAAGAAAGATACACGGGACAGTTATTGTGCGCGAAGTCTAGGGTCGCCCCACTAAAAACATTAACAATTCCACGTTTGGAATTATGCGGGTGTTTGCTTTTAGCACGGTTGATGGATGCAGTGACAAAGTCACTATCTTTTGCCCCCAAGCGGTACCTGTTTTCGGATTCTTCCATTGTTTTAGCTTGGCTAAAGATGGATCCCTCTAAATTAAAACTTTTCGTGCGAAATCGTATTTTTGAAATTAACGAACTATCCAAAGGCAATACATGGGCTCATGTGAAATCGGAAGATAACCCAGCTGATATGCTGTCACGGGGTGCAATGCCATCTCAGTTATTAAATTCCTCGAAGTGGTTTTGCGGTCCTTCATTTATGTTATCAAATGATAATCCAAATCAACACGATGCGGACGTCAAGGTCGACGAAATTCCTGAAGTTATAGCTAATCCTCAATTACAAATGTTCTGTTTGAACATTCTAAACGTATACGGCGAAAATGGCGCCATCAATATCTTCGATAAATATTCTTCATTTTTGAAATTAATTCGGGTTACGGCATATGTAATTAGATTCGTACAAAATTGTAAGCCAGCAGAAAATAGAGTAACAGGGGAATTGTCAGCAAAGGAAATTGATGGTGCTAAAGTCATTTTAGTACGGATAATTCAAGCTGAGTGTTTTTATAAAGAAATACGTGCTCTAAAAAACAAGATCAATATTGAAAAAACTAGCTCGCTGCGTCAACTTAATCCATTTCTAGATACTAACGGTTTGTTACGCGTTGGAGGTCGCTTAAAAAATTCAAAATTATCGGAAGATGAAAAACATCCTTTGATTTTACCGAAAAGGCATAAATTTAATCACTTACTTTATACTCACATCCACAAGTCGAACATGCATGTAGGTCCGCAAGCAACACTCGCCATAGTTCGTCAAAATTATTGGCCACTAGCAGCGAAAAACGACATCAAATTTATAATAAAACAATGTATAACATGTTTTAAAAATAGGCCCGATGGAATTCAACCGATGATGGGTGATTTGCCTAAGGCCAGGGTTACTGCCGCCTTTCCATTTTTAAATTGTGGAATTGACTTCTGCGGCCCTTTCTTTATTCGAGAAGGTGTCCGCAAATTTATTAAAAAAAAGGCATATGCTGCCATTTTTGTTTGCTTGTCCACAAAATGTGTACATGTCGAATTAGTAAGTGATCTTACTTCCGAAGCTTTTATTACGGCCATGCGTCGGTTTATTGCACGAAGAGGCAAATGTTTAAATGTGTATACAGACAATGGCACGAATTTTGTAGGGGCTAATCGAGAATTGCGAGATCTAGTCGATTATTTTAATAATGATTTAATTAGAGCTAAGCTAATAACAGAATTTTCTGAGGAAGGCATAAATTGGAGTTTCATTCCTCCCAAGTCCCCTCATTTTGGAGGAATTTGGGAGCGAGCAGTTAGGTCCTTTAAATACCATCTCCGACGTGTCGTAGGAGAAACAATTTTAACCTTTGAGGAATTAAACACGGTGCTAGTGCAAGCAGAATCAATTCTTAACTCCCGTCCTCTTATTCCTCTTACCAACGATCCTGACGACTTTGAGTGTCTCACACCGGGACATTTTTTGATTGGACGTCCCATAGTTGCAATACCGTCACAACGATTCCATGACGTGAAAACAAATAGGTTGTCCCGATGGCAACTTCTCCAAAAAATTCAGCAGGATTTCTGGAAGATCTGGTCCCGCGAATATTTGCAATTACTGCAGGGAAGATATCGCTGGCAACGTTCACAAGGAACAACCCTCGCGGAAGGTGATCTTGTATTAATAAAGGAAGATAATACTCCACCTCTTCGATGGGTAATTGGTAGGGTCCAAAAGTTATATCCTGGAGCGGATGGAATAGCAAGAGTCGCCGACGTTTGTACGTCAACAGGAACATTTAAACGTGCGGTTGTAAGATTGTGTCCGTTACCAGTGAAAAATGAGGAATAGTGCATTGAATGTTAAAAGAACTAATTTGTGTTTAGAATTAAGTAATTGGATTTTTTCCTTATATTTTTTATTATTTTTTGTATTACCTTCATGTACATGTGTTGAAAGCTTCCCTTCTTTCAAGGGGGGAGTATGTTAAATTTAGTATTAAGTAATTGTGGGTAGATTGAGAAGTAAGGTGGTTGCCATGCGCACGCATTTTTAAGTAGGGTTGTCACCCTATCGTTGTGCCTAAGTAAGCAGTGCTACATTAACCAAGCAAGGGTGCGCATTGGCATAAGTTTGTTAAATAAAGTTTCTTCTTTCCAAATTAACAACAGAGTTTCTTTATTCCGGTATTTGTGTACATAAGATCCGTACAAAATGCATCGCATTTAACTTCAAATAAAACCGCCATTTTGTATCAATCAAACAAAACGCTTTACCACGGGTGTGTGTGTTAATAAAAACAAATTTAAAAATGCAAGAGGACGCTGATTCAATATTAATTTGGATAATCCAAGTGCACGATCCTGAGAACATTGGCAGAATCTATCTGTTTAAACATTTTAGGGTAAGTCAAGGCAACCTAATTTTTAAACTTATTTGGTACGCGTACAAACATGCCGAATCCTTTCCATTAAAGTGAGCTACTTCATTTGAAAATTCTATACATACATCCAGTTTTTTTTACATACGTAGGCCAATACACAAACAGGGTTCTATTTATTATTACTGATAACGCAAAGTACATCAAAGTACTTGCCATAATGACGATTGTTAAGAACTAAAGCTATTCACATATTGACTATAGTCCAGTGAATAAGTACATGTTACCTTGCAAAAGGTCGGGTAGAAGATTTTTTTTTTTAACTTGTATATATTAGGGCTAACATTGGAAAACCAAGTTTTCCAATTCGGCTGACCTTGGGGCAACTTTCTGTGGCCAAAAAACCACGAAATTTTAGGACTGTTCTTGGTTTTTTCAAGATATCTCAGATGTGGTTCGGTCTAGCGCTTTCTTTCTTCTTATCTTTCTTAAAGAGGACAAAATTTCCAACAAATTTTATTACTACTACTTTTTTCTAAACCCAATAACAAGCGCGTTACCGCATCCGATATATTGAAATATTTTCCGAATTTGGCGAAAATAGCACCTTATTAAAAAGAATAAAGTGTGCTATTTTCGTCAAGTTGGGAAAAAAATTCAATATATCGGATGCTGTAGCGCGCTTGTTAATGGGTTTAGAAAAAAGTCGTAAGAATAAAATTTGTTAGAAATTTTGTTCTCTCTAAGAAAGATAAGAAGAAAGAAAGCGTTAGACCGAACCACATCTGAGATATCTTGAAAAAACCAAGAACAGTCTTAAAATTTCGTGGTTTTTTGGCCACAGAAAGTTGCCCCAAGATCAGCCGAATTGGAAAACTTGGGTTTTCAATGCTGGCCCTAATATATACAAGTAGAGAAAAGAAAATCTTCTACCCGACCTTTTGCAAGGTAACGACCTTTTTACGAACCTAGCGACTGGACTACTAGCTATTTTTGCAATTTTTATTTCCCTCCACTCGCTTACGTATTGTCCATAGACCATTTTCGGGATCATTTTTCATTACCATTGCTTGAATTCACCTACATTTTATTATTTCAATTTGTTGATGTACGTTTATTGTATTTAGTTATAAGATTGCAATTCATCATCATCATCATCATCATCAATTGACATGGAGCAGATCCTCATAGATCAATCCTGGATTACGCCAGGCCCACCCCATGCCAACAAGGTGTGAAGGGATTTGTTATGATAGGTGGGGATCGGGAGCACTGTATAACGTTAACATGCCTGTGACGCTAGCCGCTAGACACCGCTTCTGTAGTGCAAGGTAGTTAGTAAGTCACATATTCAATGGGAGTTGGATATATGATTGAGATGGTTAACCATGTTTTATCATGTTATATACTAACAGTATTTCTAGTATTACAGCTAATTTTATAGGCTTATGATATTAAACACCTTAGCTCAGGCACGCCTATCATGTTACATGTTCCATTCTGCTAATTTAGTCTAATATAATAATGTAATAATATAATAATATAATAATATAATAATATAATAATATAATAATATAATAATATAATAATATAATAATATAATAATATAATAATATAATAATATAATAATATAATAATATAATAATATAATAATATAATAATATAATAATATAATAATATAATAATATAATAATATAATAATATAATAATATAATAATATAATAATATAATAATATAATATTTATTCAAACGGATTATACAATTATTAGTATTCTATTTCTATTGTTATTATTATAATTATTTTGATATTTGTTTCTTCGCTGTTCTTCTGAATTTTCTTTCTATCGTTGTTCTTTCAAAGGTTGGGTATGTGTGCTCCTAGGTACTTCATTCTTCTTACTTGTTTATTTTCATATTTTCATCCATTGCAACTCGGTTGTGTAGTCTTGGTTGTTGTACCATGCTTCGCATTTGTTGATGTTTATTTCTAATCCCACGTTGTTCACATTTCCTGTGATTTCTATAACGGCTGCGTATGAGACTGTGTCGACTGATTTAGCGAGATCACGGGTTAGTAGTGTAGTTCGTTCTCCTGCTCTCCATCAGTCCATCGTTACCTAAAATTATCCTGGTGACAAGCAGATTGATGATTCTCCACTATTCTTCCCCTGCGAAACGTCGCATGGTAGGGTAACATTTCTTGAATCGTGTTGTTCAGGCATGATGTTGAACTTCAATTTTAATTCCGGCCAATAACTATAATTCTGGTTTATTAACTTATACATATACACGTATAAAAGTCGTATGCGCATGGTTGTTTTCATTGTAAAATTATTAGCTAAAATTATTAGCTTTACAATTATTACTACATATTTACTTCTATTCGCGATTTATTAATTTTAACTTTAACTATGTATATTTTCAATATAATATTAATTAATTATACACTGCGGGTAAATGAAAATGCAACACCTATAGTGCTTAAATATATTGGAACGAAATTTGGCTGTAAGTTAGATATTCACAAGGATAACAAACGATTAAATTTTCAAACTTCTACGTTGAGTATATGTACAGTTATTCGAAAAAGGTTTAATAATAAGTGTGACCCTCACGAGCTCTAATGCACTCCCCCATTCGGCGAATCATAGAGTTAAACAAATGGGAAATTTTCTCCTGCGGTATAAGATCCCATTCCCCTTGTAGCCTCTCTTCCAATTCATCAACCGTCGCAGGATTCGCATCGTAACTCTTTATTTGGCGACCAATGATATCCCACACATGTTCAATTGGTGACAAATCCGGAGATCTAGCCGGCCAGGGAAGAACGGGAATATCAGACTGACGTAAAAAGGTCATAGTCACATCACAAACATGCGGTCGTGCGTTGTTCTACTGGTATATGGCATCTGGAATGTCTCTTATAAATGGTAACAACACCGGTTCCAAAATGTCATCAACATAGCTCTGACTAGTCAAAGTGCCTCTTATAATCACCAAAGGTGATCTACCATCATAACTGATAGCGCCCCAAATCATAACCCCTCGAGTAGCAGCCGTCTCCCGGTTTTTGATGCAGTCCGTATTGTGTCGTTCATTTCTAAGCCGTCTGAACTGTATTCGGCCATCAGGCCAATCTAAAAAGAACCAAGATTCGTCGCTAAACACTGCTCGGCGCCAGTCATTATTCCAATTTCGTCTTTCGGTGCACCAGTCATAACTACCAAATTTGAGAAAAATAGGATTACCACTTATAGGTGTTGCATTTTCATTTATCCACAGTGTATGTTGTGTTTCCCTCGTCATGTCAGCAGCCGACTGTGTAAATAGATTTATTGCTTATTTAGTTATAAGATTGCAATTAATTAATAAATTAATTGCTTTTCTACGGTGTTTTATTTGTAAACGGGTATTAATTATAGCAGTATATGAATATTAACTTTATTACGAAATCTACAAGTACTATCATTTAAATACATTAATCTCCTCTCTCTCCCTCTTATACTTCGACACAATCATATGCTCTCACTCACATTTATTAGCATAAATTCTTTCAAAATTCGTGCATTTTTCATCAAAACTACGTAAAAATGTTAAATTACATATATCTTATTTTACATTATTTTATATCGCCATTGTTCTAATTCACCTGCTATGAAATCCACAAGTGCTATCAAAAACGTTCATCTCCTCCCTCTCACTCTTATACTTCAACACAATCATATTATGCTTTCGCTCACACTTATTAGTATAAATTCTTTTAAAATTTGGGCATTTTTTAAAGAAATCTGAAATTATATCTTAGTTTACCGCATTTTACCTTACCATTTGTTTTAATTCACTTACATTCATTTTCCTATTTATATCTCTAATTTACAACCTACGACGACGACTCGCGCGCATGCACGGTCTGCTTTTTTATCAACATAATATCCAATTTTAGGTTAGGTAGCAGATAGATACTCTTTGTGGCCCCGACAGCGACAGATTTACTTCAAGGATAGCAACCTTGCCTTATGAGAGCTCTTGATTTCTTCTTTCACCCAATCCACGGAAAAATCATGCCCTACTTCAAATTTCCCACGCACCATCTTCCAACACGTTAAGCCAGCGAAGAAGATTATGGCCAAAACGCCAAAGTGTTATGGTGAGTTTTAAAACAAATGCAAACGTACCCCAGGTGGGTAGAAGACAATTTTACAAATCCCACACCGCAAAGGGTTGCCCCATAGATTCTGGGGGGAAGGGGGAAATTCGCAATGAACAACACCAGAAAAATTATATATAGCTTCCTACAATGCAAGAATCCTATTATCGGACGAAAAGTTAGTAGATGGAAGAAGAACTTAAGACTGTCTAATATACCAGAGATTAAGAGCATTTGTCCCAGAGTCATCTATGTATTTTATTTTGAAACTAAAAAGCAGATACAGTCTAAAGGTCATACAGGCGTATGCTCCAACATCAAATTCTGATGAAGACGAATTGGACACCTTTTATGATAGGCGATTTTATTTTATTGCGAAGTTATTGGGAAAGAAACAAGATGAATCCGAACACTCAATAGGTAACTATGGTTTTGGAGAAAGAAAGAAACGACGACTAGACTTTTTTGTACATATGATATGAAAATAAGTATTTTCTTCACGATAAACTCTATGTGAAAGTGCGACTTTTTCCAACTAGAGATGAAAACATTTTCACTTGTAGAGATGAAAACAAGAATTCCAAATCTATGGCAACAAAATAAAAAATGCGTGTGTATGGAAACGATGAAACAAACAATTAATGATTTGCATTGACACAAGTCGGATTGAATTAAGTCGAATTAAAACTTATTTCAAACAGATAATTAAAATTTCGTAGAAAAAACAGCGTTTACTACTCGACATGAAATTCGTTTTTTTCGTTCGTGAGGTTGCCTTACTCGCTGCTAACGCAGCTCGTGGACAAATTCTCATCTCACGAAAAAAATGTTATTTTCATGTCTTGTTGTAAAATATACTATTGTACTATTTACAGGAAAACAACCTCTATTCAATGAATTCTTTCTTTAATAAGAAGCCGCAACGGTACGTCGACTTGGATGAGCTCTGACGGCAACACAAAAAATTAAATAGATTTTATCATCGCAAATAAAAAGGAAATAATACAAGATGTAACAGTTCTAAATAAATTTTCAACTGAAAGCGGCCACTGGATGATAAGATTAAAAGTGGCTGATAACATCAAACAAGAACGAAAGAAATTAATAAAACTCAAAACCAAAAAATGGACTCCGCCCAAGAATTTAAAATCGTATCAAAAAAAAAAATCGAAAAACACCTTGACTTAACATATTTCGCAAAAGACATCAATAGAAATACAGAAGAGCGAAATGCGAAAATGATAAACGCAGTAAATGAAGCAAGTGAAAAATACTGAATAAAAATTGATAAAAAAGAAGAAAAGTTAAGCCTAAATACCTTAACATTGATGAAAAATAGAATAGAGTTGGAAGATAAATACAATAAAAATTTAACAGAATTGAGGAAGTTGAACAATGAAATCTCGAAATCAATTAGATCTGATATACGGAAAAATAATACAGAAATGATCACAACAACTATAGAAAACTACAAAAGTCTCAGACAGGAAAAATATATGACAATAAAAAAATACAAATGGAAAGATAACTAACAACAAAGATGATACACACAGAATAGTAGAACAGTTTTACACTGAATTATATAAAGAACACCAGAAAAATTAAAATAGGGAACTTCTTAAAGTATTAAATCAGGGCTCTGAAGATCTTTCACAGGTTTCCATAGATGAAATTAAAAAGGCTCTTACTGAAATGAAAAACAATAAATTTCCAGGTGAGGACAAAATATCTATTGAGGCAATGAACGCAGGAGGAGAAAAACTATTGCAAACTTTTGTACTTCTCTTCAACGAATGTCGAGTGAAGTGAATAACACCATCTCAATGGAATAATGCCATTATAGTTTTATTACACAAAAAAGGTGATACCACAAATCTTGGAAATTACAGGCCCTATTGTTACATATATACATGCTTTTCACTAATACTATTACTAGGAGACTGAGTTCCAAATTAGACCTGTACCAACCAAGGGAACATGCCGGATTTCGATCAGGTTACGGCAGAAATGACCATCATCACATATTGAAAAGTTTGATTGAAAAAACTGTAGAATGCAAGGGGACACAATCTCCCTGAAACTATTTACAAATTTGCTTCAGGATATCTGCAAACAGTGGGATGATTTAGGCTTAAATATAAATGGAGAAAATCTGTGTCATCTAAGATTTGTAGATGACGTGGTCCTTATATCGTACTGTATTAACAAAGCAACTACGATGCCCCAAAGATTGAACACAGTCTCTGAAAATGCCGGCCTGAAAATAAATATATCAAAAACACAAATAATGACTAACTTAGTAACTGCGGGTAGTATACAGGGTGTCTGATTTTTCATTGACCAGCTTATGTCTCGTTTATTATTAGAAATACAAGAAAAAGTCAGAGGAAATAGTTTTTTAGTAGTAATTCTTCTATAAAATGGTATAATCAATTATTTTTCATGGCCTACTTTTTTTTAGAAAAATGTATACTTTTGGTTTTTTAAATGGAACACCCTGTATTTTTATTCGCTAATGGATCGAGGGTTAAATTCTCTTTTCAAAAATGTATCACATGTGATATTTTAGGTTTCATTTGGAGGAAAAAACTCAAACAATAGAATCGTACTAGTTGGCTATGCCTGCTGTTTATTTTACATACAATTGATCCTACCAAGTAACAATGCTGTAAAAAATTAATAAGCAACAAAATAAAACAAATAATTACTTATTTTAATAAAGTACAAAAGACTGCTAAAAGCAAAAACCGCGCATAGGTAACTAGAATGATTTTATTATGAGTTTTTTTTTTGTTTATTGACACCTAAAATATCACATGTGATACATTTTTGGAAAGAGAATTTAACCCTCGATCTACTAGCGAATAAATATACAGGGTGTTCCATTTAAAAAACCAAAGTTATACATTTTTCCTGAAAATCAGTAAGCTATGAAAAATAATTAATTATGCCATTTTATAGAAGAATTAGTACTAAAAAACTATTTCCTCTGACTTTTTCTTGTATTTCTAATAATAAACGAGATATAAGCTGGTCAATGAAAAATCAGACACCCTGTATATTTGAATAACACTCGTATTGAGGAGACTACCTCTTACAAATATTTAGGCCACGAAGTACGCATTGGCCGAGACAACCAGACTTGTGAACTCAGCAGAAGAGCAGGAGTGACATGGGTTACTCGTACCTTCGGAAATCTCAAGCACGTGGAGCAAATGGAGATTTAGCTTGTAAAGCAAAGGTCTCAGGTTCGGTCCCAACTGAGACTCGGGAGACTCGAGATGATATTGGTAACTTTTATCAACAATTATGAAAAGTCAAGCATTCTGCGACAAGTTCCACTTTCAAAATCTTACAACATTTCTTGGCACCATTTCACTCGACGTTTCTCTTTTAGCTTCTCAATAGATTATTCTAGGATCATTTCATACTAGTGCCTCACCACGTTAAATGTTTTAGATTGTAATATCAGTTTTTGGTATACCTGAGTTTTTTTTTCCTTAAAGAGTTTTTCGAGATGAGGCAAGTGTCTAGGAAAGCACTTTAAGCCTTTCGTTGGTTTCAACCACTTTTAAAGTCCTACAAAACCATTGCGGGAAATTACTCGACGGTTACTTCAATTTTGATGACCGTTTATAATTTGTTGTGAATGGTGCTACACCTATGCCAACTAAATGAGAGCAAAGATGCTTTTGTTATTGGATAAATAGGTTACGTGTTGGCGATAAAATAAAATTTCTATCGTCAATATTTATCTAGAATGTGGGACTTATAGTGTCCCTCGTACATATTGTAAACTTGTGCCTCAAAATATAGGGGAACGTATGGTAAACAACTAATAGATGTTTAAACAAATCGTTATTAATCGCTGCCTGTACTAAAAGTAGTTCAAGAACACGATTATCTAAAGGACAAAAAGGAAAGGGGAACAAGAAGACAAATTCCAAATAATTAGCTTGAAGAAATACCCCAAGGTAGGAACTAGGTAACTGTGTTCTTGCAAAAATACTAGCTATACGATCGAGAGATGTAGAAATAACGAGACCAATGGAGAATAACTTGAAGAGGAAGTATGCAAACGCTTCAAAATATAAAACGTGGGAAGTGAGAATTATTCAGATTAAATCCTCAAAGCTATTCTAGATGTCGATCAAATAGCAACAAGAAGCAAATCAAGTATACTAACACCAAAGGAACGACGCTGAGGTAAGGATGAAATAACTAAGAGAATGTAAATTGACACAATAAACTAAGAAAGCAATAGAACAGAAACGACAGACGGACCAAGATGCTTTTGAGTATTATGCGGAAATTAGCACAAAGGTGAGAAATGAAATTCGCAAATATGCTACATCTCATAATAGGAAATTGACCAAATAAAACTATAGAGGCAAACTCAAATATGACAGTGTAAGTTTAGGTCTAAGTTATTACAATGTAAAATCAAAATCACAAAAACGAATAATAAAATGACCGAAAATAAATTTAAAATATTAAGTATGGGCTCGGCAAATAGGTATATCGGAGATAACAACACAAGCATTGAGAGCAGCGTTAAAACAGTTGAAAAATAAAAAGCCCTGGTAAAGATAGTCTAACAACCGAAAAGTTACAATATGAGAGAGATGCTTAAAATATTCTTTTTTGTAGATGCCTAGAAGAAGCCACAATACCACAAGTACGGCAAAATGTGGAAATCAACCTAATACTTAAAGACAGAGATAATGCAAACATCGAAAATTACCGTCCGATAAGGCTCGGTAGAATTATTACCAATAGATTAACAACCAAGTTCGATAGCCATCAGCCAACAGAGTAGGTTGATTTCCGAAAGGGGTTCAGCACACTAGACCTTATGCATAAAACAAATAAATACATCTAAATTCACTTAACATTTATTCATTTCTAGAAGACCTTTGACGCTATCGAGACATGGACATTTCTGAGAGCCGTGAATGGCGCCAGAGTTGATTTTAGATATTTTAGACTTCTTTAGAATATATAAAAAAATGGAACTCTGCAGGTTCAAATAGACAATGTAGTGAAATGAAGACATAGTATCATCGACATTTTTATTACTCGTGCCCTTGAAGATGTTTTCAAGAACTTGCTCTGGGAAGAAAAAATAATGAAAATAGACGGTAGTTACCTAAAAATTCTGATATATGTAGATGGCATCATTCTCATTATCAATGGCATAACAGAGATAGGGACAATGTTACAAGAATTAAACATTAAAATTCTGTGAGATTGGCCTCAAAATGAATCCCAGTAAAACAAAAGATAAACAAGCAGATCGAAATAGACAATCAGAATATAGAGCATGTTGACAGTTACGCACATACTGGAAATTACAGAAATTACCTTGATATACCAACTTGTTTAAAGAGAAATGTATACGACACATTCTAGCTACCTGTAGCCAGTTACGGCTTAAAAACTGTAACTCTTCTGAAAACAATCGCTACAAACTGAGAGTGCCCTAAAGATCCATGATGAGAATGCTTGGGGTAAGCTTCCGTCAGAAAATCAGACATGAGTAAATATGAAGGCGAACAAAAGTAAAAAAACACCATCCAACATACAGCATAGCAGAAGTGGCAATGGGTAGGACATGTCGCAATGCAAAATGCAGACACTAGTACACTGGAGGCGCAGATAGACCAAACTAAGGTGGAAAGGTCACAAAAACTATGGCTTGATAACATTAAACAACACCTCGGAGAGCCCTGGCATCAAATTTCCCAAAATAGAACAGCATTGAAAGAGAAGCGAAAGTTCTACGTCTAGCTGTGGAATCAAACAGGCTGTAGAAGAAGAAGAAGAAGAGTTATTCACAACAGACAAGAATTTTCAGAAAATTTAATACAAATCATCTATAATATTTTGATAATTAAAGCTTCTTTATAAAAATAAATAGATAAAAACTCAGGAAATACTACATACCTTATTAATATAATATAATATAAATACTAAGATTAAGACATCATCATGATTTAACAATTGTTGCTGCTCATTAGACAAACGTAGTCAAGTGATTAACCAATCCCGCTCAAGGGCAAATGAAAGTCTTAATATAGGGAACCGACAGAAAAGAAAAATTAATGTCGACGGTTACTCATACTCGCGCGACTAGTCGAATTTTCTGGAATGGAGTTCTCGAAAGAAGAGCTGGGATATATAAGGCGCGATCAAACAAACACGGGGCAGTCTAATCCAGCCTACATAAACGGTCGCGAATATTATGTACGTCGGTAAAGTTAATATAAATATACGTGAATAGTTATAAATTATAAATAAACAAACTATACAAATAAATTCATTAGTGTTACGGGTTAATATTAGTATTTTGTATTAGAATTAATATTAGTGTTGTGTTTAGTGTTAAGTTGTTATTTCGTGTTTCTTCGTTGCTTAATAATTTTAATATTTGTTAATAAATAATTCACACAACGAACCGAAGTTTTAAATAAACGTTTTAAAACCGTTACAATACTTTAATAAAAAAAAATCCCATATGATCCGGACTTTTTGACAAACCCTGTATACATATACTATAAACTCTTCGGGTAATTTAAACAAAAATAATGTATTCATCCAACTTAGTTCCAAAGACTATAGGGGTGCCCCAAGGACCATTACTGGGCCCTTTATTATTTGTAATTTTTGTTAACCATCTTTCTGAATTTATCCTGCCTTATACATACATTTTTGGGTTGTACGAAGTAGCTTATGAAACAACCGAAAAAATTGACCTTTCAGTGTTTAGAGGTTCTTCAAGCCAATCTCTGTTGGTTAAAGTGGTTGATAAATCATGTATTCAAACTGATTTCTGAGCAGTGAAATATATGACGCGCTTCGATTTCCAGTGTTTTAGCAAAATATAATACAGCGATCTACGTTATACTAAAAGTAGTATCAGCATTGATTATTTTGCTATGCTAATACATATGTATATGCAAAGCCTAATCTAATACAGTATCTGCTTTATTGAACCCTTCGAAATTGCTTTTTTGGTTTTGGATTAATCTGTTTTTCGTCTTCTGGAAATGAAGTTTCTACCTTATTAGAGATATTCATTAGTTTTATTTAACAAGGTGTTTCGCGTTTCAATTATTCTCCTATAAATTTAAATAATTACCCATTGTTACACAATTCGAGCCGATAAACTTTTTTGCAGTGTTTTACTGCCAGTATTAACAATTCAGAACAAAATATTTTCCTTAATGAAATGTACTTTGGTAAGCAAACTCCTTTAAAAAGTTGTGAACAATATATTCATAGGAAAACTTTATAATTTTTACAGAAATCCTTTCAATCTTATTATTAAGCCTGACGGTATATGTAATTTACCAACATGGAAACAAACCTCAGAATACTTACGATTGTAATTCAAGTAGTACTGAACCGACAACAGGTGAAAGCTCTAAGAAAGATATCGCGCATGCTATTAACAGTTTTGGTGACGATTTATACAAACAAATAGCAAAACAGCAAGGGAATATTGTATTTTCGCCATTTTCAATTCATTGTGCTTTATCGGCTTTAGCGCTGGGATCGAATTGCAAAACACAAGCGGAACTTCTTTCACATCTTTATTTTGATGATATACACAGCTTGAAAATGAGTTACGCTTCGCTATTTCAGAGATACCATGAAGCAGCCCAGGAAAATATTCTTACAGCTAACGGAATTTTTGTTAACAAACGTTTTCTAATAAGTAATAGTTATAAAAATAATGCGAAAGACGTGCTTGAAGCTTATGTTGATAATATTGATTTGAATAAACCCAAAGTAGCTGCAGCGTTTGTAAACAATTGGGTTGCAAATAAAACTAGTCAAATGATACCTGAAATCATGGACGTGGAGAGTTTAAACAGCGAAACAGCTTTAATAATACTTAACGCAATTTATTTTAAAGGAAGCTGGGCGATAAAATTCAACGAATCCAAAACTGTTAAAGATTATACGTTTCACACACCTACGAAGGACGTTAAATGCGATATGATGGGCATGAGATCACGGTTTTTATTTAGGTATTCCAGGACTTTTGAAGCATTGGATTTGGCTTTTCTTGGTGAAAATATAAACATTGCCTTTGTGAGGCCTTGTAATGAATATAATAAAACTTTTGCGGAACTAGAAGAGAATCTTAATGCCGCTGATTTCTTTAAAGTAAAAAGCAAGGCGGAGCAGAGAAGTATATTTATACCCAAATTGAAAATTAAAGGCAGTTATTCGCTTAACAGGGATCTGATCTCTGTACGTTAGATAAGGTGTAAATTTTCGATTTAAAATTTAAATTTTACAGATTGGTATTGCGGATATTTTTAAGGCGCCGGATTTATCCAATTTACTTGAAGAAAATGTTCAAGTCCTTGTAGATAAGGTTACTCATAAGGCAGTTGTGGAAATTAATGAAGAAGGTGTAGTGGCATCTGCTGCAACTGCAGTTTCTACAAGTAAGAACCTTTTATGTCTGAAAATATTTTGATTTGAATTTCTGAATCCAAGCTTGAAATTCAAATTCATATTCATGTATATCCCAATTTGATTGAACATTCGAATCTTCAGATTTAAAAATTCTGAAACATTGATTCGAAAAAGAGCTTTTAAATTTCAAAATTTCGATTTTATTTATTTGATTTTAAAATCAAACTTTGGAATTCTCTTCCGAGTTGGATGATTCTATAAACGGAGCCGGACGTTTAGCCGCGGCCATTTCGGCGCGGCGGTTTCACCGCGGCCGTTTAACCGCAGACCTACTTGGACGCAGGGACACTAAGACGCAGGGCAAAGGGCCGCAGAGACATTAAGACGCGAAACAGTAGGACGCAAAGACGTTAAGGCGCAGAGACACTAAGACGCGTGCAGTTGTGTTATTTTAACAACTGACCTTTCTTTAGCCTTTACGCTGTAAAATGTAAATGTAATTACCCATACAAAATAAAATACGTGGCTGTATATTTAAATGAAAGTCCTTATTGAGATCTTAACAAATATTAGCAATTATTAATCTTGTAATTATGAAAAAACTGTAAGAAACAAAAAAATGCTGTTACTAATTACAAACAAAATTTTTTAACAGTTTTCTGTAGAATACAGAGTTTATTATTTTCTTTGTACTTGCTAAAATTAAACGAATTCTATTTGAATTTTAATAACTATAAGTTCCTAGTGGTCGGTTTTTAATTGTTCCGCTAAAAAAATTTATCTGTATAGCTTAGGATACCCTGTACAATAAACGATTTAAAACTAGAAATAAAATATTAAATAGTCAGAATAGTTGAAAGTGCATAATAATTGGGTTTACATAATACTAAATTAAATAAACGCTAAGTTATTTTTACCTAACAATTTTGCGAATTAAAAATATTAAGAGTAATTTTAGGCATATCTTCACACTCGTATATCGTTAAATAGTGATTTTTAAAGACCTGTAATTGTAATGAGAGACATATTTATCAACCATTTTCACTAAATGTCACAAATTTAACTATATTCGTAAGACGGAGATAAACATAGTAGGATGGTATTGAATGTAAGATAGAAACAAAACGACTTAAAAGGTCCTAAACCCTTAGTAGGTAGTCACTTCAAAAAGGGATAAACTGCCTACCGAAGATTATCTTCGGAATAAACGTTACAAAGACGACTATTTTCAAATTGCTTACCATATGAATATTTGTAATTTATTTTCCTAAAATTGTATTTTTCAGAGTAAATAACAGGATTTAAATTTATGGGTTATCTACAATATATTTTATTTTTATTTCCTAAATAACCGAAAATTTCCAATTCGCCCCTTTTTATATTTTACTCAATTACTTTCTGTGTAAAAACTAATTTTAAAGTATAAATGTCTATGTTTCTTAAAGAATCCAATTTTTGAAACTAAACTCTTACAGGTATATTTTGTTCTGCTGTTGTAACTTAGTTTTACATAAAAAATCCACTAACTAATATTGATTTTATATTTAATCAGTCTCTAAATAGTTGAGTTGTCATACACATACATACAAATGCGTAAGACACTAATCACCATCTAATACAAAAGTCCAAATGTGTTAACGGATACATAAATATGTCAATCGACAAAAGAAAGCTTCATTTTTGAAAACAGATGTTAAACGTCTAAACACTAAATCTTAGAGTTAACTGAATTGGTTGCTTCCCTACTTTGCGGCTTAATGTCCCTACGTCATAATGTTTCTGCGCCCTAAATTCTCGCGGCCAAGTTTACTGCGTCATTTTGTCCCTATGGCGTAGTGTCCCTGCGTCCAAGCATGTTTGCGTCGAAACGGCCGCGGTTAAACCGCCGCGCCGAAGTGGCCGCGGTTAAATGTCCTAGACCGTTCTATAAACACTAAAATATCAAACATTTCTTTTAATTTAAGTCATAACGTTTTACTAATAGCCTCTTCTTCTTCTCAGACTTCTTCTTTCCATCGTTGGATATAGCTCTTCTCCAGATTTTGCAAAACTGTTCTATTCGGAGTTGTTTGGTGTCATGAATTCCCAAAGAGTTCTATGACGTGGTCCAGCCATCTCTTCTGTGATAGCCCGATGCTTCGTTTTGTTGTTCTTGTGTCTCTGAAGTTTATACCGAGCATAGCTCGATCCATGGCAAGGTGCGTTGTTTCCAGTTTTTTGTGTTTTCTAGGGTAAGTGTCATTGTCTCAGTGCAATAGGTGATCACGTGCAAAATGAAATTGTTCCAGTCGTTTGATCTTAAACTAGTTAGCGTCTCCTGATTTCTTAGAATCCAGTTCAGATTTCCAAAGGCCGTCCAACCTAGCTTTACTCTTCCTATAATTTCTGCAACTACTTGATTTTGTTTACCTAGTTTAGATAAGTGGTAAAGGCATACATACTCGTCGACATTTACTATATTATAGCGTTTATATGGTATTGTCTTTGTGAATGTGACAGTACTTTTGTTTTGTTGAAATTTATTTGGGTCCTATGGCCTGCGAGGCTGCATCTAGCTCCGCTAGCATTTGTTCCAATTCCTTTTCATCTCCACTGATGATGACTATATTATCTGCAAATCGCAGGTGATTCAGATAATTACCATCTAGATTGATTTCCCTTTTCTCCGTGACAACCTTTTAAACACGTTTTCTAACGCGAGCGAAAAAGCTTGGGGGAGACGGTATTCCTTTGTGTGACGTCTCTTTCAATAGGTATTTTTCCAGTTGTTACGTGCTCGTTGAACTTAATTATTATAATTATTCTCGTTAATCCTGCAAATATTGACCAGAACTCTATTGTGTCAAAGGCTTTTTGAAAGTCGACAAAACACAGATGGGCCTATTATATTCTTTACATTTCTCAATCAACGTTCGTATTGTTTGCAGATGGTCAATGGTGCCGTATCTTCTTCTGAAACCAGCCTGTTTGACGGGTTGGTAAAGTTTTTTTGCCAGGCGGTTTGTTAAATTTTTTATCAATTTTATGTAAATGTGATAGTAAAGTGATTGGTCTGTAATTTACTACATCTGTGGCGTCTCTTTTTTTGAACAATAGTATTACTCGTACTTCCGAGATTTTTCAGCTTGTTGGTATTTGTTCTTCATATAGGCACCGATTTATAAGGATCTGTACAGCTTTGATCATAGAGTTTCCACGCATATTTAACATTTCCGTAGTTGTACGGTCTTCTCTATGACATCTACCGTTTTTTATCTGGTTTAGGGTTGCATATATCGTATGATCAGAAAGTGTTTGCTTCGCGGTTGCTGTGGAAATTACATGTCATCTCTGAAATTATTTACTTCTACTATTTTTACGTTATTGATCATTTCCCAAACTTCTAATAAAAGCAAATTTTCAAGGAAAAGGACAACAAGTAAACAAAGTTTAGTTCAGATTTTCAACAAAAAATTACAAAGAAATATCTTTTTGGAACATTTTTAGTTACAGTCTGTTCACTTTTGAAACATTTCAAGTAAATGTCAATGATGTAACAATCACAGAAGTAACCAAATTCAGAGATGACATTTAATTCCACAGTAACCGCGATGCAAAGACTTTCTGATCATACTGTATTTCCTTTAGTATAATTTCGAAAATTTCCTCGCAGTTGAAATTATGCATGATAGGCATATCTATCGGATATAAAAGATTGCTTTAGAAATTTCATGATGTTCCTGTTACTATGTTGTCTTCTTTATTTTTTGCTATGTGACGTTTTATTTTTAAAAACTCTAATACTTTTGTTGCCTTCGATTGTCTCTCGTATTTTTATAGTATTGTAATTTCGCATGTCTTTTCTGATTTCTCGTTTGGTGGTCTTGTTTATATTTTTGTATTCATTGGAATTTCTATTTGTTATTTTTCTCTCTCCCTCTTTTCGCGACTGTTTGCACATCTTTGGTGATTTTCTGGCGTAGATCGTCTAAATCTAAATATTCTGTATGAACACCTACTTCAAAAAACCGCCAAAGAGCAGGTGAACCTGATGTAGCCGGGATGGAAAAACTAGAAATGACGTATCGGTGGTAACTAAATTCTATTCGGGCAACGGCCATCGACTGGTTAGAACTTCAATCAAAACAAATATTAAAATCGAAAGGGGAAAGTACGACAGGATAAACCTTTTCCAAGGGTAGACATACTAAAAAATAACGAAGAAAAATACCAAAATAAACTTACACCATTGAATAAGCTCGAAGATTAATAGCTAGCTTAAAATTATAGGAGTATTTTCAAGGTGTATTTAAGCACTGCAAGTTTAAATGTATTCCAATGTAGACTTCATTTTCTTTTTATTGAGTTTCAAACTAAACTTGAAAATTCGAAACTCACAATTAGACTCTCAACTCGAAGCCCAAAAACGGAAAGATTGTCGGTTTAGATATCACACTTGATAATTGACATTTGGATAAGTCGCTCATACCTTACACAAATTGAAATTAAAATTTGAGTTTTTGTTTTTGTTTATTTCAATTTGAAACATTTATTTGGATTCGGACTCAATTGATCAAGCTCTAAGATACGTTTTCTTATTTGAACTAGAAATGTAAGCTGTTGTTGTGTATCTTCCGTATGTATTAAAAAATTATAATAATCACAAAAGGGAAATTTAAGCAAATGAAAACTGATCATATGTTTACCTACAGGATCAAAATCTGGACATTTACCATTTACACTCGATGGGCCATTTATATTTTTTATATATTGCAAAGAAAGTCAAACTATATTATTTAAAGGGAGAGTAGAGGATCCAACTGCTTAATTCAACTATTTTTATTTAGCATTTACTTGTAATGCTAGTACTGTATACTGTAGTTAATAAAGTTAATCTTCAGAATTCTAATGCTAAGTTCATTATAGTAAAATAGTAAAATTCCTACCACATTTTCTCGTTGGTAATATTTCATAATAAATAGTTTTTCCTATACATCAGTTTGAGTCCAACAAGATAAATTAATTTTATCTGCTAACTAAACGAAAAGTTGTCGTATTTCCCAAAGTCAGTTCCTTTATTAATTACATAGATTTCTACCAAGTATGTATATTATATGTAGATAATAATTTTTAAATAAGTGAATGTTAAATGCTTCTGTTTTGACAAGAACGACGTATATGTGTGTAAGATTTACTACGACTTTCTTACTGAATTAGAATTTTTTATATCGAGAAACGTTTTTACTATCATAAAACGTTTGCCTGACGAACGATATTTCTGTTTTCTTTTAATTCACTTCGACATTAACTTCTTATTATGTTAGGCACTTTATTATTCTATGTGTATAACTTGATAAACCCTTAGGAATATATCTTTTTAAATTAATTTAAGTAGAGTAAAACCTAAAGATTTTCAAAAAGTTATTGAAAGCAGGTAAATTTCTAATATAATATATAATACGAAGAATTCTGAATTAATTATTTCGACATATGTAATTTGACATACTTTGAAGCCTGTAAGGTGTCCTTGGTGTTATTTAACAGAATACCCAAAAACAATCAGCTATGATTTTATAGCATAACTTGTTGGTTTTGCTATCGAATTGCTGTTCATCTTCCCGGAAGAGTGGAAATGGGGTGGTTTATGTATATTAAGTAGTTCATTCTGCATAGCAAAGTGCACACGTAGAAATTAGTTAGTGCAGTTTAGATCGTTAAATTTGTTAACACCAGAATTATGTAAACGGCCAATTAGGTTCGAAGTAACATATTAAGCAAGAAATAAATAATTAAGTAACAGTTTGCAAATATGAAATAAACAATACAGAATAGGCATATCAAAAGTCGTGTTTAATCCTGGTGAAAATGTAAGCTAAAAAATGGGATCAAAATTACCCATTGAAATCTGAACGTTTGAATCTTGGACGTGAGTTCAGAATTTTAAGCGATATGAAGTTAAACATTGAGCTTCCTCCTAATTTAGGTTTAAGAATTAAATGTACTTTAAGCTGGAATAGGTGGCATTCTCTTGCAAGCCGTCGGAGAGGAGTGGGCGGGGGTGGTGTTTATGAATAAGGGCAGTGGAAGTTTCGCCTGTTAACTAAAGGTCCCAGGTTCGGCCGCAATTGACATTTTGTAAATATTTGACATCTTTGGGACATGTGGTAAAACCGTAAGCCACATGCCAATGCGATATTCAGTAGAATAAGATACATAAGAAACAGAAAGCAAGGTAATAAGAGCTGAAATCAACCATCTAGGAAGATTAACAAGACGAACGAAAAAAAGCAAAGAAAAGTGACTTTACGACGTTTAAACCATCCACAAAAACTCTTCTGGAACACCTTAATCGATATCGCCTATATTTCCCCTTGAAACGTTGCTACTGCTACTGCTTGCTACTGGACTTAGCAATCCAACACCAGCGTTTTGCAAAAGACTGGCCGTTTTCAATGCAGTTTAGGAGGATGCATTATCATGATGAAACAGTATTCCTCTCAAGCCGGTTCTTGGTCTACTTTCATCGATCACGGTAGGCTAGTGATAGTCATACAGTAACATATCATTCTGTGCAGTACCTGTTTTATGATCTTATAGGAACATTGTTGCAATATGACTACTTGGGCTAAAAAAAAATTCGCGTTTTTCCGAAACACATAAGCTACCAGATCTTCACTTGGAACGAACCACATGGACGACTGTTGTTTTGTTTCGGGATGATATTGGTAATTCCAACTTTTATCACCGATTATGAAAAGTCAAGCATCCTGCAAGAAGTTCCACTTTCAAAACGTTACAACATTTCTTGGCTCCATTTCACTCGACGTTTCTCTTTTAGCTTTTATGAGGTTGACACCCAATGACAACAAAGCTTCCTCGCATGAAATTATATCAAAAGTTTGTGATGAAGTAATGCCTCGGCTTGCCTCTATCTATTATTCGCGGATCATTTCGTACTAATACCTCACCACGCTCAATGTTTTCGATTGTAATATTAGTTTTTGGTATACCCGAGTTTCTTTTTTCTTAAAAGGATTTCTACCCAGACGAAAATCGGTAAACCAGTTTAAAGAGTTGTTCGAGATGAGGTAAGTATCTAGGAATGTATTTTAAGCTGTTCGTTGCTCTCAACCACTTTTAAAGCCATACAAAATCATTGTGTGAAATTACTCGAAGGTTACTTCAATTTTGATGACCGTTTATAATTTGTTGTCAATGGTGCTATACCTATGCCAACTAAATGAGAGGCAAGGAGCTCTTGTAATTGGATAACTAGGTTGCGTTCTTCATGTTGGTAATAAAATAAAATTTCTATCTACAATATTTATCTAGAATGTGAGACTTATAGTCTGTCCCTCGTACGTATTGTAATCTTGTGCCTCAAAAAATAGGGAAACTCATGGTAAACATCTAATAGATGTTTAAACAAATCGTTATTGATCGCTGCCTGCACTAAAAGTACCTAAAGAACCCGATGATCTAAAGGATAAAAAGGAAAGGCGAACAAGAAGACAAATTCCAAATCATTAGCTTGAAGAAATACCGCAATGTAGGAACTAGGTAAATGCGTTCTTGCAAAAATACGACAAATTCATATGGCGCGTGGTATAACTATGAGTAGTCGAATAAGCTCTAGATAGAATAAATCTAAGATATACACAACACATTCACAATATTCCAGGAGTTTGGAGCTATGGAGGTATATACTATAAACTCTTCGGGCAATTTAAACAAAAATATTGTATTATCGGAAAGATTATCCAACCTAGTTCCAATGACTAGAGGGGTGCCCCAAGGATCATTAATGGGCCCTTTATTATTTGTAATTTTTGTCAATCATCTTTCTGAATTTATGGGAAAACAATTAGTATACGGACGATTCATACTGCCTTATACACAGCACTTCAATTTTTGGGTTGTTCAAAGTAGCTTATGAAACAGCAGAAAAAATTGACCTTTGAGTCTTTAGAGTTTCTTCAGACCAATCTCTGTTGGCGGATCTATTCAAACTGATTTCTGGGTAGTGAAATAGATGACGCTCTTCGATTGCCAGAGTTTTAGCAAAATGTACTACAGCAACCTACGTTATATTAAAAATAATATCAGCATTGAGAACTTCATATTATTTTACTATGCTTATATGTACATGCGAAGCCCAATCTAATACAGTATCTGCTTTATTGAACCCTTAGAAATTGCTTTTTCGGTTTTGCATTAAGTCTGATTTTCGTTTACTGGAAATGAAGTTTCTACCTTATTTGAGAAATCCATTAGTTTTATTTAACAAGGTGTTTCGCGTTTCAATTAATCTCCTATAAATTTAAATAATTACCCATTGTTACACGATTCGAGCTGATAATTTTTTTTGCAGTGTTTAACTGCCAGTATTAACAATTTAAAACAAAATATTTTCTTTAATAAAATGCACTTCGGTAAGCAAATTCCGTTCAAAGAATTGTTAACAATATATTCATAGGAAAACTATATAATTTTTTCAGGAATACTTTCAATCTTATTATTAAGCCAAACCTGCCAGACGATATATGTAATTACCCGACATGGAAAGAGATATCGTAATTGGTACGATCGTAATTCCCATAGAACTGTGCCGACAACAGGTGAAAGCTCTAAGAAAGATATCGCGCGTGCTATTAACAGATTTGGTGACGATTTATACAAACAAATAGCAAAACGGCAAGGAAATATTGTATTTTCCCCATTTTCAATTCATTGCGCTTTATCAACTTTAGCGCTGGGATCGAATGGTAAAACACAAGCGGAACTTCTTTCACGTCTTTATTTCCCTGATATGCACAGCTTGAAAAGGAGTTACGCTGCGCTACTTCAGAGATTCCACAAAACAGTTAAGAAAAATATTCTTATAGCGAACGGACTTTTTCTTAATAAACGATTTCCAATAAGTAATACTTATAAAAATAATGCGAAATACGTGTTTGAAGCTTATGCTGATAATATTGATATGAATAAACCCAAAGCAGCTGCAGCTATTGTAAACAATTGGGTTGCAAATAAAACTAGCCAAATGATACCTGAAATCATGGACATGGAGAGTTTAAACAGCGAAACAGCTTTAATAATACTTAACGCAATTTATTTTAAAGGAAACTGGGCGATAAAATTCAACGAATCCAAAACTGTTAAAGATTATACGTTTCACACACCTACGAAGGACGTTAAATGTGATATGATGAGAATGAAATCGTGGTTTTTATTTAGGCGTTCCAGGATTTTTGAAGCTTTGGAGTTGGCTTTTTTTGGTGAAAATATAAAAATTGCCTTTGTGAAGCCTTTTTATGGATTTAATCAAACTTTTGCGGAAGTAGAAGAGAATCTTAATGCCACAGTTTTCTTTAAAGTAAAAAGCAAGGAGCAGCAGAGGAGTATATTAATACCCAAATTGAAAGTTAGAGGCGATTATTCGCTTAACAGGGATCTTAGCTCTGTAAGTTAGATAAGGTGCAAAAATTCGATTTAAAATTTATATTTTCCAGATTGGTATTACGGATATCTTTGGGGGGCCGGATTTATCCAACTTATTTGAACAAAATGTTCAAGTCGTTGTAGATAAGGTTACTCATAAGGCAGTTGTGGAAATTAATGAAGAAGGTGTGGAGGCATCTGCTGCAACTGCAGTTATGACAAGTAAGAACTTTTATATCTGATAATTCCACTCATAATCTGTCATCCAAGGAAATCACAGTATTTTGGTGAATTGAACCAATCACGATCGATTTATACTGGAGATTTCACTACTAGTGAAATTTTACGACTAGCAGCGTTGCTTAGAGGACAACGTCTGTCAAAATTTTTTGAGTGACAAGTATTTCAGTAATTTCATTATAATTCGAGGAATTATCATTCCGAATACCATTCGTGACTAGAATTTGACAGGAAATTTTTGCCGTCACGAACACTCTTGCTTGTTGCTTTAGAAAATCGTCACTCGTGCTGTCGCACTCGTGATGTTTTTGGTCGCAACAAGCAGTCGTATTTATGACAGCAAAAAAATTTCCGGTAAAATTCTAGTCACTTGTGGTATTACTTCTGAAAATAGTTTGGTTGGAATTTCCGAAACCAAGCTTGAAATTTAAATTCATATTCATATGTATCCTATTTTTATTGAACATTCGAATCTTCAGATTTAAGAATTCTGAAATATTGATTCTAAAAACGGTTTTTAAATTTCAAAATTTCGATTTTATAATATATTTGATTTTAAAATAAAGCTTTGGAATTCTGCTTCGAGTTGGATGGTCCTGTAAACACTAAAATATCAAACATTTCTTTTAATTTAATTCATAACGTTTTATTAATAGTTTCTTCTTTTTCTCAACCTTCTTCTTTCCATCGCTGGATATAGCTCTCCTCTAGAATTAACAAAATTGTTCTATTCTGAGTTGTTTGGTGCCATGAATTCCCAGCGATTTCTTTGACGTGGCCCAGCCACCTCTTCTGTGGCCGCCCGACGCTTCTATTTGTTGTTCTTGATCGTCAACTCGTAATGCGACTCACTCATTCACTTGATGATTTGCGACCGACATGTCTAACCTAGTTCCATTTGAACCTCCCGGTCCTTTGTACGACATCGGCGACCTTTGTGCCTCGTCTAATTTCTGTATTTTTGATTCTGTCTCTGAAGTTTATACCGATCATAGCTCTTTCCATGGCATGGTGCGTTGTTTTCAGTTTTTTTTCCTTTTTAGGGTAAGTGCCATTGTCTCAGTGCTATAGGTATGCACGGGAAAAATGCAATAATTGCTCCATTCTTTTAATCTTAAACTTATTGGCACCTCCTGATTTCTTAGAACTCAGTTCAGATTTCCAAAGGCCGTCCAACCCAGCTTTACTCTTCGTGTAATTTCTGCAGCTTAATTTTGTTTACTTAGTTTAGATAAGTGGTAAATGTATACATACTCGTCGACATTTACTATATTGTAGTTATTTATATGGAATTGTTTTTGTAAATGTGACAGTACTTTTGTTAGGTTGAAATTTATTTGAGTCCTATGGCCTACGAGGCTGCATCTAGCTCCTATATAAATTTGTTCCAATTCCTCTTCATCTCCACTGATGATGACTATGGTATACCCTATGGTATTCCCCTGTCTGACACCTCTTTCAATAGGTATTTTTCCAGTTGTTACGTGTTTGTTGATATTAATGTGTATAGTGGCGTTTTTGTAGATATCTTTTAAGAGTTATTAGAAGTGTGGAAGTAATTGTTCAGTAGAGAAAATTCAAATCATCATCACCATCATCTTTTAAGAGTGTTGTATACAGAGAAGCAATTCTCGCGTCATTTATTTCTGCAAATATTAACCAGAACTCTATTGTGTCAAAGGCTTTTCGGAAATCGACAAAACCCAGAGGGGCCTGTTATATTCTTCAAATTTCTCAATCAATGTTCGTATTGTTTGCAGATGGTCAATGGTGCCGTATCCTCTTCTGAAACCAGCCTGTTCGACGGGTTGGTATACGTCGAGTTTGTTTACCAGGCGGTTTGTTACAATTTTTATAAATTTTATGTAAATGTGATAGTCCACTGTTGGTCTGTAATTTTCTACTTCTGCGGCGTCTCCTTTTTTTGAACAATAGTATTACATGCACTTCCGCGATTTTTCAGCTTGTTGGTATTTTTTCTTCATATAGGCACCGATTTATAAGGATCTGGACAGCTTTGATCAAAGAGTTTCCACCAACACTTAACATTATTTCTGTAATTATAGGGTCTTCCCTAGAACATCTACCGTTTTCATCTGGTTTAGGGCTGCATATATTTCCTTTTGTGTAATTTAGGGAATTTTCTTACAGTTGACTTTCTGTATGATGGGTTATATTTCATTTCCATTCGGATTGGAGACTTTGGTTGCATATACTTCGGAATAAAAGATTTCCTTAGAAATTTCAGATGTTCCTGTTGCTATGTTGTCTTCTTTGCTTTTCATATGGTGAGATTGTTACTTGCTATGCGGCGTTTTATTTTTCAAAACCCTAATCTCTTTGTTGGTTTTGATTGTCTCTTTCATTTTTATAGTATTGTAGTTTCGCATGTATTTTCTGATTTCTCGTTTGGCGATCTTGTTTATATTTTTGTATTCATCGGAATTTCTATCAGTTATTTTTCTGTTCGTTTTATGTTTAGTTTGAGTATACACTCTTTTCGCGACTTCTTTGGTGATTTTCTGGCATAGATTGTCTAAATCTAAATATTATGTATGAAGACCTGACGACTGGTTAGAGCTTCAGCCAAAACAAATATTAAAATTGAAAGAAGAAAGTACTAGAGGATAAACCTTTTCAAGGATAGACATTAAAAAAAATGAAGAAAAATAGCAAAATAAACTCATAAATAAACTTACACCATTGAATAAACTCGAAGATTAATAGCTAGCTTAAAATTATTTTTTCATGGTGTATTTAAGCACTGCAAGTTTAAATTTTGTTCCAATTTAGACTCAATTTTCTTTTTATTGAGTTTAAACGAAACTTGGAAATTTAAAACTCACAATTAAGAAGATCGTCGGTTTAGATATCACACCTGAGAATTGAAATTTGAATTAGATTTTGAATTAGAATTTTTGTTTTTGTATATTTTGAAACATTGATTCGGATTGGGACTCAACTGATCAAGCTCTAAGATACGTTTTCTTATTTGAAATAAGAAAGCAAGCTATTTTTGGGTATTTTCCTAATGTATTAAAAAATTGTATAAATCACAAAAGGTAAATTTAAGCAAATGAAAACTGACCGTATGTTTACCTACAGGATCAAGAGGTGGACGTATACCATTTACACTTGATGTGCCATTTATATTTTTCATATATTGCAAAAAAAGTCAAACTATATTATTTAAAGGAAGAGTAGAAGATCCAACTGCTTAATTCAACTATCGTTAGTTGCCATTCACTTGTAATGCTAGTACTGTATCCTGTAGTTAATAAAGTTACCCTTCAGAATTCTAAAGTTTAGTTCATTATATAATAGTAAAATAGTAAAACTTAGACCACATTTTCTCGCTGGTAATATATCATAATAAATAGTATTTTCCTATACATCAGTTTGAGTCCAGCAAGATAAATGAATTTTACCTGATAACTAAACGAAAAGTTGTCGTATTTCCCACAGCCAGTTCCTGTATTAATTAGATTTCTACCAAGTATATTATTATTTGTAGATAATAATTTAAATAATTTTATGTTGAATGCTTCTGTTTTTACAAGAACGACGTAAATGTGTGTAAGATTTACTACGACTTTCTTACTAATTTAGAATTTCTTATATCCAGAAACGTCTTTACTATCATAAAACGTTTGTCTGACGAACGATATTTCTGTTTTCTTTTAATTGACTTCAGCATTAACTTGTTATTATGTTAGGCACTTTATTATTCTATGCGTATCACTTCATAAACCGTTGGGATTATATCTTTTTAAATTAATTTAAGTAGAGTAAAACCTGAAGATTTTCAAAAAGTTATTGAAAGCAGGTAAAATTCTAAAATGAAGAATTCCGAATTAATTATTTCGACATAATTTGACATACTTTGAAGCCTGTAAGGTGTCTTTGGTGTTTTTTAACAGAATACCCAAAAACAATCAGCTATGATTTTATAGCATAGCTCGTTGGTTTTGCTATCGAATTGCTGTTCGTCTTCCCGGAAGAGTGGAAATTGAGGTTGTTTATGTATATTAGTTCATTTTGCAGGGCAAAATGCACACGTACAAATTAGTTAGTGCAGTTTAGATCGTTAAATTTGTTAACACCGGAATTATATAAACGGCCAATTAGGTTCGAAATAATATATTAAGCAAGAAACAAACAATTAAGTAACAGTTTTTGAAAATCCGTGTATGCTCAGTTTGCAAATATGAAATAAACGATACAGAATAAGCATGTCAAATATCGTGTTTAATCCTGGTAAAAATGTAAATTAAAAACTAGGATCAAAATTGCCAAGGTAAACTAAAAATCTGAAGATAATACTTAAAAACATAAATGTTATTCTTATCGCAGCCCAAATTTAAGATTCGAATATTTTCGAATAAGATGTAGTTCCAATAAAATAAAAGTCGGATTTGAGTTTTGAACATCAAAGATAGATTCAATTAATTATGCATCCTAATTTTAAATTGAAATCTGAACGTTTGAATCGTGGATATGAGTTTCTTAAGTTTAACCAATGTGAAATCAGCAGCTAGAGATAGCTGATTAAAAACAGAAAATTTCGGAACAGTCCAGTGGCGACGTATCTTTATTTTAGTTTAGGTAGTCCTGATATTAAGCATTTATTCAAAAACAAAGTCTGTAATACCTGTGGAATATCTAAATTATTAAACCAACATCAGTTTATATACACAACAAAATAAATAGCAAATGTTGGAATTTGTTGCCCAATTTAATTCGAAGGGAGAAACCGGGGGTGGAAGTTACGAGGACACGTTTAAAAAGCTTTTGTGGTTCTCCATTGCTTATTTATTTATTTACGGATATATTATAAGTGCGAGGAAAAACAAAAGAAATCAAAAGAAGATTAGTTCTTACATATGTAAGTATTTTTTAATATTGTTAATAAACCTAGACAGAGAAATACCAACAGTATCAACCCAACAGCATACACTATTAACAGAATTAATCACTCTATTCAGAGCAGAACTGGCACCGTATACTCATATATTGTGCGGTGATATTGTGGCTCTAAAAGAGCTGGATTACGCACATTAAATTGTGGTAGATGCAGATTAAAATTCGCTAATAAATCAGGACACGATGTAATACCATACTTTATAAGCAAAACAGAGTTCATAATATTTTCGACGCTGTTTTAAAACATGCAGGCCGAAGTAACGTAAGATCTATAGATAATTCTTATCACTAAACATTATAGTTAGCTGACTTATAGCAAAGAACTTTAACAATTTTTCTTTGTACATTCTCGATCTTGTGAATATGAACATTATAAATTGAAGACCAAATAATACAATTATAATCTAGAATAGAATGCACTACAGCTACACAAAGAATAGTTACACATCTAATATTTCTAAACTGTGAAGTATTGCGTTAGTAAAACCTGACATACGTAATGCTTTGGCAAGAACCTAATCTATATGATTAGCCAACATCCAGTATAACTCCAAGATCGCATTGCTTTGAGTACCTCACCATCGATGTTGTGTTTATAACAATCATAAATACGTTTCTTACTGAATCTAATGGATTTACATTTAGCAATATTTAATTTGATGTCATTATCTTTACACCAATAAAGTGACATATTTAAGACATCCTGCAGCAATACACGAAAATATTTTTCTATAAACTTTGAAATTATCTGTAAATAAAAAAAAATCAAAGACAAATTGTTAGAAATATTGTTAACGAATAGTACGAACAGAATAGGTCTAAGGTGAGACCCCTGCGGTACACCAGATGGCACTGTAAATTCAAAAGATCGATAACTGCTTACTTTAACTATTTGAGTTCTACCTCTGACAAAGCATTGAACCCAACTTAATAATGGATCTTCAAAACCGTAAGCCTTTAATTTTAAGAAAAGGATGCGGTGGTAAACTCTGTCAAAAGCTTTACTAAAATCAGTGTAAACGGTGTCAACCACCACACCTTCTTCCAGGGAATTACTTATATTATAATTGGTTTACGTAAGAAACACAGTGGTTATTAAAAGTTGTTTAAAATTTGAATAAAAAATGAAACTATTAAAATCTTCTTATAACTTACAAATAAAAATTTGGTGTGAAGTTAGTTACAAGATTTTAATGTGACAAAATTGTGTTAAAGGTGTCTTATCTTATAACCTATGCAAAATTAATATTCTTAATAAGTAAATATTCCTTTACAATAAGAAATTTATATATTTTATGAAGGTATTACTAACGTGATGTTCCTAAATAAATATTTAATTTCTCTAAGAAAGGGTCTTTCATGATACCGAAATTCTATTAAATATTCTAAAAACTTCTGATTAATTTAATTCCTAATCTAATCAACAATCAGCATCAAATATTTCTCCTTCAAACTTATTAGTTAACAAATTTGTTCCATTTTATCAGTTTTAATGTGATTTGTATAAATCTGTTGCTGCCAGTTGTAATAAACTAATACACTTGAGAAATAACTGACGTATTTAGTTAGCCAATTTATTAAAACGAATTCTCGCATGTCACATAACGTAACTGGCACATTAAGTAATTTCCCTATCTTGTCATCTTTTATAAATCTTTGTCTGTGAAAATTAGGTTATGTTCATTTTTATGGAACTTTAGATTTATATTGCGGTATATAAGTTTCCAATGTAATACATTGTCAGTATTCAATCTTGAAATTGACTGTTACATTAATAAGATTATTTGTGTGTAGTTTACTGCGCAATTTGTTACACATAGCTTGTTCTGGTTTAGTTGTTAACTATTGATTTTAAGAAAACTCGAAGATTTGACGAACATGCTTATTATATTTAATCAATAATAAAACTAAAAGGCTTGTATCATTTTCAAAATTACAAATTAAATAAGCAGTTCACTTTATGAATAAACATAAATTTGTTAACATGTATAAGATGAAATAACACATCGCGATAACAACGTTACTTGTAATTTAACAACTTTATCAAAATTCAATCTTGTAAGGCTTGTAAGGTGTCAGATCGACTGATAAGCTTGTCGTAAACCATCACCACTGAATATTAATCGTTTAACCACCACGAACAATTAAATAAAACCTAAAATTATGGTACAACCTCAATTTTCACCTTTAATTTTCCGAATAAATTCCACTTTATTCCCAGTTTATAAATGCAAGCGAATATAAATGAAGTCTTCACATAATCCACATTCCATTAAACAGGTGGAAGTACGGATTAATAGAAAAGCAACGACTTATAAAAGTGAACTCGTTAAACTATAAAATTTTAACGATGCGTATCTTAACTTGCTGCATTTTTCTCAATAATGAATTTGCATTTATTATTCAGGCCATAAAGATCTCGGAAGTGCACTTTCCCACTGTGTAATGAGGGGTTTTATACGTTTATATACATGTTTGTGCTGAAGTTTTAGTAGTTGAACGTTCAGGTACTTATCTTTTGTAATGAAATTTAAGCGAGTGCTTATTATTGGAGACAGTTTTTACTTTTTGTTTGTAAAACAATGAATATAATTTTATTATTGTAACTTTAATGCAGATAAAGCATTTTAGATTTGTATAAAATAACATTAAGTAAAAGAAACTTTCCCTACAAATTAAGGTGCTTTTTTGGAATTTTTTTAATTATTGTTCAGATGCCCAACTTTTTTTTTCACCATTTTCCTTCTTTCAAACGTTCGTTGAACAATTCGCACAGCTCTTCCATAACCTTGTCCCCCCCCTTCCTTTAGAAGTTCTATTACTATGGCGTCATCTCCAAGTGCTCTGTTTTTTACGTTGTCTAGGGCTAATTTCACTTCTTCTTTTCCAACATCTGCCAATTCCTCTGATCCGACGTTCAGAACTTCTCCTAGGTGTTTCGTATTCCAGATTCAACTTATGAGGTATAATTATGTATATAGTTTTGTAGAAGTTTTTATTATTTTTTGTATCATTTGTTTAATTTCCTTCAGGTCTTTTTCTCTTTTTACGATATGATTCGTTTTCTAGCATCATCGCTTTTCCTTAGACATTTCAGGTTCTTGTATTGTTCTATTATTTTTTCAATTTCGGTTTCATAATATTTTTTTCCACTCCCATATAGAAAGTAGTAGTTTCACATACTGATCGCAGTACGTAAAATCGTATTTTTTACATCGATGCGTAAAGTGCAATGCATTTCTTATGTAGTTTATTGTACGCATTTCTGCCATAAGAGCCTATACACTTTTCGGCACGGGTAAACACTTGAATAGATTGCTGTGTTTGTTTGAACGACGAATTTGTGAGAACTGTCAAGTGAAGTGAACGTTTACTAATTTAACTCATTTTTTAAATTTGAGTTGAAGTCGTAGAAAAAGTATAGTGTGCAACACATACGTCAAGCCTTTTTTACACTCGTGTGCTTGTGGCACTCGCCTTTTGGCTCGTGTCGCAAACTGCACACTCGTATAAAAAGGTCAGCTTCAGGTACTTGTTACACAATATACTATTGTATATTTCTTCTGATAATCAAAACAAATTACATCAAAACACAAGATAAGATATAAGATAAACATTGAAAGAAGAATCGGACAGGGAGACACTATATCGCCTAAATTATTTATCAGATATTTACAGTGGTATGACAAGGACATAACACAATCTTCGATATTAAATATGCTCTCGACTTGTCGGCATAATCAACATCAAAGAAAAAGAAAAAAAAACCGTTAGAACTGTCATGCAAATTGGCACCTCCTTCGATTTTGTATCCTCAAATTTTCCGACGATACTCTTGAATTAGCATAAACGCCCCGGACCACACGCACGCTAAGCGGCCTACCGCCTCGCCTAGCCACACACGGTGCGGTATTAAATTTCATCCCTTAGTCAGCCGAACTATGTCCCAAATAATAAATAATGCAATTACTTCTAAAAAACTTTCTAATTGCAATAACCAACGCTGCCCGTTGTTAGCCACTACAACACTTCGCTGGAACCGTTCGCCGCCGCTTAAGTCGCTGGAAGCTGCCCGTTCCCAGCCGTCTTAGCGCTCCGCGGTAATCGCTCGCCGTCGCCTACACCGCCAGGCGCTGCCCGTTCCCAGCCACATCAACATTCCGCTGGAACCGATCGCCGCCGCCTATGTTGCCTGACGCTACTTGTTCCCAGCCACCGCTAACGCTGCTCTCCACTGCAGAAGCCGCACCATCACCCACGTCGCCTGACGCCACATTCAGCAGACTTCTCGCCAGGTCAAGGTCCAGGTTCTTCACCGTCGCCCCCCCCCTTACTCCTTTCGCCGCCTTACCCTTGTCGCACCGTCTCCCATCGTCGACGCCCTACCGCCTTTGCCGTTGGCGCCGCCTTCGCCGTTGTCGCCGGCTTTATCGTTGCCGCCGCCTTTACTGCTGCCGCCGCCTTCGCCATTGTCACCGCCTTCGCCGTTACCGCCGCTTTCTCCGTTGCCTTTTCCTTCACCGTCGCTGCCACCTTTGCCGTAGCTGCCGCCTTCGCCGTCGCCGCCGCTGGCACGTTGGTCTAGGCCCACCTCTGTTGCCGGCCGCAATGCTGCGACGCCTTGTTTTCACTGTTATATATTTACCAATTTACGATTGTGTACAGACAATTTGTTTTTGTTGTTAGCAACAAATAATTATTTTCATGCTCTTGTCTTTAATTACTGTGCTAGGCAATTTGAACACAGCGCCAGTTAACAAACAGGGCCTAGTTTGTGTCAGGCATATTAATCATCAGCAAACGATTAAACAATCTATGATTCACTGATGATGTGCTTATTATAGTTAGCCAAAAATCTCGAGGACCTGGGACGAATGTTGGAAGAATTGGATGAAGAAGCGGGCAAACAAGGATTAAAAATGGACTTGATAAAAATGCAAACTATGTGCATGAAGGATCCTCATATAAACATAAAAAATACTCGAATAGAAAACGTTGATAACTATATACGAGGGTATATCAAATAATAATGCCTGTTGGCGTGTATACCGGAAGTGTTGTGGATCGTGTATGTTGAAAAGGTATCCCTAACTTACAATTTTACGCGGATAGTTTTCCAGTTGTAATTTATAAACAATGGATATAAAACTAAAACAGATAGCAGTAACTGAGTTTTTGACTAAAGAGGGATGTTCAGCTGTTGAAATTAAAACCAGGCTAAAAAATGTGTATGGTGACTCCGTAATGGACGTACATAAGTAATGTCCGTTGATGGGTAAAGAAGTTTCGCGAAGGGGAAACAGAAGTAAGAACCAATTGAAAGAATGGCGGCATAGCGGCTCACCTCGCCGCCCAAAAAAATTCAAAACCATCAAATTTGCCCAAAAAGTAATGGCAACAGTGTTTTGAGACAGTCAAGCTGTTTTCATTGATTTTTTGGCAGCAACGATTAACAGCAATACTTATATTTGCGAAAGCTAAGGGAAGCTATCAGAAGAAAAAGACCAGAAAAAAGTATTCAGTCAATACAGCTGCACCACGATAATGCTCGACCACACACGTCGTTTGCCACAACGCAAGCGATTGCGAAAGTGGGTTGGTCAGAAGAACAATTTACGTGGAAGCAGATTTCGTACTCTAGAGGAACTGAAACCGGCTTTAAAGTTATGGGCCCATCATTGCCTGCAAGATTTTTTTCAAATCGCTTTTGTGACCTGGGTTCATCGATGGGGTAAATGTATTGAACGCAACGGTGACTATGTTGAGGGCTAATTTTGTTTTGATAAGACTCTCAGCTGAATGTGTGTACGTTATTTACTTTAATTTGTCTTTAAAAATAACAATGAAACACTAACAGGCATTACTATTTGATACATCCTCGTATATCTGAGAGATATCAAATAAAACTATGCAGAGAAAATCAGATCACCGAAATATATAGACAAAGAAGATTGGGGTGGATCGCATTTGGTAGACTGGAATACGTATTGATAAATAAAAAAAATTCCCCTAAAATTAAGAGCACGAGTGTTCGAACACTGCATTTTCCTGGTGTTATCATATGGATACCAAATATGGACCAACAATGGATGAAGAAAACCACTGTAACACAAAGAGAGAGAGAGAGAGAGAGAGAGAGAGAGAGAGAGAGAGAGAGAGAGAGAGAGAGAGAGAGAGAGAGCAACTGAGATGCAGAATATCTTTAAAAGATAGGAAAAGGATTAACTGGATTCGAAATACTAATGTCAAAGACGACACGAATTTGAGCATTTTCCGAATAGGAGTTAATGTTGCTACTCCCCATCCCCTGAATTGAGCGATACCGTTTTAGCCGCTGTTTGTCGACAATTTTTGAAGATTGTTTACTAAGTTTGGTTAGTGTAGGTACAATCACATTAATGCCACGAATCTGGGCATTCTCCGAATAGGGGATGATGTTACTACCCCGATGATTTTATTGTTAACATAATTTTTTATTTTATTGTAATTTCGCAAAACGGATTAATAAGGTAAAAGTATTCGAATAAATTTCAGATTCAGCTATAATTTAGTAACCTTTGCAAATCCGAATCCTAATCTAAGTCCACGAACGTCTTAAACTAACAGCTGACCTAAATTGGACAAAGATGACACGTAACAGAAGAGAATGGGAGAATATGAGGACGGCCTATGTTTAAAGGTGGACAGTAGAAGAAGGCCATTGAGATTGAGTCCTACCTATTCCATCGGTGATAGAGTCCTTAAATTAAAACCTAAGAAAGAACGCTTACTTCGGTCTAATTTCGCGTTTATTTAAAGTGAAGCTAGAATTTTTTAAAACAATTGAATAACTACTGTAACGATGCGGGGTGTTGAAAATTCGCAATTTTCAGTAACCGGTGATAAACCCCGAAGCTTTAGACCCTCGTTTGTTTTTGTTGTGTATTTGTAACTTGTAACCCAGTCTTTTATAAAGGGTAGGAAAGAAAAGTCAAAGAAACGCAGATCTCAAACATATTATTATATTTATTCAGTTGCATTCGTGGTGTGATCCCTCAAGGGTGGATGGTCGGAACGGACGGCGTAGCCTCAACCCAGCGGACTGGTCGGTGCGGATGCCGTGGACGCTGATGGAAGGGTGGTGCCGGAAGGGTTTTGTTTTAGAGCGTTTACGTATTTGTTCCTGAAAAATAAACAAAGTGAGTAGGAATATATGAGCCTAATCGGGCTGCTTTACGGCCCCATAGTAGCTGCTGTCTGTCAAACGGAATGCAGGAGGATTTCAGTACGCCTAATGAGAGTGTGAAGTTCAGAGTAGCGTCTGTTACGGAAAGAAGGTTGGAGGAACGGAAGTCAATAAAGTATTAGGATCGCAATTAGCCTAATAGAATGTGTGAAATTCTAGAGTAGCTCGTGCGTGGAGTAAGGAATAGGAATCCTCTTTGATCTGATGATCCTTGTATTTATACGATTATTTTGGAACAGTCCCAACTAGAAGGGGTTCCTTTCGTCAAATCAAATCGAACTTTGTGTTAAAGTTTAGCCGTGATTGGCAGACCGGTTTTGGTATAAAACACTTCATAAGAAACTAATTTTCCTAGAAATGCTTTTATATTACTAAAGAGATTTATAGTTCCGTTGCAGTATCGCAATGTAAGCAGATCTCTTTAACAATTGGTAATTTGCTACCCTAGCTCGCTGGAGTGCATCTGGTTACGCACATGTCTTAACTAGGACAAAGAAAGACCCTTTATGGACACCACCCTTCAAGAACTGTCTGAAAAAGAATTGTTATCCCTGGAAAGAAAACATAAATTACAAGACGAAACGAAAAGTTTATGGCCCTGTACCCTTACATCCATTTAAATCTAGTAGTTTACAGAATCGGCCTTAATATTACGTACAATCATTTACATAAAATAAAAGAAAAACCAATCAGTTCTTATTTTAAAATGTCTACAACATGCGCACCATTACACTACTGACATATTGGTCCTATAGTACTACATCATTGCGCTAGTCGTTGAAGGGCGATTCTGAGTATTTAAAAATATATATAGTGTTCTACCTTATTTGAAATAACGAAGTCAATGTCTACTGGTATAACCAGAAGTTGTACAACTTAAAAAATATTTTCAATCTATCTGTTTCTAAGGTAAGACTATCATGAAAATCATGCTGCAAGTAATTCCCAAAAATTGTCTAATCGATGGTTGTCCTGACAAACCCTGTCTGCTGAACCAAATGCTAGGCGTTTTTGGGGAATCATGTTGTTAGTAAAAATTAAACACTATAAGTACATGAAATAAATAATATATATGCAAACCACATTACATATCTCCTAGGCAAGATGATTCTTAATATTATTTTTTATAAAATATAAATTAAGGTGAAGATTAGCTCATTTTAGTGTTCTCAATAGGGTCAAGTAATTTCACCAACACTGAATTAAGTACTATCAAATATGCCAAAATACCCAATCTATAAATGTTAGATAAAACTGAACAATCCGATTCTTTGATCATTCTTCGATTCATTGATGTTATATGAATTGCAGATGTTATTTTAAAAACTCGGCCAGTACAGTACCTAATGTGTAATTAGTAAGCGAAAATTAATAGCAGTATTAGGAAAGTTAAAAAGTTTTCCAATAAGCTAATTAAAATGGCACGAACGTTAAATTGCGAAATTATTAAAAATACGCAGAGGAGTGAATTTATAAAAAGCCACAGAAGCGGCAATGAAATAAAAAAAAAATTAAAAAGGAACAGAAACAGAAATCACGGTTTGATGCGGGTTCGGAAATTCAGACTGTAACTTTGAAATTTTATTTAGCAAAATTGTGATTGAGGAAAGAATATAAAGAAAGGACGGTGGATATAAGTCAACTACAAGTTTTGGAAACGCAAATGCTCGAACGAAAGGTTAAAAATTATTTCGGAATAACTTAGGAAATGAAATAAATTTTTTACAAAAGCCAAAAAATATATAAAAAAAATTCTTAAGAAGGCGGAGGAAATGATCTAAAATGTTATAAGAAAAAGCGCTGCGGGATGTAAGTTTATAAGTTAATCGTATTTCATTTTCTTTAAAATGCTAGGTACAAATAATGACATCAGATAGTTAATATAATTGTTTATTTTGTTCTAATTACTTACTGCAAAAAGCGGTTGATTAATATAAATTACAGCCTCGAGGTTCAGCATAAGTCAACTTAACCACTTATTCCAGGTGTTGCTAGAATAACTTTACTAGGAAAACGATTTATAGTTATTATTTTAATTGCGATTTATTAACGTGTCAAACTCTATTATATACGACGTGAATAAGTTGAATAACAATGCTGCTGTAAATCTAGAGCAAAATGGTAACTCAAGGAAAACTTGAAGGATGGCCGCTTTAAAAATTCGAGAAACGTTTTCAGAAAACATCGAAAACTTACAAGTCTTTAACGTAAAGTACTGTAATTTATAATGCTAGTTTTATAAAGCACACTAGACAATTCAAAACAAAACAAAAAGGGTACGGAAGTAAAAAAGGCCATTTGTAATTCAACTTGTACTTACTTTTTCTAAGAACAAATTTCTTTCCGCAAGCGCAAGATCTGAATATTTCATATCACATACTGGTAGAAATAGCGAAGTCACTTTATAGCAAATGAGAAATCCGTGTATTACATAAAGTGCAGTTTATTCTTACAAATATGGCTATAATTTGAGATCTCGAAGGAAGATGCAATCTCTAGGATCATCAACTGGTGCGAGTGTCGGTTCCATATTTCATTTCATAGAAACACTAACGCTGTCAGTAAAAAGCTGCTTTCTTGTTTCGGATCTTGTAACATACACGATTTACACAGATCTTAGGAAAACAACACAGTTGCCCCACCGTTTGACAATGTTCATCTATACGTGGATTAAATTTTAAAATTATTTTGTAAGATTAATATGAGAAGCGAAGAATTTAAAAAGCGAAAAAATCAGTTGCCGATGTAAAATACACTTTTTTAAAAACACGCTCGTTGGTTTGTAAGTTATGGGTTGCTGATACCTTAATGGATTTAAAAAATGAATTTTTACGAATACACCGACAGACTTAGAATTGTGCTGACGGATTTCAGCAACAGTAGAAATATATAAACAAACGATACCGAAAGAAATAAACAGGTAGGACACAAATGTACCCATTAATAACTACAGGGTTGATATCAGCTTAAGCTGGTATAGAACCTTAATTTTTCAGAGCTTATGTTTTCAAAAAATGCGCTTAATTAATATTAATAATAATTTATTTCTTACACAGACGCCCAATTAATTATATAGCAAATGCAGTAGCTATAAAATAACCTACATTAATTTTGCATATTACTAAAATATAAAGAAGAATAAAAACAAATAATATACAAATTAAAAGGGTTAAATCGTATCCTTGGGTATTAAATAACAGCATATAGAATTTGAGTAAAACGACAATTTAATACTAATCACGCTAAAGTTTATTCTGGCGAATTCGACATTTTATGCTTTACATTTCTTTTCTGAGTACTTCACCACCAGTTGTAAAAAATAAAAATTAAATTAATGAACTTACAAAAACACGGTGATGTAACGTTCCGATGACAAGCCTATCTCTGTGCTCAAACAAATCAAAAAAAGTTTTTGAAATGAGAAAGGTTTTGTTTTGTAGTTTTACTGATTTCATTCTTAATTTTTTGTTAAAAAATTCAGAATTCCACTTTTTAACTATAAACCATTGCAAATGTTGTAAGTCATGCTTACAATTACATTTGTTAAAAATTTTCAGAACTGGTTCCTTATGTTAACCTTGTTAAATAGTGAAATATAATATTTTCTGCAAAGAAATTTTTTATTTTATAAAAATCAAGATATTCTGACGACGACAAAAAAGCTTATTGGTCTGTTTACTGGGCGGAATCTAGGCTTGCGGGTGCCAGGGATTTCATTGCGCATGCACCAAAAAGTGTTAAAATATGCGCATATATATGCTCAAATTACATGCCAAATATGCAGCGATTTTCATGAAATATGCTTTAAAATATGCAAATTATTGACCTTAATTATTTTATGTATATATTTAAAACAGAAAATTTTGGATGAAACGAATTTATTTATTTTAATTGTTAACACATTATTAAATACACATAGCAAAAGGAAACATAATTAACACTAAACTATTTATATCTTTATAGAACTAATGGTAATTTTAGAGAAAAATAATAAAATAAATTTTAACTACCTATTTTCATTCAACAGTGTTAAGCGAAACTCGAAAGTAAAACAAAAACTAACTAACTAGTAAGACCAACAACGGTATCAGTGGTTCATTAGTCACTTCTTGGAAAGTGAAAGTTTTGTATGCCTGTCACAGCCCTTCCAGGTAAAGAGATAAATTTTAAGCTGGGATTAGACGCCTGCGAAGTGGGCAGTTTTTAAAAGTACATAAATATTTGTAGGTAAATACCTCATTTTAGAAATTCCCAACAAAAATAGACATTTACCAGAGAATTATGGTTTCTCCGAAATTTAGACATTCGCTCATTTTTCTACATTTCTCGTATTTTAGTGAAACTGTGTAGCTACATTTATCTCTAACCAAATGTACGAAGAAATATGCTTTAATATGCTCTTGAAACAAATTTATGCACGAAATGCCTAAAATATGCAAAATATGCAAAAAAAATTGATTCCATTTAGGTTTGTTTTATTAGATACGCGTAAATACAAAAGCTCACTTAGCACATATTATTAGTATAGGATATGCATTTGCATAAAATTCGTGCCTTGCCTACTACCTTTCTTCATTTTTTGCAAATTGTTGTTTTATTTAAATAATCACCAAATTGCCAAAATTAGTTATAATCCGTCTAAACCTTAGAAATAAGTATGGAGACAGCATTACTAATTATTACATGCGGCAGTAGTATTATGTAGACCGTGAAAACACGACTTATAATAATTGCGAGCATAATAAAACCGACAACGCTGTTGTATTTTAAAAAATAATAGCATGATTGAGAAATTTTGAAATTTAAATGAAGACACACATGCGCTGTAAGAGCGCGCCTGTACCTATTTCTAATAATGTTGAGACGCATTATAAAAGGTTATTATGAAAAAGAAAAAAATTAGTAAGTAGTAGTAGTAAGTTGGGGTTTTGTCACGTTTCACAATTTTAAAACGAATCGGTGGTAAAATTTTCAAGTATAAATCATCCAATTAATTGCAAAGTTAAAATTCATGTCGCAAAGAAAGCTTTGAAAATCACCTAAATAGACTGAAAAAGTATGACGAATTGATTCCAAATAAAAATTATCGTCATGTAAATATGCTAGGGTGACCAGATGTCCCGGTTTTCCGGGACTGTCCTGGTTTTTAATAAACATTCTCGGTGTCCCGAGAACGTTCTTCGGGACATTTATATGTCTCAGTTAGAAAATTGTTCCTCAAACTCGGTCAATATTTGTTCGCGATTCGGTCGGATAATGACAATAAAGGATACTTTCTCTGATGAGTGCTCAATGGATAGAAAAAAGGAATAAGATGGAAATATTGTTGTTAAAAGCCATTCTACAAACGTTTTACAGTTACTATATGGATTGTCTTAAATTCGAAAAGTAAATAACCGCTGAGGAAAGTTAAAACGATTGAGAATATTAGAACTTGCTTTCTGTTTTGTTTAAACTAAATTTGTTATTTGTGTCCCGTTTTATTTATTGCAAAATAAAATGTTCTTTTCAAGCAAACTTCAACAATTATTTTTGTGCTCTTTTCAAAAGAGTATTCCAGCTTGCAAACTATAAAATATGGTCATCCCAAATCAGGCTAAAAAAATTATAGATATTTAACGTAAGACTAGTTTTGGTATACTTAACTTAATTCGGTGGCTTCTCAAACCTTGGTGCATGAAGATGCCTTCTCAATCGTTGTTTAGAAACAATACTTTTTATTTGAACCTGATTTAAATTTTTCGCTTACGGGAGTTGACATGATGGCATTAATTTTTATTTACCAGTTCGTTCGCGCCGTGGGCCTGTGTCATCACTTTTGCTGTCTATTGGCTAAAACTTATTACCATGGTCATTTAGCACTACCCTACTACGAGTAGAATTCGCCGAACCCAAGGAATTTCCATCTTTGGAAGGGATCTTTGTTATGCGTATCGGTAGAAATGAATTAAAACGAGAAGAACATGTACGTCATCATAGTGGCGGCTCGTGGTTTAAAAAACAGGTGAAGAGTTACAAAATTAGCCATAAGAAACATTTACTCTGAAAATCATTTAATTATCACTTACCTATTTTTTGTATATTAAATCGATTCTTCTATTCTTTAAAGCTGCAAATTTGTCAATTAAATATGTCGTCATAAATGGTTGCTTCTTCGTAAGCATCCGTAGAAGTTCTTTCTGAATAGAAATATTTGCCAAATGAGAAAGTCTTTTTTGAGAAATGGTGGTTAGCTTCTTTCTACTGACACGTTTGTAGATGGAATTGTTAAAATGAGGAAAAACAATTTACAAGCTTCTGTAAAAATGTCTTTATCGTCATGAAGCATTCGATGAAGTTCTTGCGTCGATATGTTTCTATGTTTTTCATCGGAATACAAAAGAGTAAATTCATTTTTAAGGCGCTGGGGGTTGGTAAATACGTTGCCGTAAAAATGTTTCAGATTTTCAAGAGCAAGGGAAGGAAAATATGAATTAAAGTTGCCGCCAACGAAAATGCAAAAAAGTACTTGATATTTTACATCTATAATCCCTTGTAAAACCTAGTAATAAGCGGCCCTTAAATAGATTGCAAGCACCTTGTCGGCATGGGCCGTACTAATAAATTGTCTAGGAATAACTCGTTTACAGTTATACCGAAATATCTTTTCACTTTTAGGTATTTATTTCCTGCTTTTAAATATAATTTTTAAATACAGCTCTGCTATTTTTACCTGCAGTCGGCACCTACATTATGTTTTACAAGGGATTGTAAATGTAAATCTCAAGTACTTTTTTGCATTTTCGTTGGCGAAAACTATAAAATACTCGAATTTTGCTGCATCAGCAAAACAAACAAATTGAAGTTTTTCACAATCTTGAAATCTTGTGTTGATTTCCATACTAATGTGATCCAAAATTTCAAAATATGATTGTTTATAATTTTGAAAAATGGCTTCTGGTGTAAGAGCGGCATATTTGCGTTTAAATCTGTTTATTTCTGTGATTTTTTTAGCCTTTTTAAATAACCCTTCAAAAACATCATCGTTTCCTTTACGGCCTAATATTTCACAAGTTTTTTTAATTTGAGATACACAATAGCTTATGTCCAGTGATTTTTTCTGAAGAATTTCGAATAAAATATCGGTGGAGCCAAAAATGTCATTAAATACTATTGCCAAAATGTGAATTCAAAAGTGGTCAAATCACTTACGAATTCCTTGGCAAGTTGAATTGTTTTTTTATCTGATTGTGCACTGTTCGTCAAAAATTCAAATACTTCCTTTAATTTATCCCAATCTTCAACAATTACATTTATTAGTTTCGAATTAGAGGACCATTGAGTTTGTGCTATGGTTGGTATATGCGTCTTGCGAATGTTGTTGTAACCGTTTAAGTTCACTTCACTGAACAGACTGCAGATGAATGACGTTGCCTAAAAAAATCCTTCACTTGTGGTGGGAACCACTGATGAAAAGGTGGGGATCTAAGTAGCAACTCATGCGAGTGACGTCAGTGTTACCATGGCAACCCAGTGAATAGTGCAGACTTCTAAGCATTTACGTTTAGCTCTGTAATATTTGATTCTGTGCTGCGAAATACATACCTATAAGAAAAAGAAATATTTTGCGTATTGAACGTTTATAAGTTAAACTATTTAGGAATTTAGATAAATGGAAAGAATAATCATTCTTATATACAAAAAAAAACTAATTCGAGTGAAATATTAGGTGAAGAGGCACGTCACCTACTTCCCTGCGTCATCATGCGCCGTAGACCAGAGAGCGTTTGGGCTAGTCAAAATTGTTACGAAAGGGGAGACTCTTTATTTTTTGTGATTGGCGTTTGACGTATTTATTTCGATCGTTTCGTGTTTAGCTTTATTTTCGTTCTCAAGTCTCTTCCAAATCAGTTCTTTTTAGAACTAAAGCTAAGTTTGTTATCTACGTCGTGATTATGTTATTTACACCGTACCTATATTTAGAAGCAACTGCATTCAATTGCACGTGGTAAGTTTGAAGTTATAATAACACGTGTATTTATGAATAACAGTAGCTATTAATGTTATATAGATTTTTTACAATGGGAACACTAACCATTGGAATTAAAGGGAAGGTTATTCATAGCCAAGCCCGGAATATTATTGCCAATGTTATTCAATTCATGCGACAGGAAAGTGAAAATGGAGGTCCCCTTATTCCGTTAACCAACTTTAAGGAACGAGTTCTTGCTGCTACGAAGTTATCAGAAAGATCTTATAGGCGTATTGTAAAAGAAGCGAAAGAATCTGGTGCAAGTACTTCTTTTTTGACACCACACAAAAAGCGACCAAGAAGTAGTCCTAAAAGCACGCTTTGGGAAGGCGATAAAAAATCATTCGATCCACAATCCAGGATTTTTATATAACCGAGAAGAGGCGACCTACACTACGGGGCATTTTAGAAAAAATCAAAGATTGTGGCGTAGAGTTCAGTGGTGGCTTGTCTAGCTATGTCTACCCCATGGGCTTTGGGTCATTTAAGTTATACAAATGTAAGTTGACTCGCATGAAATTAAATACAAGCGTATTGTATATCTGAACGAGCTGAAGAAATATAAAGCTAAGGGAAGACCTATTGTATTTACGGATGAAAGCTACACCCATAGCAGTCACAACCCATCGAAGGAATAGTCTGATAACAGCATGAAGGGCTTCAAAGCACCAGTTTCGAAGGGTGGGCATTTCATTATGGTTTATGCTGTAAATAAAAATGGTTTATGGGTTTATCCCTAACGCACTTCTAATGTTTACTTCAGGTATAAATAGAATTTTGTTCCATATTGTATTATCTAATTAATTATTGTTATTTCTTTGCAGGTTGTAAATCTGGCGACTATCATGATGATATGAACTATGTTAATTTTTCAAAGTGGGTTTCAACGTAACTGTTATCAAATTTACCCCCAAGGTCTGTGCTAATCATCGATAATGCTTCATACCACAAGATAGATATGATTATATGGCTGGTGGCTGGTGGAACGTACAATATTCCCCATGATCTAAGATCTAACTAAACAATACAAAAGCGCAACTGTATGAAATAGTTAAATTGCACAAATCGAAACATCCAAGATATGAGCTTGAAACGCTGATGCATCAGCATGGACATTCGATTTTAAGATTACCACCATATCACCCAGAGTTGAATCCCACAGAAAAAATTTGGGTAACAGTGAAAACTTGGGTTGCAACAAGAAACGTCACGTTTAAATTAGAGCGTGTTAAACGGTTAGCGTTAGAAAAATTTCTCGATAACTGCAGCAGAATGGACAGCGATATGTCTCATGTTGATAAAACTGGTGAGTCCTATCTAGCAAATGGATAGTTTGTGCTTTACCGTAAATACAGGAGAGTCTGATGATGAAGAAAGTGATTTAAGTGGCCTTGATTAGCTAAGTAATTAATGTAATGTAATTTTTTCAAATATATAAAATATATATTGAGATGATATTTGATTTGGATGCTGTAATTAAAGATTATGTTATTTGTTAATTTGTTGACGAAAGTTATTTTTTTACAAAGATTATTAAATATTTACAAAATATTTTTGAAGTATGTCTGTAATATTTTAGTTTATTTACTTAAATAAAGGTAATTACTTTGCACGAGTCTTTATTGCAGAAATCAGAGGAACTGTTATCTTTTACATCTGGTAAGAGGCCTAAAAGCAAACTTTTTCGGAATCACCTGTTTAGAAGAGATCGACAACGACTCATGGATAATTTTTCTGATAATGTAAGGGGGGGGGGGTATTATATAGAAAATGGACTATAAATATAAATTAGTTATTGGGGACAAAATTCTCTGTGAACGAAGACATATTTAAATCAAAGCGAAGAAATCCAATTCCTGGATACGACATGGATTGATCATAATTAAACAGTACTGCGGCATTCTCTTGCTCCGTGTGTTCCAAGAACACAACGGGTGGCATCATTGTGTCATGAATGAAATGGATCATTCTTCTGTCTAGCAAAGGTCAGTAGTTTTGGAAAAAAAAAGAAAGAAACTAGCTACACCAAGCAAACAATGCCTGTCTTCGAAGGGAAATAAAAATAAAAAATAATGGCTGCAGTATCTAATATGTTTTATAAACTTGTATAAAATTAACTATTTTGGAATAATATGGGTCCAACTCACGGATGCGAATTTAGTGTGCTGATAAAATGTTAAATTTATTATGTAAAACTTTACAATTCACAAAAATATTTTGTTATCGATAATGGTATAATATTCATAATTTCATCAAATTGTTATTATTGCCTGTTTAAAACAAAAATAAGAAATTTGATTAGCTTAAATCCAGAACTATTAAAAAAGGGAATGAAAGTATTTGTATAAACTTTTTACCTACAAATTTGTAAAGGGGCAACATAATTAACAAAAATCCTAACTTTAAAGTTATTCAGTTAATCAAATTATAAAAAACTCAATTTACAAAATATTTAGCACAATTTACAATAAACTGTAATTTTTCTATGGCCAAGCGTTATCCAAAAACATTTGGAATGGGTATTACATCACTAAGAGTTAAGAGAAGAAGCGACGTTAAATCATATAAATTGTAAAAGCCATTTATCTTTTACCAACGCATATTTGGCACAATATTTGTATTATCCAATCAACTCGGACACCCCAACTCACCGAGCACGATTTCATGAATTACAGAAAAGATTGCTAGCTGTCTTCTATTACCAAGTCTTAATTAAGAATTAAGACATTTTTGAATTATTCCTTAAACTTTTCTTACTAAATCGGTTAAAGAAATATGATTCCAAATTAGTGCGTTATATATGGAATTAACTCAGTTGAAAATCTGATAAAATCTGGCATTCCACAAGGAGGCATACCGGGTCCCTTGTTGTACGTCTTATACATATCAGATCTACCTTTAAGTCAAGAATCTGTAACTTGAACATTCGCTGATGACACAGCCATACTTTCTTGTAATACAAATCCAGAAATATCAAGCCTAAACTTACAAGAACACCAGGGCATCATTTTCAATTTGATGAAAAAGTGGAAAATCAGAGTCAAAGAAAATAAGTCAACCCAACCAAGACGTTAGCAAAGCTCACCGAGCACCATCAACAATACTGTAGTTCCTTAATCGAAAGAAGTTCAATATCTAGGAATACATGTGGATACCAGATTAACATGGAAAACCCACATCAAGAAGGAAAGAAAGGAAATAGACATCAAAGTCAAAAAAATGAACGAAATTTTCTTGATCATATAGCATATATAACTCGTGCTTAAAACAAGTTTGGTAAATTATTTAGAAAACTCCATTACGTCAATTTTAAATAAATTAATTAAAGAAATTTTAGAAAAACAAGTTTAATAATTTCCGTTTGACTTTTAATAATGATTCCAAAGATAGTAAAAAGTCAGGAAATTATAAGATGAAGCGCACGTGGAAACACCAGGTGAGAAACGTCCGATCTTTCTAGAAAACTTTTCAAACGAGAAGATTCCGTTAGAAAAATGAGGGAATTACGGTTTAATGTTGCATTCCTTTCATTGCCTTATTGTCTTTAACACGCCACCTTTTATATTCGACTTTCCCCTTTAATTTTCACTTTCTTTGCCTAGCTTTATAATATTTATCTGGCAGTCATTTCAGAACTTGTAACATTTCTAATTATTTAAACTTACAAATTGGAAAAAAATGTTTTCAGGCACATGAACAGGCATTTTCTGATTAAGATAAATGGCACAAGTAAAGAGAAATTAGAAAATTAGAAAATACGGGTGTAAATAACTTCTAAGTAATGAAATTGAAAGATTGCCAACTGGGGAAGGTTCCTTATGAAGATTTAGTAATAAGGGTTAGTTTTACAGCAAAATGAGTTCAAACAAGAGGAACTTCGTAATTATTTTAAAGGATGAATCTTAAAAACTGACTCGGCAAACCATTACATTCAAAGGAAAAAACCTTCGACCTCCCACAATCAAAGATTTTATTGTAAAATTTGTAAATCTTATTGTCGAATTAAAAAGCAAAATCGAAAAAATAAATTAATATAACATAATTGTGAATTTTTATCAATTCCTTATTATCAGCATCAGCCCAAATGTACTAAAAGATGTACGGTTAGTAAACTTGAGATTCCTGTTTAGACTAATACGATGATTATATTATCAAGAGATTTGCCTGAATGGGAACGTTGCGATAAGAAGGATTTACAACGAATAATTTCAATGTTCGCTTTAATACAGCCACAAGCCTGAAATTTTCAATTTACTCTTGAATGGCTGGCAAATTATTACGAAGTAAGATTTTCTTCCTGCTTGTATATAATTTTCCTTTAAAATGTTTTCTGATAATTTAATCAAGTTAACACACAACCTGTTATGTTTCGATTATTTAAATGCCAACTAAGTTCATTTTATTTTATGTTTTGAAGTTCACTTTTTAAATTGAAAAAAAAAAGTTAAATTTGTTGAATCCTTCGCCACGTCAATTTAAGTTTTTTGCATTTTGACAAAAAAAGTGGACTTTTTTTATTAAAAAATCATAAAGAAAGCAACACTTTTTTTAACTATTTAATTTTACATTTTGCATTAAGTAAGTATGCTTTAAATAAAATATTGTAAATTGTCAGTTTGGCAACTGTAAATTCTCAAATCCTTTTTATCCTATTTTGAAGGATTTAAGATGTCAAAATGCAAAAAAATATTGTGTACAACTCGTATGAAAGCATCTTTTTTTCACTCGTTTGATTGATGCACTCCGGCTTCGCCGTCGTGCATCAAACTTCAAACTCATGAAAAAAAGTATTGCTTTCATTACTAGTTGTACAAATAACTATTCATGAATATTGGAATCGTTCAAAAATTTAAAATCGTAAAACTTTGACAAAACAAAAAACAAGTATTGAGTCCCATAGACCCTAAATGTATAGTTTATGAAGATTATCTGGTTTTGATGAACTTTGATGTGCCGAGAATAGTTTTTTCAAAGTTCTTAATTTGATCCGTAGGCGATTTTTTGGAAATTCTAAATTTAAGGTAATTTTTTGAAAAATATGTTGAGTGATTGATATAAAGGCAAAATTATAATCACATGTCCATTATTTATAGTCACTTAAAAAGCCTATTAAAAATGAAAAAAACATAAAACAAAGTAAGAAGGCACCAGAGAGATGGAATTCTTTTTTGAGTGGCGTGCCGTCTCCTCTCCATAATATGCCTGTGGTGTGCGTGCCAAGACTAAGAGACCTACAGCTTTACGTGGGCTTCGAACCACGGAATTGCTTGCAGTTCTACTCCAGAGAACACTTATAAGGCAGAATACCTAGGTGGAAATAGAATTATTGTAGGGTAATAAAGTGAAATAGGTAAATTTATTTCTAAGGGTTTGAAACAAATCCGAATTTAAATTTTTCAAACTAAATAACTACACTTCTAATCTCTTATCATGATAGCTTTCGAGTTCGAAATTTGGACTGAATTTCTGATTTTAAATCAAAATTTTTCTCTATTTCGATTTGATACACATTTTTAAGTCAAGCTGGTGACTTCGAATCAAAATCTCTTATCCAAATTTTGAATTTCAGTCATAGTTAATTGATTTGGAAATAAGAGTATTATGACAGAAATTGCTAAATACAGAGTAAAATATTGCAAACTTTGTTACTTCGCGAGATTAATTCAGGATTCTCATTAAAATTTAGACTTGCATTTACCCAATTACATTGCCATTAAATCGAAAATAAAAAGAAACTTAATAATAAAACAGGCGAACCCATTCGAATTTTCAGGGAGCTTTTTTCCGATTGTTTTATATCAATTTAAATTCTCTTACCCGTTAATGCAGCCAAATACCTTTGTAATGGGGCTTTATGGCCAATTAAGGATTTTGACATTCTTTTTCGCCCTTTATCTCTATTGGCAATCAGAAAATATTACAATCTATGAGCCATTGTGATAGTACAATAATTAATTAATCACATCTAGAGGCGAACATCCAGCGATGTTTCCTCAGGTTCCTCTTAGATTAACAATGGTTGTAGTAGTGGATTGGCGTGGTCTTCTAATTTGTTGTGGTGTTTGTTTGGTGATGTTTTCTTTAATAACTCCATTTCCATAAGGAATTTTAAGGTCCGTATGTAGGGCATGGTTCGCCACATATCAGAGTGCATTTGGAATGGTTCGAAGTATTTTGAATTGTGCTCTTTGGATGATGCCTTTATTGGTTTTGTAAGTGTTTTAAAATCAATTTATTTTCAATTGAAAGATGAAATTTTCTTCTGAAGAGGGGTTAAGTTCTTCAGTTTTCAGGTTTTCAGTATTGTTTCCAGTTAAGTTTGTTGTCAAATTTAGTTCCAAATATTTAACATGTTTACTTTGTGGTATGTTGACGTCAGATTTAGATGGGTGGTCATGAGCTGCGAAGATAGCACATCATCTGAAAATGCTCGTATGGTTGTGGGTAAGTTATAGGTATAGAAGACATATAACAGTGGGCCTAGAATTCTCCCTTGTGGTACCCCGGAAAGTATTCGCAGATGGCTGGAGATTTCACCATTAATTTTCACTTCAAATTGGTATTCATTTAAATAAGATTTCAAAAGATTGTAGTATTAACAAAACGTCTTCCGGATTGGGACCATGTCATTTTGAGACAAAAAGACTCATCGTTTCGACCACTTTTTTAAGGGGCTTCTTCGGGAGGAAGGGAGCACGGTAACTCAACGTGTCAAGCACGCCAGAGGCGAAACTCTTCTAGCAAGAGGCAGAAGGGTAACGGTAACTCAACTTGTCAACCAAGCCAGAGGCGAAACCCTTCTGAAAAGCAACAGAAGAGGCAGCGACTTTATACCGGCTGTATTCGGCCAAGCGTATCTGACTGTGACAGCGATTGGTCAGGGGTGGAGGGAGCGGAACCAGTAATAATAGCGGACTTCCAAATATCGGATAGATAATAACCAGTCTCACGATTCAAGTTATTAGGGGTCTTGATGATTTCACTGGCCTCACGGATTTTCCTGTTGAAAATGTAGTAGCTTGCTGGAAGCATTCTTTTTATTTTGCAAAGTAGGCCTAGGCCCTACGTTATCGAAAGCTTGGCTTATGTTAAGGAAAGCGACTGTACAATATTGTCGATTTTATAAGTAGTGGTTTACTCATATGTAAAAAAGACGAGTTCGATGTACAATTTCTCAGAAAAGGGAAAGTTTGGGGTCTTTAATTCCCAGCGATAGAAAATAAAGCAACAGTGTTGAGATCTGAAATTAATATCTCTTCTTCTAAAACCCGTAGAAAAACCTGGTACTTCAAGAATGTCTTTTCTTATTCAGTTTGATTTAGATCTTTTCGTTTATGATATACATTTAACTTTTACGGTTGCGTCAAACTACCCCACCCCATAGCTGTTCAAAGATTAAGACATATCGCATTTTATGTTAGAAGGTCTTTTAGTAAGAATAAAAACACAAATTTCTAGCTATAAAGCGGTGAATTTTTAGACAAAACATAAAAGTAATATATGATTATTGGCAATTTGAAATTAATCTTCCCTGGTGAGGCTAGCAACCTGCTAGGGGTAAAAATAAATAAATGTCCACAGAACTGGAAACGTACCCTCGGATGTCGGACGTAATTCACAGACGACAACCACTGCGAGACAACGGAAAACGAGACAATGAAAAAAGAACCAGTTAAAAATAGCATGTTGGAACGTAAGATCCTTCAACAATAAAGATCAAGAAATAATATTGGAACTTGAAAACCACAACGTTGATATATTATACGCCATATCAGAAACCAAAAGGAGAGGCAAGGAATCCTCAAGATACCAAAACTACATCCTCATATACAGCGTGCGTGCCAAGACTGAAGGAGCCAGCTCAGGAGTAGGTCTACCAATCCGTGACAAACACGAACAAAACATCGTCACTATATAGTATCTGCGCGACCGGATGTTGAAGATAAAGTTCATACTCGGAAATAAACCTTTACACATAATATCGGTATACGCACCAGACGTCGCAGAACCGGAGCAAGAGGCCATTGCATTCTATGAACAAGTACAAACAAAGCTGAACAAAATCCCAAACAACGAAAGAATCGTTCTCCTAGGAGACCTAAACGCCAGAATAGGTAACGAAGTAGTAGACGGTGTAAAACAAGTGTTCAATGAAGAAACATCAAATTCACGAACAGATATGCTAGATGAACTATGTGCTCTCAATGAACTTAGGATCAACAACCCCTTTTTCAAGCACAAATGGGTAATAATAAGACGGTCATAGATTACATCAATAGATCTATACATCCCGAACACATTCTAGATGTCAGAAGCCTAACGTCTGCAAACATAAACTCAGACCATAATCTAGTTCCCTGTAAATTAAGAACGTCTGCTATCCCACTCAAGAAGAAACCTCCGCAACTCGTCGAAAAGTTCACTGGACGAGCAAAGCACACGATAGCTTTATGCAGACAGGTTACACCAACATATCACTACTAACGTAGTAAGCGATGATGAAAATATCGATTGTAGCTGGAACAAAATCAAAAATAACATACACATGGCAGCTGCACAAGCGATAGGAAAAATGACAGTAAACCATGGTTCACTTCAGAAGTCAAAGAGATCACACGAGAAAAGAGAAAAGCTTTCCTAGAGTCCAAAAATAAACAAACAAGAGAGGCTCATGAGAACTACATTAGAGTAAGGAATCAGGTTAATAGCAGAATCCGTGAAATAAAGGAACATTTCTGGCAGAAATTTAGCACCGACATGGAACGCGACATGTATGGAGCATAAAAGCGAGTATGGAAGATGCTAAGAGGCCAAAAAGAGTCAACGAATGAGAGTGTAGAAGCCAAAGCAAAGCAAAAAAGAATGGGTAGAATACGACAGTGTCGACACGGAAGATCATGAGGAAGAAGAGATCCACAGAGAACTAGACGGCGAATCAGTAACAACAACAGAAGAACAAGTCAGAAACGCAATAGCGAAAATGAAAAATAGAAAAACACCGAATGAGGACGAAGTGTACAACGAATTCGTTAAATATGGCGGAGAATCTCTTTTACAGGAATTAACTAAACTATTTAACAAGATACTAACCCAGGGTAAAACGCCAACTGAGTGGACGAAAAGCATTACCATCCCAATATTTAAAAAATTAGACAGAAAGGAACCTTCGAGTTCCCGAGCGTGCTCGCAACGGAAATATCATCCATAATCCCAATGAATGAAGAGCAACATGGCTTTGGAAGAAATTGATCCACAGACGCAATATTTATCCTACGGCAAATCGCAGAAAGAGCTCTCGAATATAATTCCCCCGCTTACATGTGCTTCGTAGATCTTACAAAAGCGTTTGACTCCGTGAAGCTCGACGATGTCCTAGAAATACTAGAAGAAAAGGATACTTCCAAAGAATATATCCAAATTATAAAAGAACTAAATGTAAGAAATACCACGAAAATAAGAATTAACAAAAGTCTAACAAAAGAAATAAAAACAAACACTGGGATTCGGCAGGGGGACAGCCTTAGTCCCCTTCTGTTCAACATCATTATGAAAGATTATAAACGCTATTAAAGTACAGAAGTTGGGGTACAGACTCAGCATTATCTGCTATACAGATGATGCAGTTCTGATAGCCGAATCAGAAGACGACTTACAAAGACTGCTCTACACCTTCAATCGACAACGTTTCAATCCAGCAAGTAATGCTCTTCGACTATCTGGGCACAAAAATATCTAGCTCTGGGAATCTTACAGACGAAGTCAGTGAATAATAAAGCAGCCACTATATCGGGACACATGTTATCTGGAACAACAAATACTTAGACACGGAATGCAAATCCAGAATATACATATAGAACATGTGTACGGTCAATCATGACCTACGGGGCCGAAGCCAGAACCGATAGTGCAATAACCATAAGGCAAATGTGATCAACGGACATTAAGACACTCAGAGCTATTGCCGGATATACTCTACTGGATAGACAACGAAACACCCATATAAGAGAAAAGTATAAAGTAGATAATGTGGTACGCTGGGCGAGAGGACAGAGACGTGAGTGGAACGAACACTTAACCTGAATGGCAGGCACCAGATTAGCAAAAATAGCTCGCAACAGAAAACCCCATGACACAAGACCCCCTAAAAGATGGCGGGAGAGTTGGCAGTCAACATCGCAAGAGCAGCCAAGGTAGACAGAAGACAGAAGAGATAGGACGCAAACTTAACAGTCCCAAACGGCTCCACTCTCCCCTACTTAATCCTTAAATAATGTTGTTATTAATACATAACAATATTTTTGAAAACACTGATTAAATATTAGATTATAGTAGAACTTAACAAGTATTTAAGGGTTAACAGTTTTCAAAATCCACGAAAACTGATGCTTATTTCAACTAACCAACAGTCTGTAATGTGCTCTATTAATAGTTCTTGAGTTTTATTTTTCTTTTAATGAATATTACCTTTCTTCTTTTTTGACTAAAAACATTTTAAGCATTTAGTTTAATATTATGTATTACTAAAGAAATTAATTTTGATTTGATCCAAAGATCTTAAGGTTTCTAATTTTTTTCTCAAAAGCAGTATTATGTAACCTACACAAAAATACATATGGTTAAAAAGAGGATGAAAATTACATAGTATTATAAAATGTACAGAAAAATATAAGCTGCTGTTCAAAAAAACTATCACGATTACTTGAAAAACAAAATACGGTAGAAAGAAGGCAATTATGTAAAACAGAATGTTTTTTCAAAACGAAATCTGTTCAAGAGTTTTCCCAAAAATTAATACGATTTTATCGAATTTATTCTAATCTTTATGAATGCAGTCTGTCTATACCTAGTACATAATATAGGACCAGTAATTTTATTAAAAAGCAGCTTAAGATCGATGTTGTGGTGAGTTAATTAATTATAAATTTATAATTAGCAGGTAGGGAGAGTTTCATTCGTTTTAATTTAAGGCACCGATTGGTGAAGTTATATGGCCGTCCTAACTAACATGATTCTCACCGGCTCTTGGAATAAACTGTATATATTAAAAGAAAAGTAAATCCAAAGAATGAAATTAAATCCCTGAGAACTAAATTACGTAAGCAAATTTTGCGTGTATTCTTTTACCGATAGTCAACAACTGAGATGAGATCGAGTTTGACCGTGCGTTAATTTAGATCAGTCCTTATATTGAATTGTGCTTGGGGCAGAAAATTGTTTGGTTCATTGTATGCTGTCCTGTACAATTTCTTCAATCAAAAGCTATTCAAGTACTTGTTTGAGTTAAATTCGGGACTGCATTTTTAAAATAAAAAACTTTCGAGTTGTTTGCGTTGCAGTTGCAGTACGTTGGGTTCAGGTGTTGTTAAGATATAGTGAAACATTTGTAAAACCAGTAGAAGTAACAGTGTTTTTTTTAAATTTCTTGTTGACGTCTGTGTATCGGTAGCGGTGCCAATGAAGCATGTCAAATCGCCTCGGGCTTAATGACCACTCGGTTTCAAACATCAAAAGGATGCCAAACAAGGTAGAGAATTTTTAAAGCATTAATATTTAAATTGTAAATTGATTTGTGTAGTTGTTGTTGTTGATCCATTATTGATTACACGCATGAAAATTCTTTAAAGTGTATAATTTTTGAAAAACAGTGGCATTACATTAATGTGGGTTATTTTAATTGTCCTGTTTTGACTTAAGGTTTTTACGATTGCTGAATGATCTGAATTGGAATTGAATAAATTGGGAACTTTTGATAAAATACTAAATAAAAAATTTGCGAAAAATGAAACACGAAATAAAAATACCTGACAATGGTTCTTCAGCTGCTGTTGACAAGTTAGTGTTACCTGCAAAACATATAAGAGTAAAACACAAGATAAAATATTTGTCGAATCAAAAAAATGTAAAGTTAAAACAGTCTGTGGCAAAGGGTATAATTTTATTCTTTAAGTGAAAAGGCTAGATCTGTGTGATTGCCAAAACAAGATTTAAATTTTGAACTGGAGTTGAATTTTTGAATTTTCACATAAGCACGCACTCCATTTGACATTCAAAATTATTATGGGAATTGGTTGTGATATTCGAATTTAGTTTCGAATTCAAAACTAAATCGGGATTTTGAATGAACATATTGATTCATTTTAGTGATATACCTAATCAAAACTTCTTCTAATAAGGTCTCAAATATTACTCAACGAAGTATGACAATTTACTTATATTAAGAATTACATTCTAACTTCTGCTTTGCCTAGATTTAAGTTTTATTTTTTTGCGTCTATGTCTATGCTACATCTCAAATCATGTAAAATGTTTTCAAATTTTTAATTGTGAATTCGAATCTATAAAATTTGAAATTTAGTCTTGAATTTAAAATGAATTTGGAACCTTGAATGTGAATTTAAAAAAAAATCAAGTCTTGAATACGAATTGTGAGATATAAATTTGATTCTTTTAATATGCGAGAATAGATGCTAGGCTGGCGCAGTGGTAGACCATCAGGCTAGCGTTGCGCTAGTGCTTGGTTCGAATCTCCCAATCAGCAGGATTTTCTTGCAATCTGGAGGTTGGTGACCATTCGTCGTTGGGTACCTAATTAACGACGGTCTCCTCGGAATACACGCCTAAGAGGTAGAATAACGAGGTCCTATACGTACACACACTTACTCTATACACATACACACGGTGCAGAATGTAGGATCAAACAGCGCACCAATCACGTAACCCGCAGAGTCGGGCCGAGTTGTATGTAAAACCTCAAACGTTAACGCAGCGGCCTCGACACCCAAAGGTGGAAGAGGTTAACGATAACAAACAAAGAAAACAAAATATATGAGAGTTAAATCATAAATAGCTTTAAATGTTAGCAATGTGTCATTTAATATTATCAAATAATTGTTTAATCAAAAAGTTCTTTTTTCAGCTTTATAATTAATATCGTATCCTTTATACTTTGAAATTCTCAAAAATTCCGAAGCATTGGAATTTAACTTTTATAGAAATGTTTTGAAAAATTTCCCTCTACTTTTATCAAAACGAAGAACGTTCTTACATAAACTGACAATTAAAAGATGTTGTACGGGACTTAATAATAAAAATCTGACAGCTTTGCACATAAAATTGGGGTTGTTCTTGCAATTTTTATAAAATTACCGAAAATTTATACAGGGTGTTCCGTATCGTTATGTTCAAATTTTGGGAGCATAAAATAGACTTAATTCTAAGACTAAAAAACACAAAAGTGGTAGGTCTTTATTCGTTCTGAAGTTACAGGCCTTTGAAGTTATAAACCATAAATAATCAGATTTAAGTAAGTTCGTAAACCAACTTAAAAACTTATTTTATTTCACAAATTTTTAATTAATGATATTTTCAAAATGCCCTCCTCCTTGGTGAATACAAGCTGGTGCTCGTTGACGTAGCATAGTTTACCTTGATTTTCAAAATAAACATTAATTTGTGAAATAAGTTTTGAAAATCAAGGTGACAATGACTGATCATAAACTGGCCCAGGTTGATAGTGTAAGCAGTGATTCATTCGACAGAATCGAACAGTACTCCAGAAGGAACAATCTTCGTGTGTTTGGAGTTCCTGATAACAAGAATGAAAATATAGATCAGGTGGTTTTAGACATTTTTAATAATAAAATGGGATTGGAAATCTCTATAAACGATATTGATATTTGCCACCGACTACCTGGAAAGGAATCGTTTTGTAAACCCATCATAGTTAAATTTGTCAGCCGAAGAACCCGTAATATAATTTTTAACAACAAAAAGAAATTAAAAAGTTCGAAGTTCGTGATCAAAGAAGATTTGACGAAAAAACGCGCCCAGCTATTGAAAGAGACAGCTTCCCTGGTAGGTCCACGCAATGTATGGTCTACCGATGGTAAAATAATAGCTAAACATAACGCGAAGATTTACAAAATTCTGTCATCTGTGGACTTACAAATATTTAAATCCATTTAAGTGGTGCTGCATAAAAGTGATAAATTTCTATAATCACACGTGCTGAATTGCGAGCTATACGGTCTGTATCGACAAATAAATAGAATTTTACTTTAAAGTTTGCAAGTTATCGCTATTTATTTTCATTATTTAAGTTAAGTGCTCTATCATGTGTTGTTAATTTGTGCCCTTTTCTAATTTTGTTTCTAATCAATGAACCAATTTTGAACAAATATGTAGTATAATTATGGGCATTATGTATATTTATGTGACTGTTTACTTTTTTGTTACTTTTTTTTTCAGGGTAGCCTTTCTGATAGTATGAACTCTCATTTAATAAAGATAGCTCACATTAATATCAGATCTCTATTACCAAAATTCAATGAGATCAAAGATCTTATTATTGACTCAAACTATGACATTTTTGCTGTTAGTGAAACTTGGTTGACACAGGAAATAACTAATGTAATGCTCCAAATTGAGGATTACCAACTCGTGCGGAAGGACCGTGGCCTGCGAGGAGGTGGTGTATGTATATTCCTTCGAAAGTCTTTTCATTACAAGATAATTCCAACAAGCAACACCATTGAGCAACTTTGGATAGAGTTTAAATCAAATAATACTAGATTGGTGGTGGGTGTTGTTTATAGGCCTCCCATTTTTAATTATAAATTATTTTGTGAGGAATTGGAACAGTCGCTTGCGCTATGTACTGCAATTACTGAAAAATTAGTTTGTCTTGGGGACCTTAATATTGATTTGCTTGATAACTCTAATGCCGATACTCTTTATTTTAATACAATGATAGAAACTTTGAGCATCAAGCAACTTATTAAGGAACCTACGCGTTTTACTTCACTTCTTGATCATATTTTAATTTTGGATTCTGATATTATTACTTGCTCTGGAGTTGATAAGAAACACCTTTCTGACCATGATCTAATTTACTGTACGTTATCAGTTACTAGGCCTAAAATTGAGCCAATTTTTAAAACCTATAGATGCTTTAAAAACTTTGACTATGACCTGTTCCGTAGTGACCTGAGTCAGATCCCTTTACATCTAATTTATGAAATGGCTGATGTAGACGAAAAAATCAAATTTTTAAATTTTAACATACTTTCTGTTGTAAATGCACATGCTCCCATTAGAACAGTTAAAATTACTAAGCGCAAGTCACCATGGGTTACAGATAATATTAAATTATTAATGTCACTACGTGATAAGGCCAAGCAAAGATTCAACAGAACCAGAAATCCAGTTCACTGGGAATACTACAAATCACTGCGTAATTTCACAACACGTGCCTTAAATAATGAAAAGAAAGCATATTTTGAATTTACTCTGCGCAACCAGAATTCAAAAACAATGTGGAAAGAGTTGAAATCCTTAAATGTAACATGTAGAAAGAACAACGCCCTTCCCAATGAACTTCTTAATGCAGATGATATCAATCACCATTTTCTCAATGCAGTTCCAACTACTAACGATAATGTTGATGATCTGAAGAACTTTTATATGAACAATAAGGTATACGAGAATCTGCCATTATTTAATTTTTCACTTGTCGACACACCTTTGATCTCTTCCATTATTAAAAAACTCAAGAGTAATAGCACTGGCGCTGATGGAATTAATTCACATATTATCAAGCTCTGTTGCCCCTTAATTATACCTTATATTACCCATATTGTTAATTCTTGCTTGATAACCAACAGCTTTCCAAGTGACTGGAAAAGAGCTTTAGTAGTTCCTATACCGAAAATAGCCAATCCTATGGACTACAAAGACTTACGGCCGATTAGTATTCTTCCATGTTTTTCTAAAATATTAGAAAAGGTCATTGATTCTCAGTTAAGGGATTATTTAGAACAAAATAATATTTTGCCACCACACCAATGACCAATCAGGTTTTCGATCGGGATATAGTTGCACAACTGCTCTAACTAATGTCATTGACGATATTATCACAGCTACTGACCAAGGCAAGGTGTCTATGTTTGTCTTACTAGATTACAGTAAAGCTTTTGATACAATAAATCACAAACTCCTTTGTGCCATATTCAATTATATTGGTCTTTCTAACGATTCTGTTTCTCTTTTAGCCAGTTATTTAAGCAATAGAAGTCAGGCCGTGAGATTGCCTAATGGCTGTTCCGGTTCTAAAGAAATAATGCAAGGAGTACCGCAGGACTCAATTTTAGGTCCGCTTTTATACGTTATATATACGTCCACCTTTTATAAGCAGATTCATACTTGTAATATTCATATGTACGCTGATGATACTCAATTGTATTATTCTTTTCTCGTTGAGGATCGCCTGCGTGCAGTGATGAGTATAAATCAGGACTTGGCGAACATTTCTGATGTATCCAAGAAACACTGTCTTAAACTTAATCCTAAAAAATCAATGTTGTTGCTCTTTGGAAATCGTAATAATTTGGTACATCTGGAGGGAAATGTAAATTTAACTGTTGATGGTGCTACCATCCCAGTTGTTAGGGAAGCCCGCAATCTTGGCGTAATCCTTGATAGTAGCCTAAGATTCCAATCACATGTATCTGATAGTATAAAAAAAGCATATTCTAATCTAAGGCTAATATATCCTCATAGACAATACCTAACAATACATATTAAAACCTTACTATGTGAAACTTTAGTTCTTTCTCACTTTGTATTTGGCTGTCAAATCTATGATCCATCCCTCACGTATGATACCGCACAGAAAATTCAAAAAATACAAAACTCTTGTTTGAGGCTTATATTTGGTATCAGAAAGTTCGATCATGTCTCACACAAATTGGTTGAATTGGGCTGGCTCAAGATGGCTAACAGGAGGAAATTGCAAAGTGCTGCATTTTTTCACAAAATTATAACTGACAAAAAACCATCATATTTATTCCGTAAAATCACATTTAGGGAAGATGTTCACAACTTAAATGTTCGTTTTAAAGGGATCATTACACCACCTCTTCACAAGACTGCGCTTTTTGAACGAAGTTTTAGTTACCAAATATCAAAATTATATAATTCTTTCTCTTCAGAGATAAAGTCATTATCATTGGCTAGCTTTAAAAAACAATACAGAAAAATATTAATGCGTCAACAGACCCATAATTATCAGGTTGATGCATAAGTTCGTAGCGTTTTTTGTTTCCAAGGTAAGAGTGCTTTGGAAACAAATTTGTTTGAGAAATATCAATGTCATTTTAATGCCATAGTATTGTTTTATTGAATACTTCTTGAATTTTTCAATTCGTAGAAAGTTAGGGGTAATTGTTGGCTAAAGAAAATTGAGTGTCAAGTACAAAAAAATGAACATTTCCGACATATGCTTTTGTTTGAGTTTAACCGAGGAGTTAAGGCATCGGAGGCCGCTAGAACCATTTGTACCGTTTACGGAGAAAACGCCATCGTGGCTAGTACTGCACGAAAATGGTTTTACCGTTTCAAAAAGGGGCATTTCGATATGAATGATTTCCCACGTTCAGAGAGACCATACGGCTTTGATGAAGACCGATTAAATGCTTCAATTCGTGATGATCCACGTCAATCAACTCGGGAATTGGGCAATATGATGAATTGTGACCAACTAACTATCGTACGACATTGCCATTCCATGGGCAAAGTTCAAAAGTTGGTTTTGCAGCATGATAATGCCCGACCGCATACTGCTAACATTACAAAAGCAGCTATTCAAGACCTCGGTTGGGAGGTTATTCCACGTCCGCCATATTCTCCTGATCTTGCTCCATCAGATTTTCATCTTTTTCCGCGGAGTCTCATTTAATAACGACGTTGCTCTTCAAAACTGGCTCGTCGATTTCTTCACTTCCAAACCACCGGATTTCTTCAGGCGTGGAATCGAAAAACTGCCAAAACGTTGGGAGGCAATCATAAACAATGCAGGAGAATATATTATTGATTAGTTTATGTATTTTTTATATTAAGAAAATTAAATTTTAAATTAAAAAAAAAAACGCTACGAACTTATGCATCAACCTGATAATTAGTTAATTTAAACTAAACTTGCAAATATTTTTTATATTATTACAAATATTACTGTTATTATGTTTTAATATTTTCAAATTATTAAACGAGAGGTCATCACAGAACTAATTTTAATTTTTAATAATTTTTCATTAGGTTTAGGCAAAATGTTTGTTTACATTTGTATTGTATGTCAAGGTTTCTATGGAAGAGCAGACTTTGTCTGAATAGCGCCTTGTGATTTCTCAGACAACATATTTTATGTCTTTATACTTTTTTTTTTTTATATTTTATATTTCACTTATTTTTTTAATTTTTTTATATTGTATATTTCACTTATTTTTCGTTTCTTGAGAAATAAAGACCTTTATTATTATTATTATTATTATTATTATAAGAAGAGACATGTGGTTGCAAATGGATGGTGTACCAGAACATTTCGGAATTGCAGTCCGGAATTTCATGAACAACAATTATCCACGATGGATTGGTCGTGGTGGTCCTGTTGCATGGCCACATAGATTATCTATGGTTTATAACTTCAAAGGTCTGTAACTTCAGAACGAATAAAGATCGACCTACCACTTTTGTGTTTTTTAGTTTTGGAATGAAGTCTATTTTATGCTCCCAAAATTTGAACATAACGATACGGAACACCCTGCATAAAGGCTAAATTAAACTTCATAAAGGCTAATTATGGCAAAATTTCATGTAAAAGGGTAGTAAATAAACAGATTATAGGTGTATATTGGCCGACAAAGTTTCTTATTAATGCAACAAAAGAGGTAAATCGCTTCATTTATGATTTCTGAAATTTAAGTTATTTTGTAGCATCTTCTAAGACTTGAAGACATTGAAATATAAACATTTTTGAAATTCTAAGACATAATAATTAAATAATTAATATTTAGTTTGTTTTAGATCTTACGATTACTGTTTTACGGTAGAACTTTTACCTAATTTAAGTTTACATTTTGAAATAATAATATTTAGGAATAGAGCTAGCTATTGTGCAAAACTTTAAGCAACCAATATTCTTCTGAATTGTAGCACCTAGCAGTTAATTGAAATAAACGTCTTTAGAATGAAAATTTTCATTTGCAATTTCAAGAAATTTAATTATATATATAAAACTGTATCGAAGCTGTATCTATTTTTGCTAAAATCGTTATTTTAGATAATGAGAAATCTAAAATATTTAACATTTTCTTAGTAATTTTAAGCTTGCAATTTTTAAGGAATTTTAAAGTTATTCTACAGCTTAGATTTAATTAAAGTTAGAGAAATTTTATCGTTACCTTCACTTTTTCTTAAACTCTAAACTTCTAAAAAATTTACTAATTAAAATTTTATTACAGAAGCTAAAATGCCCAACATTCCTGAAATTATGCTCAGCGTTATAAAGCTGTAAACGATGTTGACGAATGCAAAAAGTAAAGGAATGAGTGAAATACTTCTTCATTTACATATTTATTTAGTTCTGCCTTTTTGTATTAAACATAAATACCTAATTCAGTTATAATCAACCCACTTCTATGTTCTAAAAATGTTTAATAAATAAATAACGACATTTTTAAATTAATATCTTCTGCGTTATTTTTGGAAACCTCTAACGTTAGGTAAGTTTTATTACCTGACACTGCTAACTAATTAGGACAACAAGTCAACTACAATATGTAACAAAACAGAAATAATGGAACAGAAATATTGCATAACCGTAGGTGAAAGGTCAATTTAATTTCAGGCCGGTATTTTCTGAATGCTATCTATGTTAATATTGTAGGAATAAACATGTTTACCAGACTTGTAATAATGAAAAAGGTATATTATATTACGTTCATGATTTATAGACTTATTATTTTGTATTTCACCGAATAATCAGCCCAAACCAGGGTGTACTATTTTCTGTATTAAATTTCACGAATAGGATGCAGTAAAGATAATTATCACCTTGTTGAGACATTTAAATGAACAAATATGGTCCTTTTAGAATCTTACAATTATTCTAACTCAAAAAATTAAAACCAAAGGTGGAAGTTATTAATTTATAATAGTTGTTGCATTTTTTATTCAAATACTTAAAATTAATATTCTGGTGGATTTGTTACGATTTTACTAATTCCTATCAAAACTTCGCTCTTAAAACTTTGAATTTTATGAAATTATTAAACTGATATTCCCTTATCTGAAAGTTTTCTTTAACTTAATTAAATTATATACGCTTTCTGAATTTAATTACGACTAGTCATAAAAGTTTTCAAGTTTTATCAAAGGTGGCCCTGATTTTTTGTCGTTATTTCAGTTCGTAATAAGAATTCCTGTCGTATAAAGTTTTTCATTTTGTTTACTGTAGAATACGACTTCTTGTTTACATACATATTTTTTGAATATCTTTCAAATCTTGACCTTATTACTGAACTTAGAGGGAACCGGAAGCGATGCAAATATGTTCTGTTGGGGGCCTTAAAGAAAGGGAGGAAAAATCATTTCCTACACTCCCTCGAAAAAAATGCAAATATTACGAGTTTTGCCAGGGTTGTCACATATTTCTCTCTTTTTTATACGTAGCAAAAATGCAAGTTGTTAGGAAACAAATATTCCAGAAGAATTCGACAAGAATCTGTATTATTCGGTCAGAAAAATTTGTAAAATTGTACCGAAGTCGAAAGTGAAAATACCTAAGGCTCCAGAACAAAATTGATTTATGGTGTGATGTATAAACAAGAACGTGTCAAAAACGAAATTGAGCTTGTGGGAGTTACGTTTCAAAAGAATGAATTATTTCTTTTCTTATGAATAAAAAAATTGAATACAGTTGTTCCAATTTAAAGTTCTTTTGATTTTGATTACTGAATTATTGCGGACTCGGGCAAAAAATAACGCGAGAATGAGCGTAAAGTAGCCAAATTAGAATTTATTTGTCTTTTCGTTGCTCTGTTTGGTTTCTAACGATGTTAAGTTTTAACAATCTTGTTTTAGAAGTTGCAAAGTTAAAAGTGAATTATGAGATGCGGAAAATGGTTTGTATGCTCGGTTTTAACAAATTTAAAAATTACAGTTCAGAATCAGTATAAAATAAGGTGAAATTCATTCTTTAATTGAAGGGTCTAATGGATAAAGGTGCTATTTGATATTTTTGGGATAAATGTTGTAAGTGCTAATTAACATATTCCTGCTAACCCTGGTATAATTCAGTTAATAATAGGCGAGATTCTACAGTGATTAAGGTGGTAACTGCACTCTTCTAAGTTATTTCGGATGCATAAATGTGGCAAATTCACTCACTCATCACCTTCATCAACTAAGTGTCAGTAATAGCTACACATAGATCGTTTATCCTCAAATATATGCAGATTCAACAAGCAGATAACACCTTCATGCATGTAGCAAGCGTTGGGTTTACACATGATGTTTTTAAAGTATCACAAGTTTTGGTGATTTGAGTGTTGTCACAGATAAAGTGTAGTTTTGTTGCCAAAGCTTTGGAAGAAGTAAAAGCAAGAGGGCGCTAATTCAAGTCCAAAGGGGCATCCTAACCTCAATCTTAGATCTACGAAAGATTTATGCAAAAAGAAAGCGAACCACTTGCTTTTGGTGCAGATATTTTATTTAATGATGTTACTGCTAAATATAGTAAAAAAATTGATGCAACTATTCTAAAGTCCATATCAGATGGGTCAAGAGGTATTCAACATGACGTGTGAATATAGGTAAGTTATGGTTGCGGCTTTAGAAACAGGCTCTGATCAGGATGAAGAGCCGTATCCTGATACTTCAAATGATGAATATGTTCCCCATTTAAGTGACGTATCAAGCTCCAGTTCCGACCATATAGAGACTGCGGAAGAAATTGTACATTACAGCATGTCTTTTATAGATCTTATCCTTGCCACCACTAGGTTGGTGAATAAAGTTGTCAAGTGGAAAGTCTCAGAGGAAGAGTCCCTTAGTTTGCATAGACACTTAGTATACAATGTCAAGAGTAATGTACTGAAAAAAGCAAATATAGTAAGGGGAACGCCTACGTTAAACAAGGATGTTTTCAATGAAGCCTGCGTATTGTGACTGCTTCACAAGATATAGAACATTTTAAAATCTTAGATATTATCAAGGCGGCACAAACCGCGGCCACTAAAAGGCAGGCCAGGGGCCAAGTAGTTACCCAGCCATACTGGTTGCCTCAGTCGGCAACCTAGAGCAAGATTATTAAGAGAATGATGGATATTAGTATCCGCAAATACCTCATAAATGTTATCGACCGATATTTAGAAGACAGAGACATTCACATCGGAAAGCAGACGATCCGATTGGTGCAGGGGGTGCCGCAGTGTTCGGTACTTGGGCCGGCTCTTTGGAATATACTGTATGATACGGTATTAAGATTGGAATTCCATAAGGAATGCACAGCAGTAGCATATGCCGACGATCTGGCCCTCATGGTTAAAGTCAAAGATCTCAAAACGTTGAGAGAGAATGCTAATACCGCCTTCTTCATTCATCATAAAAAGGTGGATGGAGGAAACGAAACTGAATCTAGCAGCAGAGAAGACAGAGGCCTTGGTGCTCAAGCGTCCCATGAAATGCAACGGCATACAGTTCGAAGTAGGAGGGATTAACAACAATAACATATCAGACCATCTAAATGTTGTAAGTACTTGGGAGTTTCGCTAAATCAACGGCTCAGATTTACAGAACACGTCAAGCAAACCGTAAGGAAGGCAGTGAGAAGAGTAGGCGCATTAACTAAAATAATGCCGAATGTAGGAGCGCCCACAAACTTCAAAAGGAACATCCTAAACGGAGTGGTACAATCTACTATCCTCTACGGAGCCCCGATTTGGCACGGGGTCTTAGGCCTGAAAAAATTTAAACAGATGCTGACGAGCATACAAAGGTGCATGCTGCATTATCTTCACGTGCGACAGATGGCATGAAACACGTCGACAGCTGGAGACATACCTCGGAACGACCATTACGGTAAACAAAATAATTCCAAGCATGGTAAGAAATATCGATAATTGGAACGCGATATATGGCTGCATTACAAAAGTAATGAGCAAAAAGGAGACCGAAGAAAGGATTAGACAAGGGAGAGGCGATAACGGATAATGAGGGAAGAGTAACATCGAGTCCGTAACGGGAGTGGTGTGCCGGAGTGGGTGGCAGCCGGATGATCTACCCTGGCCTCACCAGAAATCACAACACTTCTGTATTGAAACGATACAGAGTGCCAGATGCTCCCGAGGTTGTGTCATATCGATGGTTCCGGGAGCACCAAACGTGGCGAACAGGGGAAGTTTTAGTGGGTAAAAATCTCACACACCACTATGCACGGGCACAGTGGCGTCTTTTGAAGATTTCTCTAAAAGAAAAAGGAGGAAACACTTACAATAGAAGTTGTACCTTCTCAAGAAGAAAAAGATACCTAATAATAAAAGCAAACGTAAGCCAAAAAAATATGGTGATACAGAAAGAAAAACTATTAGAAAACGCACAATGTAATCATGACTCTTGCAAACGAAGATCTGCAGCATTCGCGAGACAGAGGGGCGAAAAATATATGAGTCAAAAAGGTAAAGAGATGCCAGTAAAAACTGTACAATTGGGAATGCTTTGTATTGAAAAATATAAGCTAAATTGCAATGAAAAATTAAGTGAGGAACAAAGAAAATCAGCACGAAAGCTGGCAACTGCAATAAAATACAAAGCAGCAACATTTAAATATAATGTTACCTGTGATAGGACTACTTTATTTGTGTGTAAAAGAGCATTGTGTGACTTGTATCAAGTAGGTGTAAAAACAATTGATTGTATTCGACAGGAATTAAAATAGGGTTTGTCTATACCAAAGCCGAATGCAACGGGGGAACAGGACAGTAGACCAAATAAATTAAATGAAGACGCACGTAAAGAATTACATTATAATCAAGTTTTCCAGCAGAATCTTCACACTATTCACGAAACAATCATCCATTCAGAAAATACCTTTCCCCAATTTTGAATATCTTTGAAATGCATAAACTGCATATTGAACAATGCCAAGAAGGAAACATGCTTAATCAATATAAGGTTAAATACTGTAAGGGAGAGGTGGGATGAACGGGACATGTATTGAAAGGGACAAAGCAAATTTTGGATAAAGACCTGTCTGGCCGTAGCCAAAAACCCTTCATTGATATTAGAGACGACCCAAGATAGATGAACTGACTCACCACCTTAAGTGGACCTATTTGCTTGATGTTCGGCATCATACAGTGTATCATCCATTCGCAAATAGTTTTTGAAATCGTTTAAGTTCCTGAAGTAAATTTAAAACGGTAAGTATACTTGTTTTTCTCACGTAATCATTGCTTTGTCCTTATTCTTTTTCGGCGTATTTTTTTCTTTAAAAATTCCGACAATGCTACTGCAACTCACTAGTGCAACTGCTACAAACACGGGTTAGAGAGGAAAATTTCAGTCTGGCGTTTTGAACTAAACTGAGGTCTCATGATTCGGTCTCAGTGTGTGTGGTTGTACTGATACTCGATACAAATCTCAGATACATGTATCGCCAGTTGTATCGATACCTGTACCGATACAGATCTCAACGTGAATGGGGGCCTTAAGTTTGTGTTGCTATGCCACAACGTAGTATGTCCTTCGTCCTTACTTTATTTTATCGCTGCAACTGAACTTACTACTTTTTGTCACAAACAAACATGAACTTTTTGTGAGATACTAGGTTATGCCAGTGCTGGTTTTACAGAAGTGGATAAGATTTTACTGATTTTACATGTACATATAATAATTAAAAGTGGGAGATGTAGTGTATAAAAGGATAAAAATGGACAAATTGAATATAGAGCCATAATAAAAGGTTATATATTCTAAAAGAGCCAAACCTAGAAAGTGCATTTTCGAGTTCAACTAAAATTTTATGAAAATGTCTCTTACTATGTTTTGACATTGTACAGGAGAACTGTAGATAAGGTAGAAAATTTTAAACAATAAAACATTATTGCATAACAAGAAAAAGCTGCAACAAAATGATGTAAACTACTTAACACTTTTTGTTATTGTTATAAACAACAGAAGTTGCACATCTTATGTATACTATGTACACACATCACAAAAGTCTAGGGATATAAATTTTTTTATCGATATAAATCAATTTTGTTATCAAATATCTCTACTATTGATCAAGTATGCTAGTGCTAGTCTTTGGGCTAGCGATAACAATTGTTTCAATAATAAACAAACAAATGCAGATGCTTAATTGTCAATTCAACTAAAAGTAAAGCAATTCCAGTGTTGTTAGGGAATAATTTAATCATCATTTACATTTAATTTACGTTTATATTGGGGTGATTTAAGTTTTATTGGTGCTGTTATTATGGAAGGTAATCAAGAACGACAACATTTAAGTTTAGCTGAAATGAACAGAGCTGTAGGTATGCTAGAAGCTGGTCGAAGACAAGTTGATTTTGCAGCAGCTTTAAACACCTCTCAAAGTGTTACTAGCATATTGTGGCGTAGATATAGGACATCCGGAGATCCTAGTGAACAACATCCAGGTCGTGGACGCATTACTACCGCAGTTCAAGATCGCTACTTAACATTGGAAGCTAGACGACGACCAATAATTACGGCTAAACAATTGCTTTCACAGCTTCAGACTACTCATAATGTAACTGTATGTTCTCAAACAATCAGAAATCGATTGCATGAAGCTGATCTCCACGCCCGACGTCCAATAAGAGCCCCACCAATTCGGCATGGTAATCGAGCACGTAGAGTAGAATGGGCTGAAGAGCATATTCTGTGGACAGAAGAGCAATGGTCTAGGGTTTTGTTCACAGATGAATCTCGTTTTGGAATACACCCTGACAGTCAAAGAGTTAGAGCGTGGAGACGACCTGGTAACTTGGAAAGGCTCAGATGTGTTCAAGAGGTCCATTCTTACAAAGGAGGTACCGTAATGATGTGGGGTGGTATCTGCATTGGCTGAAAAACAGATCTCTGTTTTCTTGAGAGGTTTTTAAATGCTTATGGGTATCTAAATAGGGTACGGAGGCCTATAGTGCTTCCATGCGCAGGTGCTGTTGGACCTGAGTTCATTCTAATGCATGATAATGCCACCCCACACGTTGCAGGTGCTGTTACCGATTGGCTTGAAGACGAAAACATTTCTGTTTTACCATGGCCTGCGCAGTCCCCAGACTTAGACGTTATTGAGCACGTGTGGGACATGTTGGGAAGAAGCATTGAAAGTGAATTGGACGAAATTCGTACTCGGATTCAGCTTCGTGATACCCTTGTAAGACACTGGCAACAGTTACCGCAAGATGCAATAGATAATTTAATTTTATCAATGCCTAGAAGATGCAGAGCCGTTTTAAATCAAAGAGGAGGAAATACTCTCTACTAAATTTAATTAATGAATACTTTAAGTGCTGACACTTCAATTTCTTGTGATTGTGTAAAATCAACTTTTTGCTAATAAGTTTCATTAAAGCTTTTTCAGATTGTCTTCTTTTGTTTTAAATTAAATTTTTAATTTAGAATGTTGTAAAAGTGTTGTGTTAATTTATTATATGCAGACCACCTAAAAAAAATCAAAATACTTGACAGTTTTGTATAAAAAAAAAAATATCCCTAGACTTTTGTGATGTGTGTACTTATATTATCATAAAAAAAGGGATTATTGTTTCACTTTGAAGATAAATAGATAAATAATATTTTTTACTAATAAGTAGCTTCTAAAACTTGTATACACATTGTATATACTACTAAAAAATTTTGTTGTTGCCAAAAGCGAAATAATAATGTTAAAATTACAACAAAAATCTTTAAACAAATTTTACACAGAAAGTAACTTTTGTCATATACCACCTTCATCCTTCATCCACTCGGACCTTCAATTGTAACATACTATAATTTTAAAATTTCTTGTTTTTTTCGTAATTAAAAAATTATGAATTAGTTTGTCCTTACAGACTAGGAAAATTTAGCTTAAATTAAATTAATTTTTTATCATACAAAGAAAGCCGAAAAAACTTCTTTAAAAATTCAGGGATAGTTGTTAGTCTCGTTAAAAGAAATTTCTTGTTGCAACTATAAAATACAACAGTGCAACTTTAAACGTGTTGTATTTATTTTGCCAACGTTCCTTGAAGGATTTCATTGTTAAGGCGATGGATGTCAAAACTTCTTTTATATTTTTTATCCTGCGTGAAACAATGGTTGATTATCAATTCTCATCTCCTCCATCTAAGATATTCACCTCGCAAAGGCTTAGAACAATATAATTTTTACAAAAACACGGGTACAATGCGGATGAGAACATACGAGTAGTTACAACTTCCATTTTAGGGCAGTTGCAACTGCAGGCGGCAGTAAAAGTCGCGAATTCCCTTCAGATTGCTAGCTGGGTGGGTATTCACTTACGAGTCTTACGACACATACTTGAGTAAAGGTGTATACCTGTATAAGGTAATACATTGATGAATGATGAATGGTTCTATTCACACGGCAGCGGTTAATTGTCTTATTATGATTCTAGTCAGATAACGCATTCTGTCACGGTCTAATCGCAAACTGCAACCACGCCCACTGCTATTGTGACCAGGTTTTAATAATGCGAAAAGGGAACCGATTATTTCCTTAAGGATATACTGTCTACTCGTAACAGATTGCGGAATAATTCTAAGGCACGATTTGCATTTCAAGATTTTACAGGGAAGCCATACCTTGACTAAATATGCTAAAAGGTTCATTATGAACGTAAACGTAAGAATTTTTAGCTATGCCCCGTTCACTCCATATTTGGACAATAGTTAGTCATGATTTCTGTTTATTCTGTTGACAAACAATAACTGTGACATCTGTCCACTTTTACTTCACGTAAACGTTGCTTTATTGGTAAATACTTACTTTTTAAAAGTAAAATAAAACAAATTTCCTGGTATTAATTGGCAACTGTGGTTCTGTTACCTACCACGACGTTAATTAATTTTATTCAATTTTGCCGTATAAACTGACGTTTATTTGTTTCTGGCCTGCCCATAAAAGTTGATGTTTTATAAACAATCGTTTAAAATTTTTATTCCGCTAGCGATTTAAAATTTTTATTCCGCTAGCGCTTTAAAAATGTCAAATCGCTTTAAAAATGTCAAGTAAATGTCAAAATTGAATAAACAGTTGTATTACACTTGCGGATTAAATTAATGTATTAACTCGCGGTATTAACGCGCTTGCGGCTACCGCCGCTCGCGCGTGTAAACGTACCGCTCATTAAACATTAATTTAATCCGCATGTATAATAAATAACTATAACGTGTTTTTACGATAAGATAGTTATTAGATATAGACCAGAAAAGGTTTTTTAATGAACATCAATATAAAAGTATGCCCCCAAAAGAGTGGATTATTAAAGATCATAAATTCATCATATATTCATATTAAGGTTACAATTTAAGAAATAAAAAGAAGTGAAAATTTATGAAAGTTTCCGAATTTGAAATTTGATGTTCTAATAAACTTTATTTAAGAATTGAAACTGAAGACCTAGTTTCTCATTTATAAAATATAAATCTTCAGTTGCAACTGGTGTTGAAATATTTATGTAAAACTAAAAATGTTAAGAAGGTTCAGTCCATCCATTTTTACGAATCTTCATTTTCAGTGATCACTTCCACTCGATAAACTAAAATAATCTTTTCAATCTTAGAAATGAAATCTGTAAAGATTTGCTCTTCTAAGAAAATACTACAATTTCAGGCCATTATTTGAAGAAAACTAAATTTACTCAGAATTTTGGTTCAATTGTTATTTTGAATGCGATTTCCAATGCTACTCTAAAAATTTAAAACTCAAATTTGGATTTGATGTCTGAAGCTGAAAAAATGAATAAAAATACGAATTCTGTTTTTATCATGTTTCAATTTCAGTTGCAAACAATTTAAGCTAAAATATGATTTGAATTTGTTGGATAGACAATCCCAGTATACCTTTTTTTATATTTTAAACTAAGATTTAAAAGTGTTTCAAATATAGTTATGAGGCTCAGATACGGAATTTTGACTGAAAGGCTAATTAACTTAAATTACGTTGAATAACAAATAATTTCAGCCTGAAATTTAAGATTAAGACTGGCATTTACCTAAAATATTTTTCTATTTGATGTTCAAAAGGTTGTATACTTACAAGCAAGAAAAATAAAACCTTGTTACCTACAGGTAAGTTTGGTTTTAAGAGGATTAGTGTTTCTTGGGAATTCCTAAATCGTTTGGGTTCAAACTTCGAGCTTTGTTGCACATTTTACATATTTGCTCGTTTTCTGATTTCTTGACGAATTTCAGATATTCAGTCCTACTACGTATCCCGTATGTTATTTTTAACATATACCTGTTATGTTATAATAACATGCTTAAATAACATACATCTTAACATAGTGTTTGAAATACGCTACCGTGTATCCCTTAATAATATTCACTGATAAAATGTATGTTAAGTAATTTCAGTAACAGAAATCATTCGTGATATTTCGTATATCATGAAATAGCATTATACGCATAACAAATGCAAGACAAAGAGCGTTATATGAGTGGGCGTGTATTATGAATAGATAAATAGGCGGCATTTGTTTAAAATAATTTTACTTGTTTGTTTGTTTATTTTATTTAATTTGACGTTTTAACATTTCGCGTAAAAGGTTTGGTTATTTATAAACAAATTTTGCATTAATTATGGAGGCTAAACGTTTGAAAAACCCAACCGTCTGAAGTTGGACAAGTAAAAAAATTATGGGACGAATTTGCGAAGAATGTTAACTCTCTGGGAATACGGAATAGGGCCTGTTAAAACTGCAGAACAGTGGAAGAAGGTACAAATCTTTTTAATTTAGCTACATAGGTAAAGGAAACATTGGGAATAAATAATTTTTCAGGTCTTTTTGGAGTGGAAAGCCAATATAAAACGCAAAAGCCGTGAAATTAAGATTGAAAGGCTTGGTGGAAAGAAAAAATTAAAAGATTTAACTGACCTTGAACAAAGACTCTTGACTTTACTTTCTTGCGTTCATTTAGGAAGCGACGAATTACCTGACAGTTTAGGTGGCGACCACCCTGATAAAACATCCTTACAGGCTACCGATGATTCTGCGTCAATTATAATGGAATTAGATTCAGAGCAGCAAACATTTTTGCATCCAGGTGACGTTGATGACCAAATATTCTTTACAAATGAAAATACAGAACCAATAGTAGATGTAGTACCAACTTTTGCAATCATATCTGATAGCGTACCTGGTTCAAGCTTTTCCAATGTGGAGAAAGTTAAAGAAGCAAAAATAGGTAGACAGTATAACAAAGAAAAACCCAAACAGGATGAACGATACAGCAAGCAAGTTTCTTCAGTCCGCAGCAAGTTCGTATAATGAAGTACAAGAAATGCGTTACCTATCATGCTGCTGTAAGAACTGCAGAAGCTATCGAGTGTCTGAGTAATTCACTCGTGCATTTTACATAATGATAACAGAGAAGATACTGTGTTACTTCTAGTGAAAATGGAAATTTATCTGACATTACCGACACACCCGAAGAGTATTCTGATGACGAATTGCCGGAGTTGTACATTGAACCAGAAGAACTTCAAGAATCATTCGATTTTACTGGACGTAGAATAGTAGATATTCAGTACCTATTTAAATCTCTGCAATCTTTAAAACACGAAGGTTTTAACTGTACAGGGTGGTCCAAATTGGACACTTTTGATAGGAAACGCCATTTTCTAGAGGAGATAGAAAAAACTATTTATAATGTAGTTTTAATGTTATATTGTTTACTTTTGTTATTTTGTGTTGTTTAATTAAATCAATAAATTACTAAAAAATAGGCAATAATTATTTTATAACAGCTGTAAATTTATTTCGTTCTATGTTTCAAGCATGTGACACTCCAGATTTACAAAATTCATCTATAGTATTTTAGAAACGGCAATGAAATAAATGTTTAAAAAGGAAAGTAGCAAGTATTTTATATATTTAGAAAAAGAATATGCAAAAATATACAGGGTGGTCCATAAGAAAAAGTACAAGTTTATGTCATAGCTTCAAAACCATTCTTTTTACAAAAAAACTTGGGACACTATTGGATTCCCTTAAAAAAAGTGCCTTAAGAATGTTTTTACACAAACAAAAAATATTCATAAATAAATAAGTTACGGAGGTGGGTCAAAAATGCACAAAATTGAAAACCACCCTATATCTTCTAAACAGATCAAGATATGGATGTGCGGTTTTCGGCATTCAGTTTCTCACAAAAATCGAGCTCGTAACATGTAGGTTAGTTTTTTTCTAGCTCCTCTAGAAATTGGTGTTTCTTATCAAAAGTGTCCAATTTGGACCACCCTGTACATTTTCCGATGTGGAAATTATTAGTGAAAAGAGACTTGGTTTTCGCAGCATTTTTACAAGTAAATGCAAAATGTGTAATAAAGTAGACACTCTATCCACGGATATTCTTTATCGATTTTAATAATTAATTTTTACATTTTTAATGCTTTAAAAATATATAGTATTTTTACATTTTTTTAACTGTTTTGTATGTGTGTTTATGCGTGTATAGCTAATCTGCTTCATATCATTGTTTATATTTGTATAATAAATTGTTTATTTTCAGTTGCTTTGTTTTAATAGTACATTAAAACTTAAATGCCTTTGTCCCATCATGAAACAACACTTATTAAATTCAAACAACAATAGCTCAATATTCCTAAAAATTCAAGCTCAGACTTGCATTGGCAAGCTTGTTTCCAACTTGCACCCTTGTCGCGACACCCCTATTTCAAATTTGTTTCAAGCTATTTTTGCTATCTGGCTGTAGATTAGAAGTTTTCTTGATAATAAACACAGTAATTGACGCTTCATCATTTATCACTTTTTATCAGAACCTCAGAACTTTCTGTTATTTATTATTTGTCAAATATCCTGTTTTTAACTTATTTATACTTAAAAAAAAAACATTTTTGCTTTTCCAAATATACACTCAGATTGTCGAAAGAAAGAAAATAAAAAGTCGAAATAGGTACGTCCAATACTGTAAAGGATATGACAAAAACAAGATTACAATTTTATGTGTATTGTAATCTCCTTGTCAAGTTTCCGTCAAGTCGGATTAAAGCCCATAAGTAGCTTATCTCGTTTGTCATATTGCTATCTGGGTTGCCTACACACAGTACACACTAAACAAGAAATTGGAAATTTCAACGATTTTTCTAGAACCTTATTTCCACTTTTTTTGGAATAATTTACATTTTGAAAAAAAATTCTTGTGGCGTTTGAAAGATAGTGGTTATATCTATCTACTGACAGAGAGATTTTTTGGGTATTAATATTTTTCTGAATACTATTTGAAAATTTTGAAGTAAAATAGACCTTTAGATTTTTTAATACTGTGAAGTTGTTTTTTAGAAATTAAAAAAAATCTTTCTGTCAGTAGGTAGAAAAGACATGGAGAATTTCAAAAAAAAAATGCTCTGCCGTTCCTGCTTAAGAAATGAGTTTAAAAAATTGGAACAAAATGTGCTCAAAATGAGGTATATTTCATGGTGTAAACTCCAGCGTTAAAGTCTGAAGTTTAAGACTCAAAACTCGAATTTGGATTTGAAGTTTGAAGGTGAAAAAATAAGTTAATGTTTGAGAACCTGGGAAGCTCGAATTTTCTTTTAATAATATTTATTGCAGACCTCAATCTAAATTAAAGTTTGAATTTGTAGCATAAGTAGATAATAATTTATTATTTTCTTAAATTTTTAACTCGGGATTTCTTAAAAATGCTTTCAAAGGTATGGAAATTTTGATTCTAATCCCAATTTGAACCCGTTTTAAATAATAACATAAACTTAAGGGGTCATGCTTTTAAACTAAAAAAAGAAAAATTTAGTGCGCGATGCCGTCAGTTCTGTTTAGTGAATCGAGTTTTTGAATTGTGGAACGATCTTCCGTCGGACGTAGTGAATGCTTCATCGGTCAATGCGTTTAAAAACCAGTTTGACTTATTGTTTTAGCTATACTGCATGTATTTATATAGTTATATGATCAACCGAGTTTTTCTGCCATTGGTGCAATTCATGTATTTGTTTATTAATTTATTGTACATACACACACATTATTGTTTATTCCTAATAACGGATCTTATAGGACACCTTGTCCTCTATCCGTTCTCTTGTAGTAATAATAATAATAATAATAATAATAATAATATTGACAAACTTCTAAATACTCAAAATTTGAACCTAAATTTAAGGTTTGAAGCTGAAAAACTGAGTTTGGGTTTTAATTGGAAAAGCTTAAACTTTGTTTAAATAATGTTTTAATTTCAATCAGAAAAGCTTCGGTTTTAACAATGACTTCATTTCGTTTAATATAACTTCTATAATTTATTTTTAATATTTCAACAATGTGAAAGTTTAATCCGGAATTTTGATTCAAATGCCAGTTTGAATATGATCTAAATAATAACGTTAAGTTATAAACTTATAAAGTTTAATATGAATTAAATTTGGTTGAGTTCTGAAGCTGGAAGATGGTTTATAGTTTTAATCGTTTAAGGTTCGAATTCTGTTTAAATGATGTATTAATCTTAGAGATCTAAGTTTGGAATTTTGATTCAAAATATTAGTTTGGATGCGACGTTACTGTCAGTTAAAGGTTTAGGTTTAATATTAAACTCAGAAATCAAACTAGGTTTAATATTTGCAATTGGACACAGGGATAAGTTTAGAAACAGGATCTAGTAAACAATTTTTGTTCGGACTAAAAGAAGATTTTCGAACAAACAGTAAAATATATATTTCAATCTAAAGTTCATTTGTTGTAAGTTAGCAATGCCTCTTTAATAAAATTCTAATGATTTAAGGAGAAAAGTTAATATATTTTTGAAAAGCAACAAAACTGTGTAGCAATTTTTCTGAAAATTATTTCTGTAAAACTTAACCGTATCCAAATATAAAAATAACTAGAAGTTTAAATGAAATTAAGAAAAACTTCAAAGTTTGTTTCCATCTATCTGTCTCGATAGTTAACAGGATTCATTCTGAACTAAGTTTGGATAGGATATGTTTAATATGTTCTAAGATTTAGCGTGAAATTTCAGCGAGCATTCTTTGCTTTAATATAACCCACGATTATAATTAACTAACATTAATGTTAAAGCATATTATTATAGTATTTTGGTCTTTGGTGGTCCTGAAAATAATTGTTATATTTATGAACTTTTAGAAAAAACTGTGTAGGTAGTAATTTCAAACAAAATCGGCATAATTCTCCATAATTACAAGTAAATTGCTTAAATTCTCCGCAATGTTGGGTAGTATAATTAATTTATTTAATAATAACTTACTGATTTAAAATGTTGCCTATTCAAATACCTTTATCCTCAAAACCAGTAAAAGTGCACTAATTCAGATTCACTTTTATAAATTCAGCACTGCAAGTGGCATTTTGTTTGGAAATTTCATCAAATTTAAAACCCTCTGATTTAATGCATCCTAGACGCGTATATACTTAAACCGCTGCTTTTCTATCTGAAGTGTAAAAGAAGTTTATGATACAAGTACTTGCAACGTGGGTTGCTGTTATGACGCTACCAGCGTAATGAAAAAGCTTCACAGTTGCTTTAAAATTAAGTTACATATTTTATTAGTGAATGAAGGTATTATCTATAAGAGCATTAAAAGTAAAGCAAAGTCTGTAAAAAATAACATAAAACAACAAATCTTAAAATGTCCCTAAAGCTTAACTAAATCAAAAGTTGTAAACTCACGTTTAAACTGTCAAACTCTAATTACCTGAATGTGTATCATGATAATTCTGTTCTTGGTGATAATTTTTGTTATAAAGTATATTGGAAATTTCAACGTTATATTAGTGCGCCCTGTAGCACAATAAAACAACATTTCATTTCTGAAAGAAATTCTAGGTACACGAAATTGAATTCGTGATAGAAGATCTGTACTATCTACTTCATTTTCAATTAAATAGTTTGCAAAGAAGTCCAGTAAGTATTCGTTTAGATTCGAGGGATTGAAATATTAGCATAAATACCATCAATTCGGAAAGAAAGATACTTTAGAAACCTTCTTTGGACAGATTCTAAACACTGTTTCTGGTATTCGTAATAGGGAGACCACACGAGGGAGCAATATTCCAATTTAGGACGAACGAATGTACAGTAAAGTGAGTGTTTGAGTATTTGTAAAATCTTTGCTGTTGCGAATAAGAAACCCCAACATTTTCATAGCTGATTTACTAATAGAGTCAGTTTGTCAATAATTTCACCCTTGTAGAAAAATTGTGAATTTTTAGTTTGCTATCCGTTTTTGTAGTTAGTTTTCCAAAATTAATAACCTAAATGACCATGACAAAGAGAATTGAACGATCCGGAAATTGCATGGCTGGCCTTTCTTGACATTGAGTGGGCATTTGGCCATACCTCATCTGAGTCAATGAAAGCAGTGAGGAATCATGGAGTAGAAGACACCATTTGCAGGTGGATAAGTAATATGCTGCATGATAGGGAAATACAGTCAACCCTGTCAGGTGAGACAATAGAAATAAAAGCTGCTAAAGGATGTGGAACTTGGTAGTGAATTAACTCCTAGTCGAATTAAATAAATAGGGGTACTTTACAACTTTACTCAGGTGTACGCTGACATTTTGGTAATACCTACTCATCCTGGGTAAATTCGATAACATGGTTTCAGAGTTCATACAAAATGCTCTAGGAATTGTGGGAAGATGGTGCTTTAAGCAAACACATTAATAACATTTACCCACTTGTACTAAAACACATAATCTACGTTCTGCTCTACACGCGTAGATAATAGGCAAGGATTCGAATGCACAATTGCTGTAATTAGCAGTGCATTGCATGTTTTCAAGGAATAAGCACGAGCGTTGTCAATTTTATGAACTAAGCGCAATACGGGTATTAGGCACTCTCATAAATTCGGTTCTGTTACCAAGAAGTTTTTTGAAAGACTTCACACTTGTGCAGCAGCCGCTCACTATTCACTGGGAACAAGGAACATTCATACGCGATTAAAAAGGAAGTTAACCCAAGACGTATTCTGCACAAGTGATTAGTGATTATCGGTTAATTAATTAATTAATTATAGTTTAGTGACAGGGAACCCTCTAGGGCGACCCGAAACGAATTATTATAACCGTAAACATGCATGTATATAAATGAAATCAGTTATGTATAGCACCCAGTGTGCTGATCTGACTTATATAATATTAAATAAAATAAATTCGGCGTAGCACATACAGTGTTTATTATTAAGCTGGATTTTTGCTAACATTTGAGCAATAATTTTATCTTCATCAGAAAATGACTATTTTGCTGTATTATCATTTACACCAGAATTCTTACTAAGGGTCCTGTTCGTTATTTAAAATGTGGCTTTGAAGGTACATACTAGGAATAATTGTTAGTTTCGTTCATTATTAGTACCCGTAGTTGGCGAAAGCGAGTTCATTTACCTATTAAAACTATTTAATATTTATTGTGCAAATTGGAAATAAATTAACTAGCAATTATACATAGTCAATTTGATCTCGAACATATAAATGCGATGTTGTTGTATTATTAATTAACTTATCAAACGTGTTTGTTGAAGTAATAAATCATAGATAACTGCTTATTGGAGAGGTGTTTTCGTGACGTTTTTATGCTTGTTTTGGTGTCATGTTGTTTCTGATACAAGTTCATTACGTGGTGATTCGATACCATTGATCTAACCGCAAAACCGTCCCAATTGCCCCAGGTATATTCAAAGTATAGGGTTTAAGCACCATTAAATAATTAGATTTTGGTTTGCGGCTGAGAAACTCAATTATTAAAATTTGTTGTTTCCTGTTTTACCTTAGGTAAGGAAACTTGAAATTTTTAAGTACGATTAATATTTCTTCCTGTTTGTACAATTTCCTTTTTTATAAACGTGTGACATCAGCTAGGAATCGCCTCTTACATGAAAATCAGTTTTTTTTATTGTCTATTCGCGCTTTAATTTGTTATAAAATTAGTTACAACAACCTGTAATTTAATGTAAAGTCCAGAATAATTGGTTTAATTGCGTAGAACTTAATAACATTTAAAAAGCTGATTTATAAGCTAAAACCATTTTGAATTTTTTTTTATGGAGGAAGTCTTGTAAATGCTCTGATTATGAATTATTACCTCGATCTTATAAACTAGGCGAACTGTAACAAATAAGAATAAGCGTTTAGTTCTGGAATCTTTCGCCACAATTTTTGAATACCGTAGTAGTTATGCTGACTATAAATCAGACCTGATGAAAAAAGATAACACGGAATTTTTGGCACCACCTTATGGTTGTTACGTATTAATAAATCTTTGCAAAATTATTTTGTCTTTTGTTTCCGTTAATGCATAAAATACTGTAGCGAACTTGGGAAACTGCCGAAGAATAATATTTTATTTAAACACTTTTTTCGGAAAGATGGTGAGAGAGCGTCTGTTTGCTAAAGATAAATTTAATACTCATCAGTATTGCTTTTTTCCCGCTTTCTGGCTACCTAATAAAATTATTGGGAGTGTACGTGCTCAGTTTTTTCTTAAGAAAGTGAGCTCTGAAATCGTTTAGGGATGCTATTTTAACAGATTAGCGTTCTGTTTGGAATACTAATACGGTTTGCGGCTTAAACGTTGTTTAAAATCAAATCGTGTTAAATAAAAGTCTTTAAAAAGCAGTTGAACAAGATTTCATTTAAAAACGTGATTGAATTACATTTTATAAAAGTGTCTATTTTATACGACAGAATCTTAAGTTTGTGTAAGGTTAATTAACTAACTATCAAATTAAGTATGTATTTTAAAACTTTAAATTTGGAATTTTTTAAATTATGCTAAATTGTTACGCTTTAACTTTCTCCTGAAGGTGAACGAGCTTTTTTGATATTCTATAAATCTTGGACCTTTTAAAATTCTTTCTTTTAAAATACAGAATTTTTACTAAAAATGTTTAAATATTGTACGGCTGAAAAACATTTGATTATACATTTCTGCATAATAGAATTTAGATTAAATTTTCGCGTTAGGCTTGAGGGCTTTGCGAATTCGTATACTATATTTTTCAGACTAGCTTTTGTTAGCTGAAAACGAGTTTTCAATATTAGCTTACTTCCCACATATCCTGCAATACCTTTGCAAAGGTTACGAGTAGTAATTTTTAGTGTCCATTTTAATATAAATCAGAAAGGTATTTTTAGCGCTTTAACTAACATAATCGTTTTATAATGAAAATAAGTTGCTAAAAACTAAGGTTTCTATTACCCAAAACCGTGAGGTCAAATCTTAGGGGCAAAACTTCTCTGTGGTTTGCATTTTTTTCGAAATCCTTTAGGTCTGCCTCGAGTTTCCTAAGCATACTTTTTTGAAAATGCGCAATTGCTATTGCTAAAACATATCAACTCCGCTCTCTCAAAAAGGCAAAACCATCAAACTGATAAACACTTTCTTAAATTATCCCAAAGGGTTTTTGAATGCCTTGAACTGTCTTAGAATGCCTCGAACTAAGTTGTAATTATCCTTAAATTAGCTGCTGAATTCGTACTTCATCTCCAGTTCGGAAACTGATTTTCCATGAAATTGTTCATATATCCCGCGATACCTCATTAAGAAGAAACAGCTGTTTGTCTAACTCTTATCAACGTGAAACGTTTTAGTTCTCTTCTAAGCAAGAAAACCACATTCTGAAACACCAACATCTTCAACCTTTCAAGTCTATCAAAAAGATTTGCTTTCGCTTTCTTAATCATTCCATAACGCCTCCTCTGCGTTTTGTAGGTAAACAATTGATAGGAGTCTTTTCTAATACCTCTTTTACATTAAATGTACACTATAGATTAAAAAAGAATTAATACAAAAAGTATCGGTTTGGAATGTTATTTAGGATAGGGTGATGTGTTAGAACTATTACTTGAAGGAACACCTTATTTCATTATAGTAGCCTACGGACCGGCGGAAAACGATAGCAAAAAGACATGTACATATTCTGGGAAGAGTTATTGGATGTGGTAGATAGAAGAAAAGGAACGGCGGTAATTTGAGGTAATGAGAGGTTACCAGAAGAATAGAAAAAATTGAGGAAAGAACTAGAAATTAAAACTGAGAAAGAAATACAGACTTCTGTATACTGAATAATATGGTAATAGGAAATTCCTTCTTTCAGTACAAAGAGGTTAATCTAATAATAGATGGAAGCGACGTAAAAAGGAGAAGTCTATTATAAATTATACACTGATAAAGAAAGAGAGCTTGGCAGAAATTAGAGAGATAAGAGTCAAACGAGGATACGAAATAGGCAGGGACCAGTTCTTGCTGGTAGAAATATTCAAAAAGAAGGTGGAGAATACGCTAAGTAGTGAAAAAGTAAATGTTAAGACAGTCGTTAGGGTACAAAGATCAAAAATTGAACGTGAAGCAGTAGTTTTAATATAGAATCAGAGAAGAAATGATAAAATACGACCAAGCTTTTTACAAACAAAAAGCACATAGGAGCTGTGGAAATATGTTGATGATATTTGTACTAGAGCAGCCAAGGAGGTTTGCGGAACAATGAAAATATCTAATACACAGAAACTAACATCATGGTGCTCTGATTGTAGATTACAGATATTATAGATGAAAAAGAAAAAAGAAACAATAATGGAAGAATTTCATAGGAAACAACGATATGAACATATTCCGGGAATCTAAAGAGCAGCGAAATGTTGTGCAGAAAGCTATGAAGACAGCTAAAAAGGACAGTTGGAAAGACTTCGGTCGGAGTATGGAAGAGGACTACAAGGGTAAACAAAAACTATTTTATAGAGTTCTGAAAAGTTTGAGATAAAGCAAATAAGAGGGCGCAATATGTTAGAAACAAGAACGGGGATTTACTTAGTTACAAATGGTGATGAAGAGCTATTACTTGCACTTCAAGGAGCTGTTAGAGGCAGGGAGAAGGAGAAGAAGAGGTGATCCATAGATTATGTGAAGGTGAAATCGTACACGAAATAGAGTATGAAGAAGTATTACGCGCCTAGACACAAGGTAAATATAGCAAAGCAGTTGAAGATGATGGGATAGGGGTAGAGCTGTATAAAGCGACTAGAGCTGCCTGGAAAAATAAAGATAAAGATGTTCCATCAAATTAGGAAGTATTACTGAGGCTTGCGAGTAAAGTTTATGAAAGAATTTTAGAGACCAGATTGAAGACAGAGCTTGGAGGAAAAATCTCGGACTTCCAACACGGCTTCAGAACGGAAAGAGGCATGCAATATCTAATTCTCTCTTTGCGAGAGCTAATGGTAAAATCCCTTGAGCACAACATCGACTTGTATGTGTGTTTTGTAAACTTGGAAAAAGCCTTCGATAGTGTACCTAAGGAAACGACATGGCGAGTCGTATAGGCTACTTGGGAGATGAGTTAGTGCATATTTAGTAGACACAATTAAAGCAATTTATAAAAAATGCAGAAAGCTCTCTTCCAGGTAACAATATTTCAGGCTGCCCCTTCGTATTTGCCGGCTGCAACAATACCAGCGTCAACCCTAATTAATACCGTATATCGGTTTACTCGTAGACAGGTACCAGTCAACTTTATCTGTAATTTAATTACATGAAGCGCCCATGTTGTTTAATCCGTTCGGGCAAAGTGTTTAATTCTTCAACCAGTGCGTATTATTTTTGGCATCAGTGGTAACCAATAGAAATAGTCACGGCATTTACCAATTTTATGTTGCATGTTTGAAATCATTTGTAATCAGATTTTTAGCCTAAGTTTTATCATTGCCATACATTTTATTGCGATTATGGGAGCCCAGCTGTTAACTATCTTTGCCGTGGCTTGAGTAAATGTGGCATCCCTCAATCCCCCTTTTACGTAAACTAAGATAGAACCTACGAATTCATATTTTGAATAATTTTTACATTCATTAAACTTCGTTGTTAATTCATTACTGCCTTTTATTTGTGTTTTATGTTTATTGTAACAATTGTGTATAGCCCTGTGAGCCTGCCTACCAGTAGCAGTATTTCTATTAGTAAGCAAGGGTAAGTAGCATCCAGCAGTAGGGTGCATCCACGCCAACTCCCTCGAGCTCAGAAGGAACCACCTGTGGTACGTTCCTCGAGAGAAAATTGGGCGATTTCCCCCATTTTTCTTCCCGATTACGACCCCCCTATCTAAAGGGTTTAGCGTTTCAAACCCCCCTTCTTCGACTGCTTGTTAGCCGCGAGCCATCGACTTTGACGTCGCCCTATAGGTTGTCTTAGTGCGGAATTAGCACGTGACACACTGGAGACATGGTCATAGCGTCGTAAAGTAAAAGTTAACTACAAAAATTGTTAAATGTCTGGAACAATGTACTATCGAGAAATAATTTGGAAATAAACAAAACCAAGACAGAAGATGACGGATGATGGTGTCTAAAGAGGAAGAAACACTTAAGATAAAGTTGGGGGGGGGGGGTAATCGCAAAAGAAGTAGACAAGATTAAATATTGAAGAGTTAGGTACTACTGATCAAATGGGGGATTTAGAGTGTGAAATAAATAGAATAAGCAATGCGGCAAAGGCCTATTACGCGATGGGTTTGTTTTTTTTGAAAAACAGAAATTTTGAACGAAACCAGGAGAATTTTTACGAGTGTTAATAGTGCCAATCCTTACATACGGGAGTGAATTGTGAGTCCTGACTGAGCGGTTAAAATCGAAAATTCAGGAATTCAGGTAGTATGTAAGCTGAGAGTATTAAGAAGGATAGGTGGGGCTAACTATTTAGAAGAGATAGAATAAAGAACTAGAAAATTAGGGAAAGATTGGGACCTATATCGGTGCTGGAGATAATTGAACGTAACCAGTTGATGTGGTTCGGACAGTTTGTGCGCATGGCAGACAATAGAATAATTAAAAAAGTGTAGAGGATAGGTGCATACGGGAACATGAGTAGAGGTAGACTTAAGAGGACGTGGAATGACATTTTAGCAATAGCAATTGTAAATAAGAGACTCAACTGGAGCACAGCGAAATCAATGACGAAAAACAGGAAGAATTGGAGAAGGTTACACAAGGGGATACGTGCGAAACTTCGCATACCTCGATACCCGCTCGGTAAGGGTATAAGAGGTGAAGACTAAACAAGTAGATTGTGGTATCGCCTTTTCATTATTTGTTACACGTAATTATTATTTCTTATTTCTACTGAAGAAAAATAAGTAGAACTGAAAATAATAAATTAAAGCTCACACTATAATCAACAATCAATTGTCTTCACCAATGTATAGCTAAATTAATGAAATTTGGAAATATTTTTAAGATTAAAACAACAGTCCACCTGGAGGCGAAAAGTAAATAAACATACAGGCAGCATTGCAAATTTAGATAACTTTGTCTGATTTATTTTTTTTTTATTTCAGCCATCTTTACTATTAGAATCTGAAGAAGATAGTAATTTCAGAGATTAACTTTGCCAAGGAAGTGTTCCATTAAAAATCACGACTTAGTTGCCGAAATACACTTCATACACTTCGTGGTTTTATATTGTATTGAGCGTTGCATATTGAATTGTTTAAATAAACTAGGAATTAAGGAGTGCTCATTGATCTTCTTAAGTATTTTTACTTAATTTCTTTAATTTCTGTTAGTTTTAGTACAAGACACTTTCAAAAAGTGGTTAAATTAACAATGTATATCAGTTTTACCTTGGATTTAATAAATTGCTTATACACAGCTAACCTATACAGTTGTACATTCAGGCATAGAGTGAAAATATGACATGTGTTCAGCCATCTATGTTTTTTTTTAATTGCAAAAATTCAAAGTACATATTGGTTAGTTAAATTTTTTCTTTTGTTTTGAGTTTTTGGAAATTTCTTGTGAGATTTTATTTCATTTTGAAGGTTTGTTTATCACTGTTTGCACTTGCACTTCTTTTATTAAAAATTTAAAGGAGAATATTGTTAAACCTTTTTTCTTTTTAACAAATTTCGATTAGAAACTAAATATTAAAGAACATCTAACTGAATACTCCTCGATAATACAAAGCTGAGTATATTTTTTTCATATTCAAGAGTTCGTTTACTTCCGACATCAGACATTTTGTTAGCAACTCTAACACATTTGCAAACCGGTTGTTGAACTAATAGCATCATTTATAATCATAAGAGTTGACAAAGTCCACAGTAATCTGAATAACAGTAGGAATTAAATATCTGCATTTCTAATAAATACAAGACACATTTAGTAATTTGCCAGACGATATCAATAAAGTACATCGTCTGAAGAGCTAAAACCAGTTTAAAGAAGCAATTTCGTTTTTTGATTTAACGCTAAGCATAAATTTCCTTATGTTTTAAATATTTAATTCGCGAGGTGCTAATTTTTCAAAGTGCAACATATAAAATATGTTGTACAACTACGTAAAGCACAGTTTCAATTTATTCAGAAAATATGCATGGCACGACCTTAGAAAGGCATTATAAAACAGATAGCGATGTATCTTCAGTCAGACGTTCGTTAATGGTATTTTATTTATCATATCCAGCGTCTGCTGGAAATACAGATGTACGAGAAGGTATTTTTTAATGTAACATCTAATTCCTTACAAGGAATAAATCTACAGATACTTCTTAGAAGAAAATATGCATCCCGATTTTGTATAAATGCATTTACTTCTTTATGTTCGCTTTTAGCGTAGGATGTTCGTATATGAATGTTTCTTTGGGAAAAAAATAATTTTTCTTTGATGTAACGTAACCATAAAATTTAATGATGGATTACGGATGCATTGTTAAGAAACGATTTTTCCACTTTATTTACGAAAGTACAACTCAAGGGAAAACAGGCTTAATTTTTTTTGTATACAAAATAAGTGCGGGAAACATGCGACCAGTTGAGGCGAAGTGTCCGTCGATGACGGGTTTAAATGTAAATGTAATTCAAAAAACATTTATGTAATTCTAAGGGCCACTCGAACAAAGTTTGCAAAAAACAAGTAGATTTTACGATTGAAGGTCCGAATTTGAGCTATTTTAGGACTTTTAATGAATTAATTTTTTATTTCTAACAAAGTACGAGCAGTGTATATAGTATATACGGTAGGTACAAGGAAAATGTTGATATTTTTAATAAATATTTTTAATCTTTTATGAGAAGAGGTTTGCGTTCAGTTTTGCTTAAATTAGTATCCATAAAATCCAGAGAATCTTTATTATCACATGGTTATAGTTGTCATACTCCAGTCCTATTTACGCATAAGCTAGGGAGTGGCTGAAAAAATGAAGACCACAACGCGTTGTGTGTTAGAAATAATAAATTGCCAGAACGCGTTGTGGGAGTTTTGCAAGGAACCACAACGTGAATTTTGCTTTAGTTGTTTTTAAAAGTTCACAATGCATTGTGATTATTTTGAAAGGCTCACGACGCACAATTTCGGTCTTTGGATATTTAGGATGGTTCAGTACGCGTTCTAGTTAATTTTTTGCTCATTTAGCGAATTCGGTTTTTGCTTCTAACAGATATTGTGACGTGCTAATTCCGCAGTAAGACAACTTAGGTATAGGGCGACGTTGAAGTCAGGTGACTCTCGGCTAGCAAACAGTACAGAAAAGGGGGGTTCGAAACGCCGAACCCTTTAGATGGGGGGACGTAATCGGGAGAAAAATAAGCGCCACTGGGGATATCACCCAGGATGGTCTCGAGAAACGGGCAGATGGTTCCTTCTGGGCTCGAGGGGGTGGGGTGTACTCCACTGCTGGATGCTACTTACCCTTTCTTACTGAAAAGAAAAAAAAAACAGCTACTGGTAGCCGGTTCACAAGGCTATACACAATTATTAAAATAAACACAAAACACAAATAAGAGGCAAGAGAGTGAATTAACAATGAAGTTTAATGTATGTAAGAATTATTTAAAATATGACACGGGATGAATTTATAACTTCTATCATAATTTACGTGAGAGGGGATTGAGGGATGCCACATTTGCTCAAGCTACTGCAAAGATGGTTAACAGATAGGCTCCCTCAATCGCAATAAAATGTGTGCAATGATAAAACTTAGACTAAAAATCTGATTACAAGTAATTTCAAGCATGCAACATAAAATTGGTAAACGCCGGGACAGCTCGCATTGTTTCTAAATTTTTACCACTAATGCAAATATATTACGTACTAATTTGATTTAAATACTTCGAACGAACGGATTAAAAAGGCGCGGTTGATGTACCTACTTTAAAATACAGACAATATCTATAGTTGACTGGTGCCTGTCTACAAGTAAACCGTGGTATACGATATTAATTAGGGTTGAAGCTGGTACAATTTCAACCGGCAAGTCAAAGGGATAGCCTGAAATACCTAGGCAAGGGCTTTGGTTGCCTCAGGAGGGATGGCCTTTGGAAGCGATGGTAGGCTTCTTGTCCCAGAGAGATTAGCCGCGGCCGGTCTTTTCCCGGAAGCGGGTGCGAAGATAACGAAGGTTCCTACGGCTTGAGGTTATTGGATCCGATACAAAACCATGTGAAAATGGTACTTCACTAAACACTAAACTTCTACACAGAAATATATTTTCCGCAAAGGCAGGGCACTCACTACAAGAATTCGACAAATACGTCGTAAGGTAATTTTCCAAAACTAAAACGAGAGCGTTTTTCGGGATTGATCTACGAGGCCCGGAACGAAAATTTACACGACCGTCAGATCTCAAAGCTGGCTATAATCCCATCCGTCTTCCTACTTTTTTCTGTAAAGCGAATAGGATGATAGAAAAAGATGACCAAACGCGCTTTTTGTATGCAAGGGGGAAATCTTGAATGGCACCACTGTGGCGTAACCTCGCGCAATCGGGTGGTTCCCCGGACTTTTTTAACAAAGAAATACACTGAACAAAATATTAGATTATTATATTCGGAACAACAACAATGTGCCGATATGGGGTTATTTCCGCATATTCTGCAAGCTTCAGGCGGGATTAAACTTCGAGCGACAGGGACGTATTAACTTAATTCATACAAAATCTAAAACGTCGTGACGATATACTTAATTACGCTAGTGCTCTGTAGCCTAGAGTTCTGCAATCCTGTTCCATAAAGAAGCAAAGAATAGGTACCAACAAAAAATTAGAAGGAAATATTACATATGAGCAGGAGATATAACAATAGAAAACATAGGGGAGGAGCTACAGGTAGTAATAGTTATAATAGCAGACAAAGCAATAAGAAGAAAAGGAATAGGAAAGAAGATACCCTATCTTCAACACTCTGCTGATTTAACAACATGTATAAAATAGAATTTGAGAAACAAAGAAATTTAAGGGAGTGGATGTTTTAGTCACAGAAAGTGGAAGATGAAAGAGAGGCATGAAAAGTAAAAGTCAAGAAAAAAAAATTTAGAGGAACTTTTAAACCCAAAACAAAAATGCAACCCAAAATGAAAATATACGTATATGAAAGGGAAGAACTGACAAGAGAAAAACGGCGGAAATAGAAATGAAGAGAGTCCGGGAAGGAATGGCGTCCCACTACAATTTGTCAATACCGTAAATTTGGAATTAAACCGTTCTGATTCTTCTACCTATAATTTTGCGTTGGTACTGAATGCGGGAGCTAGAGGTGGACTGCATTTTAAGCGGAAATGTGTTAAAAGAGGCAGATCGCAACAGTTTATGGAATAGACAGTGGGAAAATATTAATCTGGCTTTCGTAAAAATCGCTCTGTGAAGTGTGATGCACTAAGTTTTTCTTTTAAGGGGCCTTTTCGAACTACGTATAAGTCTAATACTTACTGAAATACCCTTTGTTTACAGACTTCAAGCCTCTCCATGACTCAATAAAAAGTCCACAGATTTATCAGCTGCTCTAAAATTTTAAATATAATAAAAGCTAATTAAATTGGTGAAATGACAATGAACGAAACAATTAATATGGTTAAAGTTTACGTACAAAAAATCCCAATCCCTAGAAATCTAACTACTTCTGTAAAGTAACCCAACTGCTAGGCTAATAATTATTAACAACAAGTAAACAAAAGTGGAGCCTGTGATCTGATTCAATCTAACGTTTGGAATACTTTATTGCGGTTTTGACATGGTTCTTAACATCTAGTATTAAAGTATTAAGAGTAAAAAAAGAGTTCGGTACCTACGACATAGCATCAGAATTGATTGTTCATAACGGTTTAAGAGGCAAGGTAATGCATTGTCCGATAATGTATTTCCTTTAATGTTAGAAATAATAGTAGGACTACCCATTTATGGAAAAATATGAATTATATGGTGTCAAGAAAAAGCGACAGGAAATCTTGAAAAGAAAAACGTAAGAATAAATTATATAATGACGAGGTTTTGTAAAGACAGAAAGTCGAGTTTGCATATATCTTGGGATGTTAATAACAAAAGGAGAAAATGAAAACTCTACCGCAAGAGTGTTGGGAAGAGTCATAAAAAACGAGATAGAGGCACAAATGAGGGAATTAAACGAAGCTCAAAGCGGATTTACAACTAAACGATCATAACTGGATAATATATTTTGTGTGAGACAAGTAATGGGAAAACGAAAAGAAAAGAATTTAGAAACTCAAATGATTTTCATAGACTTCGAAAAGGCATATGCTAACGTCCCAAGCAAAAGCAAAATATGTCAGACAATGAGACGATTACATATTGAGGAAAAATGGACCGGGGTAGTAAAACAGCTCCATTCAAAATACCATAGGGAAAGTAAAAATAGGAAGGTTAACACTTTGGCTGCCACCATAAGAGGCGAATTCCAAACCCCAGGTGCCAAAGAAGAAAAGGTTTTGATTTCCAGAAATACGTTACATAATGTTTAAATTCAAAAAAACACTAAAATAAAATTCAAGCCTACCCTGTGTGCCAAGTTCAAAATGCAAAGCTTTATTAGGATGCCAGGGTTTTAGATCAGCCTAGAACTTAGATGATTGCTGAGTAACACATGTGTTCCTCGTGGCACAGTGATAAAAAATTTTGAGGATCACCGGTGATTCTCATGGCAGCCAATGTGTTAATGACACAAAATATAGATATAACAAAAGGACTAAAACAAGGGTGTACTCTCTCACCGCTCCTATTCAATATAATATTTATGCTTTGATAATATTCTAGAAAGATGGGCACAAAAAAACACACGTCGATGAATCCCAATATCAGACGATACTTTGAACTACCTGCTGTTTGCTGAAAATAAAGAAGACCTAATAGAAATGACTCAAGAACTCAAACAGGAATGCGATATGTGGGGACTTAGAATTAATTTTAATAAAACATAGTATATGTGCAGAGGAGAAGAAAACACAGGCATTAACGTGGATAACATCGAAATTCAACATGCAAATAAATTTAAATAGCTAGGGACAATAATATCAAAAGATGGAACAATAACTGAAGATGTTGAAAATAGAATAGGGCCCTACACAGTACAATTTGGAACAAAAATTTAATATAGAAAATAAAAAAAAAAGATTTTCACAGGTTTCAGGAGAAGAAGTCTACAAGTTACAAGAATGGATAGGTGGACCACAGATAGAATATGGAGAGAGACGGACATCAAATCGTCGATAACCAGAAATTTAGAAAATCGTACACTGAGGTGGTACGGACGGACATGCAGGTATCGAAACTCGCTTCGCTCGTTTCTGTAACTCCTGCATTCGTTTCGGAATCGATATCTTCCCGCACTTGTTATGAAAATAATTATTAGCGGCCTTGTAACGTAAATGTTTATTTACTGGACTGAAATGAGTTCGGGAAATCAGAGAATGGGTCACTGTATGAAATAAAATTAATTATGTGGGTTAAGTTTAAGGGGGCCATTTTTATTAGAAAAAGGAAACAAAAAGACTTTCGTTTAAATCTGCAATGCAAGTAAACTTAATTTCTGTAAGAATATCTTCAAATTTCGTGCACTTTCATTTAGTAATACGTAATGAGAACTGCACTGTAGAAATGTAATCCTTTCTAATGAAGTTTCCTAACGATGAAGTCACGCAAATTAAGCTGCTTTATTTTCGAATAAAAGCTGTCTTTGGCGTAATATTACAAGTATTGCAAAAATATTTATTAAGACTAAAAATTAACTTACTTAATAGAAATTTTATTTCGGCATTTTTTCAATAAAGTTTCAAGGTAATAGCCAAGGGTCTTAAGTTTGATATTTTGAACATAAAAATATTCTTTTCTGTCAAATACCTACTTTATATAAGGCTACTTTTCTCCTCTACAGCGTGGTTTATTATTTTAATTCAAAACCTAAACGTCGGCGATTAACTAAGTTATTAACAAAGAAAAACTGCCTGAAACGTTAAAACGATAACGTATTTAAAGCAAAAGAGGTTTCGAATTAAACACAATTACATTATTTCCGTAATTAAAGCGTAGGTTAAGCACAACAAACTGTTTGTTCCGAAATTCTATTTATTTAAAAGCAGATTACAAAGAGCTCTTTTTAGGTATTCTAAGGTCCTTAATAAAATATTCTATTTTTATTTGAAACTGTTAAGAAGGCTACAGTTTCTTGTATTTATTTATTACTACAGTAAATAATGAGTTTTGTTTTTTATATATGCTGTATTTTGATTGTTATTGTTTTCATTAAATATTTTCTGTCGACATTTAATCTTTTATCAATTTTAAGCAACCAATGGCAAAATACCCATAAAAAACTAAAAAAGCATTTAATTTTAATGCAAGAAATCCTCTTAATTAACAAATTTAGCAGGATAATGGAGAATGAGGTAGGATAACCAGTAATTTAATGATCAAACTTCTTTAATTTGAAACTCCAAATAAGATTCGGTAGATAATAACAGTATTAACCAGTTTTCACATTGGTCACGCACGTGGGTTAATTAAAGGCTCCTCTTTTTCCTGGAAAAGGGGTTACTTTAAGGAATTCCCCAAACGGTTACGTAGGAGAGTGGAGGAAACTGCGGAATTTGTTAAGTTAATCCTTAAATTACAGAAGGAAGGACGTTGGGGTTAAAGTAAAAATACACCCAAAGGTTTCCACTACAATGAATGAAAATCAATTTATTTTGTCTCAAAATTATGTATTTTAATAACATTGCGTTTTTGATTTTTGTTATGTTATGGGATTGAGATGGAAAATGATAAAAGAAAGGTAAACACTAGCTAAGGATTGAGATTCTTACGTAAGCTATAAGATGTAAAGTTATCTTTAACAACAAAATGAGAATAATAGAAAAATAGAGAAAAACCTGAACCTTTATTTTTTGGTACAAAGTTAAGTATTGTATATACAGGGTGGTCGTAAAAGTTTGGGGCGTACGTTACCAGCATTAACTACATGAAAAATAGTGAAGATTTTTCAAATAAAATTTGTTCCTAATTTGATCAGTGGCGTAGTTGGGCTTTAAGGACATTTTTAATAAAGAAAAAATATGAAAGTCCCATTTTTTTAAACACCCTGTGTCGTATTATGAAGGAAAAGATTAATTTTAGGTAAAAAAGTTCTCTTAACGATTTTAGGTTAAAAAAAAGGTCGTTTTGGCAAAAGTTTTTGTCTTTTAATTTTGCCAAATGCTTCTTTATAATCCACACACAATAAGTTACTTTGATTTCGTAGTCGTGGCATTTTTGCATTATTTGGTGCATGATAATTATGTAGTGCATCTGTTGTCGTTCGCACTGGTCTGAATTCCATTTGATATTCGCCGATCTCTTTTTCTGTGTATTCCGTAAGTTTCTCCTGAATTGTTGTATAAATATATCTTGCATTTAATAATATAGTACCCCTGTAATTCTTACATTGTTCCAAATCACCCTTTGTTGGCAGAGGTATGATTATTCCCATTTTCTATTCTGTTGGCATCTTTTCCTTTTTCCATATTTCTTTAACCAGTTTGCCAATCGTTTATGCAGTTCCTCTCCCCCATATTTCAACATTTTTTCATTTGTTTGGTCGCATTCAGGCTCTTTCCCATTTTTAATTTTTGTTATAATGTGTTTAATTTCTTCATAAGTCCGTTCTGTTAGTATATTTTTATTTTTTCATTTTTTCCTCCCCCTTCTTTTTCATTTACTTCTTGTTGTTCATATTTTCCATCTTCCTCTTACAGCAGCTTATAAAGGTGTTCTTTCCATATGCCTTTCTTTTTGTCTCATCATATTCTGTGCTTTCATTGTTTTTACTGGGTACTTTTTCTTTTGAGCTTTAATTTGTTAATAAAACTTTCTTGTGTTGATATTTTCATTGTTTTGTTCTAACTTGTCCATCGATTTTATCTTTCCAAACCTTCTTGTTTGGTCTTCAAACCTTCTGTGCTTCTCTCTTCTTTTCTACCTATGTATATTTCTAGATCATTTCCTTTTTCTGTTTTTACCCATTTGTTTCTTTCCTCCTCCTTTCTATTAATTATCTCTTGATATTCGCCGTCGTATCGTTGTTTGTTAGTCTTGCTTTCTTTGTATCCAATTTCTCTTTCTATACTTGTGAATATCGCTACCTAAAAAAAAGAATCGCTACTCTTAAACCGAGGTAGTTCTCGGAAACACGCCGCCGACTGCCAGTGGGAAGATCGGAGTTCTTATAATAAGCTATAACATAAATGGGCGCCAATCAGTTACCAGTGTGCCTTGCAAAAAAGTAGGAATCGTAATTGATAACCAGTCTCCTGAAATACTCCAAAACAAAATATAGCCAAATAAAAGTACCTTCAGATCGTTCAGATATTTAATAGAATAAATTAGTAAATTAACAAATATCTACACCTATAATAGATAACCAAATAAATGTAATTTATGGATCTAGCAGAATTAAACAATATATTTAATATAAACAAATTATAAAGCGTGAAAGGTAAAAGTAGCAAAGTGCAATAATTACTAAAACTTGAATTAAGGGATTAGATTAATTAACGCTACCCTAACTTGAGTTATAGTAAAGATTCGAACAAAAGCTAACTGAATCCAAACCAAGTTAAAGCTTTAGCGCGTACAGTTGAGTCGCCGATAAAAGAAATAATGTTGCAAGAACCAAGATGTTTCAAGCAAAGGTAAGGGATCGCTACACGGACCAGGCCTGTCTCGTCCGCTTTCCTAAAATCGCGCACAATAAGTTTAAGTTAAGAATTAAGTACATAATTGCTACGCATTTATCAATTGCACAAAACCTTACGTCACCTTAAAATTTTTGAGTTAACAGCAACTCAACGTGCCTTGATATTTGATATTAACAAGCAATGCGATAAATACTCGTTAAAGTTAAAAGCAAACGTAAATTTATCTATTACAAAACGACGCGACGTCAAGGGTAATCTGGTATATAAGAGTTTACTAGGTAAAACGCACCCAAGTATTTGACATCATAAGCAGTGACTGAGTTGACAGAATTCGATAATAAATAAAGATTAAACTCACAACACACAGTTTGTAAAGAAGTCTACGGTAAGTGATTTAATTCAATAAACTACACGGTAGGCTTAATATACATAGATTAGAATTATGTTAAACTGAAAGTTCATGTTATAACAACCCGTACACCACTAACTTATCGTAGGTAATCACAAAAGATCCACCTAATATAGTCACAGGTGCCGGAAACGACCACGCGGGACAAGAGTTCTTCCGAAATCCAACTACCAGGGTACGCTGTCGTTATAGTAACTTCAGACGTTGAGAATTGTTAAGGCAAAGTTTCCATAAAGCACCATCAATACTAAGAAATTCTCCTCGGTTCCATTAATCGAAATAGCAGCATGCAACAAAGGACGGAACAACATCCCATAAATTAACTGTTAATTATCACTAAATCTAGCCAATCACTAAATCAGGCCAAAAGTGGGTTAAAAGTTGAAATGACACGTTAGCGGGGTTTAAACGAGAAACCAAGTATTAGTAGCATACCACACCATGTGATCGAATTACAGAAGTTTCTAACACAACAAATCAAGGCACCAGCCAATAGAGATTTCCATAAATCACTTCTGCTAATTAATAATAATAATTTTGGTGCTAGGATGATCCATATAAATGTACATTAACTAATTGTTTTCCAGCCACCAAAACACGTCCAACTTGGAGGACACGACTTGCAAGAAGACCAGGAAATTGAAAAGGAGGACCAGCAAGACCAATTCAAAATAGATCCAGAAATCTCTAAATGTGGAAATATCCCCTGAAGGCCAAACTTCCATTGTTTTTTGTTTTTATTTTTCCTGTTGTGCTCATTTCTATTCATATACTTATCCATTGATTTTATCGTCATTATTCGTTTTTACACTAGTTTTTTGGTTCTTGTGTCGGTTTATTTACGTTCTGATGTTTTTCTTTCGTGTTCCATTTATACACTTGGTTATTTATTATTAATTTCTGGTATCCAATTTTTGCCTTGCTTCCTGTTTGCTTTTCTTCTTTGGCTATCTGGAGTATTTCTCTTTCATTTTTGGTTAAGTCATTTTCTATGTAAATTTGCTTTACTTTAAGCTCCTTTTTGTTTACCATTATATCCGTTTTTTGCTTAAATGTCTGAACTGTTGCAATGACGGCTTGTTTTTCTGGCATTTGTTGTACTTTATATGCTTCCAATGTTTTTATTTGTAGGTACCCCTATTTCATTGCTTAAGAAATGTTCAATCTCTTATTTTACCTGTTCCTCGTTAATTGCCTGCCCTTTATTACTTACCGTTTTTTCTTTTCTTCTGTTTCGTTCTTTTTAATGCTTCTTCTGTTTTCGAGTTTATCAATTAGCTGCAACTTTTCTTCTTTCCATTCAATGTTTTTGTTTGTACCTCTATTTCATTGCTTAATAAATGTTCAATCTCTTCTTTTACCTGTTCCTCGTTAATTGTCTGCCCTTTATTACTATACCATTTTTTCTTTTCTTCTGTTCCATTCTTTTTAATGCTTCTTCTGTTTTCGATTTTATCAATTAGCTGCAACTTTTCTTCTTTCTATTCTTTTTCTATCTTTTTTAATTTTTGTATTTCTTTTTTTAATTGTTGTAGTTCTTTCTTATTTGCATATAACTTATCATTCATCTCTTTTCTCAGTGACCTAATTTCCTTTAGTAATAAATCTTCATTACTTTTGTTTGATTTAACTGGTGTTCTTGGTGTTCTTTTACTTCTTCCGAAAGCTAGTTCTTCATCCTCTTCATCGTATCCCCTTCTTCTTTTGAATGCATCATCAGTCGATTCTCTTTCGCTCGTCATTTTTTCTAAATATGAACTGTTTCAGCTGAGTGTTTCTTCTTTCCCTATTTTATCGTATATCGGTATAGTCAGGGTCCTGGTCGACTCGTCGGTGACACTTGACACTTATCGGCGTTTCATGTTTTCGAAATACTTTTCCTACCTTAGCTTAATAACTTATGTGCTTCATTCACTAGTTTTCATGTGTTACTTACTGACAACAAACAATTTTAAATTTACACTGTTTTTGCTTGAAGTATAAACATGCCCCTCAATTGATTGTAAATATAGTTTAAAATTTTTGATAGGTTTTCAGCGTAACGAATGGCAATTTTGTGCTTCTTCCTTGATTTCTACTGAATTAAAATATTAAATTCTGTGGTGAATGCTTCGATAAACTAAATAATTCAAATATCTGCTTATATTTTTTGCTGCCATCAGGCCCGTTCCTGGGGAGTCAAGCGCCTGCGTGCAAGATATTTTTTTCCGCCCCTTATATGTATTTTCAAATATTAATTTAACTAAAATAACTAAAGCCGTTTTAGAAATATTGGGATAAAATTTTTTTTTATTATTTTCAACACCCTGTATCTCAATAATAAGGCCGTTGCGGACCTATGTTCATATGAAATTTTTTGATCAGAGCAATGTGTACTAATAGGCCCACAAAGTATGGCAGATTACAACTGGGACACCCTGTACATATTATTACCAATAATACATACTTACTTGCAAAACTTGCTTTACCAAACACCAAATTTAAAAATAAAAATAATTTTACAAATGATTACTAATATGTATAGTTATCTAGTTATATTAAATCACGGCAATTACCTAACTTTTCGTTTTTATTATCAATAATTTAATAATTACTATTATTAGATCAGTTCAGTTCACTAAGGCAGTGGGCAGCTAAATGAACACTAACAATATCGAACGTTTAAATGTAATAGATTTTTCTGGCTTTAGCGAATTCGGTTTATTTCGCGAGTTTTCATAAAGGCATATAAATGCAGATGTCTAAGATATATTAAAAGAGCCGATGCGCAAAGGCGGCGACTTTGCAAGCAATGCTGCACGCTGCCTAGTTAAAAGGAGCGCGGTTGCCGCTTTTGACAATCTTCCGACAAGACAAAAAGGCGGTATTTTAAAAGGATAAATGAATCCAGTTATTTTAGTTTTGATTGTGAGTTTTTATTATAAAGATAATAATAAAATTAAGTAAACCTTCTGCGTTTACTAAAATTAAAATGAGTACCGAAATGGCGCCCCAAACTTTTGCCGCCTGCGTGCGGTGCATTCGCTGCATACCCGCTAGAAACGGGCCTGCTGCCACTTTCCTTCCTACGATGCATTTAGTTTTGTGAAGCCTGAATAACAGAACTTTAAGCACTTAGTATTAATGGTAAAAGCTGTTTGTATATGAACGTTTATATTCACTACAACAATTTACCAACGCTTTTCTAACAATTTATAAGCGTACGTTCATCATACCAAATCAAACTAAATTAAACATTTTCATTCATTCAACAACGCCCTTTGTAATTGTTACGGATGTGTAAATCAGTCGCGACAGATGTAAAAGAAAGGTGTAAACGTCGCCATCATTAGAGTTGCATATAAATGACAACACGTGCCTGGATGTGACGTTACTTTTGCCAACAATATACGTAGAAAATTCACATTTTTAAAAATAATTCCGCATATTATCTAATTAATTTATTCATTCACTTCTTCGACTTATCTCCAGGGAAAACAATTTTAACATCTTTATTTTATATTTCAAGTGCAATCGCATATTTAAATCTTAAATGGTATATTTTAATATTGGCAACTGGTAGATTTCAGAGAATTCGCGAAGCAAAACCTTATTATAATTTCAATATAAATTAATTCGTATGCAGCACAAGCTGTTTCCAGATGTCTTGTTTGTAGCCGCCAACAAAAAAAAGGTGCTGCACCTTTTTGTCCGAACGACTAAACATAAAGTTCTTACGAGGTTATTAAATATGGAATTTGAGCTTTTATATGCATAAAGTTTTGGAATTTTATTGTGTTTTGTATGCGGTTTTTGTAAGGAATTTTAAAGTCGAAAGCAATATAAGGAACAAGACATATTAAGTTTTTTTTGTTGCAGAATTTTGAAAGAAACCTAAAATCTCAAAATTGTTTTCAATAAGGAAGCCCCGAAGAGTTATAATCTGTTCTATATGCAAATGTTAGTTAGTATATTTAATCTCTGATAAATATTTAAGGCTGTTTAAAAAACTAATTTGTATTTTGTGGAGTTTCAAGCTATCTGCTTAAAATTTTGTTAAATTAATTATAAACTCGAGATTAAAACTGTGTACCAAATTACATTCATAATCAGCCGGTATTCAACTAAAACGTTTTTAATTAAAAAACGCAATTTTAACTAATAAAACACAACTGGTCAACAATTTTCTTTTATAATACCTTGTTTACGTCAATTTAAATTGAAACAAATTATATTTTAAAACACTTTGCTGGAACGTATTATAAATTCATAGCTAATTATAAAGCCATAATGAATTATTTGATTTTTATTGATAAATTATGCGGAAATAAAGATTTACGCCGCAGGGTAATAAATAATTTTTATTACTTTTAGAATTTATTTATTTTTAAAATGTTTATAATTAGTTTAACGTTCCGAAATCTTATTGTTTATTTACATCAGGCTTTTATCACACATGATTAAATATACGTTTCCTGCCCGTACTTAAATTAAACAGTTAACCCTTTGATTAAGTGAATTTAATTAAACAATAAAACAACTCATTAAGTACCTTGTTAATTATTTTAATGAGTGTACGTCTTACAATGCAAGTTAATTTATTCAAGCCTTAACAGAAAAAATTAACAGAAGGAAAGGAATGCTTATTTGTTTGTTTTATTCGTGTATCTTCGTTGGGTTATAAATAGTAATAAAATTCAAAAACTTAAAATTATTAACAACGTGCACAGCAGGCAGTATGTAATAATAATAAAAACATTAATTTTCTAAATTAGAAAAATTATTTGACTTCCATGACGTGTTAATTTGGCACCTTGCGGTTTATCCGCATAAAAAATTACTTATCAACACACCAAATTGTTTTTCAGCACAACAAAGTTTTTAAGTTAAAAATCGCTGCTTAAAACGAAATTTTGACTGATAAAATAATTTAGAAAAAGATATTCAGGCTGTTTAAAATATTAGACTTAAACTAGAGCAAATGTCAGTGCATGTTTTATTTTAATATAAAATATAACTGTTCATCAGATTATCACCGACAAGATTATAAATCACTCCGGGGAACATTTTTTTCGCATTACAAGTAAGACATCAAAGAGAGCGGACGACCTTTAACATTCAGCATAATTCTCTGCCTTCCACCATCCTTATTTATTGCTAAAGATAAAAAATAAAATGATAATATCGATCGCGTACCGGTATATAACAGTTCATATAAAAGGCGGATAATAACAGCCGGTCTATTATGAAAATTAGCTTTGAGATTGTATGTGAACAACAGACCAGCATGAAGTTAAGTTTCATAACAAAGGAAGGTTTGCACAAGCATGATTTAACAACTTTGCCAAATTAATCATTCGTTAGAATCAATGATTAAAATTTAAATTTGTACGACAAAAAAAAACGTTAATTTAATAAAAATTTGGAACAACCCACTCAAAGTGTTGTATCCTGTTGCACAAGGAGAAAAACAGAGCACAATTAAGTCTGGAATTGATTAAAGTGTATGCCATTTAATTGTCTATGTAATAAGATAAGATTGAATTAAAACGAAATCTAATTCTAAGGTTACCAATCATAAAATTATGAAGAAGTGAAAAGTGGAGATGTCAATAAGCGCAAAAAGAAATACTATTTATACGTCCACCCACACTATAAGCTCTTTTATTATTATATTTGTCGCTCGAAACTGTCCGAGACAAATATATGAATCAAGCAGAAAAATGAAGATAAAAGTCAGGATGTTGAACGTTATACCATTTGGAAATGTTGCCTTAACTTTCAGAAAGTAAATAAATTCCACGTAGCAACAAGCAAAAGTTTGCTTTATAAATTTCAGTTTATGCCAGAATTATATAAATAATTGTAAAAACATTTCTTGGACGGGTAAACTACTAATTAAAAGCACAAAAGGAGAAAACAGATTAAATAGAAAAAGAAATAAAAGGTAAATATAATATTTCTGGAAAGTAAACTAATGCCAGGGTTAATTATTAATAGAAGTTAAAAGAAGGAAAACCACTGACGATATTTTCGCAAACTTACTGCACAGTAGCAGTCGGCAGCACATAACAATTTTTTAGCAAATATTGCTGCTCATTAGGTACGAGTAGCCATCGTCTTTTGTTCAGCAGAAGAACGAAGGTTTTAATAAGGAATCAATAAAATGATTCCACGGAGGGAGGTATTTGAGGCTGTATCAAGTATTGAAATGTAATTTTTGACAATCTGAAATATAGATGAAATGCATAACTAAACAGAACTAACTGATGTTAAAGGTTTTAAGAAATAGACCTGAAAGTTTTTATTTTTAATATTTGTTATTTTACACGTTTAACTCATAAACCTTACGGTTGTTGCGATAAGAGAGAAATATTTGTAGAATTAAATATATTTTACAAAATAACTCAAAATACAAACAATTGAAAGTTGCAGGGTTGTTATAACTTAGCAAATTTGGCTGTGTAATTCAAGCTTTAAGAAATAAATAGTTGAGATTATTTTCCCGTGATATAATTAATGATTAATTAGATTTACATTAAATACATGAGACACCGTTACCAGTTAACATAAATTCATTATTTTTCATTCCCTATTTAGTTCGCTGCAGTTTCTACTGATTATGTGAAAGATGTAAGTTTATATGCAATACCCACTGTTTATTAGTTGTTATTACAGTAGATACGTAAGTGTAAATGTACCTCTCTAAATAAATTATTTAAAAAATTGAATTGTTTGGAACAGTCTACATCGACAGTGAAAAAAATATTGTACATAACTACAGAGTCGAGTGATTTAGTTAGATCTCACTAACCTTTCTTGTTATGCGTGTAAATAACTATTACATATATATTTAACGTAGGAATACCCAGTAACATTAACAACCCAATAATACTAACAGTTTGACCAATTATGTGCATAACTGAACACTGCAATGTTTGCCAACCTAACACTATACAATCATGGCTTGCCTAATGACTGTAAACGTGTAAACCCTTATATCTGTTAACTTTTTATTAATAACACTAGTGATGAGTCCGAGCAATATAAAAAAGACAGGAAAATGGAATAACTAATGGAACTTTGTAAAGATATTATGCTAGAAATTAAAGGATTAAGAACATAGAGACAAGAAAACAAATAAATAATGTTGGGAGTTGTAGAAGAAAACAAATAATTTCGGAGAGAACTTGAAAGAGTGAAAAAAAGATTATGTATTCCACATCATCTTCGGCGTCGCAATACATGCAGGTTCCTTCTCCCCTTAGTTTGAATTTTTGCAAATATGTCATAAAACATCCATGGCCACTCAGGGATTTCGTAGTATGATAACCCACTTTCCCCACTGTTCGATGTACCCACACTCTGATATCGGGGACTAGCATGTGTTTCCATGTGCTTTTTCCCTGTTTCTCCATTTAGTTTGTCAGAGGTATATAGTTCTTTCCCGTATTTCCTTTTACTAATTCTTTCAGCCTTTACCCTTGTGGATACTTATCCTCTTCTGACATACCATTTCTAAAAGGATTACTCTGGCGAGGACCATACTCTCCTCAGTCGAGATTGTCCTGTAACCCCTACATATCCTGCTTGCTAGTATACGCTGTAAGCTATTCAACAGAACTTGGTTCCGTTTGTATTGCAGTGCCTTTCCCCACATCGGACTCGCATATAACACTATTGATTGTACTACTAAGTTTAACATTCTTTTGTTCTCCACCCGCCGACAAATTTAGGCATAATCTCGACAATGAAGTTGCGACATTTTTGCTTTATTAATCGTTGCTTGGAGGAGTTTGTTGTAATTCAGGCTTTTGTCCAATACCATTCCTAGATACTTCACACTGCGTTTGGGTTTGATCTATAGTCCCCCGATATTAAACTTTACTTCTCTTCTCAGTTTCTTCTTTCCTATCAACAAAACTGTTTCTGATTTTTGGACTGCCACTTCCAGTTCATTTCTCTACTATCAATAGGACTTCGTTTGACGTATCCATCAATTCTTCTTCGGTTCTTCTGACAACCAAGGCTGCGAAGTCTTCCGGTGTATGGATCCTTGCGGTACTCCCCCGGGTATTTTAAATATTTTCCCTTTGTTGTTTTCTATTTTCCTGTTGCAGAGGTAGCTTTTTGTCAGTTTTTCGAGCTATACAGATGTACCCCTCCTCCTCAGGTATTTTACAATTAATCGCTGGAATGCAGAATTGAAGGCGTTTTTTATATCCAATGTAATATCCAACACACGGAGTCCTCTCGTTTTCAGGGTGTCTCTGATTTCATTTTAGGCTATTTTGACTACTTCTCCGATTGCATCTACAGTGGACTTTCCCTTTCGCAACCCAAATTGCCTTTCTGATAGGTCTTCTGCGTTTTCTCTTTCTTCAGTTAGTCTATTAACTGTTTCATCAGTTTCTCTGTGGTATCTAATAAGCATGGCGGTCTATAGTCACTTGGTTCTTCTTTGCTCTTGTTTGCTTTCTAATCAACACCAGCCTCGCCTTATTCCACTCGTCAAGAGGCTCTCATCTCTGCAGTAAGTCGTTTGTGATTCTGGTCATATGTTGCGGCAATTCTTCCATCATAATCTTCACTATCGTCGTAACTTCTGCCACACGTTTTTCCTCGCCTTTTTCTGGTAACCAAAGAACGTCTCCCTGTCTCGGGAATAATGTGTGTATTACTTTTTCTCTATCTTCTTCGAGCATCTCTAGCGGCTTCAGTTATGACCTACGGAGCACAAACATGGAACATTGCAAAACAAATGGTACCGAAACTACCAGTCACACAAAGGGCTAGGCAGAGGTCAGAGGTTAGTTACAATAAGTGGTAGGAAGAAAAATGAATGGATTCGACAGGAAACGAGAATATCAGATGTAGTTAATACAAAGAAATAACTAAAATGGGATTATACAGGGCACACAGCAAGATCTAGAACAATAGGTGGTACACTACAATGGCGACCGTGGTCAGGTAAAAGAAATAGAGGAAGACCACTTATAAGGCGGTACGACGACATCAAGAGAATTGCAGGATTGCCGTGGTTAAGGGTTGCCCAAGAGAGAGAAAATGGAGACAGCCAAGGGAAGCCCAGTACGAGGCCCATGAAAATTAAAGAAGAAACATTCTAATATTTACAAGAAAAGTAAAGCTGCCTTAAGTAGTTTACAAGTTTCATCTGAATGTACAACTTACAGAAAAATTAAGAATAAATTTAAACGCAATGATCCCTAGCATCACTTCAAATGCCGAAAGCTATTCAGGTGATTCTTTTACAAACTCCTTTTATTCAAATTATATGTACAAATTTGAAATTACTAATTATGTAAATCGAAGAAGGCTTTTATTTTAAATTAGCTTCAAAAAGTAATACCGAAAAAGTTCCCAAGGGCTTTAGCAGGATAATTCTTTTGAAGCTACATTTCTGTATTGGGCTAAAAGGGTTCTTTCGCATTTCATAGCAATGAATGGTTTTATTTAATTTGATTTTCACTAAGAGACGGTCTAAAAAGTCCGAGTTCAGTTGTACCCCTTTACTTTCTATTCAGACATTTCTAAAAGTCTGATTAAAAAAGCATTAAATCCGAAGAATTCATTAAAAAAGATGAAGGATGGCTTTAAAGAAGTTGTACCGAAGTTAAAGAAAGGAAATGATAAATACGGGCGAGGAAATTATTTTTATGAAAAAAGTTCTTAACAGACTTATTTTAAAGAAAGTCAATTAACATTTAAGGTGATCTCTATCATTTTAAGAAACTAGTAAGTAGAGTAAGCAAATGTATAATTGAAAAATACTTCAAAATCTGTTAACGTTTGTGGTTTATGTTGAAATAAATAAAGGTGTAAAATACTTTTACAGCTGCATCATCGATTTTTTGACAAATCAACGCCAAACAACTCTTAATTAGTTACTCTTTAAACACCCGTGATGTACTTATAGTACAGATACAAGATTTTTTACTTAAATATCCCATAAACACAAAATAACAACAGTGTTTTCGGTTTTATGAGCCGTAAATTCATTTTTTAGTAACTGTTGTTAATTTTGCAAGACGTGAAATTTCGCCGAAAATACGCAACGATGTTTTCTATAATAAAACCCAAAGCAAATAAATAACTGCAGTTTATGTAACGCATCGGCTTTTACTACCTCGTAATTAAATATTTCAAGAACGAAGCAATATCCGCCGATGTTAATTTTTAACTTTTTATGTGCTTTTCGAGCACTATAAATTCATACTTTATTTTCACTGCATTAAATTAAAGTTCCGCTTTATGAAGGTCATTACTTTTTTAAAGCGAATTTAAACTCTGTTAATGTTCGTATTTTGCTGAAAACTGTAAAATGTTGCCGGTGCTGTAAGGAACCGCTCACTCTCTTCGAATTTATTTTAAGCTTTATTATCTTAAAAAATTTTTCTGAATATTTCCAGTAGCCAAAACATCTAACCTGTTCATTTTAAACGTTTATTTTCATCGCAAATACGCCTGAAAAAAATTTATGAACCGCGACTACTTCTCTAAATCACAACAGAACTCGTCTTGGAACAATAAATATTTCGTTGCCTTTTTTAATGAAAATTTTGCGTAATTCTCTAGCCCTGTATTTCTTTTTCCCATGGCACATAAAATGGGTTAGTTTTTTAAAAATGCGCTTGAATTAAAACATCATAACTAAAATAGCTCGTAAAAACAAACTTCCATCATTTGAAATGTAAATATATCTAGTTTCTTCTAGAATATCTGGAATACTTTATGTAGGTAAAATACGATCTTATTGTAAGCCTTTTGAATCGGTCTAATTAGGTATGCACCGAGCATTCAACTACTACACATGTTGCTTTAATGATTCCATAAATCGCAGAACTGCAGCAATATAAACCAGCACTGAAGTCGTCTATCCTAATAACTAGACAGGAGAGTACTTGAAATCCTTGCTATTTTAAATTTTCCTCCGACTCTTTCTCATAAATATTCGTTTAGTAAGTTGCGGAAATCCTCGATTACTGCCAAGTCGAGAAGAAATTATCGTTACTGCCTTCATAATTTCTTGAATTTCAGAGAAATACAATAAACGGATATTCACGTTGCTAATAATTTAATTTTTTTCCGACCTTTAACTAGCAGGAAGTTTGTTAGAGTTAAATTTAAAAATGTGATACTCGGGTGAGGAATAAAATATGCCCCGCAAAATTAAATTTCGGAAAACAACAATGAAATAATTCAAATTTTATTTGTCCATTCAACAAAGCATTAATGAAAAACCGTCCTATTTTTAGGAAAGCCACTAAAACTTTTTTTATGTGACGCAAAATAGCTTTATTCATGACCGCTGCTCATTTAAAATTCAGTTCACGATTTTTTTAAAACTTTATCTTCAGCAGCCAGAAAGTTTTTTTCTGGAAACGCCATTCAGGACCTTTTTTTATATCCTAACTAAATCAAATATCCTTAATGAAGGTAATAATGAGGGCTTAGAATCAGTAAAAGTTTGTATACGCAACAGACATTCTAGTTTTTGGAAACTATTCGTTTTTAGATTTTAATTGCGCTCCGTTATATCACAAGCCGAAACGTGCTGCAGTTTTATTTGCAGTCCAGCTGGCGACAATTTTAATTAAAATACCAGGATGCAAGCCGTTTAATGTAGTTAAAAATATAAGACCTTTTTTAATTTTATTGTCTAAGCTTGCAACAACGCAAAATTCAATAAAAGATTAAATTGTGTTATTTTTGAATTATTTCTAAAATATTAAGCATGGATAAAATTCAAATTTTAAGCAATTATTCTTAGGAAATTATTTTTCGGGAGAAATTCTTTTGTATTAATCAATAAGTAAGGACGTAGTAACGTTTAAGACTCATATAAAATAAATTTAAAATTAAAATATCAATTGCCAATATTACGACTTAAATTATTGGGGGATATTTCTCCACTTAACTGCATTGCAAAATTTACTGACTAATTTAAACTAATTCAACAATAAAATAATTGTCCAATGATTAGTTAAAAGATAAGGAATTTATCATACAAACTGATTTCATATACGAGGGCTGTTCTCTTTCCGCTGAGCCTATTAGGGCCGTTAAAATTTGCAAAAAATTTTGTTTGTTGTTTTTCTCTTCAAGGTCATACGTATTTCACATTGTTGTACTCAGAAAATATGGGGTGCCATTTAAAAAAATTATCGATGACGTCATAGTGCGAAAACAAAAGAGCATCGTCAAATTATAATTATCACAAAAGATGCACTTTTAAAAAATAAGGTTGACGTGTCCGAGGATTTTCTGTGAAACCTTCTAAAATGTTTTATCGAATTTATACACTACTTTACGAAAGCACTGTATTTTCACTTGATCTACAGTTCTCTTTATTCTCACTTATTTTTTACCATGGGTATTATATCTTTTTCTTTTTCTGCAAAAATTATCATATCATCATCGAAAAGTAGGCATGTCAATAGTTATCCGATATCGTTATCCTAGAATCAGCACATCCCCAAATCCATTCTTCTATAGTTTCGTCCCAAAATATATTGAAGAGAAGAGGTGATAGGGTAGATCCTTGTGTCAAACCTTTTGTGATATTTATATTCTGATACACCAACGACAACAGTTAAAGTTCAAAAACAATTTGTCTTCAGTGTTGGTGGAGCCTCACTTTCATTTTGCGCAGGCCATGGTACTCTATAGTAATAAATAAAATTTTGTGTAATCGTACATTATAAAATTAGTTTATAATGTACCAGTATTATGGCATGAATGAAATTAGCCCATGAATGCAGTGAATGCAATAATTTCATGAATGCCATAATACTGCATTATAAACGAATTTCATATACTATTTTATCGTCGACTTACAATTAATTATAAGAAATTTAATTTAGTTTTTTTGCTAAAATAATAATTATTTAGGTTATATAAAATTATGACGTATTTGTCACAAAATAGTATTTGTTACTATAACGACTGATGTGGTTGTTAAGTAACGTTTGTTTATTCCGTTGTTATAACAACTTTATGGCACTGTGCCCTAATAGTTATTTATGTCATACTGGTTTCTAAAGCAACGTTTTTCGAACGATTTATAGAATAAAAAGTGAAACTTTAAAGTCCTAGGACTTTAAAGTGTCTCTTTTTGTTCTATAAATGCTAGTTGCTAGGAGATCTGAACAGTTGCGTCTTAGATTACTTACTTAAAACTAATACTGCTACAAATTGCTGGAGATTTCTTTTAATAATTTAACAATTTTAGAAACCAGTATGATATAAAATTATGTTTGTACACTCAGACGAAAAGTGTCTTTCAATTTACTCATACCTTAAAGACTTACTTTTCGTCCTAGATACATAAAGTATATTATTATGCACGATTTTCTCTATAATAATGATACTATTATGATGCTGGTCGACGATAAAAATTATTATGCCAACAAAATGTTTCAAACCTGATACTAACATATATGTAAAATTAAAAGAAGATTCCAGAAATTTAAAATAACGAAATTTTAATATTCCAGTATCAACTTAATGGGACAAGAAAAGAATTCACAAAAACTAGAAAATGTCAAAATAAATCAAAACGAATTCATCTGAAAATTATCAATCTAAATCAAAATTTTAGAGGGCTATAATTTATGAAAACTTAATTTGACGGTTTGCCAAAACCATGTCACGTGCCAAACGCACACTACGACATTGAATTGGGGATGTCAAATCCGGAATGCACTCGGCTAGACTGCAATGGAGATGGGTGGTTCGTTTCGCTAAAAATAGTACTCAAACACTTATTAACCCTTCAAAAGGGGATGGTCGTAAACGGTAGATAGGGCGCCACCATGACTAAAGTCACCCCAAAGATCTAAAAGGAGGAAACCCATCATGGAAGGTTCCCAAGGGCTCGGCAAAAGGGGGTCGTCGTTATAGCTGCATCCTGTGCAAGATGTAACTCACCTTGCTACTAAAATTACTTTACTGCAAAACTCTAAATCTTGTAGGCAGGCTAACACTTTACACACGTAAATCATAAAACAAACATTGAACACAAAATACTCTGAAATAAACGGGAAGCACTGTACACAAATGACAAGACCAAACTGAATTGACAATAAAATATTTAATGACTTAAAGACACAAAAATGAACAATCAAACATTACGCAAAAGACAATCGAAAATTATTACGTTACATTAAAACAATTCATAAATACGAGACTTACTTTACGGGAAAGGAGAATTAAGGGTGTTATATTTACGTTACTTAGAACAAAAGAGATTCTCAAACTTAACCCCTTAATTCCAAACAAAGAACAGGAAGACACAAATAATACAAAATACACTAACAATAAGCACCAATAATTTTACATGCAACATAATACACAAATATCTCAACTTGACAAATACAAATAAAATCGTTACGTTACTTTACCAAAAATACCGAATACTAGCTAACTGAGTTGCCAGAGACCCTCAAATTGCTATGTGACCAATGGATCCGCCAAAGGCGAGGTTCACAAGCCTTCACCACATGTCACTGGACAAAATAGATAAGCTAGATGTCTGCTATTACTTTAAACGTTGCACATCAAAAAAACAAAATAACAAATGACAAAGGCGGTACTTATTAAATTCAAACACTGGAAAACAAGCCTGCCAGCAAGAGGCAAACGTCGGCAATAAAACTGACGTTAAACACAACGGCAAATGAAGAAAACAGGAGCAGCTTAAAGAAGTAGTCTTTACCTGGCGAGTTAACGGTAAGCCAGGGAGTGCGTGATGGACGTGAGCTGGAGGAGCAGATGTTTTCTCCTAGAAGACGGGTGCGAAAGACGGAGAATAATCCTTGGGGATGGGTTTGCTATATCCCTCACGAGGAGGAAACGTGTAGGCGGCTCGACAACACTGTCACTTAAACTTCCTCACACACGATTCTATTTCATTCCAGGATTATATTGGCATTCCTTAAGTGGATCCGAACGACGTCGATAATTGTGATTCCTCCACGAGGAAATCACCGGTAGCGGAAGCCTTCCTGGTTCATTATAAGACCCCACCCTTAACTACGATAAAAACGGCACCGCGTCTTAGAAGAAGGCGTCTAGCATGGTTGGTAATCTTCCACGCACTGAAGGCACTAAGAAGGCAGAGGGGAGTAGAACGCTCAATTGACACAGCCCGCGTCTCGGGGAATTCCCGGAAAAGTATATCTAGATTAGCTGCATTAACTGGAATAAGATGATGTCAGCGTCGCCAATCATACGCGTAAAATTTAGGTCACCTTAGGATTTGAACAAAGGAAATGTTTCACGACGATGCAATTTCGAATGTGACTTTGAAAACTTCGCAGAATTATAATGAAGAACGTGCCAAAATAAGTTAACCTTAATGTCCTCCAGACTAAACGAAATCAACTGTAGCAAATATGAAATAATCGATACGAAAATTAAAATAAGGTACAGGACCGTACTAAATAATTTGCAAATAAATTTAAAATGACTTAAAAATCCTAAAATAACGTTAAATTACAAAAACACGTGACAACCATATCCTGGATTTCTAAATGATTTCTGTTTTTGGACGCCTTGAATTTGGTGCATCATGTGAAGGTAGATCTGAATTTTTCGGCCCAAAAATTCATAGTGGATTTTATTTCCATTGCAGTTTGTCCCTTCGAATGAAAGGATCTGATGACCGCTTAAATTTTGATTTTGGCTATAGATGAAAATATACTTACCGGAACCACACTACCTGACAAATCAATTTGACATTTTCTATCGATTCATTTCATAGAACGATCTAAAAATCAATCTCCTGGCGGTGATTCCGAAAACTTTTCATCTATCTTCGTTATTAACATGATTTATTTACACGAAAGAAGAATTTTTGTTTACCATCAATTTCAAAATCACAACTTAACGAAGTTAATACCGAAAACTTACAACCTCATTAAACTACAGAAAATGATGTTTTCCTTATCAAACAGCCGTGCGCCAAAATTCTAACGATGTTTACATTCAAACCCTCATAATACCTCCAAATTCCGTATGGCATTTTCAAATATTATTCCAACAACCTCTTCCAATATTTACAGTAAATAGAGAAGTCTATCGATTGTCCCTTTAAAGCTATGATGAGTTTTTGAAGGGAGTAAAACAACATGATTAACCGTGAATCCCCCAATTCTTACAAAAACATGTCTCCGAACGTTGCCTTTCAAGCAGCGGACGTTGATGCTTTAATAAATTCAAATATGCATGCTATATCTAGCGTGAAAAACTACTTGATTTATTATCCACCTCTTTTTGCCCCAATGTAAATAAATACATTACTTAATAGATTATTTGAAAGGAAATGCACGCTGGTTAATTCGTTTCTTAGTTAAGGCTGGGTAAAATAATTACACAGGATTATTACTATTTGCATGTCTAGTTTTAATTCGCATGTTAATGTTGTTGTTGTTGCTGCTGTAGTAGTTGTTAGATTGGACAACTCCGACGGCTAATTGCTATGAGAACGTTCAGGAACGTCTCAACATATTTATTGAAGTTCATAAACTGCAGAAACTGCCCAGCTTTGCCTTACACTAATTTAACTTATGAACTTAAAAACAGCGCGTTTTGCTTTTCAGAAGTTTGTTATTGGGAGTTTATCTAAAAATTCTCAAATTAATGGCGCTCAAACCGGTTAACCATCTCAGCAAAAATCTTAAATTGCCACTCATTTAGCGGAAATTAGCACTGATAACTGTTGCAAATAGTTAAATCGCCCCAGCCAATTAAATATCCGCGTTTGAATGCACCGCTTTGTTTATGGGGATTGCTAACTAAATGAAAGTTGGAAATTGACTTCTTATTTACTAACATCCTGTTCGAAATTGTTTTTGCGAAATTTTTCGCTGGGTTTAATCTAAAATATCTTGAGTTGATCAGTGCTGTTTTAAAAATATCGTTTTTAGAAATGTTTAGGCTTACTCGTGGGAACATTTTAACTAAATCCTGATTATGCTTAATTAAAAATACGTAAAGGATTTAAGTTCGGCTTACTATAAAGAATCTCTGTTAATAAATTTCAATAAAACATTACCTCTTAATGTCCATCGTACGGCTTTATGTGCAAAATCCTTTAAATTATTTCCAATACGGTGCATTATATTGAACTAACCTACATTTTACAAATAAAACTACATAATCTTATGCGGTTCTCCATCAAAACAAAATCGTAAATATTAATTTTAAAATCATAACCGTTTTCATATGCTGATTTATGAAAAGGTAGCATAATTCTTTTACTTTCTTGCGAAAATCTTAAATTAACAAATTAATAAATACGTAGAATAAACATCAACATGAATAATGTTTCTGTTTGTGTAACTTATAAAATAAAATCTCATTAATTAAGGTATTATATTGAATTATCTCTTTCAAATTTGTTTACAAATGAAAACTTACGAAATATGCTTGAAAAGAACGCCAACTGGGCGGGATGTGAATTCGTTTTAGATTTATTAAATTAATTAATTATAGACCTAATCTAAATAAAATTCTACATTTCTTCGATTCACATAATGCTGAGAGTTAAATCCTTTTAGAACTTTATGTATTAATTAGTATAATAGTCTAAGAAGATATCCACCAAAACAAAGAAAATGATATATGGCGCGATTGTACAAAGTAAAGCAACGTATGGAAGTGAAACATCGGAAACCACAAAAAGAAACATGGAGACAATAAAGGCAGCATAAATGATGTACTGGAGACGCAGTTGTGGCTTAACAAAATTAGACAGAGTCCCAAACATGGAAATAAGAAGATAGATGGATGTAGACAAAACAATTATAGACAATATAAAAACGAAGAGGCTCAGATGGTACGGACATGTAAAAAGGATGGAAGAGGCCACGAAAGGTACTTAAATGGAAACCACCCCAAAGAAGGAAAAGAGGAAGGCCGCGTCGTACTTGGATTGACGGTGTAAAAGAATCCATGCTAGCAAGAAACTTAGAAGAAGAAGAAGAAGAAGAGTGGGTAGACAGAGCACCGTGGAAAAGGGGATGCGAGAAACGTCCTGTGTGATGTATAAATATATGCTACATTGTAGATATTGTAAACTCGCAAATATATATACAGGGTGTATCAGAAATAAACTCGTCAAGACCTACAACATTTCTTATTATTATTTTTTAAATTTCACATTTATTTTGAATTTGTACCCCCCCCCTCCCTTAAAATAACGAGTTGTTTATGTATTTTCAAAATAATTAAGGTAGTTATCGCGAGGTTCCGATTTTCTTACGACACAGTTGATTTTTTTTATATGTATAGTTAAATAGTTTTTGAGCACACGGTTAAAATTCCGGAGAGATTGACCACCTAGAACCAGAGAAAATAATTAATGAAAAAAATGCCCTTATACACGGTATTCCTTATGAAACTTGGAAAATAAGTAACATCTTCGATCACATTAAGCATATATTTCTTACCACTTTGATCAAATTTTTTTGGCGGCAAGAAACATTTTTGATAGTTAACTCGGCGAAATTTCGAAGCATTTGACCATCTACTTTTGTAGATAAAAAATAATTAATACCATTGTGTTGAACTTTTACGAAAGAAGACTGTATTGATAGGCAACACTGCAAACGAGAGAAGAGGGGGTTTGAACGCGCGATATTCAAACTGTCGCACGATCCTTGTTGGTTACCGGGGTAATTTTACGTTTCAATAAAAAAAACCAATAATGGTGCAGCGTCATGGAAAAAACATTCAATTAAATAAATGTTGCATATATTCATTTTTTAATAATCAACAGTAAAAATTAGCTATACATGTACCTTTTAAAACGCGTAACTCTGTGAAAGTCTTGAAAAAAAGCTACTGGCTATTTTATGATCCCTTTATGATCTTTTATCAATCACCTTTTTCCTCGCAAACCTTCCCTTATATCGTATGCGGTTCATTCTGCCGCAACAACCGTTCCTCACCTAACCTCACACCTTACTTTCGTATGTCAGTGTGACAAAGTCGATAGAAAATGCAGCGTTGCCACGATCGATAAAGTAGTCGATAATACGTCTGGGATGCGTAAAATAGTACAGGGCACGGATTCGGTAAGTTGGCAACAGATACAGTCCAAACCAAAAGTTTTCAAGACGCGGATGCAGTTTTTCAGAGATTTCAACACACGCGGTCAGAATAAGTTTTGGTTCAGACTATCGCACGTGAACTGCCTTAAATACTGCTAAGCTTAATTTTTAAGTAAGTTGATTTACTATGGTAACCAAACCTAAGTTTTGTGTCGGACATAATTTCCATTGGCGGGTAATGAAATTTGTGATAAATCTTTAACTAATTTATCGCAAAATCTAAAAAGTATATTAAAAAAAATTATTAAGAAATGTTGTAGTTCTTGACGAGTTCTATTACTATTACTATTACCTATTTCTGATACACCCTGTATATGTATTAATTAGCAAAATGTAATTTAATTTTAATAGTTTGAACCCAGTTTTAATTGTATCAAATGCATATTAATGTTTATATATTTAAATAATTGAACTTTCTTTCTAAAATTTGATTGTAATAGAGAAAATCTTTACAACCAGAATAATGAGAAAAATTCAGATTTATTTAATAACTTAATCCTTCAAGTCAGTAACGTTGGAACTAATCCATTAGAAGCTTTTTAAATGTTTTAAAGGCTTTCCAGCCTTGTACTTACTTTTGAAGTGGTATTATATTTTAAGACCAATATTTAAAACTGTCTTTCTTCCTTCTTCATTTGATTGTAGATGCAAATTCCCTCTCTAAACCTGTGTTGCTAACCTAATAGAAATTTAAAATTTAAAAATGGGTTTAAGAAGCTTCAAATATTTACTAACAAAAATTTATAAGCTTTCCATTCTGGGATCTTGAATTAAATTCGCGATACGAATGTTGATACAATTTAGTTACTTTAAATACGATTTGAAATTTGAAATACTGAAATTAATATTTCAACAGAGTTCTTCTAAACTGGGGATTTATATTTTAGTTTATGTTTGTATCTTTGGATAAATATATTCAATCAAAGTAGCAAAATTTGAATAAAATTTAGCTTCACACATCTAATTCAGATATTTGGAGTTTTGAATACAGCTTGAAATTTTTAATTTTGTAGATGCTATTCCATCATCAAAGCTTTGAAATGTAGCTACATTTAAATTTCCATTTGTTATTTTTTATATATCTTTATATCTAGAACCTGTTTCTTCCGAATAAAATCTATATCATTCGCATCAGCATACCTTCTTAAATAAGTGTGGAAAAATTTATGATAAAATATCGACGATGATCGTGTCAATCCAGGGCACTGCGTTTTGTCGTCAAATTTCCTAGCTTTAAGCAATTAAAATAGCTAATTTTTGAATAAAATTTGAACCTTCATTTGGATTCTGGATTGATATAGTACCAGAACTGAAATATGGATAATCGGAACCAGAAGCAAAATAGCAAAGTATGCTGAAAAGAAGAGCAAATAGAAGAATACCGCAAGGATAAGCAAACTCGAAGTATACCATCAATGAGAGTGGAAAAGGCAGACCAACCTAGATGTAATCTTGTGTGGATAGAAATGGAAAATTGCTTTTCAATAAGGATAAGATATTAGAGAGATGGCCCCAATATTTTGCTAAAGTTCTAAATGCTGAAGGACAGCTCTGATGTTCCGAAAAAACATCAAGGCGATGGAAATGAAAAACAGTAACAGGAAGGGCAACACCACGATAAAGAAGACGATATAGACGAACCTACACTGGCAGAAATATAGAAAGCCATTAAACACCTACGAAACAACAAAGCACAAGAAACTGATAATATACCAGCCGAATCACTTAAAGCTGTAGGAGAGGAGTTGACAAAGGCAATACTCAAACTAATAATTAAGGTTCGGAGAGCTGCTCTGTCCACAAAAAGGGATATAAATTGGCTTGTAACAACTACAGAGGCATATGTATTCTAAACACAGTTTATAAAGTTTTTGCATATATTGTAAACCACCTAATCACCCCACTAGCAGAGGAACTTCTGAGTGATTTGTCACGTGCCAAACTCGCACTATGACATTATAGGGGGATGATAAAGTCCCTTAGGCGGGCGGCTAGCAAAACAGTGGAGAAGGGGGGTTCGAAATGGTAAAACCCTTTAATTAACGGTAGTCATAATAGGGATGAAATGTTGAGCGCCACTACGGAAAGTCATCCACAGATGGTTACAAGGAACGCACGGCAGATAGTTCCTCTAGGGTTCGAAGGGGGTTGGGGTTGCTGTACCCCGCTGCAAGATGCGACTTACCTTACTTAACGAAAATGACTTACTTTACTGGAACTCTTAAGACTTGCAGGCAGCCTCACACTATATGCATACGTGAAGCTTAAACAAAACACTAGCACAAAATAAGATCGGGAAGGACCGAACACACTAACGAGACCAAACTAAATTGACAAAGAAATATTTAATAAATCAAAAGGCAAACATGAATACAAAGAAATTACACAAAAGAATGCGACAATCAAAACATTACATTATAACAAATAATAAAAGTTACGCTTACTTTTACGTTACATACTGCAAATCATTTACAAACTTAGCCCCTCAATTCCCAGGTAAAACCTAAGGAACAACAAATCTTAAACTAAAAATTTGATAAGCAAAGTTAAATTTTACACATGCAACAAGATACAAAATATTCACTTAAATTGGCTACAACTATAGTCTGAACACAAATGATCTTTACTTGAGCACAAAATTACTGAGAGAAGCTGGTCAATTCTGGTTGGCTGCGGTCTTCAAACTTTACAATGTGAATATTAGATCCGCCCAAGGCGAGATTCACAAAGCCTTCACCTTACTGCTGGACAAAACAGATTGGCCAAACACTGGTTACTACTTTACAAATTGTAAACAAAATAATTGAACTATATTTAAAAGGCATGCCTGATGTTGGTACTTAAACGATAAACCAGGGAGTAACGTGACGGACGTGAGACTGGGAAGAGCTACGATGTTCTTTCTTCCAAGACGGGTGCAAAACAATGAAGAATAATCCAGAGGCTGTGGGTTTTCTGAATCCTAATTAAGGAAATTGCGTGGAACGGTACTTCACTTTCACTAAAACGTCTCACACAAAACTCTCTTTCAGGAAGTATATGACACTCTTTTGGTGAATCCGACTAAGTCGTAAATGTGATCCTCCACGAGGATCACCGATAATAGAGACCTTTCCGGTGATTTAACGACCCAAGCTGGAATCGATAAACTCGCACCACGTCTTAAAAGACGTCCGCCATGATCGAAAAGTTGTCACGTACTAAGGAAGGGGGGTAGAACATTACAAGACGCTGATTTAGCGTACCACATGAACAGTCGGGGCTTCCCCGAATTAACAATGAGGAAATAAAGCGAATCAAATTACATTACCATATTTGGTCATGCATTTAGGAATGTCTCCGAATTATTAACAAGGAATATACTGCACAAAATAGTACATCACCATTTAGAAGAATTATGTTGCAGTCGAAAAAGAAATGTGCTGAATTGGTATTACCTTGGATGCCATACTGATATGAATTTAAACTGTAGCAAAAATAACCTAACAAAGCACGAGATTAACATTAAAAGAACAGGACCGTACTAACGAATTTTACCAAGAATTCAAAATGACGCAAAATTTAAAAGGTAGCACGCAATTGCAAAATCACGTGAAAGATTATCAAGCACCCTTCCGATAAGGACAGTCGGCAACAAACCAGATTTTTACACTGCGATCAATCCTAGACAAATGTTGGGAATTTAACGTCGATTTTACCCAGTTATATGTTGCATATAAACAAATCTACGACAGCATTAACCACAAAAATATCTGGCAGATATTCAGGGATTTTAACATATCAGCTAAATTAATAAGACTGATTAAGGCTACATTCTTCTTCTTTTTCATCGTTTGTTCTTTATAGAAGAGTCGTGATCTCTTGACTTCACTGATCATTTTGGTTTCCTATTCCGTGAACTATTTCTCGCCGTCTGTTTCTGTTTTTTGCATTTATTGAATCTTGATGAACCGTACTGTTGGTGGTATTCTTGACTTGAATTGTTCATCTTCTCGGTGATTTCCCGCGAGCCCTAGTTCCTTCTATTTTTCCTTGTAAAGGGTTTTTCATTTTTAGCGCTCGATCTTTGAAATTAAATAAAACAAGTTGTGTAAGTGATATCGCCATAATTTTATTTTTATTTTAAAGCATATTCGATGACATTATGTTTCAAAAATTATATCAGCCAAATGGCCGCCGCGTCTCCGCTAGGTGGCTCGAATCCTGGAGATCCTCAATGACATTCTCGCATAAAAGTGGCCCAATTTCACCAATGACGCGACTGATGTTGGCCTTTAGGGCGGCAATAACCTGTGGTTTGTCGGCATAGACTAGAGATTTCAAGTAGCCCAACAACAAAAAAATCTAACGGCGTTAAATCACAGGATTTGGGTGGCCAGTAAATAAATTCGATGCAACGCACGGAACGTTTGGCGAACAGAGCACTGATTTTGATGATACATTTTAACAATTTCCACGCATTGTTGAATCGTGTAGCGTTCCATGGTTAACTGCCAAGACTAACTGAACACGCCTCGTAAATATTACAGCTGTGTCACTCTCGGTTTGGTTGTGCGCAGTTGCCAAAGATCGAGTGTGGCTATTGATTATATATTATTGATTTTGATTAGTCTTTCTAGGCCTTCGTTATTTTGTAGAGTAATATGTCCAAAAAACTTCTGTATGTGTTGATTTATTACAGGCATTGTGGTTCTTTAATTTCTTGGAAAATTGAGGCATTAGTCCTTTATACTATCCATGGTATTCGGAGCCTTCTTCACCAGGACCACATTTCAAAGGCGTTAATTATTTTAATGTCTTCAACTTTTATTCCGATTCGTATAGCATAGTCGAGAATGTGAAGGTTTTTATAGGCATCTTTTTGGTGTTCATAATAATGTCGTTGTCTTTCCAGATTCTTTGCATATCACGTGCAGCCTTTCTTGCCATTTCACATCTTCTTCTAATTTCCAGGGACCTGTTTCCTTCGTTGGTGATGAGGGTCCCTAAGTATACTGATTTACTGCTTCGCATCTTCCTATTTGAGCAATTTCTGGTCTATTGTTATTTGCGCCGTCGATGCTCATGGTCTTTGTTTTGCTTGTGTTAATTTCTAGACCATAATTATGGCTTTATAGTCTATCAAGGAGTTCTTTTACTTCTTCTACGTTATTTGCAAATAGGGCGGTGTTATCACCGTATCTTCGATTGTTCATTTTGTGTCCGCCGATGGTAAATCCTTTTTCTCAGTTCTCAAGAGTTATTCCCATTATATATTATAAGATGCTCATTCCATTTAATGCTGTCGAAAACCTTTCGGTAATTGACAAAGTAGACTGATTTGTTGAATTCTCGTGATTTTCAATGATTTTCTTAATGTTTAATATTTGTTCTTGGACCCCCTGCCCTTTACGAAGCCAGCCTGTTCTGATGGCATTTGCCATGATAAGTAAAGGCTACATTACAGGGTACTGATTGCAAATGCAGAGTAGGAAGCGATTACTCTAAGGAGTTTGAAGTTACTCGGGGTGTGCGGCAATTTAATCTAGTACGCCAGACTACCATTACAAAATTACATCTGAATCCTGGAATCCTCTAGAACTGAAGTTCACAACTTTTTGTATATTAAAGATGATGTGGTATTATTAGGAAGAAGTGAGAGAGATATAAGAGAAATATTTATTGTTAGCGGATATAAGACTAAAATCTTCACTACAAGGCGTGGAGATCCCCAAAGGGAAGACGAGGCAATTAAGATGGAGGGTAAATTGTTCAGCAGAGTTAACGAATTTAAATACTTAGGGACAACAATAAACTACGACAGCAACATGATAACCATAATTAAAAACAGAATTGCGACTGGTAATACATGCATGTATGGCCTTATTAGCGTACTAAAATCTAGAAATGTATCTAAAGTGTGCAAACTACGCCTCTATAAAATAGTAATTAGATCAGTACTTGGGTATGCATGTGAGCAGGACCACCTAGAAGTACGGGCCAGCTCATAGTCGTAAAACGTTTGAAAAGTGGAGGGGAAAGCGCCCTACTACGCGAGATGCTGTGACTAGCCCTGGCAGAAATTATCGATATATCGATAATATCGATATTTAATAAAATATCGGAAGACGATATCTAAAACATGAATATCGATGTATCGATAATATCGATAAATATCGATTATTTTCGATAATTTTCAATAATATTGATAATCGATTATTTTAATAATATTGAACACTTCGATAATTTCGGTTAAATCGGCAATATCGATATAGATAATATCATAATTAAATTCTTCTAAAAATATCTAACAGTTTCAATTAATTATAATATAAATAGATTTCTTTGAGAAATCAGGTTTGTTGTATTCTCAAGTTTTACGAAATATTCCCGTTTTCAGGTGTGTAACGTGAATTGATCATTCGTTAGCTTAACAAAAGCTTTGTGCAACCCGCACTTAATTGTGTTTATGCAACAGGTCAGCAAATGAAAACAAAATCAAGCTTTTGAGATTTTTACTTACTGGCTTTAGAGGATTTGTAGAATAAAACAATTTTTCTGTGGCCTGTTTTAGGCAATATATTAGAAATTGCCCTTTTTTACAACAAAAATCAAACTAGTTTTTATATTCTGGAAACAGGCCAATCTAGACATGGGCCTTATTTTAAATCAATCGTTCCAAACGGTAAAAAATGGACAATTGGCCCTTCTTGAACTCCCACAGATCTATCGAAAACCTATTTTATGAAGAATGATTAATTTTGATCTTAGGTTACTTAGGTATTTGTAATTGATCATTGTTTTAGTGACAGTTAACACAAGAATTTAGTAAAGCAGAATAATTTTACACAAAATGATATGAATTAACCCTTATTTACAAAGAGGGATTAGGTTAGTTACAATGTTTCTGTAACTCAAATATTAGAGTCCGAAAAAAAAATTAAGCTATTAAGTTTACTTAAAATTAAGTCTGCTAGTAAAGGTCAATTTGAAATTAAAACGCTGATTTCTGAAATAAATGATGTGCATTTTACTGATGATGAAAATGTTCATATGCAAGCAATTTATGAAGAATTCGACAGGCACATTGACGTCGTTGAAATTACTAAAAATGACCATATGGTTTTAATTTATATAGCAGGATATATAGCTAATAGTTTAAAATCAAAACTTACATGTAGAAATTGTATTAGTTCTTTAACTAGTGACAAAAATTTGGAATATGACTGCAGACCAGAAGCATATTCCTATATAAAAGATTTAGACAGGGGTGGTTTAAAAGTACCAAAAGAATTTTTAGTGCAAATAATTATTATAATGTTTAAAACTTTTAAAGTACTTATTAGTGAAATATACGAAGAACAATTTATTGCTGCTGCAAACCAAAGAAGTCTTTTATGCAAATTAAGTGTAGAGAATTTTGATACAATTAATTTTGAAGATCTTGACAACTGTTTATGTAACAGCAGAAAATCTGTTGTTGATAAAGTAACAATGATATTTTCTAATATATTATTGAATAATTTTGCAAAAAATAAAAATGATGTTCAACATGAGTCGAAAAAAAGAAAATTAAATACGTACAATTTAGCGTAATTAATTAGTTGTTATAGCCTATTAAAATTAATTAAAGGTAGATACTATGTTCTGCATGTGAGTTAAATATTGTTTATTGTTTAGGTACATGTATTTTTTCTATAGTACTTATTTTCACTTAAAATTTTTATTTAATAATGATTCATTAATATTATACTAAATATATGTATCTTTGACGTACGTTTTCGTATTAAAATAAATATAAAATTTAGCATTTTGTTTTATTTACTGATTAACGTAATCCCGAATTAAATAAATATGCAAAAATATGTGACGTTTTATTACACTTCAATATCGTAAATTGATTAAAACATATAAAACATGTATACCGTCTATGCATTTTGTGGGCGTCATCCCCTCCACAGCGCTTCAGCATGAGTCGGCCCGTACTTCTAGGTGGTCCTGATGTGAGTCATAAACCCTTACACAAAGAAATGAAGATTTACCGAACTGTTTCGGAGAAGGGTATTAAGGAAAATCTTTAGGCCTATATATGAAGAAAATGAGAATGAATGGTGAGCAAAAGGATAAACCGTGAATTAGAGCAGCTTCTGCAAGATTAAGACATGGTGGGGTGGATTAAGAGGCAGAAAATATTATGGTTGGGCCACATATGGCGAATACCTACCACGAGAGTAGCCAAAAATGTTTTCACACAAATTCCAGATGGATGCCAAACCAGGGGAAGATCTCTCATAATATGGCGTGATAACGTTACCAGAGAGAATTACGAGTGCATAACTGGACGAACAGAGCGCAGGATGGACAGTGATGGAAGGAAGTTGTCGAAGACGCCAAGGCTCTCCAAGGGCCGTAGTGCTGTGTGTTTGTGTATTGATATAGTGTATCTGGTTATAAAAGTAAGTAAACCTCGAAGTTGATCTTTCACCACTGAGTTTCTGAATTTGATAAATTAATTTTATCTCATAATTATAGTCCTAGTAACTAAAGCATTTCTAAGTAAAACAACAAATTCTGGAAAATGTTCAAGTTCATTAAATGACCATTTTGTTGTATTTCTGACTTCAAATATGAAATTGTATGTATGAAGTATTGAGTTTGGGACTTTGAATTTTGGGATTGGATATCTGAATCGAATTAATTATTCAATGAAGTTTTAATATTTTACATACCTAATAGAAAAGAAAATTTCGAGTGCAATCAAGATTTTAGTTTCGAATATTATCTTTGTTTGAAGATACGACTGGTCTAAAGTCGGAGATAATTTAGGTACCTGCCGACTTTCAATTTGGGAAGAATATTTAAAAAAATAAAATACCAACTAAAAGATTCCTATTTTAAACTAAGTTTTTATGGGTTGGTACAAGGCTCTGGTTGGAATGTAGAATTATCTGTAAAACCATAACGGCGTATTAACACTAAATACGTTTTTCGTCAATCAAGCTGCAATTTTCTACGGAAGACTTCCCAATAAAGTTGGTTGCAGTTAGTCTCTCAAGATGAATTTTTTTCTAAAATCGTAACAGTAAAGAGAAAAGACTTTGGAGTCTTATTAAAATAAAATTGGCCAAAAGTGCTTTTCGTTAAATTATTAGAGGAAGCTCAACTGTCTATTGGATCACTTCATTTTAAATTTAATCAGCATATTCCTTACATACTTATTTATAGATTGAAAATTTAACTAGAAAGAGGCCGGCAGCACGACAGAGTGAGAGTGCACGTAATACTGAAATGTAGAAAGCTAAGCAAGAGCATGCTTGGCTAGAAATTGGATGGGTGACCGCTCTGCGGCTCGGTACGTCCGGCTCCCTCGACACTGTAAAGGTATAAGAGGGTAAATGAGAAAGCAAGAAAGAACTAGAATGGGCTGCGTTCATTCTCATAATTGTAATACTTTACATTGTGTTAATAAAATACTAAGCACTGAAGTCCTTAATTACTTGAATTGCGAATAAATTTATTTTATTTTCAGAAAATTTTCAACAGTAATTACATAAGTGGTGATAATTTTTTGATAATTTTAACTAGATGCACGAATCTTTATTGCTATGGAATTTCCTAATAGCAATAAAGATGAGTGCTAATCTAGTTAAAATTATCAAAAAAAATTATTACCACGAATGTAATTCGGCGTGATTATTTTTTAAACTATTACACAATGATGACAGTCTTGACGTTTGTCAAAGTCAAAGCTAACTTTTTTATGCATTTATTTAAACAAAGATCCAATCACAGAGCAGGTATTTCTCCGTGATCCAATGAAACAACGTGAAAAAATTATCGCTGTGGTCAGCTACTAGCTAATTATCAGTGTAATTATGATGCTATTGGTCGATTTGAATTTTTTTCCATTATGATTGGCTGACAGGACTGTTTAAAAAATAATCATTAAAATTAAAAAAAAATAATTGCCGGCTCAACAAATCTAGTATTCTAGTTGCACAAGTAAAAATTGTAAAATTAGAAACAGATATTTTAAGATAAAATATTATTTCCTTCATTCCGCACTCTTTATCTTAGTCTAAAAGAGGAATAAACTGAAAGCATTTATAGAACTGAACCGTTGAACAATTAATAGATGGAAATAAAATCGCCTACGGTTATCTGAAGGGATACTGCAATATTCAAAACTAGAATTTGTACTTTTATACTTAAATTTACTGTTTTGAAGGTAATATTGAGATTTAAAGATTAAATTTAAAGGTTTAATTCTCAAGTTTTGTGTTTAAAGTTACGTACAATCTAAAATGCCACAAAAATAGCTTTCAGTAGGTACTTAGAAGATTAAATCATTAAACAATTAAAGGATGCTTTTTGAGTATTGCTACCAAAAAACTTTATGAAAAATAAATTATTGGTTTACAAAAAAGCTAAAAAAAAAAATACGAATTTATAAAGTTATATAACTGGAAGAGTGATTTTCATTAAACTTTGAAATTTTTTCGATCCAGAAGAAAATATATTTTCTAGGAAATAAGGTCACGTAGTCACGTAGAAAATTAAATAAGTGAAAATGAAGACTCCATCCGTATAACTGCATCATTTTTATTGAATTTTTATCGAATGGAATGCGAATAAATTTTTTCGTAGGTATTCAAATTTGATAACAACTAAAAAAGAGCCCTTTGCCCTTAAAACCTCCTTTTTATGGAAATTCAAATATATTATAAAATTACTTTTTCCATTTCTAAAAATTGGGTTATAGTGTAACGAAATACTATCAAGTTTTTATCGAATTTTTTATAGAGTCGAACGTCAGTAACTGAAATTTAATAAAAAGCAAAATATGTGTTAACTCTTGCTCTTACGGGTTTTCTATTTGAAATTTAAATTTGTTATGCAACATTACATTATGTTACATTTTTAAAAATAGAGCTTAGAATGTAGGGAAATATTTTAATGATTTAAGCTTCTTCTAAATTTGGCTTTTTATTTGTTATCCTTTATGTCTGCTTAATAATAAGTTACATTTACTTTTATTTTATTTTATTTTATTAAGTTACATTATAGGATGCCTGGTGGCCAAGGAACTACAAAGGCGCAAATTTCCCCCACTTCGACCCAGACAAATCTCACAATCAGTTCAACCAGGCATATCATACGCTCAAAAAACAGCTGACAGAAACCAACAACTAGAACAAGTAGACGCCCTACAAGAATCACAAAATTGGAATCAACAAACAGAAAACAAAATCGAAACAATGATGATGAAGTTAATGCAGTGAATAGACACCATGCTCAGTCTGCTCACTACCATGATTTCTAAATCACCGTAATGGCTCAGTTTCTAAATATTGTACTTTGGAATGCCAATGGTCTGGCCCAACATAGCCAAGAAGTTAAAATATTTTTAATAAACAACGACATCGATATCATGCTTATTTCCGAAACCCATTTTACACAAAAATCCTACATGAAAATACCAAAATATTCCATTTACTTAACAAATCATCCTGACGGCACAGCTCATGGCGGCACAGCAATAATTGTAAAAACCTCTATCAAACATTTTATGAGTCATCAATATCAATATGATCATCTACAGACTACGTGCATTCTAGTGGAGGAAGTCAACAGAAACATAACATTCGCTGCGGTATATTGCCCTCCAAAGCACACGATTAAGAAAGAAAGGTTCGAACAGTATTTCAACACTCTCGGGAAACGCTTTATCTCTGGTGGAGACTACATGCAAAAAATCAGCAATGGGGATTAAGATTATCCCTACCGCGAGGTAGAGAACTACTTAAAGCTATCAACGAGAATAACCTTAGCTTTACATCAACTGGTGAACCTACCTATTGGCCTTCCGATCCTCAGAAAATTCCTGACTTATTGGACTTTTGCGTTACAAAGGGAATAGGAGCAGGTAACATAAAATCAACATCATGTTTCGACTTATCTTCGGACCACTCTCCTGTAATTATTACATACAGCAGTCAAGCACTGAAAACAACAAAAGCCATTAGAATTTACAACAGAAACACAAACTGGAATTTAGATATAAAGAATTCATTGACGATAAAGTCCAATTAAATATACCTCTAAAATTAGAAAACGATATTTACAATGCCGTGGAAAATCTCAATCAAGCAATACAAACTTCTGCTAGAGACGCTACTCCAAATCATGAGAAACAACAAGATACTGAAGTCTGCTCTGCATTGGTTAAACAGAAAATATTTGAAAAAAGAAGACTCAAGAAAATATGGCAGAACACCAAACATCCAGAAACTAAAACTAAATTTAACAAAGCAGATCAAGAACTGAAATCTCTTCTGTATAAACTCAAAAATCAAGCAGTACAAGAATACTTATCCGGGCTCTCTGGAACAGAAGATACTAATAATAATTATTCTTTATGGAGAGCTACCAAAAAGTTAAAACGCCCACAAACTACAATTCCACCCATCAGACTGTTAAATGGGAAATGGGCAAGAAGTTCTAGGGAGAAGGCAGGCGCCTTTGCCAATCACTTACTACAAGTTTTTCAACCTTTTCCTCGGACTTGTTCATTAGAAGAAGAAAGAAGCATTCATGAACTTGTTGAAAGAGACACCGAATCAACAGCAACCATCAAACCGTTTAAAGTAACTGAAGTTGAAACAATAATAAAAAGGCTAAGACTAAATAAAGCTCCAGGACACGACATAATTACGGCCAAGTCTCTAAAAGAACTACCTGAAAAAGGACTGAAGATCATTACATATATATTTAACGCTATTCTAAGGTCAGGTTCCTTCCCACAACAATGGAAAATAGCTCAAATCATCTTAATTCCAAAACCTGGAAAGAATCCCGAAGAAACTTCGTCATACAGACCCATCAGTCTCCTTCCCGTCGTAGTTAAAGTATTCGAAAAACTAGTTTTAAAAAGAATGAAACCAACCCTCGAAGCTAAAAATCAATTACCCGATCATCAATTCGGATTCAGAGAAGGACATGCTACCATCGAACAGGTCCACAGAATTGTCACAAGAATCAACCACGACCTGCAGCTAAAGAAGTACTGTTCGGCGGTCTTCTTAGACATCATTGGATTGCAATATAAAATCAAAAAGGAACTACCAGCCTTCTACAAAATTTTGAAGTCGTACTTAGAAGAAAGACGCTTTCAGGTGAAATTCCAAGAAGAACTGTCACAACTCCATCCAATTGGGTCAGGTGTCCCGCAGGGCAGTATTCTCGGACCTGTGCTGTATCTAACATATACCGCAGACCTTTCAACAAGGCAGACACTAGTAGCAACCTACTACCGTGTTAGCTTCGCATGTGGATCCAAACACGGCCTCTCAAATCCTGCAAAGGACCCTACAAAAAATTTAAGATTGGTTAAAGATATGGCGCATACAAGCAAATGAAAACAAATCCGTCCATGTTACTTTTATTTTGCGTCGAGAAACGTGTACTCCGGTTACCCTAAATGGAAGTCCGATTCCCCAGCAAGACAGCGTTAAATATTTAGGAATTCATTTAGACAGAAGACTTACCTAGAAGACTCATATATGGAAAAAGAGGGCACAACTTGGAATAAAGTTTCGATAATTGTATTGGTTAATAGGCAGGAATTCTCAACTTACAACGAATAATAAGCTTCTACTTTATAAGTGCATCATTAAACCTATTTGGACGTACGGTATCCAGCTCTGGGGGACGGCCAGCAATTCCAATCTCGAGATTCTTCAGAGATTTCAAAATAAAGTCTTAAGAACAGTTATCAACGCACCTTGGTACGTACCAAACTGGCTAATCCAACAAGATTTTGACTTGCCGTCCATCAGAGAAGAAATTAAAACCTTCAGCATAAGATACCAGGACAGACTTCGAGTGCACACCAATCAACTAGCAGCAAACCTGCTAGTACGATCAAACATGTCACGTCTAAGAAGATCTGAACTGATAGATCTTCGAACCGGATTCAATTAGTAATTTTTACATGTTACTTTGCATATTGAAAATATTTAGTATATTAGTATATTAGTTAGAGTTAGAGTTAGAAAATTAGGTTAGAAAATTAAGTAATATTAAGTAATCTTTGGAAAGAGTGTTTTCATTGGAAAGCATGTCATTATACCTTTGTTAAATCATTTAGTGAATGTTACTCTTGTAATAGATTGTAAATACTCTTGGAAATATAATTAAAAAAAAGTTACATTATTACTATATTGTCTACAAGGAAAATAGTTCTCAGTTTTAAATTCATAGTATATACACAATATCGACAATCATTTTCCTAAAGTTATGCAAGCAATTTCGTTAAAATTATATTAAAATTTACCATGAACACTAAACAGCCCGAAACTTACTTAATATTAAATTCTCTTCTAAATTACTCTATAATTTAGTAAATTAATAGATGGTATACAACAAACCTTTTTTGTTTAAGGGAATTGACTCCTGTTTTGACTTTAATTTAATTTGAATTTTAAGTTACGGCAATTTTTATCACACTAGCAATTTACTTTTATAATTTTTAATGAGATGCGTCATATAAAAAGCTTATTTTCGTATTTTCATCATAATAGGAACTTGTTTCATAAATTAGGCACTGCAAATAACTTTTATGGACTGTCGTAAAAGTGTTATTGTAATTTTATAATTGACAATGAATAATAAATTCTTAGGTAACGGTAATTTATAAATAGAAATTAAAATAACAATTCAGGCATTTATACAACAGTTATAAATAATTGGCTGAGAACGAGACCATTTTTATTAGTTTCTTTGGGTTAATTTCAAATCAGTACAAGCAAAAAAAATATTTTCTTATCTGAGAATAAATAAATTAATAATTAGAGTAGGCTGTGATTTTTATTATTTTACATACTTGATAATAGGTACTTTGATATATGGAGAAAATCGGCTTTATAGTTTTCTGTGGACCAGGCGTAGAGGTAACCTCAAACCTGCCATGTTAATTAATACTAACTGCTTAACAATCATTACGGTGCACTGAAACTACATATTTATTTGATCTCAGTCTTTTATTACCTTGCTAATAGAAATTTGCTCATTTTAATATTTATTTTCAGAGTTTTTTTAACAATATTTGCAATCTGTTCTAAAATATACAATAAGCAAATCTGATAACAATTATTCATACATACATTAGCACATGTAGGAGTAGTCGCCCATCGGCAGCCCTCCGTATAGGCTTATCCTACTAAGTAATGCTGGTTATTAATACATTATACATTTTTGTTAAGATTTATAACTGTTTAATTTACACAAAAATTTTAGAAACGGTAAGGTAAGTCTAGCGGAACATACCCTCTTTAACCTTCGCACTGGCACACTATTATCGAGTAGAATAATTGCCAGGAGATTGGGATGATGTTCCAATTTGTTTATAATATATTTAGCACTGTACCTCGTCACGTCTTCTTGAACTGATAACACTTTGAATTCATTACGTATTTCACTATTAGGTACAGGGGCGGACTGGGCCGCCGGGAGTCCGGGAACTTTCCCGGTGGGCCGGTAGTACTGAGGCCGGTCAATATTATCAGAAATTGTTCCTATGGTTTTGACTGCAGGTAAATCGTTTACTGACCCGCACCCGGCGACTTCAAAGACCTGTTCGCCGTATTTATTTATTATTGTTTCCCTAATTATCTCTTTATTATGTTTCATGCCGATGCCGCTGATATTATTTGTTTGGTATCTACTTTAATACAATTGCTACATTGAAGGTGCGTCGTGCATTTATTTATTAGTTTTCTTTATAAGGTTTAGTCATTGACGTAGTATTACGAAGTAGCCACAGCGCGCTTTATCCTGTTCCACAGTTTGTTAGTCATATTTTGACAGCCTAATTATTAGGGCGGCCCATAAAAATGTCGTTTTTATGGAGCTCTTTTACTCGCGTTTGAAAAACATTAAATGTGCTGTTGTTATACACCATTAGAAACTAGTCAAGTAGGCGAATATCTCCGCCTGATTTAGTTTTGTTATTCTTTTGTTTCTAAGCTACAACCAACGTCAGAATGGCAGACTAAAAAGTGCGAAATTTTGATAATTTTGCGTCATCATTAGAAACAAAACGTTCCTGCAACCGCCGCAGTTAAAAAAATATGTGAAGTGGAAGGAGAGGGAGTAGTGAACACTCGCTCGGCACGTTGCGTTGGTTCAAAAAATTTAATGAAGGAGATACAAGTCGCAAGAGGAAACAAGGTTATGGTCGGCTTAATTTGTTGAGTAACAACGAACTGCGAGACGCTGTTGAAATTAATCCGTATACAAGTACTCGTTAGTTGTCAGCAGAACTTGGTTAATTCAAAGAAATCATACGGCGGCATTTACATTAAATTGAAAAGACCAATAGACGCTGCAGAGAAGTTCCACATGAATTGACACCAGCAATGGCAGAAAGACGAGTTGAGGTCTGCAATCGGCTGCTTTCAAATCCTTGGGATGAACGTTTTTTTAAACGGATCATTACTTGCGACGAGAAATGGATATATTTTAATAATCCTAACAAAGAAATTCGATGGATTACCATCAGACAACCTGCGTTACCTGTCCCAAAACGAGAAAGGACAAAGGTCATGTTGTGTGTATGGTGGAATTTTCAAAGCCCTATTCACTTTAAGTTGGTTCCTGATGGAAGAACCTTTGACGCCAACCTTTATAGTTAGCAGGGGGCGCGCAATTCTACAGCAAGATAACGCCAGACCCCATACTGCTATTGAAACTCGGCAGAAAATCAGAGAGTTGGATTTAGAGCTTCTACCTCATCCAGCTTATAGTCAAGACCTTGCACCTTCAGATTACCACTTATTCCGATCGATGGCACACTTCCTGCGTGGAAGAAATTTTACAAGAGTTGATGAAGCTGAAGCTGCATGCCGACAATTCTTTACCACGAAATGGTACCGTCGCGGTATTGAGTTTCTTGCAGAAAGATGGCGAAAGACATTGCTTCATAATGGTCTATACTTTAGTGAATAAGAGTTGATGTTTGTGGTTTTATTATTAAATAAAGTTTTCCACAAAAAAACGACATTTTTTATGAAGCCATCCTAATAATAGTGAGAGGAGGCCGGTCACTGCCAAATTTCCCGGGCCGGTTAAATTTGCCAGTCCGCCACTGATTAGGTATGTAGTAGGGTGTATTCGTCATAACCCGGTGCCCCACAACTGGATTCCGTAGCACCATTGGTTTCAGGGCAACTTTGTAATTTATTAACCAGACAAAGTTTAGACGTACATGCTATTCATCAGTAATAGTTTTTGAATTTAAATCCAAGTTGTTTTCACTTAATCCACATATGATTTGTCCATATCATGTCCTTATCTAGATGCTAGTGGGCTGTTATGGAAAGCTAGGAGCGGTGGTCGTGCTTGCGTCAGTTGGGAGATCTGCGGTGTACAGCAAATAAAAGGCTGGGCCCATAACGCTCCCTTGAGGCACTCCTGACTGGATGGAGTACAGGTCTGTTACTCCTCTCTCGTATCTCACATGAGAGAATCTTTTTTCTCTAGGTGGGATTTAAGTAGTAGGTGAAAAGGGTAAGGTAGATTCCGAAAAAGAACGAAGTAAAAACTCTATGGGCAAATTTGGTTTGTACGATAGTAACGAGTGAGGCCATATGTTAGTAGACTTCTTTCAGCAACACGATCTGTACATTATGAATAGGTAGCCTTTTTAAGAAAAAGCCGCAGTGACGTGGGTAAGCTCTGCCCGGGAGGTCAAACAATGAAATAGGCTTTGCAATCGCCAACAAAAAGAATGTAATCAAAGACGTTACCTTCATTAAGTCCATCTCGACAGGAAGCGATCACAAACTTGTGAGAGCGGACGTAAAAATAAATTTGATAAACGAGAGATCACCAATTATACGCTACTAAATGGATACCTTCCGTAAATACCGAAGAATTCGAAATCACCCTTGAAACCATATTGGGAACAAGTATTGTAAATGAAACAGATATTGAAACACTAATCACAACAACCACAAAGTCAATAAAAGAAGCGGAAAAAAATGCACTGCCCAAAAAGAAACAAAGGGGAGAAAAACTTAGCCAAAGTCAAAAAACAAAGGATTTCACAGCTGAGCGAAAACTAATCAGAAGAAATACCTACCAATACACGCCCAGACAAACATAAATATCTAAATAAAACCATAGCAAAAGAAATTAGGGAAGATCTAAGAAAATTTAACACAAAATATCAAAAGCTTTCAGCGGCGAGGTACGAAATTTTTAAGCTTAGGAAAAGAGATCGAGACATTAGAAATAGACAAGAACTCCTACCCATAACAGAAGAATTCTCTAAGGAGTAATACAGAAGCAGGCAAGGAAACGGATTGCAACCACGAGAAAAATTGGTGATGAACCAGAGCTCCAAAGCAGTGGCAGACATAACATAGGCAGCAATTAGAATTAGGATAAACCTAAGGGAAATGAAAAACGGCAAAGCTCCCGGCGAAGACGAGGTGGTGATAGACTATAATAATAATAGGAGGAAATATGTATATTATTGGAGAAAATATCCCAGCTATTCAACAAGTGTTTGCATAATACCACCACTCTTCAGGCTTGGAACAACGCTATTATGATCCTTATTCATAAAAAAGGAGACATATCAGACATAGCGAAATATAGACCGATCTCTCTCCTCTCTCATCTGTACAAGCTGTTTATGAAAATAATAGCTAAACGTTTAAACAACAAATTGGATTTCTAGTTATTAGCCTCGCGAGCAGGATGGGTTCCGAAAAGGCTTCAGTTCAAACTATCACTTCTTGATGTTGAAGAGCCTGATTGAAAAACTCATTGAGTACAATAATCCTTTGATATTAATATTTATGGACTTTAGAAAGGCATTTAACAGCGTCGAACTTCCAGCAATACTAGCAACCTTAAAACAGTGCAGAATTGATTACCAAACTTATGCAACATATATGCAGCAAAGATACAACCACTATATAAAACACCACGAAATAACTAAAACATTCAAAATCGAAAGAGCAATCCGGCAAGGGAATAATATTCCCCAAAATTATTCACGGCCACCTTAGAATATGAGTTTACATCTTTAAAGTGGGATAATATTGGAATTGACATACATGGCGAGTATCTAAATCATCTAAGATTTGCGGATGATATAGTACTGATAGCTGAAAAATGACTGGGAAGTTGAATGAGGTTATAAAGAGAATCGGTTTACAAATAAACATGGGCAAGACCAAGTTCATGACCAATCTTGTGCCAGCTAGGAGAATCAGCATCTCGGGACAAACCATAGATCAGGTCTACGATTACAAATACTAGGGACACGAAATCAGAATGGATGAGACAACCAAATCTGCAAAATCCAAAGACGAGTAGGCCTAGGTTGGGCTGTGATACATTCAAAAACAAAGAAATACCTATCTGTTTGAAACGGAGAGTATTTCAGCAGTGTGTGGCGTTAGTGATCGCTTAAGGTGCTGAAATGCTGACTCGCACCAAAAAGACAACACAAAAGCTGAAAGTAGAGCAACTTGCAATGGAGAGAGCCATGCTAGATATCACAAGGCTGGACAGGACCCCTAACAACATTATATGTCAAAGAACAGCCTACTGAAAAACATTGTAGAGCGTATCACGGAACTGAAGTGGAGGTGGGTTGCATACGTTGCTCGCTTCAAAGACAACAGATGGACTAAGCGAATAGTTGAGTGGCGTCTCAGACAAGATAAACGAAGCAGAGGTAGACCCCCGAGCCCCTGGATGGATGATTTGAAAAGGCTGGCCCCTAATTGGATAGCTACAGCACAACAGAGAGAAAATTGGAAAGCATTAAAGGAGGTCTATGTCCAGCAGTGGACTACAGAGGCTGGATGAGATGAGATGAGAGACTCCTTTTTATTCGGTATATACTTTATCAAAAATCTGGTTAATGTTGACGAATGCGGCAGTGCAATAGCGTCTTTATTCAAACATTCTATTAATAACCTCAACAACACGATGTACCTGTTCGATTGTTGAATGTTTAAACAACTTTTAAATGATATACAGGAGGCCGATGGGCATATAAGACGTAGTGGTTTCCCCGGTTTGTGTGTGGGGATTATTTGAGCGATCTTCGACTGCACAGGTAGGTTCCTGTTCTTCATATAGCATTGAAGATATGTTACAAGTTATCATAATTGTGTTTTTCTGGAGTAGTTCCTTAATAAGTTAGCCTGTGATGAGTTCATACCCACGTGCTTTTCTGCTGTTAAGGTTGTTGGTGATTATATCTTTCACTTCACCCCCTAGTGAATGGTTTAATGGGTAGAGATAGCTGGTAAGGAGCGCTTAAGTAGTCATAGATTTCTAAGTCATTTTGTGCCTGATTTGTTGGTAATAGTTGAAATACTGTTTGCAAGTATCTGGAAAATGTTTCTACTTTTTCACTGCGATCTTTACCCATGACCAGTCTTCTTTGCGAATCGGTGGTACTGATTTGCTGTTTAGGCTGACTTAATCGTCTGGTCGCCTTCCAGAAAGAATATTCGGTGTCTAGATTTGCAGTTAATCCTTCTACATATTCCTATAATGATTCATCATTTTTTAGTGATCGAAATAGCTCTTTCAATTCCGTATCCGCTTGGTTGTACCTACGTTTATCATCAGGAGATCTACTGTCGTGCCAAATTCTTCTTAATCGTCTTTTTTTCGCGGCCTTTTCCTTTATGATTATGGAACACTCTCAATTTATCTTTTTTTTATATGTCTGTATGGTCTGTGCCAGCTTTTCAGCCGCTTCTTCTATGTTGTCTGGTTTTCTATTTTATTTGTAATGAAATATTGAGAATTAATTTCTCTTCTATCTTCTATTATCTCCTGGTAACAGTCCCAATATGTTCGATGGTTAAAGAGTTTGGGAGTTTTTTCTTTGTATATAACATTTGCATACAATTGCGTTTACTGGGGTATAGTCAGATGAGAAGTCAACGGATTTTTTTTTTTAATTTAAAGTGTATTGGAGATCTTCGCCGTGTTGGTCGGTTTCAGAGATTTAAAAGCACATTAGACAACCAAGCAAAACGTTTCAAATGGTGAAGTTATAAATCGAGTTTATAGATATATAACCTCAAATTTTCAATTTTAAAAGGAATTGAAAGATATTCATAAAAGTACTAAGCTGAAACAGCTACAAAGGAATCAGCTAAGGTAGCCTAAATACAACCCTGAACTTTCGCTTGTGAAATCATTACTTTTAATTCCTTTCGAGTAAATCATCCACCTTAAACCTTATTTCAATGGAAAAAATCCGTGATCACACGTGTGATCAACATTTAGTGGCTTGGTATTTATCCAGGTGAATTAATAACTAATGATGTATAAAATTTAAAACTGACCGTTCCTTTGATAACTGGGTTGAGAAAAATAAGGACCTTGATAATGAACTCCGTTTCCCCATTTAATTCACTTCGCGGATGGATGTTAACAGTTTGTGTTTCTGATTGATGTTGTTATGCTATGTGGAGTTTCTGCTCTGTAATTATTGCTGAATTTCGAAATGATATACTTGGGCCTTGTTTGAATTTATGCCCACCGATTTGTGCGATTTTGATGCTTGAATTAAGTTTGATAAATACCGCCTCCGGTATTTTAATCAGCCAACTACTGAATAGTTCATTTCCCCCACTACATTGTTGGAAAAATGTAAGCTTTATAAATTGTTTATTTTAAAATTATTACCAACTTTTGAATTTGTTAACTTTAATTAATGAATAACTATTGCCTTCAAAGGCTTTGTCATTTGTTAGACCAATTTAATTATTTTAAATGCTAAAGTAAATTTTGAAGTACATATACGTTTTAATTAAATTAATTTGTTTAATTTATTATACATGTCTTCTCTGAACACCTTCTGATATTTTGAAAATTTTCAACTAAACTGATTTTTAGTGTGTACAAATTGAAAAGCTCTTATCGAACGATTTATTATACCAAAGAGTATAAATTGAAATTCAACAGCAAATACCTTAGAAACGGATAACTTTAGTGACATTTAAATAGTATACCTTTTTTGCATAAAAAAGGTGAGGCAGTTGTTTTTTCGATTAAATCAGCTACAACTTTAAGTAAAAAAAGTATTCGGTGTAGCAAAAATAAGGTTCCTTTAAAAGCTACATTAAAATTGAGGATGGATTATTGTTTCCCGTCCCAAAAAACGCAGTTTCCCAAATTTTCATATGAATATTTTAAAAACTTTTAAATTAGAGAAAAAAATAAAAATAAAAATTTCGACTTTGACACCTTTTATATCCCTAAATATTAACTTTTGGACTAAGGTAATTTTCGTAATATTTTCGCCTCACGATCTACTGTTGGTCTGTGTCCCATTACTTATGGACCACCCTGTAGATCCATTTAATAAATTTCTAGATACCTTCGAATACTTTCAAACATATTAAATTAAATTGACGCAGACTGATCAGGGGTGGAGGGAGCAGAACCAGTAATGATAGCTATAGCATCCCGTGTATTTGTGGTTTAGTGCACATTGGAGAAACTGGTCGCTCATTGCACACACTTATCTGTGAACACAAACGTTGCTTGAAATTAGGTTTTCTGTCACATTCAACTGTTGCTGAACATCATCACGACACTGTCCATAAAATATTGTTTGACAAATCTTCGATCATTGCCAATGCCCCGTATTTATTCAACAGGAAAATCCGTGAGGCCATTGAAATCATCAAGACCCCCAATAACTTGAATCGTGACACTGTCCGATATATGGAAGTCCGCTATCATTACTGGTTCCGCTCCCTCCACCCCTGACCAATCGTCGTCAAAGTCCGATACGCCTGGCCGGATACAGCCGGTATAAAGTCGCTGCCTTTTCTGTTTCTCTTCAGACCGAGCTGCGTGGCTGAGTGCATTTCTATCCTTTTACGACGCGTACTATTCGGGAGGTAGCGGGTTCGAACCCCACTGCCGACTGCCTTGAATCGGGTTTTTGGGTGGTTTTCCCGATTCAACAGAGTTAACCATCTCTGAGGTAAATAAATACCAGGGCATATAATTTTCCACCTATACATCTTTCATCCTAGTTTTTTCCATATCCTAGTTCAACTCATCCTTATATGTATATGTATATTTATGTTTATACATATAATCCGTGGCCGAAGAGGAGTTCTGCCCTCCTATAGCGGCCGGCCACCCATCTCTCCGTGTAGAATGAAATAACGTTGAACTTCCTTTTTCTCTTCAGAAGGGTTTCGCCTCTGGCTTGGTTGACAAATTGAGTTACCGTTACCCTTCTGCCTCTTAGTAAAAGAGTTTCGCCTCTGGCGTGGTTGACACGTTGAGTTACCGTGCTCTTTTAGTGCCCCCTTTTCCACTAGAAGAAGCTCCTTAAAAAAGTGGCCGAAACGTTGGGTTCTTCTGTCTCAACAATGACACGGTTCCAATTCGGAAAACGTTTTGTTAATAATTTCACTAATTTGTTATTTAAACTTTAAGATTTAATTTCACTTCGTAAAATATTAACCTAAATTTCACGTTTTCGGTGTAGAGAAATTGAAAAACCCAGACAAAACTAAAAATTTTGACTTTTGATGGCACATTATAAAACGGCTTGAAAATAAAAATAGTTTTCAAAAAGAGGATGGAAAATATTTGTTATTTATTATCCAGAATTTATTTCCACTTAGTAAACTTTGTATCCCTTTTGATGTTTTGATATTAATCTGATTTGTACATTTTCGTCATCAATAGATTGCAAAACCCAGAAAATACTGAAAAATTTGATTTTAGAAAACGGACTCTTATAAAACAATCTCCAAATTAATAAATTTCAGAAATCATATTTTAAAAAGGATGGAAAATATTTAATTTGTTTTTATTCCAAAATCTATTCCTACAGAATTTTGAATACCTTTCGATATTTCGAACATTTTTAATCAGAATTGCACAGTTTCAGCGTGAACATACTGAAAAGCTCAAAAAGTCCTAAAATATTTATTAAAAGTAAGCTCTTATTAAAAATTATTTCAAGACGTTGGAAAGTACTTTTGCTAAATTAACGAATCATTAAAGTTGACAAACGGGCATCAATTTTTGTTTACTATTGTGTTATTTACCATATGAAGTTGAAATTTCAATCATTTTGACAAATGGTTAATTTAACCAAACCGTTAATCATGTTTGTGCAAACACGCCCTTAATTTGTTATTTATGTTCCTAGATTTATTTCCCATTCGTAAAATCTTAAATGACATCTGATATTGTGAAAAATAGCAACCTGAAATGCACATTTTCAGTGTAAATAAACTGAAAAACCCAGAAAGAACCCAAAAATTTGATACTGAAGTCTTATCAATGTTTCTCTAATAAATAATCTTGGTTAATAATACTACAACAGTTAGTTGACGGTCATAAAAAAGATACCGAAAGACATTAATTAACCCCTATGTGCTGTGCACCTAAATATTAATATTTTGAGACTTATTTAATACTTTCAGCAAATTGCAGTCGTTTTTAAAATATTCCGACTTTGAGGCAAGTATCTTCAATCTATAAAATAATCTTAATCCTATGTAGGCATTCCTTTAGATTTTATATTTGCAAGAAATTCTTTGATTTATTTATGCCAATGATTTAAAACAGTAGTTTGGGAAAAATTCTTTATCATATAAAGTAATAAAAATCTATCCAACTTATACCTAAATCTGTAAAAAAAACGATTTGAATTTTAAAATTTGCTTGTACGTGGTTTACTTCAGGAGGAACTGTTTTATGTGATTTAACTTTTTATTTTTTGATAATTGTTCTAATAAATAAAATATTGATGAAATGAATCAATGTTCTTTTAGAAAGTAAATCCTGTAATACTCGTACTAGTTCCGTCGCAATAGGAAATCAAATGATACAATGCAAATTGCGGATGCGCTCTCTTTGTAATAGAATCTGTATTAAATTTTTTGTTCAATTATACAATGAAATCTTCCTGTTAGGTTTTCGAAAATGGGGAATTTAATTGGGAATTACTCGTGTATGTTGACTTCAGTACGTTGTTATGCTTAACTTTGTGTTAGAAGCTTTTCCATTCCCTGATTAATAAATATCATCTATAATCCATTCAGAAAACTCCCGTGCGTTTACGCTGTCAAATGAAAATTTGGGGGTGTACTTTATGTACAGAACCTATCAACATTTTTAGTGAATGTACTTAACGTCAAACTGAAATGTAAGGTTATGATAAATCATTTGTCATTTTCGTAAAATTAAGTAGAACAAGGTAAAAATGGGTTTATTAATAATACAAGTATGATAATAAACTTCGTTGGTGCTTCTGTTCATCCATTTCTCTAAAGATTATGAATTATAAAACGCAACTTGAATAATAAATAATTTAAGTGTCAAAGTGAAAACAAAAAAAAACAAAAGCATTAAATTTAAATTTAAAGGTGCGCCAATCTCAAATCTAAAAGTTTTTAATAGTCTAATAGGAATTTTCATATTAACCAACACATGGTGACTTTTATGTCACAGGAGTTTTCTGAATGGATTATAAAATAATGGCTTTGTAATTTTTATTAACTCTGTTGCAAATATTTGAAGCCTAAAGTTATCGAGAAAACTGATACTTAAACTGTATAGTAGAGAGTATAGGACATAAAGCTGATTAAAATATAATTTTAAAAAAACGGAACAAGGAACAAGTATTAAGGAACGTGTTCGAAATACAGAACATATTTTGTAGACAGATTAATATAAAATCTTCAAATTCCAATAAAGAAATCTAAAACTTTAAAATAAATGTACAGAAAAGTTAAAACGTCCCACGACAAATGTAATTATTCAAATTCATTTACTCGTCTGGCAAATCTGGAATTCCAACTCAAATTACAAGAAGTCAAGAATTCAGAATTTAAGTTGAGTGTCTAAAATTAACATTCAAGTAATGTTAGAACCTTTTTGTAGAAAAAGGCTGCAAAATGTAGAAATTGTTGTTGCTACTGCACAAGCAGAAAACTATCTGTGTTAAAAAATTTATGAATTAGAAAATAATCCTTCCGTTCTGTTGTTAATTAGAAAAGAGTTAACATGATTGCACATTGAACCTTAAATAAACGTAAAAATAATATTGCTGCGGCACTTTTGTTACTTTATTCATTTAACATATCTGCGCTTTTGTATAACAAATAAACCAGGCATAAAACAAAAAAAAAAACAAATAATTATAAAATCGCCTGTAGCCGAAATTATTCAGAGCATAGAAGCTCTGAAACAAAATATATTAGTAATAAATAGAAAATAAGGACAAAGGTTTATAATAATCCGTATCCGTAAATATTGCTGAGTTCAATGTTACTTGTAATAAACTGAACTTTTTGGAAATATTTATTAAAAGTAACCCAAATGCTGCATTCATTTATTATCAAGAACTGAAAAAGGAAAAACTTGATAAGATTACTCGGTTAGGTATATCTTACGAGCAGAAAAAACTGCGAAACCATGGGCGTATGCTGACAATATTACCAGGAGGTCTCTTGCAACACTGTCATCATCGTTGTTGTAGTCACAAGTTGTTTTTTTTTACACCAAAAAATGATGTTCGAGAAAATAGCGAGTGAATTTACAGTGCAGAGAAATTTCAACAACACTTTCCAGATAAGGTTTTCCCTTTTACGGCAAACTTTGTGTTAACTTGTTTCGTGATGTAGGAATCATAACTCGTAGAGATGGAAATGGAAGGTCACGAGTTCGTACTGAAATTAAGGAAAATTTAAAACTGTTCCTATGCAAAATTTTTGTCTTATATGAGTAGCTACCAACAAATAATTTTATATTGCCAGTGGTTTCAATAAAATTTAACGGACAATCAGACAATGATGAATTGCTACATTTAACGTTGTTTTGCTGATGAAGTTTCACAAAATATGAGATTATGGAGTGCCCATACTTTTTCTGAAACACCGTCCCATTTATTTAAAGTTGGTATGTGGTTAAATGTGTTAGGAAGACGTAGGTATCGGCAGGGCCGTCTTAAGATATTTGGCGCCCGCGGGCTACTAACAATAATGCGCCCCTCTTCATAAGAAAACACACGGGGGGGGGGGGGGGAGTTTTATAAAAGTTTCAGAACTAGAAAAAGTCAATATATTACCAATAAACAAATAAAAATATATAACTCATACAAAATTCAAATAAACAATATGAACAAAAACTATATAAACAAAAAATTATTTTTTATTCTTTTAAGTGCTGAAAAAGATCTTTCGCCGCTGCAATTTGTAGCGGCAATACTTAAAAAATGTGCATTGCTGTGCCCACGTTAGGAAATGTAGACTCAATTTTTGAATCAATTATTGTCCTCAAACTAAGTTCCGCAGTAGATATATTTTCTTTATCTTCACATAAATAAACGTGTCTAAAATGAAGACATTCTTCGATAAAATTATTTTCTAGATACTCAACATATGTTTTACATAACTGCAGCATTCTTTTTAATTGTGTCTTCATCTAAATTTTTCAATTGACCAGAAAGCCAAATTTTGAGTAGTAAATGTCATCATAGGCACACTTTCTTTTTTGTATTTCTGATAGAAGTGTATCAATACTAACATAACATGTATTTATGCTGAATTCGGTATTGGCAACAAATTCAAGTTCAGGCGACGTATTGTAAAATTGCCGCCCCAAAAGGCTGGCGCCCCGGGGCTATAGCCCATTTAGCCCTGTGGTTAAGGTGGCGTTGGGTATCGGTCCTATATTCTTTTATGAAACTGCTGAGAGGTACCGGCATATAAGAAAAAATAATATTTATAACGATGCATATCGATCCTGTATCGATATTTAAATTGTGTATCGATATTGTCTGCTTGTTTACTGAATCGATATGATATCGATATATCGTATCGCTAAGTACAACTCTACTCTAGCTGCAGAAACAGCGATGTTTGCCGACGGCAATTACCGCATGTCACCTAGATCCAGTTGAAGCTGCGCAATTATTACAAGAAAACTTGATTACGTCAGAACGGTTAAATATGTAAATTTGAAAAACTTAGCAGGTGGCAATGTAAGATTTCTGTACGGGTTAAAAAAAGCACTTGATTTAATACACATAGCAAGTGAGAGTGCAAGAGAAGCAACACATTTTCCCATATGCCATTAATTGCGCTTGCCAGTGCTATACCTATATTTAATAGCAACTTCGGCATCTTTGGGTGATTTCTTAACAAATTGTCGGGCTTATTATTGCATTGCTTCGTTTTTGCTGTAAATATTTGTACGTCAATGGTAATGCATTTTGCTTTGTAGTTGTTTATGTTGTGACCCAGATAGCTTTTTTTGAATAGCAAATCTAGTAAAAGAAGTTTTGATTGTATATAATATAGATCAAAGCTGCGCAATATGAAAAAAAAAACTCTTTGCCGTGATTGACATACGCCGCCGAGCTCCAGGCTTTCAATATGCCGCTATTGTCTGAAATAAAAACTGACGAGCGTTTCTAAAATTTTTGCGCCTGTGGAAAATGCCACTTTTGTTATATTTTAGCTACAGCACCTAACCTACTTCAGTTCCATGGCGAAGAACATTTTCATTAAGGACCATAAGACTTCAAAAATAGTGCTACAATTAGAAATCCAGGGGACTGAGATCTGGTGAATTAGCAGTCTATATTAAAGGCCCAACGGCAACTGGCCAGCTACCAGGTTCATTTGATTCGACTGAATTGTTTAAAAATTAAACGGAGGAAAATAGAAAACAATTACCAAACGCTCACCAAAATTTAGTAAGAAAAGTAATTCTAACCGAAAAACAATGCATTCAAGAATACACATTTATTTGAATTTTTGTATCGTTTGTATATCGAAAGCAGGAGCTAAATTTATTGATGTGCGGTATTTTACGATTACCTTGATTATATCAATGCTTATGATTCCACTTCATTTTTGGAAAAACACCAAGTTCAACTATTTTTTCGTCGAAAAGGAAACTAGAAAAACTCATTTTAATGAAATTTAATTTTGCATTTTTTCCTGGATTTGAAACAATAAACATGAAATATATCAATTAGCTAACTTTAAAAATTATACATACCTGCAGTTTATGAATTGTTGATATCCTGATTTTTTTAATTAATGGGGTTTTAGTATAGGGAGGTTAGAAAGACATGCATCTAACTAGCTGTGTTTCCTATGTAAAATGAAATATGCCACTCTCATGCACAAGAACATTTCCATTCCTCATTTATATGCCTCAATACTGAAGACGTTTTATTTTTTATTATTTGTATGAATTAATTAAAATTATTATCCGAAATCCATCGACTTTTAATTGGCAACGGCTGAAGATGATTCGAGAACAATCGCGGCAAATAAAAATGTACATGAAAACGAATTCCGTAGCCTAGATGTAGTTCTTTTTTCAACCTGTATGTAGATAATTATTGTAATCTTACAGGTACTTGTAGGCAGTTGTAGGAAGGTAATAAATCGAACTATCAATTGTACTCTTTTTATTTTCAAGCAATGTTGAGAACAATTCAGTCATCTATTTATTTATACATTCTGTCAATAAATAAATTATAAATACAATAAAAACAGGCAAACAATATAAAAAATATAGAATATAAAAATAATTACTTTCAGATTTGAATTTCTTGCTTTAATTTTTGAACGCTAAAGTTTGAAATTTTTAAATATTAGGAATTATGTCTTACTTATTGTCACTTAAAATATAAATGTTAAGATATCGATTATCGAAATCTGTATTCAACTGAGATTCATAGAATCAAATAAACCACATACAGTTCTCAGTAAAGAAAATTTTCCGTCTTTCGAGTGCACTTAAGTTGGGATCTTTGTGTATTTAGGACGTAGGATTTCCTCATCTAAAATTTAAACTTGCCCCGGGTAAATCTCTACTTTGTTTAGTTATTTCTTCACCTTGGTCATTATTTGCAATGTTACTGAAATTTTGATAGAAATGGCTTTTCATTAAGTATTAAGTTGAGTTAGCAACGAACTTTACTCTGCGTAATAATGCACATTATGATTTAATGCACGCTTTCATTAAACAGATAACTTTGGCGTTTTTATTACAGCACGTACATCTAATAAAAGTCTCAATAATAAATTTAGGACTGTAATTATCGGGCATTAAAATTATGGTGCACATGGATTAGAATTTAATATCAGATTGTCGACTGAAAATTTGACAATTCTGCTTTAATATAAACGACAGGCTGACGATCCAAACAAGTTGTTTATCGAATAAGACAAATTGACACTTATATCCGTGCATTCTTAACAAGCTGAGCTGTGATTTGCATACGTATTGTCAAATAAGCATAATCAAGCGTATGGCCGAAACTCAAGCGTTTATCAACAGGTGGTTCATAACATGTTTAGCAAAATACCTCGGCGTACCTTTGTTTCCTTGAAGCTAAAATAATAAAACCCTTATCTACCGATTTGGACGTTCGCTTAAGCCTTGATGACTAAATTAAAACACGTGGAACTAAAAATATTTAAGGATGTGCGGGTGTGGTAATTATAGGATGCCCCACTTATGCATCAGGGTGAAATTAAAACAAATAACGAAAATAGTAAACTACGTGTTATTTTATGCAAGAGGGAGGAAGTTTTAGTTTCCCAAAATAAAAAAGGTTTCCGTTTTGAGACGAGAGAAAATAACAGAGGCCATTAATCACTTCCATAGATACAAGGAGGCTACACTTGGAATTACTGCGAAAACTGTTATCATGCTTAACAGCTTTATATTAATCTTGACCCTTAATGAATTTATTCGGGGTTATTAATGTTTAACGCCATACATCTATTTTCGTCTGTTGCTAACTCCTTTCAGCCTGATTTCTGATGTTAACAAGTCTAATATTGTTCGCTATTATTTCATTATTTGTATTCAGCTATAAATAATAGTTACGACAACGCGTTTTCAAAACAAGAAACTAACTGAAAACAAAATGGCAAAGTTTTGGACTCGTGTAGGGGTAGTTTTAATTACAAACTATCAAAGGTTAAAGTTTAACGGCCGCGATATTACTTCATTTAAAGTACTTTGCTACTTTGCATTAGCTGCAATTCCTTTGCGTTTTTGTTTTATTTTTTAGATTTTTTCTATAGCTACATATGTGGATGTACGAGTATTAAACCTCGGCATTACATTTGATATTTAATTAATGTTAGGTATTGACTATTTCAATGAAATTTCGAATGAGATAGGAGATTTAAATTTTAATAGAATTTTAGTAATTACTTGATGTCAATCGAGTAAAAATGTATCCGTATCTGTCCGTATCCGCAACCCTTTTACCTTTCGGTGTCGAGGGCAGTGCATTAGCGTATGTGGCCTTTAGGGGTGCAATGCATAATCCGGTCCCATCGGGAGATTCGAACGAAAGACTAAAGTAACGTTAGCCTGTCGCTCTACCACTGCGCCACCCTGGCACATGATTAAAAATGTAAGTTTACGAATATCGGCGCTTAATACTTTAGAAGTGAAAAGAGATGTGGGAAGTGGGAAGGCCACGGAAAAGTCGAGTCGGCAGCGCGTAAGGCTCCGTTCGTTGTAGGTACATCAAACAAAAGCTCATAGAGACTTGGGAGGCTTGTGGACCGAAAAATAGTATATTTTACAACAAGACATGAAAATGACGTTTTTTTCGTGAGATGAGAAGTTGCCCACGAGCTGCGTTAGCAGCGAGTAGGGCAATCACGAACGAAAAAAACGTATTTCATGTCGAGTAGTAAATGCTATTTTTTCTACGACATTTTAATTATCTGTTTGAAATAAGTTTTAATTCGACTTAATTCAAACCGAATTGTGTCAATGCAAATTATTAATTGTTTGTTTAATCGGTTCCATAGTAACACACGCATTTTTTTATTTTGTTGCCATAGATTTGGAATTCTTGTTTTCATCTCTAGAAGTGAATATGTTTTCATCTCTAGATAGAAAACGTAGCGTTTTCGCATAGGGTTTATCGTGAAGAAAATACTTGTTTTCGTATCATGTGTAGAAAAATATATATTTTTTTGTATACACGTTGAGCTCGTCTCGACATTGAACCCTATAAACCGGAATACAACTAAGATCTAATAAAGTAGTGGGAGCAGACTCCCAAATTCTAAGCTATTTGGTATTTACAAGGCCCGATAACTGAACAAAATTCTGACTAAACAACTAAATATTATAAAACAGAACTAATAAGTAAATGATAGAGGGCCAATTCGTGTTTAGAAGGAAAAACAAAGCAAGAGAACCAGATAATGGAAAAATATCTACGGGGTGTAACTAGAATAAAGGGACATATATTGTAGGACTGTGCTACGATCAAAAATAAGTCAAAAAGCTCAAATACATGCGTCTCTGCAAATTCTTTCCAAGATATTTTGTTTTTGTTTATTTATTGGGCGAAAACTGGGTTTGCGGTTGCTAGACATTTTAACGTACCTTGACTATTATGGTCATTGGCCCCCTACAGAACTACCCCTACAGAACTACCCCTACAGAACTAGATTCAGAGCAGAAGTGGAAGAATATTAAAGAAGCATTGATCAAGGAAAATAAAGACAAACTATCGCCAGACAAAATACAGGCAAAGCAAAAATGGATGACAAAATAAATTTTGCTTCTCATGGAAGAGCAAAGGATACACAAAACAGAAAACAAAGGCAAATACAAAGAAATACAGAAGATAATTAAGAAGAAAATCTGAGAAGCAAAAGAACACAGGATATCAGAAAAATGTAGGTACATAGAAGAACTCCAAAGCAAATACGATAGCCGTAATCTACATAAAGAAATTAAAGATCTCACAGGAAAGTTTAAGAAACGACAAACTCCGATTATTAAAGATAACAAAGGGAAAATTATTATTGAACAACAACAAAAACTTATAAGATGGAAAGATAATATAGAAGAACTATTCCATGACAACCGTAGCAATAACAATATCAATAATACAGAAGAGACGGACCCGAAAATAACAACGGATGAGGTTCTCTACTCTATAAGAACTCTAAAAAGTGGAAAAGCAGTGGGGCCTGTTGAAATCCCGATTGAACTTATTAAGTTAATTGAAGAAGACTAGATAAACATAATAGTAGACCTATTTAATACCGTACATAGAACAGACATAATCCCAAAGGAATGGCTGATATCTACGTTTATAACTATACCAAAAAAAAACAAATGTTAGAGAATGTAGTGACTACAGAACAATTATTAGTCTTATTAGTCATACCTTAAAGACGTTTTTAAAAATCATCAATAAAAGAATATACACAAAACTAGAAACAGTTCGGATTTAGAAATGGTTTTGGTACTAGGGAAGCATTATTCGCTTATAACGTCCTGACCCTGTCTAGATATAAATAAAGTCATTCACGCTTGCTTCATAGATTATGAGAAGGCGTTCGGCAAAGTCCGACACGAATCTTTGGTAATCCTCCTGAAATAGAAACATATTGATGCACGTGACATCCGCATTATAGAGCACTTATACTGGAATCAATTAGCAGCTGTTAAAGTGGAAAATGAGCTGACAGAAGAAATAAAAATACAAAGAGGGGTACGGTAGGGTTGTATATTGTCGCCGACGCTGTTCAATCTATACTCTGGGTCAATATTCCAAGAAGCGCTGGATGATAAAAGAGCAGGAATTATAGTAAACGGATAGACAATCAACAACATAAGGTACGCGGACGATATGGTGATAATAGCCGATAATGTAGAAGACCTGGAAAGAATGGTAGAACGAGTCAAAACCGTTAGCCTACGACTAGGACTCAAGATGAACTTAAAGAAAACATTAAAAAACTCCAAGCTTTCGAAATGTGGACATACATACGTATTCTAAAGATACCATGGACAGATGATAGAGTAACGAATCTCGAGGTATTAAATCGAATGAAGAAAGACCTTGAAATTGTCAAAACCATCAAAAGAAGAAAATTGGAATATTTAGATATGAATTGATACAACTTATCATAGAAGGAAAGATACTTGGCAGGCGGAACATCGCAAGACGCAGAACGTCATGGTTACGCAATCTAAGAGAATGGTGCAACCGCACCTCCACTGAACTACTTCGAGCGATAATGTCCAAAATAAAAATTATCAGGCTAATTGCTAACCTCCGATAAGGAGAAGCAACCCAAAGAAGAAGAAGAAGAAGAAGCACTACCCCACTAGAATTTTGCCGAGCCCAAGGGATTTCCACCCCTGGAAGGGATCTTTATCGTACTGATACGGGACCTATGATTTTACATCGCATCCGTAAGAAGGCATACTGGAAAGGATTTATCCGCGAACAAGGGTTTATTAGAACATGTTTGTTTATATTTAATCGTAGAATACTTCTACTCGTATATAAAAATATATATTTTACATAACTTGTACAGATATGTTTTCAATAATGTTATATGAAAAGAAAATTTTGAGGTATAGAAAATAAAAATTTAAATTTTAAAGACCAAAGAGCAATATCGAAGGTTTACAAGCAGAAAAAGCTTCTGCAAGAAAAGACTAAAATGTGGAAAAAGGTCGGATGGTAGTTTCTCTACTGCTGTACAAACGGGTACACCAGCACAAGGACTGATGTCAATAAATACGCAGCCAAGATAGCTCTAATAAATGACTGTGAAACAACAGTTAAAGATATGGACGATATACTAGGGAAAAACTAGGTTATGAAAGTTAATACAGAAAAAAAAATAAAAGCTCTTGTATGGGAAAACTAATAATTAGTTAGAACACAATTGTGCAGGCACGTGAACAGCATCTGCAACAGGTGAAACAGTTCTGCTATCTATGCAGTAAAATAACAGGATACCAGCGAAGAAAACAAGAAACAATACTGAGAATTCAATAAGCAAGAACGGGATTCTTTAAAAAGAAAAGTCTTAAAACTTCTACCAGCGTGTTTTCAACAACAAAAAGACTTTTCTGAAAATTCGCATCTGTGGCAATAAGAAAGGAAAATATTCCAAGTTTTTGACAGGTCTTTTAAGAATGTTACAAGCGATTCGGATAGATGATACCTATAACCAAAAACGAAACACGAATCTTGTGGGAATCGATCACACACAGAAGAGACGAATTGGTGGACGCATGCTAAGGCATTAGGGCATATTATTTACAATTACACAAGGTGGAAGGTTCAGATTAAAGGAGGTTACCAAGATTAAACTAATATAACAGATTATATTAGATGTCTGATGTAGAAACTACGTAGTTAGAATTAGCACAAATTGGAAAATCACGAGGCATTTCAAAAACCATTGAAAAATTGAATCTCCACTGCTGTTTTAGGTTTAAGATTTCAAAATAGTTCAACAAGAATATTTAGGAATTTCCTTATTGAATTAGCTTGGGGGTTGTATATGTTTTTTTGTCTCTTTATCATCCACCCTTTCACAAATTTACAATCTTTGCCATTTCTTTCCCTGAAAATCAAATAACAAGCTCTTCTTTTGTCCTTTATATGCCTTTTTGATATTTTTAAAATAAAACACATGCAATTTTTTGGGTAGCCCCGTATATAACAGGACTTCTAAATTAATTCACCACAAATTTAAAAATAAACCACCTTGAGCTACTTACGAAAATAAAACTAAATACGTAGGTACGAAGGGCTATTAATATTGGTTTTAATAATATTGCATTATCCTTGTAAGAACCTTGAAACTAATAACTATTTCCTGTTTGGTGCCCGATACAAGAAAAGGGATCAACCGTTTATACAGGTGAATTGGTAGTTAATGACATGTAAACTTCCACTTGATCGGACTTTTGACAACTGAGGTGAGAGAAAAAGGACCTTGGTATTTGCAATTTGCATTCCTACATGAATCCTTATTGATGTTATCTAAAATTATTTTGAGAATTTTTAATGATTTCTTGAATTGCAATGCACAACAAATTTCAAACACATATGCTTTAATAAACAAAACCGTTTTATGAGGAAAATATAATAAGTGTAGCTTTGTACATTTATCTCCTCAAAATTATATTTAAAACAACAGGGTAGGTTTTCCTCTTTCTGGAGTTTTATAGATTTAAATACATTAATTTTCAGTTAAATTTACTAAAATCCTATGAAAAATAATTCAGTTGACTTCCGTTAATGGTGATTTGAAAACTTTTTGAATTAAATATTAAAAATCAGTCAAAATTAATCCACAAAATAATCCTAAAGCCGGTTCTGACTGTTTGGAAGTTGCATATGATTTTAGTTGGCGTTGATTTAAAACTCCGGATCTTTCTAAAGCAGCCTTAGTTCATTACAAAAACATTAGTTACTGTGAACTAAGAATAATCCTGAAACCGGTCCTGAGTTTTTACAAATAAAGCTTAATATTTTCATTTATATACAAATTTGGAAAAATCAAATTTCCATTTTGTTACTGTCTGAGAGAAAAGAAGCTATTTCCAACGAAATAAAACTTAAAAAGGCGAAAGGAAAGGGAGGAGCATCCAAGACCACATTTTCACCATTAAACAGATTATAGAACGAGCAAAAAGGTCAGGACAAAAAATCTATATGGCTTTCATAGATCTGGAAAAAGCTTTCGACAGAGTGGCAAGAAAACAAGTAAGGGAAAGTCTAGAAAAAAGAAACGTAAACGAGAAGCTCAGAAGAGGTATAATGAGTCTATACGTTAAAACCCGGAACTATGTAAGAACGGACAATTCACAATCAGACGAATTTACAGTGGAGGAGGGACTGAAACAGGGAAGTGTGCTAAGCCCGATTTTGTTCAACATAGTCATGGACGACGTGATAAAAGAAATAAAAGTAAAGACCAGCAAAGTACATATAGGATACAGGAACCTGCAACCGATAAGAATCGAACTGTGTGCATTTGCCGATGACTTAGTAGTACTAGCACGAAACGAAAGTGAATTACGAGCTAACTTGGAGATATGGAATAAAGCTTTCACCAAAAGAAAACTAAAAATAAATGAAACTAAAACAAAAGTTATGATAATAGGAGAAGAAAACAGGAAAATAAACATAGAAATAAATGGAGCAAGACTAGAACAGGTGGAGACATTTAAATACTTAGGGGTACTAATAAACAACAAAGGAAATCAAGAAGCAGAAATCATAACAAGAGTAGAAAATGCATCCAAAGTGTACCACATGCTCAAGAACTCATTTATAAAAAAAAGAGAAGTAACAAACAAGACCAAAATAAGCGTGTTCAAATCAGTATTTGTACCAATATTGACCTTCGGTTGCGAGAGCTGGACACTCTCGGATAAAATCAAAAGTAAAATCCAGAGCACGGAAATGAAGTACCTACGAGCGATATTGGGAATTACAAGACTGGACAGGATTAGGAACTGCGCCGTGAGACAGGAACTAGGAACAGAACCCGTAGTAGAGGTAATTGAAAAAAGCCAGCTGAGATGGTATGGACACATGGTAAGAATGGACAGGAAAAGACCAGTCAAGATAATATGGGAATCAAGAGCACAAGAAAAGAGGAGAAGAGGAAGACCGATGAAAACATGGGATGAAAACATCATACAAATCCTCCAGAAAAAAGGGATATCAAAAGAGGAAGCCCGGAAAATAGCACACGACAAGACAGAATGGAGAAAACTAGTCTATGGATAAAGAAATATAAATAAGACAATAAAAATGTTAAAGTATCAAATAGTGAAATGTAACAAAAACACCTTACACCTAACGGTACATAAGGTTTTGATTATATATATATATATATATATATATATAATTTTCAGTTAAATTTACTAAAATCCTATGAAAAATAATTCAGTTGACTTCCGTTAATGGTGATTTGAAAACTTTTTGAATTAAATATTAAAAATCAGTCAAAATTAATCCACAAAATAATCCTAAAGCCGGTTCTGACTGTTTGGAAGTTGCATATGATTTTAGTTGGCGTTGATTTAAAACTCCGGATCTTTCTAAAGCAGCCTTAGTTCATTACAAAAACATTAGTTACTGTGAACTAAGAATAATCCTGAAACCGGTCCTGAGTTTTTACAAATAAAGCTTAATATTTTCATTTATATACAAATTTGGAAAAATCAAATTTCCATTTTGTTACTGTCTGAGAGAAAAGAAGCTATTTCCAACGAAATAAAACTTAAAAAGGCGATTTTCTTAAACCAAAAAGAAACCGTAATCCTCGTCTTTCCTTATTACACCCTTTGCATTCTATAACAGAGTAGGATTATTTTTAAGCCTGGTTCATTATTTAAAAAATTATTATTTTGTGGCAAAAATTCCTATAATCATATATTCAGCTTAGTACATGACCTAAAGCAAATTATTTTGTTAATACCACCCTGGAGAAGTAAAGCCAAAACAAGCAAACATTTTCAATTTTCTCTGAATTTGAATTTATAATTCCATAATATTTCCTGTAAGGATAACTCAGTCCAAAGGACAAATTTAATAGACGTTCTAACAAACACCTTATCATTACCAACCATAAAGATAATGGTGATAATGACAACACTTAAACAAGAACTGCTTTCTCTGCCAGAAAGGCTCGTGTAATAATTCGTAGTTGGTTATTAAATGGAAGCCTTATTGATAAAATAACGCAAGGAATCCCTTCAATTTCCTTTAATATCAGTAATTTTCTCTTATTACATGCACGCACTATCTCATCTCGTTTGAAACCAAGAATTATTTTACATAAAATTAAGTCAACTGTATTATTAATGATGTGAAATTTTCTAGTATCGAATACTTATCTTAATTTAACTCGTTTCTATCTGGAGATTAGTTTTAAAAAAATACCGACCACGAGGTGCATTAAAATTCTGGCACTACCGTGGCATGCAACAAAACAGTTTGTATCTAAATTGCCTACTTTACGAAAAGGATATCGATGTGTGGTTGAAATTACGTAGTAACAAGCATGTGATGTGTATGGAAATTTTATTTTAAAACTAATTGAATATCTGTCATTCCGTAAACGTCTGAATTTATTAACAAATTAACCTCTTGATGGTGAATGGCACGTCAATGGAAATTTTTTTAATAGTTACTGATTAATCGTGGAAGAATATAAAAACGACAAGACAAAGGCAAATAATTTCTAACATGCAGGCGTACTTAGAATTTCGAAAAGTGTTTTTGTAACTGTTGTGAATTTTTAACAGTTCAAATTGGCATGTTTGAAATTTTTCTTAATAATAACTGATGCAAGAGATTTTCTAAGAAAATTTTGTTGTATAAAATTTGTATTAGAAAATTAGAAAGTTCGTTCAAATGTCAAGGCAGGGTTTTACGATAATTTACACTTAATTAGAATACTTTAACACTGAAAGCGACAGAAAACACAATTTCAAATTGATGTGTAATACATTCTGAAGTTGTTTACTTTGGCTTGTATTATCTTACTCTTAACGTCAAATAATTTTCATTTCGAGATACCGCGAATTGTTTTTAAGCCCAAGAAATTATTTAGTGGCAGACATGCAACGTTCTTATTTTTTATATGTTTCAAGTATTATTTGTTATTGCTAGTAAGCTAAGACAGTAGATTGTTGTATTCCTCACATAGGAAGATTTTACAAAGTTCACGCCAAGTTATTTAAAAATGCAATTTCGGCCTTCTTAGTCAACGTCCATATCGGATAGAGCACTAAAATTAACAAATGCAAGAAAGATAAAATAAAGAAGAAGAAAACAGAAAACAAATAAACATATAAATTGAAACTAAAACAGTCCCAAACAGAAGCAAAAAGGAAAAGATTTTCAGGATTGCCTTCAGAAGTAAGTAAGATGTAATAAGTACTAAGCACATTGGAAAAATCGAACGTCAAACTTGTCATCCTATAAAACAGTTAGTCATCAAGGGCGAGCATGAAATAAATAAGCAACCTTGTATTCTGTCACGAAGATGGCTTAGTTGGTTAACATTTGGAGTTAAAGGAACAATGCATAACGATCAAGTAAATAGATCAAGTGTGGGCAATGGGAAAAGAAGAATAGAGGGCATTACACGTATGAGAAAAACAAGTACAGAGATCTTTTTGGAGGAAGAAAGTAAATAAACTTTATATGGCGTGCCACATATAGTTGGAGTGATAAAATTGATCACATATTAAAAATGATAGTTGAAATAATTTCCAAAAAGCTTTTAAGTAATGAACTGGCAAGAACAAAAAGAAAAGTGAGGGCGAAGCTAAGGTGGAAAAGTGAGGCACAAAAAAAACTGCGGCAGCTGAATTTAGAGAGATGGAAGAAAAATGCCCTTAGGGATAGGAAACAATGGAAAGTAATGTTAAAAAAAATACATTGGCTTAAAAGGCCTTTAGAGCTATTTATTCCTACTATAGCAAGAAAATAAATGATTATAAAAATAAATGTTGAAAAAATCCAAGAAACGGGGTATGCACTCTGATTCGTTCGAACGTTAAAAGCCTGTAAAACCAGAAAAAGCAAATTAATAAAAACAGATACGTATTTCGGCAACTACGTTGTCATCCTCGGTGTTGCGCTTTCTTGACAATGTTGGTTGGAGTCAATCTTTGAAGATTTGCTAAAGAGCACATCTTCAGCCGTCACATCTCGGCCAAGCTTACTTTTGTATATGGGGAAGTAAATATCTTCAGAGACTAACTCCAACCAACACTCTCAAGAAATCTTAACACTGGGGATGACATTTTAATTGCCAAACTAGGTATTTGTTTTTATTAATTATGGTTTTACAGGGCTTTTGACGTTTGTTTAAATATGGAAAGTTTACATATGGCATGGCCAGAGTTATGCGGGACTTTAGGATTTAGAACGTGGTATTGTCGAGGGAAAAGAACTCAGCGTTTCGCCAACTGCTTCATCAGGAGTTAAATGAAAACTAGTAGAACGCGCCAGAAGTGAACGCCTTTTCTAGAAAAACAGCATCATATTCATACTCATTATTGTGCCAATCAACCGATTGTTTGAATGCTAATAGTGAAGACAGACTTCCACATGTCAGAAAGAAGTGAGCTAATGTGGCGGTCCACATTGTGAGGGTCTTGATGAAATCGCAATGAAAGATGATTTTTGAAACAGAATGTTATGTCTGATATCGTGGTTACGTTTTGAAATTTTGTTTAAGTTCACAGATATACGCGTATATAGAGTGGCCAGTTTCTTCAACATACATCAAATTACATGAACAGGAAATGTTGTAGCTTGGAGAAATTAGCCACTTTGTATAGAGGCGTATCTGTAAAATTAAGTTTGTCAAAGATTCGATTGTTGATTTAGTAACGATTCAAATTTTACTCATAGAATCGAATGGGTAATGGGATTTCTTAATGAACACAAGATTGCTTTGGTTATATTTACTACGTTAATTAAAAGAAAACGAGATTTTTATTCGGTATTTGCAATCTAATAACCATAACTATTAGGTTTTTAGATAATTGTAATGATTACATAAAAAAAAACTCTTAAAGTCCCGTTCCGTAACCTAAGTATTTTATTAAACCAAACGAAAATTATAGATTTGGATTTTCAAAGCTTACTTCAATTCTTTAGAAAACAGACAGATATCGAATGTCTAGGTTTAGAACTTAATATAGACAAGTATTGCGTTTCGTTTTATTCTGCGTTTTGAAATACTTCGTCTCACAAATCAGTTTTCAGATTTTAGTTATAGTTTGATTGCTATAGACATCAAGTGCCATCGATTTGCTTCATCGATTTGGCCTAATTAGTAGAAAAATAAATCGTTAACAGTAGAATAAACCCAATTTTTACATATTTATTTCTAAGTTCGTTTTCGTTAATTAAAATTTTTAGATTGTCATATTATAGTGCTAGTTTGTATCCCAATTGTGTGATTCCATCAGTATATTTTCATAAATTTATAAGTTTTAATTTTGACGATTATTTCCATTCATAAAGATAAAATATTTTTTATACTTTAGATCTCATTTATAATCCAGATATATTCTACTAGTTTCTATAAACAATAATAATAATAATAATTTTATATTTATTACTAGTCATTAAACTAAAACATAAAAATAGAACACAAATGCTCAAGCTTTAGTAGAACTCCCGTCCCAACAAGATCAGAGTGGATGTTTTATGAGTAGAAAATTTATAACCTCTCTTTGACTCTATGCATAAATTCCCCTGACAGCCTTTTTTGCAATTTTATTATAGCTTCTGGTAATATTATACACGATTTCTAAGTGGGCACTTGTCTATTCCAATAAACAAAGGAGAAAATAAACCCGTACCAAAGGCTATAAATAATTCAAGTTTTATAGGCAGTTAAAGTCACTAAAAGTTGTAGGTATTGTCAATGTTGTGAATGCTAACTAAATGAAGTCTTTATTACACATAAACGTATAAAAATAGTGAAAATCGAATTGCCGCCTGATATATTTGAATTACATTTTTATAAATTGGGTCGACGTTATTTACCTCTAAAAGGATTTTATGAAATATGGACGGTTAGGATATCCCGAAATATTGAAAATATATAAAGATGACGATGTTTCCGGTGCACTTCTTCCTGTTTGTTCCGAATCTACATTGCTTGAAAATATAGTTTTTGTAAGACCGAACAATATCTGCTAGATTTATTATTTTTGTCGATATTCAATTTATGATTTATCGCGGCTGCTACACATTTTTCCAATTAAGACATTTTAAAATGAAAAATAGTCCATTTAATAGTTTTATTTGACTCATACTGATGAATATGCAATTAGAAAATTAATGTGCATAGTAAAACTACTCTGCTCGGCTGTTAAATTAAAGCAACAACTAATTACAATAATTACTGATGATATTATCAAATTTGCCTTTTTGGAAATGAAATAAAATTTAATTAAATGTTTCAGGGGTTAGCTATAATTGGATGTTTGCAAATTTAACTTTTATAAATAGTCTACAATTATTACTTTGATATCAAACTTAGTACCTTAGGCTGTTACAAATTTTATTACTTCTCCAGCGAAAACCTTTGATTTTGAAAAACGTTTCAAACTGTTGGGATTTTTAGTTTATCTTAAAAATAATTACAACACAATGTTCTAAATTTTGACAATTACAAATAAAAAGTCGAAACGAGAAGTAATAAGTTAAAACAAAAGATTAAAAATAAATTAAATCATTGCTTAAAAGAAAAACTTGGATTGTATGCAACTTCAAAACATTTAAAATTTGTAAGCAAAAATCTTATCCTCTATTATGGAGACTGCAAGGAATCTGTATTTAATAAATAGCTTGTATCACGTATATTTTACAAACAAAACCTCCTTTTTACCAGAGAAACTTGATTATTTATTGTTAACTTGATTGAAGATTCTTTTTACAACCTGACGATTTGTTTTGCTTCAAATTCTTAATCATAGAATTTGAAACTTGTTAATTAATTAAAACCTTTTCTGCGCGTTTTTATTTATTCTTACTTGAAGATTTTCATTGTACATAAACATTCTATTACCTAATTGCATTCTTATATCAAACTACCCAATCTTCTTTATTTTAGTAACCATTAAAAACAAGCCAAAAATAGCCCAGGAATAACTAACTAACATGAATTTCTGTTGTTAGAGCTTTTCGTTTAATTAAATTTTTTGAATGTCAGACAAAATATAAATTCGATATTTATAAAAGTTGATTACTTAACAATTGCCAGTAATTGCCACGAGAGATTGTAATATGTTTGGTTGCTATATTGCTGTTGATATGTTTTTGATACTTCTGTGATTGTTTTATATTTTTCCCTTAGAATATTTTAATAACACACATTTACCTAGTTAGGATTTTAAATTAAAAAAAAAAAAACTGTTAAACTTAGAAATTTCTTTAACAATTCAATTTTGAACAGTTGGCCGCATGTATTAAACGCGAAAATATAAATAAATAAAATAGAATGTAACCTTTTAGAATTGTTTTTTTTCTAAAGCTAAATAACATAAAGTGATTATTTAACGTCCTTTTTACATTTCATTTCCTCCTACATAAGGATTTTGTAAATTAATATTGAGTTTTTGAATGAAAAAGCGTATTACTAAGTTTTAACATAATGCTGTTTTTGAATGTTTTTTTTCTAAAGCCACAAATTTCATCTTTTATAATCCGATTTTTAAAACTTAAACAAAATTAAAAGAGCGTAGCGGCCTATTTTTACAGTTCGTAACTTTATCCTATAAGACTGTTTAATAGTATCTGAATTCGATTGAAAATATTTACGAGGTACCAAAAGAAACAACTTTAAATAAACTCTGAATTAGAAATGTAAGATGACGATGACGACGATATAGCCGATTAATAGATATTTATACACCAAGTGAGCTAAGATACTGTTTATTCACGAGAAGAAAGTTTAGCTCACGAGCCCGTAAAGGCGAGTGAGTTAATTTCTTCGAGTGAATAAACATTCTGAGCTCACGTGGTTTATACAATATTTTATTCAATTAATATATTCTGCAACAGTGGACATATTATTCTCATTTGCTATTGCTTCAAAAAATACATATTTTATTGATTATTTTAGATAATATTCAAAAACAATCTTTTGTAGTCTGGATTATCAATAGGGTAGCTTGTTAAGCCACACGCACTTAGGCCTCACTAAGTGGGCTCTTTGTACTACCTCCTAGGCAACCCTCTTTTGTCAAACTACTCAAGCCACCCCACCCTGGTGATGAACCTGAGAATATCTGTCACTGGAGTACTGCTAATACTGCCAACGTCAGGCCAGAACTCCCCCAACATGGATCCCCTAATTGAGGCCAGAGCAGGGTAGTGGCGTAGAACCTACTCTAGATTACAAGCCCTACAGCTGGGCTGTTAGTCAGCCCCCATTCTGTACATGTGTTTGTTGAGTTGACAGTGGCCTGAAAGTATTCCAGCAACAATGCGTAATTTTTTTCAGGGTTTGCTGTCTTGAGTATGGGTGTCTTAATGGCAGCCCTTGCCTGTCTGCAGGTTTTTAGATTCTCCCACCTAAGGGCGTGTTTATGGTGGGTTATCTGGCGTATCATTGGGTTGAGTATAGCGGAAGTGAGACCAACACTAGGTTCGGGACCCTAAAAGACTTGCTCCGAACCCTGTTTTGCCAGCTCATTAGCCTCCTCACTTCCACGATTGTCATCATATCCCTTCACCCATACTAATAGAACGACATTGTTTTGGGATATTAGTTCAAGGATGCAATAACACTGATACACCAGCTTTGAACTAATTGTGTAACTTTTGAGGGCCAAAAGTGCAGCTTTGCTGTCGCTAAAAATTGCAGTGTGCTGGCCCTGAATGTCGCTTTCACAAACTAGTTATATTAGAATCTTCCAATATCCCTATCATCTCAGCCTCAAAGACAGTGGTGAATTTTCCTAGTGGTATGCTTACATGTAGATTTTGGTCATCGGAGAAAACTCCGGAACCAGTCCCTTGTTTAGTTTTAGATCCATCTGTAAAGATAGATACTGTAGGTTGATTGTGCTCTACGGAGTCCACATTCACCCGAAAGTGTCTGTCGAAAACAAACTTTGTGGGGAGGTAATCTGTCACAGCACCCAGGAGAGGTGTCTTGGTGACGGCCTATTCAAGAATGCGCAGATGGCCAGCCACTCCATCTCCTAGGCGCAGCAGTCCTTTCGCGCAGTCACTCAGATTTTAAATTTTTGTGATTAAACCGTAACAGATATCACAAATTAGAAACAGGCAAAAAAGTTTACTATTGAATGCTTCTTTCTGAAAAAAATATTATTTTAATTATCGGCCTTGCCGTTAGAGAGTTACTGCCTGATATGTGCTGTGACACACATGTTTCATACACTAGTGGTCCATTGATAATAACCATTATCATGTCAAAAGATGTTATGTTCATATGGAGTGGCATGCCAAATATCATCCAAATCGATCCAATTAATTTTTTTTCAAAGAACTTTGAAGCAGAATACTGGCTTAATGAAACGAATTTGGATATAGGTAAGTTGGGTTAAATCATCTTATTTTGCGCCCAGGAATCTGTGGTCAAGCCATGTCCACGCATTTTAGAGACACCCTGTATAGTGTATTTTATTCTTTTTCTTCTTCGAGTAGCGTGCCTTTACAGGGCGTTGCTTTCTTCTTTCAATATGCCTGTGATGCATTTGAAGTGGCCTACAGACATAGAGGATGTACAGCTTTACGTGGGCTTCCAATGCCTGCGCTTTTACCCCAGAAAGGTCTCCAAAGAGGATTTACTAAGCAGAATACCTCGGTGGTTTGCTATTGCCTTCCGACGGAAGCGGTCGGATGATTTCGTAGTTTGTGTAGCCCTGGAAATCGAACACGGACCAGTCTCAGTGGTCAGACGCTCGCTGACCTAACTAAGTCACGACTGCGGTGTGTAAGTTATTAAAGTTCTAAAAGTGACTCAAAATACCGGGCCCATCATCTTGATCTATGTTTTAAAAGTTGATTTTTGATTAAAACACGTTCAGTGCCGGGTTCAGAGAAAGAATAAGCTCAGTTTTTCAAAATGTTGAAGAAGTTTACATATCATGTGATACATCATTGCATTCAGAAAAAAATTCTCTCTTAAAAGGCCCAAAAAAATTGCATGGTACCAATTTAAAATTTTGAGGTTAGGTTAGATTACTAAAATTTTGCACAAATGAAATTGGTTTTATTAAGTGCAAAGAAAAGTATTTAAATTACCATGCAAATTAGTTCAAACCGCATCTCAATATCTTAAGTAACAAAAAGAAATTAGGAGATTTTGTTTTTTTTTAATTTTTAACAAGTGGGCCATGACAAGTAAAATTTGAAAATGGATTCTTAATGAGCTCTCGAACCTGCACCTTTTTGCTAATTTAACCATCTCTCTATCTCTACAAATACAAAAGTTACCCATGTTGTCCCTACGAAATCCGGGCACTCTGTATAGATTTTAAATTAAACTGTATTAGTAGTCCAGTCAAAATAGACACAAAAATGCCCAAAGTTCGGAATAATTCGCATGGAGCTGAATTTTTGTGTGGACTTTCATATTATAGTTCTAAATGAAATGTCAAAAGTCCCCATCGATCCGAGTGCTGCTAAAAATTTTACGCGGGGTCAAACGTAATAAAAAAAGGTATTTTGAGAACATCTCGTTAACGGTTAGTTTTATTGTAAAAATACTTATTAGCGAATTTGTAGCTCATACAATTCTCCACAAAAAATGTTCAATTACTTTTTTTTATGAGAGTGGCCATTCATTATCGAGATATTGCGATATCAAGAATTGAAACTGTCATCTTTTTGAAGAAATGCATTCCTTTCCATACCACCTTCGAGATGGAGTACTCGGCGCGTGTTTTCTTATAATGTGGTATCCCCAGTAGGCCTAATCCACAGTTTTCTTAAGAAAACAAATTAGTCATGTTCATACTCCATTTCTAAAATTACATGTTCTTATTCTTCTTCTTCTTCCTCTAGCTGCTGTATTGCCACAGGCTGCGCCAATAAACGCGATGGATCGATTACATCTTCATTGATGTCGCACACATCGTCGTCCTTTAGTTGCCACATACTGCTGAACAATGTAAACCTACTTTTCTGCAACCACAATTATAATTACAGCCCTTGATGCAATTGCAAAAATAGTGTTCAGTAGTATGTCTGGAGCAGGTGGGAGCAGAGTTTGAATTGGCTCCAAAACGTTGTTTTTCCATGCCCATCCCCAATCTTCAACAAGAATCGATTTATTTCAATGTTGTGCGAAAAATTCATAGCTGATAATATCTGTATAACATGAGCAGAAAATGACGCTGTTGTTATAATAATCGATACAGCCATAGAGCAGTCTCATGCAAGAACAAGTATTGTTGAAGATGTATTTGATCCATCCTGTTTTTTGGCGCATCCTGTGGAAATACAGCAGCTAGAGGAAGATGAAGAAGAAAAATATGTAACTTAAGAAACAAAGTATGAACAAGACTAATTTCTTGTTTTATTAGAAAAATCGTGGATTAGGCCTACTAGGGATACCACATTATGAAAAAAAAAGCGCCGAGTACTCTATCTTGAAGGTGGTGTGAAAAGGAATGCATTTCTTCAAAAAGATGGCAGTTTCAATTCTTGATATCACAATATCTCGATAATGAACACTCCTATGAAAAAAAGTAATTAAACCTTTCTTGTGGAAAATTGTATAAGCTATAAATTCGGTTATAACTATTTTTACAATAAAATTAACCGTTAACGATATATTCGCAAAATACCGTTTTTATGACCTTTGACCCCGCGTAAAATTTTTAGCAGCATTCGGATTGATGGGGTCTTTTGACATTTCATTTAGAACTATAACACGAAGACTCACACAAAAATTCAGCTCCATGCGAATTATTCCGAACTGTATGTCTATTTTGCCTGGATTATAGGGGGAACTCCCAAATTCAAAATACATTTTTAAATATAAATCTACTACTAATAACCTCAAATTAGGCGATACGTTTAAAACTATTTCGATTACATATTGTATGTACGTCTATAATGTAAATATGCAAATATTTTAGCTTATTTGTTGTACAAATTTTTTGTATGTGATCCAATATTTTAGTATATTTAAGCATATCTGATATTCATATTTAATGTTTGTTAAATTCAATTTATTAGTAAAATACCGAATATTTTTATTAACGACATAAAAACCACTTTTTACGTCGTCTAACTGCTACCAGTTCATTATTGCCTTTTAAACATTTTGGTAAGTTAGTTATACCTATTAGAGAAACTTGTTGTTAACTACATATTGCATATTTTAGTATTTAATTTTAGAAATATTTCCAAGTTTTTATAAGAAAAGAAAGATGTGTGCCTAAATTTATTTGTTTATTATTTATAAACTCAAAAATCTGTTGTATGCTATTTTTATGTTGTTCTTAATATTTTTTTAGATTTATACGGGACAGAAAAACCTATTACAGTAGCGAAAATAGCCGTCTTTTATGACTAAAAATGTTTTTCCCGACCAGGATGTTTTTGGAAACGATTCATTAAGCTATCCAAACTAATAATCGTGGCCGGAAAGAAGCGTTCGAAGAACTAAAATCGACTACTCGCATAAATTCATAGAAACTGTTCCAGGTCGTATTTTCTCTGTAGTCACACATAAATCTCGTTCGCGTGGTGTTAACGCAAAGATGGCTTCGAAAGAAATACGCCCGGAAAAATCTGTCTTTTTCTTTTCAAATACCACCGAAATTTTTTTAGTTAACTAGGGTTTCTTTTAATTTGCCATAAAATATGACGGACATTAATAATAATTTTCGTTTCTTTTTATCCGCGCAATTTATACGTTTAGAAATGCGTTTTTAGAACGCTTTTATTTACGTCAACGATTTAAATGCAAGACGGTGACGATGGCAAAATATAGAATACTAAATAATTTCTTTCGGTTATTTCTAAATAAGATCACGAAGGTAAAATTTGCATACATATGGGATATATCAGGATTATTTTAAATAGTTTGCCATGCCATTCGCCACATTTTAACGGAACCGTTATGAAATCTTGTTTTATTTACGTTGCCCAGTTTTAATTAAATTCCGTCTTGATAGTAAAGATGGGTAGTTCATTGCTGTACTTTTAAAACTGTTAGGCTCATTGGTCGGCTGTTGTCGCGTTCTGACCATTCTACAGAAAAGTACTTCGCTATTTTCTATTTAAGTTATGATATGCTTTCGACGCAAAAAATTCTCACATTTTAACTGTATTATCGACACAGATATCTCTACTAGTTAACGTGCTTTTTTCTTTAACAGTATTAAAACATTAGTTTACATATTACACTGATTGGGATTGACTTATGTGAAAAACTTTTATGGAAAAAGTTTCTTTTTATTGAAAATTTATTTCCTTTTAAAGGAGTTGATGATTGAAAATTCAGTTTTTAAACGTTGTTAGTTCGGCGTAAATTTGTTATTGCTTTCGAAACGAGACCTTTAGAATGTTTAGATTAAGCTTCTTTTGATTCCAAATTTGAATTACTGAAGAATCGACACTGAATCCGGGTGAATAAAACTAAAATTATTCTAAACCAAATTGATAGGTTCGAAGTCTGATGAAGTTTAGGATTTTGTGCTAAATACATAGAATAAATTTAAAGCTGAAATCGAATTTACAATAACGAAACGACTTTTTTATGCACATAATTTCATTTTATACAAATTATAATGGAGAAAACTATTTTTTATGTTGTACTTGTAACTGGTAAATTAAATTCCATTTTAGATGTTTAACCTGAAATTCGGAAAGGAAGAGAAACTTTAAACGAGTTATTTTGAGTGATTCTAACGTACGGATTTTTTTATACAAAAAGTTTGCCTTGGTAAAGTTTTAAATGTTAGTTCTGAAACAAAGTTTAAAATTTGTACATCAAAACAGGGAATTTAGAACAGTTTGTTTATGTTGTAAATATTTATTTAAATTTAAACAAGTTTCCTTATAATTCCATTTAAAATTTGAGATTGGAAATTAGTTTTAGGGTTGGAAATGTATCTGAAATTGTAGTTGAATATGAAAGTGTTCGAATTAAATGAAAAAATTAAGAGAAAAGCTTGTAGTTGCAAGAACTTATCATTTTATTTATTTATATTTTATTTAATGCATTTTAAATCTGCAAAACAGTCGTGTGATATGTTATTAACTTATTTTATTATTTGGAATATTTCATTTAATGCTTATACTCGTATTGCAAATATAAACATTATGTAATTAAAAAAAATTAATTTTCTTAAAATTCACATTAAGTCCTACAAATTTAGTATGAGGAGTCAACAATTTCAGATTGATAAAATTAGATCATTCAAATGTAGATTCGATGCTCAGATCTTCGTTTGCAAGATAATAAAATGCGACGGCAGAATAGCTAAAATCTAATTGCCTCAATGTGCAGAATAAATGTAATATCAGAAATGTTTATAGAAAAAAATCACAGAAATTGCCAACGCAAACAGTTATAAAATAACAATAAGAAAAAGTAGAAACCTTAAAGGAAAATGCGATAATTGTTCAGAATTGGGAAGCCAGAAGCTCAAAAGTTAGATGTTCCAATACTCTCGTACTGATGTTTAAATTGCTTCATATTAGAGTTTCACTTCTAAACTCTAAGAAATATGGGATGTTTCAAATACAAACCGCCCCAAAAACGTCTGACTAAATTTCGATCTTGAACGTAGTTCGAAACAGCAATGTTCGATATGAATTTCGATGTCCTAATTTACATATTAAAATATGAAGTCTTGGTTAAAGATTTGGCAATCTGAATTGAGAATTTCGAATTTTGAAATCAAGTCTGTACTCGATATTCGAAACAAAAATCGAAACTCGGATTAGAAATTAGAACAGTATTTTAATACTATTTAATGTTATGATTAATGTTGCTAGTCAAGCTCAAATTTGAATGTGAGTTTCAAATTTGTACGTCCAAAAACTAATCATTTTCATCGCTTCATTATGTGCTCTTACTGAAAGCTGAAGCTGTCAGCAGAAACCAAATTTGCATCTATTTTTTTTATAAGACTTCGACAACTCAGGCCATTTGCCTTTTGTTTATTGCTGACGGTGACTCTTCGTTCCCCGACATATGAATTTGATTGAAAAGATAAAAAATCTATTACCGACTGAATGTTTTCTCTCCGGGGAAAGCTGTGGGTGAGTAGCCCTTGCACCGCGGTTTAAGAGGCCTACTGTGCTTCCCGGTGTATTCGCCTCACATAGGTAAGCCTGACTCTTTAAAGAAATCGAAGATCGTATCCAGCTGGACTTGATTTAACATGTGAGGTTCGAGTTCCAATTCCTCAAAGTATTTTAGCCTGCGATTGGTTCATCGTCTATGTAAATTCTGCAGAGCGCATCTTCTGCTAATTTTATTAAATTCAAGCGTTTCTTCGGATGACAGTGTCCTATCAGGATTCCAGCCAGCTGATTTCTTCTCGCTCTATCGAGAATTATAAATATTTTTGCTGTTTTTCTAGATGAACCCTGCGGGAGGGTTTGAATGTATCATATCTGAGCAATTCTCCCAATACTCACGACGTGTTGTCCTTAACCATTCTCTTACTTGCACCCTGGCAGCAGCATATGTTATTCCATAGGTTGGCTCTGGTCTCAGAGACTGTTTATTGTTTCCAGATTTTGCCAATTTGTTGACTTTTTCATTGCCATGTACTACACAATAATAATAATAATAATAATATAATAATAATATTTATTGAGCATATCATAGTAGGAAATAACAGAAATACGAGAAATAAAAATACAATAAAATACAAAAAAAAAGAAAACAAAAAAAAATACAATTTAGGTAATGATTATTATATGCCCAAAGGAAAAAAGATCGGCATTGCCGTTTTTCACTTTTCCCTATATCAGAAACTAAGAGTTCTTCTGAAGATTTATTAAACGGGTTGCAAAACTTTTCCTAAATTTATATAGAGTTGGTTCTAAAAACACATCTTGATGAGAGTTAATTATCTTGGGTGCATTAAATTTAAAGCAACTCTCAAATTTACTAGTTTGATGTTGAGGGATAACATAAGGGTCTCCCCCTCTTAAGTTAGTATCACATAATAATATAGCTGAGCGTTTTATCAACATATTATATAAATATGAGGGTTCCTTTGATTTTAATAGCTTATACAGGAACGTGCCCAATAAAAATAAAAATCTATATTCTAACTTTAATATGCCCAACCTATTATAGTAAGGTGTCACATGATCCCTATAATTAAATACATAGGAGTAACGCAGACAGCAATTCTGTAAAACCTGCAATTTGTTTTGCATCCTATTTGTTAGAAAATTATAATACACATTACTACCATAATTAAGATGGCTTAAAATTAGGGTGTTTACTAAAGTCCATTTAGTATTTTGAGGCAGTACATACTTAAACTTCCATAACATTTTTAGTTTATAATAGCAGTCTCTACACTTTTTAATGACATGTTCTTCAAAACTTAGATGTTTATCGATTACTAACCCAAGGTTTCGGGCACTATCACTGATTTCTAACACTGTATCACCCAATACTATCTGCTCATTTAGTGTCTGCATTGCTTTATTCACTAAGGATTTTGAACCAATACACAGAACTGATGTCTTACTGGCATTTAAGTGAAGACCATTTTTTCCCGACCAGTCAAGTACAAGTTGTAAGTTAAGATTAAGTTCACGAATTAGTTTATTAACATTTTCACACGCACAGGATTTATATAATTGTGTGTCGTCAGCATATAAATGAATATTCCATTCCTTCGTAAGTATATCAGGCAAATCAGCAGTAAAAATTGTGAAGAGTGTAGGGCCCAATATACTACCTTGCGGGACTCCAGACACAACCTCCCAAGTAACATTTTGCCGACTAGCGACCAATTCTTTACCAAATCCAACGTCATAAATTAGTACAAATTAAGGTCGGTCTGCAACTTGAACATTTAAGATACGGCACGACGTTAGTTAGACGTAGTTCCGACGTCGGACAATTGCCAGTAGTATTTTACAGTCCTTGCGGACGTTGGCTCAACGTTGCAACACAACTTTAGGCGGATTAGTACAATTTACAGTTAGCTACCAACGTCGGTAAAACGTCACTGCCCGACCCTAGCCCGACCGAACATGCAGTTTAAATTTAGGACCGTTAACCGACGTTGGTGCGACGTAAAAAAGCGACTAGTGGTTGTAGTGACTTTTCGAGTATTTGTCCGACGTTTGTTTGACGTTGTGAAGTGACTAAAAATTTAGTATAAAAATCTAGCATTTTCCAACGTCTAATAGACGTCGGATGGTGACTGCTTTACGTACAGAGCATTATTTTTTGCGCCAAAAAAACTTATTCAAACACTCGGTTAGTAATAATTATAGATTTTACATGAATACAAACATTACATACATGTTTATACCAGGTAGGACTTATTATAATTTTGTTTTAGGTGTTAATCCGTAAAATAGTTGTTTATGTAGTTTTAAATATTAAAACTATGAAAAGAATTGATCGAGCAAAACGTTCTTATAAATACACAGCAACATACTACAGGAAAGTAAAAAACGTGGCAACCCTGTGCTGTTGCAATCTGCAATTGTACTCGATACGATTCGGAAGTTCTCGGTGGTAAAGGTTTTAATGTTTACGTTGTTATTAGTAACGACAATTATACGAAATCCGACTTCAAGTTGGAGCATTTAACTAAATATGGAACTATATTTATACTAGAAGTCGGTGTAGGGTTGCTTAGACAACCAGCTCCAACTACGCCATAATGTATTATTTTTAAAGCGAAATAAATAGGTAGCCATTTTGAAAGACCGTTAAATATAAGTAAACAAAATAACTTATTTTTCCATTTGTTTATACATTACCTCACTAGGGGTTGATATTTAAGTAAAAACTATTATGACTTTTTTACTACAATAAAAATAACAAAAAAATGCGTTTTCCTAGAAAAACAACGAAAAACATGTAACTTAATACTTTAATTACGTGATATTCGTAAAGCGCAATCATTTTTTAAAGGTATCGCAAGCATGTTTTACAATAAAGTTGAATTCGTTTTAGTTTTAGTCCCCCCAGTGCTCGAATATTCACCCTAAAAATATTTTCTTTTTAAAGATAACCGGCCATATTCATAAACGGGGTGACTAAAAGTAAAGTTTATTTTTGTCATCAACGATGGGCTCAGCTTCCGTTAGAGTGAATGGTCAGCTGCAGTCCTTTATTACCCTGTTTCCTTTTAGTCAGGTAAAGAGTTTACAGATGCGTCACAAGGTTCTAACAAATGGGGATTAAATCTGAAATAGAAGCTGTTCGTCGAAGTTAGGTATAAATTAGGTGCACTTTACGTTGGAAATTCCAACCGTCAAAGTCGGAGGCCAACGTCGAAACAACCCGTATTTTGTTGACCATATTGGTGCAAATGAAGGTCGGAACGACGTCGGTTCGACGTTGCTTTCCGACCTTTAGTACAAAATACCAACGTCTAAACGACGTCGGCGTGTTACTTGGGCTGTAATTCTTCTGACATGGATCCATTTAGTTTCACCACTTGAAATCTATAATTGAGATAGTTGGAGAACCATAAAAGCATCTGCTTATCAATACCATAAAAGTGTAATTTGGCTAGCAGTAGATTTCGATTAACTACGTCAAACGCCTTGCTGTAATCTAAAAGGACAAGGTATGTAACTTCTGATTTGTCAATGTTTTGAGCAATGTCAGTTGTTATTTTCATAGTGGCAGTGTTGGTACTGCAGTTAATGCGGAACCCTGACTGTGTTTGAGGTAGTAAATCATTGGAACGAATATGCTGGACCAAAAAGTTGCTCACAATTTTTTCTAGTACTTTCGATAATGTAGGTAGCACACTGATAGGTCGCAAGTCTTTTAATTCTCTAGCTACTTTAGTTTTAGGAAGAGGGTTAATAATTGCTCTTTTCCATAGTTTTGGAACGGTGCCACTACTAATAGAGTAATTTATGATGTGAGTAAGTGCCTCTTTACAAAATGGTAGTATCAGCTTTAGCATGTGTAGATTAATATTGTCGCAGCCAGTTGCATTTGACTTTAGGCCATTAATAATTCTCTCTACTTCCTCAACTGCTACAGTTTGGGTATGATGTTGATACTTTAATTTAGGACACTCAGTATTTCTAAAAAAATTTAGGACATCATTATCAATAGCTGCGTTTTGTACGCTGTTTACGAAGTGATTATTAATTAAATTGACATCCTTTATATGCTCTGCTATTTCTAAGTTCGGTTTATTATGAACATTCCAAGATGCAAAGTTTTTCCAGAGGATGCGAGGGTTATTTTTATGCAATTGAATCTGATATTGTATATAGGCCTTTTTTTCATTTTTTATCGCTGTTGATAGATAATTTTTCAGATCTTTGTAATATTTTCTGTCACTTTCTAGATTCGATTTTAAATACTTTCTGTACGCCTTAGTTTTCAAGTTTATTATTAGTTTTAGTGTGTCTGTTATATATGGTCGAAATTTATGTCTCATGGTTACAGTTTTAAATGGTGCATGAGTGTTAAATAGTGTAACAACAGCATCATTGAAGTAATCCACTTTATTATCTATGTCGTCAAACGCTTCAAGTAATTTCCAGTCTATAGCTGCAGCTTCTTGATTAAATATAGTCTGCTCAAAATTTTTGAAGGATCGATATGTTACAGTCTTGGGCTTAAGTTTACTTGTTACATAATTTAGTGTACAGTGTGTTAGATCATGATCTGTTACGCTATCTAAAATGTCGGAGTTATCACAATCTATTACTCGAGTGTTATTCCCAACGCATATAACGTCGATTAGTGTGGCTGACTGGTAAGTGATTCTCGTCGGTTTGGTGACTATTTGCTTTAAATTAAAAGTGGCAATAAAGCTATTAAAGTGACGTGTATAAATTGAAGCAGTTTGCAGCAAATCAGTGTTGATATCTCCAACAAAGATGTAATCATCAACAGTCATTGCAATATTTGATAAAGATAATTCTAATTCATCTATACCAATCAGATTAGTTTTAGGGATATAAACTACTCCGAGAGCTATATTTTTATTTGCTATTTTAATAGAGATCCAAAGCTGTTCTGAATAGACTTTATTAATGTAATCAGTCGGTATAAGTTTGTAGCTTAAAGAATTTTGGACATAGCAGCATACACCTCCACCCCTAGAATTTCTATCTGAACGAATAACTTCATATCCGGGTATGTGAATTAAATGAGAAGGAAAACTAGAAGTTAACCATGTTTCAGATAGTGCAATCACATGAAAGTTGTATTTTTGTATACTTTCTGAAAACACATCGAAGCAGGGGACTAGCGATCGTATATTTATATGACAAATCTTTAAGTAATTTTCAACTTCAACTTTTTCAGGTATGTTGGTGGTCAGGTTAATTAGTTTTTTGAATTATTAGTTATTTTTGGAATACCGTTTATGTATTTGATCGTTAAGTTTTCTTCTCCGCCTTGTAGCCGATTATGTAATAACTTCCGCAAATCTTCTAAATATTTGCGCTGGAGTGGAGTTTGATCCGACGCAATTCGAATGTTTGAGTTTTGTTGTAAAGTTAGTTTATTTTTAAGAACTATTTTAGCCTCTTTGGAATTTTTGAGTATGACTTTAATCGGCCGTGTTTTACCCATTGTAGGTTTGCCAATACGATAAGCTTGCAATGCATCAACATTTACGTTAGAAACATTTTTAATAATATTGGTGACACGAAAGACATCTTGCGCTATCTGTGTATTCTTATCAGTGGCTTCGGATTCATCAATATTATAAACAATTATGTTAGACGATCTATTATTGCGTTCATTAATTTCACTAACAATTGTTTCAATTGTTTCTCCCTGACTTTCAGTAGTAGCAATAGTTCCCGATTTTAATGTTTCAATTTCATTTGTAAGTTTTGTAATTAATGATTTTAAGTCCGAAATTTCATTTTTATTTGCAACGCAGGTATCACAGTGGAATGTTGGACGTTGCTTACTATCACCCGATATCAGTAACACAATGTTGACTTGTTGTCTTGGGCTAGTTGTATGAGATTGTCATGGTACTAGTTTAGAGCTAAAGATGCACGTAATTAGTGTCTTACGCGCAGCTTGGCTATCTGTCATGATGTATGTAGATCTGTCTATTTATATAGGACCTCCGCAGCATGATTTGAGCACATGTAAGTATCGATATTATTTCAGCTTCGTACACGCTGGTTAGGCTGCCCAGGTTCAAGCTAACGCTGTTTCAAATTCGGAGATGGTTATTTCCAGGTTCCGCTTTTAGTTCTGGCTCCACCTGTGTACCAGATATAGCTACTTGTACAATGCGATTTTTTAAAAACTCAATTGCAGCAGGCCAAATTCTGACTTAATACAGACAGTTCTAAGGTTATTAAGACAGAATACGGTCTGCTGCAATTGAGTTTTTAAAAAATCATATTGTATGTATATGCATAATAGATATATTTCCTTTGCTTCAGTTTTCCCGTTCCGGAATGATCACCCTGAATGGTTTTGTGAAGTTAAAGGTCGGCACGATTTTATCTTACTGCATCTTAAGGGTGTAGATTTCCTCTATCTGTTTAAAGATTTCGGTGTGGCTAACAATAATACCAGTGTATTCCCCAAATCCATTCGTATTTTGCCGATATGCCAATAATTTTGCTTTTGCCTTTGCCACAATGCCTAAACATTCTAAGCGTTGGCCACCATACCAGAGATGCATAGGTGATTCTGGGTACAATTACTTTTGAATAGAGGCAGTGAACTATGCTTGGCTTTAGCCTCCATGTTTTTTCAAACATTTGCTCACAGGTAAAGAAAATTCTATATGGTGTCTGTAGGTCAATTTGGTGTCAAAAGTGACTCCCAGGCATTTAACCGTTTTCATGCACTCGTATGTTTTGCCCAAACCTCATTGGAGTTTTGATGTTTTCAAGCCACTTTTTGTTGTAAAAACAACTCTGAATTTACCAAAATTTATTTGCGACACCATCTTTCAGTGGCTTTCAATGTAACTTGCATTCTTTCAGATATCATTCCTTGAAACTTCCCACTGATTAGTATGGTGATATCACCAGCATAGCTTTGAGCGTAAAAGCCTTTCTTTACTAGCCCTCTTCTGAGATCATCCACCATAAAGCACCACAGTAGAGGTGACAGGATATTTCCTTTTAAACAGCCCCTGGCTACGGTCATCTCGTTTAGATTAATAGTTGTTGTGCTTCTGATACCTAGCATGGTTCTTATCCAGTGACAGATCATCGGTTGTAGGGCACGCATTTCTGCAGCTCGATTGATCGATTCATAACAGGTACTATCAAATGCCTGTTCTTTGCCTTTTTGGTTAATTCGTGAACCGCCAATTTGCAGAATTTATCTGACTGATAGGCAAACGGGTTTCGGTGCAGCGGAAAAGTAACCAGTGCACCGCCCCGGATATGGCTGTCAACTAATTTTTCAGCAAAAACGATGTAATGGTAGGATTTTGCCGTTCGTAGTATAGCTTTCGCGTCCTGGCCTCGGTACAAATAAAACCCTAGCCCTATCCAACTTAATAGTATGTATCCTAGGGCTAGGCTAGCCCTTAGCATTGTACAAAGGCTTGAGAACAGCTCATCAAAGCCTTGCTTGTAGTAAGGCGGGGATGATTCTATCCCCGCCTGGAGCTTTAAATGATTGGAACGAATATATTGCCCATTTAAATTTGTCAGGTTAATAATCTTTTCTGTTACTTTTCAGTTTCCCCTGGGGGCTCTCGTATTGCAGGCCACCGGTTGCTGGTGTATACTCTACGCTGTCCGGAAAATGAGTTTGAAGTAAAATCTGAAGAGATTCTTTTTCGGATGTAGTATATCCTCCTTGTGGTTTCTTTAAGGATCCCACTTTTCCTAGTCTGTTTCGCTTCCCTGTAGTACTTCCTCTAGGAGGCTCTTTTGGTCCTTGTTATTGATTTGTTGTAATTGTTGTAATCCTTCCTAGAAGACAGAACGTTGGCCGTAAAAATTAACCTTGCCATTTCTGAAACTAAGAACATAAGAGCAGGAGTCGTACAAGGTAGTATATTCGGTCCGCTACTATTCAACATATACACCAACATATACCAACGGTGAACGCTACTCTAGCAACTTTCGCCGACGACACCGTCATCCTAACACAAAGTTCCGATCTTCCACAGGCCATTTCAGATTTACAACGAGCGACTGATCAAATTGACTCTTGGTTCAACAAGTGGTATATACGAATCAACTCTGCGAAGTGTCAAACTAACGTGTTTACGCATCCCAAGCGTACCTAACATCCATATTAATAATAATAGCATCGAATGGAATCGAACCGATAAAGCAGTCAAATATCTGGGAGTGCTTTTCGACATGCGGCTGACATGAGAACTACATATCAACCAAAAGCTCAATCAGAGTTATGCACGATTGGCCCAATTGTATCCATTAATTAACAGAGAGTCAACATTGTAAACCAAGTGTGCAATCCTAATGTATAAACCTCTGGCTCTGTACGCATCACCATCTGGAGCAACACATCAACAAACTCCAAAACAAGGTGCTTCTTATCGCAGTAAATTCACCATGGTTCATTCGAAACGAACAGTTACATTATGAACTGGGTATCTCAACAATACAGGAGTATATCAGTGCCAGAGCGAAGAAATTCTTTGCCAACATAAATTCCTGTGACGCATCTGCGCCGTATAATTTCGGCAGCCGAAATATCCACACTCGACTGAAGCGGAAGCTATCGCAGGACCTATTATCCGATTAATCTACTGACTAACCTCAATATAATTAGAGGTGCCAATATATCTCAAATGTTAGTTTGATCAGTTACTTGTAAATAGTTCAATTCTACCATATATACCATTTATGTTGTTGATCTGGTAATAAAATGTTTATTAAAAAAGGATTAGGGCTCTTTCGTATCCAACCCATGTACCCAATCTTTTCGCCTGATTAAAAAGCTTTCAAGTGTCTGTCCTGATGAGGAGAGATCCCTGTTCCACCATCTCGAAACCTTGCAACTGCTTACATACAAAAGCTAAAGTTTTGAATCTTCAATCGTTTTGATTGTTTTAAAAATCCAATAAAATACACTAATGTGACGTATAAAATTAAATTTAAAAAAATACCATATTACAGTTTTAGTTCCAACTTAAAATAAAGAAAGAATTTTCTGCTTTATGTCAGTTTGTTCTGCGAATTAATTGCTTTATATAGGATAAAAATTTAGGTTATTCCAATTACATTGAATTTGAATTTCATATTGAGAAATTACCTTGGGAATTTAAACACTAAAACAAGTTGAAATCTTGAATCCAAATCTTGAGTTTGGGTTATAAAGATCGCGCCACAAATCCAATCAAATACGGTAAATCATATCTCTATTCAAAGATTCAAACTTTATGCAAGCGGACATTTTTGCATTCGAGTTTTTATAACTTGTAAGTAACGTTTGTTATAGTCCAGGTAAAGATTCGAATTGCAGTTACAAATAGACAAATTAGTTATCACGTTATCAGTAGACAGCCCAGATCTAAAGACAAAAAGATCATTACTCGAAGAATTTGAATTTTAATCAGAGGTATTCAAATATGATTTGCAACATTTTCGAACCCTGAGTTTCTATATGTATTATTCTTACTTTTTCTCATATGGCCGAAACTTAAGTTGGTCGTTTGTTATTAACGCGTAGGCACAAGTTCTGCGAGCCCTCTTAGCACGTATGTTGTGTAGGAGGCTAACTTTACCATCAATGAAAGAAAAGATCGGTCCACAGTGTTTCTAAACTCGTTAAGTTTTATTAATTATGATAATTTGACGATTCGAATCTTAATCTTATTTATATGAAATTTTACAAACTAGAAATGTATTAGAAAAAACTAAAAAGTCTGGATTTCTTACGAACAATTTCAGATCAAATTTCCGGTTTGAAGTCTAAACATCAAATTTAGAAGTCGAATTCAGAGTTACAATTAACTACAGTTTGGGGGTCCGAATCTCGAGCAAGGTGTCACGGCTTTTGAAATTTTACGTTAGTTTAGTATGATACAGCCCTGTTTTTCAAAGTTTAAGCCGGCCCTGAAGCTTGCAAAATCCGGACGAGTAACGTAAGATAAGCACATTGCTGTTTGGTTGCGCAATAATTCAGAGAAGCCCCAGATATGATGCCCAAATATGGTAATATAGTACTTGTTCGCTTGATTTCATCGTCAAGAACTCGGGGAAGCACCGAGTCGATTACGAAGCACGCCAGTTTGGCGCCGTTCAAGGTTTGACTCTGCGTGCAGCAGGCGCGTTTGTCCTCCGTTTTACGAAAAAATAGCAAAGCACTTCAGAGTTTAGTCAGCTGTCATCATCTTCAGTCGTGCAATTTACTACTTTTGGTAGTAAAATCCCGTTTTATTTGTCGGCCTCTCGTCTCGTGCAGTTTTTCGTGGAAAAACTTTTAGACGGCATATTTGTCGGATTATCCCAGAGAGTGTCTTATTCGTATCGGGTGAAAATAAGTTCTGTTTTGGAAGTTCCGTTTAACTTTGACGTTTGGTTAACTTTCCGTTCCACACAGTTTTCGCTTTTGGATTAAATATCTACCAGTTAAGGACATCTTGTTGTCTTCACATCTGTTTCCGGAAGAAGGACTCTATCCCTTTTTACGCCGACCGCTGCTTCCATCGCTTCCATTTGGGCTACCACCAATTAAGCCCTCTTTCCCAGGTAAATACTTTAGGCAGCCGATTGTGAGTGTACTAATGCAAGCCTTAATTCAGTACCGTATTTTGTGATTCACTCGTGGACAGGCATCAGTAAGCATCAGTAATTATTGTATGAAAAGCTAGTACTTCAAGCATCCTTTCTTTTGTTCAACGAAGTGTTTAAGTCTTCAACTAGTGCGTATTACTTTTTGTTTTAGCGGTAACCATTCAGAAACAGTGCGAACTATCGTCACGATTGCTTATTTTGTGTTGCATGTGTAAACTTATTTGTAACCTGATTTTTAGTTTGAGTTTTTGTTATCACCATTCTTTTGACTGTTATTAAGTGAGCCTAGCAGTTATAATATTTGTCGTAATTTGAGTAAATGTGACATCCCTTAATCACCCCTTTCACGTAATTTAAGATAGAATTTATAGATTCATTTTGTGGCATATTTTGAACAATACTTGCATTCATTAAACTTCCTTGTTAATTCATTCTTGCCTTTTATTTGAGTTTTTTGTCTGGTGTAATATTTGGGTATAGCCTGTGAGCCTAGCCTGCCCACCAGTTCTAGTTTTATTTCAGTAAGCAAGGGTAAGTACCTCCAACAATTGGGTGCAGCCACCCCCAACTCCTTAGACCCCAGTAGGAGCAACCTGCGGTACGCTCCTCATCATCATCTCGGGTGATTTTCCGCAGTGGCAGTCCCGATTATGACCACCCCTATTTGAAGGGTTTGGCGTTTCGAACAACCATTCTCCACTGCTTGCTAGCCGGGAGCCACATGACATAGACGTCCCCTATAAGTTGTCGTAGCGCGGAATTAGCACGTGACAAAGGTTATATGTATGATTACTTACTTAAATCAACTTTTACAAATGAGAAACGTACTAGAAAACATTTCAAAGTTCGAATTTAACACAGTCTGCCAAAGTTCGCTAAATGAAATCTTTAGCAACGATTTTCTATATTTTTTATACAGGGTGTATCAGAAATAAGTACATTAACTTTTTTAGTGTTGGAATTCGTCAAAAACTACAACATTTCTTATTATCTCTTTTTAAATCTCACATTTATGTTGCATTTTTACCCCCCTTTAAAATAACGAGTTGTTTATGTATTTTCAAAATAGTAATTAAATACTGCTAAGCTTAATTTTTAAGTAAGTCGATTTACAATGGTAACCAAACTTAAGTTTTGTGACGGACATGATTTCCATTGGCGGGTAATGAAATTTGTGATAAATCTTTAACTTATTTTATCACAAAATCTAAAAAGTATTAAGAAATGTTGTAGTACTTGACGAGTTCTATTACTGAAGGAATTTAATGTACTTATTTCTGATACACCCTGTATATTATAGGTATAATTATTTGATCTGGAACAGGAAAAAAATTTAAATTCGAATTAAAAAGTATAGATTTCTTTTGAACAATTTAGAAAGAATTTCAGGCTTGAAATCGAAACTGAATTTTGAAGTGGATCTTAAAATTCGAATTAAATATAATTTTGAGGATCCGAACCTCGAGTAAAGTTATATGAATACTTAAATCAAATTTTACTAATTAGAAGCGTACCTACTAGAAAATATTTGAATTTGAAAGTTCGAGTAGAACATGATCTTCCAAAGTATACCAAAGAAAATCTTTAGCAACGATTTTTTATGTTTTTTATATGTTATAAACCTATTATTGCACCTGGAAAGGTGTTTGAATTCAAAAGTATAGATTTCTTATGGACATTTGTAACTGAATTTCAAACTTGAAATCGCCAAATCTGAAGTGTACGCTAGAATTTGAATCTTAAATTTAAGTTTCGAGTGCGGTTCAAAGGTAAGCATTTCGAATTAGTAAATATAGATATTTGATTCTTTTTTAAATTCTAAATGATAATTCAACATATTTGTAAATCTTGGTAGACTTCATGACACTTCGAATCTTAAAATTAGATTAGTATTCCAACGACTTAAAGTAAATAATATAGAAAGAAATGATAAGAAGAATTTTTTCGATTACTTGGTCAAGCAATTTAAGAAATTTACAAATTTCAAGCGATTTTTCTGTAAATTATGTTATTAAGTATATTTATTATAAATGAAATCCGTATTATAATGTAAATAAATTCATATGTTTAACAGCAAATCTTATGTGAAAATGTTCCAATGTAAGCCGTGCAATATATTGTCAAAAATTGAAAGTCAAATAACTCAACGTAAGACCAGAGTTTCAGGGTTATTCCTGCATCATCAGCCAATAATGCTGTTTGGTACATAAGCGAAAACCAAATAGAATACAATATTAAACGCAATTCAAGGGTGAGAAATCGGGAGTTTATAAAAAGTAGTCGGCATATGGCGTGATGCATATCTAGCTGTAATTAAGCTTTCAGAATATTTTCAAGTAAAAATTTTCGAGGCCCCAAGGTACGTTTATTGAGACGTCAACGAATTCTTTATTCAGCATTTTCAATAAGCAAAAACTTCCAAACACGACAGCTTCACGAAGTGACAAATCTGCAATAACTTTCTGGAATATATAAAATATTTAAGTAGATTAAAAAAATTCCGAAAACGTTTAGAAAATCTGCGACTGGTTGACGAAATAAATCTTCGGCCGTAAATAGGATCTCCATATTAAATCAATAGAGAGAAACACGAAAAGTAGAAAATATTCCCCGGATGAAGAACATTACGGCGCAACAGTACAAGAATTCTTATTGTATGCAATTTCTCGGGGGAGTTGCGATGGGATGTCTTATTCAGGAAATCTGCTGCGACTGCAGCTCATTCAACTTGTCGGAAACCACGTAATGGACGCCAAGAGGCATCCGGCAACAGAATCCGCGAGAATCTACGGTTCTTCACAAGTTAAGACTCAAAACCCGACGTCCGCGCGCGTGCTGCTGAAGGCGGACTTTGAACAGGACAATCTACATTGATAGCAGACGCCAGTAACCGCCGGTCTTTGATCGTTGTAGGACGTCGCGGCGCGTCTGTTGCTTATACCACCGTTCCATACGATCGTAAACTCGACGCGGAGATAAAACTTTCTTTCCGAAACTTTTGGCAACTTTTACTTTTCGTAGAAATAAAGAAAAAGTGTCACTATTATTTATGCTGATATAAAAAGGAAATCTACTTATATCGAAATAAAAAAAAGTTTCTTTGGACTTATACAAAACAAAATTAAACTTTTAACAAGTGAGGTAAATTTTTATCAGTTTTATTTATCAGCTTCAAATCTGATTCGCCGACAAACAGTTTTTGGTTTAATTAATTAAAGGAAGGAAACTTCAACAACCAAGAATTTCGTTACTACTTTCGGGTGCCCGCTTTATGCAAAATACCCGAGACGACGGCAGAAATATTAGCTGGCTAATTTAATTTAGCATTCAACAGATCTTAATTATGAAGTTAGTGTAATCCATTTGCTTAAAAGGAAGCGACAGGCAATAAATTAATTTTAAAGTAGTTGTTGCATATAATCCTCACGTGAATAATAATCCTAATTGATTTTTAATCATTCATTTTAATTCCTCGTTTGAATAATTATTGCGCTTTTAAAGCTGAGATAATTGAAGTTTTCCTCTAAAATTTTAATAAAAACAATTTAAGTCGCGAATTGGCTTTTTGCGACGAAGGTGGAGAAAGAAATTTATTAAAGATATAGGATTCGAATAGTTTTTTGGAAAAATTTCAAGTGTAATATTTATTATTAACAATTTTACTTTGCCGCAGGAAAGTTTGTTGAATGGGATTCGAAAAAGAATTACAACCGACTAAGCTGTGCTTTGAGTGTGTGTTAATAAACATTGAAAATTGTTAAGGATGTAAACGAATTTCCACGTAAGTAGAATTTTTCACCTGTTTTTGATTTTACAAAACCTTTTCTGAGTTCGGATTTATGTATTGGGAAGCTACTTAGTGAAAGCTAACAATAATAAGTTATATTAGAATTTAAAAAAAATGGTATACAATAAAACATGTCCGAATCCTTACGATTTTAATCTCCAAAATGACCGAAATCACGTTTCTTATTCTTGAAAAATTCTGGAATTTTAAACTTTGGTTTAGTGATAAGTGAAATGTTGAGAGATAAACAAGCAAATAAGACACGTTGTCATCTTACATCGAATGTAAGCGACAAGAATTGAAGAAAGTACGAAATTTCAGAAATTTCCATGAACTTAAATTCATGCAAACTAAGCTTATACCAATTTGTTTAGGTTAATCCTCAATTGAAATAATTTTGATTTAAATGGCGTTCATGAGATTTGTCGTTAGTTACTATTAATGAATGTCTTGGGAAGCAATAAAAACAATCGCGTAAAAAATTTAGTAAAATTTGTGTAGATAAAGAATTTTGTTTGCCTAAATTTGCTATAAAATGCTAATTAATTTTTGACGTGAAGCTTTCAAAATTTCAGAGACTTTTAATTGCTTGTTATTTTTTTATTGTAACCACATGATTAAAAGCAAACAAATGTTAAATTTTCAGCAGTTCAAGCAATCGTGCTTTGATTAAAATTTCAAAGGAAATTGCGCCGTTCGAAAAAATATGAAAGACTTATTATTATATATTTCTTAAAAATTTTAAGATTTTTGGAAACCAAAAAATATATTTTAACTCACTAATAAGAAATAATTCGTTTACATAAATGCATTAAAAATATTTCGTAAATGGAGTTAAACTGCGAGTGAAACTACATTATTTTAAATCAAAAAAAGGCCGAACTTCAATTAGTTAGCCAGCATTACGTGAAACAAATAAGCCTCGAAAATGCAAAACATCGCCAATTTTCATTCAATCAGTAAAAAATGAGTTTCTGATTTTTAATTTAAAATTTTTGAAACGATTTAAAATTTAATTAAAATGTTGTAATAAATTTTCAGTTTGATTTAACAAAATAACCTTTTAATGGGAAGTAACAAACTATCCAATAAACATTAAAGTAACTAAACTTAGTATTAAGGAATGGTTAGAGTACGAAGCTTTTAATCTGTTTTTTACTTGTACGCCTGATATTATACCTGATTATGATGTTAATAATAATAACAAAACTGCTGGTCTTGAATTTTATATTAATTAGTTTTTAATTTTTGGTTTCACATAAGTACAAAATACCTACCTGCATTTTTAATAAAATTGTTTAAAAATAATCCTAAAATTTGCTTTTAAAATTAAAAGTCGTAAATATAATTTTATAAAAAACTAGTCACGTTTTAAATAATCAAATCATAACTTCACCATTTTTTAAGAAAATGATTAAGGGACGATGTGTTAGAAATACTTGTTTTTTGGTCGATTCTAGTTAAGAAGTTATTAATAAAACCTTTAAGTTTGCGGTTTATTTACACAATTTCTAAAATTTTAGAATTTTTGAAAATTCACAAACAAAAATAATATGCACCTAAGTGAAATGTTCTTAATAGTTACTAATTAGTTTATAATAATAATTTAGTAACTTAAATAATTTACCAAATCTCAAAATATAATACATAAATTATGTGTTTGCAAGTTTCCTTTTAAGTTGTTTAGAAAGGATAAACTACGCTGAAGTTTCAAATTAAATTAACCAGGATGGTCCTGATTTCTTTGCTAATTTGTTTAATCGATTTTAATTTTATAGCTTTAACTGAACAGATAAGCTTTAAAAATTCAAAGTACCTGCAGTTTTGTGAAATCGTTTAAAGGAAAGAGGCTCTACAGTTTGTTTTTAATATTTTGCAATGATTCATAACACTTTTTAAAGGTGCCTTCAGTAATTATCAATTAAATATAAATTCTAACCTTTTTTAGTTAAGTTAAGATATGAGGTTTACGAAATTGTCTAGATTTTGTATCTGATAATAACAATAAATTAATAACTAAGTGCTTGACAGATTTCTTATCCTTTTTAAAGATAAATTTTGAGCTGCTGGCTGTATCACTTTTTGTAAACGCTTTTCTAATTAATCAGTTTGAACTTAATCTGTTAGGAAATATTTTTTTACTTAAGAATATTGAAGTGTTTGTTAATTTAATATTAATCTGACTATAGGTATGATATAATTATTATGTTAACACCTCAAAAATAATTATGCTCCGACCAACTCAAATTCTATTTAATTTTTAATCAAATTTTGGAGACTCTTAAATAATCAGGTTCGTTAATCGGGTTCGCCCCAACTTTTCAAAATTTAAAATTAGGAAATGTCCAATACTTTCAAATAATACAATTTTTATAAATAATTCCAAAAGGTCCAAATTATAATTAAACAATTTCACTATAGCTGAAATACACTTTTTATTTATAACACGTAATTGATCCAATTTCGTAGTCCTTTCAAATCAGCTTCCCTAACAAACCAAAACTGTCCAACTTCATCAATTCTTGACACACCAATTAAATAATAATAACAGTTGATATAAAACCAAATTCCAACATCACTTGTAGTTCAATCCAAATTTATTTATTATATTCTTTTACATATTATTATCAATTTTCAATCAAGCAAAACAACCAGGTTATGAAAATTGTATTCAATTACTCAACCAACTTCAATCTTTTTCAATAACTCTTATAATTGATTCCACTTTATTTATGCTATTGAGTTTTAAATAAATTTCCAATTCACATGTAATAATAAACCTATTATTAGTAGAATTATCCAAAAACACGTCTTGGTGCTTTAATATTGCAAAACTTAAATTATTTTCTAATTTGTTTTCTCCCACTTTCAACGTTTTTCTCTCCCCTGATTATTTTCTTTCTTTTTTAAAAATCATAGTATCTAATAAACATAACAATTTTAAAAATGTACATCAAGATGCCAAATGATTTCTTAAAACTAGTTATTTACATAATTAAATCTATACTACAATTGTTTTTTAAACGATCAACCTTATAAACTAATAACAATTAAAATAAAACTTGGATTTCTGAAAATATATTATTTTTTTTAATATCAACAAACCGTCATTAATCACCTATAAAAGATAACATCTCAATATATTATCCACACACCCATAGAGATAAAACACAGCAAAGTGTTTGCAAATTTTATATTGAGGATCAATTTTAACGATAATCTTTAAGTCTTTGAAATATGTGAACTGAAAATTGTGAATCTATATGGTTTTGAACAAGATAATTTGTTTAAATAACTGCCTCTGCTATTGGTTAAAGGAATTCCAATTTGAATAAACCAAAAGTTGCTAGAAAAGCGTCAACCCAAAAAATAACACACAAAGAATATTTTGGACTTGCACCTGACTAATCAGAAACCTGCTCTTGGGTACTGACGGATAAATTATGAACAATGGGTCTGAACAACTGTTAGATTTAAAATTCAGATTTTCTTTGTATGAAAATCTGCTCTGGACATTTTCAAAAATGCGTAGTTACATCTACTTAAATTGGATGCTCTGTTAAAAGTTAAAAGTTCTGGTGATTTAATTTTAATGAATTACAAGAAAAATTGAATAGAAACTACCGAACATAGAGGCGTTCCTGAATTTCAGAAACAATAAATATTTCTGCTAAAAAATCCCTCGACATACAATTTTTGAAAATGTTAGAATTACACCTAATTAAATAAGAGATAGTTATTCTAGCGAAATGGCAGCACTTTTAGAAAAAGAAAAATAAAAATTATTAGACCCGAGTTTTAAGAATAAAATAAATTGTAGATTTTCCAACTACGGTTAACTAACGGAAACTTTCTATATTTAATTTTTGATAACAATAGCTTAAAGGAAACGCATCGAAACACAATCACTGGCAATTTCCTGAACTAAAGTTTCTCTTCAAGTTAGTTCCAATCATTCGTCTTTTATAAACAAAATTATTACAGCGAATCAACTTGTTTTTTCATTGTGTGAATAAAATTCAGTAAAAGGAAGTTTTCTTTTACTTGAATTAACCCACTTGTATCTTAAATAGAAAAAGTTGATATAAACATCAATTTCAAATTTGGAAAACGGAAGTTTCTCTGAATTCGCCAGTTTCTGAATTAATTGAAGCAATTTAAAAAAAATCGTTTAATTATGGTTGGTAGGTATATTATTAAAATTATACCGGATGAAACAGTGATCTAATTTTATATAATAAAAAATTGAAAAATGTCACCTAAAACATAAAATTTATAATCTCCAAATCTGCCTTATAAGCTCAGGTTTTACATGTTTTTTGCTTCGTCCTTAAAATTTGGCAAGCTTATCTTTGATCTAACATTGCTAATTGGAATATATGAATTTTGTCTCTTTTTACACAGAAGAAATTCAAGTAACTTTCATAAGATTTTATAGCTTTTTTACGACTTGTAAATTAACGTTTTATTAGCTGTTTAAACTTTTATACGAACACTTGACAAACTTGTAAAAATTATAAAAGTCACCTTTGTGTTTATTTATTATGTCACATAAAATGCCTGTTAATTTTTTTTTTCTTTAAGGAACAACAAAATTAAGGATTGACTGTCATTTTAATCGGATAAATCATTCATTTTGTTTTCCCTGTGTACTATTGTTATTACTTCTTTTTAATGCAGAACATCAAAAAACATTGAGTACGAGCCGCCCCTGCTGTAATGTTACGAAATTATGCCATTATCAAATGAGCCAATAGAGAAAAGTCAAATCCTAGATATCTTAGAAACTGCATTAAATTTCATAGCATCTCAATATCGTTTAATTTATTTGATTAAATATTGGTTTCAACAATAAATTACAAGCTACAAAACTATTAAGTCTTTGTAAGACTTGAATTAAAACGCTTTTACAACATAGCAGAAAAATCAAAAAATAAAGATTGAATATATTCTCCAACTTTAAAGGGTTTGAAATCTTTGTTTGTTAACCTTGTACGCATACCCCGAAAAGTAAACAAAAGTTCAATAAAAATACAAGTTATATTTCCAAAAATAGATATTCACATATACTTCAGACGAATTTTATTTTACGCTTCAGTGCAAAATTCTGACGAGAAAAATCGTTCTTTTATACTAATTTCTGAACCACCCCCATACATCCCATACATAATTGCAGCTTGTTTAAAAACAAACCATGTAATTTACATCCTTCAAGTCTGTAAGTTTTTGTGTAAAACACAAAAACACTTCGAAGAATGTATAAAAATTTGCACATGTTTATGTGTTTGACGAACTACAGTCTAGACATTTCTTATTACTGTAATTCTTTTATTAAAATTGCGACTTTGCATAATATTTGAACAAGATTGTAATAACGCATTAAATAACTTCAGACATTTACGAGCGGTTTCGCTTACCGAAATCCAATTTCGGAAAATATTAGCACATAAAAATGAATCGTAGGTAACTCTTATGCACGAATAAAAGCGTGGCAAATGTGAGGTTTCATCTTCTGTGCGTTATTATCAGTAAAAGTAATAAAATTGTAAAGCATCCAGTTATTGACTACTTCAAAGAAAATTTTAATGCGTTGCTGTTGGCTTCAATAGGAAAACGGATGTAATATAGTGGAAGTGGCTGAAACCTTTAAAACTTGTATGGCTGGAACGAACCTTTTTGCTAAATTATATTGTACACTTAAATTTTTGTTGATAAACGATTGTTATTGCCAACATTTTTAAAAATTTGTATTTATAAAAATATCACCTCCGCCCTTCGGCTTTCAGCCGACAAATTTTGTTAATTTTGGAGTTTTAACAACCCATATACGTCCACAGCTTAAATATGCAATATGCATTCTTATGAAAGTGGCGCTTATAAGCTTATACTTGACTACTGCTAACACAGTCACGATTTTGTGCCTTTGTTACTAATTATTTTTGGTAATTAAGTGTAGGGAACTTATTTGACTGTAATTTATTGTATATACGAGTAGCATTCATTTTAGTCTGCAGAAGGTAACGGGAAACCACTGCAGAGAACGCATTTCCCTGGTATAAAGGGAATATAACAAAGTTCACGACGCCAAGTCGTTTAAAAATATGGCTTTGACCCCCTCGTCAACATCCTTAAAAAGAAGGATATGACACAATTAGAAGATTAATTTTGGGAATGTTAAGAAGCATAGTAAAACAAGTAAATCCACGAATTAGTCAGTCAAAATACTACAACACCTGGTTTAAAACGCAGTTTTTAAATAAATAATATGCATAATATGCAGCTCATTTCTAGCTCTAATTTTGCGACTTCAAGTTGTGAATTATTCTATTTACTAACAGATAATAGTTTATTGTTTTAATCATAATCTTATTTCTGGTGGTTGTGCAGCTCTGCAGCTCTTAAAAACTAGTCGCCCCTGCATTGAGTTTATTAAAAAATCACACCGAAATTTGGATGCAGTTTTCAAGAAATTTAGATTTTGACTTTTCTGCTTTATTTATTTTGAAAAGAGGGACTGCTTCTGATAAAACTTGCTACACATTCTTGTAACATAAACACACATGAAATTCGATAGATTACAGCGAAACTCAAAACATGTTTTTTTTTTGTAACTGTCGTGCTGTTTTCAGCATATTTTGAAAGAGTAGGATAAAATTTGGAAAATATTTTCGTAATATGTATTGGAAAAACTAACAGTAGAATTTTGTAGCTTATGGCAATGCTGGAATCTATTTTGGTATTTATACATTTAATGTAATGTAAAAAATGTAAAATTGCGTAAGATTTTGTGGCAAGTTTCAGGAAATTTTGGTTCCAATTCTTCTCTTTTGCTTGTTTTGAAAAAGGATGATATTATGTTACATGTTTTTATAAAATTTGAATACACAACAATTTTATTTCATACCTTACAAGAAAACTTTGTTCGCATTAAAGCTAATAAATTTCAGTAAATCTATGTTTCGATTTTTCTTCTTTGCTTCCTTTGAAAAATGATTTTTATTAAATATTTTTGTTTCTAGTAATGGATTAATAACAACGAAATTCTGTTGTTTACACAAAAATACTTTTGTATGTCAAATTAAATTACGAAACTTTGCCCATTTTCATTTTTTGAATTGTTTGAAAATGTAAATAGGCTTGTCTCCGAAATGTTACATAAATTATTAGTTAATTAATAATATAATTCCATTTTAGCAACTGGTGGCGAAAATCCTAACAAAGAAATATAAAATGTCAAACTCGTCACAACAGTTCTTTAGAAAATATTTAAATACAAAAACATGATATCTGATTTTTGTTCAGTTTTCAAAAAATTTAAGTTGCCTCTCTACTGTTTTGTTTATTTTGAAAGAGGCGACTGAATTTTATGCAAGTTGACGCAGGTTTTTGAATATTGGAACAAATAGCAAGAAAACTTTGTTCTTTGCAGCAAAACTTGAAATATGTTTTGAATTTTACACGCATTTAAAAAAATACAAATAAAAAAACATGTACAAGATGTTCATGCAGTTTTTGGGAAATTGAGGTTGTCTGTCGTTTGCCGTCCTTATTGTGAAAAAGGGGCTGTGTTTAATTAAAGTTGGCTGCATATTATTTTACAAAATTGAAATAAATACAATAAAATTTCGTAGTTTATAGAAAAACTTGAACTCTGTTTTGAGTTTGTTCACGTTGAAAAACAAAATTGTCTAAATTTCAATACAGCTTTCAGGAACTAGGTATCGACGTTTCTGCTTTGCTTATTTTGAAGAAGGAAATTATAGAATGCTGCATTTACGTTAAAACTTGAACTGTTTGCATTAAAAAAAAAAAAATAGAAATTTAAACCCTTTTTCAGATTTAAATTTTGTTGTTTTGCTTATTTCGAATTTTGATAAAACTTGTTGAATGTTTTGGTAATACTGGATTACATAACAAGAAAATTGCGGCGTTGTTTAGAGCTGAAATCTGCCTAGATTTTTGTTCGCATTTAAAAACTTCAAAAATGCCTTAAGTTGTAACAATTTTTAATTAATTGTGCCTTCAATTTGTCTTTATGGTTATTAATTTACAGAGAGATGGCAACGAAAATAATAAAAGAGGTTGTTGATTGGAGGTTGAGAGAGCGAACGAAAGCAATTTTCTTTGGTGGCGTCCTAAGAGTATCTTGGTTATTGGTTTAAAGCCATACTTGGCTTAATTTGTAAAACGAATCGAGAAGAATGATGCACTAGCCTTAGGTTAAATTTTGATTCCTGTTCAAGTGATAGTTACTTTTGGATATTTGATTCCTGTGGAATTTGGTTCCGCTTGGGGATGCTGTTTTGGCAATTTGGTTCTACTTGCTGGCATCGAGCGTAGGGGGAGACGCCTACTGAGAAATGGTTTCTTAATCCAGTTCTTCGTTTAACAAGGATTTGGTTAGCTAGTTCACGTAATAACCGTTTCGTCAGTGGCTGAAGGTCATATAATTATGTGTTGTTTAAAGTAACTTTGCATCCTCTCCATTATAGTATTAATAATGACTAATGAGACTTGTAATCAAAAAGTATTATTTATTTATTTTAAAAACTAATTTTAATAATCAGCAAGTAATGTTTACAAAAGATATGTGTAATTTGATTATGTTAAGTTATTTGTTGAATTTGATCTTGGATATCTGCATAACTCTGTTGTAACGAAGACGCAATAAGATAATTTTAATAAGAACTAATCCTTAGGGATTGTCAAAGAAGTTTCGTCATGGGGTAAGATCTTACCAAACACGAGAATTCCTAGAAAAAGTACCAACTATTTTTGGTTTTAAAGGGAACTTGGGTGTTCTACAGTATTAACAATGGGTTATTTATGTAGCATACGACCTACATCAGAATTCAGTAAATTTAATAACTAATTTGCGTGTCATTTCAATTAAATGTTTGATGTTAACAAACTTGATTTAATTTCGATTAAAGTAAAAATCTGTTTAATTTATTAAATGTTTGATGTTAACAAACTTGATTTAATTTCGATTAAAGTAAATATCTGTCCAATTTATGATATGTTTGATGTTAACAAACTTGATTTAATTTTGATAAACTTAAGTAACTATCCTATGTATTGAATGTTTGATGTTTGCAATTTTAGTAATATTTTGGATTGAAAATATAATCCTTAACCATTTTTGTGACTTTTATTTATTTGTACCTTGGACTCTTTTTTGGGATTACAAAGTTTTCTGACAATTTTCAGGAACTTTTAGCCTTGCTGTTCCATTTATTCCGAAACGCAAAGCTGAATTTCATCACAAATGTTGCCTTTTTTCTGGTACAAATAACAACAAAATTTTCGTTCTTTGCAGTAGAACTTAGAATGTGTTATTTCGAACACATTTAAAAAAATTCAACACTATTTTGTGCAGTTTTTAGGAAATTTAGGTTGAGGCTTTCCTGCTTTTGCTTGTTTAAAAAAGAGAGCTTGCTTGTAATTAAAGCATATTTTTATAGCATTGGATAAAATCACCATAAGAATTCTAAATCTATTTTCAGTTTTTTTTTTCATTAAGAAAACTTCTTCTCCAACCTATTTATCGGTCCACTGTTGGACGTAGGTCTCTCCCAGTTGCTTCCATCTCTATCCATCTTGAGTCTTCCTTTTCTAGTTTTTCCTGCTATCCTGGAAATATCATCTTAGGTCTGCTGACACTTCTTTTTCTCGTGCATGTTCTCCAGTCTATCATCTTTTTAATCCATCTCCCATCCCTGCATCTTTAAATGTGACCGGCCCATCTCCATATCAATTTCGCAATTCTAAAAGCAACGTCAGTAACTTTTGTGGAACTTCTAATCTACTGATTTGTTTATCCACCCCGTAGCGTTATTCCCAGCATAGATATTTCCATGGCTCTTTGATTTACTATTATTTTTTTCATCAATCTGCTGCAACTTTCTGAACGCTACCCAGCCTAATTTTATTCTTCTGGCAATTTCCTTTTCTTGAACTTCTTTGCTTGCTATTATTAATGATTCCACATATACGTGGTCTCCAAGTTCATCTATAGCTGTGTTTTTACTTTTATTTTAGGTGCAATATCTAAATTTGCCATTACTTTGGTTTTGTCGAGATTCATCCGTAGTCCCACTAATTTTGATGCGTTATATAATTATGTAGTTGATTTCGTGTCTAGGATTTGACATTTCGGCTTTGCTTATTTTCAAGAAGAAACCGCCTTTAATGGAACTTACTGGATATTTTACGGTTCAATAGCTATCCATGGTGTGGGTCAGAATCAGTAAAACGGCCAAAACTCCACTAATTTTCATTCAAGAGGGTGTCAAAATCAATCAAGTTGTTTATAGGCAGCTTCTTGAGGATCAGGTACTTCCATGGGCTCATGCTACATATGACAATCAGAATTGGACGTTCCAACAAGACTCAGCGCCATCACACAGAGCACGAGAAACCATAATGTGGATTTCTGAAATTTTTCCAGCTTTCATTAAACCGGAAGAATGGCCGCCGTACTCACCGGTTCTTAATCCAATAGACTATTCTGTTTGGAGTATCTTGGAGCAAAAAGCCTGTGCTACAAGCCACAGTACGTTAGATTCTCTGAAACGCGCCCTAAGGAAACCATGGGACGAAATAGACGATGGAATGCTGCGTGAAATCGTCGATCACTTTCCGAAGCGTCTGAAGGCATGTGCTCGAGCAAGAGGTGGACACATTGAATGAAATTCAGCCTATCCTGTTAAAAATACTGTCCTCTTTCAGCATAATTATGTTAGTAATTTGTTGATAGTTTTATGTTTTGAATAAAATATTGTTGTGTTAATGTGGTCAACTTTAAATGTGTCACCCTGTATACTATGAATAAAAAAGTGCATTAACTTGGTATTTTCAGTTTGAATTTTTGTTTTTTTATTTTTATTTGCCTGTAAAATGATTTCTTAAATACAATCATCTTAATTAGAGTTACAAAGAATAATATTTGGCTTGTTAAAAGATAACACAACAAGAATAAAAAGCCATCAGGAACAATCATCTATATACATACATTTATTGCAATATAAAATGCGCAAGTCTAATTTTAATTTTCCTTACTGCAGTTATAATAATAATGTCAGAAATAAAGCAACAATAAAACTCAAAACCTTCGTCGTTTATTTTTTAAAAAGCAATTTAAGCTAAAATTAGTAAAAGGTGTCTCATTATTATTTGAAATTCGAGTATTTAAAAATCCCAAATGCACCCATACGTGTTTTACCGTTTTAGGTATACGTGCATCGTGCATCTCGAATAGTGTGATTCATAACTGTTGTATTTTTAAATCAAGGAATTGAAATACCATTGACCTTTAACACATTTATTCTTAAAATAACTTAAGGTGTTACGTACGTTATTCGCAAAATCGTTGCTTTATTCTTTTATGAAGGTGCCTTTGTTCTTTTTGCGGATTAAAAGTGCAGCATTAGAACTGCATACACTTATAAATGTCATTTCTTCTGAGGAGAATTCAATGGGAAATTTAATTTAAATTTAAAATGGTTTATTTGAATATTATATATTGTACTGACTTAACTTGGACCTTTGATTTATTTATAATTTCATGTCAAACAATATTCAATTTATTATTTTGCCCTTTAATTAATTTTGATTATTTCTGATACTCTTATCTCCAAAAGGTCGTTGTTAGGGTTCGTTGTTGTTTTATTAATAATCTAACTTGACAAATAAATTCTCACTCAGATATTTAATGCAGATTTATTTTTTATTTTTTTATCTCTACCAACCCTGTCTTAACAATGATCTTACAATTATAAATTTCACGCTAAAAAAAAATTCCAAAAATATTTCGAAATTCCACTTTTCAATATTATTATAATTTCAAAAAAATAAATCCAAATTGTCTTTACTGTCAATCCAAGTTACTTCTACTTGCTGTCCAAATTATTTTCACTTCCAAACCAAATTACTTCTTCTTTCAATCAAAATTACTTCTTCTTTTAATCTAAATTACTTCTTCTTTCAATCCCAATTACTTTCCATTCCAGTTTTAAAATTATTTTATTTTCTTTAATTATTTTAATTATTTATCGTATTCGTAACTGATTTAATTATATTTTAACCTATATATATATATTTGGGTTAATTATGTACAACATAATGAACATTATACAGTAATTATACAACTAAATGTTGCATGCCCACTCCCAATCTCCATGCCTCGCGATTGTATGCTATATCTTCATCTAGATCTCTTTCTCTCATCATTTTTCTTATCCCTTCATTCCAGGATCTTCGCGGCCGACCTTTTTTTCTTCTACCTGGTGGTGTCCATGAAAACAGTCGCTTTGGCCATCTCCCTTCGTCCATACGTAATAAGTGCCCAAACCATTTTAAGCCCTTCATTTCAATTCTGTCTATAATAGTATCATTTGCTTTCATCCTATTTCTTATTTCTACATTTCTAATTCGGTCTAGTCGCGATATTCTAGCGCTTCGTCGGAGGTAATCCATTTCAACTGCTAGTAACCTATTTTTTTCATCTTCTCTTAGTATCCACACTTCGCATGCATAACAGAGTACTGCCTCCACCATAGTTCTGCCTATCTGTTTCTTGTTCGCAGTACTGATATTTTTATCCCACCATAGTGAGTTTAGAGCACCGATGACTTTTCTCGAGTTTTGGATTCTCTGTTTAATTTCTAGTTTTCCCAAACCATCCCTGTCTATCATACATCCTAAATATTTAAAATTATCCACCTGTTTCACGACAGTTTCGTCATTTAACAAGACCTCAAATTTGGCTTCTGTATTTACTGCCAGATATTCGGTTTTGTTGAAACTAATTTGTAGACCCCACTTTTCATATTCGTCGTATAGTCTCTTCAGCATGAACTCTAAGTCGTATGGATCTTGTGCCAGCACAACCTGATCGTCCGCAAAATTAAGGGTAAACAAGTACTGATCATTGATTGGTATACCCATTCCTCCACAGCTGCGTTTCCAATTTCTCAAGGCTACTTCGATGTAAATATTGAACAGTAGTGGGGATAGGCTACAGCCTTGTCGAAGTCCCTTAGATGTAATAATTGCCTGTGACAGTTGATGATTTTGTTTAGCAACTGAGATGTTGTCTTCGTATAGTACCTGTATGATATTTAGCAAATGAGTATTTGTTCCTATGGTTTCTAGTGCGTCCCATAATTTGTTCCTGGGTACATTATCATAGGCTTTTTGCAAGTCAATAAATGCTATATGTACTTCATCGTGCTTTGCAATTTTCTTTTCTAAAAGCTGCTGGATTGTAAAAAGATTATCCACACAAGAACGACCAGGAGTGAATCCACTCTGATCTTCGCCTATAGCATGCCCCACTTCATCTCTAAGACGTTTCTGTAGTATCTTAGTAAATAATTTACTTAGAGTACTATTTATGCTGATACCTCTATAGTTATTTGGGTCTCTTTTGTCTCCCTTTTTATGGATAGAGACTATATAAGATCTTTTCCATTCTGTTGGGATTAATCGTTGTTGCAAGCAATTATTCATTAGTGCTCTTATTCTTTCTGCTAACATATGTCCTCCACATTTAACTAGTTCCGCCGCGATGTTCCCTGGGCCAGCAGATCTACCGTTTTTCATTTCAGCAATACTCTTCGTTATCTCTTCTATTGTAATCATTGGCATTTCTTCCGTCACTTCAACTTTTTGTCTATTTTCCATAAATTCTACTCTCTTCTCTATTAACAGTGACTCATAATGTCTTTTCCATTCATCTATACTTATGAAAGAATAAGGGCCATTGCTGTTGTTAGTTTTCATACTTTTTACAGTTCTCCACACTTCAGACGATTGTGCTCCCCCTATATAGCTATTAATTTGGTTACATTTCATTTCCCAAAACTGATAAAAAAGGAATATTTTAACCTATTTAAAGTTAAATATCTTCTTCATATTTACTATCCTTGAAGAGCAAATTTATTTGCGTGTTGCACTTTCAAAATGCAAAAATATCTGTTTATGAAATTGTTTTCTTCTCGTATCCCGGATTTCTTTTTATAATTTGTTTCTATATTTACAATATTTCTCTAATGACTAATTTTAGCTAATTTAAATCTATCAATAAGAAATGTGAACAATAAATTATTTACATTAACAACTTAAATTTAATCTAGCTACTTAAAATTATATTACAATTCTTATAATAAATTCTGCTATAATTCTTTAACAAAATAATCTATCACCAAATTAAAGATAACAGCACCCTTTATCAAAATCTATCAAAAACAGATATCGTTTCAATATATTGTTAGTTGCAATAGAAAAAATGAATATTAAAATGATATTTTGAGCTTCTGCTTTGTTTAATTGAAATTAATATTGTCTTTATTATAGTAACAACAAGGATTATTGCATAAGTAACAAAGTCAAAAACCTGCTTAAGAAGAAGATATCCTACGAATTTCTGAACTTTTAAATGAAATAAATTTCCTATTTTATGGCACAATTTGAATATAATCAAAAAAGACAAGCTCTCAGATTTCATCCAGCAGGTTCCATTTTTGTTATCGAAAACAATATTTTATCAAAAATACAGGTTGCTTTAAAGCATACCTACATATGTTAATAACATGCAGAATGATTACAATAAATTCTTAAATATTGACGTTCACACTTAGGAAACGACGTGGGATAAAGACGTGTTACCTAATTTAGATTATGGCATCCTTTTGGTATGGTAAATATATTTTCATAAATTGTAGTTAATAATCATTATTTTAAGTAAATTTTCTTGTAAAAAAATATAAGCAGATGCGAAGCTTAAGTGGGTTCGTGTAATTTACGAAATTTATTAAATAAATTTGCTAAAATTGTATTCAGGATCGTTTTGGTATTCAAGAATTTCTTTGAACTTCTCATATCCTCTTGAAATATTGAACAGAAATACGCAACAAAAACTGCTTAAGAAAACTGGCTAAACCATACATCGCACTACAAATAATAGAAATTTCATTTATTTTATATTACGCGGACACTTTACCAGTAGCTAAAATGGAATTTTAAATAAAGTAAATTAACAGGTAAATAAATAAATAAGTAAATTGTATAAATAAATAATGGTGACACAGAAAATGAAACACTAGCAAGGCCATAAAAAGTGAAGACAGAATGGCTTAAAAATTACAAATGCACTCTTGCCTGTCTAAATCAACAAAAATATCAACAAATTCAGAGGAAACTTTTTTAGTTAGTTTCTTAGAAAATCAAAACAAAGTGTAGAAATCCAGGCGTTAAATGGAATTTGTCCTAAGAATACTCTTAACCAATTTTTAAAAAGCAGCTGATGTTATATGTATAAGTAACTGGATAGGATTGTTCGATGGTTTTTGATGGTTTTTTAAATGAAACTCTCTCCATAAACCTTTGTTGGAAGAAAAATGAAATGTTTAATTAACTTCTAAAGGGTTAATAAATTTTAAGACTATGAATAACCCTATTTCATTGCTTAATTTTATTATTTCTTCTCTGACAAATTTATTATTTAGTAAAACTATTTATTATGTCTTCCTCGTTTTTTCCTTTTTTATCTTAAAGGGCCAACCGCGACGGGCAGTAGCCATTTACCTTAATCAAACTTATCTATTTGGTTCAATGATCCGAAAAGGAAAATCACAAATAAAAACCCAGAATTTTTATGTTTTGCGACCATCGGAAGATCTTTAAAGGCTTTTGGAACAGCTTTATTTTAAGCGTAGATTAAAAATAAAAATCAGCATTTTGAGGAAGTAACTCTAAGGACTGGTCTTGTCATCTCGTGATAAATTTAACTTTCAGTGGTTACTATGGAAATAATTTTATTAACGAAGGTTGTCCAGAAAAATATCTGGAAGTTTTCAGGAGATGAAAAGGCTAGGCCCAAAAGATTATAAGATTATAACTTAGGATTCTAGTTTAACTTAAAAAAATCTCTTCGAATTGGAGGTGTAATTTTGAAAATTATTTAAAAAGTAGAACCCAAAATTCTAACTTATTTTTAAGATAATAACATTGAAATTTGCCTTTTAACTTTCAGTTTAAAAGATACACTTTAAGTTTATAGTAATTCCAAACAAAAATTATAATTATAAAAATAACAGCAACAAAAGGGAATCTAAGATCATCCTTAGAACCTTTGATTCTTCTGTAATTTTAATTTGTGGGTTTGGTCTTCAACAATTAGGGTATTGGAAAAAATTGGCAAAATAATTATTTTGAATTTAAAATTCAACCTGTAATTTTTAAAATAAAAAAATAATAACTTCTGAGTGATCTATTGTTTAGTAAGATTGTATATTATTTTTCCGCGTTTTCTCTTTTTGAACTTAAAACGTCGTGTGCCAAATCATTAAAATTTACCTTAATCTAACCCCTCTACTCGAAAAAATAAATCAAAAATAAAAAGAAAGAATTCTGCTTCCTTCGTGATTATTTTGTAATTGTTTAAATATGCATTTCTGCAATTTCATTTTATCAATTAAGGTTCAAATTGAGGAATGGATAGTCATGTGTGAAAGGCCTAGGCCTCTCACGTAGATATCTCGGGTTCGATTCCCAAGACCGCCGATATTCGTATGCTTCTCCGTGCTTCGGATACCATTACTAACACCTTTGATAACCGTTAACCTCGCAACACTGCGGGTCGATCTTCTTCACCTCTTTACTCGGGTAAGGTTAGCCTCCTGCCCGGCATACGTGTAAAGAGGGCTCACAGAACCCATTCTCCCCAACTCGTTATGAGTTAGTAACAGGCCATTGGCCTAGACTTCGGCCATAAGAGAAAGAAGATGAAGGTTCAAATTGAAAATCGCTAGTTTTCCAAAATAGTAAAGAGCTCGAATTTATAATAGTAAACTAAAACATTCCTGGCTTATCTTCAAGAAGACTTTTTTGACATTTACGTTTTGAGATTACAGTTCAGAAAATCTACTTCAAACAATGACTCAAAAATTTCAGTTTAACAACAAAACTCGAATTTACAGCAAGTCCTAAATGTTTATTTATTTATAACTCTAATTTGAGAGGATTAAGCTTTAACAATACGTAAAAATTGGAAAAATTATTAACTTCGAAAATCCAACGCTTAAATCAAAATGGCCAAAAAAACAAAAAGCCTTTCTATACCTTCATAACTTTAACCTCAAATTCAGAAAATAGAGCTGATATATCAAAGGTACAGCTTTTGACAAAATTGAAAACAGAAATTCTTCTTCTTCTTCTTCTTTTTCTTCTTCTTCTTCTTCTTCTTCTTCTTCTTCTTCTTCTTCTTCTTCTTCTTGTTCTTCTTCTTCTTCTTCTTCTAATAGGTCGTAGACATGTTTCTTCAAATGTTATTGTTGTTGTTCTTGTGACACAGAAGTCCAGCTGTCTTTCCAGCGTTTTGGTGGTCTTCCGGGTAAGACGTATTGTTCCTGGTTTGTGGTCTCTAGCAATTTTTGGCAGTCTGTGATAGGGCATTCTTGATACATGCTCATTCCACTCTCTGCGGCGTCTTCTCCTCCATCTTACAACATCTTGGATATTGCATGTCTGTCTTATGTTTTCGTTTTGTATTCTATCGTATAGTGAGTGTCCTGATATGGATCTTAGAGCCTTCATTACCGTGGTACGTAGTGAACATTTGGTGTGCGCGGTATCTGCCCTGGTCTTTGATGTCATTATGGATGTTTTTAAGATCTTAACCTTTGACTCGGTGTTCATATTATTGTTCTTCCAGATTATGTCCTTTAGGCATCCTGATACTCTTGCTGCTTTATTGACTTGAGATTTAACTTCTGTATTTGGGTTTCTCTCGTTTGATATTTCCACCCCTAGGTATTTAAAAGGGATTACCTGTTCAATGATCGTTGATTATTTACCAGTTTGCATCTTCTGAGTTCTTTTGATATTACTAGGGATTTGGTTTTTACTACTGATATCTCTAGATTGTAAGATCTGGCCGTCAGATAGAAGGTGTGCAGTAGCCGTAGTAAATCAGAACTTCAGGTCTAAAATTGCAATAAAAATTACATGCTTAAAACTATATAAAAGTTAGTGATATGCGTTCAGTGCGTTATTTGGTCTTTTAACTGTTCTTGGATAGGGTACCAGCCAAAACAGAGTTCATAAAAAATGCCTGTTATTCGGGTATATTTTAAGTTAAAGAAATTATTTTTTCAGACTGACCTATCTATATAGAATTTTACATAATTTCGAAATAAAATTATTTGGGCCTTTGGTTTAGAAAATAGATGTTTCTTAATTTTCTTGAAACAGAAGTAACATAACTATTTGAAATTAGGCATACCGATTCTTTGAAAGTAGATCCAGGGTATGAAACAGCATGGTGACGTTAGATTAATTACAAGCGCCATTATCGCCAAAAGTAGGTTGCTTTCAAAGAACGACTTACGAAAAATAACGGAGAGTTTATCTCAGGAACAAACTTATACACTTCAAGGAGCTTTATACCCTGGAGATAACAATTTTGTACGATTTGGTATAAAATTTACGTCATAAATGCATAGAAATTGAGAAGATTAAAAAACAACTTGTTAATTTTGACTATTAAATGGGAAAACATTTAAATAGAGAGACGGCGGACAAGTTCGTTACGATGTTAGTTGACACTAATCCTACTAATCCTTCTTAAGAATGTTTGAGTTTTTACAACTGATATTTACTGTGCCTGTACTAAATTTCTATAAAATGAGAACAATTTCTATTTAAGAACTTAGAACTTGCACTGAAAATTCTTAATTTTCAAAATTTCTCCATAAAAAGAATAAAAAGGAATATTCAAATATGCTATTTCGTCATCTAATTTTCTGTAGTTGTTCGCCACTTAAAATGGAATTGTAACAAAATGGAAATTAAAAGTATTATTTTACATTTAATGCTTTAAGTTAAATTTAGCGATTTTAGATTGTTAGCTGAAGTTCACAACTAAAATTCCAAAAGAACATTTTATTATAACTTTTTTAAATTTTATCTCTACCATCTATTTTGCTTAATAGAACTCGCAAGTTTAGATTTGGTAAATTTTAAACTACACTACACTATACACACGGTGCAGTATGCACCAATTATTTATTTATGTAACCCGCAGGGCACAGAGTCGGGCTAGATTGTACATTGTACTCGTAAAAGCAACGGCATCGGGGTTAAACCCGAGTCAGGTGCTCAACGGCTGGCCTCCTTTTTTTTGGGAGGAGGGAAAATCCGTCATGGACCCCCTCCCCCGTTCTTGGTTACGGAGGTGTCTCTTATTGCTCTATCTATGCACCTCCAACCTCCAACTGTCTTCATTCTCCAACATTTTTCCTACTATGCTGTTGACTGTGACCGTTTGGCCCAGTTCACGAGTCATGTCTTCTCTAATTGTCGACCATCTGATTCAGGTAGGCGCCAAAACAACCATGGCCCGTCAATACCTGAGTCAGGTAGTAATTGACTTCTCCGTGTTGCCTTTCAATCCACGGTACAATGTGTGATATGAATTCCCTTGTCCACGCAGCCTTTCCCTGCACCTGTTCCCATTCTCTAATTGTTCCCCTTCTCCTTTATTTCTTACGTTGTGGATTATCATTATCCCTATCGTGACTTCTCTCTATGGCCAATAAACGTATCGGAATTGTACCTGCCACAACTTGTACCCCTACTATTGGCGCTGTTCTGTATGCCGATGCTTAGGGCTATTATCCTTTGTACTTTTTCGACAGTATTCCGATATTTGGCCATTTCCCCCCAAATGGATGCCGCGTATAAGATCACAGAGTTTGTGACGCTACCCAGGATCTTTCTCTTGCTCATTCTGGGACTTCCAAGATTTGGCATTAACCTTCACAGGGCCGTGACCACCCTTTCGATCTCAATACCCTGCATAGTGATAATAACCTGCTTTAGGGTGTATTTTCCTGCCATTACCGCTACTTCTGTCTTTTTAGGTGCTAATACTAATCCTTTAGCTTCTAACCATCTTTGTACCCTTTCAACTGCCCAGTTAACTTTGTTTTTCAAGACTTTTTTGTTTCTGGCTACCACCGTTAGTGCTATGTAGTCAGCAGAACCCAATATTTTGACGCCTTCGGGGAGCTGCAGTTTAAGGACACCATCGTAGTACAGGCTCCAGAGGGTCGGTTCCAGTATAGACCCCTGAGGCACGCCGCATGTAATTTCTCGTTGTCGTCTATTGTTATCCACCTATTCTCCAGATAACTGCTTATTACTTTAATTAAGTATGGGTTTATCGCCCTTCTCTTTAGTTCTTTTACTATCCCCTTCCAAGGCGCTGTGCCAAAAGCATTTTTTACGTCCAGCGTTATTAGTATCACGTAATTTTGGTTGGGGTAGTTTTTCTATGTGTGAACTTCTTCTATTAGTGCTTATAGTACCTGTATCGTGGACCGACCCTTTCTGAAACCGTACTGATTTTTAGTTAATCCTCCCTTTTTCTGTAGGTCCTCCATAAGTCTCTTATTTATTACCTGCTCACAAAGCTTGGCCAGAGCATTAAGGAGGCATAGCGGTCTGTATTACCTGTCTCTCCCATTTCTTCGTAAAAGTTTCCCTAAAAATGTCTGAATTTTTTAGTCCTATAACTTTAATTACCTCCAGGGGGACCTCGTCTGGACCCGGTGCTTTTTTGGTCTTTATTCTTTTAACTGCTTTTGTTATCTCCTCTTCGGTATATACTGGTACCTCCTCTTATGCGTATTCTATGGGATGCCAGGTATGTACTTTGTGCTTTGGAAATAAGTTTTTCAGCTATTTTCCGTTGTTTTTTTGCCGTCATTTCCACCGGGTTTTTAATCCCTACCTTCCTCGTTACGGCTGGCCTACCTAATCACTAAAAATAATTGGGAACCCAACCACATAGTGGTGGAGTAGGGAAGGTAGGCGATTGCCGAAGGCGTGGCGTTTACCACATCATCAACCGAAGTATGAAAGCTACTTAGGAGGCCTTAATCCTCTGTTGCCAACCATACTCCCTCGCGGAGTGCAGATGCCGATACCTGTACTTCTCTATTCATACAGTCAACGTTAAAGTAAATGGTGAAAACCACTTGAGCCTTAAATTTATAAACCCTTGTAAAACTAGTAACAAGAGGCTCTTTATAGATTGTGGACCCGACAGTTAAATTTTAGTGTAGAAATTATAAGCATTTCATCAATTTTCCTTCTTTTGAATAGAATTTTTAAGTACGGTTCACACCTTCGGTAAGTTTTACAAGGGATTATAGATTTAAGGCTCAAGTGGTTTTCACCATTTATCTTGACGTTGACTATATTCGTAACATTTGTTATTCCTAAAGGGAAACTTTAAAATACGTCGAAATTACAAGCCAAATGTTGTAAAATATATAGAAATGTAATTATTACTTGGCTTGACAATAATCTGGTTCAGAATTTAATTTCGCTGCAGGCAAGCTAATTTTAATTAGAATTAAATTCTTAAGATTCTGTGATGATAAACAATTACCTATAAGATCGGGTTTCTCGAAGAATTTCAGATATTTAAAAGTCCTTGTCTTGTTATTTATTCAGCGAGTTAGAAGAATTTCTCAAATATAACTATATTATTTTTATAGATGAAATTAATTTGGCAATTCCACTCATAATCTGTCATCCAATGAAATCACAGTATTTTGGTTAATTGAACCAATCACAATCGAATTATACTGGAAATTTTAGTGAAATTTCCGCGGAAATTTTACGACTAGCAGCGTTGCTTAGAGACAACGTCTGTCAAAATTTTTTGAGTGACACGTATTTCAGTAATTTCATTACAATTCGAGGAATTGTCATTCCGAATACCATTCGTGACTAGAATTTTACAGGAAATTTTTGCCGTCACGATCACTCTTGCTTGTTGCTTTAGAAAATCGTCGCAACAAGCAGTCGTGTTCATGACTGCAAAAAAATTGCCGGTAAAATTTTAATCACTTGTGGAATTACTTCTGACAATTATGATCAAAAAATGTATGTATTATTTTCAAGTAGCTGTATTTTTTTAATTTGACTCTAGATTTAATATTCAGACGACTTAAATAGGTTCCTTTTTCAAATAATTCAATCAATTCATTATCCTGTTTACTGTATTTTAGTTCTGTAACCTGAGGAGGATCTAGAACCAGATCGAAACGTAGTTCAATAAACCCAATTTACACAATTATTCATGTGTTGTTTAGTCTGATTAAGGTCGTAAATTTGGATATATATGTTACATACCAAGCCGGAAATTGTACAATTCGCGCACTGTACAGTGATTTTGGTAACGAGCGCGAAGTGTACAGACTACTTTGTACGAACTGCGATTTATCGGACTTGGTATTACGAGTTTTGTACTGTTCGGGTTCTGTACAACCTATCTGTACCGAGCTGTTAGTTTTAACCTTTCAGCCAAGATCGTACAGCAGTTTTTGTACAAAGCACGAATGACGATTTCATGAAAAGGCTCTTGTTTTAGGTGTTGTTATGGAAGTAACTTCTGATAACTTTTACAAGATAGGAACAAAGAACGGAGTTATCTCACAGTTATACAATCGAAATCAAATTGCACCATGTAATACTACCTTTTTGGAAATTGAAGAAGTGCCAGATGCATCAGTATCTTTATGAGCTGCAAATTCACATGCATCAATAGTTGGCGGCCAAGGATTTGTGCGGTATACATGCACTAAAAAATGTATGAATAAGAGATGTGTATGCAGGCAAAAAAGAGTTTTGTGCAATTCTCGCTGCCACAATTCAATGGGCTGTACCAATAAATAATTAATGTATGTGCAGCTAAATTATGTTTACTTTAAATAAAATAGTCTGTATTACAAAATAGGTATGTATTTTTCTTTTCTTGTTATTTCAATTTTTGTTCTTCTGCTGTTCATGGTAGTTACGTAGCTCATAATAATATTGAAGACGATAAAAAACCCTCCAGGTAGTCAGGCGACTTCTCTTTCGGGCTTTGTACAAGATTAATTGTACCAAGTTGATTGAAAGATTAAAACTAACAGCTCAGTACAGATAGGTTGTACAGAACCCGAACAGTACAAAAATCGTAATACCAAGTCCGATCAATCGCACTTCGTACAAAGTAGTCTGTACACTTTGCGCGCGGTACAACAATCACTGTACAGTGCGCGAATTGTACAATTTCCGGCTTGGTACGTAACATATAATATTCTGCCAGACGTTAATATTATATTAGGTTCCTTTTTGCTTTGGTATAATTTAAATCCAAATAATTATTTTAGTTATGTGGTAAAAGCAAGTATTTAAATAAATATAACGCAATCCAGTTTCAAACGCAACAGAAGAAATAGAATCTTCACATGAATTTTTTACAAATTTAATGCTGGCTAATCTGGTAGATACTGAGATTTTATATTTATTGTGTAAATAGAGAACACATGCTAAAATGTCCAAGTTTTTTAAGTCCTAAGCTTTGTAACGATGGTGCCGGAGCTTTTTAGTTATTAAATCCTTAGGTTAAGGATAAGAAGTGAAGGAAATTAAAATATGCTGTGGTGGAATTTCCACAAAAGAAATTAGTTGCTTAAGTTGCAATAAAGGATCAACTATTTACACCTAAAGTGTAAAATTTAAATGCCATTTTCCCAGAAGAAATCAGAAAAACTGTTTCAAGCGATTGATATTCAATACGAATAAATATGTTTACGGAAATTTCAAATGATATTATTATATATAAATCGAGGAAAGCCTTGGAGTATAGGAATTTATTGAAACGACCGCTTCGTTCTAGCAAAATACATAGTTTATTTTACAAAAAAAAAAATTCTGTAGAAATTTATTAAGGCTCAAAGCATAAAATATGGCCACTTTTGGTAACAAAATTGATCAGAGTTTACACCACACAATATTAATCATCACTCGTGCAGTATATGAAATTTGTGTGCGTTAGCATATTGATGAAGTTGTTCCTTAGATAAGTTGATAGCTACATGATGCTTGCATGCTTGCTAACGAGGATGTGCTTATCAAGTTTTCAACACAAATAAGAGAACGAGCTTGCTAACTAGTTTACATAATACGTATTTAAATGCTAAGCAGTATGGGAACAACTAAATTCTCTGAACTGTTGATACTTAGATGAGTAATTAATTTTCTAGGGAACCTAATTTAATTTTCAAAGATCAAAAAGCACATTTAATAAATTGGTTTTATACCTAAATTATTTATAATTTTCCAAGTTCTTACTAACTCAATTTTAAATTAAACAAATAAAGCCTTGATTGGTTTGATTTAATTTTATTAGTTGTGAAAAGTTTAATTTTAAGCGCAACTTAGTTCTTTGTTTTTTCTGTCGTTTCGTTGAGAATATACGAGATATACTTTTCAACTTTAAATTTATTGTTTCGACTGTAGACGAAGAGACTTAACTCGATTTTGTAATCAAGGAGACGAAGTCGCATTCAGTGTTTTAAGAGAAACTCTTTACATTTTAACTTTATTTTATACGATTTTATGATTTAACAACGGAGGGTTTTGTTTATAAATTCTCAAACGAAATTGAAAGTAAATTCAGTGCCGACATTGATTTCCAATTTTGGTATGTATTTTATTATTGAGGTTTAAAGTAAAAGAAGGCGTTTGGAGACGATTCTTTTTAGCTCCTTGAAATTTTTACTGGAAATAATTTTCACAACAAAGAATTCATTATGTTACGAAGAAATTTAAGCTGTTAAAACTAAAACTATTTTTACGTCGGCTGCTTAAATGATTAGCGCATTGATAACAGATTTTTTAAACCAATATTTTAAACAATAGCTTTTATGGAAGAATTTTTAGAATTTTTTAGGGTTATTTTTGGCCCACTTTGTTTGTATATTTTAACTTTCTAGTTAGTAGAATATATAGTTTAATAAATGTTGTTAAGTTATGGCTATTAACTGTAGCAATCTAATTTTTAATTTAACTCCTCTGTCATGCATGGAAGTTAGATTGAATGATTTATAATCAAATTTACATTTCACTATATGTGATGCTTGTTACCTATTAATTAATGGTCCTTTGGTTTATTAATTGTTTTGCTGCTAAATGTAGCCATTAGTTTGTACATCATTTCTAGTTATCCATATTTATTCCTCTCTAGTATTAATTATTTTTGTTCTTGGAATATATTTGCATCTCGAAATGAAGAATACGGTCACTAACATATTATGATGTTTTGAGAATATACAGGATGTTGCCTAAGCAAGTGAAGAAAATTCGTTGGTTTATTTTTAGACAAAAGGTTTCCATCGACATATGCCGTCAAATCCTTCGTTTTTGAGATACAGTGTGATGAGGTTTAGACAAAAATTCAGGCCTATTTTTCGCGTTCAAAGTTCACCACTGGCGTGCATCTAAATCGCTTTTGTACCGTTTAATATGAAAAACGGTACGTCGCTGATTTTTGTCCAGTTTTGATAGTTTTTATTCATTCTTCTGCTTCTGCTCCATCTTCTATTGTGGACTTATAGTATGTTTTTCTTCACACTTTCCTTATGGCGTTTCTTTTAATGGGGTCATCCCGGATTTCTTGCGGCTTGTGTATTCCATCCCGAGTTATTCTTATGAGTCTGGTGTTGTCTGCTCTGTCGATATTATTATTCTATCCTTTTCTTCGTTATTTCACGAAGTGTACTATGCCTAGTATTTTACGTTTATCTCTCATGGGTTTCTCACTCGGTCTACTCTTGAGTTGCCAGTTATCGCTTTTAAAGTATTCATCTCTGTGAATTTTTTAATTGAAATTCTATGCGCATCATGAAAAAAAAAATACGAGGCACAAAATATGTTTAAAGAAATCAGGTTTTCCAACGCGTATTTTGAAATGTATAAATGCCGATGTATTAGAAAGTTCTAATAAAAGATTGAACACTCTATATTGTCTTTTTCATACATTTAACAATAACAAACTTTAATATACGTAAATAAGGGAAAAATTGCAGTAGGTAACACTCTAATTGAGTTGCTAAGTTTACTATTGAACTGTAACATGATATTTCATTTTCATTTTCTTATTAGTGAGCGTTTAGTTTGTTTTGTATATTTATAATGTTTTGTTTATTAAACAACATCTTCCGGGTTTGGCCTTTGTGATCATTGTAGTAACCTCTACGGGGAGGAAATTTTAGCAAACTTCCACAAATTTGCTAAACTTCTTTATACTTCGACTTTTCTTTCTGGTTTCCGTGATTATAAGATTCTCCCACGCTTTTTGTTGTCAAACATCGTTTCTATAGGCAGTTATCTCAAAATGTCCTGTGTCGTGCCAACTTTGCTTTTCTCGTGAACGCATAGACAAATCAAGTGTAATTTTTTTGCCTGTGCAATTTGTTGTTAACCGTTACTTAGAGGGTTTTCAGTGGCCACTTTTTACTCTTTACTCTTGACATCGTTGCTTAATTGTAAATGAAATTTATTACATCAATCGTTCTCTTCCGTTCACGGCAACTTTTAAATCTTCAGATAGAGTTTGATAACATTCTGAATTACAATGACTAGTTTTTAAAGCTAGGATTATACACATTCAGGCCTAAATAACATCTGAACTTTCTACTTCCACACATGTTCAAATTAAGCTCTCTAACCCCAACATTCGTTCTTACCATACATGGTCTAAAACAGGCTTTATAATGCATCATCATCATCAGCTTCCAGGTTTAAACAATTATTGTCGTTTGTTCCGGTCTCTTTCTTGGCCGTCCCAGTCTTCTTTTCCCTCATGGTCGGTAGTGTAGAAGTTGTTTTATGATATGACAATCGTCCATTCTTAATATACGTTCCTTCCATTGATGACTGTATTGGTCAATTTTTGTTAGTAAATCAAAAATTTTTAGTTCTTGACGTATCTCGTCATTTCTTTTGTGATCTAGTAGCGTATATCCAGCTACCCATCTTAGAAACTGCATTTCCGTAGATTTAATTGCATTCATTTCTTTCTGCGTGATGATCCAATTTTCTGATTCCTATAACAGCACTGGGACTAGGTGTCTTCTGATAGTTCCGCACATTTGTCTGAATATATTATTTAGTTTATTGTAAATATCTTTACTGTTTGTATACGAAACGTTGAAGCCCAAGTAATTGAAACAATTTACTTGTTCAATAGTTTCATCGTCTATGATAATTTTCGCTCTTATTGATTCTTCACCTTTAAAAGCTAGAACTTTGGTTTTTGTAGTAGAAGTTTTGTGTATGTTGTTTAGTGTGTGTAGCATATATTCTAGATTGTCTTCTATGGTTGCAAAGACTGTTTGGCCATCAGCAAACAAAATAGTGTCAATTTCGATATTGTTTGTTTTAAAATGTGTTTTTACTTTGTTTTTATAGTCTTCTACGACTCGGTCTTATGTAATATATTAAATAACAACGGCGATAGAGGGCATCCTTGTCTTACTCCGCAATCTATTGTTTCAGTTTTTCTATCCTTTATTCCATTTCTTACGTTGATAGTGATTTTATTTTCTTCGTTTTGAAATACTTTAATGAGATGTTGGGGTATGTCTTTGTTCAACATGATTTTCCAAAGTTGATTTCTATTCACTTTATCAAAAGCCTTTTTGTAATCTATGAAGGTTATACATATAGGTAGGTAGGTTAAATTCTTTTCTTTTATCAATCGTTTGTATAACCGTAAAGATACAGTCTGTACATGGTCTACCTTTTCTAAATCCGGGTTGTGTTTCTTCTTCGTTTCTGTAATTATGGCGACGTCTATGTCTTTGCCAATTAGTTCTTTTTCTAACTCTGTGTGTCTAAGTCTTCTAACGTTCCATGCTCCTATTTTGACTACTTATTCGTGCTCGTACTAATCTCTTGTTCCGTTTTCTCGATGTGTTCGTCATGGTGTAATCCGCCCGGCTTTCAAAATCATGAGACTTTTTACTAGATTGAGTTGTCTTCTGAGCATGTTACTGGCATACTGCAGAGTAAGATATCTGGTGGGGCTACCACGGCTCGACGTCTAACCTCCTGCTGTATGTATTAACCCTTATCAGGAAGGTTGCCTTTTCCGCCCATATAACCATTGAGGTCTTCACCCACATCGCTGGGGCAGGTCTGGTCATCTTGGCAGCTGAATTGCTTCTTCCACCAAGTTTGCCATGTCGGAGTTCATCTCTTCTGCTAAGCTTGCTGTTGGGACTTAATTATTGCTAGTTTTACGAGAGGCTAAAACCTCCACACGGCTGCAAGATATGCGCAAACGCAATAGGTTTCCTATAGCGCCAGCGCCAATATTGAAATTTGTATTTAACTGAACATTGAAATTACAATTCATGACTCATAACATCAGTAAAATTTGCTAATGTTTTACACTAATACATAATCAAAATTGTAACTGTTTAAATATAAAACACATTTATTAAAAAAATTTAAATACAAAAATAGAAAACATTGGCTCTATTTAAAAATAATAGTTATTTATTATACAAGACGATAAAATTGTATTTTATCTTCGAGGGTGTATTTTAGCGTCGAGACGCCAATCGAGACGCTAATTACGCTCGAGAAGATAATTAAATTTTATCGTCGTGTATAATACTCTATTTTTTTCTATAGCATTTATTTTAAAGGTTTTTAGAATACACTAAAGTTTGTTGTTGCTAAAACATCATGCTAAATAAAATGGTTTGTTATACGAACTAATAGAATCCAAGAGTCTGCACAAAGGGCCAAAAAATTTTAATATTTTAATTTTGATTTAAAGTGTTTAAACGGTTGGCAAAAAGTAACCGCAAAACGTAAAACCATGGAAAAATAGGTTTTTAACCAAGTAAATAGTTCAAAAACATTGAATGGATAAAAATCATGTACAAATTAAGCTCTACATTTAGCAGCCGAAGATTTAATAAACCAAAGTACCGTTAACGTAAACTTCATTAATTAAATAACGAACATCACATAGCAAAACGTAAATGTAATTATAATTCATTCAATTTAATTTCCACGCAGAACAGCGACGTTAAAGTAAAAATCAGATTACTACAGTTAACAACCTGTACTTTTCAAGAACGAGCTTAGAAAAGATTGTCCTCCAGGTGCGTACCTACTTCTCTTTAAATCTCAATAAAATAAATATCAAAATTGGAAATCAATGTTGGCACGGAATTTGCTTTCTTTTTAGTTTGTGAATCTATAAATAAAACCTTCAGTTCTTCATTCATAAAATCGTAAAAAGTAATGTTAGATAAGATTAGAGACAAAATCGTTAATTAAAATGTTAGCGTTTTACATATATACAGTAGTAGAAGTTCGATTATTCGAAATAATATTGACTGAAGATATTTCGGATATTTGAAACTTCGGTTAATATAGAGCTTTTAAAACTAATAATTTATATAAAAAAGTAAACAATAAATACTTATTACATAACTCAAACACGTACTGTATTAAGTCGAAGTAATAAGTAATAACATAGAATAATTATCACATTATTACAAAGAAATATCGACCTAACTAAATTACATTTTACATCGACCATTCATTATTATCCGAAAAATAAAGGGAATATGACGTTTCGGTTAATCGGAATCCGGATAACCGCGTTTTTAGTGTTTTTTAAATTTGTTTTTTGTATAACATTGATTACAGATTTATTTCATTTTAAAAGAAATTCTAAGTTCTAAAACAAAGGATAGAAGAGAGTTTAAATAAAGAAGAAGAACAAAACGGCTTTAGAGACGCAAAACTTGCATGCTGATTAGAAACTCACTCGTTTGTCGATGTATACAAGGCACATGATACAGTACCTCTCCCAAAGTTAAAGGTTAAAGAATTATATCCGACAGCCGTAGCTCAAATAAAGGTAAGCTCACAGCTATCAGAAGAATTTCCTATCTCAAAAGGATTAAGACACGGGTGTAGCACTTACGCTACTTAAAATAAACTTGCAACACACACTAGATAGCTGGAAGAGAAAATGCCAGAATATGGGAATTGGAATTGATGAAGATCACCTTTACACGCTTTACTTCACAGACGATCAAGTAGTATGTGCGGAAGACCAAATGGATATGAGCTGTATGATGATCTTAAAGAAATGCAAATATATGGTAATTGGAGGTGTAGGACAAGATGTCGAGATATATGAGGATACTGCAAAAAAAATGTAGCGAGATATATCTATCTGGGAACAATTATTTCAAGCTCGGGAACTAAAAGAAGATTAAACCAAAGCAAAGCACTAACTAGACAACTTCGCCGGATCATATGGGGTGGAGGGTTAAAGAAAAATATAAAACCAACTATATACCAAACGATGGTAGAAAGTATTGCTACCTATGGGGTAGAGGGGAAATTACCAAGTAGAACCAAGCAAGGACACTCTCTACAGAAATAGACTTTTGGAGGCATAATTGTGGAATGACGAAACTCGATCATGTTCCAAATGAGGAAATACAAAGGCGAATGGAGGTACAGGATACCACAGTGGAAACGATAGAAAAGAAACGTCCAAAATGGTATGGACACCTTCGGCGAACGTAAGACAAACGGTGGCCGAAGAAACTATGGGAATGGATAAACGAGGAAGGCCTCAAATGACGTGGAGGAAAGGAGTAGATGAAGCAATGGCCAGTAGAGAACGCAAAAATGACTAGGTCGACAGGATAGTGTAGCTAAAGGGATGTGAAAAACGTCCTCGCAAATTATATATTATATATAAGTTTATGTAAAGATAAAAAGATAAAGGCAAAAGTATCGGCACTTACACTCCGTGAGGGAGTATGGCCGGTAGCATAGAGGGTAGTCTAATAAACTATGCGTACGGGATGGTGTAGTAAACACCACACCTTCAACACCTGCCTACTGTTTCTATTCGCAATTAATGTTAGTGGCTGGGTAGACCACCATCCTAGCATCCGACCCGGGTTTGATCTCGAGACTGTTCGCGTTGTAGTCGAACGAATGCCTTAACCACAAGACACTTCGGCTTATGTAAGAATAAATTTGAAAAAATCTATGAATTCTCAGTAAGAAGTAGCCAAAATTCCACAAGAATGAACTCCTTTCGCATTAAAAAAAAATGCATATAACGGTAAATACAATACAGATAATATGGTAGGAATATTTTGTAAGAAACTTAAAAAGTTTAAATACAACAGAAGAAAAATAATTTGGTCAAAGAAAAGTTCATCAATGACGTAAAATACTACAAAAAGAGAATTAAAAGAATTTATGAACTAAAAAGAAGAAATAGGCGAACTTCATAACAAAATAATTAATGTTTTAATTAATTTTTGGATTTTGCAATTTTCTGTTTTTACGTTATCAATCTATCTAAACTTTTTTAATACTTTAATATACAATGTTTTAAATTTAATTTTTCCTTTATTTTTAAGTTTAATTCCCTTGCCATATTTTACCTTCACTCACGTTCAACTCAAATTTAATGTATCTATACCTTTTCTTTTATAAAACCGCAAAACATCGGTGAAACCTTGAATTTTTGGCATTAATAGTTTATTAATTATTAAGGTTTTCTTAGGTTAGTTTTTTTAGAATTTCGTAATTGGCCCATTTATAGGCCAACAAAATTAGAAAGGTGTTTACTTGTCCTCAGTTCTACATTTGAATCATTTTATACAAGCTTATGTTTCTCGGAAAATAATGTTTTTTGTAATTATAAACCATAAAACCGAACATTAGATTTTCCAATGTTAATTTTATTATTAAATTATTGACAGTAATGGTGCAATTCAGTTTTAAATAAGTTGTAATGATTAAACTAGTTAATTAAATAGCCTATAAAAGTAGCTTATAAATAAATTAAGAAATTTGCAAAGGTCGTCTTGGTTATTTAAAAATTTTACCAAGTAACGGCACAGATACAGCAAAAACTTCCGAATATTTTTAGAAAAAAAAGCAAATTGCGTTTCGTTTCAAATTTTATGGAGGGATTTGGACGTGCAATAAAAGTTATTGACGGAGGAATTTAAATGTCTAAACATTTCAAACTAATGCCTCTACGAAGGGATTATCGTTGACGTATAAAAGTCGTATAGAACACAAAATATGTAAAAACAACTTCTTTTATGTATCAGCGCCCACTTAAATTGCCATATTTTTGGTTAAATTGGAAATTTTATTGTAGACAACGTTTAAATCTCTCTTACAAAGGTTATTTATTTTTACTTGTTCGAAGAAATTTTCATAAAAATTAAAAAACACTGGCAGCCGACGTGAATAACTTAAATATCTTCAGTGAAAAGATAAAGTCATGAAATTTCGAAGTAACTCATTCATGCCTTAGTAAATGAAGTGGGCATAATTAATTGCCTGGTGAGAAGATCAAGTAAGCATTTTGTTAAAGTCGATTGATGATTAACACGGCGATTAACATCAAAGAGTACCCAACACAAGCGCTCAGAAATGTAGGTCTTCTAAATGGTCTGTTTTTATGAAGGTAAACATAAATAGAACTATGAATTATTTCCTTCGCGGTTCGCCAAATAAAAATAGCCGCACTTCAACACAGACATAGGAATTTAAGTTTTAACCAAGTATTTTAAGTTGGAAAGATGTTGACGGGCTACAAACTTTAATTAGCAAAAAGTTGAGTTGAGTTTGATCCGATTTAAGAAGTAATCTTGACGGTTTCGTTTCGATTTAGGCGGATCATCGATATTTTCACATTTTATTGCGGATTTTAAGAATTCGTGCAGTAAATTTAGGATTATTATTTCTTGGGAAAAACTGATTCGTCTTCCTCAAGATAGGATTTAAGACAATTGTTAAAAATTGATGGTACCAAAACAATATTCAAAGAAATCAGGTTCAAAGTAAATACTGAAAGTGTTCCAGAATCTTTTCCCTCGCTACGTATTTTCAGAGTTTTCGTCTCCTAATGTTATTGATTGCCAGATTAAGCGCTGAATGAATGACATAAAACTTTCATTCTTACATAGTTTTTCCCTTTTACGAGGATGAATTTTGGCGACTTCATTTGTAAGCGAGAAAAATGAAAATTAGATTGTTTTACTGTCCGCTTCAGTTCCGTCCTTCTAAAAAATTTTTATCATCTCGAACGCTTTTATTACTTAATATAAAACCCTCTAAGATGGCTGCGATACACATTTGTGGGTTTATTTAATTCAAAATGTATTAATTTCAATTGTCCCTTTGGGATATAAAATTTTATTAGGTTTTTATGACAGTAGAGAACGATATTATTCCCTTGTATTAGAATTATGGAGTTTTTGATTGGTTTTCTTAATTTTTTATGATAAGCACGGAAAATGCGCCTAATTTTAACTGCTTTTACCTTCCATTAAAAAAATTCTTCAGCTGGAATTATTCTCTTTAGGAAACGCAGAAATCCTTAATCACTGAAACTAATTGAGTCGTCCTATAATTACACGAAAGAGCCTTTTACCGAAACGCCAAATGGAAGGTGTTAAACATTAATTAGAAGGCGTGTATTTTGAAGCTTTTGATTTTTAAACAGCGTTTACACTTGCTTTAAACAGACTCCTCTATTTTCCAAACAGTGTTGTTAACATTTGCTATTAGTACTTTGAACGTTTCAGCTTTGACTTTAATGTGTAAATAATCAGTAGGTGCTAAAGCAACGAAATAAAAAATTTAAATTACACCTTGGTAAATTGCATGTATGTAACTTCGTTTAGTCATACCAACAAGAAAACGCATTAAGAATAATAGAATAGTTGTTTAACGGCGCACCTTGAGGGCGCCATTTTGGGGATACACAACTTATTTATTGATTTAACGTCATTCATTGACTGTTAATAAATGTTTTATAATACTTTAAGAGGTGTGTTTGTCCCACCTCCAAGTTAATTAGTTGCACCTAGCTTTCTATATTCCGAGATTTTAATATAATTCCTTGTTATGAAACGACAAACTAGTTTCACTTTATTATTTTCCTTTTTGCTGGGTTCAAAATTGGATTTATAATTAATAATGTTGTAAAGAAAATAACAAATTGAAAAAAAACAAAAGATTTTACTTTAACTTGAAATTTATAAAAAATAAAAACTCGAAATTTTGATTTTCTAAAGGTTGTTTTACAGTTTCTCTTGAAAGAAAAATTGATGGTATTTCAGAAGAGATACTGAATTTTAAGAAAACGAAGATGCTCTGTTTCGGCATTAACGAATGTTTCTTATTTTTTTTCTGTTTTTTCCTTTATCTTAAAATGTTGATTACTGAGGTTATTAATAAATAGAAATTCACTAAAATCATCTAACTTATCCATTAGGATCAATGATCCAAAGAAAGAAATCAGAGATAAAACCGCATTTATTTACAGTGTTTAAGTTCGAATTGAAAATCAATAGTTTGAAAAAAATATATCTTTGATATTTGAATTTTCAATGATACTAGTTTAGGGGCGTGAATTTCAGTTGTGAATTCCAAAACAATAAAATCAAAACATGAATCTCAGAATTCACATTTGTCTTAAACGAAGCATTCTTAACATTTTAGCTTAAAAAGGAAATCTGAGTCTGATAATTCTAAAAACTAATGAACAATTACATCCCAAATTACAAAATCATTAGTAACAAAAATTGGAATTTAAAATTAGCCTTCTAGGGTTTGACGTGAACTTAATAAAATTGTTAATCAAAGTTTGAAAATCTTAAACTTCTTAAATTTGTCCTCTATGTCAAGCTTATAAAAGAAATTCTACACTTTTCCAATTTTAAGGTGGAGCTTCAACCTTAAATTCATAAAATTGAGACTGAAAATCAAAAATATAAATTTTTAAAGAAATATTCGCAAATTAAAAATAGAATTTTAGGTTTAAATTCGGAACATGAATTGCTAGTTAAAGTTATAGAAAGATTTGATTTGTATTAATGTTTAGCTATACGTAGCATCTTTATTAAGTAGTTAAAATTCGGAATACTAAGAAACTTAGAACTCCTAATGAATATTAAAATGTTTAAATTTAATTTCAAATTCGAATTTAACATTCGAAGTTTTCAATCTTTTCTCCATAAACAATTGGAGAAAATCAAAATTTTCTTTTTATGCTTTTATAATAAATTTATTCTCTAAATTCTTAATTCAAAATTGTTATTTTTCGAGATAAAAATTCTAAGAACTCTCAGGTATAAAATCACTGGTTGTAAATATATACTACTTTCTCGCTTAATTTTTTGTAGTATTCTTTGCTTAAAACTTAAATTGTAACAATAACAAAGAAATCAAAGTTTTTAGTTTAAAGTACATTCTAAGTTGAATTTCTGTCGTTTGTGGTGGTAAAAAGATAAATAAAAATCAAAAATCTTCTATACCTTCGAATTGTTTATTTTTTATTTAAATTTTACATTTAAATGAAATATCCAAGTTGAACGTCGGAAACTGTAGAAGTTTAATTATTTATTCTTAGGTGAGCTGTTATTTTGTATCTTGTATAATAGTCACTGTTAAAGTTCTACCTGCTCACATTGATTTTAGTTTCCTGTAGTATTTCTCTATTATTACTGAAGGAATTAATATTCGAAGCGTCAGCAATTAATTATAACTTAAATTAAAATTTTGCATAAATTCAAGCTTTAACCCTTAACTTGAAGTTCTACCTTTAATCTTAGAAATCTAAAACCGTTTAAAGCCTTAGTTAACAATTGAAATCAAAATTCGGAATCCAAAAATTACAGAAACTATATCGTTAATTAATGTTCTATAATAACATTGATTCATTTCAAGGTTAACGTTTTAATAATTACTAATACTGTTTAATTCCCGTTTTAGAATTTTAAATTATATGCTTTTAATTGTAAAATAAAAACTTTTAATTCCTGAAATAAAGATGGATTTGTTTTTTTCAACTAAAGGCATTTTCAGCTTTAAAGTTAAAACTCCAAAATCACAATTAAAAAAAATGCAATTTTTGTGGAATTTCAGAATTCAAAAGCAGAAAGCAAATAAAGCTTAGTGTTTTGTTTTATATAAGCAGGAAGGAATATTTTTGGATTAGGGGAGGCCATACTTTCGTTTTAAGCTGAAGGTCCAGCATTTATATATTTTAAAAATTTCCACGCCTGGCCAAGCTTCAAAGAAAATGTGTAATTGTTATGAATAATGATCCATAATATACCTATATACCTATGACAAATCGCATTTAAGAACCTAATTTGTAAAATATTCCGCCTCATTTATAATACTTAAACTGTTATTTTGCCATGGTCAGGCCTTACCAAAAGACATTTAGAATGGATGTTAAGTACCACTCTTATTTGAACCCGAGTACTCTGTCTACAAAATAAAATTCTAATTCCATAGGTTATCCTGAGACCAAGCCACCATTATTGCTCATTTAATTTTCTATATTTTTAGTAAGGATAATTCAAACGAAAGTATTAAAATTTTTAGCTTGAAGTTCAAGACCAAAGGAACAACAATTATAAAAGAGGTATATTTCTAAGTGCAGGATTGATTTGAAAAATTACATAAGTATTAATATCTGACAACGCTTAGTTTGTGCTTTCAGGTTTGAATTTGAATGTTAACAGAACGTCCTCCGGGTTGGAACCGTGCCATTATTGAGACACAAGAACTGAACGTTTTTCCCATTCTTTAAGGTTACCGTTCCTTCTTCCTCTTGCTAAAAGAGTTTCGCCTATGACTTGGCTGACACGTTGAGTTACCGTTGATTCTTCCTCTTACTAAAAGAGTTTCGCCTTTGGCGTGGTTGACACGTTGAGTTACTGTGCTCTTTTAGTGCCACCCTTTTCCTCCTGAAGAAGCCCCTTAAAGAAGTGGGCGAAACATTGAGCCCTTCGGTCTCAACACTGACACACAATCTGTTAGGTAGAATGTCCTTAAGCTTTTTACTAAAGTGTAAAATGAAATCATTGTACTCATTAAATAATAAACAAATTACAAAAATTATGGTTAAATTTTATGGCTTAATAAACTGGAATTACGACAACTGAACTATAAATTTCAGAAAATTTTGTAAATGAGTAACCCAAAAACAATAAAAATAAATATTTTGTTATTATAAACCAGAACTTTGGACCTACATTTTCAAGTAAAACCCAAACAAAAATCTAAAAGCTTAATTTAAGTTGAATGACTAAACTTTTCGAACGCATTTCTTACCATTTCAGAAAGAAAGTTAACTGAAAACCAAGAATTCATCAGATTTAGAAAAATGTTCATCACCACGTATAAGCAACAATTAAGCCTGTAGGTATTACAGTTTAACGAAGTTAATGCGGATCACTACACATCCGGGAAACTCGAACGCAAATTGAAACATTAAAACAATATTTTAATCAAATAAGTAAAAGGGCCAATGGCGATAAACTGTTTGTTAAAAGTTACCACTTACAAAAAGGCAAAGGAACGCGTAAAGGAATTTCAAAGGACAGGGAATGCAGATGTATAGCTTTTATCTCACAATCAGGCGTACATGGATGTCGATGATATGAAATTTATTCTTTTTTTCAATAGCAACTGTTAAAGTGCTATTTTATCTATTAATTTGAGTAGATAAAGTAGCACTTTAACAGCAAGGGTAGATAAAGTAGGTAGTACTTTAACAGCTAGGGTAGATAAAGTAGGTACTACTTTACCAGCAAGGGTAGATAAAGTACTACTTTAACGACTGTACGCCCATACTAATGACATTTTAAAACGTGACTCGATTTGTAATTTTTTAAACGTGCCAAATAAATGTCAAATAAAATTTATTTTATAAATTTTTTCCTTTAAAATAAATGCTATAGAAAAAAATAGAGTATTATACACGACGATAAAATTTAATTATCGTCTCGAGCGTAAAATACGCCCTTGAAGATAAAATACAATTTTATCGTCTTGTATAATAAATGACTATTAATTTAAGAATGCTTTGTCTTGATTCCTATACAGTTCTGTATTAAATGGAAAACTTTTGTTTAGTAAAATTGCAATTCAAAATATTTAAAGTACATTATTGTTTTAAGCTGGAATTTGTTAAATAAATCTGAAAATATTTTTTTATTTTTTATTCATATATTGTCGGATAAAATAAACCATGTTACGACATACGTAACGTTATTTTCCGTTAACATTACTCGAGAATTTAAAAGAACTCGCTCCTACGCGCTCGTTCTCTCAAACTATTCTCTCGTAATGTAAAAAGCTTTTCATAACATTACTTATATCGTAAATTACTATTACACCCTTTCTTCAAATTTTAAAATGTTGCTATCGTTAAATTTAAGAATTTCACACTTCGATATTTAATAATAGTTTTAACTTTTAAAAAGGTAGGTATCTATTTTCCAAGTTTAGTTTTGCGTATATCTAAAGGTTGCAATTTTTTGTTACGAGGAAATTAAATATTTAAGGATTTTGAAAGAATTTACTCTAAAATGAAAACTGAATTTTATACTCTCCAAATAACAATAAATTACAAAAGTAGGTGTAGACTGCAATATAAATAATAACTAAAATTACGATTAAGGTCTGATGCATAAACTTTACAACTATTGATTGGGTTTAACTTTTTATTTACAGAATGAGACAAAGCACTAATTATCTTGTAACGATAATTGACAGATATTAGTAGCAGAAGTTGGGCATTAGTCAAAATAATATTAAATTAGTTTAGGAAAAAGTGTTTAAGCATCTCTTAGACACATGAGCAAAAAAGAAGTTGTACGTTATTTTTAAAGGAAAAATTTATTATAAATACTATCTAGTTGTATACATGAATAACAAAAACATCTATTGCCAATACATTCTTCAAGAAACCAAAGCAACATAAGTGGAGCTTCAGAAGCGCTAGTAGTCAAGAAAAAATTAAATAGACTACATCCTATCTAACAACAAAAAATATGCCCAGATGTGTCTATTAAATATATTATATACCGTGTGACAATAGGCTGGTTAGAGTTAATGTAACAATCAACATTAGAAAACAACTGGAAAAGCGTTAAGTAACAATAAAATAGAATATCAAACAATGATATAAAAACATCTGTCAAAAAGTATGTTACAAGACAACTAGGCAAACAACATCCAAATTATGTTCTAACACTCTAAAGCTACTAGAAGAAAAAATAAGAAACACAACAAATCGAACATCTGATATAACCTAGACCATTGAACAATTCTACACCAGGTTATATGCGTCTGTCAACTGCAGATCACAAAGCACAAACATAATTCTGAGCGCTGGATCCGAAAAACTAAACCAAATTGAAAACTACAGAAGCCCTTGGGAAGGTCAAACCACTACAGACATGCTTAAACTATGAGGAAATAAAAGATGCTATAAAGAGTCTGCTGAACAAATGCTTGTATGATGGTAAAGTTCCAAAAGAGTTGCACGGTTCTGAAGTTATACTACTGTTTAAAAAATAAGACAGAACATCGAGAACTATCGACCTATTTCTCTGTTATCTCACCTGTATAAACTATTTATGAAGATATTGAGCAACCGTTTGACGGTAAAGCTAGATTTATATCAACCTGTGGAGCAAGCCGTCTTCAGAAAAGGTTATAATACTATTAGCCCCCTCTATACTATATGAATACTCATAGGAAAATGTACAGAGTATAACATCCCCTTACATATAGCCTTTGTTGACTTTCATAGTGTTTGATTCTGTCGAAAAATGGTCTCTTCTAGAATCTTCCGACAATGCAAGAATTGATTATAGATATACTCAAACATTCAAAAATATCTATGAGAATGCCACAATGCAGGTCAAAATAAACGACAACATCAGAACAAACACTGAAACGAAGCGTGAGGTAATGGAACAATCACCCAAATTATTTATACTTGCCATTGAAAGCATTTTCAAGAGTATGAATGGGAAGAAGAAGGGTATTAACATCAATGGCCCATATACAGGGTGGCGCAATATTAAATTTGCCGCCATTTTTCAGCTGTCAAATGCACAATTTGTATAATAGACATACGTCATCTACATAACCTATAAATTAATCATGCACCGGTACACGATTGCAGCGCGCTTAGAAATTATTAAAATTCGTTATAAAAATGGTGAAAACATCACTTCGTAAAATTCGTACTGTTTCCCCGCGAAATCATGTGTCAACATTCTAAGCAAACAGCAATTCGTCATCGTCTAGTTCGTTCAAGAGGAAATATTGATGCTGTAAGAGATGCTGTCGCATATGAACCAAGCACTTCGACTCGTCATCGTTCGTAACATTTAAACATTTCCAGACGTTCGTTACAACGAACTTTGCAAACAGATTTGGGTTTAAGACCGTATAAAATTCAATTGGTTTAAGAAATAAAGCCTGCTGACCATCAACAGCGTCGTACGTTCATGAATTGGTGAAACGCATTGAAGCGGGTGAGGACATTTTCAAAGAAATCATTTTCAGCGACGAAGCGCATTTGCACTTAAATGGCTATGTATACTCGCAAATTGCTGGATATGGGCAACAGGAAACCCAAAAGCAATTCAAGAAGTGGCGATTCGTCCAACACGTATCACTGTTTGGTGTGGGTTTTGGGCCGGAGGAGTCATTGGACCATATTTATTCGAAGATGAACATGGCCAAGCAGTTTCTGTAAGTGGAAATCGATATTGTGACATGATTCAAACTTTTTTTAGCATCAATTGAACGATTTGGACTTGAAAAACATGTGATTCCAGCAGGATGGGGCTACTTGTCATACTGCTGATGAAACAATGGCTTTATTGCAAGAAAAGTTCTCCAACCGTGTAATTTCTCGTAGTGAAAATGTGAATTGGCCGTCACGATCGTGTGATTTAATCCCCTTAGATTTTTGTCTCTGGGGTTATGTTAAATCTCAAGTGTACGCCAAGAATCCAAAAACCATCGATGACCTTAAATCCAACATCACTCGTGTCATTGCAGATATACGTATCTATTTATGCGAATCCGTTATTGAAAATTTTGTTGGCCGAGGTGGCCATTTGGCCACACATAATTTCCATGTGCCCTAATTAGGTACATTTATACCAATAAAGTTGAACATAAAAAGAACTTGGTATTTTTCATTGATTTAAAATTGCAGTTCTTGTTAGTCATCTGAGGCTCGTAGATGACATATCGACATATCGTTCTAATAGCTACAAATACCAATGACCTACGAGAAATGTTACAAGAACTAAATCAGGCATCAAACTTAATAGGACTCAAAATTAATTGCAATAAAACAAAAATAATGAATCAAGAACATGTACAAATATTTTTAAAAAGTCATCAAATTGAAAACGTCAATGAGTATAGGTATCTAACTAAGCCATACAATCAAATTGGGCGAAGAGAGATGCGGAAATCACAAGACGAATCCATCTTTCATGGGCTTCGGGAAGCTACAGCACATTCTTAAGAATAAAGAGATACCGGTCAATCTGAAAAAAAAAAAATTACAATACCAGTTCCTATCTACGGTTTGGAAACCATGACGTTGACAAAAACATCGGTAAACAAACTCAAAACATTACAAAGGGCAATGAAGAGATCAGTGCCTGATAATATCGTTAAGACAAAAGGTTAGAAACGAAGCAGTCAGGCAACAACAAGCATAGGGGATATCATAGAGAAATTTTCAGCGATGAAATGGCATTGGGCAGGACGTGTAATGAGACAACAATATGACACGTGGACATGTAGGATTACAGAATGGCGTCCGAAAGAATCAAAGCAAAGTGTGAGATACCTCATAAAACATGGGCGGATGATATACGAACCACAGCAGGAAGATATTGCCTAAAAACTGCAAAAGGGGGCAATGAACAAAATTGGGAGAGACCTTCATCCAGGAAGGGATGGACTATGGGTGAAAAAGAAGAAGAAGAAATGTCTAGCTGCTGATTAAACGATGACCAAACAATCAACCGACTGAAAATACTTCTAAATGTAAACATCATTTAAAGTTAAGAATTAAAAATAGGAAGACAATGACGAATCTCTCTGAAAATAAAATTGGAGCGTTTCAGTGACTATTAGCTGCAAAGTTCACAATCGTGCACTTCCAGAATTTCTAAGAAACAAGATCTTAACTATTGCAAGTGAAAACAGTCCCCCACTATACTCAAAAATTACTAGAAAAAATACTAGGCTGTTGCAGAAAGGTGAAGTAAGGTTTAAAAGTACAAACAAGGTCACGGGACATTTAAAAATATTTTACCTTTAAAAAATTAAAAGCCGTCGGAGATCCTAGTTTTTACGCCACAAAAGTTGCTAATACACCAGACAATATAACATTTTCTAAAAAATCTAAATTTGAACCAAATATCCTAGTATAAGTGGCGATCTCACAATCAGGTGTTTCATTCGAAGTTGATACATTACAATAGAAAATGTTTATCCACAGATATGACGTTTTTATATTTTGGTCGGATCACGTAAGTACACTTTGTTAGAAACATCATTAAACGGTTTAATTACAATAGCATACCTGTGGTACCTACAAAAAAACACGAATCCGTCCAACATTCCCCAGGTTCGTCCATTCGATAATTTTTCTAATCTCAGAAAAGGGATGGAAGGCAGGAAATAGCATGACGAATTAAAAATAATAAAAGAAGCTAATTTCAAAGTCCTCCAGGTCATGATATAACAGATCCAATACATGCTTCAAAAAAGAAAAGAAAATGAGTATCCTTTAATTTGCTAATAAAGTTTGTCTTAAATACTCCTAATTACAGAAAAAAGTGCAAATAAATTTCATATCGGACTAAAAAGTAACCAAAGATAGCTCAGCTTCAGTGTTTAAAATTGAATCGAGGGTTATGAAACAAAACCAGGTTTGTCACTGATGCAAATATCGAAATAAATTACATCAATTTATATTACACGCTTCAATTCCGAAATAATTGTACAAAATTAATGTGCAATAATTAATTAATCAGTTTAATTAATATCAGAGGCCAACAGAGTTTCATTAAATGGCTTCGTTAAAATTAAAGCTAAATACATGTACAATCAAATTTTGTATTACATTTTCATGTTTAAAGATTGCTATATTTTAAACGGAATTTAAAGTAAGAAGCAAACTTGCATGTTGTTGACATAATCAAATTTACAACATAAATTAGAGACAAGATTAAAAGAACATCTTCCGGTTTGGGACCGTGTCATTGTTGACACATAAGAACTAAATGTTTCGCCCACTTTTTTAAGGGGCTTTAAGGATCTTGCAACTGGCTTGGTTTACAAGTTGAGTTACCGGGCTCTTCTTCCTCTTGCTAAAAGGGTTTCGCTTCTGGCGCGGTTCACACATTGAGTTACCGTGGCTTTTTCCTACTGATGAAGCCCCTTAAATAAGTGGATGAAACGTTGAGCCCTTCTGTCTCAACAATGACGCGGTTCCAACCCGGAAGACGTTCTTCTCACACTGACACTGACCGTGGAAATCTTCGAATTCATTACAGATAGAAGACAGTATGTTAAAAAAATTGAAGCCGAAAATGGCAAATCTACGGGGTTATTCAAAGGAAAGTCGTATTTCGAAGTTACCATAACTGCATCTAAGTAACTTGTAATACATGATGAGGCCTTGTCACATCTTCAAATTTTAAAAACGTTTATGAATATTATTTAATTAAATTATGCTTAAATTACTATTAGAATATTATCAAACAAATTATTAGCTTTAAAAATATTTGTTACTGAGACTTACAATAAACTTTAAGATATTTCCCATCTGATATAAGTTGGCGTATACTATTATACATCCTAATAAATATGTATGTACTAAACCAACGCTGTAAATAATTCCGTCTTTATTTTAGATTTTCAATAAGATAAGTGAACTTTACTAACACCAATAAATTATACTTGCATTCCATTTAAAACTCGGAGAAACCTATTAAATCGTGGGTAGTTATACTGTTAGGTATCTTTGATAAATTAATAACAATAGACAGTAAATAAAACATTCGTTTGGTTTTAAGATACAAATGCCTATAATTATGATAATAACATATCTATGAACGAGCGTTTTTAAGTACAAGCTCAAACGCAACCATATCTAACTTGTTCGTGTTATTTTCCAAGCTACAGGCTGCATAAAATTGCATCTCCCCCTATTGAACGTAAAGTCCGTGGTTAATGCGCACGGAGAGGTCATTTGTATGCAGTTATGTTAGATTTTTTTTGTTTTGAGAAAAAATGATATTATACGCGACCAACCATGTAATTATATGCGTGAATAACTGTAATATGCACACACGTTCGCGATAGATATGTAGATTTCTTAGCCAGATAAACACCACAACGTCGGCTCCTTAATTTAATATAATCGTTTTAATTGCGCCTTTAATCAATTTTTGTAGACTGTTACACCCACATTAATTTATTCTTATTACCTTCTAATTTAAAACTTTTGATGCATAATAATGAAGTTGAAGTTCAGTCACCAGATATGAAAGGCATTCATTAAATACAAGATTTACTCGTTTAACTTTTAAGTTAAGATGTCAAAAGACGTTTGAGTTTATTAGAAATATGTAAATTTCCTTGTACGGTTATTAGTTGGGATGATTTTATACGTTTTAATAGTATTTAGGTTTAGCTACCTCACTTTGAAATTTAAACTTTTACTTCGAACAAAATTTAAAAGATTTAACTGCAGCGATTTTTTTACTGTTTGAAACTGAAATTTCCCTTCAAAAATAATGACTTCGGCAGTTGATTTAACAATTAACTAACTTTTCTGTAATTTCATTTTCAACCTAAACTTCTACTTCTAATTTTTGATACTTTTCCTCAAAAGCTTTAACTTTAATTTTAAAGCGAAATTTTGTGAATTTGCGATTGAGCTTTGCCTTAAACTTATGAGGGTATAGAAAAACTAAAAGCATTTTTTTTCTTTTTATAATTTGGTCTTAAAAAAATTTCAAATTTAGTTATTAATTTTTCCAATTTTAGGATATTAAACCTCACACTTTAAAACTAGAACTAGGTTCAGAAAATTACAAAAATTAATTTTTATTGCCAACTTTGAATTTTGATATATAATTTTTGATTCGTTATTCCTTCTTTCTTTTCTTTTTAGCAGATCTTTCTATATTTATTAGTACTACGTGCTCCCACTCTGCCGTACTGCCGATGCCGGCCTGATTCGTTATTCAAATTATTAAACTTAAATTCGACGTCAAAGATGCTAATTCCAGATCTTAAATTATGTTTTGATTTATTATTTTCGAATTTAAGCTTGTAATAAAATAAAATTGTTGAAAACTCAAAGCAAAATATCTAGAACGACTCTAACAATTATTTTCGAATTCGTGTTGCAATTTGTAAAGTTGCTTCCTCAAACTGCTAGTTTTCAGTTCGACGCTGAAGCCTTGAAATTGAAGAAACGTACAAAAATTCCGAAAATAATTATACAAATAATAAGAATTCCGGGTTATTATTCTCGAATTATTAATCTTAAACTAGATTTTCAAAATAAAATTTTAGAAAGCAAATATCAAGAATGCTCCAATTTCTTAAATTAGAATTTCGAATCTATTTTTTCTAATGTTATTTTCGAATTTACAGCTCAAATTCAAGTTTGTAATAAAATTATAGAAAAGTCGAAGGAAAATATTAAGGGTAACCCTACTTAAAATATTATTGAATTCTTAGAGCTAATTCTTTAAATTAGTAATAATCTTCAGTTCGAACCCGAAGTCTTCTATTTTAGAATTCGAAGGCCTAAATTTTGGACGTATTTCCTCAAGCTACTGTTATTGTCGTAAAATTCCGAGTCCTTATTGCTATGGTTCTCGAAGCTTTAATCCGTATAAGTAAGATAGAGTCAGTATGTGGCTAACAACATCAGTTCTTCGCTTTTTAAGAAATAACGAGAAAAATATAGAAAATCTAATGATTAGTTTTGTAAGAGACTAATCAGAACTGAAGATTTGGGTTCTAAGTATAGTTACTTAATGATGATGTGAAAATTCAGATTGTATTATAAGAGCTACCTCCGAAAGGCAAAGCTCGATGCTGTTAGCTTTTTTGAGAATATTGTAGCATTGCTAAATATACTTAAAGGTAAACATGTTTCTTGATGTGTATTGATTATAAAACGCAATTTTATTTTCTGAACCGAGCAACATAATATTAACTAAATAAGTAATTTTATAACCCACGGAAATTTCCTTTTGAAGACTTCTTCGTCCTTAAAGTTTTTCGTCAACAAATTACGACATTTATAAAGTTATAAAGAACCGAACCGTGCTGGAATCTTTCGAAATTACCTCCAATTGATTGAGTTTGAAAAACTTGAGGTTCTTGGAAGCTAAGCAATAAATTTAAAGATTTTCCAAGAAATTGATTCATCCAAAATAAATCTGATTTAATACAAAGTCGTTTACAAATCAAGAATTCACAAAAGTTTAAAATCTTGGAAGTTCTAGAGAGAACTATTGACATTTCAAAGAGTTTTGTGGAAAATATGAGAAGTGTTTCAGAAAGACCTTTCTAAGAAATCCAAGAAATCCTTAAGAAGCATGAAAATTCATGGAAAATTTAGAACTGAACCTCTTTTGTGACAATTTCTTGCTTTTTTATGATATCCCGAAGGTTTCTTAGAATTCTGTAAATACTATTTTGAAAAAACCATAAAACTTCTTTAAAATATTCAAGAAATCCTTAGGAAGATGAAAACTCCTGGAAAATTTAGAACAAAAAGAAATTCTGTTTTTTCTGGATTCAGAATGTCAAAAAATCACAGCTTATTAATTATTATTACCAAAGAAATATTCAAGTAAGATTCTTCTTTTAAAAAAGGAAATTTTACTACCTGTTCAGATATTTTCCATCGTGTGACCTCTGATTTTTATTAAATTTTTTTTATAGTATTACTCCGAATCAAAACTTAATAAAACGTGTTTACTACGTTTCCATTTTCTGAATCTCTATTTTCATGGTTCGCTAAACAACTATACGTGGGATTCAACGACACACAAATTTATTATAAGGAAACGTCAGCGTTCAATCGAAATCTGTCACACAACACATATATCTCTATATTCACCCCGAAAACAAATTTTATCGTATCTATCTTCTGCAAATTTACATCACCAGATACTTCTTTGCCATGCATTGCGTTTTTTATTTATTGATGCGGATGGAAAAAAGAAAGCAAACCCCTGTTTTTGCTGTTGATCGGCTATCGGCTGATATTTTTCATCATCAAATTTTGTCTTTGTTTAGACCAATGCACTTTCACAGGTCACAAAAGAAAACATATTTCATTATAAATATTCTTCAATGAAGTAGCTTAGAAAGTGATTACTTGCGAAGTTTTCATGTTATTTTGAAATTAAATTAACGACAGAAATAAATGTTTACTGTTTATAAATATAAATAAAGTCCAGAAATACCTGCTTTTATAAAAATAAATCGAAGTATTCCATAACTTAATTTTGTACTTCCTGGCGTCTTTTATTAGTAATTGCAGCATTAAATAGAATTTTGGAAAATGTCCAAAGTGTATTTAACATTTATTATTTTATAGTTAGTTGTCTGGTTTCTGACAAAGATTATTTGGTTGTAGTAAACTATTTAACCAACTGCCTGTTTTATTTATTTATTTATTTATTTAAATTTGGCTTTTTTGCACGCATGCTGTGAGGATGTTGAATTTAATTAATTTATTTCTGCTTTTAAAGGCCTAAAGTTTGTTTACTTTCTTAAATTGATTTTACGCCCCTTTTAGTAGGTACTTCATAAAATATTTCTGCAAACGTTTTTATTTTCTTGATAAGTTGTTTGTTCCCAGAAAGTAATTTTTGCTTAGTTATTGCTATCACCTAATTTTATACAACGTCTATTTGTCTTGTAAGGTTTTATGACCGTTGATTTCTGATGACCAGCGGTCAGTTTTTCTTTTTATTGTCCGTCAATTCCTAGGTTTGTTGTTTCTGTTGTTCGCTGAATTTTTTTTTATTGTACGTTCAGGCTGATCTCATTTCCTGTTCATTTGGGATTACTTTTGATTTTATTTATTTTCCTACTTGTACGGAATTAGTTTATTTGAGAATAAAATCAGACCTAATTTTGAGATATTGGTGTTTAATCAAATCTAGTTTTGATGTTTTTTGAAAATGCAGTTAGCATAATGTAGTCGATTAAATGCTGCTAATTGACACAAAAAATTAAACTTCTTTCATGAAATTCCATTTTTTTTTCACACAATCCTCTTTCGTTGAAATTATTAATATTACTAACCCTTTGAAATATTAATCTTTAATCAGCGCTCCTTTGAAATGTTGTGGCATAATCGTAACACACGATAGTTTGTAAACTTTACCCCCAATCATTCATGAGTTTAATACGAGTAACATTAACTATCCGAACTTTAGAATTTAGTATCAAAGACAATAGAAAGGGCCGTTCTAATTAATTGGTTCTGTGACTGACACATTCACCCGAGAGGCAGATTTTCTTAAATGGAAAACAGTGACAGGTGGGAAAAGGGCAAAAGTAACACGGGTTCAACCAACTTAACACATTAATGGTGAAATTTCTCTAAAGAATTATCACATCTATTGATATGTCGTGCTACGTTTGGGTTTATAAATCACAACACTAATTAAGTGGACCGAACACGATAGTCTGCGAAGTTAAATCGGTGGAATTAAATGATTTATAAGGTACTTTTACGTCATACATGAAATTTACTCTTCAAAAACAGCCTTCATTGTACTCGCCTGTTAAGCTTCTTTTGCAAAAACGTGAAAGGTTAGCTTTTATTAATGTACGCATTATCAAGCTGTGACGCACGTTTTGTAATTTAAATAGGGTGCAAAGGAAATTAATACGTCCCCTTGATAGTGGAGTTTCTTTTAATAACAATGCCTCCTAAACGGAATTTAGCTGCGCAGATTTTCGATTATATTTAAAATGTATCGACAGTACCTATAAAGAAATTAAATTCTTTTGTAGTAGTAAATGTCAAAAGTTTCTTTTCATTTCAAAAATGAATCACAGTTTTGTTTTGAAAACAATCATGTCCGGACAAATATGCAACTTTCTTCAACATCATCATCATCATCATCAATTGACATGGAGCAGATCCCTGTTGATCAATCCTGGATTACGTCAGGCCCACCCCATGCCAATAGGGTGTGGAGGGATTTGTTATGATACTTAGGTGGGGATTGGGGGCACTGTATAAACATGCCTGTGACGCCTACCGAAAAACACCGCTTCTATAGTGCAAGGTAGTTAGTAGATCACATATTCCATGGGAGTTGAGTATATGACCGAAATGGTTAGACAATTTTTTTTCCATCTTATACTAACACTATTTCTAGTATTACCGCTACTTTCCTAGGTCTATGGTGTGGAACGCCTTCGCGCAGATATGCCTGTCTTGTTACTTGTTATTTTATTCTAGCTAAAAGTCTAATCATTATTATACATACAGGGTGGTGACTCGAACACCCGAACATAGGGATTTAACATGTAAAATCATATTTTCGTAATTTCCTGCTCCCCTAATTATTTTAGGCAAAAAAGCTTCAAATAAAAGTTGTAGAGCATAAAATTCTGCATCTGAATCAATACAACAAAATTAATTTTGCGTGCCTTGTAACCTCAGATATTAGGTATAAAAATGACGTAAATCACCCCAAAAATAGCGATAGCCATGGAATTGAAACAAAAATGTTAACGGTTTATCTGTCAAGTTACGCTGCGTTAGTTTATTTTTATTACTACTTGTAATTACTGTTGAACTGTAAATATAGCCAACAATTATATAATAAGTGAAAAAAAATCAATTTTTAAAGTTATTTTACAGTGGTAATAGTATAAGACAAGTGCGAGATCTATTTGCGAATTTATATCCTCATAGGCCAATTCCGTCGACATCAACAATCCATACCATCATCAATTCATCAATAATCAAACAAAATATGGGTCAGTGTTCGTCCCTTGCAAGAGTTGCGCTAAAAAACAAATATATATTGCACCAGAAGAAGATATTGAAGCTGAAGATCATAACGCTAACGAAATCAATGTATTAGCTGCGGTATCAAATAATCCAAATGCGAACCTTAGAGTAATTGGATCTGGATTAGGTTTGCACCACACCACGGTCTTAAAAATATTAAAAAACACAAATTTAAATCTTTTAAATTTTCCGTCCACCAAGAAATTGTTGAAGAGAATAAATTTAAGCGTATGTCATTTTGCAAAAAAATCATGGAAATGGCGAATATGGACAGAAATTTTTTACAGAATATTTGTTTTTCGGACGAGTCTACATTTAGCATAAATGGAGAGCCAAATCAAAATTTTCGTAACTGGTACCAAGTAAACAAATATTTAATATTAAATAATCACTCCCAATACAGAGCAACTGTTAATGTTTGGATTGGAATATTTGGGTCTAATATTATAGGACCTTTCTTCATTTATGGAAGAATGAATGCCGAAAAATATTTGGAGTTACTCCAGTCCGAGATTGGACCAGCTATAGACAACGTTGCGGGGGAAAATATAATTTGGTTTCAACAGGATGGCTGCCCGGCTCATTGCACAACTGAAATTAGTTTATTTTTAAATCAGTGTTTCCCAAATTGCTGGATAGGACGCACTGGACCAGTAAATTGGCCAGCTCGATCCCCAGATTTATCGCCAAATGACTTCTCTTATAATCGGCTTGCATTTTGTTTAGCAAATCATGGAGAGTTAGTTGAGCATTTAATTTGAAAGATGTCATTATTACTATTAAGTACCTACTGATTTAATTTAAAATCAAAATGAATTAATTGTTATTGGCAATAACAAACAACAACGGCCCTTTTCAGGGCCACAAATATTTTTACAAAAAAGAATAGTATCTTTTGTTTATGCAAATTATTTAATAATATAAATTATAATTTACCATTTTTTATATTCGTATTTCCTTATAATAATAACTGATTACAACAATGTGTTGATTACAATAATTAAAATACAAATTATAATAAAAATTGATTTAAGAATTAAATTTTCTTCTGCTCTTAATAAAAAGTAATTAGGTAGTCCAATAGTATTAATTACTAAAAATGAGTATGTATAATCCCGTATTTAATGGCGAAATATGCATGGCCCAGGCTATAGCGACATGTTCATACTATAACAATAACTACGATTGTGGTGACGGTGACATCACGATATAGCGATCATTTTCCTCAAAAAATTTAATTACATTATTATCGGTAAAAAAATACAAAAAATATAGCAATTTTATTTTTTTTGTTTTTTTAAATTTAAAATTAATTTATGTACTATTGTTCACTTCAACAGTAATTACAAGTAATAATAAAAATAAACTAACGCAGCGTAACTTGACAGATAAACCGTTAACATTTTTGTTAATTTTTGTTTCAATTCCATGGCTATCGCTATTTTTGGGGTGATTTACGTCATTTTCATACCTAATTTCTGAGGTTACAAGGCACGCAAAATTTTGTTTACTGATTCAGATGCAGAATTTTATGCTCTACAACTTTTATTTTAAGCTTTTTTACCTAAAATAATTAGGGGAGCATAAAATTACGAAAATATGATTTTACATGTTAAATCCCTATGTTCGGGTGTTCGAGTCACCACCCTGTATATACGTATTCCTTGTTCCCTCGTTTCTATTTCCATTATTATTGTGATATAAGTTCTTTCGCCGTTCCTCCGCATTGTTCTTCGATATTTATATCTCCTTCCTCTGCTTCTATTTCCTCGTTGTCAGATTCCTCTCTTGAGTCATATATGCGATTTATTTCCCTCTTCATCCTAGTTTTGTTCCTTGCCTACTCTTCCTAAGTTTGTTGTGATATACCCGACAAATAAAATAATATTTATCAACTTGTTTATACAAACCTTGTGTTAAATTTAGAAGGTTAAAGTTCATTACAACAAGCTTCTACAGTTAAAAAAGATTCATATCATATTTTCAGTTGCTTATTATTTATTACATTAATTGCTTTCCTAAATTCTAAAATGTTAATAAAAATTGTTAAGACCATGCTGTAAGGAATATCTAAATTATAATTTACTTTATCAGTGGTTAAATTGTTTATGAGCACAATTATATAAGCCTAATTAAAACCTAAAAGCTTCCTCTTAACCTTTGAGCGGGCGCGCTGTTGTAAAATTTACGACAAATTTAGTTTTTCCCTAGTAAAACTTTTCTGCGAATCTCAGCTTTACCATAACCCTAAAGAATTCTTAGAACAACATCTATGGAACACACTGTGGGGGTAAAACTAGTGGCGTGACTTCTTATTTAGTCTGTGAGCACACTTTGATGTGATAATATCGTCTGACGTAAAGATTACGACGCGCGCTCGGCCATGTAAGTATTGTATATTTTTTATTTATGAAGTTATATAATTTACACCGTTTACTTCTAATTTACTTTTTCTAATTTTATTATTTATATTTTTAGTTTCTCGAAAAATGACGTCATCTCAGAAGCCTCTTACTCAAGGGGAACTTGCAAGTATCGTTCAACGTATGTTTGAAGAACCGGAAAGTGCAGATGAAAATGTGTGCAATGATAGTGATAGTGATCTTACTGATGAACATATTGATATAAATGACTATGATAGTGCGTCTGAACAAGATCTTTCGGATGGAGAGCTAGATGATGAAAATCTTAATGATGACAACTTTTATATTGCAAAAGACGGAACAACCAAATGGCGTAAGTTGGCTTATGGTAATTATTCCAAAACCAAGAAAATCAATATTGTAAAGGAATCATCTGGTCTAAACCGGTGTGCCAAAGACATAAATAATGAATTAGAGGCATTTTTGAAAATTATTGACCTTGCTATGATAGAAGAAATTGTAACTTTTACAAATATGTACATTGATCAACTTAGAACACGCTATGAATATGCCAGGGAGCGAGACTGCAAGAATACAAGTAGATGTGAATTTATGGCCTATTTGGGGTTATTATTTTTGATAGGAATTAAAAAGGCACACCACACAAATGTGAAAGAACTTTGGGCATCAGATGGAACTGGAATCGAAATTACTAGAGCAGTGATGAGCTACAAACGATTTTTATTTCTAACTCGTAGCCTTAGATTTGATGATAGGACAACCAGGGCAGAAAGGCGTAAGGTGGATAAATTAGCGGCCGTCCGCACATTTCTAGATTCATTTGTAATCAACAGCAAGGCGTGCTTCAAACTAAGTGAATATACAACTATCGATGAAATGCTTCATCCTTTTAGAGGCCGTTGCAGTTGGATTCAATATATACCAAGTAAACCAGCAAAGTATGGCGTCAAAATGTATGCTTTGTGTGACGCTAAATCTTTTTATACATACAATCTCGAAGTCTACTGTGGCAAACAACCGGATGGCCCATACACCTCGTCAAATTCGCCAATCGACATTGTGAAACGACTAGTTGCTCCAATTGAAAATTCTGGAAGGAATTTGACAACAGACAACTATTATACTAGCATTCCTCTTGCTGATTATCTACTTGAAAAAAAAATTACATTGATTGGGACTCTTAAAAAAAATAAGAAGGAAATTCCTCCAGAATTTCTTCCACACAAGAATAAAGAGGTACAATCGAAGTCATTTGGATTTCAAAGGAACAAAATGCTTACATCATATGTTCCACGAAAAAATAAGGCGGTCATACTCCTTTCAACACTACACTACAAGAATGAAATTGATCCTACTACCAATAAACCACAAATAATCATGGACTACAATGCTACCAAGGGCGGTGTTGATACAGTAGACAAAATGTGCGCTGCTTATTCGGTTTCTCGAATAACAAGAAGATGGCCCTGTACTATTTTTTATAGCCTTATGAATATTTCTGGAATAAATGCCCAGGTATTATATTCCTTAGCCAAACCGACAAGTTGTCCGAAATACCGAAGAATATTTCTCAAAAACTTATCTCTCAGTCTTATGAAGGAGCACCTTACTGCTAGAGCAAACCTTAGAAACCTACCGTCAGATATAAGTTCGTTTCTAAAAGTAAATTATAAGCAACCCGTAAACGAAATAAATGAAGAACAACCGAATCTAAAACGTGGAGTATGTCTTTTGTGTGTTACGGAGAAGAAAAGAACGTCAGCGTCAATGAAATGTCACAATTGTAGTGCATTTACTTGTAAACGCCACTCCCAAACCAACATTTTATGTGCTACTTGTCAAGAAAATGAGGACTCACAATCAGAGTAAACAAAATACTTCTGTAAAATTAAGAACATTTTAGTTATTGTTTTTTTGGTTTTAATTAATGTTTCATTTTGGTTATTTGCAAATAAAAAACATATTTTAATAGTTCTATTGAAGTTCTAATTGAAATACAATAACATTCCGCAACTCTTTGATATAATATATCCATAGAATATCACATATTAGGTAAAAAATCGTATGTCGTAAAAAATACGACGCGCGCCTGCTTGAGGTAAAATATGGTGCGCGCCCGCTCGAAGGTTAATTAAAGTAAAATTTATTTTTAAGTCGCTGTAGCTTTTACAAACTAAGCAAATAAATCAAGTTTTGGAATGTATAACAACGAAAGCGAACAGGTTGTTCGGATTAACGCGATATTGTTCGGATTATTGAGATCATGGTACTTAAATAAATTATGTTCGGATTACTGCGTCTTCGGCTTATGGCTATTCGTATTATTGAGTGTGCATTGTATTAAGATAGTGATTAGTTGTTATTTTAGTCCTGTAAACGAGAACGTCACACTTAAATCTGTAGTTAAAATTTTATATAAAGCCAAATAAAAATATAAAAACTTCCTCTTAATTTAAAGCAACGAAATTCAAACTTTCTCGATCAGTAAAACTTCACAAAAACAGTGACAAAATTTTTAATTCATACCTTTCTATTAAAAAAACGTAAATTTTATTTGAAGCCCTTTACGTGCCAGGAAAATCAAAAACAGGTATAAACAACTGTCTAACATGCATTGCGATTTAATAAAGTGTTAATACTTTCAATGAAATAGATAAAAAGGGTCAATGGTAAGAAAACATTCTGTCAAAACTAATCACTCAAAAACGGACAGCAAAATGTAGGAAGGTATTACCTACAAATACAGATACAGACGCAGCTTGTCTCAACGTCAGACGTGCATATATGTTGATCATCTTAAATTTATTACTTGTATTTAAGAATGTTACTCACGTTTGTACTAAATGGATCTACCTAAATGTATTAATTTTAACAATGACAAAAAATAATTCTAATAATTGTTCAGCAAAATTGCAATTGAGAATATATAAAGTATGTTCTTGTTCTCAACTGAAATTTTCTCTGAAATTATATGCTTTGTTAGATTTTAAAGTACTGTTACCACTATTTCTAAAGATTTTACCGTTTGATATTTAGTAATTAGTAATGTTAACTATTAGGCAGGTAACTACTTTCCGAAGTAGTAAATTGAGCTTCGAGTATATCTAAAAATTACAATTTTTCGATGGCCGAAATTGTAATTTATAAGGAAATTACTGTACAGCCACAACTGCCTCTTGAAACTTAAAGATATGAATTTAAAGAAGTATTGCAAATTTTAAACAGCATTACCAGCTCAAAGAACTTACTTCTAAGTAAGTTAAGCTTTACAATTAACGCTCAATTTCTTTTCCACATCACACGGTAGCCTTAATTAGTTTAAAACTTCTGAAATCAGATATTAAAATTTTCCAGGTTTTAAACCATCATTTCATTCGATTTCAATAAAACCAGGCTCCCTCGTGATAATGTCTGTCAAACACCTAAAAGGCCGATAATATCAGCAATCTTTTCTTATATCAGTTTCAGATCATTCATTAAAAAACAAAATTAAACTGACTAATTTTAAAATCAAATATTCAGTAACATTACTTTTTTCTTATTAAAATAACTGAAGATTAAATTTATTGTTATCATTAACCCTACACCTAGTAAGCAAATAAAAGAAACAAAGAAAAATACTTGAAAGTTGAGTTAAAACCACTTTCGTTAAAGAAACCACCTAGAGTGTGTTGGTCATCAGGATGAAAGGAGAACTTTGCTTTAGCTCCTTGTGGTGGGCTACCTTTGTGAAAGTTTGAACTAAAGGGCACGAGGTTACTTTGATCGTCTATAATCACAGGAATGGTGTTCAGTACAAGGTAGGTGATCCTGAATTCTATAAAACTATGAAAAAGAAGGACTTTTCATATATCCTGAAGAAAATTCGCAAGTGAAGATAAAAAAGAAACCTGTCTAGAGTATTGCAAATCTATATGAAAAAGGATTTAACTGGTGGAAATGGTCAAGTATTTGGGTATCATCTTAGACATGTTACTTGGAATATATTAGAAATATAAAATACAGGGTTTTTTGGAGTTGTAAAGAAATGTGGGATGAAGAAGGAGGACTGAAACCTTACATGGTATCCTGGCTCTTTACAAAATCAGCTTTGTTTTGTAGCTAAGACGTAACATTTGATAACAAAGATATGCTAAGCTTGTAGAACAATAACGAGGGCAAGGTAGAGGTAGAAACGAGAATGGCGACCTGAGATCTTTTAAGACATCTTGAATAACCAGAGTAACTACTCCTCTGATATTTCGAGAAGCATACAAGAATCTTCAAATATGTTAACGAGAAAAATGAATGAAATGAAACACATGAAATATATAGAAAAACCCTTAAATTTCCGAAAACTAAATATCACAACCTAATCCAAAACAGAACATGTACAAATACGTAGTAAAGCCAAGAAATACCATCAACCCTGAGAAAATTTGAAACAGCATTTCAGATAGAAGTTGCTACCATCTGATCTGTAAGGCAGATCTGCTACACAGACAAGACAATTCACATTGTAATAGATAACCAGGTAGCGCTAAATACTAATATGAAATTTCATCTTTTCTCTTTCGTAGCTTTTCGCAAAACGTCTTTGGGCATACGCGTCTTTAATTTCAGTCTACTGTTCTCTGATATTCAGGTGTAGTATCCGTATACGATCTACTGTTAGTTTCGTCCTCCACTCACCGCATTGATGGTTTGGCCCTTGGTTTTATGAATGTGTACAGTCTCTATATTAACAGCTTTATTCCATCTAACTTATCACGTGTCCTGTGTATTTTCATTTTGCACCCTTTTCTTATACAACACACAAATAAAATTCAAGTAACAAAGGGAATAAGACAAGAAGATTCTCTCAGTCCCATGTTATTCAATTTATTTATGAATAAAATAATTGACAGAATAAAATCAGGAGAAGGACATAGAATGGGCCATTCTAAGACAAACGTAATATGCTACGCCGATGACGTAGCAGACTCTGAGGACATCTTTCAAAGACTAATATATCAAACGACGTTGGCTGCAAAAACCGAAAAAAGTGACACAAAAGTGGTCGTACTGACGCCTGCACAGGCGCGCCAAATAAGAAAACTTGGATTTTTAATAAGGGCCTAGGTACAAACAACATTCCAAAATCCAAAACTACATGACCTTTTCTTAGGTAAAATGTACTTGGTCACTGGGTTAAACATATATTTTGGAAAAACAAAAATATGAAAGTGAAGAACAAAATGAAAATATATAAAAGCGTAGTACGACCGGTCATAGTGTACACGAGTGAAACCAGAGTCGAAACAAACAAAGCTAAACAGCTGGTGAGAACAAAAGGGAGCGATTACAGGCTTTACCCTAAACTAAGGGATATAGTACATAACCATGAACTAAGAAGACAATGTAGCATACAAGAGATTAACAAATTCATGAAAGAAGAAGAAAACAATGGAAGCAACATGTGGAGAGGATTCAAGAGGACAAATTGCCAAGGATGGCGAGAGATGTGAAACCAGAATGAAAAAGAGATGTAGGAAGACCGCCGTAAAGGTAGGCTCAAAGTTGAAAGTCCTCATCAATAGAAACACCACCCTAGATGTCGAAGTAAAAAGGTTATACCTGAAGAACCCTTTCCTGTTATTTCTACTCCTATTTTGTGTCATATCCATGTATGCATTGGGTCTTCTATGTATCTTTAGATGTAATTCCCAGAATTATTCTGTGTTATGTTGTTCTCAAACTATATCATTTTTTTTTTAAGTTTCTGGCCCGAAGCACGTCACAGGCAATGCACAAATGCTGAATACATTTACCTTTAACTCTTTGGGAATATTTCTATTTTCAATTAAGAAATTAGGTTTTCTAAAGGCCGCCCATTATCTTTGTACTTTCTTCTTTATCCCAATAGTTTGATATTCTTTTTCTAGCACGGCATTTCGTCCTAAGTAAATATACTCTTTAACTCTACCTATTTCTTAATATTCTATATATTAAGTGGTTCAATTTAAATGCATCCATGGAACTAGAAGTCATGTCTTAACTAATAACCACTAATTAAAGTTAAGGTATCTAGATTTATCTGATTATTATTTATTTTGTATTTTGTCAACATCCCATACTAAACTAAGATATGACTTAATTCCGTGAGTGCTTTCAATTTGGATCACTTGATACTATTTTCTTCTTTAAACCTTACTCTAGCCCTACCAAAATTCATTTTTAGTCTAACATTTGATGATTCTTTATTTAATTCTACAATCAATTGTTGGAGTTCCTTTTGAATTATGGTTATTACAACTATCATCGATGTACTGTAAGTGACGTAAGTGTTTTGCATGAATATTTAGTAAACGTCTTCCAAATCCAGTGTAAACAGCTTAGGATATCTCCTTCTGTTATGACTCATCTTAAGGCATTTGATTTGTCTTTGTATGTAGATATGTATCTTGCTCTTACCTTATTCGTTATTTCTTTTAGTAAATGGTTGCATCAGCTATCAATTCTACGATGTCTTCATGTTCGTTCTATAATAAATTTCGATGTTTCCATTGTATCGCAACTTTCTCATAATTAAGCTTAGGATAATTACGTATTTGTATCAATGCATAATCAGTTGCATATTTTAGATTTTAACAATAAGTGCATATATTTTTTAGAATCGATAAATTATTTCGCATTTCTATTTCTTTAAATAATTCAATTTGGGTTTTCTGACTTTTTACAGGATTGTTTCATTGTTATTCATTAGATTATTATTGCAATGGCATGAATAGTTCTTATCTTAATTCTACTGGATTTATTCCTGAATTCTTTGGCTTTAAAATACAGCCGCATTCTGATTAAAATAAAATAATGCAGTATCTATACAACATTGTGATCTTTACAAGGAAAGTGAGAGATTGTACAAACTAAAACTTCGACAAGTAGGCTTCGTATCTTCATATATGTATATTCATTGAGAGTTTGTTGTCTAAGAAAATTCACATGTAAAAGCATTTGGATGAGTTGTAACCCTTCCTTTTTTGATTGGTCAAAACAGCAAAAAAAGTTACAGCTTTTGGTAAAGTGAGTTCATTTATGCAAAATTTACATTTCACAACTGAATATTTTAACATTTTTAAATAAGTTGTAACCTAATAGATCATATACAGATTTTACAAACCATAATTGATGTGTAGATATAAAAAACGATATTTGAGTCTTTGTATTAATACATGCTCCAGTTGAAATTGTATTACGCAAAAATTACATTTACGAGAACATTCTCCAAAGTGTTCACTGAAACTCTGGTTTCCAAAAGTAGAGACAGTACTTTTAATTTTTCTTCAGTTTTCAACTGTCTTTATTGATGGATATCCAAGACAATTTGAAAAAGTTTTTGGAATAGAGTATCACCGTTCATTGTACTTCCATATCTTCTTATTCTTCTTGGAGTGGAATACCCTTTACAGGGCGTTGCCGATCCTCTCTCCATATGCCTGTGGTGTGCATCTCAAGTAGCCTACATATATAGGGGACCTACAGCTTAACGTGGGCTCCAAACCACGAAAGTGCTTGCACTTCTACTCCAGAGAGGACTTTACTAGGCAGAATACACCTCGGTGGTTTGCCATTGCCTTCCGAGGGAAGCGGCCGGGTATTTTTGGTGTATATGTGACCCTGGGAATCGAACCCGGGCCATCTCAGTGGTCAGGCGCACGCTGAATCAACTGAGCCACGACCGCCTTAATAGTACCTTTACCGAACCGGAATTTTCTCTACGTATTTAACATAATTAAGACGCCCAAAAACATGCACCATAACATTCTAGAGTTCCACTATAACAAAATAGATTTAAGAATCCATTTCATTTTCGACAGTGTAGATTACCCAAGAAAAAAACATTAAAAAATGAAAATATGATTTCTGTAAATCCAAGAGACTTCAAGGTGTTGAAAATCAGCATGACAAAGAATAAAGAGCGGTAATTCGTTCACCTGGTACTGAATGCACAAATATTGCAATATCGGTAATAAACTCTTGTAAATCATCTGCTTATTATTGGGTAAATAAACAATTCCAAAACCTCCTTAATATTTTTTTTAACTGGTGTATTATACCAGATCAGCATTATACATTACTACACATGGTAGGTATGACAAATATTATAAACTAACAAAAGAAATGACATTAAGAGGTTAGTACTCTGAACACAAAAGTTGATACTGACAGGAATTGTTTCATAGTTAGTGAGTCTGTAGAGTAGAATCTGTTAAGCTATCCTTAATATTTACAACCAGAAATTTCTTATCCTCGGACAAAAGAACTAAGTGTAAATTATACAAAAGCGGACTTGCTTTATTAAAAGCCACACTACATGTTGACAATTATTTTGTTGCTTTAACTAATCTAAAACCGAAATCATCCAAATATTTCTACACCGGGTGATTCACGTAAGACGTGCCCCTTCACAACTGGAATAAGCAACCCAACTTACAAGTTCATAAATAACCTAGACCTATGTATGTTAATCCTGGTATGGTGGATTGCATTTGAAGTTTTTAAGGGGCGCTTCTTACGTGAATCACCTGGTACTTATATAAAAAGACGGAAAAAATTTTCGAAGGCACCGTAGTTTAAACAAACGTGTATGAAGACATACTAACCGAGATTTTATGTAGCTAATGTACCTCCCATTTTCCCCTGTCAAAATCACGCATTAGATATCATGCCACTTGCACTACGTTGCCTTATTTTAATGAGAATGAGGCAGTATTTTAAAGCTAAAGTTTTAAGGAATAAATAGATCGAAATTAAATATCGCCATTATTCAAATTTTCCGCATGGAATGTACTGTTATACATACGCTAACACACCAGCAAAAACCCATAGGCCTTCAAGCCTGAAAGTGCTGTACATACATACATACATAGTATAAACCTATAAACACTACGCTACAAAAGAAACCTAAATACATTTTTCGAAAATCCAATATTATTAGTGTTTTATTAATTATTTTCTCTGCGTTTCTAGTATGCTCTCTGTACTTCCGAGCCACCGCATTATCTGTCCTTGTCTCGAATTCAGGTGACAAACTTTGGCAAGGGTTCGGCGGAAAGTGCACACTCCTGTCTTCTTACTTCGTGTCTGGACCAAAGCGTACAGAATTTAATAGGTGCTTACGTGCTCATATTACAAGTAATAAAAAAAGTTAACCATGCTTAAAACAAAATTTTCTCCTTGAAGAAAGTGTTAAAACTAATAACTAAAGCACCGAAGGAAAAATTAAGTTTCAAATCAGGATGAGCTTCAGTTTTTGTTATCAAGCTGAAAAGTTAAAGTCTAAGTATCGGAATGATTATCCTACTATACTTTGAGTTATCAAGTTCAATGAATTTAAACGATTTTTTTTTTTATTAAACTTATCATTCAAAATGAGTAAGAAAGTATCTTCAAAGAAAATGACTTCGAAAACGTAACTATGCTTTAAAAAAAACTGGAACAAATAGGTAAAGCGTTGAAACAAAAATGAAGTTTCAAAATCAGAAGTTCAACTTATACTATTAACTGAAAATCTAAAAGCTTAATTTTCCAGAAATTATTAGCTTTAAACTTTTAATTGAAGTTGAAAATGAAAAGTTTAACTTGATATTTTTATTTATGTACTTTTTAGATTTTTGGCGTAAAATTAATAAAAGATCGGGTTTCTGAGCTTCCAGTAAGTTTTGTTTCTGTACTTAATTTCTGTATTTAGAAATAGAGAACTCAAACCTGAAGTTTCACTTAAAGACTTCCTATTAAATTTTAAATAGAACAAACATTTCTTGTGCAGAAGCTAATAAATCATTTCCTTTTCCATTTCCAACTCAAAATCCCTCCAGTTAGGGGATGACTGTAACACGTTAAAGCAAGAGGTCCGAAGACATTTTCAAGAAATAGCTAATTGCTGCTGTTACATAAAACCAAAAGGAATTTAAAAGTTTTAAAGCGTAAGTTTAGCATGTTTATCTGTTCCTTCAGTCGAAACTTGTGTTTCGGTTTTTGCATAAATGTGAATTTAGAAACCTAGCAAGTTTCTTTTTAAATAATTTTGAAGAAACCCTAATTAAACTTCAAGGCATCGAAGCAAACTAACAACGAGGAAAAGTGAATTTTCTTACATTCCCCAAAGCTGAACCAAAACTTTCCTATTAATAAACTAAAATAAATTATCAAAAAAGATTAAAAAACTTTTTAATTAATTAAAGCAGCGTAACGAGATTGCTTTTGTTAGAATTTGTATAAGAAATACGTAAAAAAACTCCTCGTTTTCTTTTTAAATTAAATCGAATCATAATAAATGCGTAGCCTTTAAAAAAATCCTGATTTTATTGTAAACAAGAACAAAAGTAGCAAACCAATTTCTGCTTAAGAATACTGAATAGTGTTCTCTCTTGGCGAACTGGAAAATTAATTAATTAGCACGTCTTTTGAAACAGTTTTTTTCAGGTGAGTTATTCTCCTTTTTTCACTCGAACATGGCAAGAGTTCTTTACCCTGTATAAATTCATTAGCAGCTCTAATAAAGTTCAATTGTTATAAATTCTACGAGCTTAAGGTTAACATTAAAGAACATTCACTGAGACAGCTTAAGCTTACCTTTCTTTCCAGTTAAATAGTAGTTATTTCTTTGAAACGTCCGATACGCTTGTAATTAAACTTAAAATAGGATCCACTTAAATTGAATTCAAGATTTACTGCTAAGTAATACCGTACTCGGGACTGTACTGTTGTTGAATAAAACCGAGTGGCATCAAGTAAACACTTGCTAACTAAAGTATGTAAATAAATTTCCAGTCTTTTGCTCCTTCCAAGCCAAATTAAATAACTACGTTAAAACTATAGCTATAAAAGCGTCCAAACTGCAATAAATAACTCGCAAAATTCCTGTAAATTTTATTTGAAGTTTAATTAATTGGATTAAGGAAGCTTTAAGATATTTAGTTACATTCGTGTTAAAACAAACTTAAATGGTAAGCTTACCGTTTTAATTTATTTATAGGAAATCGCCAAATTAAGAAAACCCAAATCAATACTCCGAATGAAATCCGAATCTTATGAAATTTAAACCCCAAAAAATAAGGGAGATTGTTTTAAGAGAATATCCGCGCAAAGTGGAACAAAAAGTTCAATCTTGTTTTACAAGAATCCACGCACAATAAGCTCAGATTTCCGAGCAAGAACCCTGCGGCCAGAAGAGGCGTTAGAAGTTATCCGCAGTTTAACTTTTTGCGTGAAGCTTTCACCGATAAAAAAAGTCCACAACGGAAGAAAATAAAATATGATGCCGCATTTTCAGACGCCCACGAGTAGTCATTTCGATATCTATCACCGCTATTTTATTTGTTATTAAATGTTTGATATTAAAAAGCTGAAGGTTAATGCCTTCACTAGAAAGAAACATCTATCTACCTTTAGAACTCTTGTTAGGGTATCTTAAAGTACTAGTTCATTCATTCTAAAGGAAATAATAACGTTGAGAAGAAGCTGACTTGATTAATATTTTAAACCAAAATAGAAGATATAAAAAGCTAAAAATTGATGGAAAACCTTAATGTTAAATCTAAACGTTAGACTTAGATAAGCAGAACAATTTTTGCCTGTAAATTGTGAAAGATAAAGCTTATTATTATTAATATTTATTAAAAATTACAGCAAAACACCAGCTGTTAAAGCTAATTAAATCCTTATCAATACTTCCGGTAGCGTTTCTAATAATACTTAATTGTTGAAAAGTAGTTACCTCCGTAGCATATCGTAATTCTAAATCTAAATTTGTTATTTGCAAGTCTGGATTACAAATGCATCTAGGTTTAAAATGACTTTTTAATTTTAATATGTAAATATTTAACTTGTAAGCTGAACATTTTTGAGGATTATAAGTTTATTCGCACTTCTAAGTTTCAAAATCAGACACTTTCCTCTCGGATCTTGAAGGTAGAAGCTTGACATACGAATAAATTTAAAAGTTTTGACGCTGTTAATAAACTCTGGATTTGAAATAATAAGTTCAAAACACAGCGCAGGTGATATTTTTCTATATACACAATTCATAATTCATGAAAATACATTAAAATAGTTGTTTATACAACGAGTAGCTAAAGTGCCACTTTTTTGCACGCGTGAGAAAGTTTAAAGAATGAGCCGAAGGCGAATTCTTTAAATCTTTAGTCGAAAAAATTATGTATAAAACAGATACGAGTTTTATACATAATTTTTTCGACTACCACATATTTGTGCTAAAAAAGATTACAAAAACGTCAACGTCATTTCAAATTGAAATCTCACTAAAAATCATGTTAGGTACAATACGCTTTCATTGTTTTAAATTGAACACTTTTGACAGAAGCGTGTAAAAAAGTAACAGATGTGTGCAATAATTTTTTTTGCATAGTACGTGCTTTTGACCTATGGAAAGTATCAAATAATAGCCTCCTTTAGGAAATGGTAGTGGAAAAATAAACTTTCACATTTCAAAATTCTAATTCTGTAAGCTAAACTTTAAATATTCAACCTAGCTTTTGGGATTTTAAATTTTTTTTAAACTTAGGCGGAAAAACTTTTAAATGAAATTAGATATTCCGAGGATCTTCTTTCCTTTCTGGATCCACGACTGAGATTCTTAACATCCTGCAGCTTGTAAATTTTTGGATGTAAAGCTCAAAATTTTGAAAAACAACGGGCTTGAAAGTTCTTATATAATCTAAAACCTGAAATCGAATAGCAAACTTCAGAATTTCGGTTACAAATTTAAAAATTATGTTTCATAAAAGGTATAAGAGGTTACAGACAATACATACATACAAATTCAAAACCGTAGATCAGTATTTTAATTGGAAAATACATGAAATATTAAAACTAATTATAAGATATCGAGTAATACGTATTTGAAGTTTTAAATTTTTTAAAAATTTAATGCCAAACTTATTAATTAAAAATAAGGAATCTGAAATCCTGTGTTGCCATTCTCAAATTAAATTAAAAATTTTGAACACTCCTTTTAAGTAAATCAAGGATGATATATTCAACAACCTGAATCTTGATGTTAAAAACTCAAGTTTTGGTCAGATTTACCATAATTACAACTGCAGTTGAGAGTTATAAATTGTGAATTTTTAGCATTAGAATTTTGGATTTAAATTAAAAAAGTAATTTAAAGTTTTCATAGTAGAGAGAGATTAAGTTCGTTTGCATTTTGAAACCTGAAATAAAATCTTTAATTCAATGGTTTTATTCAACCTAACAGTTCCAAGAAAATCAAAAATTGAGCTTAAAAACGTAACATTTCCAATACTAAATAAATTTAAATTTTTGGGGCTTTAGATTCCAGCATGTTCCAATTACAATTTTGTATGTCACAATTTAAAGTTGTAGATCAAATTAATATTCTATTCTGTATTTTAATTTCGACTTTTGACTTGCAATTTAGTTAATTTAAATTATGAAAATGAAATTCTATAAATTTCTGTTTAACAATTAAAAATCCTAAATTCAGGAGGGAGAGGGATTTTAGAAATTCGTTTCAGTTTTCTAAGTCAAACGCAGAAAATGAAAAGCGAAATTATGAAAATTTATTTAGAATATCGAATTTCCAAAACGGTTCGTAATTAAAATTTAAAAAAATATATAAGTATAACAGCTTCAATTAATGTGTTAGCTGAACAGGTTTTAGTATTTAACAAGAATATGAGGCGTTTAAAATTTGGGTTGGATTTTAAAACCGAAATTTCTAATCTAAAAGCAATACTTGGCTATAAATATAAAATTAAAACTTCGGGAAATAAGTTTGACGTTCGATTTAAATGTAAAAGTATTCTGGAAGGTCATAAATTTAATTTTTTTAATTACAAGCCTATTACAAGTGTTTGTAGCTTGAAACTTCATTGAATGTAAAAGAGCTAAAGTTTAAAAGCAGATTGTTACTGTCAGCAACTTGACACGAAAGCTTTGTTGCTGTCTGAAACGCTACTAAAAAGTCCCCTAAACCTTTTGTAATTTTAGTATTACGAAAAGCAGTGTACTGCCGGAAAAAAATCCTTTTTACGTGAACCCGTTTTTTACTTTTTTTTTTATATCTAATAGTTTTTCTTAGCCAACTAGATAGATATGTGGGATTGCTCTGCAGTTTTAAACTTGAGAAAAGTGACAAAATATTAAAATACATCCGACTAGTGACTATCAAGTAATAAATTTTTGAATTAGATTGAAATTTAAAATTAAACTTTAACTTTTAGTCAGAGCCTCGTCGGGTGACCTACCCCGTCACTGAAAATAATAGGGCACCGAAACACAGTGGTGGAAGGTAGGCGGTTGTCGAAGGCGTGGTGCTTAGCATATGCATATCACCCCGTACGCTTAGCGTACGAGAATACCGAGGCATGAAAAGCGACTTAGACGGCCTTAACCCTCCATGTTGCCACCCGTGCTCCTTCGCTGGGCGTTAATATCGATAGCATTACCTTTTAACTTTTACTTTAAGTAGAAATTCGAATGTAATTTTAGAAAACCTTAGAAATTCAAGAAAAACAACTTGCTTCTAATTTTAAAATTAGTAAATATCAGGTGCTCTCATGGTTATAAAAGGAATTAAAAATTATAACCCACAAGCTGAAAATATTGGTTATGAACAAATAAATTTCAATTTCGAATTCAAAAGCCAGGTTTTCTTTTCCTTATTTTTGTGTTGTAAACCAGTTGGTCTGTTGTTACCTACGTTTCGAATACTTTCAGCAAATTTACCGAGCAGATGGTAAGATGGTTAAATTTTACCCATCAAAAAAATCATATTTAGAAATTATAAACTCAAGTTTTTAGCTTCAGCATAATACATGAATTCGAATGTAGAGCTTCAAAAACTTAAATTTCAGAATTTAAAATCAAAATCTGGAATTGCAGAAATGAGTTGCATGGTCTCGGTTTTTGAAATAGTATATTATAATACAAGTGTATAAGAAAGCCTTTAAAGCACGTGCGACGGATTTAAGAACACGAGGCAACGCCGAGTGTTTTTAGCGGCCCTGGACACCCCAGACATCAACAACCGAGATGACAGCGTCGAAAAAGTGAAGAAAATAATTATGACCAATCGCCCAATCATTTTCAGAGAGATTGCTGATGATGTTGGTATATCATTTAGCTCATGCCAAGCAATTTTATCTGATGTTTTGGACATGAGACGTGTGGCAACAAAATTCGTTCCGAAATTGTTGAATTTCGACCAAAAGCAGTGCCGAATGGACATTGCTCAGCAGTTGACGATCCAGAACGGCTTCAACAGGTCATAACTGGTGATGAAACATGGGTGTACGAATATGTCGTCGAAACTAAGGTCCAATCGTCCCCAATGGACGCCTCCCGAAGAGCCAAGACCGAAGAAAGCTCGTCAAGTTCGATCGAATATGAAGGTTCTGCTCACTGTTTTCTTCGATTTCTACGGCCTAGTGTACCATGAGTTCTTGTCACCGAAGAAAGCGAAAGCGAAATAACTCACGGCAATTTTACCACGATAATGCACCTGCCCACACTTCATTGCTTGGTCGTGAATTTTTGACCAAAAACAACACCGTTATGATATCTCAGCCTCCGTATTCGTCGGACATGCCCCCCTGCGACTTCTTCCTATTCTGGAAGATTTAAAAAACCATGAAAGGACAACGTTTTGCCAACATTGAGGAGCTAAAGACAGAATCGCTGAAGGAGCTACACGCCATACCGTAAATTGGGTTTTAGAAGTGTTTCGAAGATTGGAAAAAGCGCTGGCACGAGTGTATTATATCTAATGAGAGCTACTTTGACGAGGATAAAATTAATATTGATGAATAAATATAGATTTTTTGAGAAAACCGAGAATTCCGCGTATTATTTGATCAAACCTCGTATTATTAAATATTTATGTAAAGGTCTCTGTGTGAAGTAATTTAAGAAATTATTCGGCGTAGATACGATCTGGGCCAGGGGACTTCCTCCATAAGTATGTTGTCTGTCATCCAGCATTTTATTTTTTCGTTTTTAGCGACCAGATGTACTTCTCCAACTTCGTAAAAGGTTTTTGTTATCTTCTGCAGTCTTTATTCTGTGTCATCTGCCATTTCTAAACGTCAACATCTCTTCGTCAGTAATTCTGTCACCGTTTCCCGTGTTTCTTCTTCTTTTAATTTCTTCATGTCCCACTGGTTTCACGACAATTTCCTCTTGATCTTCTTGAGTTTAATTCTAAATTCTAACCAGAGAGAAATGGCCTGACGAAATATCAGCGCCGAGATAAGTCTTCGCTGACAAGCAACTATTACGGAATCGTTTGTTGACAAGCATGTAGTCTATCTGGTTTCTCACTATACTTCCAGCTCATCTTGTGGTGAAATCCAGGTGTAAAGCCAACGCCGTGGGAGTTTGAAAAATGTGTTTAGTATTACAAATTCTTCTTCTTCTGCGAAGTCTTACAGTCTACCAGTGTTCATTCCTTGTGCTTAAACCATATTCAGCGATAACTTCGACAGATTTTCCTTTCCCTATTTTGGCATTCAGGTCTGCCTTGATTAATGCCATATCATTGTTTTAAAATATCTGGAAATAAGTTATAGAACTGTTGTATTTCTTCATTATGTATCTAAATAATATTTAATTGAACTGGAGTACCTTTTAGTTACATGACTAATATTCTTTCTGAGATGGGTATAAAATAAACATGTTTTAGTGTCTCCCGAGACAGCGCCATACCGACTCTATGTACATGTTGGTTCTGCTCATTACCAGAGTAGTAAACCTTGTCTTCTCCAATTGTGTAGTGAGTGACTCGTGCCAGGCCAACGCATTTCACTGATGCCCATTATATCAATTCCAAGTCTGTTCATTTCTTGAATGGCATTATTGACTTTTCCTTGCATTTCACGTGCATATTTTTATGACTATTGCATATGTTCAGTCATGTTTTAGTATTTTATGCAGGGTTTTCGCTAGCTGACGATCTGGGAAGCCCTGCAATTTGTTCCCCTGCCGGATCTTGGATTGATAATTAGTACGTTTTTAATTTTTCTTATCTTTTGCCAGTTTTGATTACCCTTGGGAATGTAATGAAGTGGTTTCCCCTTGCCTTCCTCATCGCTGTGTCACAACCTATTGATTTCTGCGTGTTAATACTTAATAAATTGTGTGAAATTGAACAAATAAGATATCACTGAAGGACTTGTTATTTTCATTGACATAGTCTACATACTAACCTGTTATTTTATAAAATGATTAGATTATGCTAAAACCCAAATATAATTTGTTAAAATTACTCTAAATTTAATAACTGAATAAAGCTTACGATTGGTAATATACGTACAGATTCTGTTGGGAAACATAAGCTCGAAATTAATTTTTCTAGGAAAAGTCTTGTTTACACCAATGAAACGTCTCCTCTACCATGATCTGTTCTGAAAATATCGTGAATGTTTTATACACGATTCCGTTGTAATTATTGTATACTTATATCAATATGAATTTTTGCTTGTTAGCTTTGAAAAATATTTAGAGATCTGAAATGTAATATTTGTTGTTAATCCTTATTTGCTGATCTTTTTCCTAATCGATGGCTAAGACAGGATTTTAAATTCGTAAAGCGAACAAGCTAGGATTTTGTTGATTAATAGAACTTACTTATTATAAAGGGATATGCTTTGAAAGATGGTTCTTAATTTTATAATTGATAAAAATATTAAAACGAGATATGTATATGAAAATTCTTTTTGTATGTCTAAGGTATTTTCAGTCCCGAATAAAGTTAACCACAATTTAATAGATTCTTCCCCGAGGCTTTAAAAATTAAGATTTGATATTAAACTCGGTTAAGTTATTATAACTGAAATTAACTCCCTACACATTTCAAATGAAACATCAACAGGCTTGGCTTGTTTTAATGTAATTTTCATGTTGAACTTTATATTAGTATATAAGAAGAAGCTCCACCGAGAGAAAGTAATTATAAACATTCGAGTAACTTTCAACTGCAAGATGTTTCACCTAACCGAGAAATTTTCATTAAAGATAAAGTTTCATTAAGTAAGTGAAAATGTCTCGCTTTTTTTAATCTTGCAGAGTTCGCGAAAAAAGAAAAAACGATGAAAGGAATTGAACTTAATTTATCGGCCCAACTCACCCGGTTTTATTTTGCTACGGCATTGAATGCAAGCTTATCCGCTAAATGGGAACTAAATAAAAAACAAGTTATTGAAAACATAAAAAAAGTCGGTGGTGGCTTATTTCGATCATATAAAAAGAAATTCAATTTGTTAAATTTTCCCGGAGATAATAACGAAATTTTTTTTATGCTCCGCCCCTAAAGAAAATTTCCGTGCTTTCTAGGAATGTCATCTCTGACACATTTTAGCAATTTGGATAAAAGTCGGATAAGAATATTCGATAAAATGATAAATGAAGGTCGATTTCTCATCTTGGTCGTCCGTTTTTTGTCCCATTTGGTATAGCCGTATGTTATAATAAGGGAGTAAATCGAGTGAGCTGCTGCTTTGAATACGGGATGAAGAGTTGGCAAGAGAAGTTAGATCGAGACAGACTTCGGTTATTAGAAAATTTATGGTTGTATACGGTTAGCTAAAGTTTTTTCTTAGTAAAGTTAGGTGACCTATAAAAAATGTGATGGACTTACTGGTCAGCAGATTTTGTACATAAAACTTCTGGTTATAAAAGCTTTAATCAAAATAGACTCGAGTAAATTTAGGAACCTTGTTTTGTTATTTATACTCGTATTTCTATTCGGCAATATTTCGAGTAAACATATAAATATCTTGTTATGGGCCTGTGAAGCCTGTACAGCTAATATATATAAATATCTACATCTTTAGTATTCAAATTTGGAAAAGTAAAAAGGAACAACCTGAGAATCTAGAAATATTTATTTTAAAAATTAGGCGTCACTGGCAAATTTTAAAACTTCCACGTATTTGTTCAGTCTAATAAGCTTCAACAATATCGATGATTCGTTGATTTTAGGATATAACCAAATTTTAATTTTATATTTAAGCTCAGTTGTAGCATAAGCTTTTGAACTCAAATTAGTGAAAGTAATCAAACTAATGTGACTGCAGCACTCACTATCGTTCGTGCTGCAAACTTCACATTCCTGTGTCAAACAACAGCTTTCAACAATATACTATTGCAATTTCACAAGTTGCAAATTGAATTTGTAGTAAAATTTAATAAAATGAGTGATTCTGTTGAAAGTTTACCTTCGGATTTGAAGGAAATTGCAGAAAATGTCGTGCACTGAATTTCATTATGGTACTGAGTACCATAATGGATTCATTATGGTCCTTGGACTATAATGAACTACCTTACGTCACTAAAATACAATGACATAACGTTGTTATTATGATACGCCAGCATATAAAACAATTTTAGAAGCCAAAATAGTTTAATTCAAAATTCAACCTCTGAATTTTGATTCCTAATTTTCAGCTTCAATATAAACTGGATTTAGAATTTTTTTGGGACAGTTAGAGGTTTATTTCGTCTGTAAATTGCAAGATTTGAATTGAATTTCTTAGAACATTTATCAACTTAAGGGTGTGTAGAGAAATTGTAATATTATTAAACCTGGAATTATAAATGAGAATCTAAAATATAAACTTTTACTTTAAAAACTACAATATTGTATGCTACACTATCAAAATTCTAAAGTGGAAAATAGAAAATCTAAAATTCGAACTATTATATCCATGATGTTGATTCGCAGAAGAAAAATACGTTTATAAGTTTTTACTACCTACTGACAAATCTTTCCTTATACATATTAGCTTAAACCTTAAAGGTTGTCTTACATCACAAAATATTAACTCTCTTACATCTTTAACAACTGCTTTTTAACTTTAAAACTATCGCTTTTTTAAACCGTAAGATGTTTAGGAAGGTTAGAAAGGTTACCTGATTGGAGGTTATATATTATTTGGGCATTTTCCTTAATCCCTTGAGCAAATCTGTGAGATATCTTCTACACTTATGTAAAAGCTATTTTAATAAATATAATTTAATTGTTTTCTTGTGTAGGTAAAGAGATGAACATATTGAAATATTGGCTAGAATCTTTATTAATTTTTTTAAAGTGGAAGTGAAAGTATTTCGATTATACTGTAGACGAATTTTACGCAATGGCTCGGCTAATTGCACCGCAATATACAGGGTAAAACAATTAGAAGAGACTAATATCAGTACTTGAAAATAAATTAACTAATAGAGAAGTTGCTGAACACTCCAGCACATAGTTTAACATTTTACTGTATACTTATGCCAATTCTCAATAGATGACTGTAATATCTTACTAAAATACAATCTAACAAATAAAACATTGGTAGCCTTGTCAGAATTGCGTGAATACGGAGCAAAGTATTGTTATCAAATTTTGCTTTAAATTTGAAAGACTGAAACTTGCGAAATAATAAAATCTATGAATGAAGATCAAACTTTATTAACAGACTGGGTATATGAGACTCACAGCATATTAAAAACAGTCTGCAACTTTTTTGTTTTTAAATAATACTTTTCCAACCTTTAGTTAATACATTTAACAAGAGTAGGAGACTATTTCTAAGAAATTTAGGGGAGAGTATGTGCTGAGAAAAACATGGAAAGATAAACAAACGACAGTACAGCAACAAACTGGCAATATGCTTGACCGGAGCCCTGAGGAACCAGCGTTCACATCCAAATCGTCAAAGTTGCTGTAAATATTATAGAAATCATAAAACCATATATTTTTGCAAAGTTTGCAAGGCTTAGTAATGTCTGAAACAAGTTGTGGTACGCTGTAAATAATGCGTTGAAAATTTGAAGTAGCAATAGTAAACCATAAAACACTGAACTTTGACTTTCTAAAATTTGTGTGAAATTCTTCATTTATATCAACAGAATAGATGTTACATTAGAAATTTATATATCATTTTTAGAAAAATTATAAATAAGTATACATATAAGAACATAATATCCTACGTGTAATAGGTACAACAAAGTAAATCAATGAAAAGCAAGATTAGGATGAAAATAAAAGTTTGAATTAAGAAATAAAAGAGGAGAATTAACACATGACAGAGAAGAAATACTGAAAATTGTGGAAGACTTCTACCGAGATCTATATAAGTCTAAAGTTCCACACAAAGGGGATATAAATAAAAAAATATTGAACATTCGATCAGAGGAGTTACCAGCATTAGGGGAATTCGAAATAACCGCAGCTCTGAATCATATCAAAGGAAATACAGTCCCAGGAAAAGATGGAATTAAGTAGAACAAAAAAACAAAAAATACGGAGCTATTAAACATGCGTTTAGAAGTGAGAAGAATATCTAAAAACTGCGACGATGCAGCATTTGTGCTATTACATAAGAAGGGAGGTCACAATAAACTCAGTAATTACCGTCCAATAAGCGTGCTCTTAGTACTATATAAATTATTAATGAACATCATAACCAATCGAACCAGAGAACAAATTAGACGACTATAGAACTAGACATCATCTTCTTACAATGAAACCGTTACCCGAAAAAAGAAATGAGTATAATATTCCAATTTGTCTAACATTTGTGGAGTAGGAGATGTGGGCAGTACTACGAGCAATGCGACTAGATCAAAGATGTAATAACTTATTTCAAAACATAAATCAAAATCCACGGCAATGTATAGATTATATCGTACACAACCGGCTCCAAAACTGTTTACATTAGCTCCAGATTAAACGACAAGAAAAAGGCATCAATATATTAATAGACAAAGACTCAGATCATGGTTGAGGATCACCAAGACTCAGACGAAACGCCGGTTGATTTAAAAGAACGATCAGCTCAAAAAGGTCTAAAAAACTCAGATAAAACTAAGACAGTGATGCCAGCAAACGAATTAGCAGATAATCTCCCCCTCGACAGTCAACATTATCCCGAGTAGCTTTTCGACACATACTACGAGTATTAATCAACATCTAAAAACAAAGGTACTCAACCAATGTGTCCTGCCAGTTCTGACATACGGTAGACGGAATTCGTCGCTAACTAAAGTTCACCTGCAGAAATTTGCGATTACACAGCGAGCAATGGAAAGAGACATGCTCGATATTTCACTATTTCATAGGAAAGGAAATATTTGAATTCCAGGGAAAACTAAGGTAAGCGATGTGATGTGGTGAAAGGGATGGCAGTTATGAAATGGAGTTGGGTGGGGCACATAGCACACGGAGATAATAACAGATGGCCAAAGAAAATATTGGAAGGGCCACCACGGGCAAACAAACGAAATAAAGAAAGATCACTGAATAGATAGACCAACGACATCAAGAAAATAGGAAGAAGGGTGGCATTGTTACGAGAAGAATTATGAACTGAAAGTGGCTAGGAGAAGAAGAAGAAGAATATACAAAAATAAATGCTAAAAATGCAGTGTTCTTTCAAATAAAAGACTAAGGACTATAGTTTTAAATGAAAATTCATTCATAATGATAAAAACTGTCAAAATAGGAACTATAAGAAAATAGATCATCTGAGACCGCCAAATTGTTTTAGATATGATAACTGAAGAGTTTCAGTTAAACCCTGATTTTTACCCAATATTTTTTAAGAACAAAGAGGATGAGCAAGATTCGTGTCTGAAGTCCTTCCTAACAAATAAAAAACAGTTTCAAGTGTACGGGGATCTTGCAGACTGCCGATACAGGTCCGTTATTCTTAAACTCAATTTATTATGGTAGCAAATGGAACATGGTGTTTTAAATACGACCCAAGAACTAGGCAGCAAAGTGTAGAAATGAAGTCAAAAATTCACTAAAACCAAACTGACTTCAACAAAATTTAAACTGACTAAATCGAAAGCCAAGACAATGCTATCAAGGTTCTTTGATTCAGGGAGTATCATCCATAAAGGTATTCCAACAGAAACACAGACTGTTAATAATGAATATTAGTAGAGTATTAGAAACAGTTTTAGAGGCAATTAAATGTGTGAGACGAAATTTATGGGAATTCGGTAGATGGTATTTTTTCACTGTAAAAGTACCATGATCAAAAATTTGTTGCTCAAAAAAGAAGTGACTGTGCGTCATCATTCTCCGTATTTTCCCAAAATCTTTATTTGTTCCGTTTCCTCGTCTGAGCCGAAATCGAAAGGTCGAATTTTTAAAGACATTTTCCAGTATTCAAAAAGCAGTGACGGATGAATTTAGAAATACTTAGTCAAAGAAAAGATTGTCAAAAGTATTTTGAAGACCTGTATAAACATTGGAGTAAGTTTGGAACATCGGAAGTTTCCTATTTTGAAAGAGATATTTGATAAATATTTATTTCTATACAGTCTTGTTAATGCACGGTCAGACCTAAAACTTAACTAGGAGTAACTTTATATAAATAGTTCAGCAAGAAGTGCTAATGTTAATTTCATTGCAGACGGTTTAAAACTAAAGTGAAAGATCTACAGCGGTATTTATTTAATAGCGGGTAGACAACATGTTGATTCACATTAAATTCCACGATAGACGTAAAAATATGTGACAGTTCATTTATTAGACATTCTTAACTGGAATCCAGAAAACTGCCAAGTTCCTTGTTTCTCGTAGATTTATACCATTCCACATCTGGTTATGCTTAAATTCACCGCAGTATTGCATTATGTACAACTCCCATTTTCAGCACTTCTTGCTTTGTAAATCTGTTTTCCACCTTGTTTCACAGCTTAAAAGGAAAACGAAAGGAATTTAATGGGACCTTATTGCTTTTAATTTATATCAAGAGTTTTATATTCGATCCTCGTAAACCTAACGCGTGAGAAATGATACTGTATAGAAAAATTCTTCCGTCCATTTGGGCATAAATAGTTAGAAAATAAATAGGGGACATGAAGATGACAGCAACACGAAAATGAAATACAGCCGGCCATTATAGTCTATTTTATGATAGAAAATGAGAGTCAATTTTGTTGATGTATCTAAAATACAGACTTTAATAAAAATTTATAAGGCGTTCCAAGTTGTTCGTGAAACTTGGGTGTTGTTGCAAGAAATGAAAAAAGTTTTGGCAACCTAAAACATATTATTTCGAGATGTAATAGAAGCCACTTTTTATATTAAATTAACCAGAAGATTTCTTAAAAATGTTTTTACATATTTTATTAGCTTTTAATTAACTTTGGTTATTAACTTTTTAGAAATTCATAAATACTTTTTACACGATTATAGTCAGCAATTCCCTAATTTACTTAGAGGCTTATAGATTCCTATTAAGCAAGAGTAAATTTCATTTCAAATTAATTCCGCTTCAGCATTTAGTAGAAAAAATACATAAAGAATAAGGTGGGCTTTTAAATCTCAGGCAAAAGATCTTTAAATTTTTTTCTTTTAAGATTCAATGTTTATCCATAATAAATGAACAAATACAAATTAAACTCGAATTTACAATTTTTAAAAACCTTCAAATTTCAAAAATAAGTTTCAATCTAAATAGAAAGAAAACACATATTTAAAACTGTTTCTAAAAATTTCCACGTTTGAAACTTTTACTTGCAGATTCCATAAAAAGAACTTTTTTTTAAATATTTTTAACTAAATCCTTCTTTAAGTCCTTAGGCGAAGTTTGATTTAAAAACCAAAACTGAGTTTTACTCACTAATTATATCATGGTTGTTAAAAATTTTCTCTTTATGATGTTTTAATTTTCATATGCAATGCAACTAATAAAAAAGTCGTATTATAACTATAATATAGAAAATGATCGCCTTGAGAATTTTGATATCAATCGCTTAATTGACTATTTGGATTTTGTATTCGTTTTCAGATTCTAAAAAACACTCCCCACTCAATGCTAATTTTAATTCACACTTACTCATAGCAGCGTAGACAAATATAAAACCAAAACTTCCAGTTAGTTTAGTTAAAAATTTCTTAAATTTGTCATATGCCTAAGTAAGTTCTGTTCATGCATTTTAACTTAAAAATTCGGTTGTTACATATATCACAATCTAAACATCTAAATGTAAAGGATACAGGAATAATAGCTTGAGTATTTTTTAAATCAACTAATGGTTGGCGAGTTATATCAAACAAGAAACATTGAACTATTTATATTGATTTCGATACGATTATATACAATAAATCAAGGTTCCGATTGAGAATATCCAACCTCCTTAAATCATTGTTTGCCATTATTTAATAAGAAATATAGTATTTACAGAAATGTATTAGAGAAACGAAAACAGTGTTTAATTCCAGAAAAAACGACATGTAAGCTTTACACTTGCTAGTGTAGGTAACAATCATTTTCACAACTTAAAAGTAACTACCTATAGAATAATCCTTTTCTGTAAAACGGCCCTTTTCAGAGTCACGGATTTGTGATAACACGGGCTGAAGCTGTATTAAAATATTTGTTTCAAGAGTAAGAATTGCGTCAGAACAAGGCAAGAAAAATTGAATCTATTTGAAACAACACTAGGCGTAAGACAAGGGTGCGCACTGAGCCCACTATTGTTTTCACTGGCCCTAGACGAGGCACTGAAAGAAGCAAAGCAAGAAATTAAATCGTATGAAGTGGGTTACTGCAAGATGAGACAAATTAAAACAGGCGAACTGTGATATACAGACGACATGGTTATCATAGCGAAGGATGAAAGAACCCTGAACAAGAACTTAGAAGTATACTGGAAAGTATAAGCAAAATTCCGCATGAAAATAAACAAGGCAAAAAGACAAAGACTATGACAATAGGAAAAGAACTACAAAAACACGCGATATACTTAGAAGATAAACAACCAGACTAAGAACAAAAATTCAGGATCAATAATTACAGAAGATGAGAGAATGGATGAGAAAATAAAAGAAAGAATTACAATTGGGGGAAGATTATTCAACAGAATTAAGACGGCCTTCCTCGTAAAAAAGGAAATACCAAATGAAACAAGGGTGCAAATTTCCAAGAAAGTTGTTACTCCGATACTTACATTTGGTGCAGAAACGTGGACATTAACCGAACGACGAAGAAAGAAAATGACAGCTATAGAAATGAGATATTTAAAAAAAATAGAAGGTAAAACCAAAATGGATAAGATCAGAAATGTAACGTACAGAGAGAAACTAAAAGTAAAATCAATAGAAGAAAAAATAGAAGAATGTCAACTGAGATGATATGGGCCTGTAGAAAAAATGACAGATAATAAACTAGTTAGACAAGCACATGAAGCAGAAACTGTTAAAAAGAGGCTAATAGGCAGACCGAGAAGAACTTGGGTCGAAGACGTGAGATGCGCAGTGGTAAAAAGGGGCAGCCCCTGGGAACGAACAAGAGAAGTAACACAAAACAGAAGCACTTGGAAAGAAGTATGGAAGAAACCAGTCAATTCAGAGAAGTAAACTCCCACAGTCGCCTTACATTCGAAAGGGAAGATATGCTAAGGATTATGTATGTGTATATGTTAAAGAGAAAATAGCTGATGCAAAAACTGCAGATATGATATTGGCTAGAGCTTAACCTCAAAAATGCAAATTATTTAGTTTTATTTGCAGTAGGTACAATTTTAACAGCCGATTGTATGAAGCCTGGCATGAGCTAAGACATGCGTCTAAAAAATTTGTATGGCAAGCGTTGATAAAAAGATTTACAAACCGTACTAATACTAGTGATTTACGTTAAACATATTCCAGAAGAAAAGGAATTTAGGAGAACTATTGATTTGAATAGATTTTTTTTGCATATTAAATTTACAATCTGCTCTTATAGTTGCGGTAATTTTCGCTTCAATCACCTTGTGAACTGCTCCGTAAGGTCATTTCCATGTCCTGCTAACTTGTAGTTGTATGCCCTTGCAAGCCTTCGGATTTTGGTAACTACGTATGGGATCTTCAGATCGGTGTGGAGAGTGTCGTTGCTGATGTACCTTGGCGCATTAGTCATCATGCGAAGGGTCTTGCACTGGAACCTCTGAAGCATTTTGGTATGGGATAGCTTTGCAAAACCCCAAAGCTGAATCCCGTAGGCCCATATGGGCTTCAGTATTATTTTGTGGAGAAGTAGGTTGATTGGGATAGTTGTGATCGCCTTCTAATGAACCAGTACATTGGTTTGGTTTTCAGGTCTAGCTATTTCCTTTAGTTTTGATATGTGTGTTGCAGGTAAGTTTGTCATCAAGGTGGGATTTTATTTCGGACTTTATTGGTATTGGGACGTTGTTAAACCTAGTTTGCAGGAAATTAAGCGTCTGTTGGTCTAGGATATTTGCGTGGATTTTTCGCTGTTGACCATTATTCTCCATTTGTTGGTCCAGCCTTGCAGTAAATTAAGATTGAGGTGGTGCTGTAGGTGTTCTGCTGCTACTTCTGATATTTGTTTAGTTGAAAGAATAGCCGTCTCGATGAGTCGGAGGCATAGATCAAGTATAGCAGCGGTCCCAAACGGCCTTGCGGAGAACTCTAGACGTAATTTGATGGTAGTCCAAAACTGCATTGTTTGTTGTTACTTAAAAGAACTTTGCTGCTAGGTACGATTTTAGCACTAGATAGAACTGACTTGAGAGAAATAATTTGAGCTTGTATAGCAGGACTCTGTCGACGGCCCGTTTGATGTCCGAGAAAGCAATATATTATTTTATGATCCGATGACTTCGATGTGTTGTAGAATATGCTCCACGAAAACCGAACAGATTCTTTATTCTTTTGAGTAAAACTCTTTCGAGCACCTTCGATATTAGGGGTAGGAGACTTATAGGTCTGTAGGAGGAGGGTTGCTTGGGTGGCTTACCAGGCTTAGGAATCATAATAATTCGAGCGTACTTCTATAGTATCGGGAAATAGTTTAGTCCTATTATGATATTGCACAAGATGGTGAGCAGCACTAGTGCCTTCTTTGAAAGATTTTGCAGAATTTCTCCGAATATCAGACCATAATCGGGAGCTTATCTGATATGTTTAAGTTTAATTTGCTGGCGAACTTCAAATTGTGAAAAGGGTGAGACACGGAGCATCCAGTAAATCTTCTATTTCGTTGTCGTCGTTATTACCTTGCGGATCTGCGAATGTATCTGCTTTGTCTTTGTCTGTTCTGGTTCAGCTATCATCAGGATTTTTAATTGGTGGAACTGCCTCGTAAACTTCTGCGTTGAAATTTATGCAGAAGATATAAAGAAACATTTTTGTTATTGCATTTTCTTTGTGGCGGTCATAAAACAAACAGTTATCTTAAATTTTCGCCCAAATCTTCGAATTTTCATGTTTTCGAAGTTTAACTAACAAGAAAACTCTAAATTTGGTTTACAAAATTTGAATTTTAACTGTCCAGATATCAAAATTCCAAAAAAGCATTAAACTTCTGAAACAAGTAGACCAACTCTTTTATACCTATGCATATAAAATTTTGAACATATATCAATACATTTTATATTTTGCTAAAATTATTTTTAAACCCCTTTTAGTGCAGAAAAACACAGTAGAAGCTTAGATTATTATTAATATTTTTTGTATTATTGGTTTTGAGCCGATAATAAACGAATTATTAAATTAATATCTAGGATCCTGTATTAGATAGAATCAGAACTCCGGGCAAAAATAATAAAATCGATTGGATCTTACACGAAATTTGTAGAAGTACTACAGTTGCCTATAAGAGGTAGAACAGCAAGTATTCTATACTGTAACTCAATATAAGTTCTGCAGAAACAGCGCTTTTTAAATAATTCGATAAAACACAAGCAATGTTTTACAGCGAAACATGAAGCTTAAGCACTGTTTTTATTTTATAATTTTCAGTAAATTGATACTTCTACAACAATAAAAAGCATCGTAAAGAAAGGAGCTAAGAATAGATTTTAATATCCTCAGAAGGATCTTTAAAAAACATATTAAATTATTTTTGAGCTCCATTCATACCGTATACAATGTTAAAATATTAAACAAATGTAAACATCTCAAAGTTTTTAATCGTACTAGAATAATTTCATAAAAACGGGGAACCATAATTGATTGCAAGAATTTAAAGTTAATAATCCCAGACTCGAAAGTTTTTGTACGCAAGAACAAAATAATTTAATATAGGTATTTAAACAAATAAAATAAATGATTGAATCACTGAGTGCAGAAACTCCTAAGTCCACTTTTTAAGGAATTTGAATCATTTTGTCCATGTTTATAAACCACATAGCTCACTTTAATTAATTTAAATTACACAACAAGACAGTTTTTAGTATTCTTCTCAAAACTATGTATAAAAAATGGATTTGGGGTCAACGATTCAATTAATAAACTCTATTTGTAATGTACTGCAATTCACCCAATTAAATACTTAAAAGGCATCCCCAAAGATGCGAATTCTCCAAAACTTAATCACTAAATTAAGGGGATGTGATTACAGTTTTTTTCTCTAAGCTCAATTTTTAATGTAATTATTGTTTTTAGTTTCTAAAAGACATCTTATTTTCTAAATAGTCATAATGACAATTTTTTTAAACCATAAGGTATGTTCATAATAAGTTTAAGTTTACACAAAGAAGCTTACTAAAAATAACTCCGACGTGATTATAAATATTCTCTAATGTTTGTTTTGGCGAATTTCTTGATATTTTTATATTCTCTTTTTATAGGTATTTCGCCACCAGTTCCCAAACATTAAAAGTTCATCAGGCAAAACGGTAAGTGAGCATCATTCTTATTTAGATTAAATCCATCCAGGTATTTATATTATTTAAATACCTCAGAAGGTTTGAAATAAAATAGTAAATTAGAAAGTTCAGAACCAGAATTTTTAATTAACTAAAATACTCGAAAAATCGTTAAATCTTAAAATATCTTATTGGTTTTGATTGCATCGTGGTTAGGTTAGGTCAGATTAAATACCGTTACGTTAGTTAGGAGCTTACCTGTTGTGCTGGCTCTGTAGTCTGTAAATATCTTACATTTATTTTAAAAAAATATTGCCACCTGAAGTTTTGTAGAAGAAAATAATTTCCTTAAAAAATTACTAGATATCTGTTATAGCAGTTATACTATTTTGTTATTTTTTGATTGAGTGTAACAACACAAAATCACAGTGAAAATTCTTAAATTTCAAATTTCTCATTTTTGTTTATGAAATTAAATTATTAATAAAAACCAGTTAGATTTAGCTGTCTTCTTCGTATTGTGATTAAAAAAGAGAACGGCTGGTATCTGGAATTTTGAAAAACGTATTTCTTTAATTACTTATTGGTTATGCTTTTAAATCAGCATGAAAAAAATCATACTGGAGACTCTAAGATTTAAACTTTCTCATTTCTATTCAACGAATTTTTAATACAAACCAGTCAAATCTAGCGTTTTCCTTCTTATTTTTATTTAAAAAGTTATGATATCTGACATTCTGAAAAAAGTCTTTCTTTAATTCTAAAGTTATGAAGAATAATTGTAGTGCAAAGAGATGAGATTCTAAAATTTAAACTTTCTCATTTCTATTTTAGAGACTTAATTTTTAAGAAATCACTCGTTGGTAAAATACTGGCAGTTATTAATATTTCTCAATTCTAATGCTATAAATATCTGGGGCTATGTGGCACAATAAAAATGAGTTTACAAGTTATATGTTACAATTCTAGTACTACTACTACTAGTACTTAATCATTAGTGATTGTAAATTCTGTTCCACAATTCATCTTCATACATTTGTAAGGTATAAATAATTTTATTGGTCATTTAACTAAAACTACAATTGAATTATAACGGGTGTTCAAAAACTAGTACGTTTGGAGGCTATGGCTTGAGAAAACAAGTAACACAGTATGTCTTTACTTATTACTTAGATACTTCCACATGAACAAATAAAACAGCAAAGTAAATTGAAGTTATAAATTAAAAGCTTTATTTACATTTTACACATAAAATTCAATTCTTTATAAAACATGATTAAAATGCCCACTACCTGATTCAATACACTTTAAAACTCTATTCCTGACTCCACTCACTGCATTATCAAAGAACTGTCTAATCAACTGTATAGTTTCAGCTGTACAATGTGGTCTCGCTCCATCCTGCTGGAAGTAGCCCTCATGTAATTCGTCATCGTGGCATTCGTTGAAAAATGGTTGTAAAATTTCCTCCCTATATCTTTCTGCATTGGTGTTCCCTTTAAAACAATTTGGTCCAATTAAACGTCTTGCACTAATAGCTGCTCAGACACCAATCTTCTCAGCGTGCAGAGGTGCTTCAAAAAACTGATGGGGATTTTCAGCGGACCAGATTCGATAATTTTGTCAGTTAACAAACCCTTGCTTATAAAACCAAGCCTCGTCCGTAGAAAACGTTTTCCTGCGTAATTCTTGATTGTTGTAAGTACACGTAAAAACCATTGGCAGAAACGTAGCCTATCAGAAATGTTATGTGGCAATAGTTCATGAACTGCTGTTAAACGATAGGGGTAATATGTGGACAACTTTACGTAAAACTGAATGACAAGTTCCCACAGAGAGATTTACCGCGTTTTTGGTCGTCCACCACATTTTATCGCAACACTACCACTCTCAAGAAACCTTGCTACACATCTGTTTAAAGTTTCTACAAACTGTTGACGCACAAAACCATCATACTCATTACGGAATTCTTCTATGCAATTTTCTACTGAATAAGTCCAAATTCCGTCAACTTTTGTTGCATTGCGAAAGTAACTTTCTATTATGAAATTTTTTTGTTCTTAAGAAAAAAACCATTTTGTAATGTGCACTGGCAAAGCAGAAAGCAACAGATTTACACCTAAAAGGAATCATTTTGATACTGAATTTTTAGTAAATAATTACTTACAAAGAAGAGAGAACGAAGTATAACCTTAAAACGTCAAATAAAGTAATCGAAGGTCAGCTGGTCGTGTGGCTAACGAACCGACAAACGGTTACTGACGTTCAACCGAATCAGTGCCAACTCCAAACGTGGGAGTGTGACTCATGGGAGTTTTTGAACACCCGTTATTAAAAAGTTACATTAAAATGACATGTTTGATATATTTGACTTGTAACAGTATAATAGGCAAAAGAGACGGGCAAAGGTCGCTCAAGCTGGTTGAAACGTTTAATGATAAACAGAACAAAATTGAATAAATGTAAGTTAATTAAGAACTATGCCCTATTGTTGGGTGTATTGCCTTGAAATAAGGATTGGGTATATTTTAGGGAAAATTGACAGATTTAGAAAAACCGGTACAGGAAGCGTAAAAGATTTGAGACTCAATGAAGCCATTGAACAAGTACCTATTAAACATAATAGGAAAAGATTTAGCTGTAGTTTCTGGATTAGGGGTTACAGAAATTTAGAGTATTATCATAAATCCTATAGAAATAGACCAATATCCGTTAATGGAGCTACATAAGTAAATATAAACTGAAGATAATCTTCAAGCTCCATAGACAACTGCATTCGCAAAATTTAACAAAATCTATATGAGGTGCATAATAAAAAACAGAACTGACTGATACATACTGCAATTTAAAGTATAATATGAAAAAGGGATGGCCAAGAAAATCCAGTAGAGCTTGATGAAAAATAAAAACTGCAACTCAATTTACCTAAAATTCAGATTTATTAAAGTACATTAGTTTGGGTCTTGGTTTAGGTCTATCTAAAAGTAATTAATTACTGATAACGATTAATAAGTTATTGCTTTGTAAACATTCATTAAATTATAATTTGTCTTTGCCTCAAGAACACTACTGACTTAGGATCTTCTTAATTTATTGGTTCCTAATTTAATAATCGCCTCTTCAGCCACGGAGAACGGATATGTAAGGATAGGCTAAACTAGGATGTGGATAAACTAGGATAAAGAGCTTATAGGTGGAAAATTACCTGCCCCGATATTTACCTCAGAGATGGTTAAGTCTGTTGAATCGGGAAAACCACTTAAAAACCCGATTCAAGGGAAAGCAGTAGCCGAATGCTACGCGTCGTCCAAGGACAGGAATGCACTTGGCCACGCAGCTCGGTGAGATTAGGACTGGCCCGGCTACGATTTCTAGGGTCACACCAAACACAAACCACCGAGGTACCACAGAATAATACTAAATTATTCTGTGGAGGTACTCTACCTAGTTAGTCTCCTCTGGAGTAGAAGTGCAAGCAATTCCGTGGTTCGGAGCCCACGTAAAGTTGTAGGTTCCCCATGTCTCGACACGCACACCGCAGACATAATATGAAGAGACGACCGGCAACGCCCTGTAAAGGGTACGCCACCTCTAGAAGAAGAAGGATTTAAGAATTGTCCACGATTTTCAAATGGTCGAGCTTCAGTTAAATTTTCAGTGTTGAAGAGCTGAACCTATTACTTCTATAAGGTTCTTTTAGCTTTTTGGGGGTATTTTAACCTTCTCCAAATATTTTCTTTTAGAACAAACTAACTGGACTTCTTCATTTTCATTCGATTTATCAAACAATAAATAATCCATAATATTACTCTAATATGACATTATAGGGTGATTTCTAAAAAAACAGAACACTCAATTTAGAAGGTATTTTACATGCACAAATTACAATAGAAGCTTGATTTGTAGATTTTTGGACAACGGAAATGCCATAAACCTACTAACTAGTAACTAGTTAAAATTGTTACTATTGCGCCATATACAGGGTGTGTATAAATTAAGGAAAGAACTACATGTTGGTCATAAAATTCTGAGTCGAAAATCTTTAGACCAAAATGTTGGACAATGCTTCCTCTGTCCTCAGGAACCATTTTAAAGGAACGTACATTTGACTACATTGGATCTAATACACACCACAGGTGTTTTGTTATAGCACGGTAACTAAGGATGCCCGTTACAACGCAATACTCCGTAAATGTTGCCATATGTATTCTTTACAATAATAAGTTAACGAAGAAATGTTTAAAACACGCTTTTGGGGCTGAAAAACAACATCTATGAAAAAATAATTTTTACAATAATTCTTCTTTCTTCTAATTTGCAGATCTTTCTCTCAACAGATAATGAATTAAAATACTTATTAAAAGACTTCATTTTCAAACTTTAGAGATTCCGTGCATACCCAAGAAGCATGATAAGATATTTTGGTATTAAGATTTTCAACTCAGAATTTTATGACCAACATCGCCACGTGTAGTTCTTTCGCCAATTTATACACACCCTCTATACTTGTAATTTTCATTAAATGAATTAATATTTTACATTGCACAAATTATAACACTTATTTACAAGTTACTAGTTACAAGACTAACATTATTAATTTGTTTATAATTGTACAATAGGGTCAAAAACATCTTTACAGTATTGAAATTATTTAAAAAAAAATCAATTAATCAATTAATGATTAATAATCATCAGATTTCTTTTAAACTAATTTGAAACTAAGAGCGCAATATTTCCGTGAATATTTTTAATTTATAAATTTACGTAAGTTTAAAACTAATGCAGAGTTTAATTCAACGTATTCAAGAAAATGCAAAAATGGGGCTCTGTAAATTGTTTTTTTATTAAATGCTAATTTACAATCTACTCATTTGTACAGAGTAATAAGTAAATGTGATACACTTTTAGGGAAAACCATCCATCGATGATCTTCTTATTTGGATCTTGGGGTGGTGGTGAGTTTTTTGTTTGTTTTAGTTGTCGTTGTCTAACTGTGGTAAGTCGCTTGACCACTGTCTGCTTAGTCTTTGCACTACGTTTGGTGGATTAGCTAGTGCGGTGACGTATTCGTTCTCATGCCCCAGTAGTCTTTGGTGGTACGTTGTTGAAAGTCTCTGAATTTCTTCTGATGCAAGAGAAATCCTCAAGTCTGTGTGGAGTGTATGGTTCGAAGTATACCAGTGTGCGTTTGTTATTATTCATAAGACCTTCGACTGGAATCGCTGAATGATTTTGGAATTTGTCGGTTTTGTACATCCCCACAGCTGAATACCGTATGTCCATATCGGTTTGATGGTACATTTGTAAATGAGGATTTTGTTCTCTAGGTATTGCTGAGAATTTCTTCCCGGCAACCAGTACAGTTGTCGGAGCTTTAGATTAAGCTGTTGGCGTTTATCCTTTAAATGTTTTTGCCAGGTATGTCTTTGGTCGAGGTATAGACCAAGGTATTTAGCTACAGTTTGGACCGGGATTGGTAACTTGAGGGCAAGCAATGTGTTGAAGGTGACTTGGGTTGATTTAGTATGATTTACTTTCATTCTCCATTTTGATAACCACTGTTCAACGAGGTTAAGATGATACTGAAGATGTTGTGATGCTATTGTAGGGTCCTTATTGACTGATAAAAGAGCGGTATCGTCTGCGAATGTGGTGATTGTAGTGTTGGCTGTTATTGGAAAATCCGCGGTGTACACGAGGTATAATAAGGGACCCAGGACGCTTCCCTGAGGCACACCCGACGACACTTGTTGAAGACTCTAGAGAGTGGTATTAAATTTAACCTGGTATTACCTGTCAGAAAGCTGTGATTTTAACTGTAAGTAGTCTGGAGTAGGTAGTGCACTCTTGATTTTATATAGAAGCCCATCATACCAGACTTTATCAAAGGCTTGTGCCACGGCCAGAAATACTGTTGTGCATAGTTTCCTTTCCTCAAGGCTTATTGCAATTTGGTTCACAATTCTATGAGATTGTTGTATAGTTTTTTTGGTGATTTGGAATATGATCCATTAGGTCGGTGTCTACTCTAAGCCTTTTTAATAATAGTTTTTTGAAAACTTTTGACGTAATTGGTAGTAGACTTATTGGGCGATAAGAGGCAGCTTGGTTTGCTGATTTTCTAGGCTTAATAATGATAATTATGTGAGCAAATTTCCACATTGATGGATAATATGCTAGTCTAAGCATGCTGTTATAGATTGTTGTCAGAAGCACAACTGCTTTCTTGGTAGTTCCTTTAGTATTCGCCCTGTGATTAAATCATACCCAGGTACTTTGTGTTGATTAACCAGCCTAATTTGTTGGTAGACTTCTCTTGGGGAGAACGGCTTTGTAAAATGAAAACTAAAAAGGCTTCTAAGGGTCCCCGACAAAATTCACTTACTCTTAACTTTATTTTTGTAACATTTTCTCAAAAACTTGAATTTTGTAAGAATTGAAGAATTTTTAGAATTTTAAATTCTAATATTTCGATGATTCAGTTTACAATTGATTTCAGGGTTTGAAAATTATGATCTTGAATTAAAAGTATTTGACAAAGGAATTAATATTGTTAATAAGGTGAAAATAAAACAAATATGATTAAGAACTTCAGTCACTGAGCTTTTTGGAAGTAACACTCATCTAAATATAAAAACTGCCAGGAAATTAAACATTTGTTTAAAATTTATTTCCCTATGATTGCTTTGTTAGAATTAATGTTTCCTTTTTCAAAGTCGTTGAGCTTTACGAGTGCCTACATTCAGTTGCAGTTAATTAAAAAGTTCGAATTTATTATTCTGCAATGGCCCTGAAGATGCTCATAATTGTGTTAGAAACATTGAGTAAACAAGCAAGGCTTGATTATGCCATATCAAGTACATCAACTACGTTTTAAATAAATAAGTAGATTTAAGATAAAGCCAATTACAAAAAGCACAGTTAATCAATAAACAACTAACCGTCCAACCGAAATATATTGTATCTTTCTAATTCATCTCCATTTACATTCCCTAAAACAAGTTTTCTGGCTTACTTTAAGCTAATTTAACTAACCACGTTCAAATGTTCGTGCTAATTCTGAGAACATCGGGACCTTATCAATATTATCATCTAAAATACGACGAGAAAAAATCGTCAAAACTTTGATGGTTTGTTAGTAAAAACTCGATTTTATGTAACAGATAAGCAAATCACTGAAAAGAAAAGTTAACGAAGTCGGACATATTATGCTCTTTCCTGCCGGTATAATAAACTGCAAAGAAACTCCTAATTTGAGAAATATTTACAACTATACTGGGTACATAAACGTAACAATTTATGTTTATAAAGATCGCCTTATATAAATACGTAGATTTTATCAACTAACGTTTTGAGCGCTATTTACTAAATTCAATCTAAACTGATTTGGGAAAAAATAATTTCAAATTGTAAGATTTCGGCTTCAATTTATGTCTGAGATAAAGATTCCATCGCATTCGAGGTACGCTCAATTTATCGCATTAATAAGCGTTTCGAAAGAAACACGACGTGACCAACCGCCAAGTTGCTTCGCTTTTGCTGAACCTGAACAACCATAAAGAAGTAAGTTTATGTAGCCCACAGTCGATTATTTTAGAATTGCTGAAATAGGAAATTGTAACAGTAACTGATCGAGTTATTTAGAGATCGGTGACAAACAAATTAAGTAGAGAAACACATTTTCTGCTTTGGAAAATAATAATTTAGATGCAAATCGTTTAAAAAATCTTCATTTATATTGTAATTTGCTTATAAATGACTAATTTCAACCGATACCGAAAAAATTCCTAGCTGAATAATATAAAGTTCTCCGACATCACAACCTCTACTTTCATCGATTAAAACTCGAGTTACAGAAGTTTAATCCAATTACAAACGACGCTGTAAGACATTTAAGTACAGGTAATAAAACACATTTTCCTGCAGATCCGTTTTCACACTTCTTACTGTAAAGGGTTGTCACTTTGATGTTAAGTAATAATTAGTTTTGTTGAAACCGAGACTTATGTAAATTTCTTTAACAACCTAACTGTTAAAGGAATTTTGTTTAAATTTAAATAAATAAAGAAGCAAACAGAGGCGACAACATTCTCTCAATAGTTTATGTGATGTGTTAATTTAACTCTACAATTGCTTAATTGAATAAAAAAATGCACCGAAATTGTAAAACTACACCACTTAAAAATTCTTTTCAGCTTCTATTACTGTAGCTTTTTTATTTTTGTGCGTAAGTTGGATAAACTTTGTAAAATTCGAATTTAATTAAAATGCTTAACAAAATTTGTATTTATATTAACAAATTTGATTACTCAGTCCTTATCGCACAATGAAAAGAAAATTGTTTACTCGAAGTATTTTCTTCTCACTCTGGTAATATTTATAGCACATTGAGTTTTATTACCCAAAAATCTAAGTAGAAGTAAACTAGAGAAGCCGCAATAGACAATAAAACGCAAGCTTTAGTAGATGTTCTAGACACTTAAAAAATCGTAAAAACGTAGTGTAGGTTACGTCTGTAGCCGTAATTTGTGGTAACTGATCTTTAAAGTGACGGTGGATTAACACCAAATTAGGAAAAAATCCCTCTAGCGTTTAGAAGGACAGAAGTCAGATAACAATATAATTAATTTAAAAGTTTTTAAAACACATAATTTATTACCATTTATGAAGTTGTAATTAGGCAAATTTGTTACTTTGGTTCTAAAATTTTAATTTAACCCTAAATTAGACGAAAAAACGAAATTTTTGGTTTCAATAAAAATAATTATTTATGTGTGAATTCTTTTAATAAATGTTGATATGGCTGAATGATTAAATTGTTCGACTGCAATACAGACGGTCTCAGGTTTGAACCCGAATCGGATGCATGGCGGGTGGCTTACCTAATCAATGAAAATAAACGGAATATAAAACACCCTGGCAGTTTTAAAAGGTGTGGTGTTCATCACATAACACTGTATAACAACTTAGCGTACAAGACATATCAGGTACAAAAGCGAGTTAGGATGGTTTTAACCTACCATGTCTCCGACTACACGAGAGTCGGGTGCCGATACCATATTCCTATATTATCTTCTAAATCAAAATATAAGGATGTAAATACTAACGCTACCCCAAGAAGAAAAGTCAGCAACATAGCTAAGATCCTGTAACCCTCTTTGATAACAAAAGATACGGGAAATGTGGTAAGCATTACGTCTAAGACAACCCACTATCTCCTTAACTATTCTACCACTGTGTTTCGGTTTTCGACCATTTCCAGTGACAGTGGATAGAAGGGGTCGTCAAACTTTTGAGACGAAAGAGCTAATCCTGTCCTTCACAACAATTTAAAAATTATTCGAGAGCCATAATTACATTATATTTTTACAAATAAGGAAAATTTAAAGTAATATTATAACAAGTAATAGTGTTAATTATATCTTTTTTAAAATAAGAAAAATTCACAAAAAGAATGCTTTCGATGGTTTAAATCACTGTAAGCAATGAGTTTGCATTTCCGGAGAAAGTTTCTGTATGCCCGGTTTGTAACTAGTCGTTTTCAGTTTAAGCCGCGATACTGCACCGAATGTAAATTTTTTAAACTCATAATATGAGTCCGGAAAACTATTCCAAGTATTGAAAATCATTGAGTCTGCCTTCTGTAGGTCTTTTATGGCGGTCTGCTTGTGCTGTGAAATCAGACAGTATTTGTCTCTTTCCAATTCTTCTATTTCAGTACTAAGACGTACTAATTTGGAGCTCCATAAGTCTTTGCTTGTTAAGTCCAGCAATTGTATTTCAAGATTAGCCGTGTCAATATCAAACGGAGAAAAATTTAATTCCTTCGCATTGGCATTAAGAGGAGAATCGCTTTATCATTTCTGAATTTCCGAAACATTTGAAGAAAAGATTCTCTCATATTTAAAACTGCTGTCTTGAAATAATCTTTTCCGACAAACGTTTAGGAATGTTACTTTCCCACACTCATTTTGCGTGCGGGAAAGTCCACAGCGATTTCTGAAAAATGAAAAAATCGCATAGCAACCATCCTTACTAGATTATTACTTTAAAAGGAAATGTCAAATTTGACAACTTGAAAACTTACAAAATGATAGTTTAGGACGATTCCTAAACGTTTGTAGGAAAAACGTTGTTCATAACACGTGCGGGAAGAGCGATTCCGAAACTCATGCAGGTACAGAAACTCGCTGCGCTCGTTTCTGTAACGTCCTGCATTCGTTTCGGAATCGCTAACTTCCCGCACTTGTTATGAAATAGTAATTTGTAATACAAGTGTTGAAAGCTTGCGTTTGCCACACGAGTGTGGCAAATACAAGCTTTCAACACATGTATTACACACTATTTTTTCTACAACCACAAAGAATTTAAATATTTCTGCAAAATGAAATCTGACATTCATCAAATGTCATTTATGACATTTTGATTTGCGTGCGGAAAGTAAACTTTCCGCATGCTAATTTTCACTTGTTCGGCAAACACTCATTTTCAATACTCGTATCTATGGAGACGAAGTCTGAAAATCCCACTTTCCATGGTGGTTGTAGAAAAATAACTATTCTCAATGATGGCATTGTTTTCTCGGTGATATTGAGACAAGTTTGGAAAATGAACAAAAGTTGCACTCTCTAAATCTTCAGCGAACAGAATCAATTTCTTTTCAAACAAAACAACTTCTTCTAGCATTGAAAAAGTAGCTCCCCTGCCTTGTAATTTAGACTGAGCTGATTTCGTTGTGATGTAACATCCACCATGAGGTACAATTTTCCGTTAATGTTGGATATTGGACACCCTTGTTGTCGAGAAATAGCTTGATTTCATTTATGCAAGGCAAGATGAAAAACCCTTTAACATGTCACCTCTGGAAAGCCATCGAACCCTGTTATACTGGAGAAGATCTGAGCGCCCTGCGCTCACTCATTAGTCACCTCGGTTGACAGCCCTGCTTACCATGTGCTCAACCACCCCCTCCATTCTCACCTACCCTTTAAGCTTATGAAACAATCTTATACTCACATCCTTCCAAATGGCTCCCGTTAAGCAGGACCTGCTAAAATGCAATGTGTGGAGCTGGCCTTTCAATTTCAATTGAACCCAAGACTGTTCGCATTATAATCGAATACCGTAACCATACTGATATTCTAGAGATATATTAGAATATGTCTTAGATAATCTAGATACAACATGTAAGACATAGACTCTAAAGACCAATATGTTAACAGATTGGAAGCATTTGAAATATGGTGCTTCCACTGTACAAAATTTCTTAGATTCAAAGGAAGACCAATACAGAAGTCTTAAACATGATATGGCAAAAAAGAGAATTATTGAATACGATTATGACCAGAAAGTTAATATGCCCAGGCCATATACTCCAAAATGACAGATATACAATTTTTTAACTAAAGAAAGAAGCTACCATGGCTTAGGAACGCCAGTATAGATAGGCCTGTCAGCTGAAGAACTCCTACGCGACACACAGGATACGGATCCATACCGTCAAATTGTCATAGATGCTACTACAGGGTACTTGAAAAAATATAACTTTAAATTACAGTGGATGGTCATTGAACTGGGAATTTTGTTCAAGGCATTATGCGCAAAGAACAATATCTGGATGTGATGAATGATAAACAAATACCTCAAATGAAAGAGCGGTTTCCTAATATGATGGTATTTTCTTGAAAGCTGGGACCCTTTGCTACACTACTGTGGTTGTGATTAACCATCTTGATGAACGAAATATTCAGCTTCTCGATTGGCCAGGCAATAGCCTATATATGAATAGAGAATGTTTGAAAGAAACTGAAGGATTTGATTGGTTCTAAGCGTGTTATTAAAAAGGAAGCCCTTATGGAACAAATAAATGATATTCTAGTCTGTTCGTTCTACTCTGTTTACAATACTATCTTAAGCATTATTTAACTGTCTTGCAACCTTCGCATTGAGGTCGCTTTCTGATCGCAGTAGTCCAGGTGATCCAGTTTGAAGCCAAGAAGCTTTCTCAAATTCTCAATAGTAAAGCGCACCAACCATGGTTTCACCAAATGTAATTTAGTTCCGTTTGATAAGTAATCGTCCCATCAACTTGAATTAAGTGAACCTAAAATCCTTACGTCGCATATAGATGTTTCTTACTTATGCGTTTTTAATTCATCTGTTGTTAAAACTTATAACCGATCTAATTTACATTCCAATAATACTGAAGACCTGTAATCTACCTGTTAAGCCATCTTTTGTTTTCTAATCTATACTTTAATGTCATATATTATTTAGTACTAGATTTTCAAACTCTAAAGACGGAAAAGCCAGAAATAGAATTAGATGCAGAAGAATAATATAAAAATCCAAGGGTCAGCAGGGTCTGTAGTTTACAAAGATAACCTGGTATCTTACTGGAAAACTAATTGCTTGTCTTTTCTCATTAACAAACCAATTCAGTGGCTATTAGGTATAGCTGATTTCACTTCGGTTTGTTGACTTCTCAAATTCTCAATGCATCCCTTGCCGCTTGATGCAAGATATGCATTACTTTTGTTTTCGATATTATTCTATAGAGAAGCGGGAAGCTTTGATTTTTAACGCAAGCATCTCGGGTTCGATTCTAAAAACAAGCGAAATCTCAACTGAAATTTATAAATCATAAAAGATTCCAAATTTTCTATGTTTCGGACAGTAGGTTATGCCGTTGGTGTCGAATGTCTTACCACAACACTTTGGGCAATCATTAACTTTCTATAATATTATAGGTAGATATTCTTTTCTTTTTTCGATGAGTTATGGTTAAGTTAGGATCTACAGCCTTTACAGACACGAATCTATTTCGGCGTAATTATTTTACATTCATGATGAAATGAATATTATTATTGATCTGAATATATCAATGTTTTAATAAATAAAACTTGAACAATAAGTAAAATGCATACGCCAGACTTCAATATTTGGAAACTGTAGCTACCGAGAACACTAAATTCAAGGAACGGAGTCTGTGGTGTGATTCACTTGAACATTTTCTCTGGCAAATTGGTGAAAAACATATCCTCAGGAGTTTTGTTTTGATTTTATTAATTAATTTTGGTAGTTTCACAGTGTGTTTGATGTTTCAGTACTGAAAACACTTTCTTTCTTTTCAAAAAGCTTTTTCGTTGTATTTATCAAGCGATTGATTTGTTTTAAGGCTCAGTATCTTTACCAGAAACCAAACTGACTTTAAGAAGTTAAATTATATAGGTATACTTATTATAGAAGAAAACGCTGGCAAATCGGAACAGGTTAAAATCGTATACCTTGAAGGATATTATGATGAATATAAGATTGATTTTGCTGTTGACTATTTTTTTAGTAGTTTGTATGAAGAAGGCAAATATACTGTTTTTCTAGAATTTTCAATATTTAATATGGTAGTAAAGATTTTTCCTCTAGTTAGTATATACCTATGTATTTTGCGTAACTCTTGAACCAATTTAGATAAAGAAGGATGGAAGGTAAGCTCTCTAAGAATATCTATTCTCGTAAACCTTAAGGATTACTTATATGCAAACAAAATACTTTAACTTTAAAAAACCCTGATTTATGAATTTAATGACTTTCAAAATAGAACCCAAACTACTGGCATTTTGCAATTGATTTTAAAAATATTTAGTTGAAATCTCTAATTCTAATCTTGGGCACTACTTCAAACTATTTGCTCTTAATAACCCTCTTATCATAAGCTTCTGAACATCTAAGGGAACCACAAATTCAGTGAAGTGTTGGCCCTAATTAGAAGTAAGGATGCAATCCGTTGACACTGGAAATAAATTTAAACACGTAGTATAAACCACTGAATACGAATTATAGTCTTAGCAGCAATCGTACTTTTACTATACACGACTAACTACTAACTGCTTAATTAGAACTCAGTTTCACATTACAATATAAACATTTAAATAATCGAAATTTTTCTAACAAAATTCTTAAATACAGTTCAGATGTTATATACTTCGCCCTAAAAATGGTAGGCAAAAGCTGGGTATTTTCTTTTGTACTAGAATTTAATTTTTGTCTTAAAAGCAGAAAAGGATGTTTCTCCCATAATACATTAAATTTCTGTTTTAAATAGAAAATTGGTAAAATCCAACATGGTTTAAGCGAACAGCTCAAATTTTTTTTTTATTATTTCACAAGCAGTGTTGGCTTCCAATCGTCGCACCCAATAAATTAAAAAAATATTTAATATCTTCTGTCGATCCTTAAAATGTGTGAAAACTGGCAGTTTACAAACCTAAGATTTTAAAATTTTGAGGCGTACGAATTTATAGATTAAACTGCACTATTTTAAAGTTACAGGTGTTACCCTAAAGACAAAATAATACGAAGCTTACTTACTCTTGATCTTATTTTCAGTTTCTCAAATAAAGGAGCTCAACTTTCGAATTCGATTTGATAAAGCTAGGTTTTGTCTTGATGTTGATTCAAGGCTGTTGAAAATTCCCAGCGCTGTAAAAATATTATTTTCAACGATGCAGCACAGTGTATTGTACTATCCATAGAATTCTTTTCAGTTTGCATACTTTAACACTTTAACTAAAAATAAGAAAAAAGTAAAACAAAGACAGCAAGCTAGTATCGACCTTTATCTTGAACGGGTATTAAGCTGAAGGTAAGTTTTAGGACTAATGAACGGCAAATCAGTTTAGAACAAAATTTGGAATTTATTCGGCAACGTGTATAAACAATTAATATTAATAGTCATTCAAATACTGACCCTTAAAACAAAATCCAGCCCTCGATAAATAAAATGTTGATGTGAAATTTTAAAAATCACAATTAGCACCATTTAGAATTCTTATAAAACTTGTATCTAATTCCTAAAAGAGCTTTAGATATATCGAAAGATTTGGAATTATGGTTGATTATGATTGGTTTTTAGTAATTTAGATACTTGTATAAACGAATTCTCTCTCACATAAATTTATCAGAAGACTATAAAATATTGAAATTATCAAAAACCAATAGCAAACACAGTCCACTGTCCTAATTATAATCTTTTTGAATCCCATATAGTTAGTATCTTTTAAAAGGACTAAAAATGTTATTAGTTATTATAAATATGCATTCTCTACTTTTTAAAATATCAAAATAAAAAAGGATTCCTTTTGCACACGTAAGATAGAAGATAGAGAGCAGAGAATCAAGAGAAAGAGATACGAAAGGAAGATTGGCGGAACTTTGAGTAATTAGATTTACTCCAATTTCTGCTAATAAAACCGTTTCAATTTGCAGTTAAATCCATTTGCTACATCAAAAAATCTCAATCTTGCATTACATTGCGTTTTCATTACGAATTTTAAAAAATTGTGCTTCACACTTTTAACCTTGCTTATATCTAACAAAATTTTTCTAAAATCTAAAAAATATGATATAAACATAAAATATAAATTGAAGTGCAAACTTGGGTGTAATTTTGTATTTTTAGGTGACTGACTTCTAGAATAACATTTCGTAAATTCTAACACATTTTTTGATTTTTTTTTTTGTTTTTATTATTTGCTAGTTAAACTGCATAAATTAAAAACATCTTAGACAATCTTTTTGATTAAGCCGATTGTGTATTTATTTTATTTAGTTCAAGAAACAGTTTTCACAGTTCTTGCCATTAAAAACATTAAATACAGATGATTGCTTAAAAAATATTAAACTATTTATATTTTACGAGTAAAAGTAGGGTTCTCATTTACCTGGCTAAATATAAAATTGCCTGATTCATATTTCTATTTTTAGACCGTCTAATCTGAGATTTCAGTACTTTAAATTCCACAGAACTCGATAAATAACAAAACGAAAACATTGTATTTTGTTATGTTAATAACAATAACAGTAATTTCAAACATATGTAAAATTTCCACCTACTCATTTGTTCTTTTTTCCGTCAGTTTACTTCGCGGTCAACATTCGTACGTTTGACAGGTTCTCCACTCTGGTGGAATGCACCTATTTTTACAATGTGTGGGTTCATTGGATTCCAAGAGAAGTTGTATTAATGGCCGTAGGTTTCAGTACAACGCGTCTGTCATCTTAAACAAAAATAAATCAGCTACTTTATTAGCGATGATTTTGAAAACTACACGTATTTAGTATTAAAACGGGATGTCGGAATACCTATCGGTTTGATGCAGAATTATCTTTAAAACTGGTCAGATATTTTAAATATAAATTTCTGGTTTTAATTAACTCGCTCGAAACCAACTATCTTACAAGTAAATTTGTTGGTATTCGTGACCGGTGTTTGAAATTTGTCAGCGTGATAATTTGAAAAAATATATTAGTTCTGTTTTAAAAATGGCCAACTAATTAAGTGCTTACAAAACATATAGGTACTTTTTGTTCAAAAACATTTTTGAATAATTTTGTAATTTAAACTAAATTAAGTGTAAAATTCAAATTTCATTATACAGAGCGGAACAAAAAGCACTTTACACTTTTTTATTGCTGCAGAAATTTATTTAAAAACGAGGAAAAAAGTAGAAACCACCTAGTGCGTCTTCCCTTTCCACCACACCCGGAATGTACATATGTGGTATAAATAATTTTTACCTAAAATATCGTAAGAACTGCAGAGCTCTTAAAAAACTTCAAAATAAAAGGACAAAAAATAAAAAATATATTCAATTTTAATTAATAACTATTGTCGAAGCAGGCCTGTTAGTATTCAATTCGTTTTCAGGGCGACAGTCATAAATTTTGTAAATTAACAACCCAAAAGTAACAAAAGTGCTTCATTAAAAAGAAAAAGGCGCTAATTGCCTCGGGAAATAATTTTTTTTCAAATTGTAATTCAGACGTAGAGAATTCTTCTATTAGATTTATATTTATTTTTGATGCCTTCTTGGTAATTTTTTAAATTATTATGTTTTATAATTTCTGTTTCGTGTTTCTAAGCGGCGAAACCTTTCTTTAGACATTCTCATTTCAGATTAATTATTATGTAATCTGAATGAATTTTTTTTTAAATACTTTTCCGTCATTACTTGTTTCAGTAGCTACTTTTACATAATATGCATAATAATTTAGGTTATGTGCAGACTGTGATACAATGTTTAATATGCCACAATTTGGGGTGCTGAATGCAAATTTACTTACGTAACACCACATACATACGAATACAAGGCGGATATTGCTAATTATAATTCTACCAAAATCAAAGATATCTTTCCGTCCTACAAAAGAATAAATTTTGTTTTTGAATGCTACAAGGATAAATAATACACTAAAGAATGTCATTAAAAGGGAAAGTTCAGTTTACCAAAATTACTTTAGGAACACATAACTAATTCCTACAAACACAGTCAACAGCTAAGATTATCTTCTTAAATTCCACATTTAGCTCTGTTTATTATCAAAGGGAATTATTATCTGCAACTCCACGATGCGGAATTAAGCAGAAACCACATTAATGTAATTTTAGAACATACGTATTCCTGTAACAAGCATATTGTGTTCGTTAAACCATTGAAACATAATGACAGACGAACCTCTTTAAGCCGAAACTGTTAAGATAATACAAACATATTTGACTTATTGAATTTCCCTTTTTTTAGGGTAAGAATTTTGAGTATCTATTATACAGGGTGATTCACGAATAATAACGCTCCTTAAAACTGTTAATATGCAACCCAACTTACATTTTTTCAAAGCAACTACCTTTTACAAGAAGAAATTCAAGTTTAAATTTTGTTTACTCTGACATCCCCTTTTTTCTCAATTTGATCTTTTGGCAAATGAAACACTTTGAACACACGCCTAGTTAATTCATTGTTGATGTTTACTATTTAGTATGTTAACTGTTTAACGCTTCGAAATTATTGTACTTACTATCAATCAATTGCTTAGTTATAAACAAACATTTATTAGACTGTATTTTCTTTTTCTTTGATGTGCAACGTTTTTAAATTAAAAAAGAGTTGAATTCATCTATGAAGGTCTATGATGTGTTGCATACAAGAATGCGTGAATCACCATGTATAATAGACCAATGGAAATATTAAATAAAGCAAGATGGAATAATTAATTATCTACTACATTTTAACAAAATAATTTGATATTGTCTGTTGCTTATCAAAAGAACCGTATTTCCAAATTACTAAGTATTGAGAAAATGGTGATTGAAAATATGGAGTACTTTAAACAGGTGTAATATTCTTATTTACTGCTTAATTTTACTCATACTTTTAGAAGTAATTTTAATTATAATATTCTTAAATGCAACCGGCTTATAAAAATTAAAACGTGAAATTTCACCAAAATTAAACGGTGATTGTACTCAAGAATTAGTTTTTTTTTTGCTTAGTATAAATACCGTAGATGCCTTTTTGGGTGTAAAATAATTAGATGTTGTTTATCTGAAATAAAGCCCAGGGTGACGCAGCGGTAAGAGCGTCAGGCTAGCGTTGCGCTAGTCCTCGGTTCGAATCTCGCTGAGTGCAAGATTTCCCGGAGCCTTGGTGACCATTCGTCGTTGGGCATCTAATTAACGACGCTCTCCTCCGAATACAGACCTCCGAGGTAGAGTAACATGGTTCTATACGTACACATACAATGTGATTTTTTAAAAACTCAATTGCAGCAGGCCGTATTATGACTTAATACAGACAGTTCTAAGGTTATTAAGACAGAATACGGCCTGCTGCAATTGAGTTTTTAAAAAATCACATTGTGCATACACTCTACACATGGTGCTGTATGTAGGCAAAAAACGGCGCACCAATCTCGTAACTCACAGAGCGGGCCGGATTGTGCATTTCACGCGTAAAACCACATACGCTAACGCACCAGCCTCAACACCGAAAGGTATTACGACGATTATCTGAAATACTATATAAACCATTGATAGTATGAAAATACTAAGGAACAATTCCAAAATTATTAAAATAAACAAACATCAAATAAACATATTTCACTACGAACCATCAGTAAGATATGTCAAAAGTCTCCAATTTCCCTGGTCAAATCAACTGCAGATTTATTTTCGGTAAGATTTTTACAAAATTACAATTTATGGGGAGGCATATTACTATTATTATTAGCCTGAACAACCCTATGTACGGCAAAAGCCTCCCTGTTTTTCCGTTATTCTTTTTGAATGTATTCAAATTTACTCTTAGAGCAGGGGTTGCTAAACTTCCTTGACCGTCGACCCCTTCAAGAGTTTCTTGACTTTTTATCGACTCCCTCTATTTTACTATTACGTAATTATAATCGGACAAGCAAAAAATACGCTTATGTTAGCTTTAGATTGTTTATTTTACAGTTACAATATTTATTGCAGGTATAGTTAATTGTGGTATATGTGTATTATTACATTGGCTTAACGTCAAATGAAACATTAACGCTCACTTGTATGTCGATGCGCAAAAACGAGACTGGGATCGAATACGTGTAAGTATAAGTAAATAAGCAACCACGCACGTGTTGCAATCTCGCTCCCGCCGTGCCGGCTGGGTGGGAACCACCGACATCCATTTACTGGTATTGGTCATCACCTTGCTCCATCTTACATACTATTCACACGACTCACTCTTAATTGCGTTGTCATTCAGGATGGAGGTAATCCAAGTTAACCGAATTAATATTACCCGTACAATGATGTTTTACATTTTTCTATCGACCCTCAAACGACCAGTGAGCCCAAATCGACCCCTAGCAATGTTATATCGACCCCTGGGGGTCGACATCGACCACTGCTTCAGAGTGAGGGATTTTTGGTCTACTCTCTCTCCCATAGTGACCGCTCCTCGTGGGAGGGGGAATTCCTTAGAAGTGTATCGTTTCTTTCTTTGTTAATCCCGCAATTTTTATCTTTAACTGTTTTTCATGTGTTTTTTTGGCTAAGAAACAAAGTTTATTTTCTGATTTTTCGTGTTTCGTTTTATAGAATAAATCTCGAATTCCTCTTTTTGCTAGAAATCACGATCACGATTACGATCTGTCTATCTCAATCCACTGCTGGATGTAGGGTTTTCCCAGTTCATGCCATTTTCATCTATCGTTAGCTTTTCTCATCCATTGAGTTCCTGCTGTTCACTTTACATCATCTCTCCATCTCGTGATTGGTTTCCTTGCATTCCTGTGTCCCAGTCTTGGTCTTTATTCCAAAAGTAGCTTGGTCCACCTATTGTCAGTTATTCGGGCTAGGTGCCCGGCCCACCTCCATTTCAATTCAGCTAACTTGTCTATTACACCCGTAACGTTGGTTTGTTCGCGGATCCATTTGTTACGTTTTCGATTCGTTAATTTCACGTATAGTGTTCTTCGTTCCTGAGCTTGTTGTGTTCTGGCTAATTTTTGAGCTTGTTTTTTTCATAAGGATCGAGGTCTCAGCTCCATAGGATATTCCTGATGTAAAGGTGTTGCTTAATTTACCGAATGCTACCCATGACATTTTAAGTCATCGAAAAATTTCTTCACTCATGTTCTCTTTACCTATGGCGATCTTCTGTCCAAAGTATAGGTAGCATTCTACCTGTTCCAGAGAATGATTTAGAATGGTTGCCCAGTTTTGTAATCGTTTCTTGCGGTTCCGTGGGTTTCAAGAAACTCGGTAGTATCTATCGCATCAGTTCATAGTACTAGCCGGCAATATATGTATATTGGCGATGCATATAAAAAATACTTTCTAGAAATATAAATATTTCTGTAAAATAACTCAAATGCTCTAACTCTTACATATAAGATAGGTATTATCCCGAAATTTTCAAAGCAAAATTGAAACATTGATTGTAATTCTGATTTCAAGGACTTTTTTTACAATATTTAATATCTTATTTGTTGCATTTTAAATATGAGTGATCAATATCGCAGTTATTAAGTATATGAAAATATTATTTTTAACTGTATAGTTAAGTACAAATTTTGAAACATGTTAAATGCTTATATAAATATAAAAAGAATATTAAAAATATTGAAAGTCGAGAAATAAGCGTATAACTTTTTATTTTTTAACACGAAGCCAAGGCACATGGTTTAATAAAAATTACCTGAAACGGTTGCAAATCGTTTTCCATTTTAAAGGACTAGATTTCCTAACTTTTAGAAATTAAATTTAGAGTTAAATAAGAACGAAATTCATTGTAAATAAAGGGGAAAAACAAAGAAAAAAGTTGGAAAGAGAAGGTAAAAAATTTTAATATATGTGAAGCCAAGACTACTTTATTAAATTTTGCCTTGCTTATTTTTCTAGTTTTTCCTGAATCTGATCGTTTTACTAAACTTGCGTGAGAAGGAATTCCAAAAAATATACTACGTACCAGAAGAAATAAAATTTCATTTTGATTTAAAAATATTAACGTTCTGCAGGTGAACGACATTCACGTAACAAAACAAGGTTTTTATACTTTTATAATTTTACAATTTGGGTATATTTTCAACTTTAAGTAAAAATCAGCCTGCTGAGTGTTTTCAAAAACCTTATTTCTTATTTCTAAACGATTTTAATTGTTAATTACACTCCAATCTGTAGTATTGCTCCAAGTTTACTTCCAAGAACAATTCTAATATTAGAACTATCACTACAAGAGGGTATACGTAGGTAGAGCGGAATCAATTCTTACTAATCAACATTGAATGACGAATAAAGACCCAACGTCTTCGAAACTTGAATAATTGAACTCTCGTGTTCTCCATTTTGGGGTTCCCGTGTAAAACATAGATCGCTTAACATGGATTAGAAAGCATTTCCTTTCATGACATTTCGTATATATCGACGTTGTTTTATTTCATGGAATATTCAAAGCAAGATATTTATCATTACGTAGGTGGAGAAATTCAATTTTATGGAAATAACTGAGATAATTAATTTTAATCCCAAAGACGAGCTACTCTACGAGGAAAATTGATATTAATCGGATTTGAAATATTTTAGCCTATTGAAACGGTAAATCTGTTCGTTGTATTCCATCAGACACCAAGAGTAAAACATTGATCGAATAAGTAACAAATCTTTTTCATGTGAACTAGGAGAAAGTTTTGTAATTCCAGGCTTATGGAAATAAATAATAACAATAATTTTATAACCAAATATCATAAAAATGTTTGGATTTATGATTAAAGGAAATTATTTACTAAATTGTGACTTTAAAACTATAGATTAAATTTAACATTTTGACAGAATAAAAAAAAACAAATAAGTTTTAAGATAAAAAGATAAAGCCATACAGATGTTTATCAGCCTAAACAATGTTTTTTACGGACTTGTATTAAACGTTCCCTAAGGTTGTTACAATTTTAATTAATATTACGAAAGATGTCAAGTTTACGACTTCATTTTAAGTGTAGACTATGTGTTAATTTTGTCTAAATTTAACTATTCATTTTCTCTCACGTACCTAGCTCCGCTGTAAACCTCTATAGGATTAATTGTCCTTGAAAATCGTAACAAACATGTTACGGAAAATATCTTCAGGTCTAAAATACCTACTAAATATAAATGAAATTTACCATATGTATGATTATAGTTATTGTTCTTGTTTTATATGCAGGGTGATCCATAATGAGTGTAACAAACTCCCAATTTTGTTGGGGAGGTCATTTTGAGCAAAAAATGTTATTTGAACATAGGTCGTATTCCAATTAGTTACAGAATTACAACAGATCAAAGTTTTATTAGTGTAGTACTAAATACATAGGTAAACAAAGCAGAGACTTATAATGAACATTTAAAAACAAAAGAGAGTGTACGATTTATAACAAGTTCTCAAAATGAGCCCCTTTAGCCTGAATCAGTGGCGCAGCTAGGAGGGGAGTTTCAAAAAATAAATCTTACAAAAACTCCATGAAATGAAACAACCCCTAAAATAATCCCAAAAAACGGATACTTTTTTTTATAATTTTTTCTTTGTTATTTTTAACTGAGCAGCGTTCTTTCTTTCAAAAATATGTTAATCACTAGTGCTTTGTAGTTCCAGCACGCTTTCGTTAGAGTAGCAGGCAGAGTAGGTAGAGTATATTGACAACACTGCGCATTTAAAACAAATAGAGCATCGTAGTTCTATGGCTCGGGGATTCCCCCAAAATCGTCGTGAATGCTTGCCGCCTGTTTCATTTCTCATTTCGTGTTGTGAAGTGAAAATATCGTGACGCTGGATTACTTTAGTCATTGTTATTTTTGATAGTTTTTTATAAAAATCTTGAAAAGATATCTAAAAAAGTAAAGTATTTTCAAATTAAAAGTGTTTATTTCTCGCTTATTTAGTTAGTTTCTTCTAAATATGTTTATGATACTTGATTGATGGTATTGCAATTTGATGATGAATGACTTATAATTTTTTAAATATTAGTTAAATATGTTGTATTAAAATCATACTTCACGCTTATCTGATTTTTTGTTTTATTTAATGTTGATTTTAACCATTTTCATGGGGTGGACACCATCGATATCCGCACCGGGTGCCACCCATGCCTAGCTACGCCACTGGCCTGAATACAAGCACGACACCTACCAATCATCGAATAATAAACACGAACTATTGCATCGCCATTGCGAGTTTTTTTTTTTTTAATAAACATATTTCCGGAGCAGCTGTATTAGCTACACACAGAATTGTTAACACATGTTGCACTATTCACAATATTCACGTGTAGAGGGCGCCTCCGTTGGAGGTCCTCATTCGCTAAGTTCCTAGTCGTCTGTTGAGAGCAGGTCTTGTGGAAGTTTGCGTTTTAGTCGTCTGTAAATTTGTTTATCGCCTAGTGAATGACAGCACCTGGACATTCATTTATTTTGTTATAAAATGTTTTAATACTCTTTTTAATAAATGATTGTATAGTGGGTAATTGCAGATCGTTGTGTAACTGGGTGTTACGAACGAACCAAGGGGCATTTGTTGAAATGCGAAGGACTTTGTTTTGGAATGATTGTAGCCTTTTAATTGTAGAGTTGGATGCAGCTCCCCATACTGTGCAGGCGTAGGTCATTGTTGATCGTAGAAGGGATGTGTAAATAAGGAGGGAACATTCTAGTTTCAACGGGGAATTTCTGTTTATTATAGGATATACTTGGCTTAATCTAGAGTGGTATTCGTTCAGTTTTTTGTTTATGTGGAATTTCCAGGTCAGTCGTTTGTCTAGATAAACTCCTAGATATTTGACAGCTTGGTCCGATAGATTCCAGGGAATGGATTGATCGTTTATTATAATGTTTGGTGGTAGTATAGGAAATCTTAGAGTGAAGATTTTGGTTTCACATTTATTCGGACTTAGTGAGATATTCCATGATTTTAACCATTCGTTTAGCTCGTCCATACTAGATTGTAGGTGTTGTGCTGCGGTATTTACATCTTCATTGACCTCTGTGGCCAAAAATATCTCAGATATGGTTCGGTCTAGTGCTTTTTTTAATCTTTTCCATCTTAAAGATGACAAAATTTTCAACAAATTTCATTATTACAACTTTTTTCTAAACCCAATAACAAGCGCCCTAAAGCATCCGATATATTGGAATGTTTCCCCAACTTGGTGAAAATAGCACTCTATTCTGTTTTCTGATCAAATTACTCGCATTTGTATTTGGTGTTACAATTTTTTTGGTTGTCAATAAACCGTCTGCAACCAGTTCTGCATTCCCCCTCCTATTCCCTCCATACCATCCTTTCCATTCCCCCCACTCCCGCCACCCGTACTAATAATGGTAGCTTTGACATCAGTTTCCCCTTGTGGATAAAGACCGGTCACAACGAATCCATCTGCGTCGACTTCGAGTTGCTATCTACTGCATCATATCCATCGTTTCGGCTTCATCTTCTTCCTCTGTTGAAGAACTCTAAGCTACATTTTCACAAGTGAGGCCAGTGAGGCAGTGTTTGTTTACAAATCGTTGAGCAATTCAAACCTATGTTTCGGTTGGTACATATGCTCCACTGCTACCCTTCTTGCACGAACAAGAAAGGACTTTGAGTAGCTGTAGTTTGTTTGTACCCGGTGGTAATATCGTAGAGCATGATGTCGCGCAGCATCTCATATTGGTGGTAGCCTGAAGAGATTAAATTTACTTTTTGTTGCCCATTTCCTAAATATCCGATACCGCAGTGAATCCAGTGTTTGGTCGGTCCTGATGTCACAACTGTACAATGCTAGAAGAAACCTTTCAAGTTTTTGTGAGATTATCCTAGCCCTGTCGCCAGTACGGAAAGATCAATATCTTCCCCAACTATTACTACGCTTTCGAACTCCTGGGCCTTTGCAATGGCAGTTGTAACGATTGAAACATCAGCAGCCTCTTCTGCCTGTTTTACTTGGATGGCACACTGTTCTAATTTCCTTTTATTTAAGAAGTTCTACCAAATGGGCATTGCTACTGCTGTTCTCCAAAAACTTGTCCTGAGAGACTTAATTGATTATGTTTGTATTACAGATAACGTCGGCATACTTCGCATATTCAAAACGGCGCAACCTTTCAGAACTCTTTATGCCACTATTTGCAGCATCTGATGGATGTCCATCAAACACAACTGCCACCTGTGATTCATAGTGTTTTCTCAAGTAAGAAGAATAACTGTTAGCAATTGTAGCAAAAGCAGCATTTTGAGGTCAAATAAATTTATGTAGGAGATACCCTCCATCAACAAAAACAAACTTATTCTTCCCAACCAATATCTGTTCCTGAATTGGGGTAAAAGCGCTATATAATGAAGACTTTGTTCCCTTCCGCAGCCGTTCTGCTGAGAACATTGACGTAGGGTAGAGTGCGAGTTCGTATGTGAAAAACAGCTGTAAGTCTTCCTCAGACTACTTAGCAAGACACAATCTCTGAAACAACGTTAGTGAATCAAAAGCATTAACTTATAGTCCGGGAGGCCACCGCAATAAACCTTACGTCATCTAACACAAGGATCAAATGTATAGAAAAATGAAGTTTGTACCTTCATTTAACTAAATTTCATGGGTTGCCATGTTTCATATGGCCGCAACTCTAGGCAACCTCACTTTGAAGGTGTAAGAAGCGTATATATGGGTGGTCCATGAGGACTGGAAAACAGACCAACAGTAGATTCGTGACGCCAAAACATTACGATTTACCTAAAATTACCTTAGTCCAAAAGTTAATATTTAGGGAGATACAGGGTGTCAAAGTAGAAAACTTCATTTCAATTTTCTTCTGTAATTTCTAACACTTTCGGAATATTTTTATGAAAATTGGTGAAACTAGCTTTTTTGGGACGAGAAACAATAATCCGTCCTCAATTTGAATGTATCACTTAAAATAACCTTATTTTTGCTATACCTAATACCTTAAAAGTACTTCAGCTTTTTTATACTTAAAGTTATGGCAAATTTAATTGAAACAAACAATTGCCCCATCATTTTTATACGAAAAAGGTATACTTTTCAAATGTCACTAAAGTTAACCGTTTCCAAGATATTTGCTATTGAAGTAAGTGATGCTACGTCTTATTCATTTTTTAAATATTCAGAATATTCTGTAACGCAGTAGGCTTGCATTTAAAACAAAAAATTGACATATTCTTGTCAAAAACAAGTAATAGGGCACAGATGGATAGTGGATCAGTGGGATATTTGTTACTCTATTTATTATCTCTACTTTATTACAGTTATTATTTTATTTTTTTATTGTAATTACTGTTACAAGAATTGATTGTTACTTCAAAATATTTGTATTATGGATCAGTATATTACTCATTTTTCTTATAGTGAACTAAAAACCATATAATTCAAAGAAAAACAAAAATGATGCAAATTTTTATATCTTTCACACAGATTAATATACGTAGTATGTATCAATTAAAATAAAACATTGGCACTACTATATAAACTGGAGTATAATTTTGACTGCATTTTGTCTTTACAGAAACTGGAAAATTATAGACAAAAACTATTTTTTTATACCAGGTTTTTTTAATGTAATATATAACGAAGGTAATATTAATTAAAATAACGGAGTGGTGATTTATATCAGAGATTCGTACAGGCATAGAACGGAAATATTAAATATAGGCCAAGTAAAAGTAATCAAAGCTATTATTTCGATGTCCATTGATGTAGTTGTCTATGCTGTTTATAGACCCACTTCGACTTGTGTTTATGAATTTAATGATAATCTACAAAAATATCTATCAGATACAGTTACAGGTAATAAATGCATCCATTTGTTTGTAGGTGACCTAAATAGTGACATTACATCTAATGATGATTATTGTCAAGAATATTTTAATATTCTTAACACCGCTGGGTTTAACTCCTTAATAAATACCTACACTCGAGTTTAGTAAATTTAGAAATTTACCAAAAATATTTTAAAAAAATTATTTTCAATAAAGAACGTCATTTTCCGTCGGATAAATTGCTTATTGAAACAGAAATATTTGATATGGTTCTTAAATTCTAAGATTACTACGGAACCACTCGTTTCTACGAAACCATGCGATCAGCAAAACCAATGATAGCACGCCTGTCGACTGCAGTGGTACGCCCAACTTACCGTGTCAGGGCAAAATAGTCCGTATGAAAGATATATTGCGGTCCAGTATCGGTTGGCGTTGACATGATCTTTCTCGTATTACACAATGCACGTCACAATTATACAAATTTTAATACTCTAAAGTCGACCAATACACAAATTTTGTAACACAGATGCTCACGCACCAAAACTTCTGTGAGTTAAGTTTTGTTATATTCTGAACGTTCAGTTTTTTTAGTAGGTATGTAATTATTAAAATTAGCTAAGAATAATTAATTAATTATAATATGAAAAAATATGAATTATTTTTATTTTATTGTATAAACATGTGTTCTCAATAAAAATTATTTTTATTATTATTATGTTTTTGTTTCACCTTTTCGGGATGTTTCTTCTTTTTAAATGCGAGGATTTTTTTTTTATTTTTCTATACATTTTATCCATGTGTTAGATGACGTAATATTTCTTGCGGTAACCTCTTGCTCACTTGTTTTTGACAAGAATATGCCAATTTTTTGTTTTAAATGCAAGCCTACTGCGTTAGAAAATGTTTAAAACAGAATAAGATGTAGCATCACTTACTTCAATAGCAAATGTCTTGAAAACGGTTAACTTTAGTGACATTTGAAAAGTATACCTTTTTCGTATAAAAATGATGGGGCAATTGTTTGTTTCAATTGAATTTGCCATAACTTTAAGTATAAAAAAGCTGAAGTACTTTTAAGGTATTAGGTATAGCAAAAATAAGATTATTTTAAGTGCTACATTAAAATTGAGGACGGATTATTATTTCTCGTCCCAAAAAAGCTAGTTTCACCAATTTTCATAAAAATATTCCGAAAACGTTAGAAATTACAGAAGAAAATTAAAATTAAGATTTCACTTTGACACCCTGTATCTCCCTAAATATTAACTTTTGGACTAAGGTAATTTTAGGTAAATCGTAATATTTTGGCCTGTTGGTCTGTTTTCCAGTCCTCATGGACCACCCATATACGCTTCTTACACCTTCAAAGTGAGGTTGCCTAGAGTTGCGGCCATATGAAACATGGCAACCCATGAAATTTAGTTAAATGAAGGTACAAACTTAATTTTGCAATACATTTTATTCTTGTGTTAGATGACGTAAGGTTTTCTGCGGTGGCCTCCCGCTCTATTATATGTTTCCTGTTTTTATGCAGCTGAAAACTGATGCAAAGGTTACTACCTTATCTCTTCTCTTGAATTTCACACCCAGAAAATCTTTATCAACTATTCTTCTAACCCCTGTCATTCCCATTTCTTGTGACATATGCTATTCACGTCTGCCCCTCCAATGATTCCACTGCTCAGTGACATTATCACATCAGTTTTAGGGCCCGGGCTTCGGCCTTCGGAACACCTGCCACTTCCCTCTCTGTTCCTCTCGCTTTCTCTTCTCTTTCAACCTTATAGACCCTAATCCGTAACCTTTATCTGCTGCAGATATTTTATTTATAACTAAAAATGGTAATACCAAATACATATTATTATACGAGTAATGGGATCAGAAAAAAGAGTAAAGTGTTATTTTCACCAAGTTGGGAAAAAATTCCAATATATCGGGTGCTGTAACGCGCTTCTTATTAGGTTTAGAAAAAAGTTGTAATGATGAAATTTGTTGGACATTTTATCCTCTTTAAGATGGAATAGAAGAAAGAAAGCGCTAGACCGAACCATATCTGAGATATTTTGAAAAAAACAAGTAAAGTCTTAAAATGTCGTGGTTTTTTGGCCACAGAAAGTTCTCCCGAGGTCAGCCGAATTGGAAAACTTGGTTTTTTAATGCTGGCCCTAATATATACAAGTAAAAAAAAATTCTTCTACCCGACCTTTTGCAAGGTAACGACCTTTTTAAGTACCTAGCGACTGGACTACAGGTAGCGTAGCGTCCTAAATACAAAATAAACATTTTGAATAAATTAGGGTGGAACGGAACAAGTTTCTGACCGAATTAGTTTTCTACTTTGGTATAACTGATTCCCATTATTTTGGTACTGGTTACTGGGATTTTATTTTAGTAAGATAGTAATTTTCGTTTGGCTCTTTAAGTCTTTTAATTTTTTTTTGTTTTACAACATAAATATACCAGTATATCAATGCTTAGTTATTTTTAACGGATATTTTAAATTTGCTGAACGTTGCTGGAAACTTTTCAAGCAATTAAATAAATGTGCAGTGTGAGTTTAAATGATTGAGGACAATTTGAATTTGGCGCAGCAGTTTTGAGTGTATTTCATATTTTGGCTAAACTAGATCAAATAACATGAGCAACTCCTTAACTTTGTTGAAGGTTTCTGCAGATTGTTGCTTAGTTTTCGTAGTCGTATTTGTGTTAATCATGCTTTTCTTCGTTTTTATTTTACTGTTTGCTTCAATTTTGTATCAAATCAGCTCTTTTCAGAACTATTGTTTTAAGTAAGCACCACATTGATAGGCCTTTTACGGCGGAACAAAATGATTTTCTATTTAAAACACACTATCGCAGTGGTATCCGCTGACAAGATGATTAATGGTCTTGTTCACTGCAATTGCGCATGGAACAATTTCATGAAGTTTATCCCGATTTCGTTGTGTCTCGCAACATGTTTGCTCAGGATAAAGATAGAATTATTGTGAAGCGATTTGGAGATAAAGGCTGTATTTGGAATGGCAACTCCAATGGTCGAGTATCTGTTTTAACGAAAGACGTGTTCGATGACGTGTGAGATCGAATTGAAACAAGTCCCAATAAATCAATTCGAAAGCTGGCTACTGAAAGGTACATGCACTTACCTTATCTCTTATCTCGTCATATACTTTTTCACTAAAACTTTTACTGTTTAGGTTTATCGTACAGTTCTTCCTGAAAAGCTTTAGTTAAAAATTTACATCTGCACCCGTACAAAGTAATAGTTACACGCGGCGAATTTAATACTGCCAATGGTTCAATCAAAACTTGAACAACAACGATATATTAAATGTGACATTCTTTACGCACAAAGCTTGGTTTTATTTATCAGGACATATCATGGCCAAAATTATAGAACGTGGGCAACCAAAAACCCTCATAATGTCATAACTTTAGTTAGATATATCAAGACGACGGATTATATTGGTCCAGTATTTTTTAATGGCACCATCACCACAAAGCGATATTGCATTGAAATATTAGAAACTTTTATAAATCAGTTACATGACGATGAATTGCAATCAGGATATTTCCAATAAAATGCAGCACCATCTCAGCGCAGGCTATATTAGAATATCCTCGAAAGTTTTTTGGTGAAAGGTTAATCAGCGAGGATCGCTTTCCAATACGTTCACCCGATTTAACTTCATTGGACTTCTACCTTTTTAGTGATGTGAAAATCACAGTCCTTCGAAATCGACATGATAACTTAGAAGAATTGCAAGCTGCTATTGAGGAAGAAATTCTCAACATAAATCAGCAAGAACTTCAACGGGTGTTCAAAAAAAAGCTAATTTATGTTTAGATGCCGATGGTGATCATTTTGTTTATTTTGTTTTCTAATACAATATAAAATAAATAATGACCAAAATTTATCCATCCCTATTCGAGACGCCACTGACAGAGCACGTCCAACGGATTGCATATTGCCAACATAACAGTAAATTGGTATGGCGCCAAATTCAAATTGTCCTCAATCATATAAAATCATACATACTCTTTCCTTTGGAAAATTTCTGTGAATTTATCTATTTTTTAAATATCAAAGACATTCTTTTGATAAGAGAGAAGCTACTCCCGCAAATACAGAGAGTTGATAATTTTAATCGAGTGATGTACGGCCTTTAAAAATATAAATTTAAATACTTATTTTCAAAAATATAGAAATTCTCTATGTAACTATTTATCATGTCAGTAACGTTTCTATTTTGCATGCACATTTCAAATTAGTTGATATTATTGCTTGATAAATTTGCTTTTAATCATAATGACGTAGATTTAAATACAATGATAGATAGAGTTAACGTTTTTCATACATTTGATTTGTAAGTATTACAGCAAGTAGTGTTTTACGTTTGAAATTGATTTCATTGAAGAAAATTCGAGCAATGTAAAAGTATTGATGAAATGTGCTGATTCCTAACTTTGCGGAATTTATTGAGTGTGAATTAGACAATCGCTTGGAACTATTCCAATTAGCACTGAGTTACTTATTACATTACACGAAGGAATAAATTTATTTTTTTTAAATTTTGTGGCTTTAGAAACAGAAAGTTTATCAATGTAGGGTGAAGCTGCTTTTTAAAAGTTATTAAAATCAACAAAATATTAGCGTTTATATGAATAAAAGTATGCATTATCTGCACACTAGTATAAGCAACAGTTTTTTTAAATTCCTTTCTAGGAAGTGCAAACTTGACTTTTCAGTTTGACTTATCTGACTTCTGTATACAATCCTATCAAATTAATTATTAGTTCTTAAAAATTAGTAAAAGTAATTCCACTAAACGGTAAATTGACGTTTTTGTGTCATAAATAATGATGGATTTTTACCATTAAAGTTCATCAGTTGTAACAACATTCCGCACAGAAACATTTGAAAAGTAAAATTGTTTCTATTTGTAAATTCCAAAAGAATGCAAAATTTTCTTTGTGCTCCCTTCTTGTTTTGCACCCTTTAGCGTATGGCTGGTCTATAGGATTTACACGGGCTTTTATTCCTTTGTATTTCCAGTTGACGTCGGTACATCCTGGGCACTTCATCTGATGCGTCACATCAAAACGATTTTCTCTATGTTCACCACTGTTTGAGTCTGCGTTTATCTTTCAAGTTGTGTTAGCATAAACTTTTTTCAACAGAAAATAATTATGTCATCACATGCTTTTTTGTTCGCAAGATATATACATTATCTGCAAAAGATAAAATTTTACCACTTTTTGTGTAGATTCGTCCTTTAGAGCTGATGTTAATCACCCCTCGTACCTACTGATTTAGAATTCTTTGGAGAGCTCTTTTTAATTCTGTTCCTGCTTCGGATAACGTTACCTTTCTTCATAGGTAACGTTATAATAATATCTTCTTTATTTCGCATATTTTGTTCTCATTTGGACATATGCCTCATCCTTTAAAGGTTTCCACTTAGCTCTAGCTTGGGCCGTTGTTATAATTATATATCGTCTACTAGCGACTTTTTTAACGTTACCCTAACTTCTAGTTAATGGATGCCCCACTTCTTTTTTCATTCTTCGATCTCCACTCAGTGTTTCTGCCCTATTTCAACCTGTAAAAATTACCCAATCATCTCCACTTTCTTCTTGCCACCTCTTCCGTACTGGATTTTTACCATCATAGCGATTGTTATACTTTTGTTTATTAAATACTGTGCGTGTCATTCTGACTCGTCTTTTCATATTAGCTCTGCCAATATTGCATATTAGCATGTTTTAAACATTTGTTGCATTTAAATATTTTATCGACAATCGCTCTTTCCTTTTCAAAAGCTCTTTGAAAACTTCCAAGAGTTATTCCACTAAAGGTCCAATTGTGTATATATAATATACGTAAAATACTTGGTATGTGACATTCAACAGGCACCCCCTCTCCAATAATTTCTGCACTACATTTTATCGTCGTGTGTACATTGGTCGTACTGTGCTATATTTTCATTACTTTCTAACATATTTTGATGAACAGTTTACGTATGGTTTGTACAGAACAATATTTGCATGTTGCAGTAATCCAACCCGCATGATATTCATTTTGACTACCGTTCTATTGTATTGCTGCTTATATCTTTACATAAGTTGGTATCTCTATTTCTTGTTCCTTTGTGTCCTCTTCTTCTAAGCGTTGGCCCTTTATAACGTCCTGCTTCTGTTCCTTGTTGTAATCGGCCGCCTTCTCAACTTAATAGATTTTTGAAATACCAGGCCCATTTCTCTATGACGGTTTACTTATGTAGTTGTTAAATCTTATTAAATCCCTTCTTTACTTTTACAGATGATATTTCTGAATTTATACGAAATTTTGTGTGTTTCTTCACAGTTTTGTGTAAAGTCTAAGTAAGTTTTAAATAGCGGTTGAACGGGTTTTGTTTCCCCGCCCTATGCAGTTGGATATGGACGGTGTTATGTATAAAATCCAACGCTTTTGCTCATCCTTTATACAATAAAAATGATTTTTACAAATGTTTTGTATACAGATACAGATAATTATTATTACGGGTAACTGTAGCGGATGTAATTATTCATACTTTCGAACTGAAATGAAACTATTTCCCGAAACTTGGAAATATGCAGAGGTTATTATTCTGTACAAAAAAGGAGATAGCTCTAATTTGGAAAATTACTGTCCAATCAGCTTGCTGTCAATACCCTTATAAGTTGTTAACAAGAATAATAACAAACAGATTGACCACTAAATTTGACTTCTATCAGCCGGAAGAACAGGCTGGCTACAAGAAGGGCTTCAGCACTATTGATGATATTCAGAATCTAATTGAAAATTGTGCGGTATATAACATCTCTCTTCATGTAGCCTTTGCGGATTATCACAAAGCATTCGATTCGATCGAATCAAGGTCTATTTTAAAGTTCATGCGAAATGCGAGAATAGACGCTAGGTACATAAAGCTACTGAAGCATATGTACTAAAATGCCACGAGGTGTGTTAAGTTCGATGAAGATACCGTTACTGATAAGATAGAAATAAAACGAGGAGTTAGGCAGGGAGACCCTATTTCGCCGAAACTCTCCACCCTGGCCCTCGAAGACATATTTAAAACATTATCCTGTCAGGAAAGAGAAATTAAAATAGATGGCAAGTTTTTGAATCAGTTGAGGTTCGCTGATGATGTCACATTGATCAGTAGCGACACAGAAGAGCTTAAATATATGCTGGAAGAACTTCAACAAGCAACTTTAAAAGTCGGATTCACTATGAATATGCAAAAGACCAAGATAATGAGTACAGAAAACATAAAAGTAACCATCGGAAACCACAATCTAGAATTAACAGAACAGTATAATTGTCTAGCTGGAAAACCAGACTTCCGAAATAGATCGGCGAATTAGTCTTAGTTGGGCAGCATTTTCAAAGCTCTCTTATGTCCTGAAAAACTCTGAAATTCCTATGAGTCTCAAACGCAGAGTATATAATACATGCATGCTGCCTGTCACAAGTTAAAACCTACGGTTTAGAAACAGCAACACTAACCGTTAAAAGTACCAACAACTCAGAGTCTGCCAACGAGCAATGAAACGTGCCATGCTATGTATCAGCCTTCGAGGCCGGATACGCAATGAGCAAATCTGAAGAAAAATAAAGGTAGAGGATATCGTTGGCAGAGCAACACGATTAAAGTGGCGATGGGCGAGCCACGTGGCCAGAGACAATGTGAAATGGACGAAGACAATGTTGCAGTGGAGACAATGTGAAATTAAAAGAAGTGTTGGAAGACCCCTTGCAAGGTAGAGAGATGACTTGCAGCAGGTTGCGGAAAAAAATTGGATTCGGGTGGCCCAAGACCGAAATAAATGGAAAAGTATGGAGGAGGCCTTCATCCGGTAGTGGATGTCAACTGGCTGAGAAGAATTCACTCATTGGCTGCCAAAACTTGCATTGTTCAACGCTGGGACGTCCTTGTTTAAAATCTATAAACAATACGTGTGGGTCTAATTTTATACTCATAACTTCAACTTAACTATATTTCTCGCAGTATAGAAAGCTGGTCTACTACTGGTCTTACTTTTGGCAATGTACTCTGATAATTTTCCAAGTTTTGCCGCACCTTACTTATTATCGTATTCTTTAATGCATGTAGCTAGAATTTTGTATGTTACTTTCAAAAATGCTATTCCCCTATAATTGTCGCATTCAGTTTTTGCCCCTTTTTTAAATATGGGACATATTTTGCATTTTACAAAGATTTCGACATATTTTTACTTCTATATCGGTATTATTAAGTTATACTAAGAAAATAAAACAATGCAGAATTTTTACTTTTGTAGGAGTTCTTAAAAGTCTAACCATTTTAATTGATATTTAAAGTTTGGTGTATTTAAGCAGCCAGAAAATATTACGAAATATTTGGTTCACTTGAGTTCCTTAAATTCTTAACCTTATGAGGTTTACAAGCCACAAAATATAAAATTTTGTAAATCTACCCGTCAGCCACTACATGTTTAAAAATCGTATCACATTTTTTTTATTGGTATTAAACATGTTTCTCACGTACGAATTCTCCTGCTGTACCAAATCAAGGCGTTGTTGAAAACTTTCTGAAAGCCCAGAAAACAAAATTACGCAGTGTACAACAAATTTTCCATTCTCTTCTTTTTTTATAACAGAGACATCTTAGACATCTTCAATTTACACGTATTTTAAACGTATTTTCACTTTAACTTAGGTTTGTTTGTTTATACTTGACAACACAGGGATCTGTTCTAATTTACGCCAAGTGCAATTAACTTGCATGATGAATATTTACATACTACACTTCAGTTGTTTACATAGGAAGGTTTACTACGAAAACTGTACCGCGTATTTGTTTTACAAGCACTTCACGAATTTAGCGGGCATAAATTATAAATTATGTTGTCTATTTTGTTTATTAAAAGGGGTTTAGCTTAAGTATCAACAGTAATAACCGAAACGTTTTTAAACCCCAACCGGCTAATTAAATACCTCAATGAGTTTTTCGAACGAGAAGTGTGCATTTTAAAAATGTAATTTATCATTTGCGCCTTAAAATACCCACAGACGAATGACATAAGGTTAATGTACTTAGTACATCTGTTGGCTGTAATTTGCAAGTGTAATTCAAATTACCCGCATGGAATTTTATGTGGGCTAAATTTTTTCACCCCAAAGGGTTTAGATTTAAATTATCCTCATTTTACTCCGGGTAATGTGTAATTTCGCATTAAATTTAATTATCTAATAGCAGGTTCGCGTGCAAGCTTCGACGTGTAAAAATTCTGAAAATTGGAGGTTTTCAAAAATTATCAACGATTATCCACTTAGCATGGAAGATAGAAAACGTAAACATCTAAAACATCTAAACTGGATTTAAGCGTTTTATTGTGTTCTGAACTAGTTAGAGTCCCACTATTAGTTATTGTTACAATAGCAGTTATGGGATGGCAATCAATTACAACTGCAATAAAAGTGTTTTTATGAAGGATATAAATTATCATGCTCAGTTTCGCTAAGGTTAATCCATATAATCGTTTGCTCGATATCTACGCAGTTTCCTGTTGGTGTTTATCCACCACTTAACATTAATTCGAGAAAGTTTGGAATTGGTTTTATTCTAATGAAGTAGCACTTGACATACGAGCAGAAATGAACCTGTGTAAGGGAATAAAGGACATCTGCATTGTAAAATAAGGCTTTATATATTAAATGTCTGCTACGGATGGGCATAACGCCCAACACTTTATGCTACAATAAATTTAAGGTCACTGAAACAGCAACATGAAACCTGAAATTTCCATTCGGTGCTTTGAAATCGATGAACATTTTTCTCCATAAAAGCACAGGAAATTAAAGATGTCAGTACAGAAACCACGTATGAATTTTTATTGTTAACCAAACCACGTATTTTAGGTGACACATTTGGGAATTTAATCTTTTTATGATGTAAACCCTTTACTGTAGATCAGGCTTGACTTTCAACTTTCAGGATTAAAATACCTCGAAATGTTAGTTTTACTTCGCAAGAAGCTTTTGCAAAATCTCTAAGTAAATATTAGCACAACCTCTTAAAAAAACTCACTGGTAAAATGGAAGATTGAGATTTTATCTTAAAGTAAAAATATTTGGACATATCAGCTATCATTTGATGATGATTACGGAACCAAGAACGGTTTATAAAATTTATAAATTATAAAAGAACAGGTTAGGGTACTCTATGATGGCTTGTTTATCCTACTTTCAAAAATTGTTTTATGTAAAGTAAGCTCTTACTAATATCTAAATTATATTAATTAAAATTGATACACGTTTTTCATTTCACTAAGTAAATTTTTATATTTTCTAACAAGGTTTATGCAGTCGTTTGCATTCTTTGTTAAGTATAGTTTACATAAATTCTGATTAAACTTTGAACGTTTTGTTAATTAGTGAAACGTTAATGTTTCGTATCTTTATATGAACTTAATGTAACTTGATTGCGTTAATTGCGTTAATCCCCACCTACAGATTTGTGTTTAAACCTGGAATAAACTGAGGCTTCACTTATTATTTGAAATTTGTTGTGTGAGTTTTGCGCGAAGTGAATTATTTTTTTAGTGATTTTTATTATTACAAATCGATATTCTGAAGGATTTGATCGCCAAATGTAAGTCCTCAAAAATTACAAATTTGTTAAGCTTAAGCTTCAATTTTCAATTAATAACCTGATTTTGAATTTATAAAGAATGAAAATTTTGTAGACTGTAAATTTGGTATAAGTTGTCGTTATTTATTGGTATGTAATTGATTTTTAATTCGTCCATTCGTTACAGAATTGTCAGACTGAAAAGTCAAGAACGGAGTTGTATATCAATTTGTGCATAAGGTTTCTAAAGCTGTAATAAAATAAATCCGCGGAAAAAATAAAGCCCTAAGTCTACAAAAATTAAATTCAAGTGTTTTGCATATTCTTTAAATTTTATTTATTTACCTACACTTTTGTTGTTATTTTGAAAAAATCTGAGTTAACCTAAGAGAAAAAAATGTTAGAAGTTCAAAAATGCCTCTAAAGAAACAAAAGTGATTAATAGTTTTATGATAAACGTTTATTTTTAATTGTTGTGTAATTTACTTCAAAGTTGGTAGTTACAATTTTAGTTTGCAATTTTATAAAGAAGTTTTTTAAACATTACAATTTTTCAAACATCGTAAAACAAAGAATTTTCATCTAAAATTGATTTCTATGACACAGTTTAGATTTTAAGCAGATATTATTTTAGAAAATGAAACGATAGAAATCGTAGCAAATTGAGTCTTATTGTTTTTATATTTTTAAATTAAAGATGGTTATAATTTTATATAACAACAATCGACACAATTTGAAATGATCTCTTAAAACATTCAAAAATTCTTATAGAAAACGTTCAGTAGATTTCTTTCTTTAAGCAACTTTTGGGAAAATATTTTTCCGGATTTCCATAGTTAAACTACAAATTTTTCAGATCTGTAAAATTTAGTTTTTTTTAAGTTTTCTTAATTTTTTAGTCGAAAATCTGTGATACTTTTACAGTGGGTGTACAGTTTATTGAATTTCCCTTTTTAAATAGAATGTGTAACTTAAAAATAGAAAACTGGCTGACTTAAATTTTCGCTTACCTAAAATTCTTCCAACGTTGATGTGACATTCCGTTGTGAATCTGAAAAAAGAATTTCAGGATTTGTTTGGTTATAATTTTATATAAGAATTTCAATCGTTTAAATGCTCTCTTTAAAAATGTATAGTTCTCACCTAAAATACTCATTTAAATTTCTTTCTTAAAACAACTTTTAAGCAGAATATTTTGAAATAAAATTTTTTAAATTATAGACCTTTCAAGCCTGTAAAATTCGATATTCCTTGGAGCATTCCTAATTATTGGAAATTCTACATTAATCTTTGGTGGCTTCACAGTTAGTAAATTACTTTCTTGAATGTATTTTATTTTAAAGTTCAAAAATAGTAATTTCGAGTGAGTAGTCTTACCCAAAAACCAAGAAAACTTGATATGCAGTCCTTTTTGAAATCTACAAAAAAAAAACTAATGCTTGTAAATACTGAAAAATGGAAATTTCCAAATTGTCCAAAATTATTACAACATTATTCACTGAAGAAGAATGCTTTGCTGATTTGTTTTTCTTGGCAGATAGATTTAGGAAGGTAAAGTTGAAACCACTTATTTAATTTGTCAGAAACGGTTTAACACCTTAATGTTTTTCAACAGTTGTGTAGAAACTTTAAATTATATGTGCAACTAGAAACTTCTTTTAAATATGTAGTTTTTAACTACCGCTTTATTTATTTATTTTTAATTATTAAAGCGCCAACCACTATAAATAATCAAACAGTATTAAACGTCTTGAACTTAGCCAACTTTTTTTAGAATAATTTTTTAATGAATATTTTTTGTATTTGCAGATATTCAACTGTGAGATAGTCCGGAAGATATGTAAAAGAATAAAATCATAAACAACGGTAACAAAAATGAAACCAACAAAACCTAAACCAATGGGAATACCAAAATCGAGCTCAACAAAATTAGCAAGAAAATCCGGGAGTGCCCAAAAATAATATATAAACTGAGTTAAGAATGAGCGGATCTCCTATACCGGATATCCGGCACAGCGCCACATTCGTCGATATCCTGCGGAGACCAAATTCTAGTGATCCTCAGAGTCCCCAGGAGGTAACCACTTTATTCTCGCCCATGATGTTGCCTCCACTTACTTCCGAAGCCCAACCAACTACTACTTCCTCAGATAATGAATCGGATGGGATTCTGTTATCCTTGGCTAGTACGCCGGGACCTACTTCGGAAGGACTAAATTCGTTTTACTTTTATAAGGTATGTAGGTTGTTTGGATGTTTTCTTGTGTTGTAGTTGTTATTGACCAAGGTTGCAGACATGTTTCACTTTTACAACGCGTAATTATTTTTTATTATATTTGTTTGTTTAACTAATTGCGAAAGAAACACTTATAACAACTAGAATTATTTTTAAACTTGTTGTTTTACTAAATTCTTACAAAAATACAAATTTTATTAATCTTTGAACATCATTTACGGTGAACTTACGTCCTTAAGCCATGAATTCATATTAAATTTATTTTTCTTATGAAATATCCTTCTTCTATGTTACGAAGAATTAATAAATTTTAAATTATTTTTGGCAAATTCCCTATCCAGAAATTACATAAAAACACCTAAAACTGGTCAAATACCAAAATAAAAGCAAATCAATTAACAAAAAGAATCCCAGTATTCCCAATGTCCCAAGAGAAATTTTAAATAAACTCAAGTGCGAGGACGTTGTAACCACAAAAGCTTATTTGAGCAATGCACTTCAACTCTGATATTTTTGTAGGACTCCATAGAAATAGGAACTTCGTGACGGAAATTTAAGTACTACTCTTTTCTATCCGCGTCCATTCATTCCGACCTTTAAATAAACACATTGTATTGCGTCTTTCGGTCTGAAGACAAGCGAGTTTTTGTATTTACTGTATTGTGAATTGAAAAATGCTATCTTCACAACCGTAGCTTTTTTAACGACACTTCCTTATAACTGTTCGCAAAGGGCTTTAGTGGCAATATTAAAATGTTATTTTTTATTTTAATAGTATGATAACGTTCCAAAGGTCAAAAAAATAAAATTAAGTTCGGGGTATTTGACCAGTATGACTTTTGCAAAAATAGTCCAGGAATGCGGAAAAAACATTTGTCATACAAGTGAAGACAAGGTGTTAGGTTTCTATGTTGATTTACTTCTGCTGCAATTTAAAAAGAGACTTGTAAGTATTCAGTACATAAACCTAATTAGATGGTTAAATATTCAGTGACGCTTTTGTATGTTAAAAAATCAACGGAATGTTACTAAAATTGTATAAGGAGGAGCTAATATTTCTTTTATAATTTATTTTAGACTTTCAAAGCCTAACATTCGACAATTTAAACAATGTATTTAGTATTCACTTACAAAACTGTGAGTATCTTTAAATCAGAATTTTCAGTGCGACGAGAAAAGTATATTTTTAAAGTTTCAAATTGCTTTATTGATGGAAATGCTTTGAATATGGAATCCAATTAACTAGTTTGTTGTTTTGATGTATATATTTTAATAAAATATGCAAATTCTGCATATAAATAAATATCGTTTCTGCAGGAACTTGAACCACCAACCTATCGATTATACACACCAAATTTCTAATTTCTAAAATACTTTACGGAATAATTTAGTAGAATAATCAGTCATTGTATGTTAAAAAACAGGTGTGTTAGATTAATCTTAAAATTTCACAATTTTAGAATTAAACTTTTAAAACCGCGTTGATATACCTGGCATCCGCAAGCCTAGATCCAGGTCAATAAAACAAACAAACAAAAACTGAAAGCAACCTACTTTATAGGGGGACCCATTTCGTCTTATAACTCCTTACTGGCTCTAAATAGGCAACACACCTTACCTTTAGTAGATAAACCCTATGGCAACTGTATGGATAATTGCCTATTTTTTTTAAGCAAGAAGTATAGATCGAAACGGGCACCCTGTACTTAACCACCGATAGTTGTTAACATTAGAAGGTTGAAATATTGGGTTAGATTAAAAAATGGGAAATGTAAAAATGACTCTATTTGGCACTCATAAATTTGAAAAAATAAATAAAAATAGTGTTATAAGTTAAAAAATTGAAAATTTCAAGTAATATTTAGTACTCGCGTGGTTTGAACAAATATTCATAGTACACACTTGCATTTTTGAAATTTAGGATCAGTCTAATCAATTTACATGCATATTCCTGTCCTCTTCTACTTTGCGGTGTTGAGGTTGTGTGAGCTTTTTCTATTCTTTCCTACTTCTGGCAACTTTTTCTGCACTTCTCGTATCCAAACCCCACTTTTACAAGGTTTTTTCTACTTCACCCTTTTATGTCCTGCGGGGTTTTCCTCTGTGTCTCTCAATATCAGTTCCTGCTTTCCAGATAACTTCCACTTTCCTATCTTCTTGCATCGTTACTAGATGTCCCCACCATTGCAGCTATATTCTTTCTATTCTGGTTTGCAGGGGTTCTACTTCTAACCAGTTCCTTATTTATTCATTCCGGTATTTATCCCTTTTTGTAACTCCCGCTACCATTCTTAAATATTTCATCTCAAGGGCTTGTAATTTGCTCCTTTCTTTTTCAGCCAATGTCCAGCTTTCACATCCGTATGTTAGTATGGGAATGTAAACACTTTGGTATATTCCTATTTTTGTCTTTACCGATACCTCCTTTTTACTTGCAAATGTATTACTCAAGCAACTCAGCAGCCTACCAGCTTCTCCTATTCTATTGATAATATCTCTTTCCACATCCCCTCTCCTATCGATTATAGCACCGAGGTATTTGAAATTTCGAACTTGTTTGATTTTTTCATCCTTTATTTGTAAATCAATTTGTTCCTCGTTTCTTGAAATTGCCATTGTTTCTGTTTTTGCTACAGTTATTTTCATTTAATGTTTCTCCAAAAGTACATTCCAAATATTCACATTATTCTGAAAATCCTTCACCGTGTTAGTCAAAATCACCATATCATCAGCAATCAGCATACATCATTATTTATGATACCCTAAATGGTTCTAAATTCCTAAATTCCATTGTGGCTCCTTTCGTGTGGCCTTTGCTTTTCTTTACCATCTCATCTAGAAGCAGCAGGTTCAGAATTCCTGCTTGTCTTACGCCTTTACACGTTTAGAATTCTGTTGATGTTTGATTATGTGTTCGTATTACATTTCTTATCATGACATAAATGCTCTGGATGGCTGCAATTAACTGTTGACTTATAAAACATAAAACATATTTAAAACCTTTCTATTCTGTTGGGCTATCTTCTCAATAATCTGTCTCATACTGAAAATTAAATCCATTGTTCCCCTATTCGGTCTAAATCTGCTCTAGTTGTCCTCTAATATTCCTTCTACCTCTTGGCGCAGTCTCTTTTCTAATATACTTTCATATATTTTGCTCGGGATACTTAGCAGCGAGATGCCTTGGTAATTCTCGCATTTCCTAGTATCGCCCTTTTTATGTATGGGTAATACCTATCCGCGCTTGCGTCCAATCTCTTGGCACCCGCTTGCTTTCCCATACCGCATTTGATAATTTATGAAGAAAGTGTATTCCGATCTCACCCATATATTTTAATATCTCAGCTTTTATACCATCACTTCCCGCTGCTTTGCCATTTTTCAGTCGTTTTATATCATACTGTACTTCCTCCATCTTAATATTTTCATTGGCCAACAGTCTCCCTTCTTGATGTATTTGTACATGTTCAGTTGCTCCAAGTTTTCCTTTACCGCTTATAATTTTCCCGTCGTACACGCCAACAAAATATTCTACCCATCTTTTTATGTTATCAGTTTAATCCAAGCAAAATAAACAAAACCGAAAACGGCAATTTAATTCTCAAAAGAGGGTTGAAGTTAGAAAATATCGAAAATTATCATCCTAAGAAATTCAAAGTAAAGTAGAATTTAACGATTTAAGAATATGGTAATTATCGTCAAGGAGCATTGGTTGCCGATTAAGAAACAAGTACCTATTTTGAAAAAAGCAGTGGCGTACTATTTTTTGCGTCAGAATTATTCATTTTTTTTGCAGTCACGCACGCCACTGCTGGAATTGTCAAAACTAGTTGGATAGGAAAAGAGTCTCTTCATGCCAGTATAGTGCATACCAAAGCTCAATTTAATATTTTAAATCGTTTTCGAGATATGCAAAAAAAAACTTATTTCTTGGACACCCTGTATCTCGAAAAGGAAGTACTTTCGGACCCTTATTTATAGGAACTTTTTTTCTTATTTTGACTTCAATTACGCGCCCTTAAGCTATGGACCTCGAGTCATGGGACACCCTGTATTTGCAGTTTGAAAATCAGGTGCGTCAATCCGATACGACACGCGACTTCCCCCGCCTGTAGCTAATAGGATATCGATATTACGTAAAAATGTGTATAAACATTTTCGATAGAGAATTTAGTTATATTTAATTTTGATATTTACATTATTTGTCGCAGGACGATCCAGAACCGAGATATTGGCAAAAAAACGATTTTTGGGGGTGTTCTGGGGGTTGCTTGAGGGGGATAAATTAGTATGTCTAAAAGGGGCCTACAGTAAACCGATTCCAATAGTTAAATCTTTTTCCCGATTTAAAATGATGTTAATTTTCCTGGCGCCTGGCCTATAGGTATCTTTATACCAATTAATATCCGACACAAAAGCTCTCCGTAATTAGTTTTTTCGTTCATCGTGCTATTACAGTGGTGTTTCAACCTGACGGTCTTCAGGTCGAGTTAGCCCATATTCAAGACAAGCTCGTCAAGAATAGATACAGTTAAAGAGATGCTAGAAATGTCACCAAAAAACAATTACACTCCTCATACTCTGGATGTTCTCAAAACACCTGTACACTCCAGGCTACTGCCTTCTTGTCATACATTCGTCAGATTCTCAAAAAAAAAACATCGTCCAAAAGTGTCATAAATACTTTAGTAAAAGACAAGCCTCAACCCCTGTTATCAAGAGGCGTCTACAGCATCCCTTGTTCTTGTGGTTTAGTGTACATTGGAGAAACGAGTCGATCAGTGCACACACGTAACTGTAAACACACATGTTGCTTGAGATCAGGTCTTCTCTCACACTCGACGGTTGCTGAGTATCATCACGACTCTGGCCATAAGATCTCGTTTTAAAAATCGCTGATCATTACCAATTTTCCTCATTTTTTCAAGCGGAAAGTCCACAAAACTGTTGAAACCGGTAAGATCTCCAACAACTTGAATCGTGACGCTGGTTATCATCTGTCGGATATATGGAAGTCCGCCGTCGCAGACCGTAGAAGTCTTCGAATTTAGATATCAGTAATATAAAAATAACATGTAAACATGTAAATAATTTCAGTGATGACTTTACCTCCTGTTTGGTTTTTCTAGTGCAAATTTCGTAATAATATTTGACACACTTTTAGTACGACATTCTTTATCAGTTCTAATGATTTATTACATAAAAGTAAAAATGTTCAAGAAAAAGAAAATAGACAATTTTAGCTTATTTTTAATAGACTTTGTCCGCCGATTCCAAAATAATAATAATGTACTTAATCATTAAATAAATGTTTTATTAAAGAAATAACGTGTTCGTATGTTAATTTCTTATATTTCTACTAAACTTTTGAGAATAAAAAATAAAAATTTTTATTTTCCAATTTAACATTATTTTAATTTATTTTTCTGTCATTTAACAGACCCTGCTAACTTCAAAATGATATAGAATGAGTTAAATGTATCTACCTATTTTCCCTTTTATCTAAAACTTTTTTACTTTTTACATTTATCAGAATTGTAAGATGTAACCTAAAAGTGAATCAAAATTCATTTTAAAATTCGCACTAGAAAAACTATTAACACAAATTTTTACTATGTAAATTCCGACGATGCAACAATAAAGAAATTTCTGTATATTTTTTTCGATCTATTTTACATTTGACAAGAGGTAAATCGAAATTTAAAGTGCACTACAGTGTAGTACTACAGTTCCAGTTAAAATTTTAACAGTGGAATAAGGTTGTAACATATCCAGGATACAATTTCTTTAAATACCTATTTTAAACTATAAAAACAAAAAGACAAATCTTAAACTTGTAAAACAAAGAATAAGGTTTTAATTTTTATGCAACCTTTAGGAAATTTATAGCATCAATCAGAATTATAGTAATTTGTCTTTAGAAGTATTATTCTTTTATTGTGTGTTTGTGAATCATAGTTTTTCTGAAAACGATCAAATTTCTTTCACCGCAGATTTTATTGGCGAAAACTAAGCAATTATAGAAATGCCTTATACATATATAGTTTTCATGATTTGTAGGGTGAGAAAATACAACGCGAAATATCTAGAATAAATAATATTTTGAAAACTTAGTTGATAATTCTAAGTATGATTAACTGAATCTATAACAGTCAAAAATGTCCAAGTACAAGAATAAAAAATAAATATTCAAACAGAAATAAGCATAATATATACCTACGTTTCTGTTATCTTTCTTTGTATTTCTATATATATATAAATTCTCGCCACAGTTCACCTTTAAAGGCCAAAGAAATTACGCCTGAAGCATAAAATTAGCTTTTCTCGCACTCCGCGTTATCAGATTGTGGGCTTTCAAGGAAAAAGTTTAAACGTTGATATTTCCTTACGTTTAGTTCTTTTACTAAAGCTTCATTTAAATTTTTAACTAGAAAATTATCATTCTTTATGCTACATAAGCTTTAAATTCCCTTCGTTACATTAATGAGTTTAAATCTAAAATTAAAAATTAAGGATATTATGAATTTCTTTCTCGTATCTTTTTTAAGAAAAGATGTCAAAAGGCTTGCTGATTCTGAATGTAACCATTAAGTCCCTATATTTAAATACGATCATTTAAAAGCGAGAAGGTCAAATTTGGCTTCGCAATTTTTTTTTATTATTAGAAAAAGTCGTAAAAATTCTCCAAAAGCTGAACGTTATAATGTCGTAAAAATAAAACGAAGACATGCAAGATGATTGAAACGGCAATGAATCTGCTTTGAAAAAGGTTCAAAAGTAACTGTGTAATCATCGGGAGTACTTTGAAGACAGATTTAGGTTTCCGTTTTAAAAAAATATCGCACGCAAATGAGAATTCGAGAACCACCTTCGCAGTATCAGTCGAATAAGTTTCGATAACTTACTGACACCTTGTCTACGTGACATTATTTTGCGGTTCAATTAATAATAATTTAATTTGCTAAGTTTCGAGTTTCAGACACCGTCAAGGAGCACGTATAAAGTTCTAATTGAGTTTGGCACATATTTTGGGTCAATAGAATGAGGTAATGAACAACAAAATTTATATTTACTACGTAGTAAATTATATTAAAAGAAAATTGTGTTCATAACAATCATATTTAGAGGAAGTTCTAATTAAATCTGTCGGTATCTAATTTTGTAGGCGTCGAAATCTAAATGTGTCACGCTGATAGAATTATCTTTCGTTAGCGAAAAATATCATAATAGATGCCCTATTTTTATAATATCCGCTATTAAAAGTTATTCCCAGCTTCAATAATTCTATGTTTGAAACATAATTAGTTAAATGGGGAAATTTTCTTGTTTACAAAAGTAGCAAATTGAGTGGATAATTATATAATAAAATCACTAAATTGGTACGCTAAGCAACAATCTCCAAGCGGATCAACCTAAAAAGGTACATTTACTTTTAGTTAAAACTGGACACATACATCAGATTTGATCATGGCCAACAAGCGAAATATGAAATCTATCCAAGAATAATTGTAATAGAATTTTCTAAGAGAAGGAGGGAGGCATTTGCTCTATATAGAGACGTACAGGCTAATAATAATAATAATGTCTTGGATTACTATAGCGAAGAAACCTAACGTCAACTAAATTAAATAAACACGAAATCCTCTACGTACGACTCATTTACACGAAGAAAATTTCGTGGTTTCTTTATTTAATTTATATGTTTAATAATTCAATTTAGAAGATTGATCCTCACCATAGTGACTACTAATCATGAAATTTATTACTTATGACTTATGACAATAATAAAGCACGGGTAATAAATAGATAGACACCATTTAATACTAAATTCAACTTTATAAGAATTTAGGCACTTTTTCAATTTACTTGTTCTATAAAACGTACGTTACTATTATAAAAAAAATTATCAGCACTTTACTTATACCTTTGAGGCTTTAAGTAGTGTTCACTAACGTTAAGTCCAATAATTCTCAAAAACACATCTTTACAAATTTACAATCTTTTAGGCCTTAAAGGAAGTGAAGAATCCGGAAACTGGATTTAACATCAAAACAAAATCTTTATCGAATTAGAGTAGAATTTCTTATTGGCCTAGGTTGAAGCTGTCGATATAATCCGAATCCGAATATAAAATTTGAATTTGTATGATTGATATTCAAACTTCAATTCGTATGCCAGTTCTAATCCCAATGTAACTTCGATAATCAGAATGATGTCCATTAAGAAAAGAAGCTTCGGTTTTGTAGCTGCGAACTGATAAATTTCCAAATTCAAGAATTATATAACTTTTTAAGCTTAAGATGGCCAGTTAAATATAAACTTTAAAATTTGGATCTTTAAAATTCGGATCTATGTACTAAAATAAGATTTAAATTTTGAATCCGTTCTCAGCTCAGACTTGCACATCAAATGTTTAATACCAACTGAAATTCTCAGTATCATACCAGGAGGTTGCGTATTACAAATTTTAATTCGCAAATTAAGGCTTCAATTTAAGATTCAAATTCAAAATCTGCCTCCTAAAGATTTTTGGATCTATGTAAAATTAGAGCTCCAGTCGAATCTGAAATTTAAAATTCGGATCTATACAACTGAAAATCAAACCTGACAAAGACAAGATTCAGATCTCGGATCCAAATTTGAGAACTGTATTCTCCAATCTTATTTCAACAGAAGGATAGGATTTAAACCTCGAATCCGAAATTCAATTTTCAATCATAATTCAGATTTGATCCTCCAATGTCGAATCTACTCGAAGTTTGAATGTTTAATATGGATTTAAAATTCTTAACGTAGCCTCAGCAACTTCAAATTCGAACTGTTTTACATTTAAGTTTTACCTCCGGAAAATAATGTTTAATAAGGATTTAAAAAATCTGTTCTTGCATCAGGGACTTCTAGATTGGAAATCGCCAGTTTGGGTTCGATGTTCGGAGTTCCAATTCAGTATTAGACTAATTTTTTTTTTAAATTTAAATTTGCTCCTTAAATATCCTTTCTAAGACTGATGCTATGGGTTCAATTCGAATTTAAAATATGAATGCATGCAACTGAGATTCGAACTTTTTATTTTTTTATTTAAAATCTCGAATTCGGATTTCAGTTTTCAATCATAGTTTAGATCTGATCGCCGAATATCGTATCCAATCGAAGTTTTAATGTTGAATACGAATGAAACTCTAAGGATAACGTCTTAAACTTTGAGTTTGCGTAGCGAACCTGTATTACAAAATTGGAGTTCTTGTTCAGAATTCGAAATAAATTCCGAATTTTAGCACCGGAAGATTTTCAAAAACTCTATAAAAGTAAGATTTCTTGAATACTGAAACTTCTACTATCGTAGCAGGAACTTTAAGATTGCAAAACAAACATTTGGATTTCAACACTGGATTTGAGATCCCAGGATAGGATTTGGGATTTGAATTACCTTCTCTAAATTTTAAATCAAATTCGAATTTAAAATTCGATTCGATGCAACTAAGATTCAAACTTTAGAAAGCTAGGATTTAAATTTGAAAGCCGGTTACAATTTCTAATCCTAGACCGTATTTGGTTATCAAATAGCAAATGCCATTAAAACGAGTCAGAATTCAACAACTGCAGTGCCAATCAAAAATTCGAATTTATTTCTATTTAGAATCAAAGCTTTTACTTCTTAAGATTAAGAAAATTAAGATTATTAGTGGAAGCCCAATCAGAAAGTTGCATTTGTGAAACTGACATCTGAAATCAATTTTTTTACCAAAATGCGATTCGAATTTCAGTTTCTAATCTCAGTGCAGGTTCAGTCATTATGGAATATTATTTCCAGATTCGAGTTATTAGTGCTTAATAAAGTCCGAAATTCCTAATATCACATCAGCACTTTAAATTTGATTATTGAAACTTGCGAATTTGAATTAAGACTACAAAGTGTAGATTGAGAACTAGAATTGATTAGTATGTGAAGATTTAAAAAGGCCAGTCGAATTCAAATCTCATAGTCGATCTGATCTGTGCAACTGACAAATTTATTACAAAGAGACGATTTAAATTTCGAGTCCGAATTTCAGTTTCTAATCTGAGCCTAGGTTCAGTCATCATCGAATATTATTTCCAGATTCGAGTTATTAATGTTTAATAAAATATTGAAATTTTTAGTATTCCACCAACATTTTAAATTTGATTGTAGAAAATTATGAGTTTGAATTTTAGAATTTTGAAGTTTAGATTTAGAATTCGAACTGATTTTCATTTCAAGTTCACTATTTGCATATAAAATAATCAACCGAAATCGACTCTCGTAGTCGAATCTGTGCGAACTATATTTGAAGATGAACCTATTACGAAGACGTCATTTAAGTTTCGAATCCGGTTTTCAGTTTCTAATCTCTATTTAGATTAAATAATCGACTATCATATGAAGGAAGCAACTTGCAAAGTAGGATTCGGACGTTGGAATTTTCCAAAATAAGAATTTATTTTTCTTCAATTTTCCCAAGATCTTCTTGAATTCGAATTTAAAATTCAAGCAAAACTAAGATTTTAAAATAAACCTTTTATGAAATCACGATTGAATTTCGAATCTTGATTTCAGCTCCTAATCTTAGTTCGGGTTTAATCGTCGAACATCATTTCTTGTTTCGAATATTTAGTAAAGGATTCAAATCCTTAGCCTCTCCACTTTGAATTTCGGTTTCATTTGGATTAATTTTTTTAGGATTAGACATTTATACCTCTTAATTTTTTAAGTTTTCTGGAGATTAAGATGGTGTTGGTGTAAGAATTTTAATCGAATTAGCTTCAATGCAGCTGCCATGGGAAATTATAACTTTTTACGAAGACAAAATTCAAACATCGAATTTGCGTTCCAGTTCTAATCTTAACATACGTTGGCGACCAAAAATGAACTCAGATTTCTAGTTCTATGTACAGCAGAAACTTCAAGCTAGACAATCGCGAGTCTAAATAAATTTGGAATCTGAAGTCCCGGTTCAGAAATCGAATTCTTCCAGTTCCAAAACCGCACCTTGAATCCTTTTGAAATTTTGGTGTAGAAACATAAACACTAACGATTCAAATGTAATTTTGATGTGATTTTTTCGGAGGTTTTCTGTGTTCATTACCTTTGGGCGCATTCCTTGTCTAAAAATTGATTCATCGAAAGAAACAAGCCCTATATGAACTACAAATCCAAACTACTGCAGTTATATTAGTCCTAACATATTTCAGTTAAGGAAAACGTAACTATTACACGCCTCGTAAAATTTTACTTAGTTTTTGAACTGAAACAATTCTTTGGCGTCTTACGTTTATGGCACCTGCAATAAAACCAAATAAAACCCTTGAACGTTCATGCATTTCCTGTTTACATCACGACATGTTGCCCCGGTTTTGCATTTACCCTTTTTATCCACAAAGCTGTTATTTCCAAGTAAACTGTTTAATAAAATGGAATTGTTGATGCAAATATTACAAGCTATTTTTATAAGCGGCTAAATATCTTATGTTTTAAAGCTGTAATGTTTTACATTTTTATGCGGTAATAAAAAGGTGTGAATTTATTTTAAGTTTAGTTACGACTTCCAGTGGCAGTTTTAGTTCTTTATTATGAAAAAAGTAGCCATTAACTTTTCATTCATGGAATCATCTCTGCAAACAAGCTGCCAAGCAATATTATATTGTTTCCGTCCTGCTTTTAATCCCCCATCAAGCTTTAGTTTTAGAAAACAAAGAAAACGTCTGGGTTGGCTATGATGTTTCCTGGTTTTCAACAACAATAACTATTGATTCTTTTGTTTATTAACAGATTTATGAATAGGAAAAGTGGAGCTGCGAAGGTATATTTCTTTAAAGATGGGATAAATAATGAATGCTGGTTTAAGCCTTTGTTGGAAACCAGAGAAATTGTTTTAAAACAGGGCCTCTGAAAATTTAAAGAGCAATTCATCTTAATATTGTAAGCACAATGAAACCAGCTGCTTTTATTTTTGTTTTATATAACACAAGAGAATTTCCTTGCATTTACACCGCTATTGGAGTAAATATATAGCTTATTTCCTTCAAATTTTGCTTAAAAATTTTTTAAGTATTCTTAAGGGAATAAAGTTCGTAAAACTTCCCAGTCAACTAAAAAAATTTACGCACTAATAAATATTTAATATTCTTGCTTAAAACGATTACAAAATTATTTCCCATTTATAATTTCTCTTTTTGTTATACCAATCTGTCTAAGAAAAACTTCTAAACTGCACATTTTTGCAAATTATTTTTCTTGTTGAACGTCTCTTAAATTTCAAAGATTAACATTCAGGTTATCCAACTTTCTGTACGTAAAAATGAAAAAGTGAATATACAATTTCCAATTTTTTTAAAGTTTTTTAATTTCAACAATTTTAACAGTAATTTGTATAAAATAAGCTGGTCTTTTTGAATGTAATAAAGTTTTAGTTTGAAACTTAGAACTTCTAATGTTATATTCATTTTTTTTTTTAATTTCGGAGTAATTTTAAGCAGATTTCTACTGTCCCAAGTATTTTCTTTGACAAATTTATTTGTCAAAATTGTACCAAAGCAATTTTTATCTTCTTCTTGGATAAAATCCTTAATTTTGCTCTTTCGGTTTTATGAAAATTAAGTTGAAACTTCATCTATTAATAAACTACTTGAATCGCAGCACTCACTGGATTTTTCCAGGCACGTGTGCTTTTGTAAAAAAATAAAAACCGGAAGTGTGCTGAAAACCTGTGTTATTTAAATGGAAAAAGTAGGTTCCTTGGGACACCCCTTAATATTGGAATTAAGAGGGCTGTTAAAGCTCAAAATTACTTTTTATATTTGTAGAATGGATTTGGGGGTGACCCGGTCAAAATTTGTTTCAACCATAATTAAGGACCACCCTAATGGCCAATGTGGGTAAGCATGAACGGTACGTGAGCACTCTCTTGATTCAGCAATCCAGGTGTAATTTCCAACTTTTTCTTATTTAATTACATGCACAGAGTCGTATACTCCACCACATGATCTGCATTTAAATAGTTACTGCGCATTACTTACTTATTTCACCACTTTATAGAGTGGGGGTGTACTATCCTACCTACGAAGCAAAGGTAGTTTTTGCGACGAGTTGTAGTTTTACGGCCAAGTACAGAAGATATACTAAATAAACAACTGTATTCAATTAAACTGTGTTTAATATTATTATTATTATTTCCCTAGTATAAGGGGAATATAACAAAATTCACGACGTCAAATCGTTTAAAAGGGTGGCTTTGACGCCTTGCCAACGTCCGTAGAAGGGATAAGACCCAGAAAGAAGAACATTATCATTTCATATAAGAAACGAAATACAGACCACTTACAATAGTTACGATTTATTAAACGTAATAATTTTAGTCTGACAGAAATATACTATTTTACTACTGTGTAAAAAATTCAAAAATAAACTGAAACAACGACTTTTGAGTTAGTTATTTTAGCAGCTATTTTCAAAAACTGTCAGTTAACTAAAATAACAACTCGACATCGACAAAATTCCTAATCGTTATAAAATTGAGCGTAAGTACAGTCTAGCATCATCCTATAACCCCTGAAAGAGTAACACAAAAGTCTGTACCTACAACAACCTTCACAAAAGCTTTTTTCTTCAAACGTCATAAAAACACGACTTTGTGTCTCGCATGAAATTGTCCGACTCGCTAGCGCTCGTCGTTCAAACGTCATACTCGGCACACAAAATGACACTTTTACTCCTAATAACATAATATATACTCTTATTGCCATACCACCTTTACCATCAACTACCAATTCGAGAAGCTGTCTTGCTTAGGCTCCGAGACATCAACTCCTGATGCCGAATAGGGAGCCTAGAACGCGTTAGAGGTTTATTGGCCAAATGATGAAACATAAAATACCTAACATTAAAATGAAGCATGTGTTTCAGGAAAGATAATACTTATTTTTCGAAAATCACATGAGAAAATGTGTTACTAATGCTTCATACTGACAATATAGGACCCTTCATTGCCCGCCAGGCGAAGCTTGGGTTTAAAGTGTCGAAAGAAATTGTTTCTAGGTTCATACGAAATTTCTTTTGAAATTCTGGTCCAAAGTTTCTTAAATTGATTGATATTATAAATCATAAGCTTTCTTTATATCATTCAAAGCTTGCACACTCCCCAGAAACGCTCGATTAGTCTGTTCTGCGGGACTTGCTAACATACAGTGTGTCTCACTTTAGACGGCAACACCCCAGTATTTTTTTTATATATTATCGATTTCAAAAAATTCTTTTTTCTGATTATACCCCTCACTAAATTGTACTTTTAGGGCATGTTACTACCCATCACGGTAGAATGCTAGCCTACTACGATTTAAAATAAACAGCAAAATCGAAGAAATCGTTTTAGTTTTTTTTTTATCAAAAAATCTTGTCAATAAAAGTTGTTCAGAATCATTCAAATAAGCCAAATGCGAAATTTCATTAAAAAAATAATTTAAAAAATGTCTCTCAAGTCCAGAAGATAGAAAACTGTATACATGCTAATGGTGATTTAGTTGAAAATACTGTTATCTAAGTAATTAGGCATCGTTTTTTTGTTATTGTATTGGATTAAAAAGAATAAAATAAAAAATCATGGCAAACTTGTGTGATTATTATTCGAATTTTCTGGTCTTTTCTGGATTTTCAAAATTTTTTGTTTTTAATGAAATTTCGGATTTAACTTATTTGAACGATTCTGAACAACTTTTATTAACAAGATTTTTTGATAAAAAAATCCCTAATACGACTTCTTCAATTTTGCTGTTTATTTTAAATCGCAGTAGACTAGCATTTTACCGTGAAGGAAAAGTAACATACCCTAAAAGTACCGGGTGGTCAACGGAATTTATAATTAGAGGAGGCTGTGATTGGTGCTATTTTATGTTGTGTGGTTGGACACACTGAGAAATGAATAATAAATTGACATTTTTTATATTTGAGGTTAAGCTCGTGCTTTGTACGATCTTTGATGATATTTTGCTGAAACGCTGAAATAAAATAAGTTTGAAGAAGAAATTGTAAATTTTTATTGAAATTACAATAGGTACTTAAATGTTCGTCAGCTTCAATGCACCGGGTAACCTCATTTCTGACACTTAAAATTTTTAATTTAAATTTGCAAGCCTGTGTTGCCAACTTTATGGTAAATATCACAGCCTGCTCTAATTATGAATTCCGTTGATCACCCGGTACAATTTAGTTAGGGATATAATCAGAAAAAAGAAATTTTTTAAATCGATAATATATAAAAAAAATACTGGAGTGGTGCCGTCTAAAGTGAGACACATAGTATATAATATAATTTTCTTCAAAAAGGCCGTTTGTTGCGTGGGTATAGTGGCTGAAAACGTTATCGGGCCAAACATTTTTTACATGCTAAATGGTCTTATCCAAGGCATCAGAATTTACTTCAGACGCTGATTGCTACAAATTCCTACAAATTTATACTGATCTTTCGACCAGGCGAGACCCAACTAGTGTGTGACCTGGAGCAATCGAAGCATGGTCTGACGAAGCCATTTTGGTTGAATCCATCGTCGTGTAAGTTTCATCGTCCAGGAGAACACAAAAATCACTACCAGAATTTTGTCTTTTCGACATCATACTGGCAACTTTCTTTGTCTTGCCTGATCTAATCCCAATCTCTTTACTGTTCCGGACTACAGATCCTACTCCAATTTTCTGTTTTCAGTATCCTTTGTACCTAATTGATGTTAGGGGTTAAAAAAAACTGGTCTTGTCGTCTTAACCATCCTCTTGCCTCTGAACCTACGTTCAGATCCCGATTTTCTATTTGCTGATTCTGTTCTTCAATGATCTTTAACATGATGGCATGATGATTGAAAACAAGGATAGCAAACATAGTCATCAGAGCATTGACAGACGCTATCTTGATTACTTTTTGTTACTATATTTCTGCAGAAGGCAACGGGAAACCACTGCACAGAACACATTTCCCTAGTATAGGGGGGATCTAACAAAGTTAATGACGCCAAGTCTTTTAAAAATGTGGCTTTGATCGCCCTCGCCAACGTCCTGAAAAGGATATGGCACTGAGAAAAAGAAGAATATTTCCTTTCGCAATGTTTTTGTGGATCAATAAACCTAGTAGGCATCTTACGAAGAACCGAAAACCTCTTCTTGTAATTACCTACTCTACCTGTACAAACCTTTTACTGACAACTTCGAGACAATACCCTCTTTGGCCGGCAAATTCCCTTTTTTAATTCCAAGAACCAAGAGCATGAAACCTCGTTGAACTATATGTATTTATTTTATTTTTTCACAAATCTTTTTCTACCTAATACCAGCTCAGTTACTATCTACCCACAAAATCTAAAGTAGAAATGACCATTCAGCCTTGGGAGAAGGTGGAGCTTTTCCTGGATGCCCAATAAAGGGATTAGAAAACCTCCTCCTGAAACTCTTCTATCTTGAATATTTTTAACTTCATCCCCTGCTGTTAAAATAAGACGCAATATAGAAACTCACCTTCAGTTTCCTTCTTTGATGTTAAGTTTTAATTTGAAATGCATGGTCCCAATGGAATAATAACTACTCAACATATGATTGAGTTAAAACAAACTATGTATTTAATTAAGCAAAATTGGGCAAAATTATACACATCATACCCTCATTTTAATTGTGAATCGAAGTTAAAACCCAGATGTTTAGCATAATAATAAGAAATATCAAGATTTTAGTCATGGTCTAGCGATTTGTGACTAAATCTCTCCTTGATCGTTATTTGGAGATTTAAGATTCTTTTGTCATCGACTAATTTATTTCCTTCGACTCTGCATCCCTTATATTCTTTAGTGTTAGCTGTTGGATTAGTAGGAGAATTAATATTACTACGGTATTATATACGAATAATAAAAAAAACTAGACTTTTTCAATAGGCTTCAAACCTCAGTGGTTTATGAAAATGCCCGGGCGTATTGAGATCTGAATCTACGTAAACCGACCGGGAAGCAAGCTCTTAACCTACCGCGCCACAGCGCTCACCTACAGTTTACATGAACTAAAACCAAAGCAGGCCCTACGACTGAACCCTGTGGTTCACCACTACTCAATTGTTTTATTATACGAGCCAATACCATTAAGACAAGTAAACTGTTCTGTGCTGGATAAATACATACAATAGATTGTAGTTTAGTTCACAAGAACTGTAGGATAATAAAAATAAAGATACAACATAGTCTAAACCCTGTAGAAGAGAATGGCCACATGGTCTATCTCTCTCTCTCTCTCTTTGGTTCAAATCTTATGATACAATAATATTCATGGTCGAAATTTAACCAAACAGTTAGAATAATTGGAATTTTATCTGGAATCGAAGTCCTAAATGTTTACAGAAATGAGAAAAAAACATTTTGCAGTTGATACAAAAATGGAGATAAGCTGAAAGACTTTGAAACATAAGGGACCAAGAAAGGAAACACCACTCAAACTCCTCAAAAGATTGAAAATGACCCTTTTCATGTCAGGCCAGCTGAGTCCTACAAAGTCTACAAGGAAACGTTGTTAGGCTCCTAGTATACACCGTCCATCCTTAATTAGAATTTTACATAAAGATCTAAAATTGTTTAATCTTACTATTCTTAAAGATGTACACTTTCAACAAAATGGGGTAATGGCACGGGCTTCAATACAAATTAATGTTTCCAGGCCGACTAATTTCAAACAGAGCAGTTTTGATTTGAACCTTTATAAATTTTTGAAACTATAATATTTAAATATTAATTCAAAAATAATTAATAAACGAAACAGGTTTCTTAACGAAATTTAAAAGAAATTCAAACTGCTTAACTTCTACTGTAGAAAAAGTAACAGAAAATAACTTGCAATTATTTTCTGAAATTGAGACGTTAAATTGGGCATTAAATTAATAAAAACCTAGTTGTCCACGACAAGCAGAATTGTTATTTAAAATTTAGTGGTACCTCAGAATTGGAACGTTTCCAATATCATTGTAAGAATACTTTTATTCTGTTGAAAAATAGGGATTCGTTAATTTTCTGAAGAGGCTAATAAATAACCAGACGTTTGTAGAGGTTTTCAGAACAACATATTAGACTGGCTTATTTTTCATTTAAACTCTTAAAGCTGAAGTTAAATTTCGGCAGCCTTTAGCTGTTTAAAATTTGCTTCATAATTTGAAAAAATAATTGTTTTTAACGTGAAAATTATTAAATTTTAAAAATCTGCCGGTTATTAAAACTTGAACTTATTTTTCTTTACTAACTTAAAGATGTGGAAATAAAGTGATTTCTACGAAACTTAAATTTAATTAAATGTGAACTCTACTCTAATTTGGTTCATCGTATTCGCAGCTAAATGAAATTTAATCTAAAGTGAAATAGAAAAATAAGTTTTCTCGTTTAAAATTCGAGATTCAGAAGCACTTACTCGACTTACTGCATTTTCTGATACTGCATTTCCTTCTCCAATGCACTTTTTAAGTTTTTTTCAACAATTTTTCCTTTTAAACTTCTCACCACCTCAATTACGATTGAATATAAAGGGAAATAGTTAAATTTATGCGAATGCCATATAAATGAAATGCTGCATCCGTATATTCTGCTTAATGGTTATTGACTGAATGTTTACAGCATGCCAGACGTAATTATGTCACATTCATACATGGTCTAAATATAAACGTAATTAACATAGATATGTAGAATGGTAAAGTGGAAATTCTAGGAAATTCATGTCGTTCAAAACAAAATTCTAATATCGGTCTGAAGCTTAGCAACGCACGTCTGTAAGCTTCCTGAAGTATCGAAATTATTAATTTTGTGGCAACCTTACGCACGATACTCTAAGAACACACAGCACTTTGTGTATTACAAAGGAAAACTTTCTTCGTACAGATATTAATTTCCGCTAAAACAGAAGAGAAAGTAAAACTGGGTGTTAATTGCGAAAATGATGTCGCTAACTTTCTCAATAAAGTTGGATTAATAAATTGTACTTAATAAAGGAAAATCTTCCAACTGCAGCTACTTTTACGGCTTTCTGATGAGTTTTTTCTGTAATTCGCGAGTCTTCTCACATAATTGAATTTATTTCTGTATCCAGATATGTTATTCTGCTCGCTGAAACTTAATGAAAGTTGTTGAAGTCAAAAAACTTCTCTGCTTAACAATAAAAACTTGCGTGTTATTAAAGACAGTACAAGTCTTAATTTCCCGAGCTTTGTGCTTCTCTATGCTATTGAGAGTTTGTTAGCGTAAAGAATTCCCTTCCTTGCAATCTTTACAATTACATACACAAATTCGAGGCCAAAGCGTGCAGGCACCCCGAGTTTCAGCCCAAATTAGCTAACAAAGGGAAAATTTTCTTGTAGTTTTATTTGAATTCTTTTTAAGTTAATTAAATGGCTCGATGAATCTTTAGACGTCTTCAATTTTATTACAGGCATTGAACATTGCTCTTTTTGTCAGGTATTGATTAGGCTACGGAGTTCAGTTTAAGGAAAAAGTGTTCCTAAATTTAGTTACATTGTTATATCGAATTTTAAAGTTACCACTTGACGATAACCTTGGTGTAAAATATAAAAGAGAAATTTAAAATAACTGAAAGAAGGAAAATTAGTACCAATTGGAAAGTTTATTAAATGTCAACTGTTTAAAAATAACTAAGGGGAATGAGCTAGGTTTAATATGATGGGAAAATTTGGGCATTAATTTTTTTAAAGTTTGTAGTTTTCGTTAGATTCAAAGCTTTTGGGAAATACGAGATGGTTTACAACATATTAAAAAAGATGAAAATATAGCTGTTAAAAACTGAAGAATGCAATATTCACAAGCATATCTTATTCTAATAATATTGAGCTTTAAGAAATAATTCAATTCTATATACGTAATTATTCGTCTGTCGGTAATTAGGTAATAACTGCGCTCGTACGGATTAGTGCTTATCGTACCGGCTTTACATGAATTTTGCTTTAAATTCCGGCTCTTTGTAAGCTACGACTAAACAGTGATGACAGAATTGTTTGATGATAATTTTATGCTGTTAAATAGATAATATTCTTATCTTATAGTGGATTATGTTTTGGACTTAATGGATATTTACAATTTAGATGAAGAAAGGGTGAGTGGCGATTTGCGAGTGAGAAAAATATTAATACAAACTTAAAAGTTTGCAGATTTGTAGAACCAGTTATTTTCAGTACCTGTGAGATGAATTCAAACTTTAAAAAATGCCTATCCTTCTTTTTACTGAAATAAATAAAAAATCTTATATTAATACTTTCAAATAAACCTATAAATAAGAGTATAACACTTGTAATTGATTCTGACATATTGAAAACATCACATCCGTATCTAATAATTTTAGGTCCATATTTAATTTCCGAAACTTTCTAAATTTTTAAGACTGTTTTGAACCCTTGAAATAACTTAAACCTTGGAAGTCACTGAATTTTTTATTGCTTGGGCAGTAAATCCACTATTAAAGTCTTAATATACAAGGCGGTTCACGCGAAAGCCTTTCAAAATCAAAATAAAACAGATTAATTAAAATAAAAGTACGAGTAACTAAGTAAAAAATCTAAGATCATTTTTTATTAACGTTAAAAATAATATTAAATAAATGACCACCTTTGTGTATAACCTTTTCAATCATATTCGATCTAATGAACCCAAATCTAAAAATCAAATTTTTAGTTTAACGTTACACTAAAATGAGTTTCAGTCCAGATTCAAGTTAGGAATATGGAGTACAATTTATGTTTCCGTCTTCTTCTTCTTCTTCTTCGGCGGTGTGTAGTAGCAGTATTCAGGCCCTAGGACCATTGTGCATCCGTCGCAAATTAAGGGATGCCTTCATACAGACCGGCGCCTAGCCCGAAGGCCAGAATCTTGTCCACAGAGACGCCTCGTGTATCGTTCCAAGTAGTCGATGTCTCAGAAGAGGTAGTCTGGGACACCATAAAAGTAGATGAAGGGAGGTTTCATCTACTTCGTTACAGAATCTGCAACTTGGGTCCTCGGAGAGGCCCATCAGATGCAGGTGTTTTTTAAAAAGTCCATGGCCCCTAAGGAGGCCTGTGACTATACTGGTCTGCTTCCTACTGAATCTAAGAAGCTGTTCGGATCTGGGTTTTGAAGGTATTCGGATGAGTAGCTTCACTTGTCTCAGCCTAGGACGCGAAACCTAGTATGAGATGAACTGCAAGTGTTTTTTTTTTAACTTTTATTTCCATATGCTCCATTACAAGCTGTAATACTACATGCATTTAATATTTCATATATAACATAACATAAGTATCTTACTTCTTATCCCTAATAAACTTTAAATTAATATACTACAATTAAGTGTGTACTTGAATAATATCTGTCAATTAGTTTATATCTTATAATGTTACTATTATACATGTTCAAAAATATTATATTAAGGAAACCTTATATTTTCACCTGTCTTTAACACTTTCTCCATTTACAAAATATCATAATTGATATTTCTTGCGAAATTAGTAAATAAATATCTTTAGATATACACTGGCCAGTTCTTCTTTATTAGCAGACCATACGCCCGCCTTACTTATTATATCATTTTTCACTTCTGCTCTTAGATTATCCAATAATTTGCAATTATTATAAATTACATGGTTGGCCGGTTGTTCTTCTTCACCACATCTACACACTTCATCCACTATATATTATTTTATTTCATACTGTCTGGTAAATTCAGTTTTCCGGCGCCATTTTGAGTCCGGAAAGTTACGGTATCAGAGCCGGAAAGTGTTGCCAACACTTTCCGGACTGTTATTTTATGCGCCAACCCACGCCTACCGGCCTGTTATTTTTGACACAATAAAACCTCAAATCAAACCTTTTCTAGGAGTTTCCGATATTTCAGATTTTGAAATTAAACTTCGTATTGAAAGATGCAGTTAGATTAGAAATTCGAAATTCGATTAGAACTCTAGACTTGAACATGTTTCGAAACTAATTCCGAATTCAATCCTAAATTTTACAGATTGAATGTTTAACGATTCGCTCCGTTGGGGATACATTTCGTAATAAATACCTATGATTTCTAAATATATTCTAGATATAGAGTATGGATTAGAATTTCGAATCACTGGCCAATTGTTTTTAATACTAAACTTGAAGCACCTAAATTAAGATATTTCGAGTTTCAATTTTTAAGATCTTTAAGCAGAATCGCTTACTCTTAAATTTAAATCTCATTATCATAAAGTGCTTGTGAAAATTCTAAAAAACATTTCATTTAGAATCAAATTTGAATATCCGAATTTGGACCCAAAATTCAAATTTTTATCTTCTGTTCTCTTCATTTCTCTCTCTGCCACCTCCCTTTCTCTGTCTCTCTTTTTATACTTTTTTCACCTTCTGTTCCTCTCCCTTTCATTTTCTATTTTAAAGTTCCAAAGATTCGAACTTTGTTCTTAAATACGAAACGTTTAGCTCATGTCTAAATATTCGAAATCGTCCTTTAAATTTAATTCATATTTAAATCGCTAACTTCAGGATTGAATTTTGCTGTTCTTTCAAATTAACAATTCGAGATTATTAAAAGTAACATGCTTAATTCTAATCAAGAGTATTATTAATTTCGAATCGGTTCACTCTATTATAAAGCTATCTTTATTTCTAAAATTTATAAAAATAGGACGTAATTAAAATTTAAAGCTTGAGACCAGGCAGGCTACAATCCGAAGTTTTATTTCAAATTTCCATTTAAATATACCATAGAAAATCTCAGCATAAAATTCAGAAGTGAATTAAAAAATTTAAACCTAAATTTAAGATTAATATCGAAACCAAACGAGATTTAAAATTCTAATTCATATTCCTAACGTGAATCAATATCTGAAATAGAAATTCAGGATAAAATTCGGGATTCATCTTTTAGCTTAATAAACATTTTAATCTCATTCCAGAAAGCTCTTATCTTAAATTTGAATTGAGATATGATTAAGAAGCCCTGGTTGCTGTTCGAAAAAGGAGTCTTCTAATGTAACTGGTTTCGATAAAACTTCAAGTTCAGATTGAAATCTAAGATCGAATTTGACATTTGATCCATTTCAAGCTGAAGAATAAGAAATAGAATATGTAGAAGAATGTTAATTTTAAAATTTAAACAAATTTCACTATTATGGTTATGATTAATAAACACAAGGTATCTTTTATTAACGTCACACAACGTCATTCAAGTATATTTGATCAAAGAAGCTATTGTTTACAAATTTCTTATTATAGCTTTGGATTTCATTTATGTCTAATTTTATTAACAGCAAAAACAAACAAATAAATAAACAAGACCTACGTCCCACACGCAACAAACACAAAGATATTATTTGAACAATCTATTTAATAAATGAAGACGTCTACACAAAACTTTCCAGTTCTACTAATTTAATCAAGCTCAGTAAATAAAACAAATTTTAATTGAAACTTAGCTTCATGTTTTTCAGGGTACAAACCCCTCCGAGTTTTTTTTAGTTTACTTATTCTGCGGATTTTTACAGTAATAAATAATTGTTAATTCAACAATCTTAAATACCTATGTCAAAATAGAAAATTAAGGTAAATGCTGATAAGTCTAACTCCTTTAATTTAATTTCCTTGCTAAATAACAAAAACACTAAGCTATTATAATTTGTGCTGATTCAGCTGACTCCCCCAGAGTTTCGAGCCGACATTTTCGCTAATAAATTTCCCCACTTCTATTAAATAAAGGATTATTTTAGGTATTTGTGAGAAAATTGGACGTGAAATCTTGGAAATATGTAAAAACTTATTATTCAAAATTTAATCTTACCCAAGTGTGAATGGAGTAGCGCCAGGAATACTCCACGGGTAATTTAATTAATATAAGGGATTGTATCGCTAACTTAATTAAAATTTCTAATTTAGCTTTACATTCACTCTCTGGCTCCTGGAATTTTGGAGACAGAAGTGTAAGGATTGTAATCATGTTCGTCTGATATGCGATATGCTTTTAATAACTTTTATCGAAAATTTGATTTCTATAATCCTTTAGTGTTAATTCATCCACTCACCCACACAATACATTGTAGAAAGTTAATCCAAAATTTGTTAGGCGAGCGTTCAGAAAACATCAGCTTCGAATTTGTGAGTTTTTCGTTATTTTATAAAAATTTCATTCACGTTTTCTTTTGTGTTTTTGTATCCAGACAAATCTCATTATTATATGTGACATGTGGAGTAACGATTTATGAAAATAGACATGTCGTAGGAAACATGAGATTTTTATCAAATTGTTATTACCCTGTCTTTTTATTTAAAGGACGGTTGAATGTCTTTTATCCGGCTTCTTTTTGAATTCGTTACAATGCTTACCACCGAAAAAACCTTGATATCAAACGTGTTTTAAACAAAATAAAGAGGAAAATATTTCGGGAATAATCATTTGCCAAATAATAATGATCCCCTAGTTTTAATTATTTGTTTACTCCAATTTACTTCCCTTGTGATATCACCCGAATCGTCGGCCTTTTCATGTTTTCTTTTGAATTCAAATCTTCACACAGACATTGCGCAGTTCTGTTCTAATTTTGGCTCATTAGTATACAAACAAAACTTTCGCAAAACAATACAATTACAAAGTATTCGCAATTAATGCAACATAATTGCCTTATTTTCACTTTAAAGTAGGAACATTCCCGGTTAATAAATAAGCAAGAAACTTTTCTCATTCGTATGAAATAACAACAACCTAATTACGACGTTCTGAATTTATAAATTTCTAGACGGCGATTTTAAATAAAACTAAACAGAGCAGACATCATTAATTATAGGCAATGGCATGGTTGTATTCGATAGTTCTACAAATTGCTTTCGAAAGCTACATTTTCATCATAAAAAACTTGTTATTTTCTAAAGTGTACTTAATAAAAGAACAAGAACGCGTTGTTATTTTAGTAGCTTTAACGAGCAATTCGGTAAACAAACTTTTAAGTATAAGATGCAATTTTATAACGAAAGTAAACCTTCTGTTTCGGCTTAGATGTTTATCAAGTGTAGGATGGTGTATGCGAGGGGGTTGTGGATTCCATCTTACTCTACTTATTTTTATAATGGCGTATTCATATTCACTAAAGCACATTCGATCAACTTACCAAGAATAAGGTTAATTCCACCCAGGTTAAATTAATGCGTAGCCTCGACCAGATCTCGTAAACACCCAAAGCTTCATACATACATTAATGCTCACATCACCCAGATTATATAACACGGATAGCAGCGATACATGAAAACAAAACATACATCATGCATTACTACATTTAGCAGTATTGGTTCGATTAGTGGTACTTACAGGAGGGAGGGGTTCCCCCTGTGGAATCTCACGTTGCACCTAGTAGAATAACCCTCGGGAATGTTGAGAAGTGATGTGTTGGATACCTTCAGCTACTTATAGTACTTATGAACCTGAAACCAGAAGCTACCCGCGCGAGCTAACTATGACAGAACATAGTCGACAAATGGGAGATCCACCCATGCCGATGTTCTGTCCAACCTAGACGACCAGTATTTCTAGGAAGTCCAACAGAACAAAGAATATGTGGAGGCGGGCCTACCTTGCCATCCTGGAGGGCACGTCCAGGCATCACTGCCATAAGCAGGTCGAGGGTCTTTGTAACTACACCTAGTTACAAATACCCAATCATATAGCTTGTTATCTTCAGGTCCCAGAGCTCTCTTAATCAACAACGAGCCTCAATGCTCCAATCAACAATATGCCCCAACAAGCCTCTCTGAGGCTTGTCCAACACAAGAATAACAATGATATCAATGATATCAACAATATCAACAACAACAACAGCAGCAACAACAAGCCTCACTGCTTGTCAACATCAATAACAAATACAGCTGTTCATACCGACCTCATCTCATCGGACACACAATCACATCTATTCAACAATCTCAACTACTGGTCATAACAATTACATACTTATCTACCAACTTCTCATCCTTGCGTTACTAATTATACAGAAATGCATCGTATAATCAATGCAACACTATTTCATATTATACACAAAACTTGCTCACCTCATTATCACAAGTGTAACCTAACGGGTCCCGCGACCGACTGCCCACTCCTCAAGTTCTGACTCGAAGTCAAAGCCCCTAATTCTTAACTAATCCCCTTATATTAAATGCTCTCGTTCGGGTTTTGTAAACATGCAGTCGTTGTTAAGAAATTGGACGCTTACGTCATCGCCACCAAAAATTACGTACAACACAAGCATTTATTTATATGCGTAGTTATCAAAAGTGTTGGGAAAAAAACTGAAATTTAATAGTATATTATACACGACGCTATAATTATTAATGCTAATAGTAGCCAGTATAGCGAGTCGTATACTATACTTTGTTCACGAACACAAGTACGAAGAATTTCTAATTAAAATTTAAATAACAACGCTACTAAAACCATGTGGTAGGATTATGTTAAACGAAGTGGTAGGATTAGAAACATAACCTATTTCCTTCATTATACACTATAGACAATGATGTTACCATGACACTGTGAATAATGATTATTCACTGCTGGCAGTGTATAATGGATATCATTATGTTTGACCAAACACATGAATAATTGATAGAGTATTGACTAGTCGTGGACAAAATAAATAAATCTGAATTTTTGTTAAAATTAAAGTTTCTTCCACACATATTTTTAAACCCGGTCAACGGGCTCCTAATAAAGACCTAACCTGATAATTAGCTGATGATGATGTGCACTAAGAGAAAAGAAAAATACTCCATAAAGATCATAATTTTATTCCAACAAAGTTTTCCTTCTTCCTCTTATGGCGGAAGCCCAAGCCTATGGTCTGTTAATAACTAATAAGTACCTATGAGTACTGTGAGCCCTCTTCGCACGTATGCTGGGCAGGATGCTAATGTTAGCCATCGAAAGATGGGACCGCCGGCTTAGATGCCCTCCAAAGCACGGGAAGGAAGCGTACGACCTGCTAAAATCCCGGCGGGGTTATCGCCGGTGCCAGGAATCGAATCCGAGATGCCTACATGAGAGCCCGAGGCCTTTTACACGTGGCTATTTGCCGACCCTTCCATTCCAACAAAATTAATACTCTGCTCTCTCTTCAGGTGACGTCTCATTTGTTGAGGTTGGCTATTAGTATAGCATATCTCCATCTATCTCTTGCGGTGTGAATCAGGGTTTCTCTATTCATTCCCAACCAGTTCCTTGAATTACTTATCCAGGAGGGTAGTATATTGGAGTGTTATATACTTGTCGTGGCGCATGACATGCCGGAAATGAGTCAATTTGCGATTTCTGATAGCTGTTTCTAACTCAGTTTTGCTTCCCAGACGGCGTAGCACTTCATCATTTGTTATTTTCTCTGTCCATGCGATTCTCAACATTCTCCTGTGCGTCCACATTTGAAACGCTGTTAGGCGTTTTAACATGTCTCTCTTCAGAGTCCATGTCTCACAGGCGTAAAGCAGTGTTGACCATATGTAACATTTCATAAATCGCAGTCTTAAGCTAATGTTGAGTGTGCAGTTGCAAAGTATTTTCTTATATTTAATAAAAGCTGTTCTTGCTATTTCTATCCTTCTTTTAATTTCAGTACTGCACTCTATCCGGTCGTCGATAGCTCTTCCCAAGTAGTTATATTTTCTTACTTGTTCAATCCTGCAGTTGTTGCAAGTGATGTTTAAATTAATGTTGTCTCTACTGATAACGATAACTTTTGTCTTCTGGGTATTGATAGTTAGTCCCATATTTGTACTCCCTTCTGTTACTCTGCTACTCTGCTAGTCTACTATATTTAAAAAGTGAGGTTGGTTTGTGACACACCGTTTAAAGTGTGCAAATTTATACAAGTATAAAATTTTCCTCTACTTAATATTACTTAAATTCAAATGATCAAAGGCCAAGATGTCAAAATGAAATGGATAGATTCGTGCAATGCTCATAATTAAAAACTATTTGAATATTGGTTTACAGTTCAGTGTCTTACTTATTCAAATATATTTTGGTTGTCTCCGGTTTATCTTTCCATATGTATTTTTTAAAATATTTAAGCTGAAGGATCACTTCAGTTCAGACATCGTTCTTCTCATAGCCTGGCTTTAGTCATGTATAAAATAAAAGCTTCAAATAAATGAATTTATCATTCCAACATTTTTTTTAATATTACCCGAGATTCCGACTACTCTTTTCTTAGGGGGTTTTTGTTTTAAAAATATTCAAGGCCGTTCTAAAACCTTTGCTAATATTTAACCTAGGCATGGAATATTAATACACTTTTTGATGTGAAACTTTAATTATTCATACCTTTGGTTTTGAAATATAAAGAGATAAAGTTAGAAACGCAATTTTAATATTATGTATTAGAAGTTATTTCGCCTCGCTAGTCGTACCTTAAACTAAACCATTACTATGATTTGTTTATTTTCAAAAAGCTCTGCATAAATTTCTTCGAAGTGAATTCAAAAATGTATTCAACTTTTAACAGTAATAAAACTAAATTCAAACCTAAACGTCTACGTGTATCGATTTACCCGTACGAAGCAATAAATAAATAGCAATCTTTTACTTGATTTACATAAACGTGTAGTTTCAATTTCATTTCGTTTATCCAGTTAATAACTTTTGTCCACGACCACTCAATAATCTGTCAATGACTCATGTGTTTGGTCAAGGATAATGCTATCCATAATTCACTACCAGCAGTGAATAATCATTATTCACGGTGTCATGGTAACCATCATTGTTTATGGTGTATAATGAAATAAATAATCCTACCACTTCGTTTAACATATAGTCCTACCACATGGTTTTAGTAGCGTTGTTATTTAAATTGTAATTAAAAATTCTTCGCATTTGTAGTCGTGGACAAAGTATAGTATACGACTCGCTATAATGGCTACTATTACCTCGGATAATTGCAAAACTCGCTCGCTCAACTCGCTCGTGTTGCAAACATTACCCTCAGTAATAATAGCATTTATTATAGCATCGTGTATAATATCCTATTAGCTTTCGTTATCATGCTAGAAATTCAGGATTATTCATTCATTGCATATAGTACTTGCCTGCCACGTTTCATTGCTAATTAATTATAATGTGCCAGTAAATGAAGAAACAACTGAAAGCCGTAATTTTGCATTTCCACGATTTGTTTTTATTTTTTAAAAGCAAAGATTGAGTATCAGAGAGACAGTTGAATATTTAAAATATTATTTCTTCCTCATATATATAAGTACATATACATTTTTATTGATACAAGAGATTTACAGTACAGCGCAGAAGAACGGTGGGTATAATAAATTAGCGATTAAAATATTAAAGTACTTAGTACTGCGAAATAGTAAATAAGAATAAATTTTATTAAATATCAGTAATGCATTTTTAACAAAAATGTTAAGTAGAGTAAAACTGGTGGGATTTACTGTTTTTTGAATTGCTCCATAAATTTCCCTATATCCGGTTGTTTGATCCCCTTTGAATTTCATGAGATGTTTATATACAGCTACGAATACAAATCCCCAAATATGAAAAATAACATTAATCGATATTTTCAAGACAAAAATCTAGCTCGGCCTATATTTACTGTAAACTGCAGTTTCAATTTTTTTGCTAGAGATTAAATTATTAACGATTCACTTCCAGTATTCGCATTTACTCTGCAATAAACTGCTTTCCAATGTAAAACAATGGATGACATTTATAGGTTTAAAATCAAAATGGATTTTATGGTAGTATTGGTCCATAAATTCTCTCTTTCTGCCATAAATACAACAGTTTGAAAAGTTTGTACTATTTATATCAAATACTTATCCAGCCTGGCGGTATTTTATATGAAAATAAAACTCCTAACCTACATTTCATACACAATTTATTTCTTTGAGCTCAGAACGGTTTGCTTTTCGGTTGTATTTCAGTTACTTTGTGGGTTAACTGAAAATACATTTTTATTTATCTGTATCTGTCGTAAACTAAAATTCAACGGTGAATTCTTAAATTAAACATTTTAATTTTTCTTTGAATACCCTTGTAAGTTTATTTGTAATTATAAGCGAATTGGAAGCCATTTCAATAAAATTTATTTTAACAATAAATTTCTGGTGGTAAAAGTTTACTGCATCCTTACAAATTAATGAAGCGAGATATTGCAGATTCTTATTTATAAAAGTAGATAGCTTTAACAAGCCTTTAGACCTATCGCTGCACTGGTTCCATCCATATCTTTTAATTTTTCATCTTTTTCCTCCCGTTCTGTACCTTCCTACCTTAAGCGTGACCTTTCTCTTTGTTCCTTTTCCCATGAAGCTTTTCTCTAAAACGTTTTTTTGCTATTCTTCCTTCAGGTAACCGTTCTGTATGCCCCATCCATCTTAATCGTTGGGCTTTTACATAAATGTAATTGCTGATCGGTGCTTCCCCATATAGCTCTAATTCTTCTTTATTTCCTCTGTATTCCCAACCTTCCTCCGTCTTCCTCCCCCCGTAAATTTTCCTCAGGACTTTTCGTTCCCACACCTCGAGTTTGGATTGGTTTACACTACTCATCGCCCACGTTTCACCCGTATGTCACTATTGGTCTTAATACTGAAATACACTCGAACTTTTGCGACGTGAACGCGACACTTGTTTGGGCTTTAGGAATATGCTGAGTGTACCCTTTACTTCGTCTCCTGTTACCAGCCTAGCTTGTATTTCTTTAGTTTCCTTTCCTTCTGCTGTTATTAAGGCCCCCAAATACACAAACTGTTGAACTTCTTATACTTCCACTACTCTTCCTGCCACTTTTGTTCCTACTGCCACTGTTATATTTTCCTTGCGTTTCATTATCATATACTTGATTTTGATTTCATTAATTCTCAGTCCTACTTCTCTTGCTGTCTTCTCCAAACTTTTTACCAACCTCTCCAATTCATTTCTATTCCTTGCCAGCAATGTAACAGCGTCTGCGTAGGTCAGGCAATAGTGACTCTTGATCGTCAGTGTTCCCATTCTGTCTATGCCGCGTTTCCTTTTATTATATCTTCCAAAGCGATGTTAAAAAACGTAGTTGAAAGTGAATCACCCTGCCTTAAACCTCTGTTTACTGAAAATTCCGATAACAGAATTGCGCTTATTCTCACTGAACTAGCTGCATTTGTTGTCATCATTTCCGTTAGTTTTGTAGACTTATCTGGTATTTTCAGTTCCCTCATGATATTGTAATGTAGTCATGTTCCATGCTAAAATACATCGCACGTGGCGAGGTCATTTGAACTATGATACTCTGCAGTTAGCCTCAGGGCAACGCTTGTAGATACTTATGTACTAAAATAGAATCCAGCATGGAATGTGTCGCCACGTGCGAAGGTCACGCTGTAGATAAGAAACCCACACTTAAAATAATAAAAAGTTGACTAAACGCAAATAACGTAGGATAGGGGGCTGACTTTAGGGTATATATACAACAGTTTGAATATAACTCGGTCAAGACTTAGACGAGTACTGGACGTCGTCTAGGCAGCCAACCCCAAAGGTAAAATCAGCGTTGAACCATGTAAATACACAAAACACGAGCAAGCAGTCAAAACCGACAAGTTATTGCTGCTCCAAGGCATGAACGAGGAAGTCGTTTAACCCTACCACCACCACCAGAACTCGGTATGGTCAGTGCAAACGTCAAACAGCCATGTCATTGAAGTCAGGTACCATCCTTCATATTTAGTGTCACCTACGATTTGTATGTAAGAATATGTTTTCTGTATTTAATTTAATGTAATTCAGAATTGCTAATAGTTTGGATTTAACCCTTGGTTTTATTTATTAACTTTAACGTTTATAACTTGTCTTTAAAATTGTCTAAGTGTTTACTTGTAACTTTAACTTTAAACAATACTTGTGAAACTTAATTCAACGTTTGGACAATATATGTTATGTTAGTTGAACTTAACTTTTAACATAAAACCCCTCGCAAAGCAAAGCAAACCCCACGTGACGTAGCTGGTTAAATAGTTCTGTCTAAATTTAATTAATTTATTTTTATTAACTTCTAACAATATTGGACAAAACTCACTATGTTACAATATCATACGGCCGTTCCCTCTTTATCGCAGCATATGCTTGTCTAAAATCTATGAAACACATGTCAATTTTCTGCGCACCGTAAGTGCTCTATATTTATTTGGGTTTACACTTTCGGTTTCTCTTTGATACCCTCCAATATCATTTTCAGCATACTGCTGCAATTTATCTCTGATGCAAGTTTCCAGCGTTTTATAAGAGGTATGCAACAGAATAATGCCTCTGTAATTTCTGCACTCAGTTAAATCTCCCTTTTTATGTAGAGGTATAATAATTCCTTTCTCTCAGGCTTGCGGCGTCTTTTCTTCTTGCCATGCGCACTGAATTAGCTGTGTCACCATGTTGGTCAATCCTTTCCCTCCATATTTCAATAACTACGCATTTATTCTGTTTTCACCTAAAACATTCTTAATCTCGTCCTTAGTGGGTATCTCAACAGCTGTTCTATTCAATTCTATTCCTTCGTCTACCCTACCCTCATTTCCGTTTTCTTCCTTATCTAGTGCTCCCTGAAAATATTCCTTCCGTCTATCAATTTTCCTATCATCCCCTATCAATTTACTCTCCTTATTTTTGCAGAATAGGAGATGGTCTTTGTAGTTCTCCACGTGCACTTTTTATCCCTCGATAGAAATAATATATTTCCTTTCCTTCCTCCCGTAACTCTGCTTCTTTGTAATCTCTTTTAGCTTTACGAAAACCCCTATGTGTTGTTTTTTTTTGCACTTGGTACTTTGATTCGTCTTCTTTTCAGCCTGTCTGTAGCACTCTCTCCCTTACTTTTTGCTTTCTTTGTAATTCCACTAAACCAACTGTTTCTTCTCTTTGTATTTTTCTTTTCTAAGGTGGCGTCTTTTGACTTCATCATTATTTCCTCGATATGTCTCCAAACTTTCTCCTCTGCTCCTTGTTGCGCTCTTCTTTTAGTTTTCGCTGGTATTCCATCCTCTTTTCTGGTTTTTGTAGATCCACTACGTTCCACATCTTTCCCTCTTTTCTTTTTATATTCTACCTTTTTTACTTCTATATTAATTGATATTAGGGCTAGATAATGGTCTGACCCCATTTCTACTCCTTTGTAACTCCTCATATCCTTAATATACTTCGCAAAGCGACTCTGTGCCAGTATATGATCAATCTGATTCATTTATGGCACAACCCAAGTTCTCTGATGAATCTGCTTTTGTTTAAAATAAGTGCTCATAATTTTCATGTCTTTTTCTGCAGCAAACCCTATTAGTTTTTGCAGAACTTTAATTATTGAAAATATACTCGTACTTCACAGGTTTTTGCATTTTGATTATTTAAAATAAATTAATAAATCGTCCGCCCACTCTAATTTCCGATTTTCAACTCTTGGCATCCCAAAATTTGCTATAAAGATTCAACATAAATAAAAACAAATCATACAAATCTAAAAATAAAACAAAATCTGTTGATAATACATATAACGTTGGCAGTATTCAAATTTCCAATTAAGTTCTTACAAATAGTCCCTTGGAATTTTACGTTTCATAAAAGCAATCTAATAATAAAGTTGGTGTTATAAAATTGTCATCTTCAGTGAGAAGCTATGAATTTATAGCTTTAACATATTATAATTAATTGACAGATTTTTTAATTTTGCACCTTTATGCACTTTGAATTTAACTTCTTTAAATTCCAGCACGGTGTCCTTTTCCAAGAGTTAATAATGAGAATTACAGCACGCCCGTCAAGAACTTAATTAAATTAAATTTAACGTAGGATCGCCGGTTGTGAAGTTTGTGAGTTATTTGACGTGAGAAATCTCGTGTTATGCAAACGTGAAATCATGAAATTTATAAAATAAAACTTGAGTGTGTCTTATTACTTATTATTCACATACATTTATTTAATGCAAGCAATTTGCTTCCGTATACGTTTGAAATGCACGTTGTTATAAAGTTACATTTCCAAGATTGTAATCGGGATTGCAGTAAATTTGAATTCTAATTTTAATTGCTGATTCGCGTTAAACGATTCTGGGATGGCATGGTCTCGGTTTTCAATCTGCACTAGCATAGTTGAAGCAGTTTAACTGAATTTAAATCAATTGAATAATATTTCATGAATATGCACCTTGAGGTGCTGTTTGTTTATAAGTTGTTGGCTTGCGTTAAACATATACGCATATTCTAATTTTGTAACTTTAAATACATGTCAAGAACATAATTAGTTAGCGCTAAAGTTTTGAAGTAAAACCCTTGTGTGACGTCAAACTCAAATGCTTTTTGTCGCTAGTACTAATTCTCTTACTAAAATAAAATTTTGGAATTTTTATTTCAATTTTATGAATTTAAATTACTGTTAATGAAATTTTATATAGCAATAGGGCACTTTCCACCGCATCGAGACGACAAACACTGGAGTTTTTAGTAGAATTGAGATTATTGGATCACAATCAAATTAAAACGACAAAAGAAACAGTACTTATTGCTCCAAGAAAATTTCTAACAAAAGGGAATGTTTTCTTCCTTTCATTCTTCTTAGCCATTTCTCTTATTATTATTTTTCTTTGTTTATCCTGTTTCTTCTTGCTCTTCTGCTGCTTTTGCTCCTTCTTCTTGTTTTTTTGTTTCTTCTTTTAATTTTTCTCGACTCCTTCTTCTAGTGTCTTGTTTGACGAAGATTAGCGATTATCACTAACTACATCATTGTTAACTTTGGAAATAGTGCTCTGAGTAGACTCACCTTGCTTTGACCATTAACAACCTATGATTTTGGGACCTGAGATCTAAACTTCGTTTAGCTTCTATTTTTCTTTACATTACCGGATATAACAAATGACAATTTAGAGATTTCCACAACATGGTGAAAACGTATAGTGTACATTTTTGATTATACAGGGTGTACATAGCTTCAGTACGTGTACCTGGCCTCTTTTGAAATCGAAAACTTCCAATAAACATATGGCCTAAAATTAATCCCTACAAAGTTATTGGCACTTTTTCATTCAAAAAATAACACTAAAGATTCAAAACTTTATTGGTAAAGGACACAATTAACGGTTCACAAAATAAAATGCTAGAGTTATGTGGCAGTTTCTATCTCAAGTTTTCAAATGACCTCCTCGATTAGCTATGCACATTCGTGCCCTTTGTGAAATCATGGTAACAGACCTCATAATAGAGTCGGGATCGTTTTTGATGATATTGGAAGCATCAATTATTCGATCCAGCAACTCATCTCTAGTGTTTGACTTTACCGCATACACCAAGGACTTCATATGGCCTCAGAGATAGTAATCTAGCGGCGTTAGATCCGGTGACCTGGGTGGCCAAATAACGGGATTAATTTTAGGCCATATGTTTATTGGAAGTTTTCGACTTAAAAAGATGCCAGGAACACGTACTGAAGCTATGTACATCCAATTTCGGGACACGCTGTATAAAAAAATTTAGTTTTTGTCCAGATTTTCCTACATTTATGATTTTGTAATTCTTTCAGTTCAAAATATCCTCCGAATCTTATTATGTACGTACATCTCGAAAACTAACAACTTGTTGCTCAGTTTCTTTGTGAGCGTTCAACTTTTGGGTCTCTATAAAAGTTTAATAAAATTATAACAGTTTGGGATCGAACCTTAGGTTGTAACATTAAAACTTTTCTCAGCATTTGTCTTATTTTAATGAACGTACATCGCTGGACATTTTTATTCAAACTGTAAAGCACTGCCACTAAAATTTGGCACTACGTTCAAACAAAATCAAACAGCTTATGATCATTTTTTTTATGTTATTTATACTTACAATCTGCTCTGTTGAGCAATAAGTAAATTTGGTAATTACAAAATGACGTACTATCACGTGCAAAAGTAATGACACGCCTAAGATTTGTTATTGTATGATCAACAGCCTTGCAGCAGTCGATCAGTAACTTTTTTATTCTAACTTGTTAATCCTACCTACAAGGTCTTATAGTTATGCCCAAGTTACTCATCGACTGCTGCAAGGCTGTTTATCATACAATAACAAATCATATGCGTGTCATTACTTTTGGACGTGATAGTACATGTTGGAGACCTTCACAGTGGGAGTTTCTTTTAAAAGTTACTTATTAGATGCAATAAAGATGCAGAGAACATTAAGCATATAGATTATTATCAAATGAATTTGGAAAACTTATAAATGTCTGCTTTCGGTAGTTCGGAGTTGTTTGTATTCATAATTCTTGAAAATGATCTTTAGGGTTAAAGTAACCAAAATGGCTTTGAAAGCATTCGAATTTAGAAATCAGCTATTTAAGTTTTATGCAGATAATATTAATAGCAGGAACTTTTATAGAAGCAAAAGTGCCCCCAAACAAAAACAAACTTTTATGTAACATTCTCCGACGTTTTGAGAATAAAATTACTGCAAAATGAAAAGGTAGTTCTGGGAGACAAGCTATGAAAGTACTTTGAATAAATAATCCAATATTATCTATTCGCATGGCGGCCAAATGCTTCGGTATACATAAAACATTGCATCAGAAGACATCCGAAGTGTGCCCTTCTTTACAGAAAATTTTCTAGCCATGTGTGTGTTGGATGATGAATCCTATATCGTGTTGAGTAATTCGAAAACTTCTGGTAATAATGAATATTATTCAAGTGACGAACAATAAAAAAGTCCGAAAGAAAGCAAAATTTGAAGCAAAAGTATTGGTTTGGATTGCCAACCCAAAAAAAAAAAAAAATAGTACAGTAATTCGCAAATCAGGCTTTGTCATCAATGCCCAGACGTACCAACAAGAATGTGTTCAGCTGAATTAATTCCTTTCTTACGGAAGTACCATGTCCATGATAACTATGTTTTTTGGCCGGACTTCACTACCTCAAATTATAGAGCTTATTCCCTTCTGGCTGGCAAAAGAACGGTCAGACAAGGTGGTCACTTTTGCTGGTAACTCCGCCCTTGAAAAATAGTATGCCACTGTACTTCTGTACAAGGTGGTCCAAATTGGACACTTTTGATAGGAAACACCAATTTCTAGAGGAGATAGAAAAAAACTAACCTACATGTTACGAGCTCGATTTTTGTGAGAAAGTGAATGCCGAAAACCGCACATCGATATCTTGAACTGTTTAGAAGATATAGGGTGGTTTTCAATTTTGTGCATTTTTGACCCACCCCCGTAACTTATTTATTTATGAATATTTTTTGTTTCTGTAAAAACATTCTTAAGGCACTTTTTTTAAAGGAATCCAATGGTGTCCCAAGTTTTTTTGTAAAAAGAATGGTTTTGAAGACATGACATAAACTTGTATTTTTTCTTATGGACTACCCTATATATTTTTGCATATTCTTTTTCTAAATATATAAAATACTTGCTACTTTGCTTTTTAAACATGTATTTTATAACAGCTGTAAGTTTATTTCGTTTTATTGTTCAACATGGCACTCCAGATTAACAAAATTCATCTATAGTATTTTAGAAACAGCAATAAGAAAAAATACAAGTTTATGTCATAGCTTCAAAACCATTCTTTTTACAAAAAAACTTGGGACACCATTGGATTCCTTTAAAAAAAGTGCCTTAAGAATGTTTTTACAGAAACAAAAAATATTCATAAATAAATAAGTTACGGGAGTGGGTCAATAATGCACAAAATTGAAAAACACCCTATATCTTCTAAACAGTTCAAGATACCGATGTGCGGTTTTCGGCATTCACTTTCTCACAAAAATCGAGCTCGTAACATGTAGGTTAGTTTTTTTCTATCTCCTTTAGAAATTGGTGTTTCCTATCAAAAGTGTCCAATTTGGACCACCTTGTACAACGTGCTTTTAAGCGGATTATCGTCTTCTCTCAATAGTTAAGACAGCCCACTTTAGCATAGTGCGCATCTAAGCCTTTCGCCAGCCAGAACGGAATAAGCTCTACAAGGAATGCCATTGATTATTCATCTATTCAACTCATATGTCATCTGTCAAAAATCGACCAATCAAAATGCAAGATTTGACGTTTTTGAGGCAAACAAAACGAATTGTATCGACAATTTCCACTAGAAAAAATTGTCGATAAAATTTCACTAGTGTTACGAAGCGACAATTTTTTGGAAACAGTTTATTTCTAGTTATATCCCACAGAGAACAATTTTCATGTAAACAAACTTGAATGTTGACTAATTTATGAAAAATGATTCGATGGAAGTGATTTTTTTTTTCGTTGAATAGTCCCTCAAATACCATTCGGGGCCAAAGAATTGTAGATTATTTTTGCTGTAAAATCACTCATGTTCCTTGTGATTGCGAATACCACTCGTGCTGCGCACTAGTGGTATTCGTATTCAATTCTTTGGCCACTCGTGGTATTGTAAGTGAATATTTGGGTGTTGAAAACAGTACTTTCGTAGAAAAAGAAAATCATCCTGGTACCCTTCCTGAACAAAACCAGTTGAGGACTTTTGGGCGCTTTTCAAAAAAAGGATATCTGTTAAAAGATGAAAAGCCAAACGTACGGATCAATAATATGAAGCAAGTATTGCCTCACATAGTTTAGCCATGACGTACAGTGCCTACAAACGAGCACCACACACCGAATTGAAACGTTTGTTGCCATGGAGTTATCGAGCCTAAATAATTATTTGTTCCAATTGTTTAGATATTAATAGCTTTGTTAGCAATTTTTAGTTCTGTAAAAATCAATTGAGTGCCAATTTCTAGTGGACATACCTTAATCGCCCTCCTTATCGTATATCGTCGTTAAACCAACAGCATAACCTTTCTAAAGTTTTGGTTGTCTATATCGATTCTACTTGTGTCGCGGTCATGACTCACTTAGCTCAGTGTGTATCTGACCACTGAGGCTGGCCCGGGTTCGATTCCCAGGGCCATACATGCACCGAAAACACCTGAGCTCTTCCCTCGGAAGGCAATGGCAAACCACCGAGGTATCTCTGCCGCCTAAGTCTTCTCTGAAGTCAAAGTTCACGCACTTCCGTGGTTGGGAGCCCACGTAAAGCTGTAGGTCGCATATGTCTGTAGGCTACTTGACATGCACACCACAGACATATGGAGAGAATACCGTCCTGTAAAGGGCACACCACTTCGATGAGAAGAAGGATATCTATTCTCAAATTATCGAGGAGTTGTTCTTCAGAAATTATCTTATACTTGATAGACTGATTGATTTAGTATAAGCAGAGGTTGAGTTCGGATATGGTTCCAGTATATCTGTTTCTATCAAAGTACTTAGTTCTGTATCGTCAACGAGTTGCGGTTTCGCGTTCTTATTCGTCTTTTTTCCATTGCCGTGTTTGCGTGTATGTATTACATATAGATATTTTGTATTCTTCTTACTTAGTGACCTTTCAACAGTATTTCCCTTGGTGATCTTTCCAATGTCCTCTTCGGTCATCTTTCGTTGTTCATACGTTTTAGATATCCAGATCACCTTAATGTTCTATTATCTAGAGATATGGTGACTAACCATGTTATTCGCATTCTTTCCCATGTAATTTCATTGCGTGTTCTGTCCTATTGCGTTGGTTCCTGAGAAAGTCGGGTTTTAACTTAATTTTATTTCTTATTCATATGCTGTCAAGACCCATGTTTCTGTACCATAATTAAGAATAATTATCTTCTCTACTATGCTGTGGAAAGGACTATTCTTTGCTTCTTGAATTATATTTTGATTCGGTATTATTCCGTGTATCAGAGATAAAATACAATATTTCCTTAAACCTCTTCTGAACAGAAGAAAGTTAAATAAGAACCCGAAATTTATAGAAATACGTCCATTAAGGATTTTAGCGATGATTTTTTAAAAATAATAATACAATGCGTAAGCTGGATAGTTGCTCTAATTTTATTAAATTTAGGCAAATATGGAATTTTGCAAAATTGGATGTTACAAAATTATTATTTTCTAATCTTGTTGTAAATATTGTTAGTTATATTTTTCCTTATAAAATAAAAACAATTGAATATATGAATACTTCCAGAAAATATAATATATTTATCAAAAATACATGTACAACTAATCATTCTAAATCAACGTCATTTCTCGTAGCCTTGATGCGCTTTCCCCCAATTCATTCATCAACTGCATTAACCACCAAATCTATTGAAAAATGGGCTACTGCAGCAATAAAGGTTTTCTGTAGGTATTCGATATTTGAATGTTTATTGGCATTGTTTTCTAAAATTAACCACAATTTAATTCAAAAGATTCAGATCACGGTTGTTAGAGTAAATTCAATCTTCTACTCATATGAAAGCATGAATCTTTCTCTCATGTTAAAATTATGTCGTTTTTGCTTCATACCCAGGCGTCAAGTTTTTTTGGAATTCCCATGGCTTGAAGAGAGCGTCGCCTTTAGAAGCTACCACAACATTGCCACAGCTGGATGTTTACTTTTTGACCAGTTTCCTAAGAACTATGAAAATAGATTTATTATTTTATTTGTTTAATCCTTCTTCGTGTTTTTCGTCCGTAGACAAGATTCTATCAAGGTACCAAGATAGTAACATCTGCCAAGAAGTGTCCTATTGAGCTTAGATACGCTACCAGTTTCAGATACTCCTTTATAGTACGTGACATGAGATCTACATCCCACGAGACACTATATTTCACTTGCTCATAGAATATCTACAGATTCTTTGACGATCATCTACTCTTCAGATACTGTATCGATGAATTGGATAAAAAAACTTCGGGTGATTTTAAAACATTTAAACGTCTTGAACATATCACTAGGTTGTTTATAGCTATTAAGACAACGAGTGTTTTATAGAAGGTTTAAAAATCAAGGTCGTAGTTCAAATCCGAGCGAACGAAGTGAGCCTAGGATTTGATAGACCGAGATTTTTAAACTATAAAACACGAGTTATCTTCAAGATTTTTTCTAACACTAATATCAGACATTTTCTTTCACTAATATATTATTAGAAATTTTAATAAATTATTATTTGAGACGTGTCATAATACACAAAATGCGAAGATTGCTAGGCAACGACGTATTTAAAGGCCTATAAAATACGTTGTCATTGACGGCGTATTTTATAGAGAAAGCGTATTTTAAAGGAAACATAACAAGTGAGTTCTTATGCACCATAGAAACAGTATAAGATATTAGTGTTAGAAAAAGTATTTTTTCTACTCCTACTATTGAAAGTTGATCTTTCCACATGATTTTTAATGCTGAAAGCAATTGTTTGTCGAAACTGTGCGACAAAATCCAAAAGTGTGTTGCAAAGTACTTTGCAACACACTTTCAAAATGGTGCCGGTTAACTGTATGGTTTGTTTATATTTGTGATATGTTTATTTTCATAGCAACGGACTTATTTCCATAGTGACCATAGTTTCCATGAGCATACTTAATATTCCACAAAAAATTATAAAATTTGCTTTAAAATATTAAATAGTGAATTAAATGTCTTTCTTCTGTAGGAGTAGAAAAAATAGTGTGTAATAACACTTGTTGAAAGTGTTTTGCAAAACTCAAATGAATGCAGCCTTCGACTTCGTCTCAGGCTGCAACCTTCATTTTCGTTCTGCAAAACTGTACTTTCAACACTTGTTATACAAATTACTATTTTCTACTCCCACCATGGAAAGTGGGATTTTCAGACTTCGTCTCCATAGATACGAGTATTGAAAATGAGTGTTTGCCGAACAAGTGAAATTAGCGTGCGGAAAATTTACTTTCCGCACGCACATGCATGATTTTCGGTGCGGCAAAGTATAATTTTGCCGCATCGAAATCAAAATGTCATAAATGACATTTGATGAATGTCAGATTTGATTTTGCAGAAATATTTAAATTTTTTTTATGGAAATGTGGTTGTAGAAAAAATAGTGTGTAATACATGTGTTAAAAGCTTGTATTTGCCACTCTCATGTGACTGCAGCACTCACTATCGTTCGTGCTGCAAACTTCACATTCGTGTGGCAAACGCAAGCTTTCAACACTTGTATTACAAATTACTATTATTATGCAGTTTTCATTTGCAAGTTTTCGATTCAATGATTTTATGTTTCGTAAAGGGTTTTATAAAGAATGCAAACCGTTGAATTTTCATACCTAAGCATAATAAAATCAATTGAAGAATTTGCGTTTTCTTTTTTGTTTAATTATCGCTCTTTATTTCCTAAGCTGCAGCAGATTCTTCTATAAAATCCTTATACACCATACATAATTGGGCCATTCGCTAAACTCAAAACTCTCTGAATGTGGTTTGAGGTGTAATACTCATATATAACTAAAAATGTAAATTTAATCTAAATTTAAAATAATTTTTCCCAATTTGTTTTTAATAATAATTACCTACGTTTGCTCGATATTTTTATTATTACCCAGTAAGTAAATGCTTTAAATATAAATATATAAATACTATATTCTTTTCCTGCTCAAAGCTCAAAATATTTTCTCGTATTTTATTTATAGCAGTTAACATTTGTTTCAAAGTTTTCCAATAGATTTTTTTCTAAAGGTGATTTTAAACGGTTTTTCTTCCAAAACTTTACTGGTAATAAAATATTATTTTATGAACTTAGTTTTGAATCGCCGTTCAGTTTGGAAACTGATTAAAGCTATTCAGTTTTTTGAAAGTTGCTTTTCTGAAAGTTTTACTCTTGTTACCAAGCCTGTTTTGGGGTTCCTTATAACAATCTCTCTAACACAAACTGATATTTATATTAATATTTAAACACTTATTTTATTAGTTTTGTTTTTACTGCAGAAGAATAGAAAAATTTAATCTAATAACTGTTTTAATATTCTAATATTTATTATTTAAATTCCTTATGATAAGCTTAAACTGTAGAAATTTGTCATTGTTAATCCCTTATTACTCAGACATTTCCATAGTTTATAATTCAGAATTAGAATTTTAAAATCCAATTTTAAAGTGTGTATATAGAGCCAACTGAAATGCAAATCACCATAAAAGGGACTTGAATACGTTTTTGCCATTTGAAAATGATAAATAATAACAAAAGCAAAATTAAATCCTTTTTGTTTCCTTCAAGTAAATATCTGGCTTTAATTCTCTTTCTGCTTTTATTTAGCCAGCACATTCAGTTTCTCTTTTCATGCAAAAGTTGCGAGAATAGTAAGTTAAAAATCATAAAATAATCATGTATTGGATTAAAAGCTCTGCATTTGAATACCCTGAACAGATAAACGTAATGGTATTATCTTATGTGTTACATAAAGTAATTGATTTTAATATGTTAACTCAGTAACAACATTATTTTCCTTACTGATGACATTGGTATTTTCTATATTCAGTATAGAGTTTTTATGAAGTCGCCGAAACAACTCACGTAAAAGAAATAAATAATAAACGGCGATAGAATACATGATAGTGTCAGAAAACGGGGAAATTACCCAGAATTTGTTTTTCACACGCTGAGTACAAGCCATCCAACACCTTCTATTTTACAATATGGATGAGTTCCGATGAAAGAAACCGTCAGCATGAAATCGTTTCCATTTAACTTAATGGTTTGTGTAAACCAAAGTCTGAGCCTATAATTCCACGCCGAAAATAGACACGAGGAATAAAAATATCGGATTTTATAAAATATGTATTCGCTATCTAAGCTTGTTCAAATAGAGTTTTATTGAAAATTTTGGTATAAAGCTTGCTTGTGTAAATGCAAAATAATGTTAGTTGTCGGGGTGATAATAAGCTTAAACAAACGACGCTCTCTTTAATCTGGATTTACATTAGTTTAACTGGTTGAATATCCGAACACAAAGCACATAATATAGTCGTTAAAAATAAAGTTGTTTTTCCAATACTCGTGGTGATTTTATTTGCGCAGCACGTGGCATAATGAAAAATAACCACATGTTTTACTTTGGTTATTTGCTACGTGATACTGTGAAGATTTATTGCTAGGTTCGGCTCTGCTTTCCACGGAAAAACAACTGTGAAAAATGAGAGATTTTTACATCTTATATGGTGCAAATAGCTGTTTAAAATATGATCTGCGATTCTTGTAAATATTTAGTAGCATAGAAACATACTTTAATGGGAGTTACATATTTTTCAATTTTTCAAAAAGACACAATCGGAAAAGTTTTGGACCAATTCATTTTCGAAACTGTAATGACTATGATTTAACAAATAGATTAATTACGAAGTTTTTAATTTCAAATATTCCAGAATTATCTAGAAAACATGAAAACTCTTTTTAAACTATTGAGCAATATACTTTTAGAAAATTTAAATTAACATCAGTGAAAGGCAAATTATAATCTGAAAACTTTCTAAGCAGCTTATCTATTAAATATGTTGAAATACTTGTTTTTTTTGCCATTTTATTTGCTTCATGTATAAACCACATAAACCAAAAATATCTCAATTAAAGAACTTCCGTGAGGAACATCGAATTGTCTAAAACGAAGCTAACTGTAATTACGTCATAGAGAAAAGTTTTCAATTTATAAATAGTCAGACATGCCGCACTTTACCAAATACCTGTACAACGTGCTGCTTGAACATGTTTCTTTTTCTCCACACTATTAACAAGTTAGTTATAAACCTGTGCGCTTGGGGAATGCTCTTTTGGCAGTATTGTCTGCATAAAAAATAATTTTAGCCCAGACAGAAATACTATGTTCTATGTTAAGGTGGTTTCCCTGTTCTTAGTATCATAATTATCTGAGCAACATGCAATGCTGTAGAGATTTGGAGTAGGAGTAAATGTAAATACCTATTTGTTCGAGCTTACTCACCATTTGCTTTTGTAATAAGTGATACAGCAGGTAGCAAGTTGTAGTCTTTTAAACTCTTGGATTTCTCGCCATAAGAGCCCTGTTCTTTTTCTTGATTACACAGCCAACATACTTAAAACCAAAATAGCAAATACTTTGCTCATGGTATGCTATCCGCACCAAAACCCAGATATTTTCAATGTACACCTTCAATAACTCAACATATTATAGCGTGTACGAAGTAACAAAATCATATCGGTTCAAGTCATACTTACCTTCAAACTAAAATAAGCCCACCGCACACAAGTTGAAGTGAAAATGTGTGCAAAACAGTTAGGGTTACAACCCAGTCATTCTTATACAGGTTGTAACACGACTTATCCGAAAAATTTTAATCATACATGCACCTCTAAATAAGAAGTCGATTTGTGAAAAATTTTTTAATAAAAGTCCAACACAAAACGAGATTTGAACTATAATTTCTGAACACAAAAGTCTTTACTCAAAGTACAAGTTACAAACAAAACACAAAGACAAATACAAAAGGCGGTACTTATTAAATTTCAAAACAACTACATCACAAAGGCCTGCCGGCAAGCGGCAATCGCAGAAATCAAAACTGATGACGTTAAAAACATAAACGGCAAAACAGGAGCAGCATAAAGGAGATTACCTGGCAAGATGTCGGTACTTAAACGATAAGCCAGGGAGTGACGTGACGGACGTAAGACTGGAAGAGCTGTGATATTTTTTCCTCCAAGACGGGTGCAAGATGACGAAGAATAATCCAATAGCTATGGGTTTTCTGAATCCCTCAACGAGGAAATTGTGTGGAGGGGTACTCGACAACTATCACTAAACTTCTCACACAAACCTATATCTCTCCGGAGTATATGGCACTCTTTTTAAGAATCCGACCAAGTCGCTAATTGTAATCCTCCCAGAGGATTACCGGTATAGAGACCTTCCGGTTTATTTAAGGACCCAAGCTGCTAACTCGCACGTCGCACCACGTCTTAAAAGACGTCCGATATGGTTGACTAACTGGCACGCACTGCGGAAGGGGACTATAGAAAAATCGAAGGAATGCTGAAACAATCAGCTGACGCGGCCTAACGTACAGGGGATTCCCCCGCACCGTATCACGAGAAATTGCAATACTTGAAACAAGATGACATCATGCCTTGACAAAATACGCGTGAATTTAGGTCATCTTGGGATTTTTAACAAAGGGAACTTTTACAAAGACGAAACATATTGAATTCGTAGAACTGCAAGGGAAGAACGTGCCGATTTAGGCTTAACCTTTCGTGTCCTCCAGACTAAACGAATTTAACTGTAGCAGAAATAAAATAATTGACACGGAATCAAACTTAAAGGACAGGACCGTACTGAAGAATCAATAATTCAAAATCCCAAAATAACACGGAATTGCAAAATCACGTGACAAAAAACACCAAATAAAGAATAGCAAAAAACTTATACAAGAAACCATGAACACAAAAGGTTTATGTAGGAGCCCTGCCCCATAACTTGTTTTTTTGTAAGACATGGACATCGAAAATGATCATTAGAAACCAGATATTACTGCATAAGATAATTCTAAAACGTATTTGCGCTTAATAGTAAGTTATTAAACAGAAAGTAAGAGCAATGGCTTCTAAAATGATTTAACACATCACGTGGGAAATTCGGCACTGGGTGATGAACGTTCCTCCTTCTTCAATATCATTTTACATACAAATTAGCACTTTTATTTAATAGAAGAGGAGATTGTAAAATTGAAAATTAGTGTAAAAAAACTAAATTTCCACAATTCCTTCATTAAAACTTTTGCAACAAACCAAAAAATAGTGAACATAATGCACTCAAATTAAATTTGAAAAGAAAGTCAGACTGTAAAACAATGGGACAGCTTTCTAAAGTACGTATGTAATTCAATTTGAATTTAAAATTTTTGCTAAAAACCTAAAACCATTTTTATACAGGCCTAAAATAACAAAGAAATAACCACGGCGGTCTCTAGTTCCAGGCGAGAATCTAGCCCCGACTCCAGCGTCGGACCGGTGACGTCAGGAGGCCTATACCGGGTGTAGATATGCAGATTCCTGCTCTCCGTTTGAGTTGATAGGATTGATAGTGGTATCAATCGAAAGACAAAAAGAATGTGCTTAATTTGATACTACCTTACTTGAATTTGTTGCTTGTTTAAGAAAGAAATAGCATAAAAACTGCAATAAATAATTTTCATTTTATTCACAAAAAACAGACCAGCCATAATCAAATTTGATTCGGAACTGGAAGAAAAATATCTTAAGAAACTTTGAAAATATACTTTTTTACTTCATTTTAAGATCTTATATTTTTAATAGCTGACAAATCAAAGATCTAAAAGTTCTTTTTGAAGCTCCGCTTTTTTATTGGAACTCAAAATTGTTGGGATTTTGAATAAAACTATTTTGTGATTCAACGAGAAAAGTACGGACGAAAATAATTCATAACAAATTTGTTTCTGTAATAAATACGTGTTTTTCTAATATTTTTCCAAAAAGAACAAACCTGATCTTATAACGGACAAGAAATTAGAAATTTTATTTGGAACTTTAGGGCCCAACAGCTGTTCCTAATCCGCAATTGTTAAAAAAAGATCTCTGAAACAATTCTGCAGAGAAAATTATAAATTCCGGTTTTCCTTGAACCAAAAAATTTGTTTCAAAATTTTCTTTAAATTTCAACATTAACATATTTTCTAAAAAAATTGTTCGTGAAACCTTTAAAAATTATGGAAAACTTAGATTCAAATTGATTCAAGCTTTCCTAAAATAATCGCATAATAGCCTGCTGGAAAAGTAAGAAGAAAAATCTTTTCGTTAGTTATACTTTACAATACATTTAGCCTCAAATCATTGTATTTGTTTAAATAAAAGCGTTGAAATAAATAGTATCTATCTTATAAAATCAAATTCCAAAAATGGTTAAACTGTAAACTTTTTCTTATAGACACAACACTACTCAACCGTACAAACCCCAGTACAGAATTAGAACTAAATACGCATTTCACGAAGTTCCCTTAATAACGATTTTCAGATTTTCTTTGTAGTACCTTTAGTAAAACAAGAATAACTAGTAATACTTCTAATAGAAAATAGTCGTTGGTGCACCAAGGCCCTTGTAAGGCAGAACAATATCTCCTTGCAGTAGTTATACTACTATTCTGACAGAGTTTGCAAATCTAATTTTTTTCTAACACAATTTTTATTGAACATTGTAGAAACTCTTCTTTCAGTTCTATAAAAACTTCTACATAAATAAAGTTATAACATGAAAGCTATTTCTTAACAATATCAGCCACCTTCATGAAGTTTGCTAGAAAAGAAACTAAGTTTTCAGTTTTAGTCACCGAAATACTCCCTAAATCGAATATTCTAGGTAGAGATTACGTTTCATCCTTAAGTATTAAACTTTCTTTTTTTTGTTTTACTATCATAAAACAAATCTAAGACAGTTAAAGGAAACTTTAAGACCAAAGCCATTAAATTCTAACGTAAACTGCAGCCTTCTAATTTCTGATTAGTTAACTGCTACTTCCTTGTAGAACTAGCGTAGGAGTTCAGACTAATAAATTTTACTGCATTATAGTAACAGGCTATTATTTTCCAAAGAAAATTACAGCATAGCTCAACAGGGTCAATGAACAATTTAAGTGGCGTTACTGTGCGTATATTAAAAATTACAGGAAGCTAATTTTGATTTTTATAATATTCTTATTAAACCAACATCTCAATTTATTTAATCTAAAATATGGTAAAGTGAAGGGGATTTTCACATTGAAGCTTTTTACTAATTTACCACATCGATTGCTGAGGTCATTAATCATCTGGGATGATTTATTAATTTGTAACCTGAATTTTAAAAAACACAACTCACAACTGAATTCGAACCTTTGTTCTCTTGGCTACAAACTAAATCCCTAATCCACTAAATTTAAAAACATTTTATTAAGCCTAAAATTGCATAATTTCCCATGAATATAAAGCCAAACTACGCAAGGTAACAGCTTGTAATATGGAATTGGCGAAGCTTTATCTCAAAAGCAGTTTATACCGCAATTAAAATCCACCTTTGGTTTTATACCAAACACCTTGTGCTACTATAAAATAGTTTAGGGTCAATTAGTTGGTGGTGAACATTCTACCTCACAATCGTGTAAATTAATGCCTAGCAACTTGATGACGTCAAATACTTCAGGCCTGAAACAAAGCTTTAAGCCAATCTGGCCTGAATATCTAAACATTTGTTTGTACGGATTTACTCCTACATACAAGGCAGTCATTTGAAGAATTATTTTCAAAGTTCAACAAGTTTAAGTACTCTAGCCTAGCTTGATAAATTCTTTGTTATCTTGAAACGTTTACTTTACATATAATGTTGAAGTTGAGCTTTCAGAATACAAATAATGGGCTTTCTAGCTTTTGTAAACTTTAAGGACGATGACGTTCATGTCTATTTTCATCTAAGATTTGCTATTCCTACGCCCTTTTTAGATGTTTTGAAAGAAGTTCTGATACTAGCAAAGCAATTATTTCGATTGAAAAAAGCTTACTTTTGAGAATTAATAAATATTTTTTATTTTTAAGGGCTACCTTGCCAATTTTTCTCTTAATTACGATAACTTAATACTAATTTAATTGTGGCTTAATGAATTATGCTTAAGGGTTGCTTAGTAATATGACTTTAAAGAACGAAGGAGACTTCCTGTAAATGTTTTAGAAAAATATTATTTCCTCTAAAAGTTCAAATTTAAAAGGAGGGAGATTTTCTTGAGGTAAAATATTATCATACTTAGGTCAACGTACGAAAAATTTATAATCCAAGCATTTTAAAACTTTTTGTATTTGAAGAGTCATTTACTTCATTTAAATTTCCATAAGTCGATGAGAAACCACGAACGACGAAGTTCCTGTTAAATACATAAAGCCTAAAAGGGCACTTTGCATTATGTTTAGAGAGTTTAATAGTGTTACGGTTCGTGATGGTTTTCATAAAGTATAATTTTAAAGGTGCGACATCTTTTTACATAGTACTTAGTGATGTCGTCAAGTTAACTTTATTTCAAAAACATGGACCCGATTTTAAAGGATCGTTGATTCGCAAAGGTCAGCGGAACTTAAAGACACTAAAGGGAACAGTAAAACCGATAAAGACTGCTTCTAATAAGAGGTCCAGTACGCTTTGGGACCGACGTTGGTAATTATGGAGTACATTAGAGTACATTTATCATTTTTATTGCTATTATATCATCGATAAATATCATATCTCGAGTCTTAACGACTTCAAGTAAAAAAAATAACATTTAAAGTAGATCATAACGAGTTCGATGAAGTTCTTGTTATCCTAAACTTAATCACATGATTTTTTTTCTTTCCTTGGATTATATTATTTAAAGGGAAACCCAAACAATCCCTCAAAATACCTCAAAAATTAGCGACAATCAGAATTTGTAAAATATATTTGGCAGTGATTTCTCAAAGTCCAAAAATACAAATAACAGGCATTTTTCAGTTTGTTATTAAGCCACTTAAATGGTTTAAATATAAATATCAGTAACTAAATTGAATTATTAAGGCAGTTGAATGAATTTTGAAAAATCCATCGAACTAATACTAAAGAATAATGCATACCCTTCACAAGTTTGTTTTTTGGGGATTAAAAAATCATCTTAAAAAATATGAAAAATGAATTCCTTCCATCTTAAAACAATGATATAAGCAGGATCAATGAAATTTGTCCGAAGATTGTCTTCAATATGCCGTGCTAATTTGCAGCTTAATCACTGAGAGTAATTGCTAGATTTCTCATCTGCAAAACAGTATGTCATTACAGCTACGTCTGATACAAATTCAGTTCGTCAGAACTATGCATAAGCTATTCAGCTACAAAGGCAATTTATTGAGTTATATAATAGATTTCTAATAGCAGAAGTAATTACTACGTCTTTGATGTTTATAATACGTTGATTGATACTTTAGTAAAATACAAAATCGAATAAAAATATACATTAAAACAGTAGTTTTTAGTTTAGTGGATGTGTAGGTTCATTCCAAATCTTTTTTAGGGTATTTATTTACAGTACTTATAGATTTTGGATACTTCGTATGGATGAGTTTCAGTTGAGGGCAATACTAAATTAGATATGTATTTACTTTGTCTGAAGGATCGTACATATGATTATCCAAACTGCCACGTTTAATAAGTAAATTTGTTATCTTATAAACGATAGGAAGGGAAATCTCTGTAAACGCAAATATTCCTCACATAAATTTGTTTCAGATATTTGTTTATGCCTTCCGTTCTTTGTAAAATAGAAAAAATGTATTTCAATACCAAATATTACACAGGAGGATTGTATTTTAGGATAAAAATGCTTTAGGGCGGAGTAGTTTATGGGAATATCAGTCACAGAAGGCCCATATTATGAAATTACAAAGCATTTTAGACTGAAATTTGCAGCTATAAAACTGTTTAATTGATGGAAGATTTACAAAATAATGATAGGTGTCAATAAAACCTGAGGTATCCCTGTATTCTTAAAGGCATTGTCAACTTATGCAACATATTTAGTAAATATCAAAATACGTTAGTTAAAATACTCGTAAAACTACCCGCAGTGGTAGAATTTCAATATCTTTGATAATAACCACAATAAACGGGTAGAGAGAATTCATTTCCGGATACGTGACGTCACGAGTCTCGTCCTCCTGAGGCTCCTAAACAAACACAACACCCGCGTTGCTGGGTTACTAGTATTATTAGTCGACTCGGCATTTCGCAAGCGACACTCTTGACGTCATATCTTAAACTTTTAGCTCCCATAACACGGTAACGAATTAAAATTCGGCCGTAAAATTTTGCACAGGTGCAATACTCACTTTACTCAATCAAATTATAAAATTAAAAAAAAACGACTTTTCATAAGTTGACAATGCCTTTAATTAAATTTTAAGATATCGAAATGAAATTTGAAATATGTAACATTAAAAATGATTGATCTCAAGATAGAAGTATAATAAATTAGAGTTGAACAAAGAAACTACAAGGAGGAAATGAAGAAAATCAGATTAGGAAATGTGAACTTAAGTAAAGAAAACAAAATCATCAAAAAATAAAATAAAGAAATAAGAAAAGAGTTAATGCAAATTAGATATAGTATAGACAAAGAAAAGAGAAAAAATAATGTTGTAATGAATGATCTCAAGATAGACACAGGTGACTCAGGAATATCAAAAGTAGCAATACAAAAATTTGTCAAAAAAAAACTTGCTGCAGTTAAAGGAGCATATAAAATTCGTAAAAAAAATTTAATAAAACTGGAAAATGTAGCTGACAAAACGAAAATCATGGAAAACAAATCAAAGATTAAAAAATCTCAACGAAAAAAATATTCATAAACAACTACTTGACATAGGAAGAAGGAGAAAGCAAATATGAAAGTTAGCAACAGAAGAAATAAATAACGGCAAACAGGTAAAAATACAACAATATCGCAATAGATGGAATAGGATGGAAATGGGATAACAGCCCAAACAAATTAGTGAGAATTAATTTTTAAAAATAATTGAAAATTTTAAGGACGAACACGTGGTAATATAAAGACAAAGACTTAAGGACTAAGAAACAAGAAATTGCTTGCTCTAAAACAATATTTCATAATAATAAAGCTAATAAAACACGAAAGGGGATTGAACAGTGGAACGTAAGAACCCTTTATCAGGAAGGGAAACTTAAACATTTCTGTAAAGAAATGAAAGGTTATAAAATTGATTTGTTGGGAGTCACTGAAGCGAGATGGGCAGGATGTGGAGAAATTAGCATAGCAGAAGGACACTACTTTTTGAACTCAGGCTTAGAGGTTGGTGATATAGATCAATATGGTGTAGGAATTTTACTGAGTAGCGAAAGGGCAATTACAGTTAGGTTAGGCTTAACACGAATGGAAGCAAAACAACCATAATACGATGCTATGCACCAACAAACGTACCAGAAGAGATAGAAAAAGATTTACTAAACAGGATTGCAAAGGAGGTAAATATAAAAGACGTTCTTATCTGGAGATTTAAATGCAAAAGTGGGAAAACTGACCAAAGAGTTTGACAGAATAATGGGAAAATACGTTCTTGGACCGCGTAATGAAAATGGGGAATCGTTGAGTTCTGTGGAAACCATGAATTGGTGGTTGGTGCTACAATTTTCGATCACAAGTATTGTCACAAAATAACTTGGGTGCCGCCAAATAAAAAAAAAAACACTGATCAAAGAGATAATGTTTGTATAACTTAAAAATGGCAGCATGATTTACCAGATGCCCGCAACAGGCGAGGAGCTGATATCAACTCCGACCATCACCTATTATTAGCGAAGGTTAGGTTCCAATTTGAAAAATGTAAAAATAAAATTATATCTACAAGGCTAAGTAAATGTGTGGGCATGAATAAAATAAATGACTAAATTAAGGAAAGATTTATTAATACACTGCAACAATCAGCGAAGGAAATCAACTACAGCGCATCTAAAACTAGAAGACGTATGGTAGGACTGCAAAAGGAACCTCTCATGCAGCTGCAATGAAATACTCATTAATATAAAAAGAGGAACCCGTGAATGGATTAGTGAAGAATCGTGGAACAAAGTAGAAAACACAAGGAACACGGACTGAGGGCAAGAACTGAGGAGGAAAAAATAAAAACACAGAGTAATTATATAAAGTGCAGTAAAGAACGAGAAGAGTATAAAGAGAAACAAAGAAAGATGCACATAAAACATAGCAGAACAAGCTCAAATAGCTGAAGACAAGAAAGATAATAAAGATCTCCCGGAAAATACTGGCCAGGAGGGACAAGGGGAAATAGAGAGGACATGCCTGTAAAAGATAAATATTTTTTTGTAATTCGGTTTATTAGCAATCAGAATAATAACAATAATTCTATGAGCTAATTTTATATACTTATAATTAGTTAAACTCATGAGGGGAAGACACCCTCTGGTGCCGCCCCTAATTTAGGCTGTTAAATCTTCAGCTAGTAGGTCAACTGTTGCATTCGGATGATTTTCTAAAGTGTATACTGTTTTTGTTTTTATAAAATCTGCCACAAATTGAATGTTGAAATCGTTGTGGAGGGTTAGGTTTGACACAAACCATGGGGTGTTGACTAACATTCTAAGAGTTCTGGACTGAAAACGTTGGATTATATGCTAGCGCATTCCCATAGTTCGCAGCCGTAGGTCCAAATGGGACGGATTATGCTTTTGTATATGAATAATTTGTTATCTAATGTAAGTGCTGAGTTCTTTTCCAATGAGCCAATACAATGTTTTGAGTCTCAGGTCCATTTCTTTGGGTTTTTGTTTACACGAGTCTTCCACGTCAGTCGTCTATATAGATGTAGGCCCAGATATCTGACTTCATCCGCTTGAGGAATCCGTATGTTAAAGATTAATATGAAGTAAATTTATGTGTGGTTGAGCAACATCTTCAGCTACGAAGAGTATATTTCGAAGAGACTACGAATGTTAGAGGAGACGACATTCAAATACTCCCGAATATGAAGGTCCTGAACTGCTACTACAGCAAATGAAAAATGGAAAAGCAGCTGGCAATGACATGTTAAAGATCCATGCCGAAACCAGAGCAGACATATTATATCCCTTGATTGACAAAATTTAGCTAGAAGAGACCTTTCCGTCCGATTGATAAGAAGGCATTACTGTTAAAATACCAAGAGTTGTTGTTGAGCATGTGAGGGATCATGAATAAATAATCAAACAAGAGAAACTACATTACTTACCTCCCATGATATGTATAATGTTTTCCCACTGCTCCCAAAGTAGCCAGAGAAAATATTTAGTAAATAGTTTATTAGAAGATTTATTTGGAGATAGAAAACCAACCCCAAAGTTAATCTGTCAAAAATAAGATAGTAAAACCTATGCTTGAAGTTCAAAATAGTGGTTGCGTTCCTAGGGTGGTAAGTCCCTACTTACTTCCATACACTCATGATAACAATCAACCTCCTCCTTCAAACATGACGAAACTTAACTCTTCATTTCTGGAAAACAGTTTAAAGGATATCTGAAAAACTCAATAATAAGCAAATAAAATTCGATGGTAGAACCCATTTTCACATAATTCAATTCGAGGCGAAGTGTACCTATAACAATCATTTCAGATTTCAACAGAGACATCAAGCAATTGTAATTTCACAATTTTCTTATTAAGTAATAAACGTAAACGTCGTTAAATCTTGCAAAAACAAATGTGGAGAATAATATTGTTGACAGAGTTAGTGCCAGTAATTGTCCTTCATTTTATGCTTTCAGTTGCAATCGAATAAATCTCTTTGAAGTGGTAAAAGCCATGCTGCGTATTACAATTTGAATGGGTTGGGAATATTGAGAATTAACTTGCTTTGGTTGTCATTCACTTTACCCCTGTAGTAGTAAAACGTCAACTACGTCGTTTCGTATTGTATAATTTTAGTGCCAATAACGTAGATGACTTTCATTATTGAATAATGTACTCGTAAATATTTCAGGGTGCGTGCTAAAATTGAAACTTTGGACTTATATTGAAAAATATTTTGTGTAAAAAATTAATAGTTTTTGCAAGTTTGATTCTATAAGTTTACAAATAACACAGTTTGTAATAAAAGAGATTTACGAGTGCCTATCTTTCTGTTGAACCTGTTTTGTTTTTTTGTTTGTTTTAAACATAAACATGAACATAAACACTATAAACAGGCCAAGCATTACGTTTAATACTTTTATGAAACCACATAAAAAATATGCCAACATAAACTGGAGATGAGAAGTGCTTAAAATATCTATAAACATCATAAATATTAAAATAAATCAATGAACTTTCGTATGTTGGTTCATAAATTCAAGATATCAAAAAATCCAATCTGTATTTAACTAAAGTTAATCTGAAATCTACTTTTGGCTATTTCAAATTAAAAGTAAGCATAGCTAAAATCAACGTTATATTATTTTCGCATCTAAGCTAATTTTATTTGATTTGAGAATTGATATTCGGAATTTGAAGTTTTAAAATTTAAACGTGATATTCAACATTAAATTTATAATCAATAATTTTTAAATTTCAACCTTAGTTACTATATACTTAATTAGAGCTTTAAAATCAAAAACTTCAAAAAAGAAACCAAATTGTGGCTTGAAAACTTTTTAAACAAAAGCTTTAAGCAACGAATTATCAATTAAGCTTTGGAATTAAAATTTTCGGACAATTTTGAAGAAGTTATATTTATGTTTGTCAGCTGACTTTTGATTTAAAACTTTCAAGATTTAAAATGTTTTTGAAAATCGTAATTAAGCTTGCAACAAAGAGTACTATCCATAAACAGAGGCGGAACTAACTAACATTTCTAAACGTGCTTTTGACTGTTATAAACTTGTATCGAAGAAGTTTTAAATTCGCGCCTGGATTGCGGATTTGAATTTGAGCTTGAAAATTATTTAATCAACCTATAATATTTAATAGGTATTTGATGAGCAAAGTATTTTTACATTCTTGAGTCTTTTTATAACATTATCCCACGAAAGATTAAAATAAATGCACCTAATTAAGTTTAAAACTGGTCATATCGAAACAATATTTAAAAAGAATTTATTTAGAATCAATTAGAAGGGTCAAGGAATTTTGAAAAAAGAAGCTCAATTTTCGGATTGTCATTTGAAATGCCAATTCTGACTCGAAACGTTAATAAACAATCACATTTTTGGAAACCATAATTATTTTAAAAGAAACCTATAATTTTTGGATTACTTAATATTATTTATAATCCAAATTTACGTTTGAAACACTGAATATTTAAACCTGCTTTTGAAAACCATATTAAACTTCCAAAGATGATGCAATTTCGAGCTTTATTAGTTGATTTGAACTTCAGTTTTTTAAGAAATTGTTAAAAATGCAATTTAGTTTTTGAATTAATATTTCGAATCCGGATTTTGGTCTGAAAGTAAAATTTGTAAGGAGAAATCAAATCGATTTTTGAATATGGATTGGAAAGCAAAATTAAAAAGTTAAAGCCATTTATTTTAAACAAGTTAATTTTTGACTTAATATCTAAATCTGTTATTTGATCTAAAACTTTTTGAAACTTTCAATATTTGAAAATCATACTTCAGCTTGCATCAAAGATTCAATTTGGAACTTAATTTGTGAATTTAAATACAAAATCTTGTGAATAAGTCAAAATTTCATATTTGAATTGATATTTATCCAAATTTTGATCTAAACATGGAGAGAAGACCGCAACGCCCTATAAAGGGCAAGCCAACAAAGAAGATGAAATTTTAATCTTAAAATTAATTTTGGTTCAATTGTTTGATTTAAAACTATGTTTATGCAAAATGCAATTGAACGTGCATTAAATAAATGTCACATTCAGGATTTGAGTTTCAGAATTAGAAATTAAGACCATTTCAAAGAGAAAACTTATGCTTTGGGTTGACACTAGAATACAAATTTTGGATATAGGTACATATATCTATATAGGTATATTTGAAAATCATAAACATACATCGAAAACTCGAACTTTTCAAGGAAAAAGGTAATATTTGTCTAACTCTTTGATAAGAAGCTTTAATATTGACTAATTTCAAAGTTTATCGCCAATTATGGATGTAATCTTTAAACTGGAAATTTAAGGCCATTTTATAGCTATTAAGACAACAAGTGTTTTATAGACGGTTTAAAAATCAAGAGATTTTTAAACTATAAAACATGAGTTGTCTTCAAGATTTTTTCTAACACTAATATCTTATCAGAAATTTTCTTTCACTAACATATTAGCAGAAATTTTAATAAATTGTTATGTGAGACGCGTCACAATACTCAAAATGCGAAGATTGCTAGGCAACGACGTATTTTATAGAGAAAAGCGTATTTTATAGAGAAAAATGGTATTTTAAAGGAAACATAACAAGTGAGCTCTTAAGCACCATAGAAAGAGTATAAGATATTAGTGTTAGAAAAAGGACTTCACTTAATTTTTACATTAATTCTAGAATACAGTGTTTGAATTAAAAACATATTTTTAGAAATTTTGAACGTGCACGGAGCAAGTTTTCAATAATTGGTCTTTAGATTACACATTTAAATTTAAAAATTATACATTTAGGACCAGTTCATAGACGAAACGTCAATTTGGATTAATATTGCCCAACGTGTTAATCTGAAATTCTAGCATATAAATGTGGTTCTAAAAACTAATTAATTTTGCTTTAAATAAGTTCAAAATTTGGGCCTCGCTTGTTAGTTTGAATTTCCACATGATAATATTTATATGTATGTAATATGGGCAATTTCAAAGAACAAATTTCGTATTTAAATTGATAACTGGTATCAGAGTTCACTTAATCTGAAACATGTTTTTGAAAGCCGTATTTAAATTTGTGTCAAATTTAAGCTTATTAAGAGCTTTAATTTTACAGAATTTGAAATTCAGGTTAATTCAATTAGAAAATTAAATTTTTTTATTGATGTTCAAGGTTTTAAAAACGCTATTTAAATTGTTTATGATATCATAGTCAAACCTTAGTTTAAAAAATGAAATTTCTGACACTGGAAACTGTTTCAAAGAATTTTTCGATTTTGGATTGACATTACAGTCCAACTTTAAATATAAAATTGTAATGTATTGTAGATTAATATTTAGAATCCAAATTCTGATTTGAATTATAGAATTGAATTTCTAAATTTTAAATTCATGTCAAAATTGAGAAAAACTAGTGCTACAAATTAATCCAAAAATTCAGTTGCAATACTAAACATGATCAGTTTTCGTTTCAGCAATTACACATTCTAAATCACGAATTTGAAGTAGAATTTTTAAGGTTTCTTTTTCAAAAACCAGGATTTCCATCCTCTTAAATCATAAATTGGTAATTTAACTTGTAATTCAAATTATAACTTTAGATTAAAACTCAAATTTGATTTACTTGGATCGAAATTCCAAGTAAATATTTAAGTTTTGGGCAAGGAATATGAAAGAGTTGGTTAGGTTTATACATACATATTATTATAATGCCTAACGTTTTATGCATCAATCAATTGTTGTGGATTTATTATAAATAAAGAATCCCTATCTTCTCTAACTTAAAAATTAAACCTATTTTCATTCACTGTTTTTATTAATGCTTCTTTGTTATGGTTCACCCTTCTTACAATTTACTCTTCACTAAATATTTCATCCAATTACCATTTTTAATTCAAATTCAAACTGTTCCAAATCCTAAATATTCTTGCATCTAGTTTATATGATAAACCAAATGTTAAATTTAATTTAATAGATTCCTATTTTCTATTTTGTTCCATCTCAAAAATGACTGCATCTTTCGTTGCACAATTAATTATTTTGTAATATTTTTATTTTACAAAATTTTAAGAATGTTCTTTTAATTCGCTGTATGTTTGTATTCCAGATAATTACCGATTTCAATTGATATGAACAATCAGTTCTACACGTTTTTATTCGATCTGGAAGATTGAATACTTCCAAAAATATCGAAATCCTTTTTACCACTTATTTATTATTTTTTTAAATTGTTTTTCGTTGTCCTGGTTTTCTCAAAATTCTCACCCAATTAAATTATTATTTCATATTCCTAACAACCTTATTTATAACACCCTTATCTTAGTAATCTAGCTAATGATATTTTTTTACAATAAATATAATATTTATATTTTAATTAACCATCTAATCTACCTACCTTATTGATTTTATATTACACATTTCTTTAAATAGCTAAATCCACATTATCAAATAAATTAAATTTATCTCATTAATAATGATATTAACACCCACTTAATAACATGTTAATACATAGGAACTTTAAAAGATATTTAAAACGAAAGTTTAATTTTTGAATTAATATCAAAACATCCGAATTTTGCTGTGAAATTTTAGAATTTAAAATAAAACAAGTGTAAAATTTAAAACTCGCATTTCATTCAATTACTAAATAAACAACACATTTATGGATTTGAATTCAAAAATTCCACAATTTCATGTTAAAATCCAGACATGGAGTGTTAAAGCAGAAGCCATAAACTTAAATTTCGAATTCTCAGGTGAATACTTTGAGTGAAAGTGAAATATCCTGCAAATCAAATTTGGAGAGATTTAGATATACACATATTATATAAATTGGAAATCCCTGGGTCTGAATAAATTAAATTTTTGTTATGAAAATACTGAAAGTCTAAACTGAACGCAAACTAGGAAAGATTTTTAAATTTTTATTAATATTTTGAAAATCTCTTTATGAAGAATACGTAACAAACTAAATAAATAAATTAATTAATTAATAAAATAAGCGAGCATCTATATTTTATAAATTATTAAAAATTAGTAGATTATTCTACAAGTAAAGAAAAGTGGCAGTTTTCTAGCGAGTGGAAAATGTTTGATTCACGAGCGTTTGCGAGTGAATTACAATTTCACGAGCTAGAAAACCACTTTTCTTACGCGTTGAATACGCTATTTTTTTGTGGAAGTACTAAAAGTTCGAATTTTCTAGACAAATTTGTTAAATTTATCAAGGTTATGTTTGTACATAAACATAGCAATTACAACACGTACAGTTGTGGACAGAAAAAATAGGACAGTGTTTTTTTTCTAGTTTAAAATGGCCCCTGTGTTGTAATTTGATTGCAAGTCAATGTGACAAATATCATAATTATAAAGCCAAAATCAAGTAACTAAATTTTATAGAATAAAGTTTACTTGATTTTTCGAGTTGTCCTATTTTTTTCAGTCCACAACTGTACATAGTAACAAGTAAACAAACAGACTGTGTTGCTAGGAATAAAGTGTTGGTTGCTAATGACTCAAGCGTTGTAATGAGGAAAAGGTTGCTAACGAGAAAAATGCCACTTTTCTTTACTATTTTCTACATAGTAAAATGGCCGTTTACCATTGAGTATACAAAAAAAGATTTTTTTTAATTCAATCAACAAGCAATTTTTGAATTGCTTTCAACAGTTACCTGACCTTTACTATAACGTTTTGTCTTTCTTGCTGTTAATTCGGGACGTTTTATCTAATTTTTATTTTACTTATGAGACAAGATTGAGATTTTGTGTATCTATTTTCTTAAAGTATGCTCAATATACACAGATGTATTTTAATCTTTAATTTCTATTTAGCAACAGAGCATTCCAATCTATATATTTACAGATTTGAGTTAGCTATCTTTCTATTAACGATCTCCTTTGTAAAATGGTAATTTTCTAGAACTAATTAGTTTTAAACTTTAAACATAACTTCTCAGTATTTTCTTAAATTACGTACGCTAACGCACCAGCCTCAACACCGAAAGGTATAAGAGGTTAACGATTACATACATACATACCTTTGTTTTCGAGAACTGGGACTATGTGAAGTACGATGTCGTATAGAGAAAGCAAGAACAGCCTTTATAAATATGAAAAAATTATTTCAATTCAAATAACTAAGCCTAACTCTTAAAATAAGAATGTTGAATATTATGAATTCCCCGCCATCCTTTGTTGTACGGAAACTTGAACGATAATAATAAAGAAATAACCGACAGAGTGAACTCCTTGGATGTACAGACGGATACTTAGGATTGCGTACGCAGAACACATAACGAATGAGGAAGTGCTGAGACGATTACACAAACAAAAAGAAATGTTTATAATTAAAACACACAAGCTTCAGTACCTTGGACACGTCATGAGAAACAGCAAATACCGCCTGTTGCAGCAAATCCTGTAGGGAGGCCCAGGAAGAAGACCTCATTCCTGGCTAAACAATCTCAGATATTGATTCTGGTCAACATCAACAGAACTGTTTCATCTGGGTGCAAATAAAGTGATTAAGCTGAAAAGGAATTCGTTTTTTATGAAAGAGGATTATCTGTATCAGATGTGTAAGAGTAAATGTTAGCCACTTGGGAAGAAAGCACACCTAATTATCTTTACCTACTAAAACTGAACTGAAACAGCACGAATGATTCCATGAGCCGAAATTGCACGTAACCTAATAACTCTTGATATTTAAATAAAAGACTAACTTAATTATACAAATTCATACTTTCTTTAATTCTGATTTACATAGTTTATTTAGTTAACAGTAGTTGTTATTTTTCTATACCTAACAGTTAGTTCAAACGGCACGTGTGTGATACACAAAAGGACGTTTGAAATTCACCACACGGCACATAAAAGTTAACAAGCGTTCCATAATAGTGCAGGGATTAACCGGCTAAATCCTTAATATGGTTAGGCGTTAAGTGGTTCCGAAACAAGTATTATTAGGAAAGTTTTTAACTTTTACTCGGCCGAGGAAAATTCCGAATTAGATAGAGTTAGAAATAACACAGGCCTTACGGAAGGTTGGAAGGAAAATTCAACTAAATTGAAATTCATCCAAATTACCCCCAGAAAACAGGTATAGTGATACACCTTCGTTTTTTCGTCACGCTATCTTTCACATCAAAAAACATGCAAACAACCGTTGGGTCACATTTTTTATTTTGAGTTAACAATGGTGTTTGTTTTGAGGAATTGGAAAAGGTTACATTTTTCATGCTTCAAGTTTTATTTTAAAAATAAAAATAATTTGCAGGCGTAGGAATGTAGCAAAGGGGGAAATTCAGTTAAATCCTTTACGAAAGAGCAATTAAATGAAAGGTTTTTGTTTTAACAAATACGTTTAATTGGTACTAAATGCAAACGTGAGCATCTTGTTATCGCTTGAATTTATCCAGTTAGCCCCAAACGCATTATTACATGGAAAACTTCCGTGATTTTAATTAAATCTATTGGATTGCGGAACCGTTACTGCACGAAGTTTAGTTTGTTTTATTGTAATCCCAATTATTTTTCCCTGTTGACGTAGAAAATAACAAAGGCTCACATTTCACTAACGTATGTATAGAATAATTCAGTTACAGCGCAATTTTAAAGAAGTTTTTTCGTTCTTATTATTAAATCGTAAACAAAATTTAAACGAATATGTTTGGTTTGAAAATAGGTTTGCCTTTATTATGAAAAATGAGAAAATGTCAACAACCATTTCCTACGTTGTTAGATTTTTTCTCATTTGTTAAACAGTTAGAAAAACCTTTGACAAATGGCCTTAAAAATAAACATGAAGAGGACTCTTTGGTAAAGTGCACACGTGTTTCGTTCTATTACTGACATTTTGGCATTTTATATACGAATAGAAGTCTTTATTTTCTTTTTACATGCGCAAAATAATAGTGAAGGTTATTCTGGAACTTTTGATCTCAAAGTTTAATGCACAAAGTGGAAATTTACATTTCAGAAGAATTTGTAATCAACATTGTTTATCATAAAGAACCAAGTTTAAAATTCATGCATTTTCTCCTTTCCTTTTTCTCCACGTTTTGCGCTTGAAGTAATTTTAACAGGAACTGAAGAAACTATAAATAAGTAGAAAATAAAACTGTGTAAGTATACACTGTTCAAGCCTAATTTTGGTAATAGTTAACCATTATTTCATATTCTTACTTGTCTACTTGTAGGTTATAGGTTTAACGATCTGTTACTAAATGTTTCTTAGCTTTCATTAAGTATTCTGATAAAAGGTTTTATAGCATTAAGTAGTAGATTATGCAATGAGCACTAATGATAGCTATTAAGGCACGAGCCGTAGGCGAGTGTCGTAATGAATACGAGTGTCTTAATAGCCATTAAATGCGAGTTGCATGTACTATTTTTTCTGCGACCAATTATAATAATGAAAAATTAGGCACCTTCTGAGAAGCTGCTAACCTTATTTCTGACAACAAAATAATTTGCTGCTATTGGTTATAAACTTGTATCTTAATGAAAAATCTGTATTTTAATGAATCTCATTAAAGTACAGGGAGTAAATGTTTAATAAATAAATTGAAGTATGGGAGTAGAAAAAAGTAATAAAATCACAAGGTTGTTCCCAAACTAAAAAAATAAAATTAAGCGACTAGCAGATCGAAGAGTTGCTTACAATCAGCTAGGTATATTGATTTTGTTTTGAGTCCATCGTTGCCAATATGTTGCAACTTGCAACAGAAAAAGAATTTGTTCATACAAAGAATTTTTAACCATTAAACCGCAAGTAACGTAGGTATTATATTACCTACGTTTTATTTTTATATTATGTTTTGGGGTAGAAATCTGTAACATAAGGGGGTTAATCAGTACGCGATTGTAGGTTTGTGTGACATTACTAAACAAAGGTTATCGATATTTGGTATTCATGTTAGCACAACCAACTGTGTATTGTGTAACCAATACCTCCGCTGCCTCGCTGTGTGGGTAGCCGCAAACATAGGAAAGCGGAAGTCAAAATTTATATTTTCTTTATTACTACTTTTACTAAATCCGTGAGATTTAAGATTAACAACTATCCTATCGTGTTTTTGCAAAATGTAAGAACTATATTCACAAGCACTGGATAAAGACGAAGTAGTAAAATTTGCGGGAACCGCAAATTCCGCCTGTTAGCTCATCTGGTCTGTTATTTTTTATTTCCATAAATGACAATGAAACTTATTGACAAGACATTAAGAGGAAATTGTTCGCAGCGAGAATCTTTCTTCCCAACTGGACCTCCTGATTTATGGACTGAGGATCCTCAACAATAAGGGATTTCCCCCCGAAAGCTACATAAATGTCTTGTAAATCCTAATAACTAGAAACGTAACACGGGAGAACATGGTCAGCAGGTATTTGCAGTAGCCTCTGAATGCTGTAGTTAGGTGGACCAAAAGAAAAAATGTGACGGGTAGTCCCCAAAAGACGCACTGTGGTGTATCTCTGCATTTACTTTCTCTTAATACCACAAAAAATAATGTTCGCGAAATATTTATAACAAAAGAATACTTTATTCAAAACAAAGTTAAGTAAAAACAACCACGTGTAAATCACAATGATCAAAAGTACAGGCTTATTTTAACCAGGGAGTTCAGGAACCAACTGAGCATATTCATTATTTGCGCACTTGGTAATGGTTGAAGGTAGTGCACCATATAAAGCGTAACCACCCACCATTCTACCACTTACGGCAATGAAAAACATAATGCATTTGGCACATCTTTCTCTCAGCGGAAAAGAAATTAAACTGTGGGTAGATATAAGATATTTTCAAGCCTATTTGGAACAAACATGTGTAAACAATTATAAGAAAATAGGAAATTATTCCGGCGCAGTTAGATTACTCATGGTAAATAAAAGGGTTAATCATGGCATACTCGGTGTAAAGCCAAATTCAGATAGTTTGTCACCTTCGTTTTTCGATTAACCAACAAATCCACACCAAATACGATCAAAAATAATTTGTTCTTCGTTCTCTTATCGCTGAAGCCTAGGCCATTGGCCTGTTATTATCTCATATTATGAGTTCTGTGGGCCTTCTTTGCCCTATACAGGACGAAGCTAACCTTGCTCATTGAAAGAGGCGAAGAAGATTGTGGGTTAACGATTATCAAAGGATTAGAATGGACCCCCGGCTTAATCCGAGATTTCTACGTGAGAGAGTGAGCGCTTTTACATGTGACTATCCGCTCCCATAAAAATAATTTACTTTCAAAAAAGGCTTAGATTTTGATTAATTTAACGAAAGAACTTCCTCGTAAAAGCAGTTCTGAAAGTGGGCTTCTCCAGTGCAATGGCATGTGGCCCAAGGGGTTATAATATAAAAGCCTACTAAACCACTCAATAAAGCAACCTTGTATAAATCAATTCTTTTTTTACCCATATTTTGCGAACTTTTAGAAAAGCTTGCTTCCCAAGAGGCTCATACAAATCATTGAACACATGAATCTTATTCCGGCTCATCAATTTGGCTTTAGAAACGAGCGTTCAACTATTCAGTAGGTTCATTGTGTACTCGATTATGTCTATCAATGTTTCGAGGAAAAGCCCTACTACACGACAGCCTTCGTTAAGAACAGTCAGGAGTACCTCAAAGCAAAAACTTTTCACGAGTGATTTACCCACCAACGAATAATCACTCACAACCACCTTCGCTAATTGCAAAACCATCATGGTAAAACATGAAGATCCTATAACTGCTGCTGTGGGCGATAAAAAGAAACAAAACGAAATATTTGGACCTGACTGCACGTTAGAGTGGTTCCTCACCAGTCAACCTTTACGGCTTTGATTTGGTAGCCCAAAGTAAAGCACAGGAACTCACTAAACTAAAATCAATGCTATTTGACAATGCGAAAATGAAAACAACGTGCATCGTTCTGGACCTATTACATCCTCATGATGATTGTGATTATAACTAAGAAAAAGTTTCTATACAAACAAGTATAAGTATAGAGCACCAAGTAGGAGTAGTATGACTTCACAGGCTATTACAGTTACATTCTTCAAAATGATACTCCCAGGCCTCAAAGAATGAGTAGAACCTTATCAGAGCTCAGAGCTTGCCTGTCAGAAATATAATTTGGCGCCCAGGAATCTCAAAAGAGTATATGATGCAAAACCAACTCAATTCCTCTGTCAAATACGTCTCTGTATTTCAAATGGAAATATATCACACCACAGTGTACGAGTGAAAACAAAAAGCTTATTAAACTTAGCGTCTCTATATTTTATCTGATGACCAGTCGACTTTAATCATCTGCATTTAGACTGCGTAGGGAATGGTATAAAGAGCTCAACGATCTGAAAAGGCTGAACACTATAAGATTGATTTTGATTAAGAAGAAGAAATACATGAGGTTTTCTTATCGGACGACCATTAAGGAATACATCTGGAAGACCAAGGAATGCAATGACCTTAATCGCAAAGTCAAGAAACTAGAAACGGTCTTGCACATTTTATGCTGTTGTAATGGGCTAAAAAAACATTTTGGGGCAATTAAGGAGTGAACCAAAGGATTTTAATTTGCGTTAAGATCTGTGCCTTCTCACCAAGGAGATCAGAATCGCGGATTGGGCGTGATAAATTATCAGGGTAAGCACAATAAGCCCATTCCCCTGAAGGGAGAAATGATTCCAGTTGTTTAGTTTTTTCCGAAAAATTACGAATAAACTTAAAGACATTTGAAGAATTTCAAGAGTGCAGCAGCATAATTTTTACCACAGTATGACAGAAATACTACTTGGGCTATGACCTAAATACTAATTTAATGTGACTCTTATTGAAAAAACACATTTATATTAGAATATATAATGGTACATTAATTAGACAGCTGGTCGCTGCATTCTCATTTCCCAGTCTCCACGCTACACGATCGTTAGCCATATTCTCGTTCATACCTCGCTCCCTCATTCCTCGAGCGATCCTTTCGTTCCACGACCGGCGAGGGCGACCTCTTCTATTTCTTCCCTGGGGTTGCCATGAAAACACTCGCTTGGGCCACCTCGACTCTTCCATACGAAGCAAGTGGCCAAACCATATCAGACTTCTTTTCTCAATTCGGTCATTGTTTCTGTCGCAGACATTGTATTTCTTATCTCTTCATTTCGGACTCTTTTCAGTCTTGATTTTCTTGCGCTTCTTCTTAAATAGTCCATTTCGACTGCTGTTATTCGTCTTTTGTCGTCTTCCTTCATTGTATTATATTAGAAGAAACCTTAAAAGGCACAACATTACAGGAAAACGTTTCACTGCGTCGGTAAACTTACAAAAAACACAAAAAATAGATCAATTCATTAACGACTTTCTATAAATTACTGGACCCTGAACAGTATCATATCATGGACGAGTATTAGCTTCATCATCGGGTATCGTAGCTAACCGATGTTATCTAGCACAAAAGCCATAACTAAATACCATAATAAAATATATAATATTGATTTCAGGGTTCTACTGTAATAGAAGTAGTGTTCATTTTCAACACTAGTTGAGACCAGCGTTGGTTCTCATTTTCGAAATTTTATATTTGGTTTTAACATTGTACTGAACAACATCGATTAGTTGCATGATGATGGAACAAATACCCCGAAACCATGATAGTATGCTGCCAATTGACTAGAATCATTGGTTTGGCGAAACTTATTGTTGGGTTATTCTAATACTCTTAATTGTTATGTAAAAAGAAAACTTATTTGGGCCACACCAATGAAATTGTCATTGATTCAGAATTAATTTGTATACCTTTCGATCTACTTCATTACCTCCTGTAATATAAGTAGTTTAGTTTATTTTTGCTTAAATAATTTTGAATACTTTTCTAGGCTCTTTCGATTTTAACGATTTCCCCAAATATTTATTTTTGATTTAATTAGCTGTTAATTAGCTGTTAATAATAAATTTGGTTTACACAATTCTAAGCTAGCTTTACCTTCATTCATTTAGTTTTGTAAGAACAAGCTTAAATTACGAAGGAATAAAATATTTTACTTATCGTCAGGTTAGAAGTGAAGTTTTTTTATTTTTCTTTATTGCATTTTTTTAAATTAAAATTTATAATAGTTTCGTCTTGAAGGTTTTGTTAAATTTTAGGGCATATGTTTCCATTCACTGATTCCTTAAAATTAGTTAGCTCTATTAATTAAACTGAGGTTCGGTTTGGCCAAAATAAGACTTAATTAATTTACAAAGCCTTTAATTAAAACAACGGTTCGTGAGACAAATAGATGTAATTTAAAAATTAAAGGTTCAATAATATTCAATATTTTCTTTTCCGATGGCCTAACCTAACGACTAAGATGCGAGTCTGTGTCGCTATAAAACGTTTAAGCCGCCATTGAGATTAGAATTTTATTTACCTAGTTAAAATGCAAAACAAAAGATTGTGCATTAAGTTACTGAAACACCACCTCTTATAGTTAAGTGTGTAAAATGCAGAAAATACCTTTACTTCTTTACTAATTTTACTAATTGACTGACGTTATAAATTACCTCAAGCACACTGACATAGAACTAGAAATATTTTTCAATCTTCAGTCATAACTGGATAATCAAATTTCGCTCATTGAAAGTAGAAAACAAATCGGTTTCAACTAATATAATATGAAGTTATGGAGCTTTCGACCAAAATAGAACCGTGATTTTTTTATACCAGATGTGGGTGGAAAACACATCTTTTATGTGTATGATTAAGAAACAAATCCTCTTACGTACAAGCCGCGTTTAGCCGTAGAAACCACGTACTTAATGAAAAATCAAAAGACGCTTTGTCTGAAGATTACTTTGTCTGCTTGTTATTTATTTTTGGATTGCCTAAATCCACGTAAAAATATATACACGAGGACGAGATATTTTAAGAAAAAATGTTGGATATTGTGTAAGCTTTTTAAAACGTCGATTTTAGAGAGATTATTAATTTTCTCTTGTTAATTTAAAATATCACAGTTGCAAGTATGATGTTACAATAAATTAAAATTAGTTTGAACTTAATCCAAATTTATTGTCTTTATGATATATTCAAATTTACAAAGGAACTCAATTTATAATTGCTTTTATTACCAAAAACAAGAAAAACAAAGCTTTTTATACATTTTCACAGGTAATATTTAACAAGTACGCCTAAAATCTGAAATTAGCAACCATCGGTTTTTGAGTATTTAATCCAAGCATTCAAATAAGCTAAATTAAACACAAAGACCAAGCTTTCGAAGCAAAGCTTCATTAGGTAACGGTCACGTAACCACAATACTGGCACTGATTGACTGATACACGTAGCACCATCAGGAAAACCAAGGGTGACCAACTAATACAGTTCCAGTTGAAAACAGTAATTAAATTAACCCCAAATAATACGTACGAGGAAATTAACCTTAATTTTATTCAGGAAAAAAAGATTAAAAAGTGTCCAAGGACTTTACTTCTGATCAGAAAAAAGGGCTCTAATTTTGCTGTAACCTTCGAATTTTCGTGTTTGAATAAGAAAGGTATTGAAATAAATTTATTAAAAAGCCACTTTTATACTAAGGTATGCAGGTAATAAGGCCTGTCTAAGAGAAATTTGAAATAAAATTAAAAATACTGCAGATAATCAACCGTTTTTATTATTAACCAGATAACCAGTCTTAACAGTATCGTAGAAACAAACTCTAAACTTAAAATGGACTTTCTACTATAAACAAAAACAAAACTGAACATTGTTAAAAATAACGCAAATATGCCTTATTATACTTTAGCCGGGTAATAAGGCCTACGGATATAACCTCTATAAACATGAAAACCAATAACTACTGTATTTAGTGCTTGAGATCAAATGTTTAAAGTAATTTCGTACGGACAAACCGAGCCGCAGAGCGATCACCCATCGAAGTTCTGGCCAAGCAGGCTCTTGCTTAACCTTGTATATCTCAGTATTACGTGCACTCCCACCCTGCCGCATTGCTGGTTTAAAATAACGTAAAAATCAAATAATTAAAAAATCACGGCAATTTTGTCTCGGTTAACAGCCATCAGGGCACTCAAAAGCATCAAGATCATCTGCTGATAAACCAATACACTGACTCATGTCGGCTATCCTATCTCCCTCGCATCCATGACAATACGATCCCATTTTTGTCTGTGTGGTATCAGCATCCTTTTTAGTGTTAAATTTTACTCTCTTTTCTTTTTTATTATTTTTATCAAAAAAGTCTTTTGTAACTGGCGTTCCTCTATAATTAATGGATTTTTTCGAATTATCGGTGTTTTTTTCCCTCTTTTTATTGGTATTGACATAAATCCGTGGAAAGATCTTTCTTTCAGTTGGGAGAGGTGCACATTATCATTATCACATTCGGAAGAATAAACCATGGAGTAAAAGCTTCTTCCAGTACGTTGTAATGGTGTATGTTCTAGCTGTACATTTGCAGTGGAAGTTGAGGCTGACGAACTGAATACTTTTTTAACTGGTGTTCTTCTTATTATGGTGATTTGAAGTCTTCTGAAGTGACCCTGAAGTCGGCGGTTTGTGTGAGTTGGAAAGCAGCGTATTTTTGGCGGTGGTATCAGGTACCGGTAGGCTTGAAGCTTTTGTTAAGATATATGGAGCGAAAGCTGTTTCCGGGATTGCTTCAGAATTTAAATAAAACAATGTTACTGTGCGTCATACATTTGGACCAAACATTAGAAAGAATAACACAATATCTTGCCTTAGTTAGCTTCTCATCTGGATTTTCGGCCAAAAATGATAAGGTTTCAGCATCCCAGTGGTGTTCGAATGATCGGTATACTGCTTTATCAAGTGGCTGGAGTTCATGAGTATTGTTTGATGGCAAACAATACAAAGAGATTTAGATAAGCTGCTCCGTCAAAAATCAAAAGGCACTTCCCTGGACTTTTTTATTTCGCAAGTTGTTTCGGAAACTCTTTGAACAGTTCATTGTTCATGTAAAAATTGTTAATTTTTCTACTAGTGTTCCCGCTGGCAAGTTATCATACAACTCTGGCTTCAACCAAAGGTGGAAATGCAGTGCCGACTGGATTAACACATCCTACAATAGTGACACTTTCCGAATGCTCCAATGACTGCAAATGAACTCGTTTAGCTCTTTTCTGTGCCAGAACAATATATTAATGATGGATCGTTAAGCGACAACTTTTTTCATCCATATTATATATTCGCCCAGGATGAGTTTTTAAATAAAGATCATCATAGATTTCTGATTTTTGGAAAATGATCATTAAATATAAGTTTATTAAGTTTTTAAGCTATAACGGGATTCATAAATTGGGCTTTTCTTCTAGAAATTATCGAATTTCTTTTCATAAATGTTTTAGCCAGTCTTTACCAGCTAGTTTGGAATTATCATTAAAATTACGCTTAATATTATTAAGTTCGCAAAATTAGAGATTAAAATACGGAGGATTCGTGGTGTTGCATGCAGTCCAATTTCTGTAAATCTAATAATTCTTCGTACCAAATCAGCTTCTTGTTCTTCACTAAGTATGCTTTATAGGCCAAGTGATTTCTTCAAACTGCCTCTTGAGATGATTTATAAACGTTCTTCTGGGAATTTGGTACCTCTGTGCGGCCACATACGTACTTAGAGCCCCCCTTTCCGAACTGCTGCCACCAGATTTTCTTTTGACCACAATGCCCTTTTGGGAGGCATTACGATCAAAGTCGCTAAAAATATTGCAATAAAGGCGAATGTAAGAATATTAAGCGAAGTTTGAAATGCATTTAATTTATTCAATTCACTCGCACGCGTGGTTGATATGATTTACTAGAAACTCATTGTGCCTAAGTAGATAGCACATCCATTGGTGTGGTCTATTTTCTAAAGTTTTTATCAGAGAACGTTCTTCTTTTATCGTTTCATACATTTCCAGATTAATAATTCTATCAGTTCATCGTAAAAGGTGTTCAAAAATTAGTACGTTTGGAGTTGACTACGGCTTGTGAAAACAAGTAACACAGTAAGTCTTTACTTATTACTTACACATAAACAAATAAAACAGCAAAGTAAATTGAAGTTATAAACTTAAAGGTTTATTTATATTTTAAAGTTTCTACAAACTGTTGACGCACAAAACCATCATTTGGGTACTCATTACGGAATTCTTCTATGCAAGTTTCTACTGAATAAGTCCAAACTCTGTCAACTTTTGTTGCGTTGCGTTTCTATTATGAAAATTTTTTGTTCGGAAGAAAAAAACATTTTGTAATGTGCACTGGCCAAGCAGAAAGCAACAGATTTACACCTAAAAGGAATCATTTTGGTAATGAATTTTTAGCAAATAAAATAATTACTTACAAAGAAGAGAGAACGAAAACGTCAAATAAAGTAATCGAAGGTGAGCTGGTCGTGTGGCTAGCGAACCGACAAACGGTTACTGACGTTCAACCAAATCAGCGCCAACTCCAAACGTGAGAGTTTTTGAACACCCGTTATCTTTAGTACACGTCTTCAGCACCAAGTCTCAAATGCCTCTAGATTTTTCCTTCTTTTACCCCCAGTGTCCATGTTTCCGCTACATAGTAGACAGTGCTCCAAATACAGCTTTTAATAATTTTCTTTCTAATGGTAAGGCTGATATTATTTGAGCATAGTAGTGGCTTTTTTTTTGTTGTTGAATATAATGTTTGCTTCTCTTATTCTTTGTTTTACGTCTTCTGTGCTTTTCCCATCTTATGTTATTTTAATTCCTAGGTATTTGTATGAGTTCCCCTGACTGATTCTTATATTTATTTCATCGGTGATTTTGGAGTATATTACTTTTCCGTATTTTTCCTATTAATTTCCATATTATAATGATTGCTGCAAATCTGAGCATCTGTATCCGTTTTCCATTAATTTTAATTCCGGTGCATATTTTTCTGCATTCATGCATTGCTTGTTCAATATATATTATTTGTTGAATAAGGATGATGACAGGTAGCACCTCTGCCTTACGCCCTTTAGAATTTTGACTGCTCTTTCTTCTTCATTTACCTTTCTAATTGCTATATGTTTGTTATGCAGTTCTCTAATTATCCTGCGATCTCTGTAATCTAGTTTAATTGTTTTAAGAATGTTCATCATTATTTTAGTTGGTATAATCGAAAGCTTCTTTCAGGTCAACAAAAGCTAGGCGCACGTTTCTGTTTAAACTAAAATGATTATCAATTATAATTCGCAGGCTAAGTATGGCTTCTCTAGTGCCTCTACCTCTCCTAAATCCAAACTTCAGGTAAATTTGCTTCTATTTTTCTTTGTGTGCATTTACGTATTATTTTTGTCGTTCTTGATACCTGGCACAGTATACTTAGCGTCTTATATTATTCACATTCTCTTATGTTTCTGAAACTTTTCTGGTATAATTCCTGTCAAATATATATCGTTTATGAATTTAAGTATATCATGCTTAATTTCTTCGTATAATGCTTGTATCAACTCTACTGGGATTTTGTCTATTCCCTCAGCTTTGTGTGGTTTTAGTTCTTTTATACCTTCTTCGACTTACTTTCCACTCTCCATGTTATTACAGGACCTAGTTCTTCCTGTTGAAAACCTCGTCTTCCTTCTCTATTTTCTCCAAAGTTATTGGACCTTTGTATAACTCTTCGATGTACTCTTTCCATCTGTCTGCTATGTCATTATCTTCAATAAGCCTCTTCCCATCCTTGAAATTAATAGTTTCGTTACTTTTCTTGTTCTTCTTCTTCTTCTTTTTAGTAATCATCGATTTCTTCGCATATTTTGGTAATCCACTATTCCCTGGCTTCGCTTCTTTGTTAAATAGATTTCTTTGTCTTTTATGTTCGCTTTTTTTGTTGCTATTTTTGTGTTTTCTTCTTTTTTCTATCAGGGATGCCACTTTTTCCGTTATCCAATGTCTCCTAGGTTCATTGACCGTTACATCTGTCGTATCTTTTGCTGTATTTGTAATCGCTTCCTTAATTTCCTCACATTTCCTTTGTGTGTTAGCATTATTGTCATTACTATAGTTCAAATCGTCTTTCACTTTATTTTGGTATGCTGTTTTTAGTTCTGCGTTATTAAGTTGTTTATTTTCCATTTTGGTTCTCTCACGATTAATCCAATAATTTTAGGCATAAACTGCCCCAATCTTCCAAAAAAATCCAAGTGAACGTTTCAAAAATCGACATCGATATAGTGTCGGCGTTGTGATATATTCGAGGTCAAAGGTCACGAATAGCGGTTTTTCGCAAAAATCTCACTTTCTATGGCTCGGAGGCCGATGGAGGTTATTATAATAATATCTAGTTATTCTATAGAATAACGTATTACATACTTTAACTGTAACATATATATTCTTTTTTGTTTTTAAAGACAATTTATTTCCCCCATATTACAGGGTGTAGTTGTCGGATAGCTGTTGGTGTTATATTCATTCTCTTTTTTATTTCGTCTTCGCTTCCTCCTGAACTAGTAAACCTTGCACCAAGATACATATATTTTTCCACACATTTTTTAGAACATCATAAAGAAGGTGTATACAAAAATGTAGCTCACTGGGATGTTTTTAGAAGATTAAACCTAATATTACTGGATTATATGGTATCTAATGTGATTTAAATATAATTATAAGAGTATACTTTAGACATATCCTTATCTTTACTTTATTGAAGATCTTGAAAATTTCAATTTAATAATGAAGGTGTGTTGTGCACGAAAAAACAGAAATCCAAAAGAATTGTATCTTCTGAAAGTTTACTACGGAGTTATAAGTAAAACAGGTTCGATTATAAGACTGAATATTTGCCTGAAAATTATAGAAAACCGAAACGTAGTAAAACCCATATTAGTGAAAGGAATACTTTTTACTTAGTTCTACGATTTAGTTTTTTATAAATAACAAACGGGGTATTTTACAAAATTTGAAATCAAATTTGCTTTAAAAGAAGCCTTAATATATTTCAAATTCTTTTATATTGGAGCTACAGTTAATGTTTTGTATCTTTAATAAGGGTGTAGAATGAAGAGGAGTAATTTTGAAATAGAAATTAAACTTTTAGTTATGTCGGTAGAATTTAATTTATAGCCCCTCGAAATGTAAAGTTTCGTTTAAAATTTTATTAGGAGCTTTATTTCCGGAAGTTAAATAAGCATAAAAATATATTAGATTTCTAACCGCTGGAAAGTTACAATTCGCCCCCTCTCTATTTTTATGAAGGTCAAATAAAGCAATATGAAGTCAACCCCAGGCAAGAAATAAAGCGCTGAGTTGAAATAGTCCTCTCAGATATAAATCGTAATTCTTTTTGTCCATGTAGCTTAGCGGCCTTCATAAAAGCATCGGTGGACGCACTAAACTGGAAATAAATAGAACCAGAATTCGGTATAAAACTCTTTTCTTTCCTGAAGAAGCCATATACACAAATCGTCGGATCTGATATGACACCAAAAAGCAACCCTGATACCAAAACAGAGAAAATTGATTTGTTCGGCTTTAAAACGTGAGCTTTCGGATCGAGTGAATTTAAGGTATGAGACTTTTATTGAAACCGCACGCGCTTTAATTTGTTTTGTAAATGTGCGGTTTTCGCGAGATTTTTTTTGCCAGACGAGAAATTTAATTAAAACTGAACGCTTTTTTGGTATGTTCTATTTATTGGAAATAAAATTAAAATCCGAACTGAACGAAAATCCAAAAATTATAATTTCTTCTCGTTTTAAACCGTCGCGTCACCAAGTCTGAACCCCAACAGTTAACATTATTCGAATAATCTTGTCATTAAACAACCCTCGCTTTCAATGAAGGTCAAGTACATTATATACTTTATAACTCGAAAGGTTTTCAACTTTTAAAGATTAAGATTATGGCTCCCCAGCTCATTAAGTGATGCTTGTAAATTTTATATTTCCTGCTAATTTTCCTGCTATAAAATTTAATGGAATTCATTAACGTTGGGCACTAAATAAAGAAAAAATTTATGCTTCGAACTTAATTAACGGCACACAACGAAAGTCTAATGTGGTTTACATTTATTTTTGATGAACAAAAACTTCTAAAGACATAAACAAAAGCTTATCCAAGTCTTCTTCAATTTTCAAAAGACATTTTTGCTACTCAAATATTCATTCATTAATCATCCTTGCTCGTCTTCTACAGTTAAACAGCACCAAGAGCTCATTGACACTTAATAAAGCAGGCTTAAATTCCATAATATATATAATGTATTCACGGTATTTCTAGACCACAACAGGCCATGTTAGGAAGACAGTTGTAATGGTTTTAATGTTGTTTTCCCTGGATTTTTCAATAAAATCGCACTGAAGTACTCGGTTTTATATTATAAAGATTAATCGTAAATAATTGCCCGGAAGGCTCTGTTATTTGTTGCACAACATGATTCTTTTGCCCAAACTACTCTCCATAAATAAAAAAAACTGTGACCACGCCTACTTACCACGAATGGTTTTGCGTTTATTTATCAAGAAAGCAATACTCTGATAGTTAGGCTTACATCTAAGTTAGTAAAAGAGGCAAATCTAAAACTATTACTAAGCGACAGAGTCAACTATAAACTGGGTTAAATTAGCAATTCCATTTACATTTAACAAGGAAATTCCTTTATTTAACCCCAAAAAACAAAAACTTTACAATAAAATTGCTAAAGAAATTTAATACCAACACCATAAAATTAAAGCCATGGTCGAGCGTGGGCCAAAAAGTTAAAAAATGGTCTATACCTCCCCACAGTCCCCACCAAATTCAATTTAATCATGGCAGTAATTTAGATACGGTAAAACCGCATTGTAGTAAAATCAGGTAGAAATATTCAGGTAAAGGCCTTTGCCCATCTATTTTCCGAAATGATCCTAAAGCGATTTTGTTAAAGTTCCCAGATCCAATAATCTAACTGTACTAATTGCATAACATTAGATACAAGCTAGTTCAATTTAGGGTAGGTTTGTAGAATCGATTATGGTTTGGTAGCTTTAAACAAGTCTGAGATCAATCCCTTTGAACTTCCTCCAATCCTTACGGATATCCTGTAGGCGAATGAAACACGCATTTAAGGATGCTAACTAGCGCACTAAAGTACTTTTGCGTGTAAATGCAAAATTAATGAATACGACGTTATATATTATTAAGCAAAGTGTCTGGAAACTGGAAACTCTCTCACCATTTTAAAATGTCTTGGATTTCGGTACATAATTTGAAGATAGGACGAAAAATAGTATAAATGTGCTAATAAAAGAATGCGCATTTATGATGAAGTCGTATCAATTCTGTGATTACTTAAAAGTAACCAAATTTAGATAAATTCTTACAAATATTCGAAGTGGCAAATTAAATTACTCTGTCTTCATCAAACCTCTTATTAAAATAAATAAAGACGGATTAAATTAAATTAAAAAATAAGAAAATATTAAGAACAGTAAAATAAAAATGCTTTTGGAATTTACTGTTTCATTATATGTATACAATTTAACAAATAAACACACAAAAATAATGCTTTAAATGCGTTAAAGTTTAAAAGATTTTTGATGCACCTACAATCTGCGAATTTCATAAAAGTAGTGTGGATTTTATGCTGTATTGGATATATTTACGTAATACCACAACCCGACGTTAAACCATTTTATTCAAACGGTAGATGATGAATTGGGTCATATTTTTACTTATAATGGAAATTTATTCCACATCCTTTTATATGGAAGTAACTAAATAAGTGGACAATTCATTTTCGTCACATAAAAATTGAACCTTATTTATTTAATTTATTTGTTGCTGCTTGAATATTACTTATTTGTATTGCTGGCATCACATGATTTTAGACACGGGAAAGTATTACGTATTTTGTTATAAAATGGTTATTTATCCATAGAGTTAAACATGATTGATTACACACAGTATTATTTTATTGATACGAGCAGGTAATGTTAGAAGACAGTGGTGAATGGTATGCTTCGAACGTTTATGAAGCAAACAAGTTGCTATACAATTACATAATTATGTACATATACCTTTCTTGCTTCTAATAATACACGTAAGCTGTTTGTTTAGGTAGTGTTTTGTTTATCCTTGTAGAATTATCTAAATTCAATATGAATTCCGTTGAAGAACCTTTAAAAATCTCCTTTTCAAGAAGGAGTTTTGAAGAAAAAGTTGAAATAAAATCATTGGGCGGCCTACGCCTAAATTAAGCAACGCTGTTTTTCTACGTTAAAAAGATTAAAACATTCTTCAGGAACACTATGTTGCAAGAACGGTTAAATGCTTTAGCTATGTTATCAATAGAAAAGGATTTGGTTCAAAATATTAAAAACTTTAATTCTAAAGTTATGGAAAAATGTATGAGTTACAAGAACCGCCGCATGGACTTTATTTTCCGCCATTAATAAAATTAAGGCAAGATTTTCTCATTAATCTAGAGTTATTTTTTCTGCAGCCCTTACCCCTAAAAACCACGAGCCGCCACTCTTAGAAGATCATTATTTTGTTGCGGTACTTTCATGAAACGATAGAAATATTCTGTTTAGGGTTTTCTTTATATAAGTTCAAAGGTTTCCTTTTTTAAGGAAAAGTGCAAGGAACTAGAGAGTTTACTTATATACAAATAATTGTAGAATTTTCGATAGTATGGGCTTAAGTTCAATATTTCAATTTAAATCCAATATCAGCAGTATTTTCGAAATTCCTTGGTTAAATTTAAAATTTTTATTTTCAAAAGAAAAATGTCAGTTGAACCATGGAATTTAAATGCAAATAGGTTGGTATTTTCTTAATTCAGACTTAGATCCGGCAATTTCAATGCAGAATTCTTAGCATTGTATATTTGTTTTAATTTTGAAATTCCCTGGTTAAGCGATTTCATAAAGAAAATATTGGTTAAAATAAAGAATTTAAACGAAACTACAGTTTTTGTTTATTTTGGCCTGCAAACGAGAGACCAGAAATTCTTCGAGAGTTTATTAAAAATTTTAGCAGTTGGAAGACAAATTACAAGGAGTAGGTTACAAAGTACGATGGTTTGGATCAGAGCTTCAGCTCAGCTATGCAAAAATCAATGCATCAAAGATTTAGGAGGGAGATTTGTCATGAAAAGAATTTTGGGCAAATGATGGAAACCAGGAAAGTGAACGATTTTATCTCGTTAAAGCAATCGACAGAGTTTGAAAAACAGCCCTTATAGAAATATTAAAGGAGAGCGGCATACTATATCAGCTAAAAAATAGGATAATCAAAGTAGCACTAGGAAAAAACACCGTGAAATAAAAAGGAATAAACCAAACTTCATACTTTTCACCATAACACTACGAGAAATATTACTAAAACAACCTAACTGAGCTCGCATATTCAGATGACCTACTTACTTTAATTGAATAAGAAAATGGCGCAGAACAGCTACAAGAAGATAAAAGATATGAAAAAAATAAACAATGTGGGATTAGAAATAAACATCAACAAATGCAAAGCCATTTACAGTTACGATAGAAAAGGCAAGCAAATTCAAGGAATATACAGGCAAATCGGTTTAACCTGTTACTACCAACACAATAGTTCAAACACAGCAATGCGAAAAATGGAGAACAAAATCCGAAAACTTTTCAAAGTAAGGTCGATCGAAGACGAACAAACAACTTCGCTTGCTGTACTTGCTGCACATGGGACTTGAGGAGAATAGATAAGAAACAAAAGCCAATCGCATATAAGATTCAAAAGAAAGACTGCATGATGAAGTAATAGAAGGACAGGAAGAAGAAATAAATAGCAAAGAATAATATACAAGAAGAGCGAATCAAATGATAATAATATTAAATTAGATACAGATATGTATAATAAAAAATAAAATATGCTTAACCATCTCAGTCACATATTCAACTCTCACTGAATATGTGACTTACTAACTACCTCGCACTGTAGAAGCAGCGTATAGCGGCTGGCATCAGAGGCATGTTAACGTTATACAGTGCTCCCAATCTCCACCTATCATAAAAAAATCCCCTTATACCTTATTGGTATGAGGTGGGCCCGTCGTAATCTAGGATTGTTCCATGTCAATTAATGGTAATGATGATCCACCCGTCTTCTTATAAGAGGATGAGGTTTACAACTCCTGTTCAATTTTTTATTAGAATTTTTAATGTACCGGAATTTATATTGCAACAAAGGCGAATGTAAAAATATAAAAATTATAAAAATCTAGACGGGGATGACGTCAGTTTATAATGGGTCATTATTCTAACGAGAAACACGTGCGACGTATCGAATTACATCTTTTAAGAATGCAAGATAAAACACGTACAATGAACGGCAGTGTACTGTGACATTAGATACCACACACGTGATCCTGTGTAATTCGGCATTTTCCACGCTTATATTGAGAGAAGGGGATCAATTTTCTGTATAAATACCGCTGAAAATAAGCTAACAGAATGGTTATGTCTGATCCATCAAAGAAGCAGTATCAACAGAAAATTGGCACCCTCCAAGGTGAAATGATTCCAGTAATATACATGTAAGATTGTTTTATGTTAAGTTAATTTTGATTCAGGACTTGTAAAATATTTGTGTGAATTATTTAAATTCGTTTTAAGGACTTAAGCCGTTTTAAATGTAATTGAAACTTAGAATAATTTACATCACTTTACTTTGAACTAGGACTTAGAACAATTTATATCATTTTGTAGAACTAAAGCACAGATATGAAATACATGATGTTAGTTGAATTTGACTTTGAATAAAAACTTCTCGTAAAAGCCAAGCAATATACCAAGTGGCGACGTTGGTCAAAAGACCAAAATATTAAAGTAACTTATTTCTATTAATCTCTAACAATAAATCAACAAGCCACTTCGCCACAATATATTTATATATTTAAATATACGTTTTGGAAAACCTAATTTATTTAGAAATATTTTTCTCTGTTTCGGCATTAAAATGACATTATTCTGCACGCCTTTTAATGCTAGAATAAACTTCATTCTTAAACGATTTTTGGTAAGCTTTTGTTTACAGAAACTAGTGACACTGTATTGAATTTGCTTGACCTACCTCTCAAGCAAAAATTGCTGTTACCAACCTAACTATTTTACCACAATTTCCCCAACTGGAAATTGTCAAGTATTTTTATAAAAAGAATGATGCCTTCTGTAACTTGTGTTTTAATATACTATTATTTGTAGTACTTTTTCCGTGAGAATGGCATTTTTCGAGTAAAAACATAAAATAAATTGTAATGCGCGCCTCCACGGTACAAAGGCAATTTATTCGCACGGCACTGGTGAAATGTGAATTGCCCTTGACGTTGCAGGTGTGCACACCAAATTTGAAACTGAGATCTCAACCAGTTTTCAAAATTTACCATTTTTTCTCTAAAGGCATCATGCTGTATTTCAAGAACGAAGGACTTGCTGTACAGCTGATGTTTATTAAAAATTTATCTTAAAATAAGCAAAGGAACATGCCAGCGAATTTTCTCCACATAACTACGAAATATTCTGTATAACAAACTTCAGGATACAATTCAAAAAAAAAAAAAAAACAGGAAAACATAAAACATAAAGAAAATGCTTAATTTTTTTATATACATTTATTTTCATTAAATCCATTTCGATTTTTCCTTTGCCTTTCTTATTTCCTGAAAGTGATCGTTTAGAATTATCTGAACTTAGTTTTATTTCGTAGTTCATCTCATCAATCACTGCTTTCTATTTATCTTAATTTTCGTACTTCCTTTTTCTTTTTTTAGTTTAATGGATGGTCTTAGGTTCAGCTTTTACTTTTAAAACTGTCAAAAATTCAAATCCTTTAGAGAATGCTTAAATGTATTTATGACTAAATTTATCCTAAACTCCCACAGTTATTAAACATTTCCATGGTTTATTAATTTTTTAATTTAATAATTTCAAGTTCCCTTTGTATTTCCAAGCAGCACGTTTACCTTTTGCAAGTTTGTAGTGCATTATCAGTCTATATTTAGAGTTTATTCATTTAATAAACCATAACTTATTACATACCCTAAAGAGGTTGTTTGTTAGTATAATTCAGTTAAAACGATCTTATATGTGCAGAGCAAGAACTAATATACAAGCAATTTTGGCTTCGGAAATTACAGCTAGTTGTCCAAAGGAATCAAATTACGTTTTGCAATAACATAACTTCTTCCTCAATCGTACAACAATAAAGTGAATAAGTATAATTAACAACTCTTCAATTTTTTAATTACTACTCTTACAACTTTTAAAACTTTTAAGAAGCGCCTTTTACAAACGTCCAATTTGCTAAAAACCCGTCTTTTAATCATCATCTGTTAAGCTATTAAGCGAAACTACTAATAATTGAGATTGTAATTTACTTCAATATAATTTGTGGCGTACCACCTTCTGATACCACATCATTAGAAGGGCCCTAAAATTAATCCTAAAATTTGGGGACCCGAATAATTCAGTTAGTTCTATTATTAAACGTAGGGGTTTCGCGAACTTGGTTAGCAAATTGAATTTATTTGGATCCTCAACGTTTTAGTTGTTATTGATCTCCCTCCTGACACCTTTTCATTGTTCCAGACTGAGCAGTTTACGGTGCTATGGGTGCTGTTTACAATGATCGTACTGGGAAACTCTGCGGTCCTGGTTACACTCCTCGTTAGCAAGAGCAGAAAGTCCAGGATGAACTTCTTTATTAGGCAGCTTGCTATAGCGGGTAAGTTTCTTGTAAATATTTATATTTCGCTAAAGTTTCACGATTGCCCAGGGTAACGTGAAAAAATCAGGCATCTAACTCTAGAACCCCTGACAAATCTATTTTTTATTTGAAAAAGGATCCCGGTTAGTATCTTTATGGTCCTTCTAAGGAATAAAGCTTTAAAAAATTATATCGCTGATTTATAAGGGAGAAAAATTTGAGCCGGTGCTCAGGAAGATTTTTACGGAATATCAACTCCATTTCTCATTCTTTCGCAGTTCACATAATGCGGGGCATTTATTTTTAGAATTTAGGCAGTTTTATTATAAATTGTCTCGGCATAAAGACAATCAAGTTCAATTTCAAGAACGATTCTCGTGAAAAAGGATAAAATGGTGGAAATTGTCCTGAATTCTGTTACATTAAAAGAGGTTTAGTCTTCTCGACAGCAATTTACATTTTTAGTCCACAAATAAATTCCTTGTGCGACCTGAGTTAGAAATACTATAAAACGTCGCACAGGCAATGCCCTTAAAATACTAAAGGCAATTTATTAACTTTTCCAAGGCATATTTCATGTCCTTGAAATATTAATTCCTTGGTTCATGTTGAAAAGCAGGGGTAAATCTTTGAATACTAATGCAACGCTAGTTTCAAAACAAGAACAAAAAAACCATATGAGTTGCCCTAAATTGCTAAACATCTCCTGAAGCCAGCACTACAGCGGAGATTACCGGATTAGAACAAATGTGCAAAGGGATGCGAAACGTAATTTTCTTGTCTAATTCAACTACACTCGACCAAATCTTTGATGAAGGTACTGTGTTCTGCTTAAAAACCGATAGGGTAATTTTCCAGCTCGTTTTAGTTAAGCATTCAGCGTTATCGACACTTCTTTTGTTTTCTTTTGGACTTAAAAGTTCCCCAAACTTTATCAGTTATTAGAACGTTGTCTTTTACCTACATTTTTATTTCCACGATTTTGAAAGTAAACAAGCTTCTGTAGAAAGGCTGTAATTGTTTAGTTCCTGATAAAATCAATTTTTTTAATTTTTACGATCTTACTAATGTGTATCGATAAATGTATTACCCTGAAACGTTTCAACAGCTTTTAGAATTGATCAAAGGGATTTGTTTACAGTAAATTTCCGGTTCTGATTAATTTAACCCTGAAACGTTGATCCCTAAATCTGCGTGTGCTGCATAAAATGGTTTTTCTGTTTTTCGCAAAGTAAAGGGAGCAGCTTAGACCCATGAATTCTAACGAATTCTAAAAGCATTCGCAAATTCTGGACCAGGAAATGAGGTAACTTTTATCTCAAATAATTTAAAAGGGAAAAAAATACTTTCTTTAGTATCTGTGGTCAGCGCATTGACATCAATATTAGAATTTTATTATTATTTTGTGATTAACTTAACCTGGAATGATATTTTCAATAGTCTTATTTAAATTATTCTGGTAAATATTTGGCAGAACTAGATTTATCATAAACTTTTCTAGAAAATTCTCAAACTAATTAAAATTACAATTTTGGGGGTACATTTTCTGAATAGCCTTCAAATAACGCCTAAATTGTTTGTACTGAAAATCTTTGGGGAAAAATACTCCATAAATATTTTCATGAAACATTTCCGCAATAAGAAACTGACCTTTGGGGTAATTAATTATGGATTAATTTTATTATGTAAAACCTAAAAATCATCATTCTAAACTCGATAAACCCAAACGGATCAGAAAAAACTCAGACAAAGAATCAGACGGAGAAAATGTAAATATAGAAGAATTCCTAGTCCCCATCAAAGAATTACTAATCGATCCAACAAAACGATATCCTATAAATTATACTAACTTTAAGGATTTCTTGGAAAAAAACATACGGATCACCGGACCCCTTATCAATATCAAGAAATTATACAAACAATACTTCTAATTTAATTAACATGATGAAAGACTTATACCCCAATCTAGAAGCTCGAGCCATAAAATCCAAATTTACAAGACTGATGAAAAAATGCAACAACAGTTGTTACTTGAGGAAGCCACAGGCAATGAAGACTTCTATTAATACATTACCCCACTTAATGAGCTAATTAACTTCCTTAGAGAAATTCAAATTTTTAATTACCTGTAATATATGTACAGGGTGGCCCATTTTCGATGTTTTTAAATGGGAAGTACCCTTAATATCGGGGATAGGCAAAAACTGATGTCGGAGTCCAGGGCCCTTTTTTGATGCAAGTTCAAGTCCCGAAAACAAAATTCCGCTATCTTTTGTTATTTTTTAGTTATAGCCCAAAATTCATAATTTGGCCATATCGAAAACTTCAAATAACTGTCTTGGTTTTGAAGATATCCAAAAACGGTAAAAACATTCTACAGGCACTTTTTCAAGTAGAATACGATAGTCAATCCAGATATCTTCTAATTTTCATGTTTTAAGAGTTATGACATAAAGTTGGCATTTTTTAAATATAAGTCGTAGTTGGCCATGATACCATTAAATTGCATATTTTTTCTGCTTTCCGAAAATATATAGTTTATAGGGTTTAAATGTAGTAACAATGCCTTTTTTGAACAAAATCGGATTATTTGATGTTGTTAGCAATTAGTGGGCCATGGTTCATGATAGCAATAAACAAAGGCTAATAGAGCGGGTGCATGTGATGTCACCAGGCACACAATAACGCGCCCGATGGAAAATGAACGACAGTTTTGTAAGTTAACAAAACTAAATAATTACTTTAATATTTTGTAGAAAATCTCGTGTTATCTTTAACAGCTTTTAATTATCTTGACGTATGGAGATTTTACAAGTTTCTACGTATAACCTGGCAAAATTTTTAGTTTCTTGTTTTCCAGAGCTTTTCTCTAACTGCTTTCTCTGAGAAATATCACGTTCCCTAATACTCTTTTTAATTCACGATAAAATTTTCAATTACGTTCGTATCAACTGACCATGGGGAAAATTTTAAGTAACTGAAAATTTCAAAATTATGTGGGTTAAACCATCCCTCATCTGGTTAAACACATCTTTATTCGGTTTGATATTGTAATATGTAATATTTCCTTTTTGGTAAAATTAGTATACCGATGCATACAAATCTACCCTTTGTTTACCCTACAAGAGTTCAGCTGATGACCTAGTGACGTCACAGGCAACCACTCTACTACTTTTTGTTTTGCTATCATGAACCATGGCCTACTAATTGCTAAGAACATCATAATATAATCTGATTTTGTTCAAAAAAGGTATTGTTACTGCATTTAACCCCTATAAACTATATATTTTCGGAAAGCAGAGAAAATATGCAATTTAATGGTATCATGGTTAACTACGACTTATATTTAAAAAATACCAACTTTATGTCATAATTCTTAAAACATGAAAATTAGAAGATATCTGAATTGACTATCGTATTCTACTTGAAAAAGTGCCTGTAGAATGTTTTTACCGTTTTTGGATATCTTCAAAACCAAGAGAGTTATTTGAAGTTTTCGATATGGCCAAATTTTGAATTTTGGGCTATAACTAAAAAATAACAAAAGATAGCGAAATTTTGTTTTCGGGAACTGAACCTGCATCAAAAAAGAGCCCTGGACTCCGACATCAGTTTTTGTCTATCTCCGATATTAAGGGTACTTCCCATTTAAAAACATCGAAAATGGGCCACCCTGTACATATACTGTGAAATGTAGTGCCATAAGACCTAGATGTTAAGGCACAAACAAATTCCTTTAATAAAAAAAAATATATATTATATTCAGAGATTACACATCGTTAAAATAGCATCATCCAACCTATCTTATACTGCCTATTTTAACTTAGCCTTTTTTGTTAACGTAACTGCATCTAACTCCATGCACCCTAGCTAACCCAACAAAGGTTTCTTCTATCCCCCCCCCCCCCTCCCCTCTCACAATCACTTCCGCATTACGAATTAGCTGTCCTTGAATTGTTAAGGCTGTTCTTTTGGTCTTCGACGCATTGCACCATATTTTTGGATATGATTTCCTCTTCATTTTGAATCATTTCTGACAGGAAATGCTTTAACGTGAGATCTTGACCTATTACTCTTTATTAGTTGTTCGTTCTGTGCCAGTAAAATACGGTGTACTGCACTGTATCCATCTGCTTGTATTGTAGGATCGTACTGAAATCAGCAAATATACATAAGTAGTAACCAATATCTCTCTGCAGGGATCCCTAATTCCCCAATTCTAATCCTAAACCGTAAGTCAATAAGTATGTTAGATACGGAGTAGGTATTAGTAAGGGAATTCTTTTTATTTTTTTTAATTTAGGGCAAGTCTGTTCTTCTTTAACGATATCTATGACTTCTACGGTGCTTTACATGGGCATTCCACTCTTAACCTTATGGTTTTTTTAAATTGTCTGATACTTTGTATATTACATTGATCTCTCTTGCCAGCCCCAAGCCTGGAGAATGGCGAAAGGTCATCTACAGACAAGGTTATCTCCCTACCTATGGCTGAGATTTAAAAAAGAGGTGACAGTACCACCAATAGCTTAAACTGCTTAGTGCTGGTATAGTACCAGCAGTTATTCACCAGCTTGTGCATGTGAAAGCATTAGCCGAAGTGGAAGTACTGTGAATTTGTATCAGGCCCTAATTTTGGGAACGTATCGTTTTGTTCAGCTATCCTTTTCCCCTTCCGTTCAACTTTCTCATCTCTTCCTTACCCATCTCTAGTGTGTCTGCCTTTATAACTCCCCTGATTATATGAGTACCTTCTACTTTTTCGAAGAATTTCGTTTTCTTTTTACCCTAGGGGCACTTAGTAGAGTGCTCGTTACTACTTAGAAGGATTCTATAGGTGTGCTCCTGTATTCACTCCATAGTCTTATCTGTATCGTCTAAAGCCGCCCCTTTTGCTACTCTTATGTTGGCAGTATTCACAATAACGCTGTGGCCGTAACTTGTACTTTCTCATATGTAGGCATTTAAAGATAGTAGTATTTCAGTGTTTTCTATGAATATATCTGGCTATCTTCTATCTTTTTTCCTGTCCACCAGTGCCACAGTTTCGATTTTATGGGTGGTGAGTTTCATCTCCTACTTCTCTTCTACTGACCCCTTTGGTTTCAAGTTTTTCTACGGCCTTGCCCTTGACGCATATAAACGGCATATCTCATTCCCTTTCCGGTATATGAATCTCGTGAGGAGTTCATCGTAATACGAGTAGGTGTTCTACAAGAGTAATTCAAGGACCGACCGCACGTTGCTTTCATGTTCGTGTATTTCATTTTCTTTTCGTTAGATAGTTCTCGACCGTTATATTAAATTTCTCTAATTCGCCTCCCATGATGCCGAGCTAGATGCATTGGAAACATACAAGATTACCTTCATACACAGTTCTCTTCTTCTGCAGTTCATCACAAGACATATCTAGGTCCATGCCCATTTTTTATGTAACCTTTGTCATCTTCCTCTCTTCCTACGTGTTTATATTTAGATATGCTCTACGTTTCTCTGTTGCTATATTTTGGGCTTCCGTTGTAAACAACTGATTTGTCTAGTGGGGTTTACATTAATTTTACGTATGTCTAAGGCTTCCGTGGCTGCTTTCATGTGTCTCTACATCGAGATGTTTGATTTTGTGTGCAAGTCTAGCTTCATACAGATGCCAAATGCTTTCATCTTGAAGGGTTCTGTATTGAATTTTTCTACTATGTGTGGTTGTTTTGTTCTGCGTATCTTAAATACTAAAAAGCATTTTCCCTAGTGCCAGATTATGGCCCGATCCTATATCATCTGAAGTTAGACACCGAACATCTAATACCTAGTGTGGATGTACGGCTCTGTTAGTTATTATATGTAGTTATCGTCCTGTGTTTTGCCAAGCATATTTTTGTTGCTCTTTATGGGGGAAGTGCGTATTATTTATGCGTAGTTCATTGGGTATACAAAACTGTATTAGCAATTCTTCTCTTTTATTATAAGCATTATAACTTCTGCTTTACTCCAGGAATTACGTCATTTCCTATATGAGCATTAAGATTACCTAATATAATTATTTTTTCTGTTCTAAGAAGTAGAACTAGTTCTTTTTGTAGTGAAGTGTAGGACTCATTGGCTTCGGTATATGGCTTACTGGTGTACATACGGATATAATATATATTATCTTTGTCAAATCGTAGTTTTACTGTTACTAATCTGTCGTTCACATATTTTACATTATGATTGTTTTATTCAAGATCTTGGTGAATCGGAACATCTATACCCAAGTGTGCTCTTTGTTCTCGTGCTTTACCCCTATATATAAATATGTAATTCGGATTCTTGATGTTATATTTACCCTTTGTTTTTGTTTCTGCAAGAGTATTGACTTCGGTTATAACTTCTTGGAATTTGCTGTCCCATGGTGCTATACTCCAGCAGGCAATTCGTAGTGGTTTGGCTTTCCATTTTCTCGTAGTCCGTTTTCTTGCCAGGATCGTCTTCATTAAGTCCCGTCCATCATCCAAGGCATCTTAGTTATTTATGTGAGCATAAATATATATTTTGTTACCGAAGGTATGTAGTTTGCTGGCCTCACCTGGTGAATTTTTTGTCGACCTTCTCTGGTCCTAAATCCGTCGTGTTCGGCTAAGCAGGGCCACCTCGAGCAGGGTGTAGCTCTTCACCCCACAGACAGTCTTGAGTAGAGGCTAGCTGTGGGCCTTGTCGCAACTCTACTTGCGCTACACCCACCCTGGACATTGCCCCTACTCCTTATTTTAACCTTAAGCCGTACCTCACTGTAGTCGTAATAGACTATAGCTAACTGAAAAGGGTGTACGGCGAATTTCCGGCGCCTTAAAACCGCTACCCGTCGGCTAAGCTCTTCAGGCAAGTCAAGAGGCCTAGAGATGGCAGCCCCATCAATTGAATTATTCTGCTACAGTTTGGTACCATATGCTGGGGAAACTTAAAAATACTCGAAATTTTCAGAAAGTAAAGCCGGATGGATATACACAAGGACGAACAAGGCGCGTAAAGGATAAACGATAGAATTAAAGTAGCCACGTGGTGAAATAAACAAAAGACTTAGACGACTACACTATGGTTTACAGCGGAGTGCCACAAAATAAACGCGCATGCTGCAGATTGGCAACAATAACATTTAAAATCGACAGAGGCCACTTGAACATCATAGGGGTATACGCACCGGAAGATGAAAGAAGGGAAGAGACAGAAAGATTTTGCAACAAATTGCAAGAAACACTTAACAAAACAAATAAGACAGATCACTTTTAATATGTGGTAACTTAAACGCCCGAGTGGGAAATCTCCCTATACACGGGGTGGTGGGAGAAGATCGAATGAACGATAACGGAGAAGACCTTAGACAATTTACTACATTTAACAACTTAAAGGTGATTAATACATTTTTCCGGAAAAAAGACATGCACAAGTACACATGGAGTGCAAGAGGTCATAGGTCCATTATAGACTACATAATTGCAAACGATAAGTAGTAAAAACTTTAGTCCAAGATCTGAGGGTATATAGAGGTAGCGATATACTTCTCAGACCATTACTTAGTAGTACTTACAATAACAGCATTAGGAAGATGGAGAAAACCAAAAACAAGAAAGTAAACTTCAACTGAAGAGGTGTTTAAAGTATATCTACTTCAAAAAGAAAGCGTCAAAAACCTACATAAAAACAGAATAAATGAACACCTAGCAAGAATACCAACAAACAACAATATCGACAAAGAATGGGAAAACATAAAAATCAGTATAAAAATAGCAGCAAATGAAGCGATATGAAAGAAGAAGAAAATACGAAATAACAAAGGTTTAAGAATATATGGAATAAAGAATTACAAACCGCCGTAGACGAAAAACAGCAGGCATATACCGGGTGATTCACGTAAGACGCGCCCCTTGACAACTGGAATAGGCAACCCAACTTACAATTTCACCAAAGTTTATCCTCGTATGGTGGGTTGCATTTGAACCTTTTAAGGGGCGCGTGTTACGTGAATCACCTGGTATAAAGCTCCTACAGAAAAACACGCCAGAAACAAAGGAATAATACACACAAAAGAGAAACTATGCTAAACAACTCACAAGACAAGCCCACCAAGAATCTTCGGAAAAATTTATTACTGACATCGAACGCGACATAATATGGAAGGCAAACACTAGCATACAAAGCCATGAGACATTTGAATCCAACGGAGAAAGGTATAGTGAAATTAAATATAATAAAAGAAGAGCAATGGATGAAACACTATAACGAGTTATGGTACAAACAAGAGGAAATTGAAAACAACGCTACAGCTAATGATAACAATGAACCCATAACCGAAGTTGACGAGATTATGATGAATGAACGGCAGGACACCCTAAAAGATATGAAAAATAGAAAAGCTGCAGGGATAGATGGGATAAATATAGAATTATTTAAATATGCGGGCTCTCTCTCTGTCATCTTAGATTTCTACACCTTATAAATGAATGTTGGCAGAGATGTAAAATTGGAAAACAGCAGAAGTTATCTCTCTTTTCAAAAAAGGCAACAGGAGCGACAGCGAAACCTATAGAGGCATTAGCCTGCTGAACGTAGAACTCAAGAAATTCTAAACAATCGACTAAAAGAAGAGCAAAACGGCTTTCGACAAGGGCGCTCATGCAACGATAATATCCTTATAGTGAAAAGGCTGATAGAAAAACGTAGTTAGTAGTAGAGAGTTTAACCTTGAGATCCACCTGGCTTTCATCGATTTTGAAAAAGCCTTTGATCGAGTCGATCGAAATAAGCTCTAGATGATAATGACCAACAATGGCTACCCTCCTCACCTCACAAAGGCAATTAAAAGCTTATATCAAGAGACAAAAATAGTAAAAAAACACAGGGAACAAGAGAACAATAAAATAAGATAGAGATTAACCAGGGAGTAAGGCAAGGATGCAGCCTGTCACCTACACTCTTCAATATATTACTTAGATAACATCATTAGAAATTGGAAATCAGATGCACACCCAGGAGCCCAACTAGACCGATATACTTACCTGTGCACATTACTATTTGCTGATGATAAGATAATAATACAAGAAAACGAGAATAAATTCCAATTGGCAATACATCGGTTAAACCAGATGTGTATAGAATATAATCTTAAAATATCCCTGCAAAAGTTATAGCCTTTGAGGGCAAATATCCCCTTCGATCTAAGATAGTCCTTGACAATAAATCAATAGAGCAAGTATCAAATTTCAAATATTTAGGCTGCAACATAAGTTACGACAACGAGAATGACATAAACGACAAGATACATACATCTGTGAAGCAATAAATCGTTTCATTAAAAATCAAAACCCGAAAAGACACACAGATTAAATTTTACAAAACCATGGCTACACCGCTACTCATGTATGGAAGTGAAAGTTGGATAAACACTAAAAAAGACGACAGCAGAATACAGGCAGCGAAAATTAGGTTTTTAAGAAGAGGAAAGGGCTGCACAAGAAGAGCTCTAATAAGGAACGAAGATATTCGCAACGAACTAAACATATAAGCTATAAATGAAAGATAGCTGGTTACAATCATATTTACTCTCAGCAAAACAAAATTAATCTAAATTTGCCGACAATTTACCCGATTTTCTGTTTAGTGTTAGATGATATACACCTAAATTAAAAATATGTTTCTGTAAGAAACATTATAGTATCATGGTCGGTGTATATGTTATGGACCAAGTGATTAATAGGTCATTATTTATAATGCCCGGTCAATGTGATCAATACGGCCAGTCGGTCACTGTGCATAATGCCCGGTCATTATGAATAATGACCGTATGTTACGGTCAATGTGGTAAATCCGGTCAGTGTTAACAATGACCGGTCAATGTGGATAATGTACTTGGTATAGCAATTAAAGAAACTGTTCTTCCTCTACCTATAACCTCCAATGAGTGCCTCTGCCAAAACAGTAGATGTGTTTATTGGAGGTTAGAGGTAGAGGAAGAACAGTTTAAAAAAAAATAAAAGTACATTATTCACATTGACCGGTCATTGTTAATCCTGGCCGTATTGATCACATTGACCAGGCACCAGGCATTATAAATAATGACCTACCTATTAAGCACTTGGTCCATAACATATACAATATTCAGAGGGTTAACACTGGCACGATTTACGTTTTTGAGATATGCAAGCAAATTTATTCAAAAAAATATTCACTTACAATGCCACGAGTGGTCAAAGAATTGTCGATTATTTTTTTTGCTGTAACATCACGAATGTTCCTTGTGCCTGCATATGAATACCACGAGTGCGCAGCACGAGCGGTATTCGCAATCACAAGGAACATGAGTGATTTTACAGCAAAAATAATCTACAATTCTTTGACCACGAATGGTATTTGAGGGACTATTCAACGAAAAAAAAATCATTTCCATCGAATCATTTTTCATAAATTAGTCCACATTCAAGTTTGTTTACATGAAAATTGTTCTCTGTTGGATATAGCTAGCAATAAACTGTTTTCAAAAAATTGTCGCTTCGTATCACTAGTGAAATTTTATCGACAATTTTTTCTAGTGAAAATTGTCAATACAATTCGTTTTGATTGACTCAAAAACGTCAAATCTTGCATTCTGATTGGCCGATTTTTGACAGATGATATATGAGTTGAATAGTCATTTATATAATTATGACTTTTATGAATTTTTTAATTCGAGCACTAACTGTTACTTTTAACGTTTATCTTTAGTTGTTATTTAAAATGTACTTTAAATTGTCAAATACCTACTTTGTATTCACAAGAAATTAAGACGTTGTTATTAAAACAAAGTTTATGTGGAGAATATTATTGAATTATAAAAACAATGTTATTATAATATCCTTCAAAATTAGAAATAAAAAAATATGACCAAAAATACAAAAACGAACTTAGTTGTATAAACAAAAGTTTGAGCAACAAAGTATTATTAATTTAAGAAATATGTTAGAAAATAATATTAAAACAAAGTTTCATATTTATAATCGCAAGAATATACTGTCCCAACAAAAGATAAATAAAAACTTCCAAGCGGTTATATGTTGATGTTCGACTAACAGAACGGTTTTGTTTACACCATTTAACATGTTATATGACAGTTAGAAACTTTTATCTAAATAAGTTTGTTCTTTATCAAGCCATAAAAGGTAATTTTAAATGGAGAAAGAGAAAGTTGTAAGCTTAATGGCTATACTTCACATTTAAACAACAAGAGGATGACAATATTGAACATATCTACGAAATTTCGTCTCCATTTCTTTAACTTTTTATGTTTTAAGAATCTTTTTTATTATTACTGTTATTATACAGGAACGACTCATGACTTTTTCCGTTGAAAATGTTTGGTTGTGCTTTTGTCTGTTATTGCCAGACGGAACGAATCCAAAAAAATATGGCAATGAATGTAAATTTGTTAAAAACTTTTTTAATTAACTTTCCTTTCAATTAAACCTGTTGAAATAACATGATTTTCAGAAAACAAAAAAAAAGTCAGACACAGCTGCTAACAAGTAATCGGTAGGAGGATTTTACAAACGAATGTTCACAAAGGCGATGTAATAGGATCATGTCTGTCCTGCAAAATGTAATTAGGAAATTTCCTTGTTACAGATTTATCGGTTGGTCTCATCAACGTATCAACAGATATAGTGTGGCGAATTACGATATCTTGGTACGCTGGAAACATCCTCTGCAAGTTTATACGTTTTATGCAAGCAGTTGTTACTTATTCTTCTACGTACGTTCTTGTAGCGCTGTCTATTGACCGTTATGATGCCATCACTCACCCTATGAATTTTTCTGGTAGCTGTAAGTATTACTTCTTTAATTTTCATTTGTGTTTTGTTGAGTAAATAACGGACATTGGTAATAGTTAGAAACTTTTATTTAACAAAAACGTTGTTTTTTTAGAAGCCCAAAGAGCTTTTACTACGAATCCTTAAATAAACAATGTTTGGTTTTAAAAATTTCTAAAAAATTACAAACAAGATAATATCAAAAATGTAATTCGCTGATATTGCACATTATTTACCAACAAATTCATCATCAATTTTTTCTGCTAAAAACTTCAAAACGCCATAAATTGGAGCTACCTCCATAACTAACTAAATTCGCATTACAAATCAGAAAGTGTTCAACTGAAAATTCAGCACGGGAAATTTCATCACCATGCGATGATTCTCGCTAACGTTTTCAATTTATTAACGTTGCATTTTGGTCAGTTAATTGTACGAAAATTGACGGTTATAAGGCTCATTTAATTAAATTTGTGCTTTGATGTAAAATTCGTATTATCCATTATTACTGCTAGAAAATATTGCTTCCATTTTACATCTCTTGCAGCTACTGTAGCCTCGCAATCGGTATTTTCAAACGTCCATTTTGAAGTACTAAACCAAATATAATTTTAAAATTACTTATATTTATGAAACGTGCTTTTGTTTTAGGTCGTTGCGAATGTGTGCGACATAAAAGAAATACTTTGATTTTAAAAAATGTACTGATTTTTGGCTTCTGTTAAAGTTTCATTTACATATAGAATAAATAAATAGATACTGATTTGAACAACTTTTTTTAATGGTGATTAGTTCGAATCCTACTGTTTCATGCATTTATTTACTTAACTATCGGCGAAAATTACAACAAAATTTTTAGATATTTCAATATAAACCGAATTAAAGATAAATTGTGTGTATTTTTTCAAGTTTTGGACCTTTGTATTTAGAAATAACTTTGAATCGTATTATCTTTTTGTGTAAACTTTTTGCAGTCCTTTCCCTTCTGACAATTTCAGTAAAGCTCTTAGCTTAAACAATTTATTTTACCCTTTTTATAAGAACCTCCTTTGAGACTGTAAAAAATGACGACAGACAAAAAATAAAATCTACTGCCACTACCCTTCTTTTTTCTTTTTAAGGAACACAAATAAAAAATACGATTAAGAAAAGAATGATGGAGCTGAAACCCTTGGAAAGAAAAAACGCACTTACTTTTAGGTAAACTTAAAGGAAAGGTTTTTTAAGGCCTGCTCCATGAAATTTTTTTGGTTAAATTAAGGCATTTATTGTTTAAAAATTTGGGAAGTGCAAGGCAAAAGCGAGCATAATTAATATTTACAAATAATTTCGATTTTTTAAACTCTTTTTAGTCTTGTGTTGCTTGCTTTACAATTATTTTAAACAATTTTTACGGTTATAAGCTGAATTTCTTTCCGTTTTGACTTGCGATATATTAATCATCAACTAAATTGCGTTAAAATATTTTAAAATAGTGTTTTCCACACGTATTTTAAGTAATGGAACCTGATTCAGAGCTTAATCAGGGAACGCCTTTTGTCTGTTTTTTGGTCTTTTAATCGGTGTTGACTATATTTTGAAAAGTTTTGCCTTTTGTTACTTGCATTTATTGTGTTTTCAGTAAATCGTAAGATTGCTGCAACATTGAAATCTATAAGCAAATTATGTTTTAGAAGTTATTTCATATAAAACAGTCTAATTTCCGCGCTGTAAATGTTAAAGGAACCACACTCCAGTAAATTTTGACATAAAGATAACACAAGCTTTTAATAGTTATTAACTTACGAAATTGGGAAACTTTAATGTAATAAAGGCAGTCTGATTTTCTCAATTTTACGACATATCAACGTATGCTTAAGGGAAAGGAATAATCAATTCTTCAATCTGGTCCTTAATTTACTACTTTACTACCTAAGAGTAAGACTCACCTTTGAAACACTTAAAACAAGCCGCAGCAAAATATTTTTTATTAAACCCTTTCGCAGGTACAGCATCTCATTATATTAAAAAAAAAAAAACACTTTTAAAGTTTTAATCACAGGATGTGTCTCATTATGAATATTTTCTGCTTTATGCAGACGGTTTTTCTGCTATCTCCCACAACCCTTTGCTTAACGAAGCTCGTTAAAACAAACATGTCGTGTTATATAAACCTTCTCATTTTGTACAAGGCAGGATTTCATATTTTCGAAAATCTCTTTTTATTTCATTTTTAATTAGTTGTTTTATGAAAACTGGTGTTGGATATCATTTTCAAAAGCATGTTTTAATAATTTATAAATTTGAGCCTGAGTAAAAACAAGGGGAAAATTAGCACTAATTCATCGTATTTATAAACTATAGTGATCGGTTTTTATAGCAAATTTATCATTAAAAAGTAAAATATTTAAAATACACCATATAATGTAGTAACATAACAACTAAATTCAACATACCCAATAACCTTACAAAACGATTCCTAAATGATTGTTTTGAGAATGATGATATTTTTGCTAAATTTTCGTGCTTCAGACACCCTTCTCAGAGTATTTCTAAATATTTTTTTAGTATTTGATACTTATACAAAAAACAGAACCAAAATTTGTTGACATTTCGATTACACTTGTATTACCGAACCAATGGAATGATCACGTGCTATTTGCCCCTTATCCGTATGCGTGAAATATGTAGAAAGTCTTGTTTAATAACATTTTTGCGATCTACACTGATATAAATACTGGGTGATCGTCCATTTTATTCTCTAAATGGGGCTTTCTGCATCTCTTTCGCGTACTTGCAAGACGGGAACAACGCGTGATGACTCCATTGCTTCGTTAATCTATTTGATTTAGGTTGTTCTTCCAGACCTAGAAAAGTCATTTATATGACAAAATTTTCATTGAAATGATGATTGAATTACTATATATCTGCTTTCGTTTATATCCTTTATTTGAAAACAATACCAACTTCTAAAACTGTTGGGCGGATAATTATGAGGTTGTCCTGACCTATTATTTTTTTAAATTTCCTTAAGAAAACTATAATATATTACAAGTTACTAAATATGTTTTTATGAACAACTGTAGAACTATATCTGAGAGTGTTGAAAGCAGATAAAAATTTGTTATCCAACTTGTGTCCTAAAAGGTTTTGTAACTCGATTTGTCGTACCCAACGTAGCAGTAATATTCTGAGGTCATGTTCAGTTCAGAGCCTCCATCTCGTTCAATCTTTGCCTTAAAATTACCCCGTATTTTATAAGAGGGCAAAAGCTAGCCTATCACAACTTGTGGAGATATTTAAGTTTTTATAACCAAGCCGAGACTTGAAAAATTCAATTATATCAAATTGGGGAAACCATCTTGCAGAAGTTGAATGCGATTACTTGTTGTTTGTAAATACTTCTCGCGATAAACTTTATACACATCCATAAATTTCGAGACCGTTACAGTTTCCTTGAAATTAAAATTACTTGCAGACAAGGGGATCTGATAAATGATTACGATTTGTTACAGGGAAGCGGGCCAGAATTCTAGTTGTGATTGCGTGGCTCCTTAGCGCTTTGTTCGCACTGCCCACTATGTTTCTCTTTGAAGAAAAACCTATTGAAGGTAAGTATCTGTCGTCGTATATAAATTATAAGGAATTTGGGGAAAATCCCCCAAGGCAATAAAATATATTACAGACACAAGCATAATTTTTATTTTAATTACCAAACTCGCTGAAGGGTTTTGTTTCAAATGAATATGAAATTTACGGAATGAAATGAAAGAAATTTATAAATAAAATTAAAAATTTCGTTCAAATCAGATTTTGAGTTTTCGAGCTAAATGTGAAAAATAAAGACAGGAAAACTATACATGATGTACCAGTATTCAAATGTTTTTAAGAGTGAAGAGTATAATTTTTGCAAATAAACCTTGGATCAGCAAACTAAGACAACAGGGTCATAGGCATCAAAAGAAGTTCCCGAAAACACCTTAAAGTAAGCAATCAGTCGTTCACATTTGAGGCTGTAGTTATTATTCGAATGATAAATTATGACAATTCGTAACTGAAATTATTCAGTTCATATATTAAGAATGTTTGGTTTAATCGTGGAATGGTTCGCCTACTTTATCTTTACTTTTACCCTTGAAAGTTTGTTGGTAGAATTCTGATACCAACGTCCCAAAGCTTTCAAAAGTCATTAATTATTTCAAATTAACAAGGTTTTCTAATTAGACACATTTTAAATCGTCATAATTTTAAACCGACAGATAATAAAGTTAATTTTAGCAAATTTTAACTAGCAATTATTTTCACTATACTTTCCATACCTCGATGCTGTTCATTTATTGTCTTGGGCTCAACTCTGGACTCTGTATTTTTAGGGTAACATAACTAGTAATTTCAAATCACTTTATGAAAATAAATTTTTAGGATTTGAAATTACATAAAAATTGGAAATTTAATTTTTCTCCCGAGGAAGCTATTGTGTATTTGTGTTTACGGAAATGAAATGCTAAAATTAATGTTTTTGTGTTTCATAAAAGCGAAGCAAAAGTGTAATAATAACCTTTAGACAGCTTAATTAACTTTTATGAATAACAACCATGTAATTTCTAAAATCATCAAACCGCAAATTATACTGAAGATCGTAGAACGATTCAAGGTAATTCTTGTTTTTGTAAAAAGTACCTTATTAACATCTCTGTTTTTTATTTAAAATCTTATCCTGGAAACATTGAATTCTAAAAAAATCTGAAAATATTCGTAGATAATGGCCAAGGAGGTAGATATTTCATCAAATTTAATTAACGAAGTTAAAAATTAATTTATTTATTTACACACTCATTCGTTTTCGCTAGGTAGCCTCGAGAACTTATTCGTACTTTTTAGGGTGAAATATGATGGGCCCTTTTAGACTAGCAGCACGCTCTAACAGCTTCCATTTATACCCTTACCTAACAAATTCGACCTAAGTTGGCGTTGCAATAAATCGTAACCACCGCTGGAATTGAACTCAGATTGACTAATTAGCAAGTATTTCACCAACTGAGTCACTCAAGTCGTGATTTAAAGTTGCAAATTAATTTCAAATTAACAAATTAAACTTACTTTGGTGATAAACTCCTTTCTGAAAGCTAAATGCTCCTAGATAACTTGCATTTTTTATATATTTTCCCTTAAAATTATATCAAACTTAACTTTACTTTCTGAAGAAGTACATTTAATTCAAGTAGTTTCCTATATTGCAGTCATTCATATAAAACTAGGAACCTATAGTGCTCGCTGTATTTGTGAAATAATCCTGAAAAGATGCAAATGTTTCATCATGCTTTTCCCTAAATAAAACAAGGTGGTATTTCATACATATTTCTTCAGAATTTGTTCTCTGCATTTAAAGAACTGTATTGAAATCGATTGAAAATTCATTACACTTTTGATTCTGAATCGCTCCACATGACGTACGTATGTAAAGAATAATACTTGCGGTACAATTTGTACTTATACATACATAATATGGTCGTTTCGCCTGCTTAGTATCCTTTTAAGCAAATCGAATAGGCTAACCTTAACTACAAGAATTAAACCTGTAATAAAATAACCCAATTACGATTTTCGCTAACAGTATACATAACAAGTACGTAAAGTAAACTCCGAAATAAAGGATTTAAGCTTTACGATTGGCAGAAAGCCGTGAGTAATGAAATGTGCAATTTTGTGATTGAGCACAGCTTGTGAGTTATACGCCCAACGGTAAGGTAAATGTAGGCCAATATTTAACAGGAAACAGGTATATACGTATTATTTAATAGTTCTAAAAGCATACTAAACAGCGGCACTCGATAGCATGCGACCAGGGTTTCTTTAATTGTTGCGACTGTTGCTTGTCTAGTTAGGACCTCTCGAGTCCCCATCCTTTGAGCAATTTTAGTTCTTCGTTCTTGCAAATTTTTCTAGTTTTTTTTTTTTCCTTTTTTTAATTTTCGTTTAAAATTCTGCTAGAACGATTTTTCTTTATTGGTGCCCTTCTTTGAGAGATGTTATCTGTATTCTTTATTATGTGCAGCCTACTGCACCGCTTTGTAAACCAATGAGCCCAACTATTCTTATAATTAAGTCACCAATGAGCACCAGGACATAACAAGTCTCCAAAAATTCAATTTCAAAACACCACTGAAATCACAGTATAATTCTTCTTCTTAATCGTATTACATAGGTTACTAGCCTGTTCTTTAAACTTAGTGTTACGCCTCTTCTCATGTAGATACTCTGCTATCTATCCAGGGACGTCTTGGATCTCATCTTCCATCTGTTGGTCTTCTATCTTCTTTTGCTCTTCTTGCTAATCTGTAAGTATTCATCATATCTATAGAAGAATTGGATTATTGTAAATTTATTTTTTGTTAATTATATCTACATCGACTTTGGTAATGTTCGCTATGAGTCAAGCATTTACAGCCCTATTGTGATTGAGTGGTGTTGAATTTTACATAAACGGATGTAGTTTAGATTATTCTGAAACTTATCTCCAAGTCATTAATTGTATTTTTAGAGATAACAAATTTTAGAGCAAAGCTGTATCTCCACAGAGGAGCAGGTCAAAATGCTCCAAGTTTGTCTGAAAAATATCTTGTAGAAGTTTGCCGGTATAATTTAGATGCACCCTATATAGTCACACTACCAAAGATAATACTGGTCTCTTTCTAAGCTTTTGTAAACATTATTAATCAGATATAGAGAAAACAGGATAGGTACTTTCAAATTCAGGCAATTATTTTTAGAAATAACATGGAGATTAAATATACCTACAGGGAATGTATACATTAAAAAAAAACGTGTCAAACTCTTTGTTTTATTCTATATGTAGTCAACCAACTATACACCACAACGTGCTGTTTTTTCTTCAAAAATTAAAATTTAGAGTTTAGTGCATAGGCGATATGTACAACTAAAAAGAAAAATTCCTAAATAACGTGTGAGTAAATGAAAACGAAATCAAGCTTGGCTTAGAAAACATTAAATCATGTGCGTTACTACTAATCCTTGTAATTTAATATGACAGTTGTAATAGTAAGTGTCAAGTTTCAAATTGTGAATCAATAACAGACATATGTATGTTTCATTTTTCAAAACCAAGCTTGATTTCGTTTTTATTTTCTCACGTGTTACATATTATACGTATCTACAATGCATTCATAAAGTTTGGAAAATCGTAATTAATGATTTCTGAAAAATTCCTCGAAATCCTAATTCCTAAAGAATTAGGCGAATTAATAGGAATTTGATATGGATAAAATGGTATTCTGAGTTCTAAGGTCCTCTTTGGATCTGGTGTTTACGCAGTGTACCTACATCGTAGGTTTTCTTAAATTAGCTTTTATTTGTAAGTACATAGACAGATAGTTCAAAGATAAATAAATCTTTAAAAGATAAGACTGAATACTTTTTAAACAACGTTCTATATAAAATCATATTACGAACCTCCGCAATGCATCGTAAAATTCATTTTGCGCGACAAAATCATTATCTGCAGTACAAAATACCATATCTTATACGAGAATCAACCAACGCATAATACATCATAATAGGTTGTTCAGTTAAAAGAACGGTTTTTAGATTTCTAAACAAAAAAGACATGGAATTTAATTTGCTAGTTAATTCATGACAATGTTTCGACCAACAAAGATTTTCGTCCAACCAAACACCCAAAAACTTAATAGGTACTATTCAAATTGGGTAGAAGTAGAGAATTTACCATAACTTTAATATTAGGTACTACATTCTTTTTATCAATTATGAAAACGAACAACTGCACTTTTAGAAGTATTTAAGTATAATAAATTTGAAGCAAACCACGAACTTAGTTTAGTTGCTGCCCTGTTACATTTCAAAGAGAGGCATACTACGCATACCGAAGTATCATCTGCATATAGAATTAAATATGCATCCAGTTCTATATTATTCAAATTGTTAATAAACATAATGAATAGAATAGACCCCAAAACGGAGCCTTGTGGGACACATATCAATATTCAAAGAATCTGAGTCAACAGTATTGATAACACCGTTGTTTAAATATCGTAGGGAGACGCATTCTTGTCGATTTTTCAAAAATGCCTCAATCTAATCAAGAGGTATTCCTCGAATACCACACCTATAAAACACCTGCAGTAACAAATGTTGGTGAATACAAGCCTTCAACAGGTTAAAAAGACACTCACCACACTCAAGTTTATCAACCAGCTTGGAGTATATATCCATCATAACAGTAAAGTAGATTTACCCGTAGAAAAGTCATGCTGGTTATCATTTAAAATATTAAAACATGTTCAAAATTTTAGTAGACGATTCAGTTAACAGTATTCAAATATTTTAGAAAAGGCACCAGTGGCGGCTCGTGGCTTGAAATTATGGGGGTGCTGCAGCTTTCGTAATATATTTACATACCAGTAACGATCCTTGATATTTTTAAGGTGCCTTTTAAATAAAACAAAACAAATCGAAATTTTACTCAATTTATAAAAAAAATAAGCTTACAGGAAAATGAAATAAAAAGAATTTTTATTTAAATATAAAATCCATTCTGCGATTTTTAGCTTCACAAAATTTTTCGATCACCTGTTAACTCTGGAGCAGCCTTGACCGTCTTCGCAGTGATGTTGCAATCAAGTTGGAAATACGAACTACTTATTATTTAATTTTCCGGTTTATATTACACATACCGTGCGTGGTGTTTATGTATCAGCCCGTTGCCCCAGACGTCCTTGCACAATTATTATTGTTTTTGTTGGATCGGATGTCCAAGAGCTGAACGGCATGTTGCAATAATGCTGAGATGCTGCTCAGACAGCAGCTTTCGGGCTACTTTTACCATGTATTATTAAAACAAACAAATCGCGGCGAAACTTGCACCGAATGTACTACGTTTTCGACACTGCTACATTCATCAGCGCTCTGAATGGAATCTACAGCTTCGGTTAAAATAATTCCTTTTAAAAGCGGTTTAATTAATTAAATGTATGTAATAATTATGCAAAATATTGAATGATTGTTATATTATTGATATTTTCAAGTACAAATTTAATAGGTAATTAATTTCCGTACTTTGTTCTGGGGGTGCTGCAGTGTCGCAGCGCTTATGGACCAGCCGCCACTGAAAGGCACTATAAAGTATTACTGATCTATAGTTATCTGGATTGAAAACGCTTCCTTTTTTATAGACTGGGATTACTTTTACCAGTTCAAGCAAAGACGGGAAATTAACTGTTATAAATGATAAGTTTATTAGGTATGCTAGCTGTTCAACAATATCCGTCAGTATTTGCTTTAAATACGGACAATAGGGACATCATCAGGACCCGACGAAAGTTTATTTTTTAATGAAGTTTGTAATAGCTTTGCCAATTCCTCAGACGTAAACGGATAAAGAAAAAAGGAATGTGTTTGAGCCACAGTCATATCAACATTTACAACGGAATGCGACCTGTTGTTGCGAATTCTTGTGGGCAAATTTTAAAAGAAATCATTTAAATAAGAACATACCTCAAAAGGACTCTCTTGAATTACACCATTGATTTCTAAGTGAATATTATTAACTGATTGTCTTTTATTTGATAATTGATTTGTAACTGCCCACACTGCGCGAGTGGGATTATTAGAAGATAATATTTTATTTTGAAGATTGCTGTTTTTAATAGCAAGTTATGTTGCTTTTTTGCTTTCTGGATAAGGGTTCAAAATTACGCAATCGATTTTTTAAATGGAATAAATATTTTAATTTTTACTAGATACTACTATATTAGTACCAATCCATTCCTTAAAATAAACAATTTGGTCAGTTAATAGACGACTATTACTATTATCATTATGCGTAAACTCAAGAAGGACGGTTTTATGGTCTGCAATTACACTATCTACTATACTTTATTCTGCGCTTTACTTAAGCTTAAGGGGCGTTCTCACGATTAAATTGTCGTTGAACAACTAGAAGATGAAAGTCAGTTGAACGTAAATTGAATCATGTGAACCTTGTTTCAACTACGTTGAACAACTCGCTAATTGAAGCAACGAAAGTCGGATGGGGTTTAACTTTTGTTGAACAACTAGCGTCACGAGTTGTGAGTCATCAGTTTTTAAAAAATTAGCATTCTGTGGCAAAAATCATCAAATTAAGTTAATGTCAAAAAAAATAGTCTTTAACCGTTGCTGTTTTTATTCTCCTTTCTGTTTTGTATTGTTGATATTTTATGTTTTAGAATAATCGTTGAATTAAAATTATTTTGATATTCCACTAATTTTGATTTATTTTTTATTTACAAATATGAAACATAACCTTTACGCACCACATAACATGACGTTTAGTGTTGTAGTTGGTTGCCTACATATTGCGTTTATTTTAAAAGTATACATAGGGGATATGTATACTAAAAAGAAAAATTCCCTGTATATTTTTTCTATTTAATGCGATAACTGTTTGAATTCCCTTTACAACGACCTAAAATTTTTTACAGCTTACGTAAAGGTATTTTTGAGAAAATCTGCACAAAATATTATTTATGGTAGAATATAACAAGTATTTAAGGATTAACGATTTTTAAATCCATGAAAATTGATTATTTTTCAACTAATAAGCAACCAACAAACTGACATTCCGTCGTGAGCGCCACCAATGATAAAAAAACGTTTCACTTTCTTTTTAGTGAACATCAACTTTTTACCTTTTCAACTAAAAACATTTTAAGCATCTAGTTTACTGTTTTTACTAAAGATATTTATTTTGATTTGCCATTTTGATTTGATCCAAAAACGTTCCTAAAACAGTACCTATTATAAAACCTACACAAAAATATAATGTCTTGAAAAAAGGATTCAACTGAATATAATAAAATATAGGTTGCTAGTAAAAAGTCAGTACACAAAAAAATGCCGTAGAAACAAATCAATTATTATATAAAACAAAATGATTTTCTGTACAAAATTAAACTGTTTCAGGATTTGTCCCAAAAATTGATATTCATGATTTATTCCAAACCTTCTGAACGCAGTGTTAAAACCAATACTGCAAAATTGTTGAATAAACCGAATTAAAATAAGGATTTGTCTTTCTATTTTTCACTGCAATTAACCAGCTAACATTTAATTGGTTTCTCTTCGTACCAATTTTTTTATTGTTCCTTTGTTGCTACCAATTTTAGTTAAAAATACTATTAAAAGAGTTGTAGCTAAATACTTAAAGAACGAATGAACGCACATACTTGAGACAAAGCCAAAAGGATCTGGTTTTAAAAAACTTATTTCCTAAAACCAAGAAAATTTCAGAAAAACCACCTGAGGTAACTATTATTTATAAAATTTCTTGAGTAAATGTGAGCAATATAAACTTGGTATGCGTATTTAATATTTACGGATTTATGGATAAGGTTTCACAAAATGGCGGTGTTTTATTTCTATTTATAAATCCTTTAAAATCGACTTTCTTATTTTACAATCTATTTAATTTGCCTCAGCAATTATTATTTCATTGCGGATCATTTAGGTATAATTTTTACATAAATATACTGTAACGTTTTTAAAACGTTTATTTAAAACTTCGGTCCATGGTGTGAATTATTTATTAACAAATTTAAACAACGTAATAATTAACACGAAACAACAACTTAAACACTAACAACACAACACTAATATTAACCCTAAACACTAACTAATTTATTTATACAGTTTATTTATATTCACAAACGCACTTGTATTACACGCGCACTTGATCGCGACTTGTTGGCAAACTTTGAATAAAACGTGCCTTTTATATGTCAGCTGCGATGTTCCAGACCTCAAATTCGAAATCTCGAAGCGATGACGTATCGAACAGTCTAGGGACAATGACGCAATCGTCGAACAGTCTGTCTGCAGATGACGCATACGAGCGAAATGATTCATACTCGCGCTGACAGCTTGTTCCAATATTTTAAACTGTTAAAATGGCGTTTATTTGGATTCTTTTTATTATGTTCACGATTTTAATAAAACATGTTCGGAAAAATGACGTGAGTTTTTTTTTCATTTAGCCGTCTGACTATGGTCACATGGACTTTCTAATTAACAGAAGTCAAACCTTAACAGTTCGTGGGAATTTTCACGCCACCATCGGGATTTGAACCTATGTAAGCCGTTTGCTATTATCCTACAGTTCCACGGACACCCCAAAAAATTAAAATAATTAAACTTCAAATACCAACAAAAATTCTAAGGAAACAAAATGAGTAGCAAACCCATATAAGAGCGAATCACCCTATATATCTTTTGTCAATGAATTTATGTCCGAACGAAATATTAACACATATTCTAAACTCGATCTATACTTTTTCGTAAAATTTATAAAATTATTATCAAAGTAAAATAAAGCTCTTACTGATATTGTAATAATTAATTCCTTTTCTAATCGACTCCGTGTAAATTGCTTCCTGTTAGTTGAATTATTTATTATAGAATTACAGGAATACGCTCCTTAATATTATAATTTCAAAGGCGTATAATTATGAAACGGGTGGGGGCGTTCGTTATAGAACTAAATAGTTTTCCTTTGTCACCTAGTAGTAGGTAGCAAAAGCGAATATTGATTGCCGCTGTTTTTAAAATAAAATTCATTAATGAAACTCAAACTTATCAATGAAAGGCGGTTTAGTAGTAGGTAGGCGGTACGTTAACTTACATAACAGGTCAGCGAATATTAAACTAAGAGCTCACTCTAATTTTATAATAAAGCGTTTCGCTTAGAATGGTTTAACATTCCCCAGGGGCTTTACTGAATATGTGTTTGATGTGACAGCTTTATTATAAACTTCGATACGACCGTCCGTTTATGTTTGTTATGGAATCATTGAAGATTCGTATTAGAAGTAAAGCATAGAGGGATTAGTGAAATATTTCCAAATAGGATAGAATTATTGGAAATATCTTAGTTATAACATAACACATTCTCGTATTTTCGTCTGCGGAAAACTTCAACGCTTCATTTTAATAATTTTGAGTCACAAAGGGCTGGATATAGCGATCAAGAAGAACAAAAGTTGAAATTTAATCAAATTCTTGGCTGACTAAAAATATTTTAATATTTAGGGTGCTTTGATGTACATCATGGTTTTCGTATAAGTTGATAGACTTGGTTTTTGTACGTTTTCAATTCACTTCTGACTATAAGCTTCCTGAGATCCTTTGAAAATGTTCACTCATTTTAACAATCAAGTATTTGGCACGCAGCAGAGCCCAACACATTTCAGCTAGGTAACAAAAAATGTTAAACAAACTACTTCAGTTTAATTAGTAAAAATTTGTTTTGTTCGTTTAAATAGCGAATGGAATCTTTCAAAAACTTTCTTTTTAATGTTTTAGGCTTACAATATATGGCATTAAAAAAAGAATACCTAATCAATTTATACTCTTTGGTATTTGTTTAATTCCATTAAACATAATTCTTACGTTAAATAATATTAGTTGAAATTAGTTAAAATACATTGACTTTTTACATATTTGCAATTACAAATACCTTAGCTGCACATTAGTAGGTCACAGCGTGTGCAGTAGATTTCCAAACGCATAACTGCAAATCTGCAGTTTTGCACTTTTTATTTCGTAAATAACCAAAGGTTGTTAAAATTGTACTTTAGATAGTAATTTCAGCGTAATTTTTGTATAAATACAACGAACTGTGATAATAAAGATTAGTGTTAAAACCAATTTAATACTCGTTACTTGCTAGTGCCATTTCCAGGTCTTTATTTACTGATACGTGAGACCGCGTATCGTGGCACTAGTATTCCTCAATTTACCTACTTGCTGGTGCCATTTCCAGGTCTTTATTTACTGATACGTGAGACCACGTATCGTGGCATTAGCTTTCCTAGATTCACCCTCAACAGTATTAGTATTTATTCGAAAGAAAAGTATAACTTGGAAATGATTAGGACTTTAAGACATGGTTGCGTAAAAAGTGTTATCTTCTGTTGCCAGGACTCTGATTTGACAACTCTGGCTCAAAGAAGTGCCAAATGCAGAGTTCATTCCTTATAATAAAGATGCTTTTAATAGTAGCTCAGTAATTTTTTTGGGCAGTATAGGTATGTACCAAAATTTACTAAATACGAAGTATCCCAGTTGGTTTAAACGAGAATTTATTACCAACATGCAATTAAAAAATTACATTAATAAACGTAGATAGCATTCGGTTACCACCAACAGGAAATTAAGAGGCCAATCATATCTATACTATATTCACTGAGTTCTGACAATAAAATACATATTTCCTAGGCAAGTAGATTCTTAATATAATTTATTTTATCAAATATAAATTAAGGCAACGATTAATTATTTTTTCTTTTCATACAAGTAATCTTACGAACACTGACCTATACACTGACAAATCTATGTAGGTATTTAAGTTGAAAAAAGTAAGAAATAACGATACTTAGGATTTTCGTCAGTAAATCAAAGTAGCTATGAGACAAAATGCAAACCATGGTCACTTCATCATTGTTTTGTTTATACTTAAATGTTACCAGCAATTTTTCTTGTAAAAATTTTAATATTCAGAGCCTACCGCGCCACTTCCGATTTTTCGAAAAAAAAAAACAATTCTACGCCTAAGTAGCTCCAACGTGTTATAAAAAAATGCGTTTTCTGGACGCATAAGACTGTCTTACTTGTCCCGAAATGATGCATTTTTTGTACTAATGAAACAATATAGGTACTATATTTATACAGTTTATTTACATTCACGTACCTACTTATATCATTTGCGTACATTTATTTTTACCGAGCGTTCAGTACGCGTTACGTATTCCACTGATAGGTTGTCGTTGGTAGATTGGTCGCTTGCTCAGGAAACGCGCTTTTATACCAATGCGGGCTTCCAATTCAGTAAGTTCGATGTTCTTCCAGAACGATGGCGCATCTCGATTACTGGCCAGATATTTCTATCAGCGGATGACGCATCTCACACGTGCTCCCCCCGACTGCTGACGCGTCTCGTTACAATATATAGGATTTTATGAGAATAAGATGATAAGATCAGAAAGTCGCTACAACACGGTGCGCTTTATGTGGAACAGTCTGTATATGCTACATATTTTATCATGCCAGGGTTTTTACAATGTGCAACGTAAGTAAAGTCTGGTGTTGTGATCAGTAAGATAATACTTTATTGAGGTGCAAATTTTAAATCATTTCTGGTGGATACTATTACGCTAATGTAAATTTGCTGTTATTAAGTACGGGTATTTGATACAAACAGCATTGATACTACAAATTCTGGCTATTTAATCCAAGAAACAAAAGATATACTCAAAGGATCTTTTAACTGTTATTAACTATTAACCTAAATACGTCTATCATACAAACCAAAACACCTACCTACAATAACTTAAGCCTCTGGAATTGTTACTCTCCAGAGTGAGAATCGCCCAAGAACAAATTAAAATAAATAAACTTATTATTGGTGTGTTCTGGCAGGTTATTAAAGGTTCCAACTCTTGTTACGATCTTCACATATTTCTTTCTTCCTTTCTTTTCCTTTTATCCTCTTATACCTTTAAAGTGTCGAGGGGCCCGAACCCACCGAGCCGCAGAGTGATGATCCATTCAAGTTCTGACCAAGCAGGTCTTTCCTTAACTTTCTGCATTGTAGTACTATACGTGCGTTCTCATTCTGCCATGCTGCCGGCCTTACATACTTCAAAACTTTTAAATTTAATTTGTGACTTAAAAAAATAAAAATTAAGTAAAATAGTGTTGGTACCCTGTGAACTACGCAAATGGTAAAAATGATGGAAATATCTTTTATCGTTCCTTAGAACATAAAAGTAAACTTCGAAGCCTACAAAGGAATACGTCATTAGAAAATAAACTTGGAAATATGAAATATGCTATTAATAATATGAAAAATAAAAAATCAGTAGAGGCTTTTCTGAAATCAAATTCAAAAATTCGATTTCTATTTGGTTCAACTTTAATTAACAAATATTTATGCAAAAATAATCAACAGTAATTACATAAGTGATGATAATTTTTTAGGAAATTCCACTCGTGGACTTCGTCCACTCGAGAAATTTCCATAGCAATAAAGATTCGTGAATCTAGTTAAAATTATCAAAAAAGATTATTACCACGAATGTAATTCGGCGTGATTATTTTTTAAACTACTACGCATTGATGACAGTGCTGAATTTTTAATGTTTGTATTGAGACAAATGGTTGCGCTACCTTAACAACCAAGTCAAAACTAACTTTTTTATGCATTTATTTAAACAAAGATCCAATGAAACAATGTGAAAAAATTATCGCTGTAATCAGCTACTAGCAAATTGTCAGTGTAATTTTGATGCTATTGGTCGATTTGAATTTTTTTCTCATTATGATTGGCTGGCAGGACTGTTTAAAAAATAATCAGTTAAATTCATTCAAGTTAAAACACCATTTTGATTATCGAAAGTCACCTAAAATTCTAAGAGCTTTAAAATACTTATTATACCTATATCCTCACCTAAACTTCGATCAAAACTATTTTTAAATAGCTAAAATTAGTTTGATCTGTTGATGTTATTAAACTGAGTATGATATTATTCATCGAAAGTAAAAAACGGTAATTAACAGAGTTTGGAATATGTTATAATGTATTATCAAATGCATGAACGAAGGCCTTAACCCTTAGCACTGAAGGCTATAGCCTTTCAAAAGGAACATTAGAATGTTGTATTTAATTATAAAGAACAAAAGTAGCTTACCTATGCCTCCTCCTTCAAGAATGAGCACTAATAAACCCTTCCTTAAAACGAAGCCGAAATTATTTATTATTAATATTATTAAGGCCACGTTACTTTAAAATTTGAATACAATCTAAATTATTTATTTGTGTTTTGATTTATCATTTTGTATAATAAACAAATGCAGCTAAACTGATTCTTGTATCTTGTAAAATTTGCAGATTTTATTTATAGTTTTTTTTTCTGTTTTTCTCTTAAAAAATAAAACAATTTTCAAAAAATCCTGCAGTAAATACGTTTCAGTATCAAAAACAGACAAATTAGCAATGTTTATAGACTTAACTTGATTTCAAAAATTGATAATTTAATTAAGATTAGAAAATTTCTATGCAACTCTGAAGTTCAGTAAAAATTATTTAACTCAAGTTTTTTTAGTCATTAAATTAACATGATATTTAAGTTTTCGTATTTTTGACTTATTTTAAATTAAGACTTTTGGTAAAAATATTCAATTAAAATCTAACCAAGGAGTACAAATTTACTACTAAACTTAAACTTGAAATGAGTAAGTAAGTGAGTAAGTAACTAAGTATTTAAACATATTCACGTCTTTTTAGTAACAAAAGTAATATTTGTGGTTGTTAGAAGAGCACTAATACAATAATTGTAGAAATAGTTCCATCAATTATTAGTTTTTATGAAAGGCATTTGATTAGATTACACACCATTTTCGAGAGACCGTATTACCGAAACTAAATTGCGAAGAACCCCACCACTAGCTGTAAAAAGACATTTGATTCTTTTGATTGGACCGTGTTCTTAATAGATAAGTTTACAATATTTTAGTAATATCTTTATCTACATTATACATTATTTGTATTAGCATAACAATTACTGCATGAGAAATAATTTTCAATCAAACGATTGACATTCGCTAAATATTTAATGGACTTTTTAATTAAATTAAACAAGCAATAAACAATTTCATTAATAATAAACAAACAGGATAAAACAGCTAAATATAAATAAGTGAATAAATAAATAAACATTTTCAAAACACATAGCGCCATATTCATAAACAGTATTTAAAGTTAGTAGGGGTTTAGTAGCTACTAAACCAATATAATTAATATATGTTGCTATAGCAATTAGTAACATCTAACTTTAAACACCGTTTATGAATATGGCTCATAATTACCAATTTATATCATCAAAACAATAACTGATCGAAATATGCCAAAGCAACCCAACTGAAATTAATTTTCAAGAGCTTTATGCAACTAACTATAAAACGATTTCCTGAATAGAAAAAGTAAAGATGAAATAGCCTGACATTTACTTCTGGAAGTTTTCTGAATACAATCAGCCAAGCCAATGATCACGGTTTCACAGTACTTAGTTACTGCTCATCAAGCATATGTGGGCAACTGATACGGTTGACACCTAACAAGCAGCAACCACCATTAACAATAATTAACTTGGCATTTGAACTTTCCAACAATATTTAAATTTATAAGAATTGTATTTTTTTGTAAATGTATTCGCTTAACTTTTCCATTGTTTTTGGGTGTATTGTTATATTTAAATTTGCAAAATTGCTGCTTTTACGTTCTAAGTTAGAGTTTCCCTCTTAATGCTTCCCCAAATTTTAAGACGTGGGCGAGTTAAACTTCCCGGAAATTAAATTTGATTTTCGACGTTTTCCAAAATGGGGATATTTTTATTTCCAGACCTAGAAAACACTTGGGAAAACTATTAGCAGTCTCTCTTAGGAATTTCATTAATTGGTTATATAAACAGCTGAAATTTGCTCTTGGGATTGAAAAAGCTTTTCAGTATTAAATTTTCTTTCAGTTTTTAGTGAGACACACGGGAATTGTCACTCTCATTTATTTTTGTTCAGGTTTTAATATTTCACTAAAGCAAAACGCTAAATAAAGAAAACTGAATAAGTTCGCCCCTTTTCCTTAAAAAAATCTCTAAAAATCTGACTCATTTCATTAATTCAAATCATCCACTTTGGCAAAAATAACCCCTTCAAAATTCCATTCAACTCGTAAAACTAAGTTTAATTCTAACCAGCTCGTTTCTTTAGATTTGAATAATAAAATCCTTCGCATGGAAAGAAATTACAAATCAGTTCTTATCTTACAAAGCTCATAACACTTGGTGTACTTTATTCTGTTCTTTCAGAGAAGTAATTTCGTTCAAAATCAGCACTTAATAGTCCATTAGTGAAGTAGGTCGTACTAACAATGCGAGAAATGAATTTATATAAAAATATAGATTTACATCTCCGGTGTAATTTTACTGATCTGGTGCGATGTGTTTATTTATATGTTATTTCTTTGAAATTCTAATACATATTTTTCTGGTATGTTTTAACGCTGAAATAATTTAATCTTAACTATAAAAGCCTCTGCTTTTAGGTTTTCATTCGAAGAATTTCACGAATAAGTGTCCGATTTTTGAAATTCCGGATGTCCTAGAATTTATTTAATGAAACCCTCGAATTTTGTTTTCTGAATTTATAGCATAAATGATAACGATTGACTACATCGGTTCCAGAAAATTCATTGATTTCATTATCCAACATGCGCTAAACTCACAATAGAATAGTTATGGGTCATAAATGCTATTTGAGTAAAGGGATTTTATGGCCAGCAATTACTACGACAGCGATCTAATCTGTGAAATCTTAATTCATTTCTTGATCTGTTACGCCGTCCTACTTTCAATATTTTTATAACGAGCAGGATTATCCATGGATAACTGCGGTATTTTTTCCTTTTGTTCTTATTCTTCTTATTTCTTTTCTTCTAACTCTTCTTGTTTCTCTTCTTATTTTTCTTCTTCTTTCTTTTATTCTCCATCTTCCTTTTATTTTTCTTCTTTTACCTCTTCTTCAGTCTGTAGAAAAAATGCCACATTTTGGCGGTTTTCTTTGTTACGTGACAAAATTGTTCCTTAAATTGTGCTGTTGTTCTTTCATTATATTTCTTCTGCATTTCTTTTTTTTTACGAACTCTTGCCAGATTGTTCCATCAGTGCTTTATCTTTCACTGCTCTCCATGTAATACCTTGGTTGTGAATCTCTTCCTCTTTATTTCTTTTCGTGTATCTCATACTTTCCTATTTTTCTGCGTTCTGCTAGCTTGTTTTGTAAACTTCTTCTTAATCACTTCTACTTTCTCTTACCCAATGATCTTGCAGAGTTTTTAATTGGTAATTCAGTCGACCAAATATTGCAGATGATGCTGCGGAATTCAATTATAAAGGATTTGTATTTTGTTTATATACTTCTTTATTATTTACCCCAAATTTGGTTAACCACTTTAATATTAGTCTTGAACAATCTTAATTTTGGTTTACTTTGTGATGTTTTGAAATTCTCAGTTATTACTTAACATTACAAATGAGTTTCAAATCATCGACACAAACACCGCACTTCCCAAATAGCAAAATTTAACTTCTTTCGCCGGTCCATCTTATATGTTAATTTTTTCTTCTTCATCTGTGCTTAAAATTTCAATTTTTCCTTCCATTTACTTTTAGCCTTAATTATTTTGCAGAATTAATTATTAACTCTCATTTTGTAGGCATTTGCAGAACAATCTTCCATTACTCAATCCATTAATATTAAAAATAGTGTTAAAGACACTGTACAAGATGTTAAAAAAAGAGGTAACAAAATTCGTGTGCATATGGTACATACTAAAAGAACTTGAAAAGTCTTGATCCGTACACGTGATTCCGCGAACGACTGCTGCGACATGACATGGAATACGATTCATTTACAATGATACATTTCGAGAACATCTTAGCGAACAGTACCAAGGAAAGTGGAACGGTCGTGGACCAGTTTCATGGCCTCCTAGATTTCTTATTGTCAGCTTGCTGGATTTCTTGGTGTAGGGTTATATAAAAAGCATGATGTGCGCAGAAGTAGTGTGTTTGAAGGAGCATGAAGTCCTTTCCTACACAGACGTCGGTCATATGTCGAATAAGATGGAGAGCATTTTGAACACTTCTTGAAATGAGGTAGAGCACTATCCTAATAATGCTGCCTTACTTCTTGTAACTGCAATAAAACAGTTGTCAACGATGTTTTAATACAAAACTGCTAATATCTTGAAACCAAGTCTTTTACGGCTACTTCCTTTGTGTTAGACACCTGGGACAAGAGCTGACATTTAATGAACTGACTCAAATAACCGAAACCATTAGAAGAAGAAGAAGAAGAAGAATTCAGCTTGCTTGGACGGCTGAAGCTAAGAAACGTTTTCAAGAGACCCTTCACACAAATCCAGAAAACAAAAGTATCTATTGTGTTCTTTCTACCCTAACATGCGCTTCTCAAAATTTGGATATTTACAAAAACCGAATATAGAAAAACTAAAAGTGATAATAAATAATAGAGAAGATCGATGTTGGGAATTAGATTCTCAAACAGAGAAACAACAACTGAATAACCAGGAGAATAGAAATTGACGACCTAGCCCAACGAGAAACCAGATAAAAATGGAGATGCGCAGAACATCTCATACGCAGCGACGACGAAAAAGGAAGTAAAAAACTATCTGGATACTACGCAGAGGCAAATGTGACAGAAGAAGACCGCGATACAAAAGGAGCAGAATCACATTGGTGACAATCTACAATCTACAAAAGACCAGGTAGAGAAGAGGCTTCTTGGTGAAGTATATGTCCAAATTTGGAACGGACAATTATGATGCTATTCCATTATAATGCTGATTTTCTTTAACGCCCTGTTTCGCATTATTGTAATCGTAAAAGTTCTTATTACTCCCATGTATTCATATTGTGCTACAATTTTCCACATTTTTTCTCCTTTCACGGGATCCAAAACATTTTCTAAGTTGATAGATTTAAATCTCAAGTTCAACTTCAAACATTTCTTCCAATATTATTCTTAGTGTACATTGTACATATTGAGGTGATATTGTTTTAGTTGAATTTGGATAAAGTGAATGAACACCTTTTGAAAGTATGAAAATTTAGTGTAAATAAAATTGTAAATAGTTATAAGTTAGAAAATGAATATTGTAAATAAGTAGGATAGAATCTAGATAGTAATTTTGTAAATATGTCATAAAAATAATTTTGTAGAGTGTTAAAATTTAAGAAACTAGGGTAACAAATAAAAAACAAACAGTGGAATATTAATTTTGGTAAACGAAAGTTTTTTTTTTTGAAAATTATCAAAAAACTTCATTAATTACCATAAAATAATATTTTAAAAGCAGATTAAAAATATAATTAGTTAAAATACTGTATGAAGAAAGTTGTTGTTATATGAAAATATAATTTTGGATTTTTAAAAAAATAAAAAAATCTTATGAAATATAATTTATTTCTGAAGAAGCTTTATAAATTTGGATATTGGTGACGAATTAATTTAATAAAAGGGGAAAGCTTGTTGTTGGTTGGAGGATAAGGCAGATTTTGGGTGGAGTTGGAGTCAAAAGGGGAAAGTGTATTGTTTGAAAGAAGTTAGAGCAGCGCTTGGTGAATTGGAAGTCGAGGCAGGAAGTGTTGTTTTGTTCAAGTTGTTTAAGTGAAAAAGGTAATTTATATTTTAATTTTTAGAAAATTGTTTAGTTTGTTATTAGAATTATTTATTGTTATTTCTTTGTAAAAGTTTATCATAATTTTGAAAGGTGTTATATTTTTTAAAATTTTATCTTGGTGAATTTTTATAAATTTTGAAATTCGTCAAAGGGAACCCTTTAAAGACCTTGATTTAGGAGATTCTGAAAGAAATTAATTAAATCTTATTATTGAGCTAGCCGGAAGAATAATTAAAAATTGTATGTAATTCTTTTAAGTGGAAGAGCATAACAATAAATGTCGAACCCAACGTGGGGCTTTTAATAAAAAGAGGAGTTTGAGTAATAATCGTTACCGTAACGTAAGGTAGATTGGGGCCTTGTGAAGATTTAGGTGAAAATGTCAAAATTATGCTGAAAGTGAAAATTTACAGTACCTTAACAATAAATGGCGCCCAACGTGGTTGCTTCGTGGGGTTTTGAAAGGACTTCGTAGGGCTACTTAGGGCTCCGAAGAGTTTATTTTGACAGTGATAGGATAATTTTGCATACATCATTCTAACAATTATTGTCATACATAACAATAATTGGACCAGCAACGTGAGGCTTAATATTATTTTGTTATTAATAATTTTGAAGGTGTTCTGAAAGGCAAGGTAGGGTAAAAATTAGTGAATAAAATATTAACTAGAGAACAGAAGTAATAAAAACTTGGTAGGGTCATTCACAGTTTTGAATAAAAGTTATTTAGTAATTGAAATAATACAGATTTGAATCAGTATTAAATAAAATCAATAAAGAAAAGTATAACGAATTTAATTGTAGAAGATATTTCCATAAATATTGAATTGTTTCATAATAAATGTCAGTTTGAAGTTTATTAAATTTGACAAATTGATAAAATTGACAAACTTGATTGTTCATTGTTTTGTGTGAAATTTTTGCTTAAATATTCAAATAATAATATTCAATAAAACGAGATACAGATATTTTGACAAAGTTTAGAAATTGATAATATGAGTGAGGGCAGAAGAAATTTAAGAAGTTCTAGGAAAGATAAACAACAGGAAATGGAACAACAAGAGGAGGAAAATGAAATGGAGGTAGTTGAAGTTGAAGAGGAGCATGAAAATGCAGGTGAACAGTTAGAAGAAGAACCTCGAAGTGTTGGTGATCAAATACAAATTCAAACTTCTCATATTATTACAAATCCAGTTCAATTTGACGGGAATTTCATGCAAATAATGATGCAACAGTTAAGTAAAATAGATGAAATCAAAGAAGATTCCAAGAAGCAGTTCAATGAAATGAAAGAAGATACCAAGAAACAAAATAAAAAATTAGATGAAATGAAAGAAGATACCAAGAAGCAGTTCACAGAAATGAAGGAAGATTCAAATAAGCAGTTCACAGAAATGAAGGAAGATTCAAATAAGCAGTTCACAGAAATGAAAGAAGATACCAACAAATTAAATGAAAAACTAGATAAGAAGCTGGAAGAAATTAAAAAACAGTTTGATGAACTAAAAGAAGAGAATAAACAACAGAAGCATGAAGTTAATAAGCAATTTAATGAATTGAAAGAAGAATTGGTGAAAAATAAACAAGATTTATGCAAAGAAATTAAAGAAATATTTAAAAATGTTAAAGATGAGGAAGAAGAGGTTATTTTAGAATACGAAGAAGTAATTAAAGAATATGAAGGCGTGGAAGATGAAATAGAAGTTCAGGAAAATATTAATAATGTTAATAATCCTGAAGTTATTGAATTAAATAAAAATAAAATGTACATAAATGATGTGCAAGAAGAAATTAAAATTACAGAAGAATATTTTGATATGCAAGATGAAATGGTAATGGATGAAAATGTTAAACTAATAACGAATGACGAAAAAGAAAATTCTGGTGTAATCAAAGATGGTACTCCAAAGAATTATGTAAGAGTAAATAAGAAGAATTCAAATAAACCAAGTATAATAAAACATGGAAATTTAAAAGAATACCCAAAAATAAGTAACAATATAATTAAAAAGCATTTAATTAAAAATATTCAAATAAAAAAGTTCCCAAAGAAGAATAAAATTAAAATGGTTAACAATGGATTAAATAATCATATGAAAAATGGTAATAAAATACAAAGAAACTCATTGAATTATCAATTTCAAAAATCAATTAATAATGAATATAAGAAAAATGATAATTTGTATTCAAATAAGATAAATAGGTTTTTAAAATTTAAAAATAGGTATTTTAATTCAAACGAATTCAATAAATACAGTTTTAAAACTAATTCAAAATTGCGTATAAAAGAACTAAAAGGTCCACCAGAATTTTAAAATGTGTTATAATTTAGTATTCTTGTAAAAATGTTAATTGTTAATTGTTTATTGTTAAATATTATTTACTTGCTTCAAACGAAAATTTTTAATTGAAATTTATTTAAATGATTAGTTAAATTTTAAAATTTAAAACTGCAATTTGTTTGATAATTAATTGAAATTAATACATGAAAAATTCCTCTAATTTTTCATATATCAATGTTATATCGATTTGAAAATTAAAAAAATTAAGATAGAAACATTATGTCAAATGTCAAACGTCAAATTTATTAAAAGTCAAAAATGACATAAATGTCAATAATGACAGATCTAAAGAAAAGTCAAAATTTAACTTAACCTGATTTTATATGTTAAAATGACAAATAGGGTTGTTAACTTAACGAAATTAAAATTGAGAAAATGTGTTTGAAAACAAAAATTTCACAAAAACAAGGTAGGGTTTTGAGGTGATATTGTTTTAGTTGAATTTGGATAAAGTGAATGAACACCTTTTGAAAGTATGAAAATTTAGTGTAAATAAAATTGTAAATAGTTATAAGTTAGAAAATGAATATTGTAAATAAGTAGGATAGAATCTAGATAGTAATTTTGTAAATATGTCATAAAAATAATTTTGTAGAGTGTTAAAATTTAAGAAACTAGGGTAACAAATAAAAAACAAACAGTGGAATATTAATTTTGGTAAACGAAAGTTGGTTTTTTTGAAAATTATCAAAAAACTTCATTAATTACCATAAAATAATATTTTAAAAGCAGATTAAAAATATAATTAGTTAAAATACTGTATGAAGAAAGTTGTTGTTATATGAAAATATAATTTTGGATTTTTAAAAAAATAAAAAAATCTTATGAAATATAATTTATTTCTGAAGAAGCTTTATAAATTTGGATATTGGTGACGAATTAATTTAATAAAAGGGGAAAGCTTGTTGTTGGTTGGAGGATAAGGCAGATTTTGGGTGGAGTTGGAGTCAAAAGGGGAAAGTGTATTGTTTGAAAGAAGTTAGAGCAGCGCTTGGTGAATTGGAAGTCGAGGCAGGAAGTGTTGTTTTGTTCAAGTTGTTTAAGTGAAAAAGGTAATTTATATTTTAATTTTTAGAAAATTGTTTAGTTTGTTATTAGAATTATTTATTGTTATTTCTTTGTAAAAGTTTATCATAATTTTGAAAGGTGTTATATTTTTTAAAATTTTATCTTGGTGAATTTTTATAAATTTTGAAATTCGTCAAAGGGAACCCTTTAAAGACCTTGATTTAGGAGATTCTGAAAGAAATTAATTAAATCTTATTATTGAGCTAGCCGGAAGAATAATTAAAAATTGTATGTAATTCTTTTAAGTGGAAGAGCATAACAATATATATGGACGATACATGATCGATAAGCTCGGAATTTGGCCTAACTTTCTTGCAGTATTTCTCGAACTGCATCTCTCATTCTGTTTTACCATGGGTTTGATCTTTATTTTATTAGTTTCGCATAACAACTTAGCTAATCTTCAATCTTCCCGACCTACATCATATTTTTGTTGTTAATTTTATTAAGATTCCATCCGACCATCACTTAGGTATGCATTCCTCCAACATCTTTTTTATTAAGCTGCAACAGAGTTGTTTACGGATCTCTTTAGATTACTTCCGCAGATATGTTGTATGTTTTATCTCTATTATTATAGTTCCTTGGTGGTCGGCCGAATAAATACTTATAAGCTAGGCTGCTAGGCTATCGACCCGAGTTCACCAATAGCAACTACGATTAGGTACTGTGCAACCGATAAGAGTCAAATTTGTTAGTTAAACATTATGTTAAGGAAATGAATGCAAGTTGGTGGAGCATGATGCAAGTCCAGTTGGATTCATTGCACCCTAACAAGTGCAAACGGGATTTTGACAACTTCAGGTAAAACAAAAATAAATTATGTGTGTAGTACATGTATACATTCTTCCTAGTTTACATCAACCAAAATTTAGACAGATAGGACAATGTCAAGATTTAGAGTAGGGTAGGGAAACACATCCAGCTATTTCAGTTTTAAATTAAAGAGAAATAAGTCGTTGATGCAAGCTGGTCAAAAGAACGGCCAAAAGCTACAGAAAATATGGAGAGATCTTTTATCGCCAGTGTTGTTCTATGGTGCCGAAGATAAATGCTGAAGGCTTAAAGCAAAAGAAGACTAGATCCGTTTAAACTTCGGCACTGGAGACGAATCTTCGCTATTCTAGTGGACAGTCGAAAGGATAAATGTTTTGGTGCATATCACTAATTGCGTACTCTAATACATTAATATTTCCCAACCATGTAACTCATAAATCTTCTGTCTCGGAACAATAATAACAAGCTGCGGAGACCTGCGAAGAGAGATCCAACAACAATCAAATAAAGTAGCAGCCGTGTCTGGAGTATTAAAAAACAGAGTTTGGTGCATGCACAAAGAAATCAAGGTAAAGATATGCAAAACCTGTATTAGGCCTATGTTAGCATACAATATAAGTAGAGATAAGGGCAGACACAAAGCAAATTTTAAGAACAAATGAAATGAAAGTCCTGAGATCTACAACCGGAAGAAAATTAACAGGCCGAGGGCACAATCAGCAAATATGAGAAGAAGGCATTGTGGAAGATATAGTACGATGGGGAACGACAAGAAGGCGAAGATGGAACGAACACGTGCAACGAATGGAGGACACAGAATTGATAAAATATGCAAGAACAACGTACCCCACGGAACACGACCAAGAGGAAGGCCACCAAAAGGTGAAAACACTCCTGGACCTCTGCATCGCAAGAAGCGGCTTAAAACTTGAAGTAGAACAGGACAAAATCCTAATAAGAAGAAGAAGTAAGCAAGTAAGTAATTCATAAATAACATTTATACTGTTTAATTATACGAGCAAAATGAAAGGAGGCAAATCACTACGACGCTGGATTGGCCAAAGTGAAGAAGCAACCAATAGATAAGTTTGCCTAGCAATAGCTCGTTGGCGCAGTGGTAAGAGCGCTGAGCTCCTAGCTAGGAGTCTTGGGTTCGAATCTCACACAGTGGCAAGGATGTTTATAAAGCATTCACCAGTGTCTGAAGTCGGTACTTGAGCGAGTGATGCCTTTTAATTGCTTGGTTACAATTAACGATTATGTCTGCGGTGTGATCGACTTCAGATAGTAACGCGACACATACACTATACACTTAATACATGGTCACAAACAAGTCGTTTAATAATATGAGTTTGACCCCCACTTGCCAACGTCCTTAGAAAGGATAAAGCACAAAAAGAAAAAGAAGCAATAGTAAGCACAGAAAGCATGCAAATATGACACAAAAAAGCTACAGAACTGAAATACAAATAGAAAATTATCATGACCCCCTGCCAAAAGGAAAACTTGAAGAAAAGGGAATGTTCCCATATTGACCTTTAAATGACTGTGCATGTTTATACTTTTGGGTGGTTCTTATTTCTTGTTATAATCCTCTTCACTGCTTCCTCAGCTATTTGTATCAATTCCTCCATATACTTATATTGGTTTGTTTTTCCTAACATTGCTTTTTACTTCTTTATTCTTTCTGCATTTCTTCTCTCTCCTATTGCTCTACTAGTTTGGAACAACAGTGATATACGGCCAGGATCTAATCCATACCTTTGATTTACCAAACTTGCTATTCGTCAATATCACTGAGGTCGAAGAATTTATTATGTTTTAGGCATGAAAGAATATGTTGTTTACTCACTAAACGAATTTTTATCTCGCAAAAAAACTACGCCTTTCAAAAGTTTTTCCTTTATTATTATTTAATTTAGACGTATATTTACAAAATCTAAAACCTGGAGGCATTTCTAAATTAATCTCTTTCCCTCGCGCTGTATATGTATAAATATTCGATAACTTCCTTTTACATCTAAACCGTTTTAAAAAAACTTTAATAACGAAGCTAAGTTCGATGCAAAAACTTTTAAAAATTGAAGTAGGAAATCCACTCCGAGAACGGAAAACAAACAAATTTATCCTAAAAGGCCACCCACAGAATGCTTTTGAAAAGTGAACAATAAAAGCACTTAGCGTTTTCATAAAATTTAAATATCAATTCAAACTCGATGCTGTCCTAATTTTATATTGTTGCTGGTTTTACTGTATCGATTTTCGACACAAGAAAGTTGACAATAAAAATGACATCGAATGCAATATTCTGGGAAAATTAGATCAGCGATTCGTTAAAACTTCCGGAAAAACGGGGTTGCGGATTTCATAAAGAAAATATTAGGCTGAATTATTCGAGGGATGCGAAAATGGCAATGATGATAGCAGGAAGAGTAAGGGTATAAATGTAGTTTTCGGATTAAAATGCTTGGCATTTTTTAGGTACCTTGGTAACATGTTCATTTGGCTGCAAGACAGTTTCAAATAGAATTTTCACGCTTACAACTAAATCAGTGCAAAACTTCGATAAAAAAAAAATAACTAAGAGCTTTACCTTGTTCACTTAGAATTTAAAATTCGATTTGAATTTAAAGTTAAAACTGAATCAGACTGATTTTAAAATGTTGAAATTAAAGCTCAACTTTAAATTACTAAGTTCCGAATGAGTAGATTTAGACTGAAATTTACTATGTTTTCTTTAGGTTTGTGATTGTTGAATCCTTTCTTACTCTAATAGCAAATTCTAATTTGATTTTAGTCAAAGGATACTTGTTTTATATTCTGCAAACTGAGTACAATTTATGGTTCGTATACGGTTGGTCAATTTCGGAAAATTTTTAAAAGGTTTTCTTGCTGTTAATTCCTATTCAAACTTTAATGCAAAGTCCCTTACGGATTCAAAAGGCTGAAGTGTGAGTGCAAATTTGAGGACTAAGTCTGAATCCTAAGTTCTGTTCGGAACTAAATTTAGCAGCAAAATTGCTTTCTAAAAGCTCACTCTGAAGTTTGTCAATTATGATCCAAAAGTTTGGAAATATGAATGTCACTTTCGAATCTTAAATTCAGATTTTGGTTTAAAATTTGAAAATCTGAGTCTTGGTCCGAAATTTAACTACTCTAACTTTAGGGAAAAATTTTGAATCTATTTTTAGTACTTTGAACGAAGCTTGATTTGCATCTTAAAAATTTATATTTTTTCTGTATTTAAAATTTCATAAACTGCAATATATTTTATCATTTGGTAAAATTTACAATTTGAACTTAAAAGCAAGACATTTAGATTGGTTTTAAGTTTTAAGATATATTTGTGTTTAGCACAAACAATTTTAATTTAGGTTCATAGAAAGGTTTGAATATAGGTATATCCTGTTTCAAAAGGAAGTCTTTATTTAAATTCTAAAGGCATATTTAGGATTTAAATTTGGACAGACCTTTTCTGAACAATTTAACTCACAACTTTCAATCCTAAAATTGAAAATTCGGTCTCAATTGTAAACTTATTTTGGAGAAATCGTTTTGAATAATTTTAATTGAGGTTTTGGGTTCAAATTGTCAGAATTCTAATTTTAAACTGTTATTTTGGAAATTGCATTTTAAATTTGAATATTCAAGAAAAGTTAGTTTAAATCTAAAACTAGGAATCGGAATACTTACAGTGTTAATTAAATATTTATCAAAATTAAATTTATATTAAAATTAAAAATTATTTAGTATATATGTACTTAAATCTTAATCTGCTTTGGATTTTTTTAATATCTCTGTTTCCCTTTTACCTTCTTATACCTTTACAGTGTCGAGGGGGCCGAACACACCGAGCCGCAGAGTGGTCACCCATTCACGTTCCGATCAAGCAGGCCTCTGCTTATTTTTCTATATGCCAGTATTAGGCGCGCTTTCACTCTGCCGTACTGTCGGCCGAAATTTTTAATATAAATTTGGAAATTCGAATATGTCCGGTTATTTGTTCCACCCTGTAATTAAATAAAACTTTTATGTGATGTGTGTAATGTAATCGTTAACCTCTTATACCTTTCGGTGTTGAGGCTGGTGCGTTTGCGTATGTGGTCTAAAGCTTTGGTTTCCTAGGAAGCGGTGCCGTCATTTAACGGCCGTAAAAGTACGGTGGGTGACGTCACGAAAAACGGTGACGTGTATTTTAAGCGAAGTGTTTTCCAAAAGAGCGGTAGCGTACACCCAACGTAATAGAGCGGTGCCGTCTCATCTGAAGCGGCGGGCCAGTACGGTACGAATCAGTTCAGCAACGTTTTTTGGCGGTGTGTCTTGTCACCCACCGTATTTTTACGGCCGTTAAATGACGGCACCGCTTCCTAGGAAACCAAAGCTTTACGCGTGAAATGCACAATCCGGCCCGCATGCGAGTCACATGATTAATAAAACTTTTATGCTCATTTGAAATATGAACATTCTAATTAAAGCTCAAAATAAAATTTTGAAGCTCAGATTCAGGAGATTTATGATTTACTATTTCTTGTTTAGGTTTCTGATTTTATTAATTAAAATTCGATCCCAGATTCTAACTTGATTTTAATGCTGTAAACTGAGCATATTTTATGATTCGTATACGTTTACTAAATTTTAGAATTTTTTATTAAACTTTGTGTGGTTAATTTCAATTCGGAAAGTTGAAGTATCTCAATTTTAATTTCTATTCGGAACCAAATTTAGCAGCTCAACTTGACTTCTTTTCAGAGATTTTAAAATCTAAGTTTGAGTTCAAATATCAATTATGAATCAAAATATTTCGTTCTCAATCCAAAGTTTGAAACATAAATGCCAATTTGGAGTGTGGAGGTTTGAATTTTGATTCTAAATTTGAATATCGAAGTCTTATTCCTGAATAATGTTACTTTACTTAGGAAAAGACGTTGAATTTATTTTTATTTTTAGCTTCAATTTTAGATTTACAGATTTAGAAATCGATTATAAACTCAGCATAAATTTAAGTCCTAAGGGGCTTCCTTCTGATTTTGAAAAAGGATTTATTTTAGTCCTAAACATTTATGTTTATTTATGCATCTGAAGTTATAAGAGTTATACAATTAAAAATGCAAATTTCAATTTACAGTCATTATATTATACAGGCTGTTTGATAAAAAACGGAGCAAGCCGTAGCACTCTTATTTATTAACTGATTGTAATAAAAAAAATGTTTGGTCGAATAACTCATAAAAATCTACATTTTGCCGTAAAAAAAATTTTTTTTCGGCTTCATTGGTTAAGCGTGGTGACGTCATGATGAATTTTTTAAATTACACTCTATATATTTTTTTAGATATTCTCATAGAGAATTTTTTTCTCTTTTCAACCGTGTAAATATTTCATATGGTTGCATAATAGAACTTTCGAGTTAAAGACAAAATACCAATACAAGCCAGTAGGCCATTAAATTAAAATAACTTGAAACAAAAAACAGTCGCCCTAAACGTTACTGGAGTGTCAAGTGTTTTCTTTGTGTTTTTAATCAGCGTTGTTGCATTTCCTCTGAAAAACCATTAGAAAATGGATTCTGATGAATTGACGGACATGATACAAGTTCGTAATGTTTCAGTCTTGTATTGTTTTTTTGTCTTTAACTCGAAAGTTTTATTATGCAACCATATGAAATATTTATACGGTTGAAAAGAGAAAAAAATTCTCTATGAGAATATCTAAAAAAATATATAGAGTGTAATTTAAAAAATTAATCATGACGTCACCACGCTTAACCAATGAGGCCGAAAAAAAAATTTTTTTTACGGCAAAATGTAGATTTTTATGAGTTATAAGACCAAACATTTTTTTATTAAAATCAGTTAATAAATAAGAGTGCTACGTTTTTTATCAAACAGCCTGTATAAATTTTAAAAACAAGATATTTAGATTTAAGATTAAGGTTCTATAGAGATTCAACTGTTCTAAACAAAGTTGCTATAGGGCTTTGGAAAGGTTTGGATGTGAATCCTGCACTAAAAAGAAATCTAGATTAAAATTCAGAAACTTCGATTTCGATTCAAAATCTGAAGTAAGTATATCTCGAATTTAAAATTAGGACAGCCCTATTCCGAATAATTTAAACATAAACCTTGTAAAACCTTGAATTTCAATCCTAAACTTAGAAGATCAATCTCATTTCTAAATTTATCTTGGAAATTCAAATTATTTATTCTAGGAATTACATTAATGAATTATGAAGAAATAAACTAAATTCTCAAAATATAGCCTTGATTAAATAATTATCAAAATTTTAATCTAAAACCTAAAATTAGAATTTCAAAGTGTTACAGTAGAAATCACTCGCTTGCTGTGTGTATGTAAATTATTAGACAAATTGGTCTGGTTGTATATTCTTTTCTTTAGATTTCCCAGTTACATCTAAGCATGCATGGTTGCATGCTATGCATACGTCATAGTTACGCCTCTTCTTACTATGAATTTAGCCACTTAGTAGATTTAGAATTATTAGGGAATTAGTAATTTTTAGGTTGGTTTTCTTCAGAGAATTCTGTTGGAAAATTTATTGGTTAGCTTGTTCTACTTTAGACATCCGTCGCGAACAAACGTCGTAACCTTGGTTTTCCAAAATTAGTTTAATCATCCTGAGGTTCGACATATTGAAAACGGTATTTAGTAGCCTTTTAGGTCTTTAGTGATATTGAAACGTTAATTTGGATATAATCTGTTCGTCGACCATTTTGATTGAAGCATTTCGAAGGGCATTTAAGAACTTTTTGCATTTCTTACGGTATTCGTCGAATTTCAGCCCTTCTTGTAGTACTTTTAGTACTTCCTGTACTTCTTGCTGTTTTCCGTGCACGACGTGTTCGTAAAAACCACCTGTTAGCTGCTACATACATCTGTATTCCACGTGTTATTTCAACATCACGTTTTAGTTGGAGTTCGTATATCCGAAGAAATTATCCACCTCGTGACTATTTAGAAGGCAATTACCCTGGAATTAGCTGAAATTTTCCTGATCTGCAATTCGTTATCTACAAGTTTTAAGACTCAAGGTTAAGGGGTTAAGGTCAGATAAATTTCATTTTGAGATTATCTGGTTATTTAGTTAAATATAAAGACGCCCAAACATTTTAGTAGATTGTAATTAGTAATTTGTTTAGAAACTTCATTGTAATTTAAAGTATTTTGTTGTAAACTTTCAATCGTCATTTTAGTAAATTCGTATTTCAATACGAGTAAACAAAATAGTGTCTACGTTCACGGCATTACGGCAACGTTCATTTATGAATTGTATTATTATGTATTTTGTAAAGGAATACTCAAATTTTGTAGTTTCAACTTAGTCAATTATTTATTTCTTTTAATTTATATTAAGTCGTAATTGAATATTGTGGTTACCGGACAGGTTTCACAGGACGTTATTATTATTTATTGTGTTATTATGTTATTTATAATCTCAAGTCACGACGAACTGAGCTCAATTCTTCGTATGCGTATTTAATAATTTAATTTAAGAATTATCCTTGCGAACCCTCAGAGAGCCTACGTTCGTTTAATTACGATAATGCTTTAGTTTGAACCTTACATTTGTTTCTTTCTTCAGTTACGATATTGTCTTTGAACATTCCCTATAGTTTTTTTTGTTTGTTTAATTAGATATTGGTGTTTGAAACATTACATTTAGACTTACGTTTGGTTACGATCTTAGTAATTTCTTTATTTGTTTATTTGAACGATAACTTCATTATTAATTTTCAATTTTGTATATGTGTAATTTTCGCTTACGAGTTAATACAGGGTGGTCCATAAGTAATGGTTCACAGACCACCAGTAGATTCCTGAGGCCAAAATATTACGATTTACCTAAAATTACCTTAGTCCAAAAGTTAATATTTAGGGAGATACAGGGTGTCAAAGTCGAAATTTTAATTTTAATTTTCTTCTGTATTGATATACTTCACCTAGTGCTGGTGTAGCAAAAGACCAGTTATAAAAACCTCAATTTGCTTTGAAAATTTTTGAAATTTTGAATGTGAATTTTGAAATTTAAATCTGGTTTTAAGTACCAATTTGTAAAAAATTTAAAATGGAAACTTACAAACCCTAAATGTTTGGTTATTTGGTTCACCTTGCGATTTAACCAAACATTTCTGCTCATTTGAAATAAGAATATTCCTTATATTGCGTGACGAAGTTTTCGTGGAGAAAAAGTTAAAATTTTTAGTCTTTACACTGAAAATGGCCCATTTGTTTCAGGAGTTTTTAAAGAAATAAAATCTGCTAAGTTGCACAAATGTACATAGTTTAAAACTATTCTTGTAATTCATATGCAAATTTTAGCAACATTTTCCTATAATATTACGAGCTTTGTAAAGTGTGGGATACTTTTGTGAATCCTTGAATTAATTTCGATTTATGTACCGAAACTGAAATGTTCGTTATATTTATCCAAAGTAAGCTTCCTTAATTTCTTCGAAGTACAACTTCTTATAACAATTTTAAATAGGTCAAACCTTCTTGAACGCTCAAAGAATGCGGGAATGAGAAAATATCAGTAAATTATCTTTTAATTACTTAAATTACTCTTCAGTAATTAACAGTTACAATGGATGTAATGTACTTCTAACATTTACTATGAAGTTGTTTCAAAGCCATTTACGTAAAGCCAACTTTCTCCCTCAAAATTCTTAAAGAATTTTATATTACAAGCCATAAATCTCAAACTAAAAGCCCATTTTATAAAAAGTAAGCCCCAAAATCATATTTGATACTAAGTAAATTAGGAAGTTATATCTTTGAAAATCTCCAGGAATTTGTGTCAGAATGTCGGGGAGCTTTTCATGGTTACTCTGAAAGCTGATACGTTAATGCATTGCTCTTTATATTCAACGCAATCGAAACCGATGTAGCCTACCAAAATATTGATGTAGGGTAGTGCAGTGGAACAACATCGATTATACGAAATCTTAGTGAAAGCACCGACACGGAAAGCCTGCTTTTCAAGATGTTTTTTCAAATCAGAATTTTATAAATTCACACCTACATAGAATCTAATTTAAATTGAAATTAAAACGAGATTGGGCTTTCTTTTGTATTCGATCAACCCCTGGCGTTTTCGCATTTGAATTTAATATTAGAGCAGTTTTTCTTTCATTTAAATAAAATATGTGTTTATAATAAATGATTCTTTGTTTCCATAAATTACGCACTTGTCAGTTGATCTACATAACATTTTTCAAATGTCATCGGTACTGAAAAAGATAATTAATTCTTTTTAAAAAAGAAAAATGATTTTAATGTCAACACCGTCGTTAAAGCAGTTAAAAAGTAAAGATTTACCTTGATGAAAAAAGTCAGTCATTTGTAAAATCAACAAAACTAATTAATGTCGAATTTATTTAATATTTACCTTCCAAAGTAACGTCCCTGGAAATATTTTGCATTAACGTGAAAATCAACACTTTCGTTAATTTATTTAATAAATTTTCCGAAAACCATGAAAGGATGTTTGAGGAAAATCTCGACGAGTTTGTGGTATTTTCAGGAACGTCGGATGTAACCCTTTTAAGCTTTTTTGATGAAGCAAAATAGCGCAAAGCCACAAATTTATCTAAAAATACCCAGTGGGGCGTTACTTACCGATCTGAAGCATCCAGTTGTTTCCCAACATCCCTAAAGAGTATTTTCAGGTTTTTCCGACATAGAAAAAATTATTTAATAAAGTCACTCCATAAAAATGCTTGAAAATTTTACTCAACCCGTATAAAAGCGTTACATTCTTGGGTTTGGGAAAACGAAAGCTCAGAACTTTCCTGAAATAATGTGAAAATCTAATTTTTGTAATTTTTTAGGTTCACCACAATGTTGGATAGATCTCAAGCCTTGGCAATGGAGGGTTTACATGACTCTCGTGGCTTTAGCTTTGTTCTTCGTACCAGCTGTTATAATCAGCGGATGTTACGCCGTTATAGTTTGGACCATTTGGTCGAAGAGTAAATTATTAATTCCAGTGGGCCATGTCCCTATTCGACAAAGTAAGTTGAAAAGTTGAACCTCGTTTTCTGATTCATATTTGTTTTTATTTTAAGTTTGATTTTTTGTCTTTATTAATGCCGTTTCTTATCTTGCAACGTCAACTGCTAGGTTATTATATGAATGATTTCTTCATATACTAGTTTTTCTATTTATTTCTATTCCTACACCTACACCCTATACGTTTTAAAATTCTAATTTTGTAGTTTATTAATAAAGGAGTTACACCTACAATAGCTGAATTGTTAGCTAATGAAATTTACTGGATTCGGTACCGTTTCTGGGCATTTAATAAAGGAATTAAAATTAAATATCTTACTTATCAGCAAGTTTGCAGAAAGTACATTAATTAGTGAAAGATTAGTGAATAATTATCTGACTCGGTACGGTGCACTTAATAAATAAAAAATCCACTACGAATTACATTTTGATTGAATCGAGTCTGTCAGTTCTGAATGCGATTTAAATTTCAAGTGAAAACTGAGTTAAATCGATTCATTCTGATGACCAAGAATTCAATTTGAATTTAAAGTCAAAACTGAATTAAATCGGTCCATTTCGATTGCTAAACATTCGGTTTGAATTTAAAGTCAAAACTGGATTAAACTGTTCCATTTTGATTACTAAAAATTCGGTTTGAATTTAGAGTCAAAACTAAACTAAATTTTGATTAGTAAGAAATCGATTCAACTTTAAAGTTAGAACAAAACTAAATCCCTCCGTTTTGATTGCTAATAATTCGATTTGAATTTAAAATCAAAACTAAACTAAATTGATCCATTTTTATTGCAACAAATTCGATTTGCTTGAAAGTCAAAACTGCATTAAATCGTTTTATTTTGATTGCTAAAAATTCGATCTGAATATAAAGTCAATACTGAACCAAATGGATCCACTGTGATTACTAAGGAATCGGTTCGAATTTAAGGTTAGAACTGAATTAAGTCCATCCATTTCAATTGCTAAAAATTCGATTTGAATTTAAAGTCAAAACTGAACTATTTTAACTTTAAAGTTATAATAGAACTAAATCGTTTCATTTCGATAGCAAATAATTCGATTTGAATTTAAAATTAAAGCTAAATTAAATTACAAAAGAATCCATTCGAATTTAAAGTTAGAACTGAATTAAGTTTGATTGCTAATAATTCGATTTATTTGAAGTCAGAATTGAATTAAATCTATCCATTCTCATTGGCAAAAATTCGACTTGAATTTAAATTCAAACCTGAATCGAAGCTATCAACTTTGATTCGAATTCAAAGTAAGAACCCAACTAAATCAATCCATTTTGATCGCTAATGATTCGATTTGAATTTCAATTTAAAACTGAACTAAATGGGTCCATTTTGATTATTAAGAAATCGATTGAACTTTAAAGTTAGAACAGAACTAAGTCGCTCGAAACTGAATTGAAGCTATCAACTTTGATTACTAATAATTTGATTCGAATTTAAAGTGAGGATCGAACTAAAGCAATCAATTTTGTTTACTGATAGAGGGATTGATATTTAAATTGAGATTGGGTTGGAATAAAATCCAACAAAGAATTCGCAGCTTCAATTTTAAGTGGTAGAAAGTTGAAATTGTTTGGTTAGGTTTCAGATTAGGTATGAGAATTTCAAATAAATATTTTAAATTTAAAGCTTCGAAGTTCATAGTTTAAATTTAGTAAAATGATAAGAAAATGAAATACACTGTTTCTTATTTAAGCATCAGATTATTGGATCCTTGTCATATTGGATCCTAAATTCAATCTAATTTTACAGTAAATTTACTTGCTTTATAATTCTGCAAATTGAAGACATTTTGTGGTTCTTGTGCGTTTCTTTAGTTTTTGAAAATTGTTAGAAAATTCCTATGTGAGTTTTTATGAATTATAGAAATTTACGTGTGATTTGAAATTTGAAAGCTATCTTAATTTGACAGAATAGATAATTTCTGAGATCTTAATTAGGAATTCTCTTTGGACTTTAAAATCTCAATCTTAGTTCGAACTATGAACCCGAAGATTTTAATTTGAATCCAAAATTTGTAAGTCTTCGTCCCAAACTTTAAACTTAGCAAAAGCTTTTAAATCAATTTTCATTGCTAATTTTAGAGTTACAGATTTAAAAATAAGAGCAAAATTTGGATATTGAAGCTTACGTTAAACTATTATATTTTAATTTTGAAAGAGTTTTAAAAAACTATATATCTAAATTTGCAATTTAGATTTAAAATCTAAATCTAAAAATTTAAATTTCTATTTCGAATAATTGTATTCTAAGATAGATTTGGCAGAGTTTCAGGTCTAAATTTATAGGTAAAATATTTAGATTTGGAAGTGTAAGATTTATAGTTATTTCGATCTGAAATTTGAAAATTCAACTGTCCTAAAAAAAATTAATTTGGATTTTAAAAAGGTTCTCTATTTGAAACAGTTTAAGCTTAGGCCTCGCAGAGGGTCGAATTTCAATCCTATTGTAATGAAGTTTAAATCTCAATCCTAAACTTATTTAGAAGATCAAAAACACATTTTTTTTTTAATTTTTGGATACAAACTGTAGCATTATAATTTTGAACCTTCATTTTAGGGGTCCTACATCTTCTTGTAGTAAATTGGTCGGAAGTACATTAATTAATCACTAACTAATTATCAATTTGTAGTTTTTCTATTTTTCACTTAGTATATTTTAATGAAAATCCTAATTAAAACAACTAGTTAAATTTAATATTCATACTACCCTTTCATTTTCTATGTGCTTTAATTGCATTTGTTTATTTCCGTAGATTATTTAAATTGATTTTGTATTAAATAACCATGACTAACTATTAACTCCCACATAAAAATCTAACTTTTAACTGTTAATTGTTAAAGACGTTTGTATGATTTAAGGACAGTTGGTTAAGTCCAGTGTACTTAATTACTGAAAATTTCTTTCCTTCAGCTTCTAATTTAATTTAAATTTGTTAGGTGAAGATCACCGAAGTAGGGGACCTCGGCATTTTCCAGAAGATCTCGACACTCGTAGAGCGAGTTCAAGAGGAATAATACCTCGTGCCAAAATTAAGACTGTTAAAATGACATTCGTTATAGTTTTTGGTAAGTTACAGGACAAGAGTTTCCAGCAGACGTTTAACATTCTTTAGCGTCAGCTCGAGCCGTAGAAGTAATTAATTTCTTTTCCTTTCAGTGTTTGTCATGTGTTGGAGTCCATACATAGTATTTGATCTACTCCAAGTATACGACTACATTCCTACAACTCAGACAAACATAGCTATAGCAACGTTAATTCAGAGCTTGGCACCTCTAAATTCAGCGGCAAATCCTGTTATTTATTGTCTGTTTTCTACCCACATGTGCCGGCATTTACGGTAAGCAGTAAATTTTTACTTTTCATCTGTTTGCACTACTAACCAATTACTCATTGTCTTGCACCACAACATCGCGGTCAAAGCAATCCTTTAAAGTGCTGTAAAAACTTTCAGTAATCCTTTTGTTTATTTTCTAAGAATCAAAGTAAGTCACGTTTTTCAAATGCGAACAAACTCGGAAAACTTTGCACTTAAGCGGATTATTGAGAATTAAAATTGTTTTGTCTCTTCCTGTAATGCTTCGTCAATTTTTAAATCGTGAAATGGTCACAATTAAAAGTTTAAATCTGTGAAGTATCGAAGTTAAGCTTATAACATTTCATGAATTTTAATTGTGTTATCGCCAAGTAACAAGTCTGGAATTATATTAAACTAGAAACATCAACGCCTAATTACATGAAGCTTATAATTATTAGGAAATGCTGGAGACATCCGAGGATTATTACATTATCGCTTGACTATTTTGCTCGTTTTCTATTCCCCCCTACGAGCTTAAGAGTTTTCATAGCCTTCTTGAGAAGTAGAGAATCAATTATGTGTGATATTTTGGTATAAATATCTTCAGAGAAGTTTTTTCACAATTGGTGTTTCGTTGTTGCGCCAAAGATTTCTAAATATAGAAGTAACTTGGAATTTTCTAAGATTGGAGTAATTACAGAAATGGCGTTTATTTCGGTGGCCCTTCTTTGTAGCGGTTGCATTTTGAAAGGTTTAAACATCATCGAAAATAATTGTTGGAATTAGACACAATGGTGTTAAATACTGCCTCATATTTGTTGTAGAGCCCATTTCGTTGTAACTTGCAGCTCAGAATTGCTTGAAGTAGCCATACAACGTTATCTTCATATTATATTCCACTACAATTTTAAAAGCAATTGGATTGGAAATAAGCTTCCTTGAAACTCCATAGCGTATCAAAACCAAATACGTATTTTGGCAAACAAGTTTTAGAATATTTTCTTGATGATTTGACTTAAGCCTTAATTTTAAAACTTTAAATTGGACTGAATCTTAAGATCTGGAGCGAATTTACTTTTCATTTGGACTCGAAACTTTAACATTTTTTATTTAAGGTTCGTCATTATAGTAATCAGACGGTACTTCAAATGAAATTTAAATTTTAATCCTAAATACTTACTTTTATAGGAACAAAAAAGATAAGATTTTAAATAAGGACCCACACGCCCACCTGTTGTTGTTGCTGCAATACGTATTTAATTTTTAATGGTCTTAATAGGAATTCAGCGTTGCACCGAATCAGACTATAGGCTACGTATTTCGCCGAATTTCTTCCGCTCTTGAAACTAAACTGTTAAATTTAAAGTTAACTTATTCAAATGTCAAAGGCCCTGTAAAGCCACAAAAATAAAAAATAAAAAATGAATACAAGATGATGATAATGATGAAACATATTTATATTTCGACAATTAAGTTGTCATCCCCAGCGTTAAGTTTTCATAGAGAGACCTTCTCTGACAATTTGGTGAATAGCATATCTTCAAGAGTTCTGTCTCAGCCAACATGACTTTTGGGGTTTGGTGAAGAGAATATCTTCAACGATTGTCTCCAGCCAATTTTGTCAAGAGAGCTTGTCACTAAGGATGACAACGTAGTTGCTGAAATACGTATTTGTTTGTAATTTTTGAGATTTTACAACGTTTTTGGCGTTCAAGTGAACCATGCCACAGGTTCCTCTCCGTAGAATAATTAACTTATTCTAGGCTTAGGCCCAGTCTATTTCCTAAAACATTTATTTTCGGTGATCTGCTTTAATAATCATTTTGATTAGAATTGTTTCCCTGGGAAATTTTACTAATTGGCTTAACAGGACGTTTTTTTGTTGTTATTTACTTATTGGCTGACATCTAACTGTGTATTTCAGTTCGAAAGCAATATATCTCTTAAAACTAGCACAATAACAATCCAACGTATTTCTGTGTTATGATTAACGAAATCAATCAAACCGTGGACTTTCTTCTAATTCTTGGGTTTTCTATTTAGAAGAACAGGTTAGTTGGACTTCTTCTGAATTCGGTATTTTGCTCATAAAAGTTTATCCGGAATTGTAAATCCTTTCGAAGTAATAGAAAGTCAACAGATTCTGGAGTTAATGAAATATGGCCCCGCGAAATTAGTAGAAATTATAAAAAATATATTTAACACATTTAATGCATTATAGAGGAATGCAGTCGCGGTCGTGGCTCACTAGGTTCAGCGTGCATCTCACCACTGATACTGGCCCGCCGGGTTTGATTCCCAGAGTCACACATACGCCTAAAACACCCGACCGCTTCGCTCGGAAGACAATGGCAAACCACCGAGGTATTCTGCCTAGTAAGTCTTCTCTGGAGTAAAAGTGAAAGCGCTTCCGTGGTTCTGAGCCCACGGAAAGCTGAAGTCCATTTACTCATTGTTTCAAAATAAAGAAAATAAAAATTACAAGGAGTTTCATAAGGAGATTTTATGGGCGAATATTGAGGAAACATAGTGTATTTTGGCCTGATGGATAAATAACATATTCATTTATCATATAACAATTGATTTCAAAAAATACTAAGGGAGAGCGAAACTCATCTGATGTTCATAGACATAAAGGATATATACGACAAACGATTTACTAAAGGAACTACTCCAGAATTTAGACCAACACGTTCAAAAAGATTATATACAAATACTTGCAGTATAGTAAAAACGGAATACAAAAACCATAATAATTTAGAACTGGGTATAGGTAGTAGAAATAGCGCACCGCCTGCAGTATTTAAAATATAACTCAGCAAAGTACTAAAGCACTGGAGTAAAAAGTGTAAGCAAATGGACATCGTTGTGGATAAAACTCACCTTAATAGGTTATTGCTGTGAAAGATCAAGTTGCGATCAACCATACAGTGTCACCGTTAAAGTGCGCATCATATGGGAAATTTTTTTATTATTTAGTTTACGCAAATTTAGATTTCATGAACAGTTTTTGCTTTGAAAATAATGCAAAATGACGTTGACGTTTTTTTTATCGTTCGGCTATACCTGTCAAATTTGACATATTTTCAAAAAAATTACAAAAAGTTCGGTTATTTTTCAAAATTTCGAAAAATGTTAAATGCAAAAGTTGTTTCTTTTTCAGTTTTCTACCCACCTACCAAATTTGAAGAAATTTGGACATCCTTGATATTTTTAAAAATTTTGATAAAAATCACTGTTTCATAATTTTAGAGAAACTGTCAAACATTTTGTTTTCTTAATTTCCATGACATTTAATTCTTTTCTTTCTATAGCATACTTCTTAGCTCAAGGGCAACTTGATTCATGATTAATTTTTAAGTATTAGTCCAGAAAAACATTTAATTAAATTAATTTAGCAAGAACTGGAGGTCTATTAATTGGCAAATGGATTTGAGAATTTTGGCTTATGGTATTTTTGAACTGAAATGCCCTTTTGTACTGTGATAAAAATGAATAAAGCGAATTTTGCTGTGAACTGTTAAAACTAGAGCAACTTTGCATCAAGTATGGCATAATGCTATTAGCATATTTGGATTTTTTTTGAAAGAATCCAATTAGAAACATTTTTAAACAGAAAAAAAAACCCTTTGGCAGATAAGTACTTTACGGGTCTTTTCGGATTTTAATAAATTCGAATGAGCCAAAAAATTGTTAGGTTAAGAAAGCGTGAAAATTATCAAGGTTGTCCAAATTTGTTCAAATTTGGTAGATGGGTAGAAAACTGAAAAAGAAAAAACTTTTGTATTTAACATTTTTCGAAATTTTGAAAAATAACCTAACTTTTTTTAATTTTTTTGAAAATATGTCGAATTTGACAGGTATAGCCGATCGATAAAAAAAAATCGTTAACGTCATTTTGCATTATTTTCAAAGCAAGAACAGTCCACGAAATCTAAATTTGCGTAAACTAAACAATAAAAAAATTTCCCATATGATACGGACTTTAACGGTGACACTGTATATTTTCTAAATGTTTTATAGTTACATACCTTCTTTTAATTTTCAGTAATGGATAATGAAATATAACTGAAAAACTAGAAATATCGACTCCTTTGGGAAAATGTTTTGTAAACATAAATATTAAAAACTGATTAATTTATAACACATTCCCGATTTACCGTCCTTTTTGAACTTGCTTCACACTTCACGAATTTCCATGACCTTAATTAAATAGTTCCAATTGAATCTACTCGGCTGTAAATCGTGGCCACCTCTGAAGACGTACCTGTATCGACCATCATTTACCCGATGGAGCTACTCAAATCCTTTTAATATAAAAAATCTGTAAATCAGTTTGTTTGTTTATTTATTGGGTGACAGTGGCAGTACTATTAGCGCTACTCGACTAGAATTTTTCTGTACCCAATGGACCCCCACCCTTGAATGAAACCCTTTGCGTGCCAAACATCCCATTGATATGGTACCTACAGTTTTATCCCGTATCCAAAGCAGCGCATACTTTCAGTTTCAGAAAATCAATCCCTAATACCAGAGGAGCTCTATCGTAAAATCCATTAGAACACTTCAGAAGTATGATAAATAAAGAAAAGAAATAAAAGGTGTTTATGGACAAGAAGAAGCTGTAGAGTATTGAGAACAAAAACAAGAACATATTATGAGATTAAATAAGATATCAAAGGATGTCGCCGTCGAAAAAGAACTTTACTATATGGTCATGTAAGACGTATAGCAGAAAGCACATGACCACAAAATATAGTAGTGGGTTCCTAAACAGTAAAAGAAGAATGCACAACAAGGGATCGAAGTAGTAAACCAAAAAATGAGATCTACATAGATAAAAAAAATGCACGTTAAAATTGAAAAGTACTATACCAACCATGCGGGAAACAACATCAGTTGTAGCAACCCTTCTATATAATTATATTCCTCTTTGGCAATGTTGGGTGGAGCTAACAACAACCTCACGTCCGTAAAAAAACCTCGTTATGAAAAATCAAGATGAGGCTGGACGGAATCTATGTAGATGACAAGGCAAACGAAACAAGGACAAATACTCACAGCTACAAACTTGGAATGTTCCAACTCTATACAAACCAAGAACCCCAAAGTGACTGACTTATAGATTGGACCAATATAGAATAGCAATCCAAGAAATGCGATGGATGTAAATGGAATTATACCAAAAAGTACGACATATACTAATTTATAGCTGCCACAATGAGGAGCACAGATTTGGCACAGGTTTTATTGTAAACAAGATAAGCAAACACTTAATCATTGGATTTACACCAATTAGTGAAAGAATGTGCTGGATACGCCTAAAAGGGAGATTCTTCAACATGAGTATCATTAACGTCCAAGCGCCAACCGAGGAAGATAAAGATGATTTTTATGACATGCTTGAAAATATATACGACAGATGCCTAAATAATGTTTTTAAGATAATTATACGCGATATGAATGCAAAGGTTGGGAAAGAAGCTATCCTATACCGTCACATACGGAAGTATAATCTTCATCAAGAGACAAATGACAATGGGTTAAGAATCGTTAACTTTACAGCATCAGGAAATATGGTGGTTGGCGGTATCCAATTTGAACACAAAGACAACCATAAAGTTACATAGACATCTGCAGATGGAAACACATCCAAGCAAATAGACCACATACTCGTTGATGGGCGCCATCTCCAATCTCTTGGACGTCCACTCGTACAGAGCCGCGAACATAGACTCCAATCATTATCTTCTCGCAGCTAAAATCAGAGCAAGGATATTAAATTAAAAAGAAAGAAAAAAGCTGCAGAGCAAATTCAGGACGGACGCGTTGAAAGCAGAAGAGGCCGCAACAAGAGAAAAGAATAAAGCATACCCAAACATGCAGCAAAAACACAAAACCCGAACATCAGTAAATAAATAAATACAAAGCAAAGAGACGAGAAGAAAAGGAAATACACAAAATGAAGAAGAAATAATTCCTAAACGGCGAAATCAAAGCACTTCAGAACTTTAGAAATTTAAAAGAAACCAGGAAATTTTACAAAAGCATAAATGAAATGCGGCGAAAACTACTAACAGATAAAGACCAACCGTATCCATCGCTAAAAGTGGCCCAAGAAGGTCTAAGGAGTTAAATAATAATAAAGCCCCCGGATGTGATAATATATCAGCTGAACTAATTAAATATGGCGGAGAAGAACTGATCAGAAAATACAGAAATTGCTAGCTAGTACATGGAATACAGAAAATGAGCCAAGTGAATGGAATATAGGCAGTGTATGCCCCTTGATAAAAAAAAGAAACAAGCTAGACTGCTCTAATTTATAGATGCGTGACACTACTGAACACAGTCAACAAAACCCTGTCTAATATTATATACAACAAAATACTGAAGTAATCCGAACAAGTGATAGGACAGTATCAGCGTGAATTCAGCAGTAGCAAGTCAACAGTTGATCAAATAATATTCGCACTAAGGCAAATTGTTGAGAAAACATCAGAATACATAAAATTGACTGCAAAGCAACCTATGACAGCATTAGAAGAAGTGAGCTATACAAGGCCATGGCAGAACTCGGAATTCCAGAAAAACTAATAAGAGTTACAAAACTCACTATAAAAGAAGTAATATGTTCAGTCAGAATTCAAAATCAGACCTCCAAGCAATTTAAAACATATGAAGGTGTAAGGCAGGGTGGCCTATTGGCCTTCCTTTTATTTAACATCGTGCTAGAAAGAATAACAAATACAAACCACTGGAACAGTATTCTCAAAGACAACGGCGTTATTAGTTTACGCTGACGACATCGATATCATTGGTCGGACTGCAAGAGCAAACAATGAAGCCTTTGTAAATCTAGAAAAAGTAGGACTAAAGATAAATGAACAAAAAATCAAGTGCATGAAGATAACACGTACCAAATAACGAAGAGAAAAATATAACGATAGACGATTACAACCAATCAGAAATTTCGTATATCTAGGATCTGAAATAAATAACGAGAGAAATAGCGAAGAGGGAATCAAAAGAAGAATTGTTCTGGCAAACAAGTGTTTCCATCCCACAAGCTTAACAAACCTCAATATGACCGGTGTTAACCTATGGTTCTGAGACATGTACGCTCGGCAAATCAGACAAAACACTCTTCGGGGTCTTTGGCAGAAGGTTTTGCGCAATATGTATGAACCAGTACTGGAAGACCAGGGCTGACGAAGAAGATATAATAATGAACTGTATGATATTGATGTTGTAAAACTGATAAATATCGGGCGAATGAGATGGGCAGACCATGTAATTCAGAAAGATGACACGCATACGACTAAACGTATAATGCTAGCAAAATTAGAAGGGAAAAGGGGAACTAGAGGGCCTAGGTTCAGATGGAGTGTCATGTTATAAAGGGACCTGAATAACTTGGGAGTGCGAAATTGGAAAACTATAGCCCAAGACAGAGATCGGTGGAAGCAACTACTTGAAGAAGCTAATACCCAACCCGGATTGTAGCACCATTGGTGATGATGAACGTTGGTTAGATAATTACAACTATTTTTAAGTCACATTGAATGGAGGTTACATAATGTCCTTCAAACATGTACGAAGAACCACAATTTCAAAAAAGGTTACACCAATAGTTTTATGAACAAACATATGTCCTGGTTTTGGTGTCTTCAGATCCTTTGGTATAATCAAGAAAAAATATATTGGTTGGTACAAGTTGAACTTAAGAAGAAAATATTTCTAGTCCTTCCTAGTCCTAGTCCATTTTACACCTGGGTATCTTCAGAAGAACCCAAGAACACACAAAATATCCACTGGAATTCACTCTTACCATTTCATGAGGAAGAAGATGAAACTATGTTTGATATCTTAACATTGTTCACTGCAATTTAAACTTCGTTAAGAAAATATTTTAAGCTCACTTTTAAAACGTGTTTAATGAAGTTTATAGGGTTAAGTGACCCTTCAAAACGCACAGGCAGTGCTAATTCAAAATACTCTGTTTTATGAAGTTTTCAGCAGCAAAACTACTTAACTTATAACCTTATATCATTTTCTGTACTTTGCACTTTCTTCTCTTTCACCCCAATTGTGTCTTAGGACGTTTCTTTCTATTATGTTAATACAAACAGGATGCCTCAAATTCTTGATATGTTTTCCCCATAGCATGATTTTAGACTTGTTTTTGGCGATCTAACTAATTGCACAACAATCGAATAGTAACAGAATTTTAAACTTTAGTTATAACAATAATTACTGAAAAGTTTATGTTTTGGGAATGTAAATGTATCACATCACTTTTTTCCCAGCAAGCATGAAAATCTGTTAAAATGCACTATCGATGTTTAAATATACGTTTGCTAAAAGAAATACACGAAAAATAACCAAAAAGCATGCGTAGCAATCCTTTAATTAACCACACTATACATGTTCCCTCATTTTGTCATGCTCCTTCACATAGAAAGCTTCCCCCCTGTACGTGGATCTCAAGTTGTGTGTCCATGTGTTTCCCTGGCATGCAAGGTTCTGGTCACTGCCTAGGATACGGAAATGGTGATTCTTCGGGAACCGTCACCACTTCCCTGACGCAATCTACGAGGAGATCCGGCTCCGCGGCTTCTCTTCGACACACCATCAGATACGGAGTGCAACCAGCGCTCAATAACAGCCATAAGGTTGCAATTTCCGTTGTCTAGTCATTTGTTTTCTATTTTAAATTAATGTTAAAAACAACTGTGCTACAAATTGATACGTAATTTTTATTATTATTGTTTATTTTATATATGTAAAATATTGTTATATATGTAAAGAAAATTAATGCCTGATTAGGGACCGGGGTTGTTACACTTACATAATGCAACCAAATACTTAGAATGTACTTATAAAATAGGTATATTAGAAAATTTTATAAAACAAGTTTGTGAACAGTGATGCATACAAGACTGATACACTTTTTAAAACAATACTTAGTAATTCTGCTTAAGTAAAGTAAGCCTGCGCTTGCGCTGTTTTTATCCTTAAAGCTAGTTTGTACAACCTATTGCATATTTAAGTGAGCTTTATTTAATTTTAAAAAAATTAATTTATTAACAGGGGCGGATTTCGGACGAAAATCTGCATACAGATGAATGAAAAAGTTACCAAGAAATTGAATTTCAAGAACTTCGTGAATTTTCTATTTGCTTTGTTCATCTAATCCGACCCTGTCTTTAAAAGATCTAAAATAACCCCCACTATCAGTAGGGTTGCCAAACACTAAAAATATTCAAAATATGTAATTTGAAAAAACTAAACTAAAAAATTCAATTTTCCTACATAGATTCAGACACGAATTTTTAAAACTTTGAATCCAGATTTTAAATTTCTTCGAAGTAAAATACGTTGATTTAAATCTTGATATACGATTTTCTCTACTACAAACTCAAAATTTCATATGTAATTTGTTTACAATCTAGGAGTCGTTTATCTTTAAATTTTCAATTTCAGGTTTGAATTTCAGATCAAAAGTGTAATTTGAACTTTATTCTAGAATTGTGCAGTTCCATTTATATGATTTACATTAAATTATTCGCAACTGAATTTGAATACATGGGGCAACTCTTTAATATTCAATTTTGTATTAAATTAAGTCCAAATATTTTTTGATTCATTAAAATAACATTCAGATCAAGACTGTAAATTCTAAATAAAACAAAAAATAATAGATTCCGTATTTGTATACCAAATAAAAATCTTCAATCCTTTATTAAAAACGCCATTCCAGTTTTCAAATTTTGGATTGAAATTTGGCCAAATTAATTAATATTGTAGATTTTTAAAAGTCACATCTCGTGCGAATAATGTTCTTAAATATAAAATTCAAACTTTAGAATCTAAATTCAAGGATCGAAAACAAGATTTTAATCCTCGAAATAAGTTAAAAAAATGCAAATGTCATTATTTAGTTCCAGCTTTGATTACAAATGTAAAGCTCAAAGAAGATACGAAATATAAATTTTCATTTCTAAAGGCGTGTCTAAGCCCCTTGAAACTGAATTTTGGTTCAAGGGTTGCTCCTTTCAATTAGACTCCGTGTTCAAGCTTCCCAAACCCAGTTTGTGTTGTGAATCCTCAAATCTCGAGATTAAACTTGTAATTTCAGATTCAACACTATAAAAAAATTGATTCCAAATTTATATAGGAAACATAAACCTTCAATAATTCCTTACCCAAAATTCCAATCCAACCTTCACAATTCTGCTTCAATTTTAAATTTTGTTCAAAATTATTTCGGATTGAAAGTCAACCTGATTTTTTTTATGAAATCAATCACATTTTGCAAATTAAACATTTTAAATCTAAATTTCGAAATTGATATTCTAGAATCAGTGATCGAGTAGAAACCTTGAAATTTCAAATCCAAATTTGGAATATTAATCCTCGAAAGGATGATTTAAACTCAGTCTCAACACTCAAAGAGTCGATCCAAATCTGTAAACGGAATATAAATCTTCAGTTCATTATTAAAAATTCCACTCCACACTTTGAATTCAAGTTTGAATTTCAATCACAATTATAGCCTTATTTGAAATTATGCTTAATTAAATCTGTTATATTTTCTTGCGAATTTTATGTTTTATCTAAAGCATGCAGATCTTAGAATCTCTAAAATCCATGGTAAAATATATAAAACGGGATCCATGTACAAACTTTTAAATCCAGATTTGGGCTTTTAATCTTCGAACCAAGAAATGAAGATCCAAGGGTGTTGATATCAAGCTCAACACGAAATTTATCACGAAATATAAATAAATCCTTATTTTCGAAATTTGGATTCAAAGTCAAATTTGAAGTTAAACTGAACTTATTTTATATCTGTTACATTTTCATCCAAACTTCGAATTCAAGTTTTAAGGTAAAATCCCCAAAACTGGATTAATATTTAAACTTAAACACTAACTATAAATAGCATACAAATTTTAAGATATCATAAATAAGACTAATTTCAGACGCTCAAAAATTCACTATCAAATTTGTGTGTGGTATATAAATTGTCAATTTCCAATCTGAATATCCATTTCAGTTTTCAGACTTTGGGTTCAAATTTGAATTTTAATCCAAATTATTTAGAATAAAGGTCAAGTTTTCAGTCAAGCTGAACTTTTGATTAAATCTGTCACATCACTAAGCGAATTATATAAAAGTTTGAATTTGGGTTTCGGGAATCAAGTTTAAAAATCAACTTGCTAATATTAATACAACCGCTGAGCATACTTCTGTACCTATGTCATTAATTTACCAGAGATTCACCCATTTGGACATTGTTGGTAATCGTGTAGTGATTGAAAAAATATTGGGTGATGGTCTGTGCGAGTGGCCATTTTGGAAAATAGACGCCATCTTTGATGCTTATTGAAAATGCACTGCATAGGCATGTGAGGTGTCATTTTACATGTTTTTTAGAGTGCTGAACACGTTAAAGATAGTATAAATACTGAAAAGTGGTTACTAATCATTATTTAGTAAGACAGATACGAATCAACATGTTTTATTTCTATACTAAACAGATTTACATTGCTTTTTAAATACGATGTAACATAAAATGGATAAGTCAATGACATCACTAGTTTAAGTAGATATCACATGACTAATATACAGAGTGAGTTTTTTGCGATGTCCACTATAGGAATCTCAGAAACTAGGGCAGATAGAAAGACGGTTAAATGGGGAAAGATTTGCAGTTTTATGAGGCCAATTCAATGTACTTTTTGTTTTCGTCAAACAGTCCAAGGCTAACTAGATATTTCAAAAAAACTAATTTTCTGTAATTTCTTTAAATGCGTGTAACTCCGTTATTTTCATTTTAGAAAAAAAAGTGGAAGGACAAAAATTGTAGATAATTATGTTTTTTATAAGACAGTTAAATCGATTTTTTTATGTAAGCTTTTGTTTTTGAGTTACGACATAAACATATTTGTTTTTAAATGAAAACCATAGTTGGCTACGACTTTTTAAAATTAAAAAAAAATCCACGAATTTGGTGAATTAAAAATCAGTCGGTGCAAAGCCCAGATTATTGACAAATAAAAATAATTATGGAGCATAATTCAAGAACAAATAAATTCGAATTCGACCAATTTAAATTCACAGGGTTGCACTTAAGGACTAAATAAAATAACAAAGTTAAAGGGTTATTTATTTAACAATAAAACGTTAACAAATTATATTGCGTACTATGATTTTTCAACCTTGATCAGGTATGAAACGTGTTCGTATTTTTACATCAAATGTAAATCCAATGAAAGGTAAAATACAAGGTGGTTTAAGCTTCTGTTCTTAGAATAATGTAATAAATTGTTGTTTCACAACCCCGAAATTCTTTCATATTTTTTGAATCACTTATAAAGAGTTTCAATGTTTGCTTAATAAATTCAGGAAGCGAAGAGACCTTGGTGTTTTCGGGGGATACATTTATTGAAAGGTTTCCTTGTGGATTTGCTTTCAAAATTTTTAAATTGAAAAAGGATAGTTTAAGCGTTTCTAGGGTGGCCGGTTCGGTGATTTATGTGAAAAATAAATCCTAAATGAAAATATTTACGCCTAAGATTAATTTTTTGAACAATTATTAAAAACTCCATTTTCAAAAAAAAGATTATTGATTTAACCTGGAAAATCTTTAAATATTTTTGGAGTTGCTTGCAGGATTGGTTGATAAATAAATCCCAGATGAAAATAAATACGACTTGGATTATTTTTCTAAAAATGGACGCAAGACTAAACTGAAACCTTATTTTTAAAAAAATTATTGCTTTAACCTGGAAAATTTTTAAATATTGTTGTTTGTACGATTTGTTCATTAATTTCTAGATAAAACATATTTATATTTGGAGGTTAATTTTTTGAAGCATTGTCAAAGATTTAATTCTTTAAAATTATTATTGAATTAAACTGAAAAATCTTACAATATTTCTGGAGTTGCTTGTAAGGTATGCAGATGAATTTGTCGCTAATAAATATTAAATGAAAATGTTTACTTTGGGGATTAATTTTTGGGAAAATTCCTAAAAACTTCTCTTCGAACAATTATTATTGAATTAAACTGGAAAATCTTTAAATATTTCTGTAGTTGCTTGCAAGATCTGCGAATTAATTGCTTGATAAATAAATTAGAGTAAAAAAGGTCTTTTTCTGGCCTTTCTAATGATGTAATATATGACATAGTTATTTTGAAAAACTAAAGAGATACTGCTGTTTAATAATTACTACTAATAATTATTTGACATAATAGGTATGGTTTCACTTTTATATATTTCAATTTTTTTAATGTCTTTAACGTGTTCAGCACCCTAAAAAACATGTAAAATGACACCTCACATGCCTATGCCACTCGCACAGACCATCATCCAATCACTACATGATTACCAACAATGTCCAAATGGGTGAATCTCTGGTAAATGAATGACATACAGAAGCATTCTCAGCAAATGGACTATATTGGATATTTAAACTTTTAAATTCAGATTTGAGATAGACTGATTTTATTTCGGTATTCCAATTTTAGATTCAAGCTTTAATTTGTTTCTTATCCAAAACTGCATTCCGATCATTAAATTTTGGACTGAAATTTGAATCTAAATTAGAGTTATTGTGGATTAAATTTCATATTTGAATCTGGACATATTATTAAATCTCTGACATCTTCTTACGAATTATACCTTTCACATGTAAAATTCCAATTTCATCTTTTCGAATCCAATTTTGAAGCTTTTAAATCTTAATCCAAACCTACACAGATAATACCAAACAAGACACAAGTATTAAAATTTCTAAATTACAAACTTAAAAATCGATCAAGATGAATCTTCAAATTCTTACTTAATATTGTCTCCTTCTAATATTTTTTTATTTTAAATTTGAGTATTAAAGAACTGATAGTCACCAAGTATCTTATGTTCGACAAAGCTCACTCGAAATTTATAGTTTAGATTCGTGATTCTGAATATTTGGATTTAGTATTCGAACTTTGAATAATATCTATTTTAATCAAAATTCTAATATTAGTCCAAGAGCTAGGAATTTTATTGGCAACCCTACGTATTAAACATTGGAATCAAAATGCGGGAACAAACTTCTTAAAAAGTCTCCAGAGCAAAACGTACAATCTAATGCCATTTAAATTAACAACACAACAAAATATATTAATGTTACAGTTGTATCCACCTTTGTTAGTTTTAGATACTTTAGTATTTTTACATTTACTCCCCTGCTAAGTAAGTTAAGTGCTCAGCCAACAAGAAAAAGGTCGGTAGGACTAAGTCACGATTTAAAAAATCGCTTGTTTTTAATTAGAAAAATTTCTACAATCAATGAATGATAGTAATAACAATTTAAATCGTTTGAAACAAACATGAATAAACAAACACAGAAATGTAGCAAATTAGTTTCAAAACTCACTAGAACTCCCTAAGTATTTTGATTTGGTTTCTAACGATCAGCAAGTTTACCAATAGCAACCGTTTCAACCATTTTCAGACAAAATACTCCTATTGAAATTGCGTTTCAGAAATTGTTCAGATTAAAGTTATGGGAATGTAATTAGTGAGAACGGTAGGTTTGATGTATAACTTCAGCTTATACTGCGCCTTCATTTTATGATTCATGTTTGTACGCAGGTCGTTTTGGTATTGAAATTTGATTTAGTCTCCTCTGCAAATTGTAATAGTTAGGATTTCCAGCATTAAATAAAAATTTCAGAAAGGAAAGTCGCCGTCCTACAAATAATTGTTTTTTGCATGTTGAGGATGTTTCAAACAATTTTTTTCAGCGTCAGTAAGGATATTCAGCGATCATATTACAGTAAATCTATTTAAATGGAATTTTGACAGTTCAGTCCTTCGACCTTTGTCCTAATAAATTAAAGAATTTTTTAATCTAATAAAGCGTACATTAAATCACGTAAGATTTCGATTAACTTGTCCACAAATCGTGTTTTAAGGTTGGCTGAGCTCTAATTAACCATTTTAAATCAAAGATAACCCACAAACGTCAAGATTTTTATAATTTGTGGATTTATGAACATTGAAAATTAATGAACTCGCCTTTTAATCCAAAAAAGACCGATACTTTCCAAAATGCTTTAATCCTTCTGGGTACAACTTTGATTTTAACCAATTCAAAGCAGAGCACGTCCCAACTTTTAATAATCTTTCTTGATGTAAAATTGTGTGATATTTTTCACCAGAACTGCCCCGAAAGAAAATAATTTAATAATCTTTCTCAATATTGATTCCTGCTAAAAGTATTTTGTGTAATCAAGTTGATAATAAGAGCGCTTTACTTCGTTAAATGCATAGAGTGCTCCCTAATTTTCTATCTAAAAAACTGCATAAATTGCTACTTATTTGATCGATGTTTGAATTTCTGTATGAATTAAACCCTCTTCCGTTCATCAGGCGCACTTTTCTTTGTTGTTGTAATTTTCACGTGATTTTTATAAAAATTTACTTTAAAAATAAAACCAATTGTATAAAAATAATTGTAATAAACACTTAATAAGTATTATATTTTCGCTGCCAACTTCTCTATATGTGATAATCTGATAATGTAAATAGTTAATGTATATTTTGTACCCATAATGGAGTAATGATTGTAATAAAATTAAATGTTTTTTGTATTCTTTTCTTTCCTATATTTATCATTCCTAGTTATTTATTCTGTTTTTACTCATTTGCTCTTTCTTCAGGTATTTATACTTGTTTTAATCAATTTCCCAACAGAAAAAGTGTAACGTAAGGTAAGTAAACTTAAATTTATCAACAACAGACTGTTGTACGAAATCGATATTTTAAAGTCATATATTTAAGTTTAAACGTTTTATGATAGCGTCGCCGAATTGTGTGTTTTGCCACCTTAGTTTTACGAGGTTATAGACTACTACCGGTAGTATCGCAAAAACTATAAAGATAAAGGAAATGGAGAACCGCCAAAGTTATAAAATGACGACACAGGAATCAGTGCGATTGGTTCCGAGTCGTTTTTATTACTGAATACATGCACATCAAAATATACAGTTCTGGGTTTATTGTTAAATAAAATATGTGACAAATAGGCTTTTTCCAGAAAATATACGAGCCGAGAACGAGCAAAAATCACGGATATTATTAAAATCGTCCCGAGGCCTGAAAGAGGTCTTGAAATGAAATTTACAATTGCCATATTTCAATACGAGAAGTTCCAGTTTTAAAATAAGTGAGAGGAATGCGCCAGCAAACAGGAAAGATAAGTCAAATTTAATTTATATTGGAGCCGAATAACTTTGTCGGCATTGCATTTAGTATTAAGTGAAGACAAATTGCTGACCTCACGTTTTTGACTGAAATATACGAGTACGTTTAATAAATTGCTAACTTTATTTGCTAGCTTGTAGTTGATCGGTTTATATGATTAAAATTTCCTTGCATTTCCTGTAAAACAGTGTAATTTGTTTTTGGACTTTCAAACCGTATCACTGGCATTTACACAATGCAATTAATTATTCTTGGTTTTTTATTTTTTATGCATAGCTTGACTGTCCCATTTTAAAAACAGGTTAGAAGATTTATTCTACACCCATTTTTCAAAAGTAAATATTTGCACGTGCGTCAGAAAAATTGTTGACTCTGAATGAGTAAATATTTATGCGACTTTTTGTACGTCAAAATACGTGCATGCACATTTCGTACTTTGTAGATGTGAAGCATCCTGGCGCCTCGCTTTGTAGCGATTATTTGACAGTAATTTCCGCTAATATCCATAAATATTTATAAGCTATCGTATTTTGCCTGAATACTTAACTAACCATCAACACATTACGGATAACGGTTAGACACTGTAAGAAAAAGAACAAAGATAGGTATTATTATTTTAATTTAAAAAACAGTCGCTAAATAATAATAATCATAATAAATGATCGATAACCATACGTAATAGACATTTCGGTTCCAAACATCCAAAATTAAATGCACAATGCAAACGAAGGTCCACAAATAAATTTATAAAATTGAAGAATGAAGGAGCAAGACTCTGACAATTTAACAAGTTTCACATCCTACGAATAATTGTTCCAGTAACAGGCATAATTCCCAAAATTACGTTACAGAATATGCAACCTTATTTCAGTTAAGCGTCTGCGACCTGTACTAACATATCTTTATGTGTGACCTTTATACAAAGTCCTTAGCTAAGAGCGATATGAAAGTTGGAACCCCAAAACTGATTACTTTAAGATAACTATATACCTACTTACCTATTTGAAGCTAATATGCACAAACTATTTAATATATTAAAGAATGTTAGACCCCACAATAGCAATTTTTCTTTTTCTACTTATCCATGCACTTATCAATCAATCGCCCTTAAAAAACTTACATTCAACCTTGTTTTACAATTACAATACGTTTCAGTAAAATTATTACAATCAATACTGTTAAATTGAAAAATAACAATAAGGAAGTGTTTTACATCTATTTATCTTAAATTGTTTTGTAAGTGTATAGTTATTCTATCTTTTGTAGTAGGTAATTGTATATTCTGATAACTGTTAAAAGGGCCTTTGTTTTTATCTGACTTAATCTATCAGACGAAGTACACACATTCCGAAACTCTAACTTGATTGATTTCTCCGCATTTTAGGACGTTAATGGAGTTTCACTTAGCATAACATGATGTATGCATGTACAAATATGTTGTGGAGGTAATACACTTTTAACATAATTTCTGTAACAGCCAGAAAATACTGAAAACCTTAGATGTACTTTTTGTAATGTATTTCTGTATTACCAAAACATTTGTACCATTTCATTTGGTGTATTAAAATAAAAAGATTTTTCTTTCGATCTCTACATAGGCTTTTAACTGAGAGGTACAAATTCAAGTTTGAGAATTTTTTTATTGTGTTTGTTATAACCTCAATTTGAACTTTTCCAGAAAAAACAGTTTGATTCATTTTAATATATTAAAAGTTAGTATTTCGGTACAAGCCCTAATTTAAGCCTTTTTTTGCCGTACCTATTACATTTTGGAGATAAAGCTTTAGTTTTATACAGGAAGACTTTTCTTGATATCTATAATAATTTTTTTCACAAATGTTATCTGTAAACAAAGACAAATATTTCCTTTTCAAAATAAATTATTAACAAGTAATATAAAAAGAAGTAGCTCCGTCATATTTTCCTAAAGTAAGATTCAGAAGGAAAAAGAAATAGAGAGCAAACAAACAATAAAAGAAGAATAAAATGAAGTAAAACAATAAAAATAGAACGACATTTTAAACGATTGTAGGAAGTATAATGACGAAGAAGGATGCGGTCAGAGGCCAAACAAGTCCGGGTAAGTTAAATAAAGATGGAATACATATCAGCGGAGTTATCTACAATATTCTTCTTCTTCCTCTTCTTCTTCCACTTCCCCTCCTCCCTCCTGTTCTCCTCCTTCTCCTCCCCCTTCTTCTTCCTCTTTTTCATTTTCTACTTTTACTTCTTTATTTTCGTTTACGCTTGGATGTAAACATCCCTTAAACCCTTTCAAGCCAAACAGTTCCGTTGTACTACCAGTTTCTATCTAATGCTGTTAGTGTTGTCAAATCATCCTTTATGTATTCATTTTTCTTGTGTATCTAGGTACTTAGAAAATGATTACCATCCTACTCCATCTTGTTTACTAACATAAGAAATTCAACTTAATTGTAAATTTAGATTATTTTCTTTTATAATATAACATTCTAAAAATAATCCCCGACATATTTCTCTCCATGGCTCTTTGCAAAATTTATAAACTATTAACGCTTACAACTTGCAGCGCCTTTCAGCGCCGGCGATAGGTGTGTAGCTCGCATGCTCATGCAACACACATAGCACAAACATGTGTTGCGGAGCAACACATGGGAAAATGCAAAAACGAAGATAAACCAAAATCCATTTAATGATACTTACTACATAAGTGTATAAAGTTAAATAGCAACAATAGCTTTGGCCTAATTTAATGGCACAAACAATCCGCTGGGACGTGGGGCCTACTATAAGTAGGGATTGCTGCAACTCTTTACTTAACTTTCCAAGAAAATCTAATATCGATCGTGCAGGTTGAGATTGTTATAGATCGGGAATGTCCGCTCCGCTAAATAACACACGTAGACACCACACACAGAGATACACCATACAATATACTCTTACTCGGGGTTGTAATTGCGGCCTTCAGATCTATGTACATATGTACATCGCTTCGTCTTTCGTCCACTCAAGTGTGCAAGAGTGCAAGTGTGGGATAGCAATTATTATTATAATTTATTTTTCTAAGAACCAAATCAATATTAAACTATGGGCCGTTATATAAAACTGTGGAGAGAGAAATATAATATGTACATGTACAGTGACCAGCAAAAAAGTTCGCAACATATGGGAAAAATTTTTATTATTAGAGTATCGAAAAAACTTTTATGGGGGGTGGGTTTTGCATGTCCGATAACCTAAAAATCGAATTTGATGTATGTCACGTGACCACTGGTATGGAGGCAAATTTAAAAAAAATCAGCGTGAAGTCGCACAAAGTGAGGTTAGATGGCAAGATATCGAAGATTATTTTAAAAAGTTTCTGAGAATTTAATTTTAGGTCCATATGCAACATTTGAAGCATTTATTTGAAAAAAAAATGAAAATCGCAATTTTTTGTGAATATTTTGTGTCGGTCACTGTATAGCTAATATTTTATGAATTTTTTTAAATATATTTTTTTGTTCTTTATTTTATTACAAATTCTAATAAAGTTATTATATTACTTCAAAATATTACATCTTCACTTTAGTTAGTGGTAATGTCCTGAGCAACACACGACAAAATCAGAAGTCGCCGCCCCTGGCGCCTTTGTTTTCAAACTATTAAGAATAAATGTTTACCAAAGGCTGCCAAACCCAACCACCCAACTATATAAGTACGCTAATTCCACGTATACTTTTTTTGCATTCTGATTTCTTGACTAAAATAGATGTAAGTATTACTTGTTCGCTCAACTCGTTATCTAAGTATTTGTAAACCGTTGTATAATGTTGCCGTAGACGCCACTCTTGCTTTTAACAGATTCATATCTACCTTCGCAGATACCATATTCACATTTTCTAGCATCACTTTTATCAAAATAACTTTTTCCAACACTGATACATACTCATATTTTTTGCTTTTGTTTTTTATTTGGCCTTCTCTCTCTTTCTCTCTCTCTCTCTCTCTCTCCGTCTTTACCTCTCTCTCCCTCTCCCTCTCTCTCGCTGTCTCCCTTTCCCTACCTATGGTTTGTAGCCATAGAAACATACATGTCTTTTATGCATATCCTTGTATCATTCAAAACGTCATTTTTCGTTCGATTAAATGTCTTTTGTGATAAGCCGAGTACAGATCAAAAGAGGATAGCAAACATACCGAGGCGGATTATCCAGTAGGTAACATAGGCTAAAGCTTCAGGCCTTGTGATTGCCAGCTCCATGTTTCTGATTTTATTTTTCTTTATTTTGCGGGGATTATATTTTAGTGTAAGTATTTCCTTTTATTTGAAGCATAACGTTAGGATTGTTCTTAGACACTTATGTGACAAGAAACTATTAATTCTATTTGGAAATCAAAAACAGCGATATCATAAACTTTTTATCATAAGCTCTGAAACCACCATCCCTTTCTAAATTGACCACGCCGCCTTGTATCGAAACAGACTGGCACACACGTATGGGTCCCGTCTAGTTTCAAATTCAAAAAAACATTAAACCATAATATTGGAATTTAGAACTAGACGATTAACTTTAATATTTATTAGCTTTGAACAAGGGCCAGCTGCACACCCGTGGGACGGTTTGAGATCAACCTCCGCAGTACCACGGAGTTTCACTATAAATGCGGGATCAACTTTTATCACTGCATCCAGTTTTGACTGTACTGTACAAAGTGTACAGTGGCCTTTTTTCTTTCTTTCTTTTTGTGTGTGCCTTGTATGCGTGTATAGCCAATCTGCTCGGCACCGCCTTTAGGCATTACTTCAAGTCAGACGGCTGTGTCATGTGTGTGTGTTACTACGTATGTAGTGGTCTGGTTACTCTATCTCATAGACCAGTCTTTCAAGTAGAGCACAGTTAATTAAGCCTAACTGTGAATGATCTCACCAGGCCTAGTACCGATCCCAGAGGCCTGAGAAAAAATCTCCACCAACGTAGGGATTCGAACCCGGAACTTGCAACATGCAAGCCTAACCCTCTTACAACTGAGCTACCAAGCTTCCCCAATGTATAGTGGCCTGGAATATATAGGCCAGTCGGCAAGGAGTTTATTGTGGAAATAAATTGCGGCAAGCTGGATTAAATTTTATTCTCTTTATCGGGACCTCCAAAAAGACATACTAATTTTGCACGGTCTAGCGACCCCGGATTTTGCCGCCATATTGAAAAAACCACGTGGAAAAAAACTTTTTTATTGATTTTCGTGAATATCTCGGTTTGAATTAAGTTTAGAGCAAAATATCAAATTATTGAAAATAAAGTAAATAAAATTTTCCACAAGAACGGCCTGAAACTATTTTCTGTTAATTGATTGGTTACAGAGTTACAGATATTTAAAACACGCAGCATATATTTATTGTTCTTAGCATTTCTTTCATTTCAACATCCCGCCCGTTCCAAAATATTTTTAATAATTTTGTAAATTAATACTAACGTAGACTTGGTGCCTCGAAATATTTTTTTTCTATTTTGCGTTTAGAATAACTCCATTCTAGCACCCAAATGACGTCATTTGAGTGTTAGAATAAGTCGTTGAATAAGTCGTTGGTGTGCTAGAATCTTGTATTCTTCCATCCCCAGTCAGTAGGAGTCTTGTCATTTAGGCACCACTGCTGAACTTTTGGTATGTACGAAATGAGTGCATACGAGATACTTCTTCCGTTGAACTCCTGCATCTTCAAAACACTGAATGGCGGTTAGTAGACTTTTATGTTGTTTCAGAATTTTAACAAACTTCATTTTACCCTGTCTATAATGCCGAAGTGGCATCAACTTCTAGTAAATTTTCAAGTAATGCACGTTCATCAGCAGTAACATGTATCTCGTTGAAAACCATTTTAGCAAGAACTACATGGGCTAGCACATGGGCTCTTAGTGTTCTTGAATAAGCATGGCCAGTTAACATTTTCTCCACGGATGCGGCAGCATATGCAACGTTAAAAAGATCTTTCAAGCCGCTTCCATTCATAATGTACCCTATTGCGCCCATACAAGACATAAGTAAATGAAATCCTCCAAGTCTCACTACAACTTGACTCAATTCAGAGTTGGGGATACTGGATGCAATGATCGTGAGCTTTTATATAAAGAGGCTGGTCAAAAGTTATAAAACACGTTTCTTGTTTTAAGTACTTGCATTTGTCTACTGCGCTAAGAAGTACTGTATATATTGTGTCATAGTCGGAAGGAGGAGCATTGGTGAATGGAAGGTACAATATGCGTGATGTAGAATAACTCCGTTTTGCAGTCGCCTGTTCCATATATCCATTCCAACCAGGAATATGTTGCATATCCTGCCATCTTTTCCCCCCTACCCTTTTCTCCATAGTCATTCGGTACCTGTTTTTCTCAGGTATAAACACACACAGGGTAAGTTCACTATGAATATAATTCAGTTAAATAACTTAAAAACATGTATTAATAGCGTTTTAGGGCACACAGAATATTAAATAATAAAATAAATAGAGAATGGCACATATATGCTGCGCGATTTCAATATCTTTAACTCAGTAACCCATCAATTAACAAAGAAAGTGTGAAATATTTTTTGTAGACAATTTTATCTACTTTATTTTTTATAACTTGATATTTTGCTCCAAAGTTGATCCAAACCGAGATATTCACGAAAATCAATCACGCTAGACCGGGAAAAATTAGTATACCTTTTTGAAGGTCCAAATTATGAGAATAAAATTTATTCCAGCTTGCCACCATTTATTTCCACAATAGCCTCTTTTAAACGCCCTGCCGACTGGCCTAATACTAAACGCACACCGCTGGAAAGAACTGCTTTTCTGGTTGCCTGTATCGATCACACTGCAAAAGCTACCATTTTTAATATGCTTATTACATTAAAAATTAACCTTTGTTAAAATTACATTAGGGTTGGCCTGTTGTAGGTGCTGACGACTATGGTATGTTTCTCTTACCAATACGAGGTACACAGTGTTCGCGTACATTTAGAGTAGTTCATAGCGCACATATCCTTCAGAGGGCAATAGCATCCATAAAGATTGATTATGTTATGATAGTACCTTTTGCTCCGGCGACCTAGGATTGATTTTAATATCTCACTCAAAATCGATTACATGTATACCGATCGAAAAAAAAATTGAGGTACTATCAATTATGAAATACTGATAAATAAAACATTCAGATGGCAGGGGCAAGTTTGAAATATTAAAGAGAAGGTTACCCTAAATAGTAGAACATCGGTCTTTACAAAATAAATACAAAATACGAAGATAAACTATTGACTACCTTAACCTAGACTTAACTAACATAAATCATATCTCAGTGGCCCATAGAATGTTTCATACCGCAAGAGAAATTTGAACACTGTGCGAGCTGGTGAAGTCAAATTAAGCGATACTTTAAGCCAGTTTAAGTTAAGTCAAGATTTAAATTTGTACTGAAAGATCACCTCTTAATCCTCAGAAAATCTTCATGTATTGCTAATTAAAAGGAAAATTTAATCGGATGCCAATTTTAAAATAATTCTGTATAACGCACTGTTGAAATTAAAATTTAAGAACGTATCTTTTACAAAAATTATTAATCTCTTAACAAAATTGAAGCTCTCCTTTACATATAAAGGGTAACGATTATAAAGTATAAGAGCTATTTTATTAAATTTAATCGTTTTCTAACAGCTAATGCTAACAACTTTGTACTTCTGATTTATATTATAAACCTAATACTTATTAAGGTTTAGGTGTCAAATGGAATGCTGGCCGAGTAAGTAAAGGTTAAAATAATTCAAGTTTTCTTAAAAATTGTCAAGTAATAATTTTGAGCTGATCAAAAAAATATGAATTTACACAGACTAACTAACACAGCACAGCTTATTTCACATAAGTTTTATTTGCATGCCAAATAGCTTATAATTGTCACCTTATATTTTATATTTTATAGATCGTTAAACTGGAATATAATTTTTATTTCATTCATTAATAAATGGCAGGGTTGTTTTTAGAATTTATGCAATTATTTGCTCTTACATTTACATTTAATGTTAACGTAATGAGGTTATAATTTATAACTCAGAATATGGTAATGAATGAGATGAAAATAACTTACAACCAAGTATTAATAAATCCTGTTTCCCCTAACTACAAAAAAATTCCTCCGATTTTTTGAATTAAAGTAACGTCATTTGTGTGGTGTTCACTACACGCATTAATATGGACGGTCACGCGGTCGTACGAACTTTTACGGAGCTTAATACCCAGTGTTATTTTTAACTAAAACTCTGCGGAATAATTCAGTACGTGTTTGGCTGTAGCTTACATTTTTAGTTAGTAATTTTCGTTATTCTTTTGCTTGATTTACAAGGTTTGCAATTTTCTTTATTTTCAATGTAACACTCATTGGAAAGTCAAATCAAAACAAAAATGCCATTCTTGTTAAACGGCCCTTCTTTTTGAAAAAACAAACCCATCGGGATGGAAGGAACGCGAACGTGAGTTGCATGACTGCTTAAGAACAAAGTAATAAAATGCAATTTCTCTTTAAAGTGTATGTGCTTTTACTGCAAGTTCGCTTCGTTGACTTCAAGAGCTTTCTAATTATTTCCTACTTTGTAATGTAATTTAAGAAGCGTTTTAACGCTTTCTGCGAAAACAGACTACATACCTTATTCTTGTTTTATTTCTGTTGATGAAGTTAATGTAGTACGCCTTTCCACCGTGTGTAATAAAATAATTAAGTAAAATTCTTACTCAACCAAACAGGAATGCAACAACCACTCACATAAACATATATTTAAATGTCATCCACGTATATCATATGGCGTGTGCGTATTTAGGAATTTTTGGAACTATTCGGAAATTATATCTATTTAGGTTAATTGAGGAACTCGGTTTTCGATTATTTTGCTGTTTCTTGTTCACGACGATTTCGCTTTCCTAACGAAACCGTAAAATAAGATCGTTCCCATCGTAAAACGTTACCGTTTGTCGTAACCTGATTACTCAAGGAACAATAAAATTTATACACCCTTTTAAAACCGATATCGCGAAATCTACAGATCTATTACGATGCTGTCGTTAGAGAAAAACAAGTAGATTTGAACGTTTAATTTTCTTTGATAAGTCAAAAGTTCAAATACCAAACGGTTTTGTTTACTTTAAAAAGTATGTTAGAAAACTCGGTTAAACTTTTAAGTGGGTACGAATTTAGTTGGGAGAAATTACGAAGAGAAAAGTTGCACAAATAAGTTTACTTGGATATGTTTTTATAATTATCAGTATGTAAGGAATAAACCACGAAATTGAAGAAAAAGATTAAGGACTGTGATTAAGCATAAGGAAATAACTTTAATTTCAGGATTTATTAATTTCCTTTACTAAAATTATCTAATGTTATGTCCTTGATGATATTTCCAGCTGAGCTTTGTAATCAAACCCCTAAACAGCTTTAACCTAAAAGTATATTGGAGAATGAGGTGGGGGGCACTAAAAATAATATCATGCTTCAGAACGAATAAAGATCGACCTACCACTTTTGTGTTTTTTAGTCTTAGAATTAAGTCTATTTTATGCTCCCAAAATTTGAACATAACTATACGGAACACCCGATATAATGCAAGCTTGCCCTGGCCTAGTTTATTAAACCATTAAACGGTAATTCTTGGTGATATTTGTGCTTTGTGTGGATCTATGGAATTAAAACTGTAAAATATCTAAAGTTAAAAAGTGTCTGTCTCTGTACCTTCTTCTTCTTCTTCAGCTGCTTCCTTCTGCCCTATAAGAGCGTTGGAGTGGACCCCTTTTCTTAGCTGTTACTCCATCTTTTCCAATTCTTCCGGTCCTGCGTCATGTGCTTCATCTCGTTTAGCGTATTTTCCTTAGTTCTTCCTATAACTGCTATTTGTTGTAACCATGCCTTTCTCGGTCTCCCTTTTTTCTTTTTTCCTATTCTTCTTGCTTCCATAACTTTCTTTGGTAAACTCTCATCTCCCATTCTCATAACGTGCCCCAACCAGTTTAGTTGTTTCCTCTCAATTGTATTTACTAGTTTCTCTATTTGTAGCGATTCTCTTATATTTATATTTCTAATTTTGTCCAGTTTAGTCTTACCCTCAATTTTCCTCAATATTTTCATTTCCGCTGTTGTGATCATGTTGTTGTGTTTTATTAATCTTGTCCAAGTTTCGCTTGCATACGTTATGGTGGGTATGATTATTGCTTTATATATATGTAATTTTATTTTTCTGCTAATTTCCTTTTTCCTAAATATGGTTTTCGTTATAGAGTAATATATCCTATTGGATTTCTTCGTTCTATTAGCTACCTCCTCATCAATTTTTCCGTCATTAGTTATCCGTGTCCCCAGATAGTCAAAACTCGATATCTCTTCTAGCCGATTCACCTTGCAATATATTATATTCTGATTATTCTTTCTTTGTTTTTTATTTATTACCATAATTTTGGTCTTTTCGGTATTAATATTCATACTATTTTCTTCTATTTCAGTTTCCCATACCTCAATCAATTTATTCATCTTTTCAGGCGTTTCGGCTATTAGTATGATATCATCCGCATATAGCAGGTTATCTATTTTTATGGGAGTTAAGTTCTTATATCCAATTAGTGTTTGCACCTTCGTTGTCGTTGTCTTTGATGTTTTTATTATCCTGTTCATAACTATGTTAAACAGCATGTCTCTGTACCAAAAAGCTTAAACTTTGGACAAACATATCAAATATTTGAGTGTAACAGCTCTGCCCAAAAAATACGATGTAGCACAATCTACCATTTGTTTTATTAAAAGTAAAAGTCTGAAAATCACTAAAGTCGTAGGGCATACTTGGGCACCGAGCAAAAAGTGTACCTACCTTAAGAAATGCCGAGTTTCCGAAAATGGAAAGAAGAAATGGTTTCTAGAACGCGTGAGACAAATTTTGCCGTTACTGCTGATCTGATTAAACAAAAAGCACTCATTTTGCAGTAGGAAATTAATATAAAAATGGCAAATTTAACGCAAGCCGAGGTTGATTACAACGATTACAAACCAGATATATGGTACACAGTTTTTCAAAATAAGTGGAGAAAAGTTATCATTTCTACAAGAGCTGGTAGTTGGCAAATCTAAGAAACCTAGATATTATAAAAACTTTTAGAACCCTGATGTTAAGCAATAAAACTGCATGGATGACGACATAAATCTTTAAAAATTGCTTTTTCGATACTTTGTTCAAGAGATATGTATGTACCCTACATAGCAAATTTAAAATTTGGTTTTAAATTGCTAAAATGTTGAGTACAATACTTCTTTCAAAAGACAACATACAGGAAGGTAATAAAAAGCTTTTTTTAATTGACCGGGTACCGTACATTAGCAATCAGAACAGTATACAGGGAAATTTTCTTTTTAGTATACATATACCCTATGTATACTTTTATAATAAACGCAAATAGGCAACCCACTATACACTATAAACGTTAAAAAATTAGCATGCTGTGGCAAAAATCATCACATTAAGTTAATGTCAAAAAATTAGTCTTTAACTGTTGCTGTTTTTATTTTCCTTTCGGTTTTGTATTGTTGATATTTTACGTTTTAGAATAATCGTTGAATTAAAATTAAGTTGATATTCCACTAATTTTGATTTATTTTTAATTTACAAACTCTAATGAAAGAGCCGTGGAATCAGGCGTTCCGCAAGGTTCAATAGTGGGTCCATTGCTGTATATTATTTACACTTCAGATTTTATTGATAGTGTTCAAAACTGTAAGTGTCATTTCTATGCGGATGACACGCAACTGTATTTGCCTTTTAGCATTTCTAAAATTCAGGATGCTAACGATCTTATCAATACTGATCTTGCAAATCTCATTACTAGGTCTAAAAGTCATTCTCTTTTAATTAATCCTTCAAAATCTGTTGCTATGCTATTTTGCAAATCGAAAGATAGGGAAAATATCTTACCTTTAATTAATGTTCATATACAAGGAACACCTGTACCAATAAAAAATTCTTGCCGTAATCTTGGCTTGACTTTTGATGTCAATTTAAGGTTTAACGGGCACATTAATAAATGTGTACAAAGAGCTTACAATAATTTAAAAATTCTTTACAACAACAGACATCTTCTAACACGTAATAATATAAGAACACTTTGTGACTCTCTTGTGTTATCTCATTTTAATTTTGCCGATTCAGTGTATGGGCCTTGTTTAGATAATGTTAGTATTAAAAGAATCCAGCGTGTTCAAAATTCTTGTATACGTCTAGTGTATGGATTACGAAAATTCGACCACGTTTCTGATAAATTGCATGATATTCACTGGTTAAATATGAAAAATCGTCGACTTTTACATATTTGTTGTTTAACTCATAAAGTTTTGATTAGTAAAACTCCAAGCTATCTTAGTGAAAGACTACGCTTCAGAACTGATGTTCATAATGTAAATATTCGAAATAAAGGACTTCTGACAATACCGCCTCATAAATCTGCAATGTTTGAACGGTCGTTTTCATATATTTCTTCAAAACTTTATAATTCTATTCCAGTTCATTTTAAAGATCTACCACTTTCAGCATTCAAACGTAATTTAGCAAAACAACTCTTTGTGCATCAGAACGGTGTCTAACTATTCTTTTTCCTTTTATTTTCAGTATAGGTTTTTTTTTCCCCTTCTTTCTTGTTCTTTTTTTCCTTTCCGTTTGTTTATACTTTATGTTACTTGAAAAATTATATTGTGTTTATTATTAATGTTTAAATAATATTTATTTTAGGTTGAGTGGAAGAACAGATGTTTTATTTAAAAACATCTGAACTCCGCCTTTGTCAAATTTATCTTTTTGTATGATCATTTTATAATATCTATTTTGTTTTTTTTTTTTTTTGGCAATAAAGACCATTATTATTATTATTATTATTATTAAACATGACGTGACGTGACGTTTATAGTGTATAGTGGGTTGCCTATTTGCGTTTATTATGAAAGTATACATAGGGGATATGTATACTAAAAAGAAAAATTCCCTGTATACATGATACAGTGTATGTTATTAGTGCTACGAGCTAATGTGATAAGGGAGGCGTGGGGAGAACGCACTCACTCGCTCATTCATACGAATTTTAAGTACAGCACTGTTACACTAACTCTTTAATTCATTAGGTCACTTTCATTTTGGTCTTTTGGGTGGAGTGTCTCCAAGCAAGGATGCAACACAGTGGTTACGGTGTATTTCGATCCTTTCTCCGTGGAAAATGGCTCTTTTGGTAATTTCTTCCTTTACGAACAGTATTTTAAGGTCGTTATGTAAAGTTTTGTTGTTTACATATATACCATGGTGCGCTGGCTAGAATCCGTAACGTTTTGGATTGGAATCGTTGGATGTTGTTGGTATTGGGCATACTTAGGCAGCCCCAAAGTTCTAGGCCATATGCCCACATGGGTTTTATTACAGTTTTATATATTAGTACCTTGTTTGGTAACGATAGAGGAGACTTGCTCCGCCCAAAAACTATATAGGTAGACAGGCGTTCGTACGCAGTAGGTAATGAAAACCCAGTTTAGAAAGAGATGAAATATAGTTGGATTGTGAATTTATAAACAGAGCGTTGAAGTCACAACCCAAATCCTAAGTGAAAAATACTGTAGAAGAATTGAGATAATTATCTTAATTAAAATGTAGATTATAATATATTGATATGCTCTTAATCCTTTAAAAGTATTGCATACAATTTTGGAAATTTTAGCTAGCTCAATTTGTATTAAATTTTTAATCAATTTTAGAAAATCTCTTAATCCAGGAACGTTAAAGGGATCGCATTTATGAATTTTAAAATTTTAAAATTCATAAAGTAATTTTAAAGTAAAAAAAATTAACACCCTTTAAATTTTGTAACAACTTTAACAATTAACAATAATAAATTATAACAACTAAACAAACAGTTTTGTTTTTAAAAATTAATAAATTCTGCCTTTTAACAATCCACCCGAACAACCCACCTCCTGCTTCATATCTAAAATTCACCACCTTCTCACTAAATCCACCCGAACAACAACTCAATTCCAATTTTCATTAACGGCTCACCCAACTTCTTTTTAAAATCCAAATTTATAAATGTTTTTCCAAGTAAATATTTTATTTCATAATTATTCCATATTTTACAATTTCAATTTTCATTTTTATATAATATTAACAATCTTTCATTAACCTTTTATTAATTTATAGTTTATTTCCTTTTTAAAATTGCATTTATGTGAAAATAAATTACTTTTTGGCTTTGATTTTTCAATTTCAATTTTCTGTAATTTACATCCACCTCTTCTGTTTTATTTTTTAACTTCTCCCTGGTTATATAATTTTATTTAAACTAATACTCTATAATTTTTTAGAATTACTTATCTAGATATCCTATTCTACTTATATACAATATTATTTAAAATTAACAACTAACATTTTTACATTATTAAAAAAAGTGTTTATTTATTTACATTATCCCATATTTTAATTAGAACTCACTGTCTTAAGCGATTGTCTAAAGATATCATATCAATATATTAGGTGATTATGTTATCCTTTGAAGGTGAGTTTCATTCATAATTACAATTGTTAGCATAATCCTAGGTAAATCGTAATATTTCGACTCCAGAATCTACACTTGCGCTGTGTCCCATTACTTAAGGCTGGAATTTACACCATGAAATATACCTCATTTTAAACACATTTTGTTCCATTTTTTTAGACTCATTTTTTAAGCAGGACCGGCAGGGCATTTTTTTGTAATTATCCATGCCTTTTCTGTCTATTGATAGAAAGATTTTTTTTAATTTCTAAAAACCAACTTTACAGTATTAAAAAATCTAAGGCTCTATTTTACTTCAAAATTTTCAAATAGTTTTTACAAAAATATTAACTAATACCGAAAAAATCTCTCTATCAGTAGATAGATACAAACACTCTCTTTCAAACGCCACAAGGAAATTTTTTTCAAAATGCAAATTATTCCAGAAAAAGTGAAAATAAAGTTCTATAATAAAATAAAATAATAATATTTATTTGCCAATTTAGGTACAATGCACATTTGGTACGTCAAGTAGATCCTAAAAATAAGGGCAATACATGGTAATTATATAACTTTGGAATATTTAATTCCAAGCTTATAATACAAACACAGAATTGAAAACATAAACCGACAATATTCACAGCAACACGGTAGAACAATAACAACAAATTAGTACGTGGTTACAGTGTATGAACATTGCGTAGCTATTCTTTATTTGGAAACTCATCGCCGCTGTAGAAAGCGTTTTTTATTAAATATAATTTAATCTCCTTTTTAAATCGTTTTGTATTACTAATGATTTTTATATTATCAGGTAAAGCATTATAAAGGTTGGCAGAATTGTAGTGTGGAGAGTTCTTATATAATGCTGTTCTGTGACTAGGTATCGTCAACATATTGCCATGTCTTGTTTCGTGAGTGTGCACGCTGCCTAAAGTAGCATACTTGTGGATATTTAATTTAACAAAAGTTGTACATGTACATTTAAACACATATATGCATGGAAAGGTAAGTATCTTTTTATCTTTGAAGGTAAATCTGCAACTTTCTCTATATTTTAGGTTAAAGATTAATCGAATAATCCTTTTTTGAAGGACAAAAATTCTGTTTGTGTCAGGTACTTTGCCCCAAGCTATAACATCAAAAGACATATATGAGTAAGCCAATGTGTAATATACAAGGTGTCTCAGAGAGATTTGCTCTTTTCTTTCTAATTTTTTCTCAGCTATCATCAGTTTTCACAACTAATTTTATCTGGAACTTAAAACTACATTTATTGGAAATTCATGTATGGAAAATTATATCATCTAGATGTCTCCCATTTCGCCGCTGACACTCTTCTAAGCGATGCCTTCGATTTTCCATTACGCCATTTTCCATAGCCCTAAAGTTACTGGTTGGGCAGCAATATCCACCAGTGGCATAATAGGCCCATACTTTTTCGAAAATAGCAACGGACAAACAGTTACTGTAAATTCTGACAGGTAGTACGCCGCAATGATCCGTGAATTTTTTGCCCCTGCGCTCCAAGAATTTGATGATTTTAATGACCAGTGGTGTTTCCAGCAAGATGGGGCTACTAGCCATACAGCAAATACCGCATTATAAGCTGTAAGAGAATGGTTCCCGGATAAATTGATATCAAGAAGAGGCGACATCAACTGACCCCCAAGAAGCCCGAACTTGGCCCCAAACGATTTTTTTTTTCTGGGGATATCTTAAGAGTCGAGTTTGTAATAACGCCCCAGCAAATTTGATTCAGCTTAAAAATCGTATCCAGGAAGAGATTGAAGCCGTTACTCCTGACTTATGCACAAGCGTAATGGAAAATCTAAGGCATGGCTTGGAATAGTGCCAGCGGAGAAATGCGCGACATCTAGATGATATAATTTTCCTTACATGAATTTCCAATAAATGTTAGTTGTGAAAACTGATGATAGCTGAGCAAACTTAGAAAGAAAAGTGCAAAACCCTCTGAGACACCTTGTATATACAGTAGCCCGTTTATATTTAGGGTGTCTTTCATTTGCAATAATGCAAAGTAGGCCTTATTTAGCTTCCCGCATACAAAGCCTACATGATGTGACCACGACAGCTATTCGTCAATATGTATACCAAGAAATTTTGCACTATTGGGAAGTATTGTATTCAACACAACACTTAGACGTTGTGTAATATTTTTTTTAATGTGAAAATTAATAAAAACCGTTTTCTTCTGATTTACTACTAATTTATTTCTTTGGCACCCTTAACTCATACTGTCCATCACTGAGTTATGCTTAAGTTCCAGGTCCTCAAGGCTTGCTGCCGACACGGTAATTGTTGTATCGTCAGCATACATAATAGTATGGCCACATTTAATGGAGTTAAGTAAATCGTTTATAAATAAGACGAATAACAAAGGACCGAGCACGGAACCCTGAGGTACCCCCAGCCTAACATCGCAATGTTGGGAGACAACATTATCATATTTAACGCGTAATTTGCGGTTACTCATGTAAGACCGAATCCAGTTTAGTATACAACCTCGAATACCAATGCTTGACAGTTTGTCCATTAAATATCACAGTTTACGGAGTCGAAAGCTTTACTTAAATCGAACAGAGTAGTTATAACCAGCTTGCCCTTGTGTAATTCAAGGTAAACATGATTTAAAAAATCAGATGATGCAGTTTCGATTGACTTCCCCTGCATGAATCCATGTTGGGAAGTGAACATTAATTTATTTTTCTTAAGAAATGAGGTTAAACGATTACTTACAATTTTTTCTAGGACTTTTGAAAGTACACTAATTAAGGTTATCTGACGGTAGTTATCAATATCACAGGAATTGCCTTTTTTAAAGATTGGAATAACATCAGCAGTTTTCAAGAAATCGGGAAAAATTCCCTCTGACAAGGACCTGTTTATTAATTGCGTAAAAGGGTGACTTATATCGAGGATAATGTTTTTTAAAGTTATGCTATTAATCCCATCATTACCGGCGGATTTTTTGTTTTTTAACTCATTGATGACCGATATGAGTTCCTCCTCGGTAACTGGGTAGAAGTATATGGAATTGGACAGATCATAGTTTGATACTGTATTAGGCAACGATAGGTTTGAACCAAAATTTTTTGCGATCAATCTATCAGCAATATCTGCAAAATGAAAAGAGAAATGCTTGTCCGTAACTAATTGATTATTGACGTTTAGCACAATCGGATTATTACTACTGTTGCTTGGCCTTCCCAATTTTGAATTTATTATTTTCCAGGTTTCCTTAGTCTGGTTTGAGGAATTTTTAATTCTTTGATAGTAATACTCATTCTTAGCCAGCTTAATGCTTTTTTTGTATGTTCTTACCCGATTGCGGTATAATTCGTTACGGGCTGTGGAATTTATCAATTTATTTAGCCAAAATAAGTTTCTAACGTAGTTGCCTTCAGTGATTATATTGCTGTTAAGCCATCCCTTGTCAGGGTTACTTCTGTTAACATGCTTAACAATGTTTGTTGGGCAACTAGTATCAAATTAATATAAAATATGATTTACAAAGGAGGTAAAAGCACTATTTATATCACGATTTATAATATCGTGCCAGCTGATTACTCTAATTTTGCTTTTGAACTCGTTTAGAGTTTTTTGAGTAATAATTCTTTTTTGCTTAACTATCGTCTGTTCATTATTCGAACAAAGCAGGTCCGATTTTATAGACATAATGTGGGCAAAATGATCCGCAATTAGTGGGTTAATTAGCTGCGTATTATAAGAGTCTAGCGGAAGCGATTACACCATATAGTCGATGCATGTCGAGCTAATCTGCCCATCGTTATTGATAGATATTCGAGTTGGTTGCGTGGACAGCTGCTTTAACTCAAATGAGGCAAATAAGTCTTCTAGTAATCTAGTGTTTTGACATTTATCGAGGCAATTAATATTTATATCACCACTAGCAATCAAATAATTTGCTTTGTTGTATACGTGACTTAGGGCATACGTAAAATTATCAAAAAATGTTTCTATGTCACCGCTTGGGGGTCTGTATACATTGCAAACTATAATTTTCTTGCCCCGAGTTGAGAGACGGATGCCACACATTTCAACATGACATTCGATTGAAAGTTGGCTAAAGACTGCAATATCCCCCACATTACAAATCCTGTCTCTAACTGGAATTAATGAGCCTCCTCGTTCATGATTTTTTCTGGAGGAGTGGGTAACTAATTTGAAGTTCTCTAGGCTAAGATTTGAGACATTATTTACATTTAACCAATGTTCCGTAACACATAGGACGTCAATACTATTACTTAAAACAAACATTTCAATTTCAGTTCATCAATTATTGCATTCCTAGCCTGCGGGAGGGGGTTGTTATCTTGGTGCCGGTCGTCGTTGACGTCTTCTGAAGCAGGCTGCGCGATGTATGGTTGGTTTTTATTTATATTCCGCAGGGATTGATTGTCTATATTTAGCAGGAATTGATCGACTATATTTACATGCACTAGATTTTGTTTATAATTACCACTACCAAAGTGTTTAATTTTTTTCACTACGTCTAGGGAATTTGGAGTACTATGTTTATATTTATTCACCAGAAATAATATTTTTGAATTGATTTTGTGTATACTCGTGTTCAGGGCGGGCTTGTCATACCTATAGGGGACGGTATTAAGCACCACGTAGGTTTTCTCAGCACACTTTAACACTTCCATGATGCGTCTCGCCGAGGGTTTGAGGGCATTCTTATCTATATCATTTGCCCCGGCAATTATTATTACATAATCTTGAAAGCTGTAGTCCTTAATTAACATGTTAATATTCTCTGTAACTTGATTGAAGTTCGCATTGGGTTTCAGGATACTTACGATATTGACTAGCTTACTTATGCTCGAGTTACGCATTAAACAATTCAGATCACGACCGTAGCTATTAGAAAGAATCAGTAATTTGTTTTTGTTTTTGTTTATATTTGATAGTCCTTTAACAATCGGACTTGTTGCAGGTACGGATATCAGGTTGGCGCACGTGCGAAGGTTAGCGAACTCGTTTTGGAGAGAAGCATTCACTACAGTCAATTTGTCAATTTCTAATGCAAGTTTATTATTACTTACACTGATTTTATCCAGTTCTGTTACAGCATTATCACACTCTATTTTATATTTATCACAAAAGTCACAGTCTGTGTTGTTTAAATTTCCCATTTCTAATTTAGCGTGTAGGCAACACAAATAGCACAGTGCTTATGGGCTTTAAATCCGAACTTTACGGAAGCTTGACAAGGAGATTACAATTTAAGTACACAGAAAATCGTAATTTTGTTTTTGCCATACATATCTTTTACAGTAATAACACAAATATGCAAATTTTCAAATATGAATCTTACGCAGTTCTTGACCTCTAACCTCAACTCGTTTTTGACGTTCTGCTAAACGCGCCCGCTTTGATTGTTTCTTATAACTTTTTGATTTTTTAAGTAGTTATGCAACTTTAGATACGTCAAATAGAAAGTGGCTGTAAGTAAATGCCAGGCTTAAGGACCCACGCTGTATATGCAGCACTGATTCAATAAATTAGTGGATAACTCTAAAGAGTTTTGTTTTAGTAAAGATGCAAATACATTTTGAGTGTGAATCAATTTAATTATTAATTACTTTTAAATTTGAAATGTTTCAAATTTTCCAGCTGATTACATATTCTACGTGTTTTCACCTTTATCGCGACTGTGCACAATTTTTAATTTTACAAACTAAACACTAAGATTTTCACAAGTTTGTTGTAACAGAGCTAAAAACCTTAACTGAATAGAAACTCAGTTGTGAGTTAATTCATACATTTTAAAATTGTCATAGTTTGCTAAATTGTTTCATTTTATTTGCAATTTTTGTTGTTTTAAACAGTAATACAGTAATAATTACCGAATCTTGCTCCTAGTTACTTCAATTATTTCTTTTAATGTCTTTTTCACAGAATATAAAATGCAAAAACTATCCGTGGGTTATTGATAAATTATTTTTCATAATTTATTTGCGTCTAAGAACTATTCGTGAATTGAGTTTCTTTCTAAAAGTTAAAGAAATGAACGTCAGTAAACTTACCCAAGAAAGAGAAATTTGAACCGAATGTTTTTCCGGAGTTTGCCTAAGATGTTGATAGCGTTCAAGTTTATCAAAGTTTCCATGGTATTTACTTAGAGTTACACAACAACATCGCCTTGAGTCCCAAACCGATTAATGTGATTCAAAAGCAACTTGCTCGAATGTAACACGACCGCCGACTGTTTACGTTTATTTAAACCCAGTTTTGTTCTTAAATGAGCAAACTGCACCATAAAATCTTATAAGCGCAGACGATCCAATTTTAATAATTAACTTGTCGGATAAGTTCCCGAAAGCCGTACAATATTTTATAAAGATTGCCTAAAGCAGAAACTAAAACAAAAACCATTAAGACATGTAGTTATTTGCTTGTAAACTCTGCAAAGGATGAAACTTGTACGAGTTTTATATCCGTCTATAAAATCCAATCCTCTGGAAAGAAATGAATTGCTGTTAAGTTGGCACGAATTCTCGGAAGAGCACAATTGCAGATCCTTTTCTGCTGTTTATCTGTCGATAATAACGACACGTGGAAACGTACTAACATTGAACTTTGATTAAAAAAACTTGAAAAATTCTTACTTGAATTACTGTTATTGAAGTTTTTGTTTACATACGCTTTGTTGCAAAGATTGCTTCAAGTCATAAAATCACTTCTACAAAAGAAAAATTAGAATAAAAAGAAATTCTAACTGCAATAAATGGAATTCTTTTGTTTATTTAGCAATTAAATGACATGTATAGTAACTACAGGTTTAGCTAGCTATTCTGAAGTTTATAAACAGCAACAATGTTTTTCCTTTTGTAATTAATCGAATAAGTTTTGTTAAAATTGAAATGTTTTATTGGAAATTTGAAAGACTTTTAACGGTTGACCGATGATAGTTCTGTGCGTTAACAAAACGTTTATGATGATTTAGGTTATCTCATACATAACTCAAGCACACAAACTACACATATTTCAGCTTCTGAGTTTGTTGTTCAGCTGATTTACGGTTTAGAAATGATAATTAACGCTTCTCTTTCGCAACTGATAACGCACACAACGTGCTTCCTGAATTAATATAAAATTTATCAATTTTCCTCTAGTAATCTGAATCATTAGAATAATTTAGAAAAATATTTGTAATTCATAGGTTAACTAACTTAGTTAAATTTTAAAAAAATCAGAGAGTATTTACCTAAATGTGCAAATAAACGAAAAAGTTCCTTAATTGGAGTGCTCTTTAACTGAAGTAAGCTAAAATAAATAAACTATTTCAAGTCAGACTTTCTTAAATTTAGATATTATAAAGCTATTAAGGGTAAATGACATCCTAAGGGACGAATTCTATTTCTTTCACGTAGCTGTTTCCTTTTATGTGGTTACGAAACAGGAATATCAATTTTCTCAGCAAACAAGCCCTTTAATTTCCAAATAAGCAAAAAATATCTCTTTGGGTTTTATTTATTACTAAAATCAATAACAAAGTGGAAAGGGGGCTCTCTGAAATTGCCATACTTTAGTAATTATCCCACTTTGTTCTTTCATTTTCGTTTCGGAATTTTTCTAATCTTTAATCATTTTTCAAAAGAAACATAGGTTATAATCATAATAATATAATAATAACTACAAAACACAGTGCAAAAATGCAAGAAATTGCGCCTCCTTTGATTTATGTTATGGTCTGAAATCACATACTTTTGTATCTCGACTTGATTTGTCGGCAATTCATGCCGTCATTAGCGGTTTATGCAGCTACTCTGTGGTTTATTACTTCAACACGTACACTCTGATTTACTGACAGCGTACGTGTCAGTAGCACATTTGAATTTATGTCTTTCATTATAACTACACTGCTGTTCCTGATGATAAGTGGTGCTGCCATATTAAATTCGAAGTTGAAAAACCCTAATTTCTTTAAATATGCACTATACGTATATAATTTAAAAAATGTAGGTTATTCCTGCGATTTTCCTTTTTTAACTGCGATAGGAAATCTTTTGATTTATAAAAAGGGAGAACTATCCCTATGAGAGCACAAAAAGAAAATTGACATTTATTTAGAAAAAAAGATTGATAAGTGATTACAGATAAATTATTAGTATCGAATGGCTTCCACAACTATTGTAATAAATCGAATGAGGTCCTGCTGTTCAGCGCCGCGTTCTAGGACCCTTTATATTTCCAACAGATCGTTCATTTCCAGAGTCCATTTGCCCGATAGCCTTTCAGATACATCATGTGGCCGTGGCGTTTCCTTCGAAATCCGTACAGATTACGCACAATATATCAGACCGAGCACAATTTACTGAACAAGTTTTGCTAAATTTCCTATGACAGGTCATTCGTGTATTTAATGAAAAATTATATTTTTTATTTATTTAGTATAAGGTATTAAGGGTCATGAATTGTTACGAATGTTTCCAATTGTTCTCGTTTTCAGAAATTCGAGCCTGTTATTATTTTGATTTAGGCAAACATCAAACAGTTGCAAAAATCTTAAAGCCTCAATTTCGTACATTTAAAGGATATTTCGCTATAGTTACACTTTTACAGCTTTGAACATCTTTCATTAATTAATTAATGCAGAAGGAAGAATTTTCTACGAAATAAGGCAGAAAAGCATAAGGACAACAAGAATAAAAGTAGAGGAAAACAAAATTGAATGAAACTAGTATTTAATAAGTCAAAACTGTTATGAGTCTTTAAAGTCGATTCAGTTCCTAGTACTGAAGTGTGATCAGCAACAGGTAATAATTGAAAATTCATTAACGCATTCCCCAAGAGTACTTTCATCGTCAATATACAGGGTTACTGGTAATTCGATACATTCCTTTGGAGATGTGATGGGGCAGGAGCTAAGAAACAAATTTAACTCTAATATACATTATGCAAAACTCAATAGTTTTTGAGATATTTCAATTTTTGTGTTTTTCTCAAAAAAGTAGATCGTAATGTCTTTAAAGTTAATTTTAAAAAAATTTGCTTGCCATTTTTTTGAACTTTTTTACTGGATTACTTGTCCCACTCTATGGTCATCCGTTTGGAATGGAAAATATCCGGAAACATTTCGATCATGTGAAAATTTTAAATAAAAACTTATAAAAAATAATTTTTAAAAATCAACTATGAAAATTACCAATTCGTTTTTCTCAAAAATTATCAACATAACATGCGTACAAATTATTTTAAAAACTTCCTTATTTCAACAGCTATCTATCAAAGTACAAATGTTCAACGTGCCCTTGATAGTTCTGATAAAAAAATAGTAAAAGTGATGCAATTAGTATGGTTCTTATTTTTGGATAAACAGGTAAATAGTAAAAGTGTGCATAAAAAAAATAACAAATCGTTCATGTCAGTCAGTCAGTCCTCGACTTTGATGCTTACGCATGTGTATTATTAACTGACATTATTATCTCCGTGTCCCTTAAGTTTGTTGCTCTTGTTGAGTTTGTTGCTGAAGATTTTGGTTTAGGTCGTTGTTGTTGTTATTGTATTTTAAGTGCCATGGCCACCTACACCAATGCAGAATACGCTGACATCTTGTTTGTCTACGGATATTGTGACGGCAAAGCTGCCGAAGCTCGCCGAGAATATGAACGTCGCTTCCCTAACCGTCGTATACCAAATGTTCGTGTATTCGGTACGACATATCGAAATGTCGCTGAAATTGGCTCCGTGAAACGTAGACAAGGTAACGCCGGTGCTCCTCGCGTTTATCAACCAGATGATGAGGAAGAAATATTGCGACATTCTGATGAAGACCCAAGAACTTCAACTAATAAAGCCGCAAGACTAACCGCAACGTCACAATGGAAAATTTGGTCTACGATACGCAGTATTCGATGACATCCTTACCACTATACTCCTGTGCAAGGCTTTCATGAAGGTGATCCTGGAAGGAGAGTGGAATTCTGCCGCTTTATGTTAAATTCAGATGCAGACAATGCAAATTTCTTACTGAACATTTTATGGACGGATGAAGATGTTCCTCTCACCGTGAGACAGCGAATGATATTTCAGCACGACAGCACGACGGTTGTCCAGCACATTATCGGCTGACAATACTACAGTTACTCGGTCAACGTTTTCCTAACCGTTGGATTGGAAGGGCAGGCCCAATACCTTGGCCAGCGCGAAATTCAGATTTAACATCTCTAGATTTCTACATGTGGAGCCATATGAAAGAGATGGTCTATGAAACACCAGTCGATACGGAGAATAACTTAGAAGAAGAAGAACTGTAGTACAACTTTGAAATTAATTAAGAATTAAACGATTACCTTTACAATACGGTTTTTAATGTTTATCCAAAAATAAGAACCATACTACTTGCACCACTTTTACTATTTTTTTATTAGAACTATCAACGGCACTTTGAATATTTGTACCTTGATAGATAGCTGTTGAAATAAGGAAGTTTTTAAAATAATTTGTACGAATGTTATGTTGATAATTTTTGAGAAAAACGAATTGGTAATTTTCATAGCTGATTTTTAAAAATTATTTTTTAAAAGTTTTTACTTAAAATTTTCACATGATCGAAATGTTTCCGGATATTTTCCATTCCAAAGGGATGACCATAGAGTGGGACAAGTAATCCAGTAAAAAAGTTCAAAAAATGTCAAGCAGATTTTTTTTAAATTAACTTTAAAGACATTAAGATCTACTTTTTTGAGAAAATCACAAAATTTAAAATATCTCAAAAACTATCCAGTTTTGTATAATGTATGTTATGGTTAAATTTGTTTCTTAGCTCCTGCCCCATCACATCTCCAAAGGAATGTATCGAATTACCAGTAACCCTGTATAGTAAACTTACACCCTCACAGGGTAACACTTTTCTGTCTTGAGTGTTCTAGTTTTGCAAAGCATTCAGTGAGAAATTACTAACCTATTCAGTTTCGAAATATTGCATTAAAAGGTGTTTAAGATGACTATCATTCCGAATTTTCTGGGGAAAATTGTTCGGGATCAAAAATTTTGCAGATTTGAATGTATGTACCGCAAGGTTCTAACGGAGTTTACCGAAAAAATAGTTGGCATTTTGGTGTTATATTCTCAACTACATTTTAAAAAATAATTAACTTAAACGCAAAACGCGTTCTATAGAAATACAGATCAAACCAGGCTTTTGACTCACTAAACCCAACATCTTCGTCTAAAATCCCTAAAATAACGGATATTGGAAAAAAACGTACCCAAGCTTTCTTTAAGGGGCTGCTCTTAATGTTTAATTTCTTACAAATCCTTGTGTAAAAAGTTTTGGCGAGTATCTTCTAAAATCAAATATTTTGGTACGATTATAAAGTGAAACTTTTCTGAACTGGAAACTCATCTACATTTGGGCATTACGTGAAATTATACATTAGAGAAAATTCATAGCAAAAGTGATTCTCAAATGATTTTTCTCATTTAATTCTTCGGAAAGAAATTAACTTACTTACTTACTTATCCGCTCCCTCTTATACCAATTAGTGTCGAGGGTTTTCTTTATTATTTCCTCCACTTTTTTCTATCCTTTGCCATTAATTTTGCCTGTGTCCAGTTACTTCCTTTCTGCCTCAGGATTTCTCTTATCTCATCGTTCCACGACTTCTTAGGTCTGCCTCTGTGTTTCTTCTTGTGGTAGCCCATCTCCCATAAATCTGTCTAGGACATTTAGGCGCGCATCTTTAGGCGCGCACCATACGGCGCGAGCTCTTAACCGCCGGCATTTTAGGCGCAGGGACCTTTAGGCGCGGGGACGTTTATACGCCGGCGTTTTTTGGCGCGGGGACGGTTAGGCGCCAGGCATTAAAAGCTATGCGATCTGTTTTAATTTGTACCTTCTGTACGTTGCAATCGTACTTGAAACTCAATTGCTTTATAATGAGAGATTCTCTTTTTAATTATAAAGCTATAAAAACTGATTTAAGGAAAATTTAACTACAAATATGTTACATAGAACCAAACATGTTACATCAAACATTAAGGGACAGTAAAAAATTTAAGTATAAAAAAATTAAGTAAATTATTATTCGATAATAATTATTATTAAAGTTAAAAATTAATATAACTTGATTTTTGAGTTTATATTCTAAATAGATGAAACTAGTACTAGAATATTTTTTAGTTTTGAAAGATAAAGATAGTTTACTCTTATTAATTTAAATTTTTCGAATTTTTTAAATTTCAAAGGATGCACAAACTTTTTACAAATCAAGCTGCTTGAAAATTAAATTAAAAATACGTTTTGAGAAATATTGTAAAACTGCAAAATGGTGAGACCATAAAACAACAATAATTAACAATATTAGTAAATATGAGTGTTTACTTAAATTCTAATAATTATGTTAGTTGTTATTCTATTAGAATAAAAACTTTATAAAATAGGTAACTTTGTGAAGTTTTCCTATTTTTCTTTCTCTTGCCTAATTACTGAAATTATATTATACGTTTTTATTTTTCAGTGATGATAAAAAGTGCTTTTCGTCAAACCTACTGCGAAAATATGTCATTGTGTCATTGTTTTGTTGACGGTAAGTGACAGTTTACATTCAACTACTGGTTACCATAGGCAGCGGGTTGTAATATTCTTCATTAAGTTCCTAGGGCAAAAAAGTAAATTGTCTACAAAACACCTTTCTTTACAAACATTTTATCTACGTTACATTAATTACAACTTATTTATATTAAATGTAAATGAACAATTAGAACAGTTAGAAACTTGAACAAGAGAATTAAGTTCCTTTTTTGAATCTAAGTTTATATTTTCGGTAATATCAACATTTTCAATTTGTATATGTTCTTGATTTTCTTTGGTGCTAGGAACAATTACGAGGCTATCTTTCATTTCGTCTTCATTATTGAATTGCATGACTGAAGTTGAAGATGTGGATGCACGATGCAGATTCTTCATACTTATTCTGATTATATAAAATTCTACTGGCGATTTCTAATTTATTTGTCATTGAATCTGCAACATAACTTTCTGCCACTGTTGTGGATTTCCATCCACCGTGCCTCTTTAAACCAAGAACGTCAATTCCCGTATCAGCCAAAAAGTTGCTGACGTTCTTCTAAACGAGTGTCCAGTACAAGTTTCAGGATTTTTCAGTTTTAAAAATTCTGCTATTAGAGCAGGAATTTTTGCAAATGTGTTTTTACCTACTGGTTGATTCACACATTTTCCTGAACAATATTTCAGAAAAAATCGCCGATTTTCACTATTTCTAGGCCTGCAACTTATATATTTCCTAATTAAGTCAACAAAATTTATGCGCTGTTGTTCTCGGTTAATGATCGTAAAAGTACGTTGCACTCCATTTTTAGTATCTGATATTGTTACTATTATTACAGAATTTTTATCTTCAACATTATCAGTTGTCATTTTACATAATTCGTCTTTTCTACAGGCCCCAGAAATTCCCATTATCGTAACGACCTAGAACAGATAAATAACTTAATAACTGAGTTAAATGAAATAATCTGTTACTGTACCTTCATTAACAAATGTGTAATGAATGTCAGGCGCTTCAATAAGGAATTTGTTCATATCGTCTCGACTAAATATACTACTCTTTTTGGGTTTATATCCATCATTTTTGCGCTTTAAAAACGCTTTTAGTTTTGGATATTTGGAAATATCTTCATTGTCATTGATAAAAATGGTACTTTTTAACATTGAGTATTTGCTCCATAAACTGCTTGGAGATTTTAATTTTGTAGATCTATTTAAGAAATACGCCAGCAGCACTTTTTCTGTAATCACATCTGATTTCTTCTCATGGCACCAATTTTTGAAAATGTTATATGTTTCCATATACCGTTGTTACGATTTAACCGGTAATAAATTGTGGGATGCTGCATTTGCAGCCTCTTCTATTTCTTGAGACATGTTTTTAGAATCACAAATTGTGCACAAATTCAACTGACACACGCGTTTGAAATTTTTTTGAAATAAATATGTTTTATTTTCTTTTGTTGTCAAGGATACCTAATCTAAATCACAGCAACCTTTATTAATTATTGGTATGACAGCTATGCATAATAAATGAAAAATACTTAATTTTATTTATTTTAAAATGATATATAAGGTTTGACGAAAAATCTCATATGCACCTCGAGTCGTACAGTGCAATTTTTGGTCTCGAATGCTTGCAACACCTCGGCCCTTCGGGCCTTGGCGTTGCAAATTGCATTCTCGCCCAAAAAACTGCACCTACGACTCTTGGTACATAAATAACTATTATACACATGCTTTTAGAAAGTGTTAGAAAATAATAATTAAAAAACAAATGCGCAGTTTTATTTCGAAATATTTGCGGTTTTTAAATAATTCGCACCCAAACGTCAAGTTGGAAGATTTTTTTAGATCGACAAGTGGGTTAAAATCTGTACAAGTATATTTTAACAGATATATTGAATTCCTTTCGGTCATCCCTCTTTTTTATTTCACTGTCATTATTATTTAACAGTTATCCCAGTAAGAATGGACATCCATTTGAGAATGAAAGCCATAAACAGCTTTGACCCAGAGCCTCCAAATGCAGTTGCCCTAAAGTATCCCTATGATCTTAATTTATTTTCTTGAAGGCAGACATTCGTCTTTCTTGAAATGCTATTATTGACTAACTATAAATAACTGTAATGTTTTAAACCATTCTCCTAAATTTAAACTAAATTCTAAATTATTTAAATTCCAAATAGTTTTCAAGTTAATGTTTATTTATATTCTTTTAAGTTTCGTACTTTGTCTATCGATTTTATTAATTACAGAGGCATTTCTCATTGCACTCAACAATTTTATTGTAACTCAGTTGTTAAGGTTACAAATTTTTTTTACGTCCATGCTCCACATTTTTATTAAAAAGCATGAGAAATTATTCACCGCAACAAGAAACGCTTCTCCAATTCGATTAAATTTTAACAATTGTCATAATAAATAGAATAAAAAGGGCATATTTACTGGTAGTAATTTTGTTTAAGTGCTTTTAGATGACTTTGTTTAATTTTGTAAAGATGCTAATTGTCATTATTAAAACGAAAGAATTCCAATTTGCCACATTGAATCAACATTTTTCTCAATTTATATTATTTATAATATTGAGAGACCCTACCACGTTTTTGATATTTGGAAAGATCTGCAAAATTTCAATATCTTTTGTTCCAAAAGAACATGCGAATTTATAACACGCAGCTATATTATAAATACAAGCAAAATAAATTAGTCAGAATTTTCTGGTTTTTATCTTTTAGTAATTTTAATTAAGTTAATTATTAAGAAAACGTTTCACAAAATATGTATATAAAAGTTACAGGTAAAGATGGTTTTAAGTATGATTTAATTATGCTTCTTGGTGCACTATCCCTGAATCCTACTATTTTTTTTAAACCAATTAAAAACATACCGTCTTTCCCTTATAAGACTAACTTGACGCTACGTGGTAAATATCAGTATAAAAGTTTCCAGCCTAATGTTGCAGCGCCTAAAAACTCGCGTCTAAAAGTGCGCGCCTAAAGATGCGCGTCTAACTGTCCCTTTTCGCTTTTATTATACTTTGTTGCTTTCTTACTACGTTCCCGAACCAGTTTAACTGTCTTCTTTCTATTTTTATTTGAATATGTTTCACTTCCAGGGTTTTTCTTAACTTGGTGTTGAGGATTCTGTTCATTTTTGTATTTCCTAGAATTCTTCTTAAGAAGCGCATCTCACATGCCTGTATTTTGATTTTATTTCTTTCAGTTAGGACCCAATATTCGCACCCACAGATTAGTGATGGTGCAAATACTGTGTTGTATATCTTCACCTTTGTGTTTATGGATAGTTCTTTTTTGCTTATTGTGGCGAGCATCGTGGTTGCTAGGTTTTCGACTTAGTTATAATTTTAATTTCAATTTTTTTAATTTTGACTTTTGAATATTAAAACAATCTGTTAAATATTATTTTTGTATTAAAGCTTCAATAAAATATTGTTTGATCAAGTAAGAAGCACGTGCATTAATGATACCTACATTGGTGACCCCAGGTATTTATTAATTCATATTTATTATGACATCAAGTACGATGAACGAGCCGAAAGAAATAGCCAAAGTTGCAATCAAGCTTCCACCTTTCTGGCGCGTTAATCCAGAATTATGGTTTCATCAGGTGGAATCACAATTTCTTGCTACTGGCATTACACAAGATGCCACCAAATTTCACATGCTTGTAGCAACTATAGAAAGTGACGTTTTGCAACAAGTCAGTGATGTCATCGTTAATGCTCCCAAAACAGATATGTATCAGACATTAAAGAAGAGGTTGTTAGAAGCATATTCCGAATCAAACGAAAAGAAGCTGCACAAATTATTTAACGAGTTAGAATTAGGAGATAGAAAACCCTCTCAACTTTTGATGGAAATGAAACAGTTAGCTTCAGATAGACTCACCGATGACGTTCTCAAATCACTTTGGTTACAAAGACTCCCATCTCAAACTCGAGTAGTTTTGTCAGTAAGCTCAGATGGACTTAGTCAATTAGCGACTATGGCAGACAAATTAAATGAAATTCCAAATTCTCATGAGATTCAAAATTTTAATCAGGATTGTAATTCTAATTTTGGCCAGTCTATAGCAACCTTGACTGCACAAATTGAAAAAATGTCTATGGAAATGGAGGAGCTCAAACGGTCTAATAGGTTTTCAAGAAGAGATCAATCTCATTGGCAGCCTCGACCTCGCACTTATTCGCAGTCACGATCTCGCAATGAAACTTTCAATTCAAGAGCTCAAGATGGAAATTATTGCTGGTATCATTCTCGGTTTGGGCGCAATGCGCGAAGATGTAATTCGCCATGTGATTTTAAACAGGGAAACTAAATGATCCATTGGTAGAGGCGGCTACTAATGGACCTAATCAAACCGCCTTATTGTTAGTGATAGAATTTCTGGAATACGTTATTTAATTGACACTGGTGCTGATATATCTGTAATTCCAAAATCTGTACACTCTAAGCTCGCTCCTTGTCCTTTTTTGTTATTCGCCGCTAACAATTCAACAATTAAAACTTATGGAGATAAACTTCTCGCACTAGATTTGGGACTGCGTCGCTTATTTCGTTGGAAATTCATAGTAGCAGACGTAACGAAACCCATCATAGGAGCAGATCTCTTGACCCACTTTGGTTTGCTAGTCGATTTGAAGGGACAACGACTTATAGATACAACAACCTCGTTGCAAACTTTATGCATGTACGATCTAAGTCCGGTAAAAAGCGTTAAAACCATAGCAGAGGGCCCATTTTCTCATCTATTAGAGCAATTCAAAGAAATAACTAGACCAAATTTTTTCAAATCTTGTAAACATAACGTTGTACATCACATCGTTACAAAAGGTCCACCTGTTATCTCAAAGCCTAGAAGATTACCTCCAGACAAACTGGTAACGGCTAAAAAAGAATTCGAGTATATGATGGAGCAAGGTATATGTAGACCATCCATGAGTCCCTGGGCTAGTCCCTTGCATCTTGTTCCAAAAATGGGCAGTGGCGCCCCTGCGGTGACTACAGGAAATTAAATGCCATCACCGTGCGTGACAAATATCCGATCCCTCACTTACATGATTTTACCTATATTCTTAAAGACAAATCTATATTTTCGACAGTTGATCTAGTTCGGGCATATCATCAGATACCCGTCAATAGTAATGGTATACAAAAGACTGCGGTAATTACACCGTTTGGTCTCTTTGAATTTCCTGTGATGACCTTCGGGTTGTGTAACGCTGCCCAGTCATTTCAGAGGTTTATGAACGAGGTTATCAGGGGGTTGGATTTTTGCGTTGTATATATTGATGATATTTTAATCGCATCAAGTAGTACGGAAGAACATGAGAAACACTTGAAACTCCTTTTTGAACGTTTCAAGAACTTTGGCCTCGTCATCAATCCAGGAAAATGTATTTTTGGAAAAGAAAGTGTATCCTTTTTGGGACATAAAGTCTCGGATTTTGGAATAGAACCATTACCTGAAAAGGTCGCCGCCATAGCGGAGTATAAAATGCCAACCTCAATTGGAGAACTTCGGCGCTTCTTGGCCATAATAAACTTTTACAGACGATTTTTACCTCACGCAATTACATCTCAAATGTTACTTTTAGATTTACTCAGGCATCCTAAGAAAAATGATAAACGACTTATCAACTGGTCAGATCCACTCAAGAAGGCCTTTAACGAAGTTAAAGACAGCTTGGTAAATGCAACAATTTTATTTCACCCATCTGCAAACGACCCGTTATCCTTAACGGTAGATGCCTCTGATTTTGGCGTCAGGGCTGTCTTACATCAAAGGCAAAATAACGATTGGAAACCATTGGGTTGTTTTTCAAGGAAGTTAACGAATACAGAAAAACGTTACAGTACTTATGATCGTGAACTCTTAGCAGCATATTTGGGAATTAAGCACTTTAGACACATGTTGGAGGGAAGGCCTTTCGTCCTGTTTACTGATCACAAGCCATTAACATTCGTATTCAGTAAGCAATCTGACAGTCTTTCACCACGTCAATCGAGACACTTGGATTTTATTTCTCAATTTACCACAAATATACAACACATCTCTGGGAGAAACAATATCGTGGCTGATACGTTATCGCGAATTAATAGACTTGACTGGCCGGTGGCCGTCGACTTGGAACAACTCGCAGAGAATCAGCTGCAGTTTTTGGAACTCATTAATAACATCCGTATGAATTCTTCGTTAAGTATTCAAACCTTCAAAATTTCGGATAAAAATTCTTTAGTCTTATATTGCGATGTTTCACAAGGTTATCCCAGACCCCTCGTTACCGAAAAGTTTAGAAAACAGATTTTCGAAAATTTGCATGCCCTTTCCCACCCAGGTGTTAAGAGCACAATCAGATTAATTCAGCAACGTTTCGTGTGGCCGTTAATGAAGAAAGATTGCGCTCGCTGGACCAGAGAATGCCTCAGTTGCCAGAAAGCTAAAATCACTAGACATAATCGGAGCCCTATCCAATCATTCACCGCTCCAGATGAGCGTTTTTCACATATTCATCTCGACATAATTGGCCCATTACCCTACGTTGAGGGATGCAAATATTGCCTTACCTGTATCGACAGATACACACGCTGGCCTGAGGCATGGCCAATTGCCGAAATTTCGGCAGAGGTAGTAGCTAAAACATTTTTTAACGGTTGGATTACAAGATTTGGCGTTCCAAGTGTAATTACAACAGATCGGGGTAGTCAATTTACCTCTGCTATATTCAGGGAGTTAACAAGTTTGTGCGGTATCCAGCACAACAAAACTACATCGTTTCACCCTCAGTCTAATGGGATTTTGGAAAGATGGCATATAGGCATTTAAAGGCAGCCTTACGCTGTCACGAAAATAATAACTGGGCAATGGCGCTGCCAATAGTTCTACTTGGATTAAGGACAGCCGTCCGCACGGACTTAGATGTATCAGTTGCTGAGATGGTTTATGGAAAAACACTTAAACTCCCTGGCGATTTCTTTGTTAGTAGTCAATCCTTTTTTAATCCCACTAATTTTGCACAAAAACTACGCACCTCTATGCAAAACCTCAAACCAATACCAGATCATCATCATCACAAGGTATCATTAATGCACGTGCTTCTTACTTAATCAAACAATATTTTATTGAAGCTTTAATACAAAATAATATTTAACAGATTGTTTCAATATTCAAAAGTCAAAATTAAAATTAAAATTATTTACTTATAAAACCTTACATAATTATACAGAAAATGAAAATACAGAATGGTGCCAAAGGATGTTTATAAAGTACCTTCTAAGAAATGTTCCCGCACTTTTTGTATTAATTCATCCTTTTTTTCTCTAACTGTACAGTGAAGTGACCTTTCTTTCAGCCAGTGTCGAAGAGTTGTTCTTGTCAACTGATTCAAAGTATTGTTATCGAAGTATTCCTTCATATTCTCAATCTTTTGTGGCTGACGCTCATTGGGAACCTTTTCTAAACTCTTACATAATTCTTCTAAAAAATATTTCCGCACTTTTTGTATTAATTCGTCCTTTTTGTTTCTAGCTGTACAGTGAAGTGACCTTTCTTTCAGCCAGTGTTGAAGAGTTGTTCTTGTCAACTGATTCAAAGTATTGTTATCGAGGTATTCCTTCATATTCTCAATCTTTTGTGGCTGAGGCTTATTGCGAACCTTTTTACAGGTGTAGCATTGGTATCACCAGAATCTGAGATTGATATTGTTCTTTTATTTCCCGTTTCAGATATGTCACTAATCGTATGTATTTCCAATTCCAAGGAGGATTCTTCATTTTCATTTTCTGAAAGGCTTACATCCTCGAATTCTTTAATTGAATGAGAATCTGAGATTGATATTGTTCTTTTATTTCCCGTTTCAGATATGTCACTAATCGTATGTATTTTCAATTCCAAGGAGGATTCTTCATTTTCATTTTCTGAAAGGCTTACATCCTCGAATTCTTCAACTGAATGCATTTTAATGCCGTTCTGCTTGTTGACTGCGTGTGGTTTTGTTTGTAATTTTTCCTCCATCTTCTTTTACCATTGCACCCAGGTATTTCAATGACGATATCTGTTTTATTTCGTCGTTACCTAACTTTATGTTTATTTCTTTGTGGTGTTTCGATATGACCATTTTTTCTGTTTTACTGCGTTTATTGTCATATGGAAAAAAATTAAAAAAATTTTAATTTATTAAGGATTTTCGGTTAAATTTATTTGGTTATTGGTAATTCTGATTGTTAATACCTTCTTTTATCCAAAACTAGTAAGAATTAAATTATAAGGATTGGAATGACAGGGGTAAGAAGAATAGTTGATAAAGATTTTCAGAGTGTGAAATTCAGGAGAAGAGATAAGGTAGTAAGTAACCCTTGCATCAGTTGTCAGCTGCATAAAAACAGGGAACATAAAATTAAAGTACCCTGGGTGAGCAATATTAAGTTTAAAATCGCAAATATTACAGTAAATAATTGTTTAATTGAAAGTTTAATTGATGATAACCAAATAGGAGAACACTATTTATTTATTAAAAATGAATTAATAATGTTATTACGAAAAAAATTTAGTAAATAAAAATGTTAATTAGTAAAACTTTAAAACGCAAAGGGTTGAAAATAAATATGATAAAAAAATTGAGGGGCTTTTGAGATGTTATTTGATTTGAATGCTATTATTATAAAGATTTTATTTGTTAATTTGTTGACGAAAGTTATTTTTTACAAAGATTATTAATGCAGATTTTAATTATAAAAACTGTAACATAAATTTTAGGTAGCTAGATTAAATTTAAGTTGTTAATGTAAATAAGTTATTGTTATAATCATTGTTATAAGTCAGAAAGCAACAAATTATCAGAAAATAGCTATTTGTATTACAAGTGAGGAAAGTGTAAGATCGCCTCCCGCAGATGGATTTTGTGCACGAGCGAGTTATGTGTGTCTTAAGTCTGTCATCACCAAACATATGGTTTCTAGCCTCTTTACCCTGTTTAATGTGTTAAGTGTAGATAAGTAATATTCTAAGTAAACTGATTATCTCTGTATTAGTTAGTCTGTGTTAAGTGCCTTAAACCTGTCATCACCAAAATATGGTTTCTAACCTCTCTACACTGTCCGGTGTGGGAACCATCGTCTTATAGCCTTTTGTTCTGTTTAATGTATCTAGGGTAGATAAGTGATACTATAAGTAGACTGATTATGACTGTATTAGGCAGTCTTAGCTCGTTCATTGTTGCTGCTGGTCGTAATGCTCAGCAGTTGTACATGTTTAAAACTCCTATGTTTATAATAAAAACCTTCATAGTAAAATAAAGTTTTTAATTCGTTTCGACCACGAATCGAAACTGGCGCAGTCGAGTCGGATTCTAAGAGGAAATCTGCATTACAACATTTCTTGCATTTTTCCGTACGTTTCAACGTTTTACTTAGAATTGCAACATCGTTTCCGTTCCGAGAAGCATTCCAACCATCGAATAACTTCGAAGAACATTTCGAAGTACAAAAATTGACGAAGTCGACCTAACTCGAATTCAAAACCTGGTACATACGGCACATTAATCGATCGAGATTACCTGGTCAACAGCTGACTTCCAGATCATTGAGATCAATTCGGACGCCAATCAAAGAAGCGCCGCAATCAATCAACCATTAATCCACTAGAATGAAGTAAGTTTATTTTCTATCGATAAGTGATTTAAATAAAGAATATATAAAGCCCAATAACCTAGTATAAGTTAGTTTTACTCAGGTACAGTATTGTAAGCGTGACCTCTCAATATAAACAATTTGTTGTTTATTACACCAATTGAGAGCACTAATACTGTATGCGTAGGAACCCTTAGATTTAAACTGTTTACTAACCCTAAACAAAGAAAACAAGATTTTATATTTCCGATAAAAAAAAGTGAAAGACAATAGTGAACGAAATTTATCGAAATCCATATGAACAGACATTTTCTTAAACCGCCCGTATTATTGCTAGATAATAGACCAATAATTGCAAATCAGGGATTAATACCGCCAGAACAAATCAAGATGGCAAATCTTTTTCCACCTGACTAAATTAAAAATAAACAAGATGTTTCCATAACAACATAGTAGGTAACATACAACTGTACCATTTTTTTAAATTTTTTTAACAACTGCTGTAACCTAGTTACAGTATTGCATTTAGAAAAACAGTGTTACTATAGTGAATTTAAACAACAGTTTTCATGAAATTTGTATTGTCAAAATTGTAAGATTAATTCTTCTTTTACACTATTATGGTTCCATATGATACAGGAGTGCGAAAAATAGAATATAGTTATACCATAGGACTGAAGTGCATTCAATCCCTCAGGTGAGGATTTCCCTCGCCTACGGCTCGGGAAATAAACTTCACCCTCAGGATTAAATGGTGCACTTTAGTCCCTGGGTATATAATATACTATTGCCTCCCGGTGCTAACTGCTGAGTGACAAACGTCTACTTTTGATGTCAAAAATTCATTTGACAAGGTATGGAAAATTTCACTTTCAAATAAAAGTGGCTAAAAAAATACTTTGCGATATAATCCGCTGGCAATTTCATATACTTTATACATATAGTTTTCCTGCAACAACTTTAACCCCTTCAGTTGTTCGTAGCTTGAAAACATTTTTCCAAACTTGAAACAAGAAACAATCTGAGGGAGCCAAATCACGCTTGTAGGAGGGTAAATGGTTCAGCTGCGGAAACTCACAATATCTGATAGCAGCTTGCACTTTCCCCAATAGCTGCACCAAGCTGTTCTCGTGAAGAAACAATGCTATTTCCTGATATTTCTTTCTTGATATGAATCCTTGAAAGTGATAATTGTGTTAACATATCTTATGGGTAGTCCTGTGTGGCACGAACTCCAGGAGCAAAAATCTGTCCTCATCCCAAAAACAGCCATGACTTTGCCTAAAGGTTTGTTTCCTTGAACTTTTTATGGGTGAATGGAGTCTTGTTATGGAGTCTTGTTTGTGGTTGTACTGCATACATTCCATCTTGAAACTTCTCTACAACATACCAAAGTCTCATCTTCAGTCACCAAACTATTAAAAAGATGGATTTGGTCTTCATGGAGCATTTCCAACTTCTCCTGACAGCACTTGAGCTCATATCTCTTTAAGGTGGAACTTATCTTGTGTAAGATAACGGGAGCAGTATTACAAATGGCGAAATATTAATGTTTATAAAAGCACATTCGATGAACTTACCAAAGAATACCGTTCATTTTACCCAAGCTAGATTAATTTGTATCACCGACCAGGTATCATAATCACCCTAAACTTGATACAAACGTCAATGCTCAGATCATTCAACCAAATACATGTATAACGCAGATAGCAGCGATGCATGAAAGCAAAACAAGCACACGTTACTACATTTAGCAGTAGGTATATGTTGGAATAGTGTTACTTTCAGGGGGGGGGGATCCCTCCGTGGAAACCCACATCGCATTTAGTAGAAAATCCTCAGAGATGTTAGAAGTAATGACGATGGGTGCACAGTCAACTGCCTATGAATCTGTTAAACCAAAAGAAACGCGTCGCTAGCCAGCTTTGGCAGAACATAATCGGCAATAGGGATCCACCCATGTCACTGTTCCATCCATCCTAGGTGGCCCCAAGCCCTAGGAAAACAATGGAACAGAACTACGGAAGACGGGCCTCCCTAGCCATCCCGGGACACAAATCCGAGCGTCACTGTCTGAGTACATTACAGACAGTCAAAAGCTTTTAGATAACTATGCCTAATTACCGCCGACTAAATGGGCCCCTGAGCCTCATGCTCTAATAAACAACCACGAGCCTCATTCTCAAATAACAACGTCCCCAGCAAGCTTCACCACTTACCAACAACATCAAGCCTCATCACACTAGCTTTACATCTTTATGTAAATAATCATCTAAAATGCATATTACACCAATGCATCACTGATTCATATTCTACGCACCATACATAGACTCACTTGGTCTTTTGGTGTTAACACATCTGTACACCAACGTGTCTCGTAATCGACTCCCCCTTAGATTTTAACCTGGAGCCTTTTAACCATAACGAATTGCTCTATGTTAAACACCCTAACTCGGGCATGCTTTGAAATGTGCCGTTTGAGAGAAAGCGATCTCTGTTTCAATAAATCTTACGCTTACGCCATGGCCACCAAAAAGTACGTACATATAATACTTGCACTAATATTAGACACGTTCAACTAACTGATGCTCATTAGTCATTACTTTAGCTATTCAAGAAACCATCATTTATCCGCCGGACAAACTGAAATCCTTAACTTTCTCGCTTCTACGGGTTGCTCATTAGGAGAGTTATCTTCAATAAACCCCTGTTCTACTTAAGTTGCTTGTTCCAAAATTTAAGTTTAAAGAAGGGTGGTACAGACTCATCATAAAAAGCAGCAATGCATTTATAAATCCCATTCAGTTTGTCGTTTGCTTTATGGGAAATTTTATCGCCTAACGAACAAATCGAACAATTTCTTAATATGATCATATTGCGAGCATACTAGGTCCTTGAGTTTTAAGATCCCACTGAACTGAAACCGCATGAATTACTGCAACATATCACGAAATGCACATACTTGTTTCAAAACGCGCGTTGCATTATTTCATTACTCAGGCAGATAAAATGTTAAACACTCCTTGCAGTACTGAAGAACATGCTTAGGTATCGGCACTAACGCCTCGCGAAGGAGCATGGAGGGTTAAGGCCTCCTAAGTCGCTTCTTATACCTCGATTGTTTCGCACTCTATACGTACGGGGTGGTGTGTTTAGGTTACTCATTATTTTCAGTGGATATGTAGGCCACCTGCCGAGCATTCAACTCGGGTTTGACCCCGAGACTATTCGCGCTGCAGTCGAATGCCTTAACCGTTCGGCTACTCCAGCGATGAAGAACATGCATATTCACGCTAAAACAAGTCGCAAAAGATACATAATTACACCAGCATTCGACAAACCAACCAGAACAGAATTATTGATCTTGCGGGTGAAAGGTGCTGCTAAAAATTTACAAGAAGTGAAAAAATCCTTGTACACAGGAATATGAGAAATTACATAATAAGGATGCAAAATCACAAGTCAAAAAAATTATAACAAAGCAACGAATGAGACAAGTGGAATAACTCTCCTGGTGTTTACAATACCAATAATCACAGACTGCAAAGAAGAAACGAAAGCATGTAGAATGGGATACTGAAAGATTAAGCAATGAAACTAGCAATATTCTGTGAATCAGAAAAAGAAGATTAGTTATAAGTTATAAGCTTAAAAATATGAGAAAATGACAGGACGCTAGATAAAAGACATACGAAAATTGATATTTTTAAGCAACTGACTGGTAAAATGAAGTTGGCAGACGTCCTGATAGCATAGCAAAAAGGTGAAGCAGAAACAAGAATCCAATTATCTGGGCCCTCTAATATATTTTTGAAACAAACAAAAATTAAGTTGCCTTCGAAATTTTTATAGTAATATGTCTTAAAGCACGTGATAAAATTGACAAATTGACATCTATAACTTAATGTAAACAACAAATTGTCAAACTGGATCTTGTTTGAGGTTAAGAACAATGTAAACACATCGGTCCATACTCTCACCTCATGTTTAAATGTAACGTCATGTTTAATTACCACGACAATATTGTGCGTTTCTTTTCTACATATTAAAAGTAGTATCAAGTTATATGGTTTTATGTTTACGCTAAACACGACTTTAGTTAGACAACTTTATACATGAAGTGAGAATACCGGACATTGGCACTAAGAGCACGTGCGGTAATGGGTTTCTTTTCTAATGAACATACATACTTTAGAGCGCTGGAGTGTGCAGGATTGCGGAAATAGAATTGATGTCTTTGAATTTCTCATGATACAGGAAAAGCTTCAGAAGTATCTAAAAACAAACCAATTTCGGCAACAGTCCATGGTAGTCCACGCGCGCTTAAATCCGCAAGCCAAGCGATAAACAGATAAATAAACCAATATATCAGATTGCAAAAAATATATAACATAAATAAACAACTTGTATCACTTTTAGTTTTATTACACCTACCTTGTTGAGAAATAATAACAATATTGCATAGCAGGAGAAAGAGTTTACTAGCTTATTACAAAATCTTATAATATGTTATAACTTTGGTTATAACTAAAAATTCCTTTTCCTTAGAGATACTAATAAGCCATTCGCAGATTTTAAAATAGCTTCTGAGACCAATATTGGTGTATGGCCAGGAACTGGTAGAAGTTCAAAGTTTTTTAAAACTTTGGATACGGTTGACTTCATCTCTAAAATAGCAAAGCGTTGTCCTGAAATAAAATTTTATTAAATCAAACTTTTTTAAACTAATTAAACCAAAGAATTTGCAATTAAACTCTCTTTTTTTCATGAAAACAAACTCTATACTCTGCAAATTGCAAATGAACCATGTGGCGTTTAGGACTAAGACTACAAAATCTACTATGAAAGAGTTTCCTGGAGGCTTTAAATTAACTAGCTAGAATTTTGAATAACTTTCTGAACGTCCCGTTTATAGGGTTGAGATTATTTTTATAACGTTTCAATTTTCCTTCAAACGATGCTTTCAAGATATAATCAAGTTTTAACTATCGTTAAACCACCGTCTTTTTAGAACACAGTAGGCAAAATTAAGGAAACGGTTTCGTTAGTTCAAGGAAGAATCTTCCTAAGACTAATCTGTCTTGTCAATAAAAATCATATTAAATTTAGTTTAAGGTTATGAGTCACAACAGAACTGACATTACCAGCTGTAAATAACTTTTCGTAGGACCTTTTACACAATTTTGGCTTAAACCTTTAAAGTATACTTAAATGCAACATTTTTTCCGATGCAAGCCACCCGTAAAGAAATTACAGAAAGCAATAACTTTTAAGTAACATAAATTGCAGTAAAAGACACAGTTCCAGGTTATCCAATCTCCGAACCAACCTAATAGCTTGAAATCGTCACCAACTATTATCTAATTATAAACTAAGCAGTGTATAGTTATTACCTATACAATTCCTTGGACCCGCACTAAATGGCAGGTAAGCATACGGCGATCTGCCTGTCGAATTTTCTGGTGAAAACCTTTCAGGATCAAATTTCTCTGGTTCTGGGAAAATTTCTGATTGTCTATGTAGACCAAAAGTAAACATCGTTAGAGTTACGCCTTTAGGCAGGATTTGGCCCTCTGAAATGTAAGAATTGTTTTATTTCTTTTTTTCAACAAAAAACAATTATCATCAGAAACTACAAAGCTACCTACAACGAAACCCAACAATACTAACCATACTCGACGTCTTCCATTAAAGTTCGTCCATAAATCGGCACAGGCGGATAAATTCTCATTGATTCCTTGATTACCATTTCTAAATATTTCATTTCTTGGAAGTCTTTGTAGGTGGGAGATCTGTTTTCGTCATCTTCAAATATACATCTTAATTCCTCGACTGCTTTTTGCTAAAATAATGTACAAATATATTATTGCAAATGCCATAATCTTCAGTGCTGTTTACTTGAACATCTGGATTATTGGCCAGGCAGTACAAGGTGAAACTAATTCCTGAGGCTGTTGTGTCGTGACCCTGAAATGCAGACTCAGTATAATTTTCCAAATTTCCAAATTGATGCTTTATGTGCACTTATTTTAAAATTTTCATAAAAACAGTAAAAGGAATTCCAGAAAGTCTACCTCAAACATAAAAGTATCAACTTCCTCTCTAATAACATCATCAGGTAGTGGTTCACCATCAATATTACACTGCAAAAGTAAATCCAAAAAGGCTAAACGTTTTTTTATACCCGTATCATCGTCTTTCCTTGCTTTACCAAGATTATTAACAAGCTCTTCCCTTCGTCTTGCTATGATTGAATTAGTATACCCATGTAAAACCTCTAGAGTATTCTTTTCTATGTTATAATCCTTGGTAAATTTAAACGTAAAATTCCACATTTTAAGAGGTGAAAACGATCTTTCCAAAATAATTCTACACATTTCCTCTACAGAACGGACGTATTCTGAATTGGAGGCGTTTTGGGCATTTACCTGTGTACCCATTGCTGCTTCTGAAAAATCAAAAAAATACAAAATGAATTCAAACACTTCAAACTAAGTATGTTATCGTTTGGAAATTCTTTAAGGGCTAATAAATAATAAACATCTTTATTTCTATTCCGGAAGCTATTAAGAGGTCACGTATTGTATACGTTTACCTACACTGCCCCAGCAACCTTTACATTGTTAAAAACATATTTTACTTTCTAACAGCATGAAGACTCGATGACTATAGGAATAAAATTTAATATTAAATATTATTTCTGTAGTTTTCTGTAAATATAAAATGTGAGAAGAAAGCAACTTACCACAAATTATATCAAGCGTACATAAAGTTACATAGGAGTAAATATTAAAAGGCTTCTCTTCAGGTTCTTTTTTCAATTTATGTATTAAAATTTTACCCTGAGACTCAAATACGTCTATAAATTGTTCCAAGATCTGGAAGTGAAATGCGGGGGTTATTAATTTTCTTTGCCTTTTCCATTTTACACCTTTAAAAACAGAAAAATTATTAATAACTTATCTACCTACATGTTAAAAATATTAATAAAAAAAAAAATAGAATAAAAAGGTGCATCAAACTTTGATACTAACTTGAACTAGTTAGTAATCCGGTTCCCAACCATGAATGGAGAAATTCATAATCATAGGATTTTTCCAATAAAACGTTTGATGCAAGTATAAATTCGGCCAGTTTATAATCTGCTATTAGTAACCTAGGACGGTATCCAATGAATAGTTTTATTACTCCACCATATTGTTTTTGAAAACCAAGCGCTGTTGGGATAAATTCTGAAAAAAATGCGCGTTTTATACTTTGCTTCTATACAGATTATCCCATGTTTCCGAAACACTTATGCAAGTGAAATAAGGGTCCATACAATAGTCTTATATAAATAAATTAACAATTTTTTTTATTTATTTATGCAAATTTAGAATCTACTCGTTAAAAATAAAATACTATATACTAAACTCATCTAGTAATAAGTAAATACGATGTATGTATATGATCTTGAAGGAGAAACTGTCCCCTTACAGCTCACCAAAATCAACCTAATCAAATCTTCTAGCCAGTATCCATGTTACTGTTAATGTGATAAATCCAATTAATACGCATAATCACCTGATATTATGCATAATAACCAACAGTTTTGGTGAATTTGATAAATGATTCATGTTTTTTAAAAATTAATCACATTAACCTGTTATTATGAATAATATCCATTACCTTCTGGTTAGACGTTAGAGTAATAAAGTGACAAAAACAAACCAAACGCCGCACTGGTTTGAGGGCCTGAGGTTTGTTCAATTCATGTAGAACAGAGCTCATCATGAAGGCATAAATTGTAGCCCATATGAAGCCATGTTTGGGACCCCAGCAAAAGTTGGCCTTACAATATCATCACTCTACTGATGCCATTGGAGACCTTGAATCTGAGGAAGATCTTGAAGCCTTAATCGACTCCTCGTCGGGTGCCGTGGAAGGAGATGAAGAAGATGGACAAATGGAGAACGGAGACAAATAGAGCACAGCGAACAGGAAGATGAACGTTCAGAAAACGGTGAAGAAGAAGGTGGACCAGTAGAGGGCGGAGACAGCGCTATGTAGGGGAAAATGTAATTTCTAGTACAATCAACAATATTAAGAAAAAGAGAGACGATGCCAGAAGTGCATTGCAGTCTAAGGTAACGAAGACGAGACAAATGTCCGAAAGACAATTTTTGGGGCAAGATTGGAGATACCCTAAAAGTACGAATTCCTGATGTCGACAGGGGAAGGAGTGAATCCAGGAACATTCTAGGGGTTATTCTGCAGGTGGATGCTGATTTCGAGATGTATGAGATTGGTACCAAAGAAGGACGATTGGCTCAAAGGTATTCGAGGAACCAGTTTGTCGTTTGTCAAGATACTTTCATTTCACAAGAAGAATGTTATTTTGCTTCTTCGCGAGTGTGCCAGGAAATCGTCAACCACAGGCTGTCAAAGAGTGTAAGAGATTTCACTGCAAGACAAAATGTCTGTCGACAAAGTGAGGATGCAAAAGGTATGGAATACTCTGTAATTCGAAATGTCACAACAGTTTGTCCTGTTCCAACAAGTAGGAAGTTGTTCGTTTAAAATTTGTAAGAATAAAACTTTCTGTCATTAAAAAAATATTGCATCCTTTATTTTACAAGACCTCATAAAAAATATTTTCTAAATATGTATTATAATTTATCACTTCAGCCAAGAAGGTTTGGCTGTTACGTTAAATAACCTGTTAAAATAATTAATTGCATGTATTTTATCACATCAAACACTAATATTGGTTATTTTGTAGAATAACCGGTTATTAGGCATATTAACAGATTTACTTATCAAATTAACGGAAACATATATATTCTTTCTACTTTCTTTCCACTGAATTCGAAGACTTCCACGGTCAGTGTCTTATTAACAGAATGTCTTCCGGGTTGGGACCGTACTCAAACAGAAGAACTCAACGTTCACCAACTTTATTAACGTGCTTCATGAGGAAGAAAAGGGGGGCACTAAAAGAGCACAGTAACCCAACGTGTCAACCACGCAAGAGGCGAAACTCTTTCAGCAAGAGGAAGAAGTTAATTCTTATAATCAGTCATTCGGTTTTTATATCTTGTGGGCTTGTGTTCAAATTACGTCTTTGATGAACGGTATTTTTAGATCTTTATGTATGGAGTGACCGAGTGGCTCAGACCCAAGTCGGATGCTCGGCGGGTGGCCTATTCGGTCACTGAAAATAATTCGAAACCGAAACAGAGTGACCGACAATCGAGTTTAGAAACGACTTAAAGGTCTAACCCTCTATGTTGCCAGTTGCCACATCCATACTCCCTCGCGGAGTTTATGTACTGACACCTTTACCTTTATGTATGGTCTGATTCTACACGAACCGTGGAGCGCAGATATTTTGATTGGTAGGTTTGCAACATTTTCGCGTTGAACGATTTCGCGCATTCCTCAGTTCCACGATATACGTTCATATTGGTTTCAGTATTGCCTTGTATAGAGTTATTTTACTATCCAGTGACAATTGGAAACGTCTATCGATTAATCGATTCATTTGTCTGGTTTTTAATATTCACTATTGCTTTTTTGCTTTAATATGAGTTCGTCAGGTCCCCAGTTGCGGTAGCTAGGTACCCCATTCACACACGATCAGGAAAATTTAGCATAGTTGTCTCCAGTCACTGCTGGGATGGGCGGCCCGGTTGCTCCGTTAACTCGGCTGCTCTCTCCAACAAGGACTGGTCACTATGGGAGAGTAGACCAAAACCCCCTCACTAATAAATAAGTGAGAAGATTTGCAAAATTTCTAAAGGTTCTGCTTATCACTTAGGTAAGACTTCAATAGTGGGTGTACTTGACTTGATAAATTCTTTTATCTTGTAGAGAAGTTCCTTTATCGAATACTTGCTGCACATCGTAGCACACATTTTTTCCTTGCATTCCATTACGTAGTGGGCCACCTTGTGGTACTGCTGGATTGTCGAATTATTTTGTCGGGAATTAATTATTCAAGAGGATTTATTTATTTGATTAGGGGGAGTAACTATATTAGCATCTTTAACCCATTCAATGCTCATGTCACGGAGCAATATTGTTGCTTGTTGGTTTTATTCTTAGTTTAACGAATTAATAATAGTTAATAAACTTTAGTAGTTAAAATGTAAATAGTGTTTTTGTTGCGAACAAAGAAAATCCAGCTTAAATTTGAATCAAATTCACTTCTTGATTGGGTATTTCGCTACAACAAAAACCTTTAGAAAATGTTAAAATAAATACCACAAGCGCAATTATCGTTTTACGAGTATAACAAGAAATGCTAGTAAATACTCTAATAATAACAGGTGATGATGACTTGGACGCCGTTAATTATCTCTTTTAATAAATCTTTATTGCTCCTATTGACACGTTTTTCAAAATTTCTACTACAATAAAAATTGTATAATAAAGGGTGTCTCAGTAAGAACTGGAATTTTAAATAAATTAAAAAACACATTAATTTAATGGTTTTTTCAGATTTTATTATTGATATCTTCAGAGTTATCAATAACATTAAACATGAAATAAAATGTCGGTTAAGTGGCCACCGTTGGACTGGTGGCAGGTATGTACTGTTTTGACGAAATTTCGCAGTACGTTTTGGAGTAAGGGCCGCTGGATTTCACGAATTTGGCGTTAAATTTCTTCTTTGAGTTCTTGAATAGTCTCAGGGTGGTTCGCATAGACCTTACTTTTCAAAAAAACCCAGAGGAAATAATCCAAACAGGTTAAATCGCAACTTCTTGGCGGCCAGTTATAAATACTAATTAATAATCATTTTTAAATCCAATAATAATGATTTATAACCCAATCAATAACATCACAATATATAAACAACACTCTGACCTATATGCATTGCTTTCAGTTGTTACTTCTCTAAGAAAGTAAATTTTCTTTTCATTGCAACTAATAAACATAAAATCTACTTATCTTCTTCAAATATAACCAAAAGTCACATGATCAATACTTCCAACAGTTCTTTAAAACCTGAACGAATTGTTATTTTTATAAACGTACCTATCTACAACTTAAAATTACAAACTATAATTTTGATAGTTTATCAAACCATCCGAATAAAATAGTCTTCATTATTTTAAGGTTCTAATACGATTCCCAAAGCTCCAATTGCTCCAATGCCTAAATTAATAAGTAATTGATCTTTAATTCGACAATTTTAACTAAAATTTTGAATTTGAAATCAAAATGTTGAACTTTGTTCTGCAACATAACCTATTATGCAGGGTGTATCAGAAACAAGTACATTCAATTCCCTGAGTAATTGAACTCGTCAAGAACTACAACATTTCTTAATAACTTTTTTTGTATACTTTTTAGATTTTGTAATAAAAATTAGTTAAAGATTTATCACAAATTTCATTACCCGCGGGCAATGGAGATCATGTATGACACAAAACTTATTTTGGTTACCATAGTAAATCAACTTACTTAAAACTTAAGCTTAGCAGTATTTAATTATTTTGAAAATACATAAACAACTCGTTATTTTAAGGGGGGTAAAAATGGAAAATAAATGTGACATTAAAAAAAAAAATTAATAACAAATGTTGTAGCTCTTGGCGAGTTCTACCACTGAAAAAATTTAATGTAGGTACTTATTTCTGATACACCCTGTATATAAACATTTTATTCTTGCCTAATTACATAATCGGTCAATGAACTTACTTGTTGTGGAAGCGAGTAGATGTGCATTTCCTACCAAAGGTAAAGGCAAGGGGCCTTTGTATTTCTTTAAATATTTGTAATATTTAAACAATTCCATATACCACCATATAACAGCAATAAGAAAAGCTGTAATTAAAATTTTACATAACAGCAGGAACATTGTAAATATCATTGTTCGGCTTGGAACACCAGAAATCAAACTGGACTAGCTTCACTTTCTGCAACTTGTTGATAATTATACCAGTCTTCTACAGAATCAAAGGTCAGCCATTTACTCCAGTTGCTAAGATCAACGAACTTATCATGCAGAAACGAATGCATTTTTAATAATATATTCTAAACGAATAAAGTACATTTATTGTAGAATCTTACATGCCTAAGTGCAAAGAGTTGAAAAAATAATTTGAATATTTTTGTGGAAGTAGTTTTAATGCTTTAGAATTTTCCCTAATGTTGTAAAAGCTACAAAAGCACATAAACCAATTTCGACAAAACTCTAGTCGAGTAATGCTAACCACCAGAGCAGTGCCGTCGACGTACGTTGAGATCCTGGCACCTGCGAGCCTAAATCATGCCCAACAGGTCAAGAAATAAATCAATATATCAAATTGCAAAAACCATCACAAAAATATACAGTGTGTCGATGGCTGAAAAATATTTAATTCACAAAGTGTGCCTTGAATGTTGACAACATTTGTTTTCAAAATTTTCATTTTGATTTTTTTCTGCCTTTTTATCTTCAAATGCGAAAATCTGGGGAACGGCTTGAGATATCGAGATCGACCAAGAGCCCCTTTTTTACGTAAAAATGTTGGCTCTTTTATAGTTTAAAGTATAAATACTACTAACTGTACGGGTAGAACAAATATGGGTGAATTAATTCATCACGAAGCACGTAGTAAGCGCCCTCTAGGAAGTATCTTCAAACTAATACCAAATTCGAATTTCCCATTCTCAACAACCTAGTCACACCAATTTTGAATTCGATATCTTCAACCGTTTTAAAATTTTCATCATTTTTCGAAAATTAACTTTAACTTTCAACACCCATTTTAATGAGGCAAATTTGGCTCAAAATACCTATTTTTATGTCTAGTATCTCCAGTCGCTCTATGGCCCATAAGTTATGGGACACCCTAGTTGTTGTTGCTTCGTCGTTGTTGGTTGTTCTTGCTTCTTCGTTATTGTTGTTTTATAATATAAATAAACTACTTCTACTTCACGTTTAATTTTATTACATTTATCTGGTGAAAAACAATAACAATAATGCATAAAAAAAGAAAAATTTGAATAACCTACAAACAAAATTTTAAGAAATCTTAAAACTAATTCCTTTTCCTTAGTGATACTAATAAACCATTCGCAGATTTTAAAACAGCTTCTGATGCCAATATTGGTGTATGTCCAGGAACGGGTAGAAGTTCAAAGTTTCTTAAAACCTTGGATACAGTTGACTTCATCTCTAAAGTAGCAAACCGTTGCCCTAAAATAAAATTTTTGTAAATCAAACTTTTTTTTATAAACTAAACCAAAAGGTTTACAAAATACAACTATATTTCTATGGTAACCTGCAGTTCAAACAGAGCTTTGCAAGGGACGAAGGGACTCATAAAAAATTAAAGCAAAAAGTAACTTCTAAGCAAAATTTGGCGACAACATATTGTCTACATAGCCTAAAATACGTAAAATGGCACAGATGCACGTTTAGTCCAGTCAATAGAGACATAAAAAAGGCCTCGCCTTATAAAAGGTCAAGAAAAGATTATACTTAGTATAGTTCTTAAGTTTGGCATACTAATTAATTTACTGAATTTTCCACCTTGAGACGTTTCCGCTCGCGCCGCCATATTGGAAAAAAGTAACTTTTTCGCAAATATCCCGTTATCTCCTTTTTCTTCGGTCTCATCGTCATCACTTCTCATTTCGATGGTATGAAACTGATTGATTTCAGAAGTTTCCTCATCTTTCTCATCAGTCTGAGATTACTTCTGTGACGTTTTTATACAATACTCCATTACAAAAAGCACATATAATAGAGCACTTTAAACCCACCTTTCTACATTTGCATGCTCATCCACATCAGTTTTTGTATAAGTATTTGCACGACATGTACATATTTTAATAGTACTTCAGGAGCTGGGTTTTCATTGTTATTGAATATGGCAAATTTACTTCGGCATTTTTTGATCTGTCGCACCATATTTTAACTTGGTGGTAGGTTCGAAGCGACTGGTATTGTGCAGCATCGCTTTCAGGAGGTAAGGACGCCAAATTAAATTTACTTTTTGCAAGAGATTGCGTGAATTGTTAATAGGGAAGAATGTCCAAAGCAATGATATCACCAAAATTGTTGTAGAGTGCGGTCAAGAATTTTTCTTCACGATCTGTATTTACATCTTTGAATATTTGGATGGTTTCGTTCAACGACTCGTACTTCTTTACGGCTTTAAAAACTTAATTTATCCTTGACTGAAAGTCGCGGATGTGGTATCGCAACGACTGAATGCATGCAGGAATAAGATATTGTCCGCTACTATACGTATCCCCATATTGTAAGCTTCAGGGAGAGTATATTTTTTCCACTATTTTTCGTTTTCCGGGTTTTACAAAATACAAATTTTTATGTCTCTCCAGCGCTGTCAAAAGAACTAGAAGATCTACTTATATCTTTCTCTACAATGAAAACAGAATCATGTGATGGATGCATATTGATCGCTGTGTTGACAGGTAATGATTCAGCACCTTCCATGGCATGCATTACTACTATGTTGGACACATTGATTTTTTTATAGTATGGAAATCAAGCGAAATTTATTAGTTTTGTTAGATATAAATTTTTCTTGGGAAACTATCGCAATCATCGACTCAACGCAATTTTGGTTTCTTGATCGTTGAAATCTTTCTGAACTCTTGCCGCTCTTATTTGCTGCGTCTCCTGGATGCTCGTCGGAAACAACGATAGCATTGTTACCATAGGGCCTCTATACATACTGGACGTAATTGGTGGAGATTTATGCAAAATATTTATTTCGATGTCATACGAGTCGATTAAGGAGGTATAGATATACCTCGTCTACAACATTAACGCAGTTTTCACCTTGAATGTCATCTATAATAGGCACTAAAGCTTAAAACAAATTGCGCCTTTGCGCATTCCTTCCTCGCAAATCAACAATAGAGGATATGGAGCAAGCTCATATTGAAGATCTTCCTGTAACTCTTCGTCTGATTGCTTGCACATTGCCATTGACTTTGATACTGCTACTGGTAGTCGCTAAGGAAATACTTTTATTTTCGTGTTTACATCTCACGGAATCGAAGTTGTTGTCGACTATTTTTGAAATTTTAAGAAGATCAACCTCATGAGAAATGTAACAAGTAGTATTTTCAGATCCAACAACGCCAGTACTGATATCAACTCATCATTCTATTGTTGGAAAAGGAAGATGCAAGGAGAACCATTCAATTAGTTTTTTTTTAATCTTTATTGTTAGGAATAGCCCACGAACTCCTCATGCCTATGAGCTACTTTGTTGTTACTATGGATATTGCTTGTTCTTCTGGAAAATTTGTACCACCACCGATCAATACTTTTTGCTGAAGGCATTTGAGTAAGGCGAGGGATAATTTGGTCGGGAGCAACCTAAGGACAGCAGAAGACGGAGGGAAGGCTTCTATTCATTGAGAAGGTGAATGTTGCCGGCTGAGAAACTACCAGCTCCGTTACGCGTAAGGGACTATAAGCACGCACAAGAAAAAAAATACTCCAATTTGTTTCAATGTATCTCGGGGACTATTAGTCTAAGAAAAATAATTTTTAAACATAAGTAAAACTCACATGGGAAACAAGATATTTTGCTCTATTATTCCAATACGGCAGCGCGAGCGGCAACATTTCAAGGTCGAAAACTCAGAATATTAATTAGCATGTCAAACTTAAGAACTTTGCCAACTACAAATTTTCTTTGACCTTTTGCTAGGTAAAAGATACAACTTATTGACTGAACTAATATCCAAATATAATGTATGCCGTTATTACCTATACAATTCCTTGGACCCGCACTGAATGGTAGATAAGCATACGGTGATCTACCTGCCGAATTTTCTGGTGAAAACCTTTCGGGATCAAATTTCTCTGGATCTGGGAAAGCTTCTGCTTGTCTGTGTAGTCCAAAAGCAAACATTGTTAAAGTTAATCCTTTGGGTAGGATTTGGCCATCTGAAATATAAGAAGCAATTTGTTTATTTAGTTTCGTGATTCACCAAAAATAAAGCAATCATCATCAGAAACTACAAATCTACCTACAGCGAAACCTATCAATACTAACCATACTCAACGTCTTCCATTAAAGTTCGGCCGTAAAGCGGCACCGGCGGATAAATTCTCATCGATTCCTTGATTACCATCTCTAAATATTTCATTTCTTGGAAGTCTTTGTAGGTGGGTGACCTGTTTTTGTCATCTTCAAATATACACCTTAATTCCTGAACTGCTTTTTCCTAAAATAATGCACAGATGTAGTAATGTGAATTTTACAACCTTTAATGAGGTTTACTTGAACATCGGGATTATTAGCAAGGCAGTACAAGGTAAAACTAATCCCTGAGGCTGTTGTGTCGTGACCCTGAAATACAAACTCAGTACATCTTAAATCTCAAAATTGGTGCACCTATTATAAAATTTTCGTAAAAACTTCAAATAAAAGCCAAAAAGTGTACCTCAAACATAAAAGTATCAACTTCTTCTCTAATAACATCATCAGGTAATGGTTGACCATCAATATTACACTGCAAAAGTAAATCCAAAAAGGCTAATCGTCTCTTTATACCCGTGTCATCGTCTTCCGTTGCATTACTATGGTGGTTAGCAAGCTCTTTTCTTCGTCTTGCTATTACAGAATTAGTATATCCATGTAAAACATCAAGAGATTTCTTTTCTATGTTATAATCCTTGCTAAATTTATATGCAAAATCGAACGACTTCACTGGTGAAAACGACCTTTCCATTACAATTCTGCACATTTCTTTTACGCAGTGGACATATTCTGAATCGGAATCATTTTGGGCGTTTACTGGAGTACCCATTGCTGCTTCTAACGGTCAAAAAATAGAACAAAACAAAAAGTTACCCCAAAGCTTCGAAATGTGTTAAATTTGTTTTAAAATTTTAATAACGTTACGATACCTATATTTTGATTACGGAATCGATGGAGCGATCACATGTTGTTTACTTATACCTATACTATTTATACGCAATAAAATTATCGATCACTCAGTATTTTTGTCAATCCAGATTAACCCTAAAGATGTTATTGTGTAAATAAAAGGCTTTGTGCATTAGCCTTACATACAGTGTGGATAAACTAAACAACAAGTGACCACTACATTATTTCGGTAATTCTTCCCTTCTTTCCCTTGTTATACTATAACTATTTTAATTTTTGAGTAAAAAATTTCATTCCATATAGACTTTAATACAATATTAACTTACCGCAAATTATATCGAGAGTACATAAAGTTATGTAAGAGAAAATGTTGAAAGGTTTCTCTTCGGGCTCTTGTTTCAGTTTCTGTATTAAAATTTTACTCTGAGAATCAAAAACGTCTATAAATTGTTCCAGGATTTGAAAGTGGAAAGTGGGGGTTATTAGTCTTCTTTGCCTTTTCCATTTTACACCTTTAACAATATAAAATCTATTGTTAATCTTGCGACAACATCTATAATATATAATGTATAATAATATATGTACGTATATTCACATTCAGTAAAAAGAACATTTATTTTGAACACAGGCTTTCGTTGTCACATTGTTATATAGGTACTGTAATTAAGATTGTAGGTTTTGACTTGTAAGTTATGGAATAACAAATAATAGTGCGAAGTGTACTACAAAACAATATTTAATAATACTTTTTGCTATAGAAAAACTTTAACTCATGTAAATTCTGTAAAATCTGTAAATATGATGCTTTAGGACGCGAAATGACGGTTTTCTTCCACTCGTTGTCTATATATGCAATGATTATGGATAATTCACATAACAGCGGTCTCGACGACGAAATGTTTAGCATACTTTCTTTATTAACCAGAGATTCAGTTTTGATTCCCGATCCACGTTGGTGGAAAAATATCTGAATATATGCCCTCTGTCGGATACGAGGTAAAACCATAGGATTCATGCCAATACGATGTATAGCACGATAAAGATCACTTCCAGGAATGGAAATCCCTTGGGTTCGGTAAAATTCTAGCCGAGTAATGGTAATAACCTAATAACCAGAATGATTGATCCGCGTTGAGATCCGCAGCACTCATACCCTGTATTCTGCTCAATAAACAAACAAACAACAATTCAGGTTGCTTTTCGACTTTCAGAGTTTAATAAAACATCACTGTAAATAAATGTCATCAAAAAATAAGACGCTGATGAGCAGTGTTATAAACATTCAAAAACAGTAATTACTACCAACTACGCATACCGAATGTAAATCATAAGATATTCAAAAAAGAGTTAAACATTTTAAAATTCTATACAAACTTGAACTAGTAAGTAATCCAGTTCCCAGCCACGGATGAAGAAATTTATATTCGTAGGCTTTTTCCAAGAAAACGTTTGATCCAAGTAAAAATTCTGCCATTTTACAATCTGCAATTAGCAGCCTAGGATGGAATCCAATTAATATTTTTATAATTCCGCCATACTGTTTTTGAAAACTGCTGATGGTTGGGATAAAATCTGAAAAATAAGTTTATTAGTAATGAAATAACACTACAAATTTTAGAAATATTTGCTACAATATTACAACTGTCGCATGGAAAGAGTAAAATTAGGCTGTAAATAATAGAAGCATTGTAGCTAAAGCAATTAATAGTTAAAATCAGATAATGTTATTTTTTAATTTATTTCTCAAAAGATGTTATTTTTATCAAACACATTTTCATTCCATGTCTAAGCTGATTTAAAACAACTTTAAATAAATGAGAAACAATTTCGTAATTTCCATACATTTAACTGTATCTAGATTTCCTCTTTTATATGGTTTAACAAAAATTTATACAACTAATAGTAAAGTAAATCGCCGGAGTAGATGAGTGGTTAAGCCACTTGATTGCAGCCCGGATGGTCTCGGAATCAAACCCTAGTCGAATGCTCGACGGGTAGCCTACTCTGCCGCTGAGAATAATTGAAAACCGGGTAGAGTAGGGAAGGTCGTAATGTTTAGCACATCACCCCATCTGCATAGCGTGCCAAACACCCGGTTATGAAAGCGACATAGGAAGCTTTAACCCTGCATGTTACTTGCCATACTCTTTCACACAGTGTAAGTGCTGATAAAAAAATAGTAAAGTAGTGAATGATATTTCCACAACAGCTGCGATGTCTAAAATAAGTACACCTACAGTGAATCAGCTTAATTCTTGAATAATCAATTAGTTGACTTCCGTTCAAAATTTAAAAAGTACAAAGAATAATCAGCCGATTTTTATTTCACATACCTTAATAGTCTATCTCCACTATTAAACATTCTTTAAAATACAAATAACTGGAACTAACAAAACCTTTTCAAAATAATATTATATTTTAGAAATAATGTAAAATTAGAGAAATGTTTAAAATACATTAATTCATGGTATAAAGGTGTAAATATACATGTTATGTTGTATAAAACTACGGGTATATCTAGCTCCCTAACAATGGAAAATTCGATGTTACGAATGTGACCTTAGCCAAAGAACTTCAAATGCAAATATTAAGTTCTAACCCTAAAACTAGGAAGTTTCCTGAAGAATATACTAAAGGGCTATATTAAAAATGATTTTAAACATTCAACACAACCTAAATGTAGTGTTTTAGTATTATGCAGTGTTGCTGGTTTAAAAAATCCCTAGTTTTTAGGATACAAAGTTATTGCACCTTGTTTCTAGTTCTTTTATTAATATTACTGAATTAATTAATGAATTCTACATACTTTCTGTGGTTATTAAGGACAATTTTGCAATCTTGGCATAATATAAAATATTTTTTATCCCATTATTTTAAAAAATACAAGCTTGATACCAATTAAAATAAATTTATTTTAATATTGCTTATTTACCCAATATAATGAAAGTGTTGGTAAATCGTTGAAAATTTTAATGTTAATTCAACATTTAAAGTGATTTTAAATTTAAAATATAAATGTTAAAAACAATTTTGTGCATAAACATAATTGTACTGATCATCTGTGGCGTAGCTAAGGATCAACGTTCTCCTAACTCCACCCCTTACCAATTTTTCTTTAATGGAAGTATTCTGCCAAAAACATAATATATCACCTAATTGTTTCCATTGCGTTTATTGAAGCAAAATACAAATCAAATTATAAATGTCTTATTAACGTAGCTTTTCATTTAAAAATAAGAACAGATTTTTAACAATATTTTCATAAGTAACAAATAACTCTGTAAAACAAAAACTTCTTTTCAGGCCCGGATTACCCATAAGGCCAACCTAGGCCATGGCCTAGGGCGCAGGCTCGGAGGGGGCGCAGATCGAGTTGTTGGAAAAATGGCAAAACGGAGGGAGAGAGATAGAGAAGTACCTGAAGTTACCATAGGACGTAAACAGTCACATTTTTTGCTTTAAGTATGCAAAAACTGTATAGTAAAATGATTTTTCTCGATTTAAAATCAGTCTCCGTCGAACATAAGGCCCTTGATATGTTTAAGGCTGTGACCAAAACTTTGCAGCATCTTGGTCTAGACATTTTGAAATGTCGTGGGCAATCATACCTCCAGAATCCTCGAAGTTAGTCCTCTTGCTTATTATGTCCCATGTGCAGGACACTCTCTAAATTTAGTAGGAACTCATGCAGCTGATTCTTGCCTTGAAGTTGCCACATTCTTCAGCCTGCTTCAAGAGGTTTACAATTTTTTTCTGCCAGGTATGATGCTGTTGAATCCTTAAAGGAAGAATGGGCTGCAATCATCAATGCCCTTGAGGAATTGGAAAAAGACCAAGTACAAAAATCTGGAATTCGAACTGGGGCGAGTGGATTAATCTTCAGACTGGAAACGGCAATCATGGCACAAAGTTTTGGGGAACTGTCCTTCTCAGACTGCACAAAGTGAGCAAGTATGTGCAGAACGTTGATGCAGATGTCTTGGCAGTAGTCGAAGTTCTCAAGTCACTCATTAAGTTCTTCGAAGAGCTTTGGGAGCAGTTTGATTTATATGAAGAGAAAGCTTTAGAAGTCTGCGAAAAGAAAACATACGAGCAAGATGAGAGACGGCGGACTGTCAGAAAACTTCAAGCGGACGAGACCCGCGATGGCGACAAATTAAAAGAAGAAACGAAAAAAGAATGGTCGCGTATGAAGATTTCTCAGAAAGATTTGCTGTCATTACAAAAATGTGTCATAGAACCATCGGTTATTAACGAGCTACTTCACCTCAGATTTCACCTTCTGACCAGCAAGATTGAAGATAAGAAGCTAGTATCACTCTACAAATGGCTAAGGGAAAATGACCTACAAACAATCTATCCAAGTGTGGATATTCTCTTAAGAATGTACATTTGCACACCTGTTACGAATGCTGATTTTGACATTTTATTGTAGAGATTCTAAAAGATAGTAGCTGTACTAAATTTCAAATAATTATCTCAAAACATACGGGAGAAAAACGCAAAATACGAAAAAAAAATTGAAACTTCGCCACCCTGTATATTGAAAATGGCGCGTTTTTGACCATGTGTATATTAATTTTTTTTTCTTATTTTGTCGAGTGCTATCACCCTCTGAAATATCTGCATGACATTAATTAACACCCTGTATATTGGGAGGGGGGCGCAGTCATGAACTTGGGCCTAGGGCCTAAAGAAGTGCTAATCCGGGCCTTCTTCTTTTTCTATTAAACAGAAACATAAAATTAAAAGCTTAAGTTATCATACATCAGGGTAGCCGAAAGAATCTTATTAAGTTGACTGCGAATTATTGCAGATCTTATCTGGGCAGCTCTTAAAATAAAAAATTAGTTTTCCAAAATTAAAAATTTCTTTTTATGCTTTTTATATGTGCAAAATTATCAAAATAGTGCTCCCTTTTCCTCCTGAAGACGCCCCTTAAAAAAGTGGGCGAACGTTGAGTTCTTCCGTCTCAACAATGACGCAGTCCCAATCCGGAAGACGTTTTGTTAATACTGACACTGACCGTGGAAGTCTTCGAAATCATTAACAAAATACCACTTAAATTTATTGATGCTGGGGCAATTTGATTGGCAACGAAAAACTACGTAATCTTTCATAACTAATTGTTACCCTTAGCTAGTTTTCATAATCTTTAGCTTACTGAATGACTTCTCTACATTTGCCATTCTCACATTATCACTGTCAAAGTAAGAAATAATGAAGATTATTTTCCATAAACCTGTGCATAGATTTATTGTACTTTCCAAAAGAACGAGGCATACATATTTCTTCAAGACTTTCTTTAATCATACTTGTCATTTGAATGAATATAGACATGATAACCCGTGACGTTACCACAAACACAAACAAATATGTTCATTTAACGAAAATTAATAATATTATTAATGATGATATGAACCATTTAACTTTCGCTCAACACATTTTAATTACCGGACATCTATTTGATCCAACGGGAACATCGAAATGTTGTATAATATAGATATTAATTTGTTGTATAGTTACCGGCAAAAAAACCCGCTCCTAACTTTTTTTATCGATTTACCAGTTTCCCGTTTATTTCCCTTTAAATAATTTGATGTAAAATCCATGTATCTGGATAACAATGACACTCCTTGTTGCAATGGTTTGTATTTAACGGCGATATCAAAATTTTATGAATATTGTTATACTGGGACGCTCAGAAAAATTTAATTTTCTCTATTATAATCAAATTTCACCGATTACACTTTGCACATAAACTTGAAACCTAAGCGTCTCTAGTTTGACTTAATTAATTTCATCTATAAATATATTTATTTTATGAACAGGCGAACTTTGAGCCCAACCAAGAAAATTTAACTTTTCTAAGTGCGTTAGCTTAAAAATATTCGTAAAATTTTAATATAGCTGTTATGTATAAGCCATTGCAACAGTAAGCATCTTAGCAAAAACATCAATTAAGCTATTTAAAAGGAAAGAATTGTATATTTGTAAATTATTTAATAACAAACAATATTGAAAAAAGATGGCAACGAATTGAGAAGGAAAGAGGACTTACTAAAAGAAGTAAAATGATTTTATGAAGAACTATACAGATCAAGAGCGAATATGCCAGAAACAACACCTGAAAAGCTGCAACCAAAAATATCAAGCGTAAATTCCGAAGATATTCCAGACATCGCACAAGACTAAAAGAAATGAAGAATAACAAAGCGCCTGGCACCGACAACATTACAAAAGAAATGATCCAAGAAGGAGAACAGAAGTTAAAGGAGAGTTTTGAGGCCCTATTAAAAAAAACCTATCTAAGGGTAACATACCCCACACGTGGAAGGAGGTGAATGTCATTTTTAATATACAAGAAGAAGATGCCAGGGTGGCGCAGTGGTAAAGCATCAGGCTAGCGTTAAGTTAGTTCTTCAATGAAATAATCGCCTGTCGCAATGACAGATGCTTTCAGTATTTCTATATCATTGATTTGAATATTTATGTGCAATTGATTTGTTTAATTTGTTTGACCTTTCGGTATTTTTTTATCAAACAAGTAAAAACTAGTATTACAGAAAATATGATGATTTTGCAGAAATCCGCTACAATAAAAATAAAATATTAGCATCTTTTCACGGTTACCAAGTTTTTATCTATTTATTTTTATAAAACGCTTAAATTTTGTGTACACTCAGGCTCAGATGTTTTATCAACTGCACTATTCGATTATGCAATAAACAAGCAAATATAAAATAAAGCGAATTCAATTCTAAGCGGACAGGTTTCGAATTAAGAAATGTACTTCCCTCATAAAACTGCAACGAGGTAAGACACCTCTCGACTTATTTACCTCAAACAGCTATAAACTTGATGCATCTACCACTATGCAAAACAAAGTATCAAGCCTAACATTAAGACAAATCTTATTGTAAATGTGTGTGTAATGTTGTTAAAATGGCATGAGGGAAGGTACGGTGTTTAATTCTTTATAATCTTCCCTTCAGGAGTCTCCAATATTTGAAGTGAATATGTTGCATAATTAAAAGATACAGTTGACAAAGCATCTGCATCGGACTGTACTTCTCAAACATTTAATATTTCACTCATATTATCATCAAATAAGTTTATTTTCGGAATGCCTTCTTTATTCTACATAGCAGCAATCTGCAAAATCATTATTGAGGTTAAACAAGCAACTTTTTTTTATTGCGGAATACATTTTTTAATTTTAAAAGTACACAGTCCAACCCCGAAATTAACCTTTGAATACAAATATTTTGCTTTCTTTATCGATTTATATATTAATCATATAATGACTTTGCGAATATTTGGAATTATAAGTACACAAATATTATTTATTAGCTCATAGTCACAAGAAAAAAATAAGTCAATCTAAAATGGCTATTTTTAATTGGTAACATCGAGGTTACAATTAGATAATAATATGTTACAACATAAATTTGTACCTATTATTCAACCACATCTTTCATTATTTTCAGGCATTTGATTAGGTGGTGCAATGAAATAGTTTATAATTAATTGTTCAAAACCTTACTTGAACATACTTTTAATATAAAATACATTTAAAAACTTTTGAGTTATTTTCACATAATTAATAAATTAAATTGGAACTACGATTTTTCTCTCATAGAAAAAAGTTAAAAATTAGAGGAAATAAATCTATAAAGTGAACCATGAAGAATTTTTTTTGTATAACAATAAACAACTTGGAGTTACATCTATGGATCTATGTATCTATGTACAAAAAGTAGATAATACACACCTGGAAACAGCAATCAGTTTATGCAATGTTTTAAAAACGTTTTAAACTTTGTTATTGTTTTATTTGCAATCAACAAATTTACGATAAAATCACATCAGATTAATGTGATGAAGTTAAGACTTATGCCCTATCGAAGGTTATTAAGGCTTGTTTAAGTACTTTGATGTACACTCTTATAAAATAGTTATTTACGTAACAAGGTAGGCAAGTGAATTTACTTAGTTGAACATGGAATCATGTAAGATTCCGTAAATCAATTAACTTCCATGATATGTACCATATTTTCTTCACTGCCGATATAACCTGCCATTAAAAATTCTATTATAATAATTGACACCAATTCTTATCAAATTCATTTCTCAAAAACAAAACCAATAGCTATGCTTGGATTTCGAAGTATTTAGTTATTACTGCCCCAGAAAGGTAAATTGCTATGCAACAATCAATAAACCTTTTTCAAATAACTATAACTAAATGCAACATGATGAAACAACTTACCATGTAAATGAACCGGAGAAAAGATAAGTTTAGGAATCGTAGATCTTAAGGTAATTTAATTTTGGATATATTTATAACCTCATTTTTTTTCAAAAATGCAAGCGTTGGGTTTTTCTTTTTTATTTACTATATAAACCAATATTAGCTACATAATATAATTTCGAAGTTTTCAATAGCAATCAAACTTTTTATGATTTGGACTAAAGCAAAGTAAAAGGCCAAAATTATTAACAAAATTCACAGTTCTTAAAATTACTTTAAAAATCAATTGATTGCATTGTAATCGTTTATATCACTTACATAACACAAATTCTAGTACTTTTAAAAATTAACAAATAGCTTCAAAAAAATTAAGTAATTTATAATCACTGACCTGTTACAGAACCAAAACTGTGTGCATTTCCAACTAGTGGTAACGGCCTAGGTCCTGGAAACCTTCCTAAATATTTATTGAATTTAAAATATTGGATGTACCATAAAGTGATTAAAATCACCACACTTGTAACCAAAATTAACAATACCACCGCCATGGCTTGCACTAAACCGACTTTAAAATAATTGCCAATGTTTTGTTTTATAAATGTTGCTATAACGTCACTTAACGATAAGGTTTCAGATTTTTATTTATCAAGTATGTTATTTTTAAACCGTGCTTTGAAATTTAGGCCAATGAAAAGTTGACTTAATCGAAGTGACCTCGAATTTTTGTTATATAATTTGTGTTTCAAACAAACTTTCAAATTTTATAATTTTATTGCTGCTATAAACAGTTTTTCAATTAAATTTTTGAAATGCAAAACACGAATGACAAATAGGGTTTTTGTCTATTTTGATTATTTTGGCATTTCTGCAGTGTTTGGTAAAACCTCCTATTAGAAATATTTATTAAAATAATATTAAATTAAAGTTATGAGCATTACAAAACGTTCTTTACTCCTCCTTGAAAATGTTGTTTTTGGCATATACGAGGTTTTGCCTGTCAAGCGACGATATTTAAGAGTCCATTTGCCCAACGGTTTTGTATACATTATACCGCGTTCACAATTACGCAATTTTATGAAAATGACAAAAGTTAGAACATTCAAATAAAAACGAAAAGAAAGAGGAATAATGAAACTACATCCGTGCTGTAATATTTTTTTAAGTTCTTGTGTACATAAAAAGAACCAGAGTCGGAAATAAGCCGAAAACACCTATTATTTTTCTTACCAAACTATTATTATAATCAAAATTGAACAAATTCTGTTACAGTAGGGCTATCAATTGACACTTGTTGTAACTATAAATGCGCTTATTAATTTAGAGAATTTTGAAATTTACAAAATTCTTTGCTCAGACCGGAATAGCTGCAACAACAAAATCGTCTCATAAATCCGCTTAGCTGGTGGTGCCGGTTGTGAATATTACTAGAACTAATCACCCCACTCCTAAAATTGCCAACATTTAACGTGAATTTGTACAGGGACGGATTCAGTGTTGTTTAGTGTATTGTGTATTATATTTTATAGTACTTATTTCTGAATTTTAACGACATACGACATGGACTACCGTAAGGGCAGTAAAGCAAAACTGAGGTTATCAGCCAGGCGTAAGAAACAAACGAATATCTGTAAATATAACAGGTAAGTAAACAATGTTTTTGTGTAGGTGCCTATCGTGTATCTAGTGCTCGCCCGCCGAATGATAGGGTAGCTTCATAAACCACCCTATAATTGTATTTGCTCGTGGGTTATATATGAAACCTGCTATGCCGATTGTTTTATTCCAGCAATTTTAAAGTATAGGTACAGTGTTAGTCATATGTAACTATACAACAAACTGTGTCAGCAAATAGTAACTAAATGGATCAAAAGTCATAAACAAATGAAAATTTTAGATGTAACAAATTGTTTATATAATAGGTACCTTTAAACTGCACATCATGCAAAAGTAAAGAAAAGTTGCCGTGGAAAATAGAGGTATTTTATTACACAATAGATACATAACAAATAACAATGCATTTTTAAACATAAAGTAATATCATTTATACTACGTTTAATATGTTTTTTAGTGCTCGTAAAGCTGACTTACCATGCTTAACAAAGGCCATATTGAGCATTGAAAAGGAAGTACGGTAAGTAAAATTAATAATCTGAAAATCTTGGGAAATAATACATCTAGGCTATAAAAAAATGTCTTCTCAACCTTGGTATATAAAATTACCATTATTAACCCGAATAGAGTATCATACAATAATTTTATAGGGAACCTCAAAATGTTGACTTTAGTGAAAACGGCGCTGCATCTTCTAGTACCTCTTTCAACGAAAAAATATTACCAGAAGCAGTAGAAGTATCAGTTGCATCTCATTCTCCCCATAAGGACATACTAGTATGCACTTCTACAACAACAACCAATGGTGCCAACAAAAATATGACAAATAATACAAATCAGTAAGTTTTCTAACAGGAAGGTATGCTAATTTACTTTTAGAAAGCATCACTTTTCTAATTTTTACAGAAACAGTTTTTGTGAAACAGAGACAGTTGCAATAGAAGGTGCTCGAATCGTACAACTGCAGTAATTTATGGAGGCTTTGATTCGTTTAAGTAATCATGCACCAGCACTTGGATGTACTCTAAATAATTTAAAATTAGTTTCCGAGCAAAGACATGGGCTTCAATCAAAAATATTTTTTAAATGCAACATGTGTAATTATACAGGTTTTGTACCTACATGCCCAGAAAAACCAAATGTAGTTGATTTAAATACAGCAGCAGTCATTGGTATTATGAACATTGGTGCTGGATACACTCAATTAGAATCGTTCATAAGTGCACTGGATGTACCGCCGATGGGTTTTAAATTATATAAAACCGCTCACAATTTAGCATGTAATGCTTGGGAAAATGTAGCGTGGCAAACCATGAAGGAAGCTGCTGATGAAGAAGCACGAATAGCTGTTGAATGTGGAAGTGTTACTGCAGATGGGATACCCATGATCACGGTAGTCTGTGATGGAAGCTGGGCAAAAAGATCTTACCGTGGAGGGGGAAATTATAATTCATTGTCGGGAGTTGCAGCCATTGTGGGGCTTAAAACAAGAAAAATATTATTTCTTGGTGTTAAAAATAAGTATTGTACACTTTGCCAGAGGGCCGAAAATAAAGAAGTTGATGTCAAACCCCACACGTGCTACAAAAATTGGAATGATTCATCTACCAGTATGGAATCATCCATAATAGCGGAAGGCTTCTGTCGCAGCCTGGAAATGTACAACATTATATATAATAAAATGATCGCAGATGGAGATAGTAGTTGTTATAGGAAGATTTTAAATAGCCACCCCTATAAAAGTTGTATTGTTGAAAAGATAGAGTGCCGCAATCATTTGTTGCGTAACTACTGCAACAAGTTAAAAGAAATATCCAAAACAAGAGCTATTCCAACACCACTTAGAAACGCACTTACCAAAAACGTACTAAAAGCAAGAACGGCAGTTACAAAAGCAATACAACATAGAACGAATGAAAAAATAGAAGAAGATCAAAAAATACTTAATTTAAAAGGAGATATTTTAAATAGCATTAGTCACATATTTGGAGAACATAAAGGCTGCGCTAAATTAAAATATTTTTGTTCTAAAACTAGTCCTGATACTTTAAATTACATTCCAGATTTGAGAAGCTTTGGTTTAGAAGAAAAAATAATGACTGCTGTTAGATACTTGGCTAATCATTCAAAAAGCCTGCTTGCAAATGTCGATAACAACACGGTTGAGCAATTTAATGCAATTATTGCTAAATATACGGGTGGCAAAAGAATCAATTTTACGATGGGACGATGCTATCAGAGCAGGTGTATGGCAGCAACTGTTTCTAGAAATACACGTACACCTCTTTACAGCATCCATAAGTATCTAAACAAAGGAAGAAGTCCAGGAAAATGTTTAAAAACTATCGAGATGAGGAAAGTTGAAAGACTGCAGTTTCGTGCAAAATTGAAAGCAAAACGAAAATTAACTTACAAAGCAACTAAAACCGAAACAGATAAAGATTATGGTGAGGCATGTGAAAAGCCAGATTTAAATGAAACAGCGATGTTAGAAGAAAAAGAGGCATTTTTAAAAAATCTGGAAAAGACTGACGAAGAGCTACAAGAAATTGAAAGAACTACGAGGTTACAAGCTGACAGTATCGAATGGAGACAACAACGCAGGCATTTACTTACAGCTTCTATGTTTGGAAAGGTATGTAGACTGCGTCCCATCACTAGTTGTAAATCAACGGTGAAAAGCATTTTATATAAAGAAGACTTCTTTGCCAAATCGGTTATGTGGGGAAAAAATAATGAGGATAGAGCAAGGCAACAATTAGCAAGTGGTTGCAATATAGAAGTTTCAGGATGTGGACTTTTTATAAACCAAAAATGGCCCTATTTAGGAGCTACACCAGATGGAGTAGCCAATGATGGCTCACTTGTAGAAATTAAATGTCCATTTTCAGCACGAGAAATGAGTGTTGAGGAAGGAGTTCAAAAAAAACTTATACCATTTCTGCAGCTATCGGGAAATAGTTATATACTGAAAGAAAATCACGTATATTACTACCAAGTGCAAGGACAATTAAATATATGTAATAAAGACCTTTGCCATTTTGGTGTTTGGACACTTAAAAACTATTTAGTGCTGGATATTCTCAAAAATACGGAATTTTTCGAAAATGAGATGGTACCGAAACTGAAATCGTTTTATTATAACTGCTTGTTACCCGAAATTATTGACCCTAGACATACAAGGAGCATGGAAATAAGAGACCCCGACTATATTATCGATGCTCAGAATCAGTTAAAAGAAAAGCAGAAGAAGAAAAGTTAGTATGGTGATTAAAATAATTTTGTTATACAAATTTTGATGGTACCTATATCATTTAGTAATTTGCTTTACATATAGATACTATTTTTGCTAAAGAATTTAAGAAAAACTAAACTAAAAACTTCTTACTGTGTTTATGGAGGACTATAGTTCTAATTATTTTACTGTAAATAGTGTAAATAGAAGTTTTGAATTATTACTTTACATGTTTTTGCTTTGGGTCAAATTTTATTTTAACTGTAAGTCACTTTCAGTTTCTTTTTGTTTAATGTAAATAATTATTACGTGTTTCCGTTTACAAATAATAATTAATATTAAAATTTGTTTTCTGTTATTGACATAATCTTATATTTTTGTCGGCGCGATTCCCATAAATGTAATTCTAAGGCTGTATGACCTGGTAAGACCCCGTTTTTTTTTTTTTTAATTTGAGGCTCTTGTTATTTTTATCTATTTGTTTTATGTTGAAAGTTTTTGCATTGCTTTTCGAGACAATTTTTTTTCCATTTTCCAGGGGCGAAAAAAGAACTGTAATGTAGAGGGGGCGCAAATTTTTTTGGGAACAAAGTTAAATTAAGAACATTAACTTATAAGGGTCAACATAAGCAGTATGCAGTTATATTATTCTAAGAAAGTCTGCCAAAAATGTGCCAACTAACCGTTATCAAAGCTATTAGCCACCTCGAGACCGGAAACCCTAAATAAATCATTAAAATAATCCAAGTTTGCAACAGTTTCAAGTTTCATAATAACTACCTACTAATATCCTCTACTTATTAATTTCAATTTTTATTGTTTGTATTTAGTACAATTACTATAATTAGAAGAGATATCAAAAATAAAATAAAATTTCCAAAAAGCGCTAGTTTCCCGGTACGTATATCAAACGACATTATTAATGAATATTTCTAAATAAACATTTTCCCTAATCTGGTGGAATTGAAACTACAACCAATATCTTTTATTTTCGAACAAATGGCCAAATTATGATTTAAGAATTTTAAGAATTATTGTGTTTATTTATGACAAAAGTTAATTTCGGTTCTAAATTCTGACTTTTCTGGCTCTATTATTCGCCTTTTGCCATACATTAATGTTACTTTTTGTAGGTATATCTAGTTTCACTGCTTGTAGAGAATAATAAATTAAATTAAATTATCCAGAGCATGAGATAATTACAAGTTAGTCGCTTTTATTCTGTGATCGATCTTACAGTCGTAAAATCTTCAATAAAAATAAGACAAGTGCTATAAAAGTTTTAAATTTCATTTCAGCGGATTGATTTTTGTAATCAATAGTACATAGTACATCTAAAAACTGAAATGAGCCCTCTAAATTTTTTTTAGTCCGGCCTGCACTTTAGCGACAACTGGTCAACTAGAGATGGGTTGCTATTTAGCAGTCTGCTATTTTATAACTGCTACACAACAATAGCAATAACAGGTTGCTATTTGAGAACAAAAATAACAGGTACACACACAGACGCACAAAATATTTTTGTAGCAGTTAATAAAATTGCAAGTAGCAGGCAGCAACGCACCGAGCAACAACCAATGAACCAAACCAACCCACAACATTTCAGCTGACAGCTGCTATTCTGCTATCTGCTATTCGCTTCGCAGTCGCAGTGGTCGCAGTTCGGCATGTATCTGATCTGAGCAGAGAAAGTGCTCGCAAAAGCAAAGCAAGACGGAATGATTCAAAATAACAGTTGCTATTAAATAGCTGCTATTTTAAACTGCTATTTGTTAAAGCAGTAACAGGTTGCTATTGCTATTTGAAAATAGCAGTTTTGCCCATCACTATGGTCAACGTCTCTAGGCTAGTTATGCTCCACCCATTTCACTCTCCGTTCTTACTTCGTTCTCACCCCCGCGGAGAACGCTACCCTACGAGTGTTGGGCAAATGCACTCTTAATCATACTATAGAATAAGTTGTTACGATTTTTTAGCTTTGGCTTGAATCGTATCAAGTTTTTCTATTATTTGCCAATGTTGTGAACGTTAAGAATTTTTGTTTTGTGCTTGTTTAACTTTCTTGTATTCAAAATTTCATTTTACTTCATTAAATTTCACATTTTTCTTAATTCCTGGTTATTTAGGGCAATAGCTTGTCTTTATTATCGTTTAAAAGTAATTCTTTCGGGTTTTCCGAGTCTATTATTTTCATATTCTATTTTGTGTTATTCAAATTACCATTACTAAAATTATTTTCATTTTTGAGTAAAATCTTCGCCTAGTTTTATGCAACTGTATTTGCATAAGCGCTATCTGGGTTGTTTATGTTTTGGCCTGCGCAGTATTTCATTGTCGGGCGTTGTGGATTCTTGACCCAGATTTTTCTTTCTTTTTGGCGTTAGAACTTCAATGTGAACAAACGTCTAAGTTATTTAAAAATTTCATCATTTTAGTACGTTCAGTTATAATGACCGTCATTTTATAAAGTATCCGATATTTGGATTTATAGCTGTTATGCTTGTTAACAGTTCGTTTTCGCACTAATTGGTGGTAAGATAATTTTTTATTAATTTTTGCTTAATCTTCATTTTTTCTGATTTCATTTGGAATTTTCAGCTCCAATTTACACCTCTTTAAATTTTAATGGTGTTAATTAATATTATTTTCCTTCTGGAGGAGCTGTGGGTATTTTCCTGTTTGGAATAATTTAACTTCCGCTGGAAATTAATCCTTTTGGTAATTTTCACTCACACGTGGAGGGACGCCATTTTCCCATGCCGTTCTGCGGTGTTATCTGTTGAACCATATTTCACCGTTTGGAATCAAGTGTTGCGGAAATTCCAGCTTTTGTAAATTTTAATCATCTGAAGCCTAAGATAAGTGTTATTTCTATTATTTAGTAATTAATAAAATTTTACTTTTTGATTCAAATTTATATTTCGCACAGGTGTGTGTACACCTGTTCGTTTTAGTAATATTGACTGCTTAGATAAAGTGTGCATTTTTGTCATGGTATTTCAATTTAATCATGAATTAGTTTTGGATTTATCTTTTATAAATTTTCATTATTTAATATTTTGCTAATTCATGAATGAATTGATAATATTTTTTTTTATATTTAACTTTAATATTGTATTCTTTAACATTGTATTTTTAAGTACATTTAAATTCTTTAGGTAATTTGACAAGTCTTAATTCATGTTCTAATCAATCTTTAATTAGTGTTTGTTGTAATTAATTTTCAATCCTGGCCTTTTGCGCCGTACATGAGTCCGACAAAAATAAATTGTTAATGTTTTAAAAAAAGGCTTTTTATTATCATTTTGATAAGTTTTTGTAGCAAAGTGATGTATGATAATAGCTTTTGTTTCTTTGCCGTTTAGTATTATTTAGATTAAATTTAAATTATTAGCATGTACAGTGTACATCCTTATATAGGGCAAACACCCCGTTCTTTTCTCGTTTTCTTTTACACTTTTTTTTAAATCTACTCACTTTTTAGTAAGGGGGTTTGGTCTACTCTCCAATAGTTACCGGTCCTCGTGGGAGAGAGTTGTCGCGTTAACGGAGAAATCGGACCACCCATTCTAGTACTGACCGAAGACAACGAAGCTTAATTCTCCTGGTCGTACTAGACTGGAGTACCTAGCTACCGCAACTCGTAACTAGCAGTTATTTTAAAAATTCTGTTTGAAATCAATATAGTATTTCAGCTTATCAACTTTCGTCATATACAGGGTGTGTCACGACGACCGTCGATTAAACGTTTCTTGAGCAAAACTTATAGCACATAAATGAAAATTTGCAAAGTAGGGTTTTGGTATATTATAAATTGATTTAAAATATTATACCGGAAGTTGACACGAACTTCGTTATTTTAAGTAGAACACCCTGTATATATTTAGATATTCAGAATCGCCTTTCAACGGCGAGTGCAATAATATAGTACTATAGGGGTCTATCGTTAACAGTTCAGCAGTTATTAAATTGTTTTTAAAAAAACTAACCTCATTTTGGACGAATTTAAATTTAAGGACTGTATCACTCATGGAATAGCTAGGACCATTTGACTCTAGCGTTTACCAGTATACAGGGTGATCGAAAAATGCCGACCTCGATTTTTCTCAAAATTTTTAAATGAAACGACCCATATTCGATACAACAGTTAGATAGCCACTGCCATAAGCTTTTATAAAATACCCAACTTAATAGGTCTAGAATTAATAAGTTGAATGTTACTGAATTTCAAAATGTTGATGTTATCGGCTCATATCTCAGCTTTTCTACCTTAGAAAAACTATTATGTAAAACATCCATCTTCAAAAAGATCATGAAGTATGAGTTTGTTTTTGAAAAATTGAGTTTTTCATATTTTATTGCCTTCACATCCAAGAAAAAAGGAAACAACTAACATATGAACCGATAACATAAAAAATTTAAAATATTGAAACTTGAATTTTTAATAACTTCGTACGTATTAATTACAGACCTATCAAATGGATTTGAGAATTTTGGTTTACGACATTTTTGTACTGAAATGCCCTTTTGTACTGTGATAAAAATGAATAAAGCGAATTTTGCTGTGAAATGGTGAAACTAGAGCAACTTTGCATCAAGTATAACATAATTCTGTTAGTATATTTGGAAATTTCTTGAAAAAATCCAATTAGAAAAATTTTTAAACAGAAAGATAAACCCTTTGGCAGATGAGTGTATTACATCTTTACGGGTCTTTTCAGATTTTAATACATTCGAATGAGCCAAAAAATTGTTATGTTAATAAAACGTGAAAAATATCAAGGTTGTCCAAATTTGTTCAAATTTGGTAGGTGGGTAGAAAACTGAAAAAGAAAAAACTTTTTCATTTAACATTTTTCGAAATTTTGAAAAATAACCTAACTTTTTGTAATTTTTTTGAAAACATGTCGAATTTGACAGGTGTAGCCGATCGATAAAAAAAACGTCAACGTCATTTTGCATTATTTTCAAAGCAAGAACTGTTAATGAAATCTAAATTTGCATAAACTAAATAATAAAAAAATTTCCCATATGATGCGGACTTTAACGGTGACGCTGTATATAATACAAGATTAGACAATTAAATTAATAGTTATTTATTATACGAGACTATAAAATTGTATTTTATCTTCGAGAGTGTGTTTTAGCGTCGAGACGTCAGTCGAGACGCTAATTACGCTCGAGAAGATAATTAAATTTTATCGTCGTGTATAATATTCTATTCTTTTCTATAGCATTTATTTTAAAGGGAAAAAAATTATTTCAATATAACATTTGACATTGACGTTTAAAATTATTACTAATCGAGTCACGTTCTAAAATCTCATTAATATGGGCGTTGCTAGGGTTACAAACAATATTTATTCATAGGATAAAGTATTACTTTATCCTACCCTTGCGGTTAAAATGCTATTTGACCTTTTGATTTGAGTAGAACAAAGCACACTTTAACATTTGCTATAGAAAAAATATATTTAAAACTAAAAACTGAAAAACATTAATTTTCACTTTGTGGCAAACAACACGAATTAGGCAAAACTGCTTTTATTTAAATACAATATTTTAGGTTTTAAATGTACTGATAGAAAACCCAAATACGTAATAATAAAAATCACAACTGAAAACCGTGTGCATTTCTTTATCTAATAAAAGAACCTTGCAATTTTATCGCAAAATTTAAACCTTGAAAATAGCCTAGATTACGAGATGTGTACTTTATAATAATTAATAAAAAAAAAAACAACTAATAACTTTATTATTTCGTAACATAACTTCAAGTTAGCTTAACGTAATACATGAAGCTAAAATCAATCAAAACTGAATTTCGTTTTGCCACGATATATTTTCACAAACATTCAAATCTCTTCTATAAAAAAAAATGTAGGTAATTGTCTATAAATTATGTGTTAATATTCTCTTAGAAAAATTATTCAAATAAAAGCCTTGAAATAATAATTAAAAACTTTAGTAATTATCATCCAGAAAAATTAAAATAAAACAATTAAATTCGACACAACATTGCATTACATACTTTTTGCTTTCCAAAAGAAATTTAAAGCAATTCGGGTGATTTAATTTAAAGATTTGCCATAATCGTTTCTTTGTCATTAGTTCTACTAGATATACAACAACACATTCAGGTGGCTTGTTAACATTGCCTACATTCAGGCGTTTGAAAAATTGCGGTTTTATTTATTTATAGAGGTTTTATAACATAACAATTTACAATTTGAATGCGATTTTAGAAAAGGAATTAAAATATGCTACAATTTATAATACATAAATAAGAATAAAAATTTTCTAAAAAAGAATTATGAGTAATGTAAAAAGGAAACATTTTTCTGTGATCAATTAAAAATGGAACGACAATATTTGAAAAATAAGTTGATTTCTTAACTTTTATAAAAAATTTATAAATTCTTTCTTCCTTTCTTTCTCTTTTGCCCTCTTATATCTTTACAGTGTCGAGGGGAAAAATTATTTTTTATTTATATTTATATTTACTAAATAATCGAAAAACTAAATCTAGTATAATTTGAAATAATTAACAATTAATATAGGAGGTAATGCTTATTTACAATAGATTATGTGACAAAACTCTACGATGAGCAATATCAAATTTTGAAGTTTGATTATACAGAGGTGTTTTCAAAATTCTTACCTCTTAGCCGATAGGCCTACTAATATTGCTTCGAGGCACATGAAATAGGTACCATAATATTCTTTAACTCATTAACTATCAAGACGCCCACTAGCGCTTCCCTGCAATATCAGGTGGCCGTACTGTAGTGACCAAAATAAAAAGTGACATAGACATTCGGTTGAAGCAACGCGCTGTTATCGAGTTCCTAAAGGCTGATGGTTGTGCGCCCATTGACATTCATCGACGAATGGGTGCTGTCTATGGCAACGCCTGTGTGGATGTCAGTACTGTTAGGCGGTGGACAAGAAGTGTGAAAGGAAAAAATCCAGCCACAACAAGTCTGCATGATTAGGCACGATGTGGCAGCCATCAGCCAGGGATGAACAGATAGAGTAGGTACAGGCATATAGGCCTAACCCGAAACAATTCAAAGCCTTGGTTTCGGTAGGAAATGTGCTGATGGCCGTCTTTTGGGACTGGAACGACATTGTCCACATTAAATTCTTGAAGCAAATAATATGTGAATACTTTGAAAAAACTCCGAATTCGAGTGCGGTGAATTAAACCTGGTACCGCAGCAAGAAGGTATTTCCATGTGACTCCATGTGCGCGTTTATGGAACTGTGACCTATTTTCTTGATTTTTTTACACAATATAGACAATTAAAAGCTTGTTTTTTTAATCGTGTGTACACCAAGTTTGTACTACCTATTATTTGAATAAGTGCTAGTTAAATAGTTTATTATTCTTTTTATAGCTGTCAAAACGTATGACATTTGGAGGCTAACTTTTTAAAAAAACTATAAATCTTTATGAACAAAAACAGGTTAAAAACACAGATTTACACACAACTACCACAAAAGCGCTAATAAACGTGGCCCGCAATCAGCTGTTAGGGGAGGAGCCAATGACGTCACTGTGACGTACTTGGAAATGGCTAATTCTTCAACAGGACAATGTATGCTTGTCCTCACTACAGTCGACAAACATAAAAAGCATTACAGCACCCGAAATTTCGCGACGTTTTACCCCTCTCCCCTTCTAAAGCCCGAATCTCGCCCCTTGCGATTTTTTCTTTTTCCGGAGTTGAAGAAAACCCTGAAGGGGCATCGTGACATTAATAATGAGGTGGTGCAAGAAGCTGTACGTCATTGGTGCCAGCAGCAGACGCCATCTTTCTTCTCCAACGGCATTAATTTGAGACTTGTTCGGCGCTGGCGTGCTGGTGTGGACAGGGATGGTGATTTCGTAGAAAAGTAATGACATCCCCTGATAGATGATATTCAAGCTTGTAGGAAATATACAGCTTATTTGTATATCTAATCGATTAATAAAGTTCTCGCGAAGGAGGCAAGACTTTTTGAAACGCTCGTATAAAAGAAAAACTATCGAATTTCATTATAACTCTTCATAATAAATGCAAATTTCGAGAATTTAAAATATATTTGCTTATTCCATGAATTCGAGTTCCATCTGTGATTCTACAATATCCTATACTGATGAACAAAGGTCCCTATCAGTAGATATACAGCTCAGTATGAGTGCAAAACGTCATTTAATCATGGTTACATAGCAAGGGCTGCAGGTGGGATTTACTCCCTCGAGTATGGAAGACTGTATCCAAGCGTGGGCCACTAAAATATAAATAATTTTTGACTTAATAATTAATTACGTTATTTAGTTCTCTAAAGACGCATATTCACACTTAATTCCCTATTGACAAATAAAAGACATCGAATTGACAGTAGAGAAATATTTAACTTACTTTAGATTGCTTATGTTGGACATTCAGGGGGACCAAATCACGCAGCCCATCCTGTATATCATCAGACAAATATCAAGAAAAAATCCTTGAAGTTCAGATCAACGTTCATAGGTTTTCTAAATTTGTCGAGGGCCTTTAACAAGGTCAGATCTTTAGGCCGTTGTTGATTATCTTTAATACACTTCGATAACACTCACTGTATGACACAAATCGAAATAATATACCATTTAACTAATAAACCAATAAATATAGGAATTAAAAAAGGAATCCCTCGAAATAATAGCCAGTCTCCCAAAACAAAAAGGATCTAAAATGGGCATATTAAAATAAAGAATAACGACCTATTGGACATAACCTACAAGAAAACCAGACAAGAAGACGAAGAGAAGCTGAAAGAACACATAGGAAGAATACACGATAAACTGTTAGCAAAGAGATTAAAAAAGGATAAAGTCATAGGATGAATACCGATAGACAAATCGACTGAAAAATAGCCAGAATACTGGACTTCCGAAGAGTAAATTGAAAAAATAGCTCAGGGGTCTACTCAAATTAAATAATAAAAAGAAGAAGAAATAAAGTAGAATATTGAGAGGAATGTGTACAGAAGAGAGGAAGGGCTTAAAAGGACTAACACAAAAATTTAAGAATTATATATACGAACGAGTGCGTACAGGAAATCCCCCATAGCAAAAGTCACATAAATTTTTTTCTAGTAGTCAAGGAGTTCTGAAAGCACTTGACTCACCCAGGATCACGTCTTCAGTGGTCTTGGAGTCTTACAGATCACTACACTTTTTGAGGGCACTCCTCAAGAATTTATTAACGGCCTGCACAATAATAGGTCTGACGACCTCAGAGTAAATTTGTTTCTAGATGCCAGAAAAAACGAAATTAAAGTAGCAAAACCACAAAGACCGAGATTGTTAGAAAAGTTAATGAAAGTAGCAGAATAAAATGTGTTAACTAAAAAATGAAAGAATTGGAATGAAAAAACGAAGCAGACTAAAAAGGAGACGGACAAATACCATGGAAAGGACATCCGCTTAACAGCTATCCAAAAAGGAATAACAAAGGATCAAAAGGCATGGTGTAGCCATCAGACAAACTATGACTTACAAGTCCTGCAGCTCTAAATAATAATATCAACAATAATCTCTATAAACTTTATTATAGAAAAAGTTCCGTAATCACGGCTATAAGAGTTATTTGTGGTACAAGTGTGTTATAAGGAAAATAAGTCACGAGAAAAAACGGGTAAGCCACGAGCACGTAGTGCGAATGTCTCTGTTTTTACGAGTGACTTGTGACCGATAACACACAAGTTCCATACATAATTTTATCGTCGACCAGCATCATAATGCTATCATTAGTATAGAGAAAATCGTGCATAATATTATACTTTATGGCACTGTGCCATAAAGTTGTTATAACAACGGAATAAACAAACGTTACTTAACAACCACATCAGTCGTCGTAGTAACAAATACTATTTTGTGACAAATACGTCATAATTTTATATAACCCAAATAATTATTATTTTAGCAAAAAGAAACTAAATTAAATTTCTTATACATAAATAATTGTAATGCTAGTCGACGATAAAATTAACAGTATATGAAATTCGTTTATAATGCAGTATTATGGCATTCATTTCATTCATGCCATAATACTGTACATTATAAACTAATTTCATAATGTACTATTATCCAACATCTCCATAATTCGCTAAAAACTAATCAATATTTATAAATCAAGAATTTCTTACCTTTTGAAATTTATGTTGCTAGGAGAATTTAATTCAATTGTCAAATGTCACTTTGAAATTTACTTTACAATGTTAATAAGGAATAGGAAATTTTTTGATTCATCTGTTGTTGTTATACCTATATAATAATTATTATTAAATAATTTAATACCTGAAATTGTTGTGTTTATTTAGAAATTTAAGATTTCAGTTAGCGTGAGTTATGATTCATTTATAACTTACGAGTGAGTTATAGAGTATATAATTCAACTGAAATCAGTACAATTATGGTTGTATAACTAGGAGATGTTGGATAAACTATAAATAGTACTTGACAGATAATATCATTAGAAAAATATACATAACCACAGCCCAACAATAGATAGTTTACAATTAGATTATCTCTATTTCATAATTTAAATGTTAAATATCTCTCCTCCTTAAACGAACCTGTAAGCCATTTCCTGATTTCAAAATAGCTTCGCTTTTTAAAACCGGTTTATGTCCTGGCACGGATAATACTTGATAATTTCTTAGCACCTTTGATACTGTCGATTTCATTTCCAACATCGCAAAACGTTGTCCTAAACAAAAATTTTAATAATAAATAATACACAATCGAATTTCTCAAAATTATAGATAGACCAGGGCTGAAGCCTTTGAAAATGGTAAAAAGTGAAAAAAAATAATAGTAGGATGAAACCCATTGGAAAAGGAAGAGAATATAACAAAAATGAAAGGAAAAATAATTTACGGGCGATCTGAGGTCGGGAAGTGGAAGGGGGTGAGTTGTTAAGGGTAGAAAACTGTTTATCTCGATTTCCGGCAAAACTACAAGTCCTATGGAAAACAGTTAAATGGCAAAGTTGTAGGTAATAGAAAGATCTACAACTTTTATATTTACACTTTTTTGACATAACCTCAAAATTTATGTGAAAAATTCAAATAACCAAGTTTTTGGTTTTTTATTTTTATCTTTTACAAAAAAAACTTTTTTTTCACGAAATTTGGTGAAAACTTACCTTTTTATGTCCCAAACACACTGTAATTTTTTTGATTTAAAATATTTATTTTTTCATCTTATTTTGACTTAATATCGAAAAAGCACCCTAATTTTCAATCGAAAATTCTCGCGTCAAAATATCTGCTTTTTTAAAAAACTCGGTGGGCTTTTTGTTCGTTGAAATCTCTACTTCTTGATGGTGTAAAAAAAAAAATACATTACTATGGTAAATGTTCTCAAAAAATGCAAAGAAACGAAAAAAACTCGAATCCGAAATTTATTTTTTTTAAATCATCATGTACAATTTTGAGCTATTTATTAAAATTTATACTTTAATTACTCGAAAAACGTAAGATTCCATGTTACATTGATAAACAAAAAATTGCAAGTCGAAATATACTACTATAATTAACAACCAAATAAGTTAATAAAGTTAATATTTAATTCGGATTCGAGTTTTTTTTTCGTTTCTTTGCATTTTTTGAGAACATTTACCATAGTAGTGTATATTTTTTTTTTACACCATCAAAAAGTAGAGATTTCAACGAACAAAAAGCTCACCGAGTTTTTTAAAAAAGCAGATATTTTGACGCGAGAATTTTCGATTGAAAATTAGGGTGCTTTTTCGATATTAAGTCAAAATAAGGTGAAAAAATAAATATTTTAAATCAAAAAAATTACAGTGTGTTTGGGACATAAAAAGGTAAGTTTTCACCAAATTTCGCGAAAAAAAAAATTTTTTTGTAAAAGATAAAAATAAAAATCCAAAAACTTGGTTATTTGAATTTTTCACATAAATTTTGAGGTTTTGTCAAAAAAGTGTAAATATAAAAGTTGTAGATCTTTCTATTACCTACAACTTTGCCATTTAACTGTTTTCCATAGGACTTGTAGTTTTGTCGGAAATCGAGATAAACAGTTTTCTACCCTTAAAAACTCACCCCCTTTCACTTCCCGACCTCAGATCGCCCGTAAATTATTTTTCCTTTCATTTTTGTTATATTCTCTTCCTTTTCCAATGGGTTTCATCCTACTATTATTTTTTTTGGTTTAAAAAATTATCGACCCTGGTCTAAGAATCCCAGGGAATTTGAATAAATTTATAATAATCAAAAAGTTCAATAGCAGAAGAAATTAACCAAAAGTGGTGGAAAATAACGTGCATCAAAGGCTGGAAATTACAAAATGCATACCTATGCAATTTCTAGGGCCGGCACTAAAAGGCACATAAGCATAAGGTGATCGCCCTGCTGAATTTTCCAGAGAAAACCTTTCAGGGTCGAATTTCTCTGGATCAGGAAATGTGTCTAGTTGTCTGTGTAGTCCATATGCGTTAACTGCGATAGCGAGCCCTTTTGGTAAAATTCCACCATCTGAAATTATCTTATTTATAATTTTAATAAATTGACTTATATTGAAATAAAAAAAAATATTTTTCCAAAAATTACGAATATTTCGAAAACTTATAGTTTATAGTTGACACAGACACATTGAAGTTTACATAGATTTGAGAAGCTTAAACAAGGGCTTAGACCCAGCCTCATCGTACTTAAGGCTTAGTTTAAGTTGCTTTAAATTCATTTATGTAATTGAAATTTTCGAAAAGTAGCAGCAAAAAGCTCATCAATCTTTATTTTTTAATTAAACTGCTAAGGTCATTGAAATTTAACTTAATTGACATGATTCAAAAACGCAGCCATAGCTGAGAACCTATATTCTACTGATTTCAATGTGAACGTCCATTTCACCAGGCCACCAACAAATTTATCAATGGTTTAAACTATTCAAATTTAACTCTCCCTCTTTCATGTAAAAGAAGGGTGAGAAGATTTTACTTAAAAAAAAATACGAACCAAATTCAACATCTTCATCTACAATCCTTCCAAATATCGGAACAGGTGGATACATCCTCATGGATTCCTTAATAACCATTTCTAAATATTTCATGTCTTGCAAATCTTGGTAAGTGGGAGATCTGCTCTTGTTGTCAGCAAACATGTTTTGAAGCTCCTCGTAAACTTTTTCCTACGTTACGTAATTATTCCAGTTAAACATTTTTGTTGTAATTTTTGTAACTTACCTGAATTTCAGGATTTTGAGCAAGGCAGTATAAAGTAAAGCTGACTCCAGAGGTCGTTGTATCGTGACCCTGTAAGATAAGTTAAACTAGTTAGTAGTGTATCAGTGGGGAAAAGCTTGAACAAAAACCTCGAACATGAATGTGTCAACTTCTTCCCTTATCATTTCGTGAGGAAGAGGTTCCCCATTTACAGTGCATTGCAAAAGTAAATCTAGGAAGGCTAACTTTCGTTTAATGCCGGTGCCATCATCTTTTAGTGAGGTATTTTCACTGTTGTTAACTAACTCTTCTCTACGTTTACTTATAACAGAGTTAGTGTAACCATGTAAAATCGAAAGCGCTTTCTTCTCTTTCTGATAGTCCTTTGAAAATACATATAAAGAATCCCACATTTTGAATGGGGAGAATGTTCGATCCATTAAAATTCTACACATTTCTTTTACGCTGCGGACGTATTCAGAGTCGTTATTATTTTGGGCATTAACTGAGGTACCCATAGCAGCCTCTGTAAAACTTAAGTAAATTAAACACGTCATTTAAGTTCAAAAAGAAACTTACCGCATATAATATCAAGCGCACACATATTTATATATGGAAAAATATCAAAACCTCCCCCTCCTACTTCATTTTCTAATTTCTTCACCAAAACATCACTTTGAGAGTCGAATGTGCCAATGAACTGCTCCAGAATTTGGAAGTGGAAGGTAGGAGTGAGTAATTTACGTTGCTTTTTCCATTTTTCACCTTACAACATTAAATCAGGTAATTAAGCTAATTATTTTAAACAAACAATATCATAAAGAGGGCTGTTGTTCTTTCTGATATACTTACTTGAACTGGTCAACAAGCCAGTGCCCAGCCACGAATGAAAATATTTGTATTCGTAGGACTTTTCTAAAATTTTACTGGAACCAAGTAGAAATTCGATAAATTTAGGTTCCGCTAGTAATAATCTTGGCCGATTTCCTAACAAAAACTTAAAAACACCACCATATTTGTCATGGAAATTCGATATTACTGGTAGGATATCTGCAAAATATCATAAATTTTTCATTAAGTACGCTCTCATTGCATAACCTATTTAAAAATTGTGTCTTTAAACAGTTTTACAATTTGTTGGGATGAATTGGATATGATTTGTTTTTTATTCAGAACACAAAATAAAATTAATACCAAGCGATCAAAAAAAAAATCATTCGTTGTAGACCAGTTATTAGTCTTATAGATTTATTTAATCGAGTTCGAGAAGCGTTCTAGCGTTGATTGAGGGAACAATTCCCTCAATCAACGGTTCTAGCATTCTTTGTCGGATAGTTAATAAACTTTTTCGCCTAGTTTTGTGCTGTTGTTTCTCTCCATTGGTATTCTTTTTGCTCCTTTTCCCATCTTCGGACCTCTTCCATTATGTGGCCTTCCCACTAATAGGCTCTGATCCGATAAATGGTGCCTGCGCACCTTTCCTTGCAAGAGCATCGGCAGTTTCATTCCCTACTATTCCCTCATGCCCCGAAACCTACATTAAAATTAATGTGTTATTTCTAGCCAGCTGCGTCAAGGATTGTCTACAGTACCAAGCTATCTTGGATTTAAAAGTATCACATTTAAGGGCTTTTAGGGTTGCCTAACTATCTGCTAAGATAAAAACGTTTGATCCACGTTGACCCTTCTTAATGCACACTTGGGCGCAAAGATCTATAGCATATACTTCTGCTTGGAAAATGGTTGGAGTATTACCTAAGGATTTTGGTATCTTACACCTAGGCCCTAGACTGCCTATGCCTACTCCTTTATTCATCTTGAAGCCTTCTGTATGCCATATGTTTGCTCCGTGATTCAGCTGAGATCATTGCAGTTTGCTCTCCTCGCGGTTATTAATTACCACTGGAAAAGAGCAGTTGAAGTCATACTGTGCTGACATTATGTCTGTGGGTTTGGTCGCGGACTCTAATTGAATGTGAATCCTCAAGTGACCAACCAAATTTCTAGGTTTATATCGAGTTGCCTGTTACGGTGTTAAGACACTTATCTTTGCTTCTCACCGCATACATAAATGTAAAAGTAGGAAGTTTAGCATTGCCTCCATCGCCACTGTGGGATAGGAGCTCATGGCTCCTGTAATCCCTAAACAGGCAAGCCTTTGTAGTTTAAGTAGCTTACCAGCAGGTACACTTTGTTCTGATTTCTGACACCATACCAAAGAGGCATACGTGACGATGGGCTTTACAACCATTTTATATGACCAATAGATCAATTTTGGCTTTAGGCCCCAAGTCTTTCCAAACAGCTTACGGCAGGAACACAGTGCCATGGTAGCTTTTGAAAGAATACTATCTATATGAGCATTCTAGGTAAGTTTTTGATCAAGGACAATTCCCAAATATTTAACTGTTCTAGAAAATTCTAGTTGAATTCCATTCATTTTGGGAGCCGTCAGGGCTAGCTTCATTTTTCTAGTGAATGGAACAATAACAGTTTTGTTCGAATTTACACTCAAATGTTCTTCCGAGCACCATTTAGTAACTATGTTCAGGGTAGTTTGCATGAGGTTAGATACGACAGCCTCTTGTTTTCCCCTTATAGTTATAACTAAATCATCATCATGTCCTTGGATATTGAAGTCATGCATGTCCAACCTATCTAGAAGATTATCCACAACCAATGACCACAGTAGAGGTCATGAAACTCCACGTTGCGGACATCCTCTAGTTGCGGAAACGGTTTCTGATTCACTTCCAATACAAGCTGTAATTTTTCGCCTTCTGAACTTGAATTCTATCCATGTAACGGTTGAGGTTTCAATGCCTCTTTCTGCTGCACCTTTTCTTATTGATTCATAGGAGGTGTTATCAAAAGCTCCCTCTGTGTCTATGAATTCACACATAGCAACTTCTAGCATGGCCACCTTCATTCATATCCACTAACGTGTATATATGGCCTTCCCAATTCCATTTTTAAACATTTTTGACAGGTCCTCCTGCCAGAGTCCTCCGGCAGAACGTGTAACTACGCTTTATCATTCTACTTTGATAACTTTGTTAATTGAAGTTATTATTATTTATGTATTGTTATTATACCAATAATAATACACAGAAAATCTAGTTTAACGGATTTAGAAAAATTGTTAATCAATTTGAAAACATCAAATGTTATTAACGTTTCAAACTATCGCATAGATGTCGCCACAGGGAGGACCAGTGGCCTACCTTTTAGCTGAATTGGGACGGCCATACTATATATACGTTAGTGGATATGAATGAAGTTGGCCGTGCTTCTAGGCCATCCTTACGAAAACGTATGTCATTATGAACCCTCCTAGTCGTTAAATGCAACTGTCATCGTGACATTTTGTAGTTATGTTGGCGAGCGTTTACGGAAGTTAATTTATTTTTTGCGTTTATATCGAAACCTGTTATATAAAATAATTAAAAGTAGGAAGGAAACGACAAGTAATGGCTTTCACGTCCTTTGCTGTGAAATGTAAAAAAATCAACTAGGATCTGAAAAAATTCAATAACATAACCTCCGAATGCTATTATAGCGGGAGGATTCACGGTGACATTTCTTTTGGAAACATGAAATTTTATTGATCGCACTCTACAATTTTAAGCAACCTTCAAGAAGTTTTTTCAACGTCTGTTCTACAACAAAATAATGATGACAACTCATTGCAGCCAAGGTCATCGCCTAATATAACACTATTCATTAAATATAACTTCTCAAAAATGATATAACTGCATGAGTAATTTACAAACCTTACATTGTTGTGCATGGTTATTAAAATTACTAGTGTGGTTAAATAAATATTAAGCAAATTAAACCTGGTGTTCAATGTTCAAAATTTGATTATATTAGATAATTGTTTAAGATTAAAGTAGGCAAACGTTATAAATGAAACTATACTGTTCTTGGTAAACAATGATTGAGCAATTTTAAAAACAGGTGTTTTTATAACATGTTTTTGCCTATATGAAGTATGAATTAACCTTTTACCTACATTTTATTCAAGTCGATCGAAAATAATCTACTAAAATGTCGCTGTTAAAATATTTAATATTACTGAAGCAATCCTCGATTGTTTGGCAATTTTTATTTTACCGTAATATTTTAATTAATTAAAATTTAATTCAAGTCATTTTATGTTGATTTTTATATTTAATCATTTAACTTTGACGATGACTGAACTGAATTTTAGTGACTCAAATATGCGATTTTTGTTACATTGCCATTACAAACTGCTTTGTTTTGAAGGTTTTAAGTATTCTTCAAAAGCTTTTGCAGCATTTTTGAATATGTGAAATTTACAACTCCTGTTCAATATTTTATAAAAACTTTTAATGCACCGAAATCTATCCACTTAAATACACGCCGGAAAACCTGAGTTATTTAGAAATTTTTTTTTTCTCTCTTGTATGTTTTCGATAAGACTAATAGTTTTCGAGTAAAAAAATAAAATAAAACGTAATATGCGCAGGGTTTCAAAGAAGGAATTCAAAAGACCTATCAAAACTGAAGAGAAAAACAGCGGCATATTATTTTTCATTTTTAACTGGAGGAGATTTACACGTCACTTCTGAACTGTGAACACAGAAAATAGCCATTGCTGTTGCAATTGCCTACTCAATTTACGATATGTGTCTCTCATCATGGTGGGTTTAAAAAAAAGAATTTCCGAAAATACGTTTATATAAACTTTTTATCGTATAATAAGCCAAGGGAAATGTCGGTGAATTTTCTCCACATGTTTAGGAAACACCCTGTATAGCCTAGATTTGTTTGTAAAAAATACGTTTTAAATGTAGTAAATCAGATTTTGTCAAATGGTTGACAAATGTTCTTAGAAAAGCAGTTCCAACTCTTCAATTATATTCTAATGAACGAAATCGCAAGATATCATAATTTAAAAATAATTTTTAAAGTATTCTCTAAATTATAAATGTATTGATATATTTCACAAATAATTTTTATAAATAGTTTCAATTTTTTTTATTTAGTGAAACATTCTGTTTCTATTTTTTTTAATTAACTTCTTATGTTAATTTTATTTATTTATTTTTATTTTAGGGTCTGTTTTAGTAACGCATTTGGCTGTCCTGCTGAACAAATTTCAAACCTTAACGGTTCGTAAATACATATTTCCATTGCTGCGTTTTGAACCTGTGTGTCGTAATCGAAAAGTAAGCTCTCAACCTACTATAGCATCGAATCCCTTCTTATTTTATTATGTTTATAATTACAAAAGCGTAATCTTTGTTTACATTAATTTAAATAAAATCATTTTTAGAATACCTCAGAAATTCAACATTGAGCATTCTATTATGAATTTCGCAAACAAAAAACGGATGAAGCCTGTTTGTATACATGTAATCCTTATCTTTCACTGTTTTCGATAACCTTTTGGTCTTACTATCGAACAAAACCCTTTAACTATTATTGATTACAGCATATGTCCGAGGAATTGTCCACTTGAATAATTTTCCAAGTATTTTTCTAATACTGTGCGTTTATAACTGACCTTCACTTTAACACAATTCAAAATTTCGGTTAAATGAATCTCTAACGATTTTAGAAACAATTATGGAAACATTTTGAAAATGTCTGCAAGTTTATCTTAGGAAAAACAATTCACAAAAAACCGCAAATGTAAATTTTCTAATAAAGAGACTCTTTCGAGGCAGAAAAAATCACACATCGAAGAAAAAGAAAAATTACTACAAAGGAGAACAAAAAGCAAAAAAGTTAAGATACAAAAAAAAGAAGAAAATAAAGAAGGAAAGAAAAAAGAATGGAAAGAGGAAAAAGCAAACGCCAAAATAACTAGGGAAAGAAGAAAAAACAAGGAAAACAGGAATAAAGAAAAGAATAAAAAGAAAAGGGGGGGAAGGAGAAGAAGCCGAAGAAATATAAAAAGCAAAATATCCGGAGGAAAAATAAAGTAAGAATAAGCAGGAAATTTAAAAAAAAAAGAAAAAAGTTTAAATCAAACCGTAGATTATGTAACCATTTTAAACTTCATGAAATTATGAAACATACAACATTATTAACCACTGTTCTGTTTTTTTTCTAAATGCATGCTTAAATAAGTAAAAAATAAGGCAATTGATATATCATTCCGGTTTTAAATTGTGCCTTTATTACTAAATACAAGGTTGCAACAAAAATTTAATCAGACAAAAAAATAATTCAAAGCCTGTTCTTTCTTCCAACTTTTATTGTTATTTGGTAAACAAATACGAAACCTTTCTTTCTTAAATATTATACTAATTTTACAAGAGCTAACATTTATGAACTAAGTAAAAATTCAATACAGAATTCACAGATATTTCAAAACAAATTTATAATTACTAAATTACTAACCTGTTCCGCTGCCAAATTGATGCGCATTTCCAATCAGCGGAAGAGGAGTAGGTCCAGGATATTTATCTAAATATTTTTTATATTTAAAATATTCGGTGTACCACCACGCAATTAATAAAACTAAAGCTGTAAATAATATTACAAACACCACAGCCATTTTCAGTTCATAAACGGAAAATCAAATATTGTTTAATACATTCAAACAGACTTCTGACCGAATTTAAAAATATTATTTTAATACTAGATGTAAGACGCAGGCGCTTTCAAGGCTAAGGTTGATAAACATGTACACACACACCGCATTAAATTCAACCAAACTGATTAGTGAATGATCACTGTTGAAAGTGTTTATTTCAAGGTAAAACACCTTTAAAATTTATAATGTAAATTTTGGAACAAATACCAATAGTAACCCATACTACGTTGTACATTAAGCTTGCCTGTGGCGTGTATTGTGTGTTACCTATTGAGAGCCAGTAAGGGGTTACAATTTAAACTGAACACCATGTGTAACTTCTCTTATTCTAGTAAGTTTATTATCATTCTTTTTGGCTTCCACTTCTGTTCCTGCTTTACAATTGCATAATAGTCTATTACCCAGATATATTTTATTTTACTTTCACTTACGATTCTAGAAATACCTTCAAAGACTTCTTGAAACTAGTTGGTTTATTTAAAAAGTTATTTAAATTACTGTGTTATGTATTACTTTCACACATCTTATAAAAGGAGTCGATTTTGAATGTACTATTATGTCTTATGTCCAATCGTTACCCCATTGCTATAAATCGTACATTATACATTGTTGTCAGTCAGGAATAAAAGCAAATAGTCGGAAAGATAAAACGGAAAAGAGTATTACGAATCGCTAAGTTCAATTAGTCTTCACTAATATTCAATGTGTTGCATAAGAAAACAAACTACTGGATCAAAACGTACAGGATAGGGAAGGAAATCCCACTATTTAGAAAATGTGTTCAAGGAACCAAAGCTGAAAAATGATCCCTTTAAACGTATGTTTATCTCTCTACAGACTGATAGCAATGTCTTGTAATTATAGATATTTCTTTCGACATTTATTTGTTGAAAAGTTGCTTAGGTATTTACTAGTTGAAAATTTTCTGATATAATTTTCATTTACATGTAGGTGTTAATTGTAATGGATTCCATACCCACTTTAGTCGAGCAGTGAGAAATTATTTAATTAATCGCTTTCCTCCTTATTAGATGGCCGAGAGAGTGCACAAAATTGGCCACCAAAGTTACCGGACCTGATTCCACTAGAGCTTTATCTTTGGGATGACTAAAATCTTTAGTTTATGTCATAAACATGCTAACGAGAGAGACATCACTTGAGCAAATTACCAATTATGCAGGTCTTATAAATAAGAGTTAACCAGCATGCGCTCCAACAAGCTAGAAATGTGATCCATACGCGAGCTAACAAATGCATCGATGTCTAAATATTGTGGTTATTAAAATGCTTAACGCGCTAATTTATTTTCAAAAGTCAGGACAAATATAACCAGCTACTCCAGCAAAAACAACGCGAAACCTGCCACACTTCAGTAAATAACTAAAACACGCCTTCGCAGACGGGGCCAAACTTTGCGCGATTCGATGGGGAACGCATATATATAGAAACGAATTAGATCAGGTTGGTAGAATAGGAATAGTAAAATTTCAGAAGCCCGAGTTATCTCGGGTTGGCGGAAATCGGGAGCGTGTGCTCGGGTTAACTCGGGTGAATGCGTTAAGCGGTTAACTCTTTTTAGAGAAAGGTGGGCTTGCACTGCTTCTCTAATTATTGTTAAATAATTTAGACCTATGATACGTTTGTATCCATCTCAAAATACTTTGGATAAAACTAATTAAATTTCCTCTTTATTGCTAACCCTACAAATCATTTATATTACGATATGGAGTCAACTTGGATGGCGTGAAGATTAGCATAATTGTCTTGTAAATCAAAGATCTTGGGTACGATTCCCGGCCGGTGAAATTTTTAATGCGGAAAAATATCTAAAAGCGTGCCCTCTTTCGGATATGAGGAAAACCCGTACGTCCCATGCCAATATAATAAACAATAAAGATCTCTTCCAAGAGTGGAAATCTTTTGGGTTGGGTAAAATTCTAACCGGGTAGTGCCAATGGCCATGGTGTTGAAATGCCTGGCACCCCCAGGCTTAGATTTCGCCCAATAAATAAATAAAATAGAATAAGAAATGGAATACAAAAGCTATAAACAAAACTTGTCATAATTTTGTATAATTTTTTACACCTTTCATTAAATTTACAACGAATGTGCGTTCTTAAGTAAGTTTATCCTTTTACATATTGTACTTTATTTTAATTTGCCAGAAAGGTCCTAAAATTCCTAAAAACTACTTGCAAATGCCTGATCTACTTCAAATTAAATTATTTTTGTCGAAAAAACGCATTCTACACCAATTTGTTTTGCATATTTTTATAGACTCTTCATTAACTAATTAAATTAGGTACCTTTTAATTCAAAATCTACCACATAAAATATTTAAAACGATTTTATTTTCTTTCAGAATCGTTGGCCATACAAGCGACACTTAAGTTATTTCTTATTATAACCTCACAATGCGCCTTTCCTTCCGCTACCGAAACCTCATCTTCGGCTAATCTTGAAAAACACAAAGCCAAATAGATTTACGTCCTCACTAAATCCAGCGCCTGCTGCTGGTACGGTACAACTTACTCGAATATAAAGATTCTTCTTTAATAAAACCAGTCAACATATATTCATGAACTTTATCAGATACGCCTTCGGTTATGTCTTGAATTCAAAAATCTGGGATTTTACCGTTTATTTCTCCAAGTCCTTTAAATTTTGACCAAATGTTTGGGTATGGGATGCTTTCTGGACGTTGCCACTCCATCCTTGCAGGTAATATTAAGAATTCTCAATTTTAATTTTATATTTAATTGAATTATTTTATCAAAAAATACTATTTGCTATAAATGCTAATTTAAAAAGGAAACAATATTAATTTTTTTCATCTAAACAGACTACATAACTAAAGACAAATAGAAAATAATTACAAATTATTGAAAAGTAACGAAAACATGTAATTTCTGCGTTAATTATAAAGTAAACTAGAAATAAAGTTATAAACTTTCATCATCTGACTTATTAAAGAATAGGTAACTTAAATTAGTCCAGTCAACGAACGCTCAATAGGGGGGTGTAGAATGCATGGAGGGTGTCACAATTTTTGACTTCAGGGCTTTGGAGTCGTTAGGAGGTAAACATACTAAAAGTCCTCGGACATAGGTGGTGAGCGGGGTGCAGGGGGGGGACGGAGAAGATCCCTTTTTTAGGTTTTTTGCTTATATCTTGAATAAGGTGCGTCTTAGCGAAAAAGTTATTATATACAAAATCAAAGGTGTCAAAATTTCCCACATTTTTTGTTGGTAAAGTTTTTTTATATCTCCAACAGTTGATGCGATATCCGCTATCAAAAATCGCTAATTTTCGAAAAAAAAATATAAAAAGTATATACCATTTTGAAGGAAATTTAATCCCGTACAACTTCTTTTGTGGGAATTTTTCTGTAAACCGAAGAGATGAGGTGCTAGAGAGAAAAGTTTAACGAAAAACGGGAGGCAAAATATTTTCTTTCGAATATTAACGATTTTTGATAGCGGATTTCTCATAAACGGTTGGAGATAGAAAAAAACTTAGAAAAGCAAAAATGTAGGAAATTTTATCAGCTTTGATTTTGTGTATAATGACTTTTTTGCTAAGATGCACCATCTTCTAGATATAAGCAAAAAAACAAAAAAATAGACCTTCTCAGTCCCCCCCTGCACCCCGCTCACCACCTATGTCCGGGGACTTTTAGTATGTTTACCTCCTAACGACTCCAAACAAAGCCCTGAAGTCAAAAATTGTGACACCCTCCATGCATTCTACAATCCCTTTATTGACTGGACTAAATGTAAATTTTGTATTTTAGCTGAAATAATAAATGAAATTATTAAAATTCTTTGTCGTTATTTTTCTTTAAGTCTTCCGTTTTGCTTAATTTAGAAAAATTTAAATAGGGGAATATCGATTAGCGTACAATATCGGTCAATCGGTTTTGAAACAAAGTATACACTCTATTTTCGTTTTAGCGAGTGTTGTCATGTGTAATTGAATGCAACAAGTACTCTTGCGCCAAATCTCGGGAATTGGCTGTTGTATGTATGTATCATCTGTAACCTGTAACCTCTTATACCTTTCGGTGCCGAGGTTGGTACGGTAACGTATGAGGTTCTACGGGTGCAATGCACAACCCGGCCCGTCACTGCAGGTTACGTACTAGTTGATGCATACTGCACCATTATTTAAAAACACAATTACTGGTGGTACGAACGTGCTTGAAACATCGACTGCCCGAAAATGTGAATCCACCGCAGTTGCCCGAACCGAAACGCTATATTCCTGAAACGTATTGTCCATGATAATATGAATCAACCTTTATTTACAAAATATGAAATTGCAGTGAACAGAAATTAAACTGCCAACCACGACCTGCAAACTTATTCATATCAATATTTGTTTCACGGCGTGTTACAATAATCTTTGGACTCGAAACTGACAAACTTTAGTAGATAAGCAGTAGCTAAGTACAAATTATCATCAAAAGAATTCAAACCTGCACCCTTTAAATAAAGTCCTGGGGTTAAATATACTAAATATACTTATTGAAATGTTGACATACAAGCTGGTAAGTTCGATTGTTATCTATTATGTAACACTTAGATATTTATAGTTGGGTTTGGTCTAGTAAAAATTTATATAAAAACAGAAAAAACGAACACGTTTTAACAGTGGCGTACCTATCGTTCGGAGATGGAGGGGGCAATGTGTCTTGAAGGCGCCTTAGAACACTTAGATATTATAGGGAAAAAATGACAGGCGAAAATTTTAGTTTCGGCTAATTGTAGTAGCGCGTTTTTTGCCTATTTTTGCACTTGACCAACGATTTCTTTTGTTTTTTTTTTAATATACTAGTTCTAGTTCAGTTAATACAATTTAAAATACGTTTTAAGCACGGAACATAATATAAGCAAATCTTTACTTTACAAAATCAAACTGCAAATTGTCGAAATGAAAAACAGAACACTACGATATTCTTTTTAATTTTTTATACATTACGTCTGCATTTTGACGGATCAGCGGCTCTTTTAAAAATAAAGTTGCACATAAAAGGGGTTCCTTGCCGCCGCAACGTAAATCGTAAATAATGTACTTTTTTATAAATATTACCGGGAAAGACGATATGATGACAAAAGACACCCACCAGTGCGACGGCATCGGCAGGTTTCTAGATAATTATTTCTTTGTATAGAAAATTAAAGCGGCCACACCGCCACTATTTAAAAATACACATTTAAAATGAATGCAGACATTATTTATCAGAGCGGTAAAAAATAAAATAAATACAATGGGGGGGGGGGGGGCTCGGTTGTTATAAGGAATATAAAGATCTTGCTCACTGTGCCATTTTGATTTTATCACGTTTATAGAATTATGTAATAAGAATAATTATATTTTTTATTTTGGTTGAATTAAAAAATAAAATATCAAAAAAATGCACGGCGTCGAAGCCGCCAAAAGAAAGAAGGCGTGGGGGGGGGCAGGTTTATATGTGCTTCTCTGTTAAAGAGAAGTTAAGCAGATATTATTGTGTACTTGCCATCAGTTTCTTGACGTAAGTAATTTAATTATTATACCACCTTGTATGTAGATTTGATTTATTTATAAATATTTAATAATAAAGTAATGATTTAACTTATGAGCTTCTGAGCCTATTTTATTTAATTTTAATTACTTGAAGAAATGTTATTTTAAGTTTTATTTAAGTAATAGCATCGAAATCAAATCATCAAATTTTTTTGAGAGTGGTAAGGGGACTTAAACTTGTGGCTACCAGTTAGAATAGTTTTAAAGCTGATTTGATTATTAATCGACTCCGAATTCGAATCTGAGTCCTAACCAGAGATCTGAATCTCTACGTCTCAGGTTCGAATTTCAAATCTGGATTGAAATTTCGAGTTTCAGGATTGGAATTGCTAACCTCGTATTTGTATTTGAATTTTCCTAAATCTAAATATTAGACATTGAAGCGACAAATAATCGGCTCTAGAATTGTAATTAATAATATTGAATATTGAAACCAAAATTCAAGATTCAAAAGCGGAATCGGAAATTTGGATTCGAATTTTGAATACGATTTGAATCGAATTTTGAATTTGTAATATTGTAATCGGGATTCCAAAATTGTTTATCAAAAGAACTAAACTATAATAAATTGAGAGCAGGTTTTATTTATTGGAAATTAAAAAAAAATATTTATTTAAATTTCTTTCTTTAAAATTCTTTTAAAGATGAATAATTGGCCCAGACACTGTTTTAGTTTTGACGGAATTGTGTTCTGGCACAGAATATGCCTATTTGGTTTTGGAACTGTAAGATGCTACAATAATTTGTTTGTAACATGCCCACCAATATTATGCAACCCAATATACAGGACTTAAAAAACATATTTCGAGTACAAGTTCAAAATTGAAAAAAATTGCTAGCCTAAAAGATTTAATTTGTTATAATTTTATTAATTTATTTGTGGGGATAGGGAATGTGGGGGGAATAGCGTTCATTTAAGACACAATACAACACTGCAATATAAAAACGTTGTTATTTTCAAAATCATTAAAAAACCTTCATTATTTTTTCAACAAAACATAAACGAAATTTTTAAAGAATAATATCAAACTATGTACTTAGTCTGATTGATATTACCCAACATGTGGATGATAATACCGATCACTTAGGTAGCTATAGTAAAATCAGTCAAAACCAAATTTAACATTAAAATGAAATTATACACATTTGGGACACACAAAGTTCTTAACACTTTCAACAGGTGTACGGTCAGCATCCTCCCATGTACCACATGAACGACAGCGCCACCAGTTTTCATTTTTGTTGACGCAGATACCTTTGCAAATTTCAGATATACAAGTATTTACCTAAGGTATATCAGAACTTCCATTTCTTTTTTCGACCTTTTTATTATTGGAGCGGCAACAGTTTTCATCTTTTTAATTTTTTCTTCCTTTTCTTAAAAAATTGTTTTATTTGGGGTTGAAGTGAAAATGGTAGATTTCATTTTTATTCTACCACTTTGTCTTGCAGTCATCTGAGGAATGCCTAGGTAAAAGGGATTTCTTAAGCTTTATAGTTTTGTCGTCATCAGAAGATTCCATTTCTTCTAAAATAGACTCATCCGATGAAATTGAAGTACGATAACGTTGCATTTTCTTTTTATTCCATGTAATTTAAGCAGAACTGGTACTAGGCCTAAGTGTAACATCTTCATTGGGCGAAGAAGTTAGTTGACGCTCATTTATTTTTACTTGATCTTGTAGTGCTACATTTTCTTCAGTAAGAGTGTATTCTTCGTTTCTAAAGATGTAGGGGAGAGCGGGGAGGGTTTGGACGATTTTTACAAAAAATGGCTACCAAGTAAGTCTACATACATATTATAACCTAAATTTTGTACAGTATGTCCACGGATTAAGTTGCAAAGAGGAAAAAATTTTTTATTTTCAATTTTTCAGAAAAAGTCACTCTTGATAAAGTTGTCTGCTTGTTTTCGGGTCCCTAAAGCAGTTTTCATTTTTGGGCTAACTGTTACAGTTCTGAACTGAACCCAGCAATTTGTAACACTCTTTGCCTTTTTATCTTTCCGACTATTTCCCTTTATTGCTGACTGAGGGTTAGGTTCGATTAAGCTACCACACAAAAGTACACACAACAATGTATAATGCACGATTTATAACAATGGGGTAACGATTGGACATAATAGTACCTACATTCAAAATCGACTCCTTTTATAAGATGTGTGAAAGTAATACCTAACACAGTAATTTAAATAATTTTTTAAATAAACAAACTAGTTTTAAGAAGTCTTTGAAGGCATTTCTAGAATCATAAGTGAAAATAAAGTAAAATATATCTGGGTAATAGACAAATAGACTATTGCAATTGTAAAGCAGGAACAGAAGTGGAAGCCAAAAAGAATGATAATAAACTTACTAGAATAAGAGAAGTTACAAGGTTTCAGTTTAAATTGTAATCCATTACCGGCCCTCAATAGGTAACACACAATACACGCCACAGGCAAGCCTGATGTACACGTAGAGTGGGTTATTATTAGTATTGGTTCCAAAATTTACATTATAAATTTTAAAGACGTTTTACCTTGAAATAAGTAGACTTTCAACATTGATAATAATTCCCTAATCAGTTTGGTTGAATGCGGTGTGTGTGCATGTTTCTCAAGTACAACCTTGAAAGCGCCTGCGTCTTACATCAAGTATTAAAAGAATATCTTTAGATTCGGTCAGAAGTCTGTATAATTGTATTAAACAAGATTTGATTTTCCATTTATAAACTGAAAATGGCTGTGGTGTTTGTAATATTATTTACAGTTTTAGTTTTATTAGTTGCGTGGTGGTATACCGAATATTTTAAATATAAAAAATATTTAGATAAATATCCTGGACCTACCCCTCTTCCGCTGATTGGAAATGCGCATCAATTTGGCAGTGGAACAGGTTAGTAATTTAGTAATTATAAATTTGTTTTGAAATATCTGTGATTTCTGTATTGAATTTTTAATTAGTTTATAAATGTTAGCTCTTGTAAAATTAGTATAATATTTAAGAAAGAAAGGCTTCGCTGTATTTCCCAAATAAGAATAGAAGTTGACGTGGAAGAAAGAACGGGTTTTAAGAATTATTTTTTTGTCTGATTAATTTTGTACTGCAACCTTGTACTTAGTAATAAAGGCACAATTTCAAACCTGAAAGATATATCAGTTGCCTTATTTTTTATTCATTTAAGCATGCAATTAAAAAAAACAGAACGGTGGTTAATAATGTTGTATCTATATTTCATAATTTTATGAAGTTTAAAGTGGTTACGTAATCTACAGTTTGGTTTAAACTTTTTTCTTTCTTTTTTAAAATTTCCTGCTTATTCTTTCTTTATTTTTCCTCTGACTATTTTGCTTTTTCTATTTCTTCGGCTTCTTCTCCTTTTCCCCCTTTTTCTTTTTCTTCTTTTCGTTCTTATTGTTTTCCTTGTTTTTTCTTCTTTCCCTAGTTATTTTGGAGCTTGCTTTTTCCTGCTTCCATTCTTTTTTCTTTCCTTGTTTGTTTTCTTCTTTTTTTGTTACCTCTACTTCTTGCTTGTTCTTCTCCTTTGTGGTAATTTTTCTTTTTCTTCTATGTGTGATTTTTGCTACCTCAAAAGAGTCTCTTTATTAGCAAATTAAATAGCAATTGAAACTATGGCAATGATTCAAATTGTAGTTAAAAATTGATGGCAGTGTTTAGCAAACAAAAAAAATAACAGAATGCGGAAAAATTGACAACCTGAAAGCAGTTGTTTAATAAAGATTAATTAATTAAAACGTTAATTTACCGAATTTATTCTAAAGCCGTCTGAATATTACTGGATTAACATTTCTGCATTTGTTTTTTGGAAACAACTGTACCAATTAAACTACGTTGTTTGTAATTGTATGTTACACAATACATTTACAGCAATGCGCAGATAAGGACTTTGAGTATCTTAAAAACACGCATGTTAACATGCTAAATAATTTATAATGAAGAGCTTAACGTCTGGTACAATAGTTGAAGTAGTTTTTTACAACCTTAAAGCTTCAGACATACAGCAAACTTCAATAATTACTCTTCAAACATGTATTTATTGAAAATATAACGTTTCGATCTTAAATTAGATCATTATCAATTATAAATAGGTATCTAAAAACATAAATTAGAAATTACAAAAAATTGGATGTTTTACTATATTAGTTTTAAATTTAGTTGACTTAAACTGTGTATCTTCAGGTAATTATTATTACCTATATAAATTTATACATGCAATTTTTTGTAATTTCTAATTTATGTTTTTAGATATTTATTTATATTTGATAATGATCTAATTGAAGATCGAAACGTTATATTTTCAATAAATACATGTTTGAAGAGTAATTATTGAAGTTTGCTGTATGTCTGAAGCTTTAAGGTCGTAAAAAACTAAAGTATGATCAAAATTTCTGTTCATCAAGTATAGCCGTGGAAGTGCAAACCAACGCCTTTAAAATTGGCTTACGTATATTTACTTCAAACTAAATATGTGTGAATTCGTTAATTTCAATATAATATTCTAATAAAATTTGGTAGTTTGAAGTAAATATAATATATGTAAGCCAATTTTAAAGGCGTTGGTTTGCACTTCCACGGCCATACTTGATGAACAGGAATTTTGATCGTACTATACTTCTAAATAATTTATGTTTGCTGTTTTTTGTGAATCGTTTTTCTTAAGATAAACTGGCAGACATTTTCAAAATGTCTCCATAATTGTTTCTAAAATTGTTAGAGATTGATTTAACCGAATTTTGAATTGTCTTAAAGTGAAGGTCAGTTATAAACGCACAGAATTAGAAAAATTATTTAAACGGGACAATTTCTAGACACTTATACTATAATCAATAATAGTTAAAGCGTTTTGTTCGATAGTAAGACCAAAAGGTAAACGAAAATAGTGAAAGATAAGGATTAAATGTATACAAACAGGCTTTATCCGTTTTTTGTTTGCGAAAATGGTAATAGAATGCTCAATATTGAATTTCCGAAGTATTCTAAAAATGATTTTAATTTAATTAATGAAAACATAGATTACGTTTTTGTAATTATAAACATAACAAAATAAGAAGGGATTCGATGCTATAGTAGGTTGAGAGCTTACTTTTCGATCACGACACACAGGTTCAAAACGCAGTGATGGAAATATGTATTTACTAACCGATAAGGTTTGAAATTTGTTCAACAGGACAGCCATATGCATTACTAAAACAGTCGATACCCTAAAATAAAAATAAATAAATAAAATTAATACAAGAAGTTAATTTTATTTAAAAAAAAACTGAGTGTTTCAGTAAATAAAAAAAAATTGAAACTAGTTATTTATAAAAATCGTCTTTTCTGAGTAGCGGGTTTGGATCAATATTTATCTCTATAAATATTTGATAAGGAAAAAGTGAATAGATTTTGAAAGTTGAGATAAACTAAATATGACTTCGTTTATCATTCTAATCTAAAAAATTGTTCTCGTAGTTGGACTTGGATTAATTTATTAATTTTATTTGTGAAATATATCAATACATGTATAATTTAGAGAATGCTTTTAAAATTATTTAAAAATTATGATATCTTGCGATTTCGTTCTTTAGAATATAATTGAACACTTGGAATTGCCTTTCTAACAAAATTTGTCAACCATTTGACAAAATCTGATTTACTGCATATAAAACATATTTTTTACAAATAAATCTAGACTATACAGGGTGTTTCCTAAATATGTGGAGAAAATTCACCGACATTTCCCTTGGCTTATTATACGATAAAAAGTTTCTATAAACGTGTTTTCGCAAATTCTTTTTTTTAAGCACACCATGATGAGTAAAATTGAGTAAATTTCAAAAACTTGTTGAAATATTAATTTTAAATTTGGCGTGCGCAATTGCTATTTTCTGTGTTCACGGTTCAGCAGTAACGTGTAAATCTCCTTTATCCTGTTAACGATGAAAAATAATATGCCGCTGTTTTTATCTTCAGTTCTGATAGGTCTTTTGAATTCCCTCATTGAAACCCTGCGGATATTACGTTTTATTTTATTTTTTTACTCGAAAACTATTAGTCGTATCGAAAAAATTCAAGAGGCAAAAATAGGTATTTCTAAAAAAATCGGTTTTTCCGGCGTGTATTTAAGTGGATAGATATCGGTGCTTTAAAAGTTTTTATAAAAAATTTAACAGGAGTTATAAATTTCACATTTTCAAAAAGCCGCAAAAGCTTTTGAAGAATACCCTCAAAACGAAGCAGTTTGTAATAGCAATGTAGCAAAAATCGCATATTTGAGTCACTAGAAATCCAGTTCAGTTCGTAAATGTTAAATGACTAAATACAAAAATCGACATAAATGACTTAAATTTGAATTAATTAAAATATCACGGTAAAATAAAAATTGTCAAACAGTCAAGGGTTTTACTTTTTTTAGAAAATTACAACCCTTGTTTAATCTAGAAACTTGAGGAGCTTGCTCAGGACAACCTTTATGATTTGGATAAAAACAGATTTGAAAATAATTTTATTTATTTATTCGTTGTTATAAATATTTTCGTATGCCATACTGGTAAGTGATTATGTTAAAACGGATATTTTTATAAAATCCAGTTATTAAAATCTTTAGCAATAATTGTTGATAGTTGATCTTGATATAATTGAATATTCGTATCTATTTTTCTGACTGCTTCAGTAATATTAAATATTTTAGCAGCGACATTTTAGTAGATTATTTTCGATCTACTTGAATAAAATGTAGGTAAAAGGTTAATTCCTACTTCATATAGACAAAAACATGTTATAAAAACACCAGTTTTTAAAATTGCTCAATCGTTTTCTACCAAGAACAGTATTGTTTCATTGCCTACTTTAATCTTAAACAATTACCTAATATAATCATTGTTGGTTTAATTTTCTTAATAGGTATTTATTTAACCTCACTGAGTAATTTTAATAACCACGCACAACAATGTAAGGTTTGTAAATTACTTTCTCATGCAGTTACTATATTTTTGAAAAGTTAGACTTAATGAATAGTGTTGCATTAGGTCATTAGGTAATAACGTTGGCTGTACCTAATGAGTTGTCATCATTATTTGGTTGTAGAACAGACGTTGAAAAAATTGTTGAAGGTTGCTTAAAATTGTAGAGTGCGATCAATAAAATTTTATGTTTCCAAAAGAAATGTCATAGTGAATCCTCCCAGTATAATAGCATTTTGAGGTTATGTTATTGAATTTTCACAGATGCTGGTTGATGTGTTTACATTTCACCGCAAATGGCGCCTAGGTGTAGGATATCAAAAGGCATGGGGATCTTGGAAACGGTAGGTAAGAGATAGAGAGTCCGTTAAATGGGGGAAAAGTTGCGTAATCAAAGGACCAACAATGTCCAATTTAAAAATCAAGGCTAACTTAATCAGTTTTTAAAATATTTGAAAAAAACTAAAATTTTGGAAAATCGTTTTTATTTAATTTTGACCTTATTTGAGGAGATATTGAAAAACGGAAAACACTTTCTCGTGGCCACTTTTTGCCCTCTATCGAATACCTGAAATACATTTTTGATGCAAAGTTTCGGTATTCCAGGGCCATCATCAAGTTCATTTTCTTAAATACGGACCTGGATTTTTACGTTGCATCAAAAATGTATTTTAGGTATTCGATAGAGGACAAAAAGTGGCCATGAGAAAGTGTTTTTCGTTTCTCAATATCTCCTCACATAAGGTCAAAATTAAATAAAAACGATTCTCCAAAATTTTAGTTTTTTTTAAATATTTCAAAAACTGATTAAGTTAGCCTTGATTTTTGAAATGGACGTTGTTGGTCCTTTGATTACGCAACTTTGCCCCCATTTAACCGACTCTCCATCTCTTACAGTTTCCAAGATCCCCATGCATACACGCGAATTTGAATCACCCTGTATATATTGATTTAAACACTTTTATTTTTGTTTGGTTGGATACTTCTCTTTTACTTACGAAGCTTCTTCCTAAGCTACCATATAGGTATACTCATTGCCGCTTTTATTCTTTCATTTATTTCTATGTCTTGCCGTCCATGTGTTTCGAATACATTACCAAGATACCTAAAATCTTCTACCTGTTCTATATTGTTACCATCATTTATTTGCATATTTATATCATGTTTTTCCCTTGATATTACCATTACTTTCGTCTTCCCCTCGTTAATTTTCATATTCCTCTTTTTTAGTGCATTATTCCATATACTGATATTGTATTGCAAGTCTTCTACATTTCTTGCGAACACTGCCAGGTCGTTGGCGAACACACACTCTGTTATTCCAATTTTTACTAAATTTTTATAACCAATTTCCAGTTTCTTTACTCTCAGTCTGGCTTCCTTGATGACCTCGTCCATGATAATTATAAAGAGAGTAGGGCTTGGAATGCTGCCCTGTCTGAGACCTTGTTCAGTTATGAATGCCTCCGTTTCAATAGATCCTATTCTTATCTTATTTCTGCATTGTCTGTACAGGCTTTTAATAGCTTTGATTAAATGTGTATCGACTTTTCTTTCTTCTAATATTTTCCACACTTCATTTCTAGGTATCCTGTCGAAAGCCTTTTCGAGGTTTATAAAGGCTATATACGCTTCCAGATTTTGTTCGAATATTTTCTCTGACAGTTGTTTTATTGTGCATATGTGGTCTTGTTCGCCATAACCTCTCCGGAATCCGCTCTGTGAGTCAGTTAGCTGCTGTTCGATTTTGTCTCTGAGTTTATTCTCTAGAATTCGTTCATATACCTTGTCTATTACACTAAGTAGAGTTATGCCCCTGCAGTTTTTACATTCTTTTTTATCGCCCTTCTTGAATATAGGTACTATAACTCCAACCTCCCATTCCTGTGGGATTTTTGCTACTTTTCATATCTTGTTGTTATAAAGGTTAAGCAACATCTCGATACCATCTACTCCTATAGCTTTGAGCATTTCAGGTTTAATATTATCTACGCCAGCCGCCTTTCCAATAACAGAGTGGTTAATATAAAATTTATAACATTTTGCAGATGTCCTACCAGCAATAACGAATTTGCATGAGAAATATGGTGGTGTTGTTAAGTTTTTGTTAGGAAATCGGCCAAGATTATTACTAGCGGAACCTAAATTTGTCGAATTTCTACTTGGTTCCAGCAAAATTTTAGAAAAGTCCTACGAATACAAATATTTTCATTCGTGGCTAGGCACTGGCCTGTTGACCAGTTCAAGTAAGTATATCAGAAAGAACAACAGCCATCTTTATAACATTCTTTGTTTAAAATAATTACCTAGCTGAATTAATTGATTTAATGTTGTAAGGTGCAAAATGGAAAAAGCAACGTAAATTACTCACTCCTACCTTCCATTTCCAAATTTTGGAACATTTCATTGGCACATTCGACTCTCAAAGTGATGTTTTGGTGAAGAAATTAGAAAATGAAGTAGGAGGGGGAGGTTTTGATGTTTTTCCATATATAAATATGTGTGCCCTTGATATTATATGCGGTAAGTTTATTTTTAAACTTAAGTGGCATGTTTAATTTACTTAAATTTTACAGAGGCTGCAATGGGTACCTCAGTTAATGCCCAAAATAATAACGATTCTGAATACGTCCGCAGTGTAAAAGAAATGTGTAGAATTTTAATCGATCGAACATTTTCCCCACTGAAAATGTGGGATTCTTTATACCTATTTTCAAAGGACTATCATAAAGAGAGGAAGGCGCTTTCGATTTTGCATGGTTACACCAATTCTGTTATAAGTAAGCGTAGAGAAGAGTTAGTTAACGACAGTGAAAATGCATCACTAAAAGATGATGGCACCGGCATTAAACGAAAGTTAGCCTTCCTAGATTTACTTCTGCAATGCACTGTAAACGGGGAACCTCTTCCTCACGAAATGATAAGGGAAGAAGTTGACACTTTCATGTTTGAGGTTTTTTTTCAAGTTTTTTCGCACGGATAAACTACTAACTAGTTTAACTTACCTTACAGGGTCATGATACAACGACCTCTGGAGTAAGCTTTGCTTTATACTGCCTTGCTCAAAATCCTGAAATTCAGGTAAGTTGCAAAAATTACAACAAAAATGTTTAACTCGAATAAATACGAAACGTAGGAAAAAGTCTATGAGGAGCTGCAAAGCATGTTTGCTGACGACAAGAGCAGATCTCCCACTTACCAAGATTTGCAAGACATGAAATATTTAGAAATGGTTATTAAGGAATCCATGAGGATGTATCCACCTGTTCCGATATTTGCAAGAATTTTAGATGAATATGTTGAATTTGGTTCGTATTGTTTTTTAAGTAAAATCTTCTCACACTTCTTTTACATGAAAGAGGGAGAGTTAGGTTTGATAAGTTTAAACCATTGATAAATTTGTTGGTGGCCTGGTGAATTGGACGTTCACAATGAAATCAGGAGAATATAGGTTCTCAATTGTGGCTGCGTTTTTAAATCATGTTAATTAAGTTAAATTTCAATGACCTTAGCAGTTTAATTAAAAAGTAAAGATTGATGAGCTTTTTGCATGCTACTTTTCAAAAATTGCAATTACATGAATGAATAAGGTTTAGATGTTTCAATTTCAAGACGCTTAATTTTGAAGCAACTTAAACTAAGACTTAAGTAAAATGAGGCTTGGTCTAAGCCTTTGTTTAAGCTTCTCAAACCTATGTATTCTTCAATGTGTCTGTGTCAACTTTTTCAAAATATTCGTAATTTTTGAAAAAATAATTTTTTTATTTCAGTATAAGTGAATTTATTAAAATAAGTAAATAGAAAATTTCAGATGGCGGAATTTTACCAAAAGGGCTCGCTATCTCAGTTAACGTATATGGACTACACAGACAACTAGACACATTTCCTGATCCAGAGAAGTTTGACCCTGAAAGGTTTTCTCTGGAAAATTCGGCAGGACGATCACCTTATGCTTACGTACCTTTTAGTGCTGGCCCTAGAAATTGCATAGGTATGCCTTTTGTAATTTCCAGCCTTTGATACACTTTTTAAATTAACGCTAGTATCCACCAGTTTTGGTTAATTTCTTCTGTTTTTGATCATGATAAATTCATTCAAGTTCCTTGGGATTCCATAATTTTTAGAAATTTGATTTTGTGTATTATTTATTATTATTAACATTTTTGTTTAGGACAACGTTTTGCCATGCTGGAAATGAAATCGACAGTATCAAAGGTGCTAAGAAATTATCAAATATTATCCGTGCCAGGACATAAGCCGGCTTTAATAAGCGAAGCTATTTTGAAATCAGGAAATGGCTTACAGGTTCGTTTAAAGAAGAGAGATATTTAACATTTAAATTATGAAATAGAGATAATCAAATTATTGTAAACTATCTATTGTTGGGCTGTGGTTATGTATATTTTTCTAATTATATTAGCTGCCAAGTACTTTTTATATTTTATAGCCGTGATTACGGAACTTCTTCGATAATAAAGTTTATAGAGATTATTGTTGATATGATTATTTAGAGCTACAGGACTTGTAGGTCATAGTTTGTCTGATGGCTACACCATGCCTTTTGATCCTTTGTTATTCTTATTTGGATAGCTGTTACTCGGATGTCCTTTCCATGCTATTTGTCCGTCTCCTTTTCAGTCTGCTTCGTTTTTTCATTGCCAATTCTTCCATTTTTTAGTTAATACTTTTTTTCTGCTGCTTTCAATAACTGTTCTAACAGTCTCGGTCTTTATGTTTTTGCCACTGTAATTTCGTTTTTTCTAGCCTCTAGAAAAAAGTCCACTCTGAGGTCGTAAGACCTATTGTGCAGGCCGTTAATAAATTATTGAGGAGCGTCCTCAAAAAGTGTAGTAATAATGACTCAAGTGCTTTCAAAACTCCTCGACTATCGGAAAAAATATTTATGCGACTTTTGTTATGAGGGATTTCCTGTACACACACGTTCGTATATAATTCTTAAATTAAATTAATATTCTACTTTTTTCAATCCGTATTCTTCTTTTCTTGATTACTTTTAGATAATACCCGGACATTTGCTTGTATTACTGCCGGTTTAGTTATAGTTGTTTACATTCATAATTTTGCACTTTGGAATGTAATGGCCCATTTTATCCTTTAACCCCCTATTAATTTTGCATAGGCAACCACCCGTACTGATTCGGTAACCTGTACCTATGACGTGCAATATGTATTGCCTATTTAGAGTTAATATTTCCCTCTTTTATTATTCTACTCTTTTCATTTTGCACTCTTTTCTTTCGTTTTTCAATGTATAATAATGTAATAAGCCTAGGTTTTGCCCACCATAAAACATACTTGATTACTTTCTTTTTATTATTTCATTTGAGTAGGCCCGTAAGCTATTTTTTTCATTTGCTCTTCGTATGTCGATGTCCAGTATTCTAGCTATTTTTTCGTCGATTTGCCTATTGGTATTTATCCTATGACTTTATCCTTTTTAATTTATTTGCTAACCGTTTGTCATCTATTCGTCTTACGTGTTCTCTCAGCTTCTCTTCGTCTTCTTGTCTATTCTTCTTGTAGTTTACATCTCTCCAATAGGTCATTATTCTTTATTTTGTCATGGCAAATTCTATATCCTTTTTGTTTTGGGAGACTATTATTTTGTTCATTATCAGATTTATTCGAAAAAGATTGAAAGCGCTTCCTTTGCTAATTCCTATATTTATTAGTTCATTAGTTACATGGTATATTATTTCGATTTGAGTCGTATGGTGAGTGTTATCGGATTGCATTAAAGATAATGAACAACGGCCTGTAATATGACCTTGTTAAAGACCCTCGGCGAATTTAGAAAACCCATGGACATTGATCTGACTTTCAAGGATTTGTTCTTGATATTTGTCTGATCATATACAAGATGGGCTACGTGATTTGGTCCCCCTGAATGTCCAACATAAGCAATTCAAAGTAAGTTAAATATTTCTTTGCTTACTGTAAATTCGAGTGCCGATTTAGTAAGTTACATTTAGCATGTGATATTTAATCATATTTGAAGGAGGTAGGTTGATTTTACCATTATTTTTTTATTGGTTGCAAGGTCAATAGGGAAATAAGTGTGAATATGCGTCTTTAGAGAACTGAATAATGTAATTAATTATTACGTCAAAAATTATTTATATTTTAATGGCCTACGCTTGGCTACAGTCTTCCATACTCGAGAGAGTAAATCTAACATACAGCCCTTGCTATGTAACCATGATTAAATGAATTTTGGCATTCACATAGAGCTATAGGTATATCTACTGATAGGGAACTTTGTTCAACAGTATAGGATATTTAAGAATCACAGATGAAACTCAAATTCATGGGAATAAGCAAATATATTTTAAATTCTAGAAATTGTAAATAAGGCAATTATTTTTTCCAACTCCCCTTGACGTAAAAAACCAGTCATGTATGCCATGAATAAATGAAAATTATTAAATCAAATTAAATGATTAAATAGTCAAATTCGTTAAGGAGGAAATTTTTAAACGTTTCAGACAAATTCCTTGCTAGGCGAAAATTCCAGATTTGCTACCTTCTACTTTCAAATAAAAGATTTTTTACTTACTACTTGCCAAGGCTCTTCAACCCTTGGACTAAAAAGTTTCCTTTTAAAATTATTTTAGTGGCTTTTATGGCTATTTGTAGGCAACACACATTACATTTTATAATTAAATCATAAGAAACAAGTTCGGGTGGTTGTCTATCAGTAAGGGGTTACCGACTTTAGAAGTTAATCTGAATTTGGTAATACCTAACATACAATATAAAATAAATTTAAATTTTGTAAAGTAAAAAGCGAAAAATTTGTTCGGCCAAAAAGCGTTTAATATTGATATGATGAAATTGGTTGAACTGCTATTATTTTCTTCAGTTTTCTTTTTGAGAAAAGGGCTGTTTTCACAAGAAAATATTTACACCCAAGTCCTTTCATAGAAATGCCACGAATAAAAAATTAAAGTGATAGTCCTTGTCCTCTGTATTCAAGCAAGACGTCAATGTATTGTTCTGATTCTTGTTCTTGTATTTTATGTTAAGCATAATATATACACATTAAGGCGTTCCAGTTTTTTTTTTTTTTGCTATTACACCGTGTTAATTTTCTTCAAGTCCATTATTGGCTCTGACATTACACTTGATAAAAGGCAGGTGTATGGATAGCTGTCTATTAAAAATTATTAAGGGAATGCAAAATGGAACGGACACCCTACTTACTAAGCTGTTTCATTCATTTTAAAGTAGCATTTAGAAAAATAATAAACAGTAAAACTCGTATATAACGACATTGACGTTATAACCGAGTTTTTGCTATAACAGAACATGTATCCATTATTGTTTAATGGTTAAAAACATTTGAAAGATTGCGTACTTATAGCTATAATTCGAAATTTAAGCATAAATATTTTTATAAAGTGCTTTTCCTATATAATTGATGGTTAACACTTTTTGTTCTATAGAAAATTGGTTTCACAAGTGAAGTACTGCAATCAGGAAACTATGTGTGCGTCTGTATGTGTGTGTGGTCATCAGCTCTTCGAGCTGGTTGGCTATAAGCTTAAGGTGTATGGAGCCGCTGAAAATTTCGTAAAAAAAATTTATGCAACCCAATATACGCCAATAGTTCAACTTCATTTTACTACAAGTAACCGACGTAGATGCATTTTTGTCGTGGACTAGGGCTTAAGGGTACCTAACTGTAATTTCTACCTGACTATTACAGCTTACGCCGAAACCTTTTCAAGAGATTTTTTTGTATTATATTATATCTTATTTAAAAGAAAGTCATTTTCTTACGACTTACTTTCTGTTGTTCCTCATTCAAAGAAAGTATATTAACAAAAATCATCAGAATTTTTATAAAATTTATTGTTATACATAAATACGTAGAAAATATAAAAATACACAATTTGATCATGGCCGGTCTGTTTTTTGTGAATTTATTTATTATAGTTCTAAGCTATTTCTTTCTTAAACAAGCAACAAATTCAAGTAAAGTAGCATCAAATTAAGCGTGTTTTTTTGTCTTTCGATTGATGCCACTATCAATCCTATCAACTCAAATGGGGAGCAGGAATCTGCATATATACGATTTCCCATGCTATTTTCTTATGTTCGCCCCAAACACCCGGTATAAGGCGCGTTTCGCTAGCGAACGGGATAGTCTACCAGTGGCGACCAAGTGCGAATATGTGTGAGGAATAATAAAAGTGTGTGAAAATAAATAAACTGTGTAAATAAATTAGTGTAGTGTTTCGGATTAGTGTTAGTTTTTTTTTAATTCTATTTCTTAGTGTTTAAGTTGCTGTTTTGTGTTACTTATTACGTTGTTTACATTTGTTAAAAAAAATAGTTCACACCACGGACCGAAGTTTTAAACAAACGTTTTAAAATGGTTTATATTAATTAATAGCAACATTGGTTGTTTCTAATAAATAAATAAGTAAAAATGACTAAATTAATAAAGCACCTAGACATGAAATTTTTTTGTTAATTTAATACCTTCAACCTTCACTTCTTACTACTCATCCTGGCCTATCTTACCAATAATCCATCACAATTAATAACAATCGCATAGTGTTACTGACTGCTATCGGTCTCTAAGTATCATAATAGTAAATTAATAACTTAAACATTATCAATAATTTAATTTTATTTTTTATAAACACTGAAAGGAATAGTTATTTTCATAACAAGTGCGGGAAGTTAGCGATTCCGAAACGAATGCGGGACGTTACAGAAACGAGCGCAGCGAGTTTCTGTACCTGCATGAGTTTCGGAATCGCTCTTCCCGCACGTGTTATGAACAACGTTTTTCCTACAAACGTTTAGGAATCGTCCTAAACTATCATTTTGTAAGTTTTCAAGTTGTCAAATTTGACATTTCCTTTTAAAGTAATAATCTAGTAAGGAAGTGCGATTTTCTGATTTTTCAGAAATCGGTGTCACTTTCTGGCACTCCGTGCGGGAAAGTTACTTTTCCCGCACTCCGTGCGGGAAAGTGGACTTTTCCACACGAAAAATGAGTGTGGGAAAGTAACATTCCTAAACGTTGGCCGGAAATACTTTATATTAACATTTTCACCGTACTGATCTTCTACTGATCAACACTGTAAAGGTATAAGAGGGTAAAAGAGAAAGACAAAAAGAAAGAAAGTAAAAAAATTATCTACTTATGCAACCGATCCTAATTGATAATTGAGGTTTCTTCTACTTCAAGGAATTTTTCTTAGAAATAAAAGTAGTCTTAAAAACAATAATTTTTATTAGGTAATAATAAATGTTTAAATATGCCAATCAATATTACGACTTTATGATTAAATTTAAGGTAATGTAATTATCATGGCAATTTCTACTTTAATTTACAACATTATTCAAAGATAGCTTAAATTCTAAGATTGTAATATTAATCGATATATTTTAAATTGATTTTTAAAATAACTCAATTAAAGTAGAAAGTACTTTTAAGAAAAATTACATTCTTGCAAAATAAGAAGTAATAATAATTTTGATATGATTTATGTATTATTAAAAAATACAAATATTCATGTCAGTGCAAGATAAGATAAGAATATGTTGAAACCAGCCCTGTTTTTATCAGCATTTAAATAAAATATGTCAATTAAAATACTCTATTTTTCAAGCGTATATTTAGACCATTGGCAGATTTTAATATAGCTTCTAAAGCAAGTTCAGGTTCATGGCCGGGTACAGGAAGAATCTCGTAGTTCCTCAATACTTTTGAAACTATCGATTTTATTTCCAGCATAGCAAATCGTTGACCTGAAAATTGTTGTAATTTTGAATCTTTTAATTTTATTTATTACTTTTTATTTATTTGTCGAGTAAGTTCTAGGCTTGGGCATGCAAAGGATCTCAGCGTGCATCCATAGGTATGGTTTATAGCACTACCCAACTAGAGTTTTTAATTCTAATTTTAACTGAGAATTCAACTAAGTATCAGGTTGACTTTTTATAAAGAATTTACCAACCTATGCAATTTCTAGGTCCAGCACTAAACGGGACGTAAGCATAAGGCGACCGACCGACTGAATTTTCTGGAGAAAATCTTTCTGGGTCAAATTTGTCTGGATTGGGAAAAACATAAGGATTTCTATGCAAACCAACGGCCGTGAGAGTCAGTGTTAAACCTTTAGGCAGAATACCGTTATCTGGTAAACATTGAAACAATTACAAAATATAAAAATTACTACAAATTGTTTATTACACACCATACTGGACATTTTCCTCCAGAACTCGTGAATATGTTGGTACGGGTGGATACAAACGCATAGCTTCTTTAATAACTTGATCTAAATATTTCATTTCTTGCAAATCTTGATTAGTTGGGGATTTATTTTTGTCGTCTGCAAACAGTGTTCTGAGTTCTTCGATTACCTTTTCCTGTAAGAAAACGTATTTAGATATTTTTTCAAAAAGTCTACCTCTTCCTTAATATCTCTCTCCCCCCCCTCTCTCTCTCTCTCTCTCTTATACCCTCCACTTGCTCCTTTCCGTCTGTACTACCTCTTTACCTGTCTTTCGATTTTTTTATTTTTCTACGTTTTTGTCTCTGTCATTGTATTTTAATATTTATCTACCTGTATTTCCCCCCCTCTCTCTCGTTATCGTTTCCACGTAGAGCAAAAGGCTCTTGTTGGTACAGATTATTTGTCTCGCTTACCTGAACATCTGGATTTTTCGAAAGACTATACAAAGTGAAACTAATTGCAGAAGACGTAGTATCGTGTCCCTAAAATTTTCAGATATACATATTAAGCCTAAGAAAACCACAAATCGTACCTCAAACATAAAAGTATCGACTTCTTCCCGAATACTTTCATCTGACAATGGACTACCATCAACGTTACCCTGAAGCAATAAATCCAAGAAAGCCAATCGCCTTTTAACACCCGTGTTATCATCGATTATACCAGTTCCATTAAGATCGTTAAGCAATTCTTGCCTCCTTTTACTTATAACGTTATTAGTATACCCATGTAAGATACCTAGAGCTTTTTTTTGTACCTTGTAATCCTTGAAAAATTTGAAGAACCAGTCCAGCATTTTCATTGGTGAAATTGCTCTCATTGTCACAACATTGCATATTTCTTTTACACTTCGCACGTAGTCGGAGTCTGAGTACTTTTGTGCGTTTACTGAAGTACCCATTGCGGCATCTGGAAAATTATAGGAAATAAGTAAATAACTTCACTATTTCGTGTTCTGTTAAATAAACAAATAACCAATACCAATATAGGGTGATTGTGTTTAAATATTACAATCTAAAGAAATAGACGCTACTCGAATGAACTTCAACTAAGAACTATTACGATTGCATTTAAAAAGATTCTTCTTTTATGTGCTTGTCCATTACCAGATGTTAACGATCGATGTAGCAACTAATTACTATTGCTGTATCTGCTGCACCTTGAAACAAGTCGGTGGCTGTTTTACCATACCATGTTCAGAAATCTTCGAACCAACATATTCTTTTCTTTCTGGACCCTTTGCGATCATTTAGAAGAACCTTCATTTCTTTACTTACGACTTCGGTGGAGGTGAATAATTGCACTTTATAGAACAAAATATCGAAAATATAAAACTTTGTCTCGATACTCAAGTCTTGATTTTCTAGCATGAGTTGATTTTGGCGAAGGTTGTTCTTGCTTTTCCAATTTCATTTTTTTTTTTGTCAATTCAGCAGTTATGATAGTGTCCAACAATCTTTTGAAAATTTTTCAGTAACAAATCGTTGGAGGTTTTGCTCATCCTCAGAATTCCGATTTTTTCTCTTTCAAATGTAGAGCATACGGCTCAGTTACTTCAATGATTTCATCTAAAAAGTTGTCGTAGTCCTTTCTGGAAATACAACCATATCGTACCTTATGTTATTTGGTTTCGAATAAAGCTTTTTTGAAGATGATCTTCAAATACAAGTTAAAGAACAAGGGCGATAAAACATACCCCTATCTATACCCTCATCAAAACATGACACAATCTGAGTCTTTACCTTCCACTTTTAATGCTTGCCTTCTGGTTCCAACAGATGTTGGTAATGATTCGTATGTCCTTGTTGCCTGAACCTGCTTCATAAGAATGATCTGGACAGGTTTTGTGGATTGTACGGTATCAAAACCTTTCTCATAATATATCAAGCAACCAAACACATTACAACTAACACTTCAACATCGTTGAAAAGGCATTGAAACTTCCAACATGCCTTCGGAAGTTCCCTGATTATTTCTGAACTAAAATTGTATCTTAAACACCTGTCGCTCACTTTTATAGGAAATACGATTATAAATCATCACCGCAACTTTTTTCATATTATTTCTTTGAAATAGGATGAAGGCTGAATGAAACGATTGTTTGCTGTACCTCAAACTAAACTATAAAAGCTATTATTTTCCTGGTTGCTTCATTTTCAATGAGTCTACAAGTATCCTATCAGGTCCTGGTGTTTTGTCTTCCTTAACTTGCTTAATTATTATCTTTTCTACTCCTTCTTGCGCTATTTTGGGGCCTGGCAAATCTGTCTTCTCAGAGTTGGTGCTTTTATCTTCAAACAAGGTTTCTATGTATCTCAAAAATATTTTTCCATGTCTGGATTACATATTTAAATTCCTGTTGCCTTTTTAATTTTCGTCTGTAGAGTGAACATATCGTGAATTTTATCTGGTAGTTCTATTTATTTACACTTTGAATCCAAAGTTAAATGTTAATAATCGTCATGGTAACATAAATTAATTAAGCTAGTTTAATCTTTACTAAAACTCTAATCAACAATGCTTATTTTCACCAACATTGAATAATATCTATTACGGGATCGGTTAGGAAAATTAAGTTCTCAGCTAAAACGCGAATAAGTAGTCTTGGGCTCAAATTCAATATCAAACATAGTGAATATTCTATCCGATCACGGAAAATAGTAGCGAACTAAAGCATCCCAGGACTCTATTAATCGTCTACCAAAACAATTTTTATCATCTTACATTGCCTAATACGAGTAGTTCCTTTTATCATCAGCAAAAGGCTTAATAGATCTACATCCGCTCTCTGTGCAAATTGAATAGAAAACTGAAAAGTTGTTTTGTGCCAATCAACTTAAGTGAAATCCTTAATATCATTAAATAAAAACAAAGGCAATACCTTGGTCATATAGTAAGAGCACCTAAATACGAATTAATCCAATCCGATATTACGTGGGAAATTTGAAGAAACAAAATGTTAAGACAATCACTTTAATTGACATTTAAAAAAATGAATGAAAAACGAATGCCATAGCTCTTAAAAGTAAAATACTCATAATTCAACTTTTCTTCTAACTTGGTGAGGAATATATCTTCCAGAATTCAATGTCGACAAATATTACTCTTAAAATATGATTAAGCAAATATCTGCAGATACTATAACTTTGTTAATGAAGTTTTTCCTCTAAGGCAAATTAGTTGCCGAAATACGTATTTACATATAGTACTTGCATAGCTTTTAGTACTTCATAAAACAATGAGCATGATAATAGTAAACTCTTCCATACTGCCAGTCACCGAAAAAGATATCACGAATTAACTGAAATGAGTAGTTGTCTAAAAGTAGAAAAAGAAGATAATCTAATAGTTTACTCATACATATTTGTGATATTTTAAATATAAACAGTACCAGAAGGCTCCTTTTCAAAAGAAGAAGAAGAATAAGAATAAAGCTGAGGAAAAAGAAGAATAACTGCGACTTATTTCCTAAATAATATCTTTTTACAGCCTTGTACAGGGTTATTATAAATGATTGTAGTCGAAGCAGGCGGTTCCCGTGGCAATACAATTTTGCCGCTTTATACAAACATAATTATAGTGCAGGGATTTTTGTAGTGATTTTTATTTTCCAAGTGAACTGTCAATTGTGACTCGTATGTCATTTACTGTATTTACTCTGTTTTTGAATAATTGCATTTTGTATTAGTTTGCCTGTTGATTTCTCCCTTCCTTAAAACTCTACGTGAATAAAATCAGTCTTTATTAACACTACTGTTGATTCCAGAGTGTTAATACGCAAGTGTAATTATTAAAGGCAGTCATAGAAATTTTAATAAACAAAAAGCAATATTTTAAGTTTAAATTTGCATAATGGTGTACCTACTCTTTACAACAGAACACATTTATAAATCTTACTTTCGAAACGGTGTACATACATTTTATTCAAGCATGCAAAAATGCATATCTCGTTGCGTTTTCGGCATAGATAATGAAGATGAATCTGTAATGGATCATATTCGGAGAGTTGTGGACAAATTTGATAATACTTAAAATGGAGAGCACTTTCAACATCTATTGTAAATAAACATATACAGGGTGTATACAAATTGGCGCAAAAGCTCCAGGTAGCGATATTCCTTGTACAATTCTGAGTCGAAAACCTTAATACAAAAATGTTGTACCGTGCTTCCCATGCCCTTACGAACCATTTGAAAGAAACGTACATTTGGCAACATTGAATCCATTCCACACATGGTATTCATAATTAAAGCCTGGTAACTTAGGATACAGCGTTTGGCAGTTAGCTGTACATACAGTGTACAGTGTTGTCATACGTTTTTTTTAAACGGACAGACCTAAATTTATAAATGTTAAGATTAAAATTTCAGGGTTGAAAGACAATTATATGCAAAAATTATTTTTATAACGTTCTTTTATTTCAATTTGTAATCTTTTATTCAACAGATCATTAATAATAATTTCAAAACTAAACATTGAGACTTTGAGGACCTCGTAAAGACAGGGGAAGCATGGTACATCATTCTAGTACCATGAGATCGAAAAAAAGATGATTCTGAGCAGGCCTTGACTAGTACAACACTATTGGCAAGACTGATTTCAAAATGTGGCAGTAGGTTAGAGGTTAATAAATGTCAAATAAATTAAAACACAAAACAGTATTTATTTAGGGAACAAACTGAAAACTAAGATGAATACATGTTAGAGTAGGTGTTCAAAATGTGATCCTTCACTAGTATTACAACGATAAACTTAAATAATTTTGGAAACAAGATTGCAAAACTGACTTACATTTGAAATGTCACTGTCACATTATAATTCATAGGCATTCTAGAACCAGTGTAGCCAATCGTGTTGTATTAGTCAAGGCCTGCTCAGAATCATTTTTTTTTCGATCTCATGGTATTAAGGTTTTCGACTCAGAATTGTACAAGGAATATCGCTACCAGGAGCTTTTGCGCCAATTTGTATAATCATTATTAAATATAAGTTTTGGATTATCTTTGTGTGTGTTTTTTAGTAATATGAATACATTATTAACTATGAATTAACAATGAGTTCATTAATCAGAGTCTAGTGTAAATATGTCTCGGGTTTGTATCAATCATTCTTTAAGTGAAAATTATGATAAGAAAATTTTTATTTCCTTAAAAATGATTTTAAGTTTTTTACATAAATATTGACTCGTTATGCAACCAATTTAACACTTGTGTGTAGAACAGTGCATATGCAATATAATTTGAATCATTATTTGTGTGGAGCAGAAACAAGAAATTTACATTTAGGTTTTCGGCCTACTTCGACTACAATTATTTATAATAACCCTGTATATTTATTCATTGCTTTCTATGGAATATTTAGATCTATAAACACGTTTAAATTAAACCAAATAGTAGTCAGCAGCGCCTTTCCTTGATACACGGATATTAAAAGACAAGCAACTTTTATCTTTAGCTGATAACCACCATACGGTTGGTTTGTTTACATAGTCTGGACATCTATCAAAGTAGTTAAGTGCCTTACCTGTAAATAATTTTTCAGGGCTTATTTGAAAACATGAATTATTATTATCTGGAACTTGCAGCCTAAAACAAATTAAACTTTTCTTATTCAATCACAGTGACGTAGCCAACTCATAAGCTGTTTACGCAGGAACATAAAAATTTATCACATCATAATAGTATATTGTGAAATTAGTTTATAATGTACAGTATTATGGCATGAATGAACTTAGCGCATGAACGCAGTGAATGCGATAATTTCATGAATGCCATAATACTGAATTATAAACGAATTTCATATAGGTACTATTTTATCGTCGGCTAGCATTACAATTATTTATAAGAAATTTATTTTGATTTTTTTTGCTAAAATAATAGAAAATAATGATATTATATACAATTATGATGTATATTTGTCACAAAACAGTATTTGTTACTATGTCGACTAATGTGGTTGTTAAGTTTGTTTTGTTGTTGTTGTTGTTGTTGCTATGACAACTTTATGGCATTGTGCCATAATAGTATATTATACACGATACTATAATGAAAGCTATTATTACCAAGGATAATGTTTGCAACACGAGCGAGTGGAGCGAGCGAGTTTTGCAATTATCCGAGGTATTATAGCCATTATAGCGAGTGGTGTATTATACTTTGTCCACGACTACAAATACTAAGAATTTTTAATTACAATTTAAATAACAACGCTACTAAAATCATGTGGTAGGACTATATGTTAAACGAAGTGGTAGGATTATAAATAACCTATTTACTTCATTATACACCATAAACAATGATCGTTACCATGACACCGTGAATAATGATTATTCACTGCCGGTAGTGAATAATGGATAGCATTATCCTTGACCAAACACATCAATAATGGACAGATATACAGTATATTATTATGCACGATTTTCTCTATAATAATGATAGTACATATTAGGATGCTAGTCGACGATAAAATAATGAATAATGTGTGAAGGTATCAGCTAAAATTGCGAAATATGAATAATGCAGAATTATTTTATTAAGTTCACTTATTAGTGAGAAGGGCTCTATGTCTCCCTGGGCCTAAAAGGATTCATAATTGAAAAACCAACTAAGCAAAATTAAAATTGATAAAGTTATATTTAAATTTAAATCTTTGACTTACCACAGATAGCATCCAGTGTACATAGAGTGACATAAGGGAAAATATCAAAAGCACCACCATCTGCTTCCTTGCGTAATTTTTCTATCAAAATGTTACTCTGAGTTTCAAAAATTCCAATGAATTGTTCCAAAATTTGGAAATGAAATGCTGGAGTAATTAATCTTCTTTGTCTTTTCCACTTCGGTCCTAAAAATATCTTCAGTTATTCAGTTTTTCAATTAAAAAATTAACGAAACTATACCCCAGCTCGTCAGTAATCCTGTACCCAGCCACGGATGGAAAAAATTGTACTCATAAGACTTTCTGATAATCGACGTTGAACGAAGAAGAAATTCAGCAAGTTTTGGTTCGGTTATTAATAATCGCGGCATCGGTCCAATCATTGCTTTAATTGGAGTATGATCGTATATTTTTTGATATTTTAAGGTTTGTGGAATTATATCTAAAAATATTTTTTATTAGCTTCCTAAATTATTTTGAATTATCTGTTGGTTTTTTACTGTTATTAAAAAATATCCAAAATTCAGCTGCTACAAAGCTTTAGAAAATAAAACTAAGTCATATTTTATGTAAGCTAAGGGTGTTTGTTAGTCTTTCAAACCATAATTGATATTTTTGGCAATTAAACCTCCGAAGATTCTTTCAAGACATAAAGAAAGCAAAATACATATTCTAGATTTCTAAAGAAAAAAAATACAAAAAAATTCGAACTTTCTATTTGCGAAGAGAAGGCCCTCGCAATATAAATACCGGGAAAACTCCTTTTCCTTACTTTTTCCCTCGGTTACAACTATAAATTATTATTTCCGGGCTCTCTGGAACAGAAGACACTAATTATTTTTTATGGAAAGCTACCAAAAAGTTAAAACGCCCACAAACTACAATTCCACCCATCAAACTGTCAAATAGGAAATGAGCAAGAAATTCTAGGGAGAAGGCAGACGCCTTTGCCAATTACTTACTACAAGGTTTTCAACCTATTCTTCGGACTTGTTCATTAGAAGAAGAAAGAAGCATTCATGAACTTGTTGAAAGAGACACCGAATCAACAGAAACCATCAACCCGTTTCAAGTAACTGAAGTTGAAACAATAATAAAAAACCTAAAACTAAAGCTCCGAGACATGACCTAATTACGGCCAAGTCTCTAAAAGAACTACCTGAAGATCATTACATATATATTTAACGCTATTCTAAGGTCAGGTTCCTTCCCACAACAATGGAAAATAGCTCAAATCATCTTAATTCCAAAACCTGGAAAGAATCCCGAAGAAACTTCGTCATACAGACCCATCAGTCTCCTTCCCGTCGCAGCTAAAGTATTTGAAAAACTAGTTTTAAAAAATGAAACCAACCCTTGAAGCTAAAAATCAATTATCCGATCACCAATTCGGATTCAGAGAAGGACATGCTACCATCGAACAGGTCCACAGAATTGTCACAAGAATCAACTACGACCTGCAGCTAAAGAAGTACTGTTCGGCGGTCTTCTTAGACATCAGACAAGCTTTTGACAAATTGTGGCATACTGGATTGCAATATAAAATCAAAAAGGAACTACCAGTCACCTACAAAATTTTGAAATCGTACTTAGAAGAAAGACGCTTTCAGATGAAATTCCAAGAAGAACTGTCACAACTCCATCCAATTCGGTCAGGTATCCCGCAGGGCAGTATTCTCGGACCTGTGCTGTATCTAATATATACCGCAGACCTTCCAACAACAAGGCAGACACTAGTAGCAACCTACGCCGACGATACGACCGTGTTAGCTTCGCGTGTGGATCCAAACACGGCCTCTCAAATCCTGCAAAGGAACCTACAAAAAATTCAAGATTAGTTAAAGATATGGCGCATACAAGCAAATGAAAACAAATCCGTCCATGTTACTTTTACTTTGCGACGAGAAACGTGTACTCCGGTTACCCTAAATGGAAGTCCGATTCCTCAGCAAGACAGCGTTAAATATTTAGGAATTCATTTAGACAGAAGACTTACCTGGAAGACTCATATATGGAAAAAGAGGGCACAACATGGAATAAAGTTTCGACAATTGTATTGGTTAATAGGCTGGAATTCTCAACTTACAACGGATAATAAGCTTCTACTTTATAAGTGCATCATTAAACCTATTTGGACGTACGGTATCGAGCTCTGGGGGACGGCCAGCAATTCCAATCTCGAGATTCTTCAGAGATTTCAAAATAAAGTCTTAAGAACAGTTATCAACGCACCTTGGTACGTACCAAACCGGCTAATCCAACAAGATTTTGACTTGCCGTCCGTCAGAGAAGAAATTAAAAACTTCAGCATAAGATACCAGGATAGACTTCGAGTGCACACCAATCAACTAGCAGCAAACCTGCTAGTACGATCAAACATGTCACGTCTAAGAAGACCTGAACCGATAGATCTTCCAACTAGATTCAATTAGTAATTTTTACACGTTACTTTGCATATTGAAAATATTTAGTATATTAGTATATTTAGTATATTAGTTAGAGTTAGAGTTAGAAAATTAGGTTAGAAAATTAAGTAATCTTTGGAAAGAGTATTTTCACTCTTGTACACTGACCGGCAAAATTAACGCATAATTTTATATAACATAATATTTTATTGAAAAATTCTGATTAACAGATATGCAAATATGTCAAACAACAGAGGGTGACTTAAAACTACTAAACTGTATAACTAGTCCCGTATACACCTTCCTCTTCCGCAGCGTTCCTCTTTTAATGAAAAATGTAATAACTACGATTGAACACATCAAGAAAAATCAACGGAGTTAAAGGAACCAGAAGCAATGTTTACTTGATTTAATATCTTGTATGCCCTCCTCGGGCTTGTATTACTGCTCGGAGACGCCGTGGCATGCTCATGATAAGATTGCGAATGAAATCTTGCTCTATGCTTTCCCATTCCTCTTGCAGCAACTCACGCAGCTTGTGCAATGAAGTAGGCCTTGGTCTTCGAGCATGTAGTCGTCTCTTGATATCATCCCATACATGCTCGATTGGATTCAAGTCGGAACTACAAGCTGGCCAGTTCAAGCGATTAATTCCAACTTCATTTAAGTAGGTAGTAGCGACAACGGCGACGTGAGGACGAGCATTATCCTGCATTAACAAAAAGTTGCCTTCGATACCAGCTGAAAATGGCAACACATGATCTTGGAGAACATCTTCGATGTAGGAATATGCGGTCACACTGGGTCTATGAAAGACGACAAGATCTGTACACGCATTTAAAGAAATGCCTCCCCAAATCATGATAGAGCCACCTCCAAAGCGGTCCCTCTCGACAATTGCACAGTAGGCGTAGCGTTCACCTGTTCTCCTCCAAACCCTCTGACGTCCATCAGCACCCTTCAGTGAAAATCGGCACTCGTCTGTAAAAAGAACTTTCTCCCAATCCGCTATTCCCCAGTTCACATACTGTCGGGCGAAAACTAATCGAGCGGTCCGATGTCGTCTGAAAAGAACAGGGCACACCGCGGGACATCTGGCGTGGAGGTTTGCTTCTCCTAACATTCTCCTCACTGTCCTTTCGCTTATTCCTACACCTCGCGTGGTTTCAAGGTTATCCTGAAGCTCTGGAGCCGTCAGAGTGCGGTCGCGCAGAGAATTAAGTTACAAAAAACGGTCATCTACCGCCGAAGTCGCCCGCTTGCGGCCCTGTCTTCGTCTTCTGCCGACGCTACCACTCTCTCTTAGACGTCTATGAAGTCGCGAGATTGTTGACTGATGGACTCCCAGCCGTATTGCAACATACTGTTGACTTCTTCCTTCTTCCAGCAACGTGGTTGCTTTAACTGTATTATCACGACTTAAAACTGGCATAATTATCAAGCGAACAGTAAAATCCGAAATTAATAATGACAAAATATGGCAAAGATTACTCAACGGTCGAAGATCGAAGCTTTTTAGCGTAAAAAATCAAAACGCCAATATACTGACACGCGTAAACGGTAAGCAGTATAAAAATACGATGCAATAATTAACCATGTATAACAAGCCCGCGATTGTTTTTCGGTAACAGAAACAATTCTGATAGATATTTTTGAAACCTCTAATTGAAATTTTTAGCTAGCTACAAGTTGTACCACATTTTATTGAAAAATATCCCGTTTTTTTAGATTATGCGTTAATTTTGCCGGTCAGTGTATAATAAATAACTATTATTCCTTCATCTTAATGAAAAGTTTACATGGCGAGTCCATATCAAAGCAAAAACCCAGACTAATGTATTGGTTAATCGGTAGACGTTCCCAGTTGTCACTGGACAGTAAAATAACTCTATACAAAGCAATACTGAAACCCATATTGACGTATGGCGTGGAGCTGTGGGGCTGCATCAAACCGTCCAACAAGAAAGTACGAGTATTACAAACCTACCAAACAAAACTCTGCGTTTAATATCAAACACTCCGTGGTTTGTATCGAATCAGACCGTACATGAAAATCTAGATTCCGTTTATTCAAGGCATTATCGAAGACAAGCCACAAGATATAGATAAAAGCCTAATAACTGATCATGAGAATCAACTATTTAGTTATGAGATTATCGGCCCACCAGATAGCCGTACTTCGAACTAGGCCATGATTCTTAGAGGTCGGTAATTCAGTTGTACTATCAAAAATACAAAGCATAAATATACAAATAAATACAGTCTACAGCAATGCGTAGTAATTATAAATTAAAATAAACTCGTATTTAAGTAATGACACAATAAATTTATTTTGTCAGCTTTGTAACTGTGACAGGCAAAATCAATTTAAAATGATGTACACCCTTCTAGAAAAAGTGGAAGTAATTAGATGCATTTACGCTAGTAACTCAATTATCGATAGCATTAACTTATTTTTAATTGCATTTAAAAATTGGCTTATTCCATCACACTATATCCAAGTTAGTGAAATGTTTTAAAGAAGACGGGTGTGTGTCCCAAAGTGCAAAATATGCCATCCGAACAATTTTTTACAAGCTAATGCAGAAAAAGGCACATAAATTGATGATACGGTTAAGAAATACACATTAGTAACAACATCATTCAAAGAATTTTGCGAAAAGAAATACCAATCTCATGAAATAGGTACAAATCGGAAAATCTTTCGGGAAGATAGACCACGTATAATACTGTTCTAGGAAAATCTTATGGAAAAAAAGATGCTACTGAAAATTTTATTCTATCAATTTGGTTTTCGGATGAATCTTCATTTCATATTTTTGGCAGACACAGTCCGTCTGTTATATGATTTTGGTCTCTGAAAAATCCACACGTTTGAGTAAACCATGATACCCAATATTTCCAAAAGCTTAATGTATGAGTTGGGATTTTGAACAGCCCCATTTTGTTATAGAAATTTTAACGGTGTTAAATATATAAATCTTTTACAAAATCAAATAAGTAATTCCAGAATTACAGTGAAACACTATGGATTTTCAAGAAATTTGGTATGTGCAAGACGGCTACCCTGCACAGAACACAACTAGAGTTAAACTTTATTCGAATAACATGTTTCCCTACCATTTCATTAGTACAAGAGGAAAGGGAAACATTTTATATCCACCAAGATCGCTCGCCTTAGAACTGCTGATTTATTAAAATAAATTTTTATACTTTTTAATTGGGTACTTCGCCACAACAAGCCTTTCGAAAATATTAAAATGAATATCACACGCACAATTATTGTTTTATAACAAGAAATACCAGTAAATAACAACAAGTCATAATAACCTGGACGCCATTAATTATCTCCTTTAATGAGTCTTTATTGTTGCTATTGACGCGTTAAAATTTCCAATACAATAAAAAATTGTAATAGAATAGTAACTATGGATAATTACCATTCCGTACCATTGTCCCGCCTAAAATCCCTCCATCTTTTATACTTTGTCCTTATCGCAACTGTTCCTATGTTCCCTGAAAAACTGAGACAAACTGTAAGATTTGAAATTTAATGCTGAAGGGATTTTTTTAATATTTCAAAACGTTTGTCGTAAGTTTTCCAAGGGTAAAGGTAAGGAAAGGTTAAACAAGTGCAATTAAGGGACCTCAAACCTTCAAGATGTTCCAAATAGCAATACAGACCGCGAATGAGGGGAGGACTTAGAAACCCAAATAGCAATTAGAGTGGTCAAAACAAACCAGTTAGTTGTAACCCTAGAAATTGATGATGAAGAAACCTAAGAAAAATTTTAAACATGCCAATGAAGGTTGTTTAATTCTGTGAAAAGACGATTTTTGAAAACACATTATACTAATTTGTTAACCTTAATCTTCCTGTTTCCCTTCGAAAAAAAAAAGAAAAAACAAGGAGAAGCTATAAGCAAGGTGGTCTAACAAAAATTCAGTGTGATAAAAATTAAGAATTTTTATCGTTTCTCCGAAATTATTTTTCGCATAAAATTAACTCGTGTATAATAAATAAAAATAAATAATAAAATGGAAAATTACACTGGCGGAACCTACAACAGTGCAAACAAGAATAATTCACTTGACTCCCATATTATGTACAATATTTTTCCATTACCAATGAAACATACATTTTGTAATTAATTACTAGGTTAGTAATTCGACATTATTGGTCTATAAATTAATTTCAGGGTAATTATTACTTCCCTAGGAAAGTACATCTTCTTTCCATTGCAACTAATTAACATAAAGTCAACTTATCTTCTACAACCAAAAAATTACATGATCAATGCAACTTACTCAATCGAGGACTTCCAAAAAAAACTTTAACGAATTGTTACACTTATAAACGTTTATACATGTATACAACTTTAAAATGGCAAACTATTATTGATAGTTCATCATACCACCCAAATAGAATAAACTTCATTATTTTTTTAATAAATGCTCCAGATAATATTAAATATAAATATTCACAAGTAAAAATGTTAAAAAGGCAAACATACCTAACTTGCTATAAATAATATTATAGTATGGGAATAATTCAACCCTTTTTCACTTCGACTGGGTCAATATACCTGATAGATTTACATTATCTTTACGTTTTCACAAACTGCATAAAGTTATAACACGATCTTCAATGCTCCAGTTTGAATTTGCTCAAACTGATAAGTTCATCTTTTAACCAATTACATAACCGTCCAATGAACTTACTTGTTGTGGAAGCAAGAAGATGTGCATTTCCAACCAAAGGTAAAGGCAACGGGCCTTTATATTTCTTTAAATATTTGTAATATTTAAACAATTCCGTATACCACCATACAACAGCAATAACCAAAGTTGTAATTAAAATTTGACATAACAGCAGGAAGATTGTAAATATCATTGTTGGTCTTGAAACACCAGAAATTAAACTGGACTAGCTTCACTTACAGTAACTTATTGATAATTATGCCAGTCTTACCCAGAATCAAAGGTCGACAATTTATTCCAGTACCTAAGATCAAATAATTGATTGAATCGACTTTTACTTGATGAAAATCCATAATGCAATAATTAAAGAAATACAACTTTGTATTTCTTTAATTATTACCAAAGATCAACCTATTATGCAGAAACGAACACGTTTTTAAGACAAACTAACACGAAAGAATACTCTAAACTAATAAATTATCTACATTTATTGCAGAATCTTACACACCAAAGCATAAAGAGTTGAAAAAATGATTTTCTTATTTTGAGATAATAATTTTAATGTTTTTAAATTTTTCCTGGCGCGGGAAAAGTTACAAAGATATTAAAACATAAGCCAATTTCGGTACAACTGTAGTCGAATGTCGAGTAGTGCTAATGACCAGAGTAGTGCAGTTGAGATCCTGGCACCTGCGAGCCTAAATCTCGCCCAATAGATAAAGAAATAAATCAATATATCAAATTGCAAAGAACAGCACAAAAATATATAATATAAATAAACTACTTCGATCACGTTTAATTTTATTACATCTATCTTGTTGAAAAATAATAACAATAATGCATAGCAAAAGCAAAATTTTAATAACCTACAAACAAAATTTTAGAAAATCTTAAAACTAATTCCTTTTCCTTAGTGCTACTAATAAACCATTCGCAGATTTTAAAACAGGTTTGGAGGCCAATATTGGTGTATAACAATAATACAGTAGCAGGCAACGATGGAAACAAAAAAGTTTGTCGAAAAAGGAAACGGGGCTCTGCAGAATGACGAAGGAATAAAATAAAGAAACTGAGAAATACAGGAAAACCTTATATCAACTGGAATAAAAATCAGTTGCCGCCAGAGTGTTAGGTCCTTCTTGTGATAAAAAGTGTCGCCTAAAGTGTAGTAATAAAATTTCTAAAGAACAGAGAAACAAACTTTTTAATGAATACCTACTGCAGTTTAGGCGACATAAATCGGCGACGCGATTTGATTAGCATGTGGAAGAACTGCAGTAGAATCCGATAGAAGAGGAAGCGCTCAATGCAACTCAAAGTTACCATATTCTATTAAAGACTCTATAAGGAAACACATTAATATGTTTGAAACTATAGACAGTCTCTACTGTAGGAAGAAGTCCCAGAAAAAGTATTTGCCTTCAACACCAAGAATTAATAAAATGTTCTTATTGTATACAGAGTATTGTGCGGCAAACAATATCAAAGCGACCGCTTCACAGTCAACGTATAGGAATATATTTGTAAACGAATACAATTTTGGATTTTTCATCCAAAAAAAGATCAGTATGATATCTGTACACGTTACGCAAACTCAAGTGACCACAAACAACTTGAGATGAAAATTTCTGTAGACGAACACTTAAGAAATAAACGTTTGAGTCGAGACCTAAAGCAGATTGCTAAGGAAAGAAGTCAGTCAGATGAAACCTTCTGTGCTGCTGTCTATGACTTGCAACAAATATTGCTGTCCCCTAAAATTGAAGTGGCGAAAGCTTATTAGTCCAAAAAATTAACTACTTACAATTTAACTATTTTTGATATTGGGAAGAAGAATGGATTTTGTTACATAGCTGTGGGGGTGCTTGTGAAATTGGTAGCTGTGTTTATGAATTCATTAAGCATAAAGTTCTAAATGGGGTGAAGCCTATGTGATGTTTAATAAAAAATACCATTTACATTTTCCTGTAATGATAAAAAAAACATACTAACAGAGCTCTAAGAAATACGATCATTGTTGCTCAAATGGTTAATAAAAACAAACTTAAAATCGCTCTCCTGTAAAAGTAACGATATTAACTTAGGAGAGTTCTGCACCAAACCCGATATCATCAGACAAATATGAAAAAGAATCTTTGAAGTTCAGATCAACGTTCATGGGTTTTCTAAATTTGTCGAGAGGCTTTAACAAGGTCATATTACAGACTGTTGCTCATTCTCTTTAATACATTTCTATAACACTCACTATACGACTCAAATCGAAATAATATACCATTTAACTAATAAACGAATAAATATAGTAATTAAAAAAGGAATCTCTTTCAATCTTTTTCTAATAAATCTGATAATGAACAAAATAATAACCAGTCTCCCAAAACAAAAAGGATATAGAATGGGCATGATAAAATAAAGAATAACGACCTATTGGCGAGACGTAACCTACAAGCAAAGAGAAGCTGAAAGAACACATAGGAAGAATAGACGACAAACGGCTAGCAAAGAGATTAAAAAATAATAAAGTCATAGGACGAATACCGATAGGCAAATCGACGAAAAAATAACTAGAATACTGGGCATCGACTTCCGAAGAGTAAATGGAAAAAACAGCTCACTGGCCTACTCAAATAAAATAATAAAAATAAAGTAATCAAGTATATGGTGGACAGAAACCTAGGATTATTACATTATTATACATTTAAAAACGAAAGAAAAGAGTGCAAAATAAAAAGAATAGAACAGTAAAAGAGGGGAATACTGACACTGAATAAGCAATACACATTACACGTCATAGATACAGCTTACCGAATCAGTACGGGTGGTTGCGTATTCAGAATTGATAAGGGGTTAAAAGATAAAATGGGCCAGTATATTCGAAAGTGCAAAATTATGAATGTAAACAACTACAACTAAACCGGCAGTAATACAAGCAAATGTCCGGATATGATCTAAAAGGAATCAGGAAAAGAAGAATATGAATAGAAAAGAAGTAAAATATTAAAAAGAGGATGTTTGGAGAAGAGAGGAAGAGCGTAAAAGGACTAATGCAAAAATTTAAGAATTATATACGAACGTGTGTGTACAGGAAATCCATCATAGCAAAAGTCGCATAAATATTTTTCCTGATATTCGAGGAGTTTTCAAAGCACTTGTCTCATGGTTGCTACACTTGAGGGCGCCCCTCAATAATTTATTAACGACCTGCACAATAGGTCTCGGAGTGGATTTTTTTCTAGAGGCCAGAAAAAACGAAATTACAGTGGCAAAAACAAAATGACAATAAAATAGTTAATGAAAGTAGCAGAATAAAATGTGTTAACTAACAAATGGAAGAATTGGCAATGAAAAAAGGAAGCAGACTAAAAAGGAAACGGACAAATACCATAGAAAGGATATCCGCTTAACAGCTATCCAAAAAAGAATAACAAATGATCGAAAGGCATGGTGTAGCTATCAGAAAACTATGACCTACAAGTCCTGTAGCTCTAAATAATAATATCAACAATAATCTCTATGAACTTTATTATAGAAAAAGTTCCGTAATCACGGCTATAAAATATAAAAAGTACTTGGCAGAAAATACAGGGTTATTATAAATGATTGTAATCGAAGCAGGCGGTGCTCATGTTAATGAAATTTTGCCGCTTTATACAAACATAATTATAGTGCAGGGATTTTTATTTTCCAAGTGAACTGTCAATTGTCACTAGTATTTTATTTACTGTATTTACTGTGTTTTTGAATAATTGTGTTTTGTGGTAGTTTGCCTGTTGATTTCGCCCTTCCTTAAAAGTCTACGTGAATAAAATCAGTCTTTATTAAGACTACTGCTGATTCCAGAGTGTTAATACGTAAGTGTAATTAAAGGCAGTCATACAAATTTTAATAAACAAAAAGCAATATTTTAGGTTTAAATTTGCATAATGGCGTACTCTTTAGAACATAACACCTTTATTATTAAATCTTACTATCGAAACGGTGAAGACGGGCAATGAATTCATTCTGTTCAAGCATGCAAAAATGCATATCTCGTTGCGTTTCCAGGCCTAGATATTGAAGAGGAATCTTTAATGGCTCATATTCGGAGAGTTGTGGACATTGGACATTGTGTTTCTTCCCTTTCCTTTTCTTTGTATATTACATTTGTGGTATCCTATAATAGTTATTTATGTTACAAGTACAAAATGCAGGACTTTTTTGGACGAGTCGCATTTTAAGGACGAGCGAGCGCAGCGAGCGAGGCAAATAAATAAGGCGAGTCTAATAGTCCGTTTTTATACGAGTGACATACATAATTTTATGTTCGACTGCCTTGAAATGATATTTCCTTCTTAAAATGATGGCGTTTAATCGAAAAGGTAAAAAAAATTAAGCAGGTCATGATCTTATGAGAAGAATCGCAGTTGGTAATATGGCATTTATTTCTGTTGTTATTCATAAATTTTATAAATACAAGATTTGTAAAAATACTATTCAGATTTAATTTAATATGCAAGAAGTGCTGAAAAATATTAAAGAAATTGCGGCAAAGGCAAAAGAATCTCTTTTGCCAGAGAAATCCAAAGATTTATATCAATCAACATATATGATTCATATAGAAAATAGTGAAAAAATTAAAATTGAAAAATCTTCCGAAGATGGTATCTTAGCGTACTTCAATACTGAGCTGGCAAATTTCAAAAGCTCTACTCTCTGGAGTAAATATTCAATGCTACGATCCACAATAAAATTAAAGGAAGGTGTGGCTATAAGCAATTTTCCTAGTGTCAATGCCTTTTTAAAACGGAAATGAGATGGCTTCAAACCCAAGAAGTCTTTGTCACTCGTGAAAGAAAATGTCGATAATTTTTTTATCGAAGCCGATGATGAGCATTATTTGCTAAATAAGGTATAAGTACAGGGTGATTCAAAAGTATTGTCATTAAATTAAATGGGTATCTGCTGACCTTAATAGAAGTACATTACAACAAAAAGTTAAAGCTTATCGCGATTTTTTTTATTTTAAATTTTGGTACCCACTTTTGAGAACCGCTGGCTAATATGCGCGATAAAAATTTGACCCTACAAAAATAAATTAAACATTACACAGTTATGTAATTTACAAGTTTCACTTTCCTCTGCAATTTTTTCAGGCTTATGACTGATGACAGTATGGCAGTAAACAATTAGTGGCATGTTTAAAAAGTAATAGAGGGCCTACGCAGAGGAATCGGAACATGCCAAGAAAAATGTAGCTTCCCAAATTCTTGGACAAAGAATTAGAGCAAGAAGTAACTACTCATTCTTTGAGAAACACAAACATTTTGGAAAATATTCGAAGCGGTGGTCAACATACTGGACTCATAATAAGTAATACTGAGAACTACTATTAATTATTACAATAGTGATAAGCAATAAATGTAATGTTGTAATGTACTTTTATTGATATTTTTAATATAATAAAACCGACAGTTTGATATGACTTTGTTATTATGACTAGATGACTACCTAAAAAGTAAAAAGTACTAATCTAAAAAAGTAGGTGATTTTGGACACTAAACACTGCCAAAAATGACGTATTTTTGAAACAGTCGAACATAAACATTATTTAGCTATTATTTATTCTTCTTTCTATGAATGAAAATTTTAAGAACAATTTTTTATAACACGGTTTTGAGATTTCTATTAAATAAAAATAGGTCGTAATTCAAATCCGATCGAACAACCTACTACTCATCCTGGCCTATCTTACCAATAATCCATCAAAATTAATAACAGTTGCATAGTGTTTACTGACTGCTATTATTGTTTAAGATTTGTATCATTGGAGTAGGCATGAATTGCAAAATAAACAAATTTAAGTGATTTTTATATGTGGAATGAATTGCAGTTGCTATTTACCCATAAGTGCAATTTGCTTGGGGCCGTAAAAGCGTGTGTAAAAAGTAAATTCAGCAACACTTTATAAATGTTCTTTTCTCGTAGTTAATAATCATCTCTAAGTTTCATAATAATAACATAAACGTTATCAATAATTTTATTTTATTTTTTATAAACACTAAAAGGAATAGTTTATATTTGCATTTTCACCTTCAGTGTTTAAATTTCTGGTGCCCAACAGTCAGTCCTTTAACCTAAACTTATTTTTAAACTAGCTTATAACAAATTATTTCTTTTTAGTTTGTTAGTAAAGAAATTAAACAGGCAGTACGGCAGAGTGGGGTGCACATATTACTGACATATAGAAAGTTAAGCGGATATCTGCTTGGTCTGAACAAGAATGGGTTACCAATCTGCGGCACGGTGTGTTCGGCCCCCTCGATACTGTAAAGGTGTAAGAGCGTAAAAAAAACAGAAAGAAAGTAAAAAATTATCTACCTACTTATGCAACCGATCCTAAATGATAATTGAGGTTTCTTCTACCTCAAGGAACTTTTCTTAGAAATAAAAGTAGTCTTTTAAAAACAATAATTTTTATTAGGTAATAATAAATGTTTAAATATGACAATCAATATTGCGACTTTATGATTAAATTTAATGTAATGTACCTAATTATCCTGGCAATTTCTACTTTAATTTACGATACTATTCAGATATAGCTTAAATTCTAAGATTTTAATATGAACCGATATATTTTAAATTGATTTTTAAAATAACTCAATTAAAGTAGAAAGTACTTTTAAGGAAAATTACATTCTTGCAAAATAAGAAGTAATAATAATTTTGATATGGTTTATATATTATTAAAAATACAAATATTCATGTCAGTGTAAGATAAGATAAGCATATGTTGAAACTAACACTGTTTTTATCAGCGTTTAAAGAAAATATATCAATTAAAATACTCTATTTTTCAAGCGTATATTTAGACCATTGGCAGATTTTAATATAGCTTCTAAAGCAAGTTCAGGTTCATGGCCGGGTACAGGAAGAATCTCGTAGTTCCTCAATACTTTTGAAACTATCGATTTTATTTCCAGCATAGCAAATCGTTGACCTGAAAATTGTTGTAATTTTGAATCTTTTAATTTTATTTATTACTTTTTATTTATTTGTCGAGTAAGTTCTAGGCTTGGGCATGCAAAGGATCTCAGCGTGCATCCATAGGTATGGTTTATAGCACTACCCAACTAGAGTTTTTAATTCTAATTTTAACTGAGAATTCAACTAAGTATCAGGTTGACTTTTTATAAAGAATTTACCAACCTATGCAATTTCTAGGTCCAGCACTAAAAGGGACGTAAGCATAAGGCGACCGACCGACTGAATTTTCTGGAGAAAATCTTTCTGGGTCAAATTTGTCTGGATCGGGGAAAACATAAGGATTTCTATGCAAACCAACAGCCGTGAGAGTCAATGTTAGACCTTTAGGCAAAATACCGTCATCTGTTAAACATTGAAACAATTACAAATTTAAAAATTACCACAAATTGTTTATTACACACCATACTCGACATCTTCCTCCAGAACTCGTGAATATAGTGGTACGGGTGGATACAAACGCATAGCTTCTTTAATAATTTGATCTAAATACTTCATTTCTTGAAAATCTTGATAAGTTGGGGATTTATTTTTGTCGTCTACAAACAGTGTTCTGAGTTCTTCGATTGCCTTTTCCTGTAAGAAAACGTACCTATTTAGATATTTTTTCAAAAAGTCTACCTCTTCCTTAATCTCTCTCTCTCTCTCTCTTATACCCTCTACTTGCTCCTCTCCATCTGTACTACCTCTTTGCCAGTCTTTCGATTTCTTTATTTTTCTACATTTTTTCTTTCCTTTCTCTTTTTTCCCTCTTCCCCCCACGTCGTCCCTGTCATTGTATTTTAATATTTATCTACCTCTCTCTCGTTATCGTTTCCACATAGAGTAAAATGCTCTTGCTGGTACAAATTATTTGTCTCGCTTACCTGAACATCTGGATTTTTCGAAAGACTATACAAAGTGAAACTAACTGCAGAAGACGTAGTATCGTGTCCCTAAAATTTTCTCAAATACATATTAAGCTTAAGAAAACCACAAATCGTACCTCAAACATAAAAGTATCGACTTCTTCCCGAATACTTTCATCTGACAATGGACTACCATCAATGTTACACTGAAGCAATAAATCCAAGAAAGCCAATCGTCTTTTAACACCCGTGTCATCATCGACTATACCAATTCCATTAAGATCGTTAAGCAATTCTTGCCTCCTTTTTCTTATAACGTTATTAGTGTACCCATGTAAGATACTTAGAGCTTTTTTTTGTACCTTGTAATCCTTGAAAAATTTGAAGAGCCAGTCCAGAATTTTCATTGGAGAAATTGCCCTCATTGTTACAACATTGCATATGTCTTTTACACTTCGCACGTAGTCGGAGTCTGAGTTCTTTTGTGCGTTTACTGAAGTACCCATTGCGGCCTCTGAAAAATTATGGCAAATAAGTAAATAACTTCACTATTTCCTGTTGTGTTAAATAAACAAATAACCAGTACCAACATAGGGTGATTGTGTTTAAATATTATAATCTAAAGAAATAGACGCTATTCGAATGAACTTCAACTAAGAACTATTACGATTGCATTTAGAGAGATTCTTCTTTTATGTGCTTGTCCATTACCAGATGTTAACAATCGATGTAGCAACTAATCATTGCTCTGCTCTGCTGCAGCTTGAAACAAGTCGGTGGCTATTTTGCCATACCATGTTCTGAAATCTTCGAACCAGGATGTTCTTTTCTTTCTGGGCCCTTTGCGATCATCGACTTTCTCTTGAAAGATTAATCGTAATAGTTCATATCACTTACAATTACGCATGAAACGTCTCAATCCCCATAATATCTCCACTTTTTTACATTATCATTCCAAAACATCTTGAATGTCTATTAATATATCCATATTTCGAAGAACCGTCATTATTTTACTTAAGGCTTCAGTGAGGGTGCATAATTCCACTTTATAGAACAAAATATCGAAAATATAAAAGGTGACAAATCTTTTAAAACTTTATCTACATTGGCGGCTCGTCTATAGACAGGGGCCGGGCCCCACCTATATTTGTATAACTAACCCAATAATTGTAGTTTTAAAAAATATGTTTCTTGTAATTATTATTTTTGATCTATTTCCAACACGTTTTGTTGTTTAATAAAAAAAATTACTGTAATATTTTGTGGCAATACTGTATAATGCGACTTTGGGGCCAGCCATGTATTTTGTATGTGTAGAGCACGGGGCATGTATGAGGCGCGTGCACTACCAATCGTGTTTGCTTACCTGGTGCAAAGCTTATCTTGGGGACCGTTTAGTCTGGCCCGTCATTGCGTTTGTATGTACATAGCGCGCGATTCTTTCATTGCCTTATTATTTTTTCCTCGTTGTTCTGTTTTATTGCTTTTAGTGTGTTTAATTATTGTTGTCGTTTTTTGTTATAATTTTTATTTTAAAATTTAAATTTTTATTACGTTCATAAACGATACATTTTAACTATGAACAAAATCGATACTTTATCGGAAAAACGTTTCTCGTTATTGAGTCTAGAAGAATAAAACAATTAAGTTGCTTTTGTCTCCTGGCCCCACCTGTTTCTATTGTCACCAGCCGCCACTGTTTATCTCGATACTCAAGTCTTGATTTTCTAGCATGAGCTGATTTTAGCGAAGGCAGTTCTTACTTTTCCAATTTCTTTTTTTTTTATTGAGCAGTTAATATGATGGTGTCCAAGTAGATCTACTTAACAATCGTTTGCAAAGTTTTAAGTAACAAATCGTTGTAGGTTTTGCTCGTCATCAGAATTCCGATTTTTGCTCTTTCAAATGTAGACCATGCGGCTCAGTTACTGCAATGATTTCATCTAAAAAGTTGTCCTAGTCCTTTCTGGAAATACAACCATATCGTACCTTAGGTTATTTGGTTCCAAATAAAGATTTTTTGAAGATGATCTTCAAATACAAGTTAAAGAACAAGGGCGATAAAGCATACCCTATCTAAGCTCTCATAAAATCATGACACAATTTGAGCCTTCGCCTTCTACTTTTATGTTTGCATTATAGTTCCAACATACCTATGTTGGTAATGATTCGTATGTCCTTGTTGTCTGAACCTGCTTCATAAATAATCTCGACAAGTGTTGTGGATTGTACGATATCAAAACCTTTCTGATAATATATCAAGCAACCAAACACATTACAACTAACACTGAAAAGGCAACAAAACTTTGAACATACCTTCGGAAGTTCCCTGATTATTTCTGAACCAAAATTGTATCTTGAACACCTGTCGCTCACTTTTATAGGAAATACGATTATAAATAATTTCCGCAACTTTTTGCATATTATTTCTTTGAAATGGGGATGAAGGCTGAATAAAGCGATTGTTTGCTGTACCACAAACTAAACTATAAAAGCTATTATGTTCCTGGTTGCGTCAGTTTCAATGATTCTACAAGTATCCTACCAAGTCCTGGTGTTTTACCTTCTTTAACTTGCTTAATTACCTTTTCTACTGCTTCTTGCTCTATTCTGGGACGTGACAAATGTGTCTGCTCAGAGTTGATGCTTTTATCTTCACAACAAGGTTTCTATGTACCTCAAAAATATTTCCATACGTCGATTATTCGTCTTGCTCTTTCTTTGCATCTATATTCCTGTTGCCTTTTTAATTTTCATCTGTCGAGTGAACCTATCGTGGTTTTTATCTAGTAGTTCTATTTATTGACACTTTGAGTTCACACTTAAATGTTAATGATAGTTATGGTAACATATATTAATTAAGGTAGTTTAATTTTTACTAAAACTGCAATCTATAATGCTTAAGAATTTATACTAGACGAAGATATAGTGTACTTTCACCCACATTGAATAATATCTATTACAGGATCGGTTAAGAAAATTAAGTTCTAGGCTAAAACGCGAGTGGTCTTGGGCTCAAATCCAATTCCAAGCATAGTGGATGTTCTATCCGATAACGAAAAATAATATCGAACTAAAACACAATTGAGTGGAATAAAAAGGATGGCACATTAAAACTATATATCAGCATTAATAATATTAACTTAAATCAATACCTTTAGACAGTTTAGACGTATCCCAGGACTCTATTTATCATCTACAAAAATAATTTTTATCATCTTACATTACTTTTAATACATAGGATGTTCTCTTTTCGCTAAGCCTAGTAAAGTAATACGCAATTTATTGATAAAAAACATTTATTTATAACTCTTATAAGTATTCCGCTCTACAGTCAATGCATTTTTGCATCCGTGAAAACCAATCTTCAAAGCATTTTCTCCGTTCTTCCCGCGTTAGGTTCTTTATCTAATTTTTAAATGCGTCAACCGCTTCTTCGGCCGATGTAAAATGTAAACCCAGAAACTTACCCTTTACACGCGGAAATTGAAAAACATCTTTAGGTGTCCGGTCTGGACTATACGGCGAATGAGCCATTATTTCAATGTTCTGGACATTCAAATACTGAATCGTTCAAGCAGCGGTGTGTGGCCGAGCATCATCCAACAAGAACAAAGCTTACGTACTTTCAAATGTTTGTGTAAAATGGTGTTAATTGCTTTCACACCAATCTTTAGAGTTGCTTGAATACTCCTTGCAGTAATATGCCGGTCCTCTTCAGTCATGTTCCAAACAAGACCAGTATTCTTTTGGTAACGGGTATTTTTGGCTTAGGAACTCGAAAACTGTCATTTAAGAAAAGTCGACCACGTTGAAATTCATTGTACCACCGCTTTATGGTAGCTAAAGAACACGACTTGTCACCAAAAACTCCATTGATTTTCTCAAAGCATTGTTTACGGCTCAAGCCACGTTTGAAATTATAAAAAATCACAGCTCGATAATGTTCTCTGTTTAATTCCATGATTTCTTGCGAAAAGGATCACCTTAAGCTTATGTATTTTAACATATTCAAGTATATTTGTCAACCGTCACTGTCATTAAACTTGTAAAGAACTAGCTTCCACTGTCAAACAAAATTTGTTCCAAATTTTAATGGCCCTAATAGATAGGCTCAGCGGAAAGAGAACAGCCCTCGTAGTTCCTTTTATCATTAGTAAAAAGCTTAATAGATCTACATCAGCTCTCTGTGCAAATTGAACATAAAACTGAAAAGTGGTTTTGTGCCAATCAACTTAAACGAAACCGTTAATATCACTAAACAAACATAAAGGCAATACCTTGGTCACATAGTAAGATCACCTAAATATTAATTAATCCAACCGATGTTAGGTGGAAAATTTGAAGAAACAAAATGTCAAGCCAATCACTTAATTAATATGACTGGAAAACGAATTCCATAGCTATTAAAAGTAAAATACTCATAATTCAACTTGTCTTATAACTTGGTGAAGAGGATATCTTCGAGAATTCTATGTCGACAAATCTTACTCTTGAAATATGATTGAACAAATACTATCTTCAGATACAACAACTTTGTTAAGGAAGTTTTTCCTTTAAGACAAATTAGCTGCCGAAATACGTATTTACATATATTTATAAAGCTTTCGGACTTCATAAAAAAATGACCATGATAATAGTAAACTCTTCCGAACTGCCAGTCACCGAAAAAGATATCACGAATTAACTGAAATGAATAGTGGTCTCAAAGTAGAAAAATAACATGAAGAAGAAGATAATCTAATAGTTTACGCATACATATTTGTGATATTCTTAAATATAAACAGTACCAGAAGGCTTCTTTTCAAAACAAGAAGAAAAATAAGAATAAAGCTGAGGAAAAAGAAGAATAACTGCGACTTATTTCCAAAATAATATGTCATTTTACAACCTTGTATATCTATTTATTGCTTCCTATGGAATATTTAGAACTATAAACACGCTTAAATTAAACAAAATAGTAGTCAGTAGCACACAGATGTTAAAACACAACCAACTTTTATCTTTAGCTGATAACCACCATACGGTTTGTTTACATAGTCTGGACGTCTATCAAAGTAGTTAAGTGCTTTGCCTGTAAATAATTTTTGAGGGCTTATTTGAAATCATGAATTATTATCTGGAATTTGCAGCCTAAAACAAATTCCATCTTCTTATTCATTCGCAGTGGCGTAGCCAACTCCTAAGCTGTTTACGCAGGAACACAAAAATTTATCACATCATAAAATAATGAATAATGTTTGAAGGGATCAGCTAAAGTTGTGAAATATAAATAATGTAGAATTATTTTATTAGGTGCACTTAGTGAGAAGGGCTCTGTGCCTCCCTGGGTCATTAAGCTTAAAAAAGGATTTATACTAAGCAAAATTAAAATTCATAAAATTATATTTAAATTTAAATCTTTGACTTACCACAGATAGCATCCAGTGTACATAGAGTAACATAAGGGAAAATATCAAAAACATCGCCATCCGTTTCCTTGCGTAATTTTTCTACCAAAATGTTACTCTGAGTTTCAAAAATTCCAATGAATTGTTCCAAAATTTGGAAATGAAATGCTGGAGTAATTAATCTTCTTTGTCTTTTCCACTTCAGTCCTAGAATATCTTCAGTTATTTAGATTCACTTAAAAAATTAAAGAAACTATACCCCAGCTCGTCAGTAATCCGGTACCCAACCACGGATGGAAAAAATTGTACTCGTAAGACTTTCTGATAATCGACGTTGAACGAAGAAGAAATTCAGCAAGTTTTGGTTCAGTTATTAATAACCGTGGCATCGGTCCAATCATTACTTTAATTGGAGTATGATCGTATAATTTTTGATATTTTAGGGTTTGTGGAATTATATCTAAAAATATTTTTTATTAACTTCCTAAATTTGTTTGAATTATCGGTTGGTTTTTTACTATTATTAAAAAATACAAATTTAAGTTGCTACAAAGCTTTAGAAAATAAATCTGAAAGTCATATTTTATGTAAGGTAAGGGTGTTTGTTAGTCTTTCAAACCATAATTGATATTTTTGGCAATTAAACCTCCGAAGATACTTTCAAGACATAAAGAAAGCAAAATGCATTTTCTAGATTTCTAAAGAAAAACTTTGCAAAAAAAACGAACTTTCTATTTGCGAAGCGAATGCCTTCGCAATATAAATACCGGGAAAACTCCTTTTCCTTACTTTTTCTCTCGGTTGGAACTAGAAATTATTACTTCCAATTAAACAATAACCTACCTCTTACAGATGACATCAAATACGCATTTCCTATAAGCGGATAAGGACGAGGCCCAAAATAATTCTTTAAATATCTGTTAGATTTAAAAAGTACATAATACCACCATGACAGTATTACAATAACCGAAACTATAAATACTTCCAAAAATAACAGCAACATGTTTAACAATTGATGACAGAATCACATTTGAGTAATAACAATTTTCGTATACATAAATCTCCAAATTATCCCCAATAGCTGATAAACTGGGTCAAACGGGCATCGAGACAATTTTGTGTAATTATGAAAAAAAGTTGATGTCTTTAAATTATCTCTTCTTTTATTAACAATTTAGATTTTTGGGTTAATTTGTTGTTTAGTTAAACTTTAGTAAATAGTAGATAAGAATAACATCGTGCTATGACACTAGTGAAGAAGATAAAGTACTATAAAGTAAATAATATCAATATACGAGTATCATAAAAAAATAACAGAATGTTCTTGTAATTCTAATTAACTTATTGCCCCTTCGCAAATTAACACTACGATTTCAAGTGCAATTGCAATAGATAGGGTTTTTTACTTCTTTCGACGAATATGAAGGAATATACTTATCACCTACAAAACTAAAATTGTTGTGATTGAAGGCCACGAATAAATATTTCAATTCACGACAAGTTCGATTATTTCATTCCAAAATTTTTGTAAAATTAATTAACTAATTAGCGGGTAACTTGAAGGTCAGAAACAACAAGATGCATTTATTAAAACACACTGTTTACAGAAAGCAAACAAAGTTTGTTAAATCTTTACCAAAATATAAAAAAAAAATTATTTTTATCGAAAATATTGCTAAAATACCAATATCGAGTTTAGTTTATAAAGAACAAAGACTTTCTTCTCTGATTTTTCGAATAGCGTTCAATAATCCAATTGTTTAAACATTTCAAAAATACAAAAAGAAATATAAGATAAAAGTATATCATTTTTAAATGTGTTTAATTTCTAAGAGTACTTCAACCTTTGTAATTTGATTACAGATATTCATTTAAAATACCACGCCATATCACCAGTCAATCTCTGCCTGGAATCACATCTTAACTACATAAGTAGGTTGTGGCCAGTAAAGTAGAACATAAACTAGAATCCTGTACCACGAACTGTGAAAACGGCCAAACTTCATGGGCTGTCTGGGATCTCTTTTTAAATTCCATGAGTCGCTTCATTGAGAACAAATAAGAACTCAATAAGGCAGATAACCCTACAACGACTGAAAGGTAGGCTGACCACTGACCATTACGTCCCGTTTTTACAGGGGCAGTCCCGTATTTTTCGTATGTATTGATCGTCCCGTTTTTTTCGCAAATATTCCAGGTTTGTCCCGTTTTTTAATGGAGGTGAAATTAGCGCTCGTGATTTTTTAACCTGGAAAACTTGAACGTTCATTTGTTTGCAGGGAACCTTGAGGGAAATATCAGATTAATTTCGAAGCTCGAGTGGTATTCGGGGGATTATTTTTCCCATCCAAATTACAACCAATGGAATTGCACCATGAGACGAAAATTACCGTTCAGACAAGGAAATTTCATAATCAAAACAAAAACCCTTTAATTCATATTGAGAGTAGTACAGTTAAATACACAATTGTTATACACATTGGTGTATTTTTCCTTAGAATAAGAATTGTTAGTGATTTCATCGCAGAAATGATTAAATTGATTCCAGACCGAGGTTTTCGTTTTGATTGTATTAACAGGTACATTTCCCATTACTTTTTCATCAATAGATCCCAGAGACTCGACTCCGAATCTGCTCATGTTTACATTCAATCTGTCTGTCAGTTTGACAGATGCTGAATGAACGCGGCTGAATGTTCTTTGTTTTGTATATATAGCAACCAATAGACAAAATTATCAAAAAATTATCAGAAGTAATACCACAAGTGACTAGAATTTTACCGGAAATTTTTTTGCCGTCACCAACACGACAGTTTGTTGCGCTTTCGCACTCGTTACGATTTTCCAAAGCAACAAGCAAGAGTGTTTGTGACGGCAAAAATTTCCTGTAAAATTCTAGTCACGAATGGTATTCGGAATGATAATTCCTCGAATTATAATGAAATTACTGAAATACTTGTCACTCAAAAAATTTTGACAGACGTTGTCTCTAAGCAACGCTGCTAGTCGCAAAATTTTCTAGAAAATTTCACTAGTAGTGGTATTTTCGATTTAATTCGATTGTGATTGGTTCAATTCACCAAAATACTGTGATTTGATTGGATGAGTGGAATAATCAGTATAAAACCGTGTAGGTTGTACCACGTGACGTCGAATTGTGCAATTCTATTGGTAGAAATTTGGATGGGAAAAATAATCAACATTATTATTCATAGTAATTACAAGGTAGATACGTGAATTGATAACTGACAGAAAATAAAACTTATTTTGCCATAAACAAACTTCAAATTTAATCATGGCCGGTCTGTTTTTTCTGAATTTATTTATTATAGTTTTTTTCTACACCTATTTAATTATATTGCAATTATTAGCATTTTTTTTGTGAAAAATAGTACCTATAATTCACTGCAGTGAATTATGGATTCATAATTCACTGCAGTGAATTATGATTTCGGTCAATCACAAATACAAATCCAAAAATCAATATTTCGCTAATCCAATCATATTTTAAATCGCCCGCGATCAACTCCTTCTGCGGCTGACAATCGACTCGCGTGACATGCCCAAGTGTGTTGTCATATTGCTTGTTTACAAAGTTATCAAATTTGACTAATTTGAGTCTAATATATTTGTTTAATAGGTGTAGAAAAAGTATCGTATTACATTCGCGATTATGGCCATTATTCTCTCAGATGATTTATGCCACTCGCCTGACGGCTCGTGGGCTCAAACGTCATCTTCGTGAATAATGGCTGTCATAATCGCTCATATAATAATATACTATTAAGCTATTTCTTTCTTAAACAAGCAACAAATTCAAGTAAAGTAGTATCAAATTAAGCGTATTTTTTTTGTCTTTCGATTGATGCCACTATCAATCCTATTAACTCAAACGGGGAGCAGGAATCTGCATATATACGATTTCCCATGCTATTTCCCTATGCTCGCCCCTTAGGTCAAACACCCGGTATAGTAATTGATAGGAAAACATTTAACCATATCAAGTATGCAAAGTCTTCTTCGCCAAAGTCAACTGAAACAGGATGAAATGCTCTTCGCCAAATTAGAACAGTAAATTCTTTTGAACGTATTTTTATTTTTAAGAACAAAAACAACTTTTTCAGACCGTTGAACTCATCGCAAGGTCCTCTTGGCTACAGATAAGTTTAGATTACTTCTTCTGATAACCCTGTGAAGGCCACACCTTCCAGAGTTGTGTTTCTTTTTTGTTGTAATTTGGTGAAAACAAGGCAACCGAGTTTGTTAAGGTGATTTTTTACAAAGAATAGCAATCTTAGCTATTCGATTTTTTAAACTTTATTGTGGTTTTCAAAATTCTTCAACATTCCATTACAGCAGACTACAGGCTTCGCTTTAGCTTTAATCTAAATTCTAGATTTTTCATAACAAATTTAAAATTATATCTACAAAACCTAACATTCAAATCCTCACATTTACCGTACTAAGTATACTTAGTATATTAAATAAGTAAAATAATTAAAGTTCTTTTTACTTTTACCACAATCCTCAAGAAAACGCCACAAGCTATCGAATCCGTACGAAAAGATAAAGCAAAAATGTAGAAGTAGGACAATATGAATTATTTACCCAAAAATATTACGCACCGTGTCGTATGAAAATATTACTCTTGATATCGATCTGTACCCATTCGTTCTTATTCCACTACGTAAACAATCTAAGCCCTTTGTAAATACATATTCGAATAATTCATTTCGATCCGGAGGTACCTCTGCTATTTTGAAAAGCATATTCTTCCAGATTCATTGATTGACGCAGATATTTATTTCTGTTTTTTGAGCAAATATTTAATCAAATGTGGTTATTGCAATTTTTTTCTATATTAGTTAGAATTAAATAAAAACAGGAAAACTAAACTAGACCCCAACTACACGTGATTCCAGGTTTATAAATTTAACAAATGTATTAAGAGATTTTCAGATTTGAAAATGGGAAATATTTAAAAGGAAAACATTAACTTGCTTTCGGTGTAATTTCCACTCTCTTTCAAAATTTAAGTGGAACATTTAGAAGGTGTTTTCAAAAGTAGGAAGGTCAGAATTTAAAAAGAACTCATCGTTAAATTTACAGGATCAAACCAACGAATCAATCGGGATGTGTTTAATTTGAGATTTGAAAAGGTTTTTAATTTTTTGTGCGAGAAACGTGTACACCTCTGCTTATTTAGAAGATGTTATTACTGACACGTGTGCACGAGGAAGATTCTGTTTATACAAAAATAAATTACCGACCCCTCTGTAATATACCATTCAGAGAACGTATTCGGAAAAGGCACAGGTTTTCTAGACATTCATATTTAATTTTTCCAGTCAAATGGAGAAGGCAGCGATAATCGAAAAATCAGGAAATACAAGAGCCAAGCTGCTACTACCTTCAGCTTTTCAAATACCCATTCCATACTATCAAATAAAACACAAAGTTATTTCCTATATTCTTAAACGAAAAAGATTTCCGTGAATACATTTCTCTTAATACGCATGAATAAAGCTACTTTTGAATTCTGTTTTGAATTTATTCATACTTTAAGAAGAGAGACAATTACAAATAACTTTTAGTGATGTGTAAAATCAACATTACATAGGAGACAATCAGTCAGTTTTATAATCGAAGATATGGGAGATGACATTTTGTAACGCCTACGTTATAAAACTTGAAACAGGAAGTTGGTCTTTGATGCGTTAATACAGCATCAAATAACACCTTTAGTAGGATATGTATGGGTGAAATATTCTAATACTTACTGAACATAGGCATCACTATAATGAGAAACTTTGACTTTTAAACTAAATTAATACACTCCATATAGGGGTATAATTTCGTAAATTTATTATTTACACACAAATTCAGGCCTTCGGTGATTTCATGAAAATCTCAACATTTTTGCATTAATTTGACCTTCTCAATTTCTTGAATTCATTCAAAGAAAGTTTCAATAGCTAAAGGTAATTAATAACAGCAAATTATGCTTAAGCGTAACTTACAACAAAACAAAATGCTTAAGACGATGCTACGTTTTAGATGTTCAGAAATTACGACGCCGAAGGCATTAATTAGTAGAAATTGAATGAAGTTTTCTGCTCGATTCGAACAATTAAGCAGTACAAATTGGTTTTACTACAGTTTCTTTGACAACTACTACGACTCGTGCTTTAAAGCTTAAACATTCAAATAAATATTCAATATTAAATATATTTTAGGGATATCTTTCCCTGCAGCTATACTTTTAAAAAATTAATAAAAACTGATCCTTTGCACAGGTGTTTTTCTTGCAATTTAAATAGATATTTAAATACTTTTGTGTTATCAGAACTGAAAATGGATTCCCAATTTAGAATTTGAAACATGGAGTTTAAAGAGATGTTGTAATAATAATAAACGGAAACCAACAAAAAGTCTGATATCGAAGCCACAAATCCGAAAATGCTGTGTTAAAATTTAGAATTTAAGACGAATCTCTACACTCTACCTATACACATCAGTGCTCTACTCAGTTGGAATTACCAAGGCAAATCATTAAAAGTATTTTCCCAAGGAAATGAATGCTTAAACATTTAATTTCTAGAATATGTTTTTATAAACACAAAAACAAGTAGAATTTCCTCTTAAGAATTATAACGTTTCTTCTCGATACAAAAGTAAAATTTGTGTTTATTAAAGAAGAAACAGTCACATCTTATCTCATCATAAATTTTTACAAAATCTAGGTTGCCGAAAAGATACAAATTCACAAAATTGATTAAAAAAAGTGTTAAACAGATTATTCGCTATTGCTAGTTGTACCTGGTTCCACTGTGAAAAACTTCTCATCACTGAAAATGATTGTCTGGTGGGTATTGTGTTAAAGGTATTAGGTGTCACAACTATTATGATTTTGAGCTTATACTCTCGTTGACGTGGCGCTGAAAAGGCGAGACAGGAATTTGGGAATAAAGTCTCACGGGCACACAATGAGAACAAGAAAACCAAAGTTATTCTATGGGGTTCTAAAACGTATGCAAATCCATAAGAAGACATGCTGGTATGCTAGGACGGCTTTTCTAAAACACTAAATTCTTATAAAAGACGTGGCCTGATAACTAAAATAAGACGATGTAACCACTGTACTAATCTACAGAGCGAAGGCATGGCCAATGTCAAAAATTTGAGGCATTCGATATGTGACTTAATCAAAAAATCCTAAAAGATGCCACAGGCAGCTCACATGACGAATGTAGGAACTGGATATCGATACGAGCGTCCGTAATTCTGGTTCTCCAATGGTAGGTACTAGGAAGAAGATGCCCCGGCAGGAAAAAAATGAGAAAGCTAAAATCGCCATTAGGATCACCAATATTTGATGATTGGATACTTTTCACCAACGCCGGTGCTCTAACAAGAATAGAAGCGTTAAAGAAAGTACAAATGAAAATCTTCAATCAAACCGAGATAATACCTACACATTTACTAGGACCTTAAAGAACTGACTGTGAACATAGGATGTGATATGTAAAACAAAGAGGCAAATTAAAGAATATTCAAGTTATAATCGATCAAAAAGAGAAAAATGAAACGAAAAATAGACAACAGAATCAATACAGCCCTGGTTTAAAAAAAAAAGAGAAAGAACAAAGAAAACTAAATCAAGTATATACAACTCCGTAGTTCTACCATCGCCAGTTTACGGTTGTGCATCATGGGTGCCTCCACAAAAAGTAAAATCGACAAGTTCATCGTGCGAAATAACTTTTTCTTAAGCAAAACTGAACAAGTTATAACGAACCATTATATGTGCAACTTGAATATTACAACAAATTTTAACCCATAAAAGAACTTATTAAACGATATTAATTGGTACTATCATCTACAGCGTGATCAAGAAATACTGTTTCAGTTAGCACTAAAGCTATGGTTATTTTTGAGTTTTGAGAGTATATTGGTATAACATGGTATAACTTACCAAGCGAACGTGTTAATACATTTTACAGAACCTTAACTAATAGGTTAAGCAACTAATTCAAAAGATTCAAGCAAATAAAATAATTATTTCACTATTGAAGATCCAGAAAAGGCCTAAAATCTGAAAGAACTTGCATCGTACGCGACGTACGCGTCCTTTTGTAAACATCAATTGAACTTAACCTTTCAAATACCAATCTGTATTCATATCAATTTCAAATAAAAAATTACATTGCCAAATGATGCAGTATTTCTTGATCATAGTGCAGTGTGCAAGAAGAGCAAACGAATGGTGTAAGAGCTACACGAATTGGAATCAACTAAAAAGTTCTAATTTATATAAAATATGTATGTAACGCCTATGATATTCACTCGTGACCTTTCTTTGACATTGAAATTATAACATCGAATTGTTCTTAAATATTATTCGTAATAAACGTCGTTGCATTAAATGAAGGTAAATAATTACTTATGGAAAGTTATCCCTAAATTTTTATTTGTCCTTGTTTGAGAAACAACACAAACAGCACAACATATTATTTGTCAGTTGTCAGCCTCAAAACTATGACTACAAATGAGTAATACATAGATTCTAAAAATGGCGACCTCCGTCGCTCTTTTGTATAGCTACTAGAGCGATACACTCATTCCTGTTGTTTTATTATTCTAAGATTCGGATTACGAAAGACAAGTCGTGATTTTAATGACATTCCAAACTTATTTATTTAAGGTTAGAAACATGGCACAAATTTCAGAAATACGATAACCTTTAAACACCCCAGTTTAAAAAAAATTAAGAAAAATGATTAGATGAAGTGGTGAATGTGAAATAAAATGTAAAAGTATAAAATAAAATATTTAGTTAATAAAATGCATTGAAACTAAGACACTATGGAGTCTGTCCAAACTTTTGCAAGGGTATTTCGCCACCAGTTAACCATTTTTGTATTAAGTACTCGTATATTTAAGCAAGCTAGACAAGAATCTACTACCAAGAGGTTGGTAAGTGGGAATTACCGTATTGGTATACCAGATACACATTTGACATGTTTTCGCTTACAAATTACAGAATACAACCCTCTTTGCTTACCAAAGATACTAAATTTTCTGTCTCTGAGAATCATCTGTCTCTATGGTATATTGTTTGTTTTCAAACTTTTAAGGCGGTAGCTGTAAAGGGGAAGTTCGAAAACTGTACAAGACACGACTCCTATCGTTTAGACAACCAAATTGGCACCACCTATTTATTTTAACATTTTTCTACATAATTACTAACTAGGTAGACGCAGGTTAAATTTTAAACAATCTGCGGGGATATTGCTCTTTACCTTTTTCCGTTGAAATATTCTACTATATTTACGAGTAAATTTTGAAAATCCTGAAACTACGAATACAAATTTAAAAATTGTTTTCAGGCAATTTAAAAAATGTGTAAAGAAAGATATATAATTAAAGGTAAAGAAGACAACAGAAATTTGAAAATTATGTGTTAAGTGTTAAGTGTTCACAAATGCAAATATTTAGCATCGTTTCAGGCTAAGCTTTAGTTTAGAGTAATAATGACTATACACTATACATATGTATAATGATAAACATTGAACGTAGGGATTTTCTTTTGGAGATTATCCTAATTTTATTAAAACTTATTTTACAGAGGATTTTATTCTTTTACTATACAAATTGTGACGCCAAAGGCTTTCGTTACTATTAATACGTTAATTTATCAAAGTTGCATAAAACTAGATTAGAATTTATTTTGTTTGTAGTGCCCCAAGGCAAGGTTGGTAAAGCAGCGCATACTATCGTAACGATAGTATGCGCTGCTTTACCAACCTTGGCCCCAAGGTACCTATATTTTACAACAGGTACAAAGTCAACTGGAAAAATAAACATGAAAATTAACAGCAACGAAACAAAAACTAGGTGATAAGTAAAGAAGAAACGAAGCACACAATATAACTAGAAAGAGAAAGGCTAGAAAAAATACACAGATTATCTAGGCTCGATAATTTCACAAAAATAAACGAAGATATAAAAGAAAAGAGAGGAGCTGCAGAAAGACTTTTTAACAATATTAAAAACACGTTCCTAGGAAGCACAGATATCGGAAAAGAAACTAGAGTGACAATATACAAAAAAGTAGTAGCACCAGTAATAACATATAATTTAGAACCGTGGACAACGACAGAAATTCAGCCAAACAAATTAAGCAGCATTGAACTGAGATTTCTAGGAACAATCAATGGCAAAAGGGTCATGGACATAGTGAAAAATGCAACTTGCGGGAGAAACTGAAAGTAAAGCTAATACACTATAGAAGATGGACAACTGAGATGATCCATCTGATTCGGTCATGTTTTGAGGATGAACGAAGAAAGCAACAAGGCAAATTTATGAAGCAAGAATAAAAAAAAAATAAAGGGAGGCCCAGAAACGAAACGAAAAACTGAGAGCAGCAGCGAAAAGGAGGGAATTAAAGTGAAAACAAATAAAATTAATGACACAAGATAGGACAAGACGGAGAGAAACCTGGAAAAAAACAGACATTGAACTCCTCTCAACCTACAACAGCATCGAATGCCTTCTTATTTTGTTATGTTTATAATTACAAAAACGTAATATTTGTTTTCATTAATTAAAATCAAATCATTTTTAGAATACTTCACTAATTCAACATTGAGCATTCTATTATCAATTTCAAACAAACAAACAATAAACGGATAAAGCCTGTTCGTATACATTTACTCCTTATCTTTCACTACTTTCGATAACTTTTTGGTTTTACTATCGAACAAAACGCTTTAACTATTATTGATTACAGTGTAATTGTCTAGGAATTGCCCTATTTAAATAATTTTCAAGTATTTTCTAATTATGTGCGTTTTAACTGACCTTCACTTTAAGACATTTCTGTTAAATGAATCTCTGGCAATTTTAGAAACAATTATTGAGACATTTTGAAAATGTCTGCCAGCTTATCTTAGGAGAAACCATTCACAAAAAACAGCAAATGTAAATTATTTAGCATTTTAACTTGGGTGTTTTTAAGGTACTCAAAGTCCTTGTCTGAACATTGCTGTAAATGTATTGTGTAACATACAAATATTACAAACAACGTAGTTTAATTGGTACAGTTTTTTCCAAAAAACAAATGCAGAAATGTTAATACAGAAATATTCAGACTGTTTTAGAATAAATTCAATAAATTAACTTTTTAATTAATTAATCTTTATTAACAAACTGTTATCAGGTTATCAATTTTTCCGCATTCTGTAAAGTTATTTTTTTGCTTGCTAACCACTGCCATCAATTTTTAACTACAATTTCAATCATTGCCATAGTTTCACTTGCTATTTAATTTGGTAATAAAGAGACTCTTTCGAGGTAGAAAAAAATCACACATAAAAGAAAAATAAAAATTACTACAAAGGAGAAGGAAAAGTTACAAAAAAAAGAAGAAAATAAACAAGGAAAGAAAAAAGAATGGAAATGGGGAAAAAGCAAACGCCAAGATAACTAAGGAAGAAGAAAGTTTAAACCAAACCGTAGATTATGTAACCATTTTAAACTTCATAAAATTATGAAATATACAACATTATTAACCACTAATAATTAATTGAATCGACTTTTACTTGATGAAAATCCATAATGCGATAATTAAAGAAATACAAAGTTGATTTTCACAAAATTTTATTGCTGTCCCATGACAATTGTTTCGCCAAACGTTGGCATCTTCAGATGGTGAGTACAAGTCAGTCTTGTACTCACCATCTGAAGATGCCAACGTTTGGCGAAACAATTGTCATGGGACAGCAATAAAATTTTGTGAAAATCAACTTTGTATTTCTTTAATTATCGCATTATTAACCACTGTTCTGCTTTCTTTAATTGCATGCTTAAATGAATAAAAAATAAGGCAATTAATATATCATTCAGGTTTTAAATTGTGCCTTTATTACTAAGTCCAAGGTTGCAACAAAAATTTAAATAGACAAAAAATAATTCTTAAAGGCTGTTCTTTTTTCCACGTTAACTTCTATTTTTATTTGGGAAACAAAGACGAAACCTTTCTTTCTTAAATATCATACTAATTTTACAAAAGCTAACATTTACAACCTAAGTAAAAATTCAATACAGAAACGTTCTCACAGATATTTCAAAACAAATTTATAATTACTAAATTACTAACCTGTTCCGCTGCTAAATTGTTGCGCATTTCCAATCAGCGGAAGAGGAGTAGGTCCAGGATATTTATGTAAATATTTTTCATATTTAAAATATTCGGTATACCACCACGCAACTAATAAAACTAAAGCTGTAAATAATACTCCTATAACAAACACCACAGCCATTTTCAGATCATAAATGGAAAATCAAATCTTGTTTAATACATTCATACAGACTTTAAAGATATTCTTAATACTTGACGTAAGGCACAGGCGCTTTCGAGGCTAAGGTTGTATTCGATAAACATGTACATACACACAGCATTAAATTCAACCAAACTGATTAGTGAATAATCAATTTTGAAAGTGTTTACTTATTTCAAGGTAAAAAACACCTTCAAAATTTATAATGTAAATTTTGGAACAAATACGAATAGTGATATTAATTTATTTTAATTAGGTTAATAGGAGCGGATCCGTTTGCTTGTTTATTAAAAATAACTCTAGTAATTCTAATTTTTCTTTTATAAAAATCAAAAATATTTAAAATGATAGCATTGTTAAAGAGATACAGTATATTGCGAGATTGTTCTACTTTAAGTTGTGGTTATAGTCGGATTCGATCTCATTTGGCATGTACTGAACCGTTCTGAACACAGTAAATGCTATCTCTTTTCGTTTCACAATTCATTTCATAAATTTCAGAGCGGCCATCTGCAAGACTTGCGCTCGCTCTAATAGCCTATACCCACTAACAAGCTAGAAAGGGAACAGTATAACTATACAAGTAACTATACTGCGAAAACCCACATGCCAAATTAAATTGAATCCGACTATACAACACGATGGGATACCGCCCAATTTCACTGAAAATATTTGTGATTAACTTAGTGAAATACACGGTTTCAAGAACTGGCCAGCGCAGCGCGCTCACTGTACCTAATCCTATTCTCTCTGTAATTTTTCCTGGAGTAGCCGACTGTGAGATACTTCAAACAGCACCAAGTGTATTACCAAGAGGGAATCCATTATGCGATTGTGTAATGATCCTTATTTTGAGCAATTAGTGTGACTACTTTTTTGTGAAAGCAGGTTAAGCAATTTAAATTCGAACTGATGCATGCTGTGGGAGGAGGAGGGGGGTAACTGAAGATAAGCGGGCGGTGGTTCGGATTTTACTGCATTATTGAAAATGGTAAGATATTAATGTTTATAAAGCACATTCGATCAACTTATCAAAAATAACGTTAATTCCACTAAAGTTAAATTAATGCATTGCCACGACTAGGTCTCGTAAAGTCGTAAATACCCAAAACCGAATATACACGTTAATTATGCTGCCATCACCCAGACAATTATATAATACAGATAGCAGCGGTACATGAAAGCGAAACAGGCACACATTACTACATTTATCAGTATACGTTCAGATACTTTAGAAACCCCTCGGAGATGTTGAGAGGTGATGACAATGGGTGTACCTTCAGCTACCTATGAACCTATGAAGATACACGCGCGAACCAAATATAGCAGAAGATAGTCGACGATGGGAATCCACCCATGTCACTGCTCCATCCATCCTAGGTGGCCCCAAGCCCTAGGAAGCCAATGGAACGGAACTGACCACCCTGGGGCACACATCCGGGCGCCATTGCCTGAGCATAACAATGACAAGCCTCATGCTCAAATAACATCATGCGCCCAATAACCCCCACGCTTTGCAACAACAACAAGCTTCACTGCTTGTCTACAACAACAACAAATACAACTGTTTATATCGACCTTATCTCATCGGAAATCGGACATACAATCACATCTATTCAATTCAGGGATCAACTAGCTATTTGTTACAGTAGAAATCGCTCTGAGCTTATATTTACGTTAAATTATTAGATTAATTCTTAGTCTGGTTATATTGGAAATATATTCTTCATTAGACTTCCCCAATTACATCTCAGCATTGCATGGTTGCATACGTTACTTGGGCGCTTCCTCTTATTCTTTTGAACTTTCACTTAGTGGATTTAGTATTTTCAAATTGGCTTATTCAGAAAATTCCTGTTGGCAAGAATTTTTAGGAAATCACTTCCTGTGAACTTTCTTCTTGAATTGACGGTCGTGTCGAACAGACGTACCTTGGATTTAGTTTGTTTTTTCCCAAAAATTATGTAGGTCATCCTGAGGTACGAAATTGGAAAATGGAATTAGTAAGCCTTTTAGGCCGTTTAGTAAATTAAAACGTTAGTGAGTTTGGATTTCATTACCATTTTCAATCCATTTATTGGGATTTTTATCTGTTCGACACCATTTTTCATGAAGAATTCCGAGGGGCGTTTAACATCTTTTGGTATGTAGTACACTTGCTTTCTTTGAAGTTTCCTTGTGGTATTCGTCGAATTTTAACCCTTTTTCGTGTACGACGCCGTTCGTACGACCACCTGTTTGTTCGCTGGCAAGCGCTGGTACAGACATTTGCTTTCCACGTTTTCGGTTAGACACCACATACACATTTTTGGGGAGTTCGTTGATCCGAAGAGATCGTGCCACCCTGTGCTTTTCAGAAGACGATTAGCCCTTGAATTTTCCTGATTCGACAATTCCACTTCTCTAATCTACAAGTTTAAACCCAAGGTTAAGGTCAGATCAATTTGATTTTGAGGTTCTCTTGTTATATAGTTAATTTAAATAAAACAGTCAAACAAATTTTATTAGATTGATACGGTACTTAGTTTATTGTTATTATGTAATACTTACCGTAATTGTAAATTCGTCGTAATTTAAGGTATTCTGTTTCCAAACCTTCAATGTCACTAGTGAATTAGATTTCAGTACGAGTAAACAAAATAGTGGCTCCATTCACGACCACGTACTCTTATAAATTGTACTTTTATTTTATAAGTAATATTCAAGTTCGCGCGTTAAGCGTCGGCAATTAATTATAAGATATTCAATCGTAATTGAATCATTGGTACCGCATAGGTTTCGCAAGACTTATTATTATTATTATTGTTACTTATGTTCGCAAACCGCAAAGTCTACGAAGTGAGCTCATTTCCCCCGTATGCGTAATTAATAATCTAATTGGAGGTGATCTTGTTATTTTTGAACATTTCGTTTAGTTAGATTTTGTTTGGTTACGAACTTTTTTTTTAAAGATAACTTAATTAATTTCAATAATTGTGTACATGTTATGTATCGTTATGATTACAAGTTAATATATGTATAATATGTTGTATATCCTACTTCGTTAATTACAAAGCCTTGCGTTTTATTTTCATGTCAATTAACTTTGGAGGTTTATTCTTCAGGAGATCCGACTGAAGACAGTTTACTTTATTTAGGATCTGGCGCCCAAGAAACATCGTTTAGATTATTTAGTGAGCACTATTTTCTTTTAAGAACCTCACGCCATCGCAACAGAGTAGCGGGTTTAATTAGAGTTATCACCTCCGGATAACTGCTGGTATACTACACTTAGCTCTGGTGTAGCATATTCATCTTTATGTAATCGGAGCTTTTAACCATAACGAATTGCTCTATTTTAAAGCCCGTAACACAATTGCCGTTGAATCATTGTGGCATAATACTTTTGTACCGTTATGACTTGTTAGCGGGTTCGATTCTAACCATACAAAATCAGTCATATTAAGACATGGAGTCAACGTGGATGGCGTGAAGATTAGCATAATTCTCTTGTGTATCAAAGATCTTGGGTACGATTCCCGATCCTGGTCGGTGAGATTTTTAATGCGAAAAAATACCTAAAAGTATGCCCTCTTTCGGATATGAGGAAAACACGTAAATTCCATGTTAACACGATATTTGGCACAATAACGATCCAAGAGTGGAAATCCTTTGGGTTGTGTAAAATTCTATCCGGGTAGTGCCGATGGCCATAGTGTTGAAATGTCTGACAGCCGCAGGCTTAGATTTCGCTCAATAAATGAATAAATAAATAAATAAATAAAATAAGACATGGAATACAAAAGCTATAAAAAGCCTTTTAGCACTTACCATTTTAAATAAATTAATTAATTAGAAGAACTACGTTAACTCCCATACAATTTTGTATAACTTTCGATCACAAAGTTTGTTTTTATACCTTTCATTAAATTTACAACGAATGAGCGTTCTTAAGGAAGTTTATCCTTATACATATATCCAAATTAGCGACACTCCATAAACACTCAGAATTGGAAAGTAGTTTTAAGAAAAGATACAGAAGGAGAAAACAATTCGTATGGTTCAACGACATTCTCATATAGAGCAAAACAAAGCTCCTGAATGTCTTCAATGACTCTCTTGTCCTTTTACTAATTCTAATTAGAGCATTCGGTTCACTGAGTCAAACACAATAACTAATAGAGAGGACACGGGACTTTATTGTGTTAAGTTTGCCAAATCCCTACTTTATTTTATATTATCATTCGACTCTTGAAACTTAATTTGTTTATTTACTCGCGGGTAAATGTTCGGGAAAATTTTGTGTTTTATTGTTACTCATAATTTTTACTGCCAAAGAAAGTTGCTGAAGTTCTAAAGCTGCAAATATTAAATAATGGAACTTGAGGGAATTTTTGTGTTCCCCTTTTTTTGTCGAATAATTTATTTAACGCAAATTTTGTTAAATAATAGTAAATTCGAGAATTTTTTTACATAGAATTTTATACCTATACTAATTACTGTTAAGTTAGTTATCCAATTAAGTTCTCCTAAAATCTTCATTTATCCATTCAGATCCTCCATTTTGCTATGTGTTTTATTAAGCACGCCTCTAGGTACACATAGAAAAAAGTTTTAAAACTTTAAAAATCTTATCCCTGCAAATTGAACTTCACTTTTCATGTCAAGAATTCAAAAATTTTTCAAAGAAACATTTTTAACTTTATATAAGAAAAAATAACACATCACAAGGATAATAATAACAACTCTGTCGCCTGTTCCTTTGCATTGTTTTGTACGTATAGATTGGTAAAACGCGAACCCACTTTGTTATTTGCAACAATATATTAGCAACACTTCATGAACATTCAAAATTGGAAAGTCGTTACAATAGGATACAGAGAAAGAAGGCATTGCTGAGTAGTCCAATAACATTCGTGTAGGAAGCTTGTGAATATTTACAATTGCCCCTTCGGCATTTTAACGTTAGAGAAAAACTCGGTATAAAACCCGTCCTTTATTTAAATTTCCACATTGCGGTATAATTTTTTGCATTTACGTACCTACGTTACTCAGTGAAACCCTTTTCCAAAACTTTTATGTATTCTCTTTTATTTTGTTTATCAGCAAATATAACGCTAAACCTATACAAGTATATACAAAAGTCTCAAATTTTTGGTGTGCTCTTCGATTCCTGGTAGGATAAAGCTGGGATTTACTTTCCCTAATTCCACATAAGGGAACGAATTAAGTTCTTGAAAACCGACTCGATCAGCGACTTTCTGAGAGACGAATGAAGTAAAGGAGCCTACTACAGCTTTTAGTCCCACCGCCTTACAAATTGTTGACCTACAAATATTTATTTTCAGCAAAATGCCGAATTCTGTAAAAATTTAAAAGATAACCTTACCAACTTTTTAGGATTTCGTCACAAATTCCTTGACCTCTAAACTCAGGTACGACGTAAATTCCTCTGTCACCTAAATATTCGGTCACTCCCAAATGAGTATATGGGTCCTTCAGGCCGTAAACATAATCTAACAGACTTTTTAATCTGGAATAGGATTCGCCAGTAAGCTGAAAGTAGGTAATTAAGATGGGGGAAAAATTTGTGGAAATTTAACTTCGAAAAGTGTTATTAAAGGGTCTTTAAAATAAACAACACGCGAGTTGGTGGTGGTAAAGTGAAATTTCACAGCAGAATAATTAGCACATAATTTCTCTGGAAAGTGCTTTTCCTGGTATTTAATTTAATAACCGGAAAATAACAGGGAGTTCGTACGCAAAGGTGATTTAAAGTTTCTACAAGGTTTTCTGTTCGCAAACTTTAGATGTATTCATCGATATAAAAGTTCATTTAAACCGCATTGGTTATGTGCAGTTTAAAGTTAATTTGTGCTTTACAATAAACAAAGTCATTTTAAATGAAAAATTACAAGTTTTTCCCTTTATTTTAAAAAGTGCAACGTAATTCTGAAAGATGTTTCATATAATATCAGATGTACTCAAATATCAAAAGCATTATTAATTCACGCAACATTTGAAGTTAAAATCAGAAAGCTAAATGTTAAGCAAATAAACCATGAGTTTCGTATATCAGTTTAAAGCCAAGAATTCAAAAATTGTCCTTTGAACACAAGCTTGAAATAATTAAACATGCAAAATGCTGCAGCTAGCAAAAAGAAACATCAGATCTTATTTTTATTTGAAAGAAAAGTCCTAAAATTCCAAAAACTAACGGGTGTTAGAAAACTCGTCTTATCAGAGTCGCCTGTGCTTATTAAAATGTATGTCCTGTATTGGTACCTAAGTTAATTTTCAAGAAGATTTAATCACAATTAGTTAAATGACAGAATAGTGGATATTTAAGAATTAATCTAAGACACTTAATTGTTTTTCATAGATGACTCTGATAAGACGGGTTTTCTAACACTCGTTGCTTGCAAATGACTGATCTAATTAGTTCAGTCTTTTTGTCGAAAAACGCATTCTACATCAATTTGTTTTTCGTATTTTCATAGATTCTTCATTAACGAATTAAATCACCTTTTAATTCAAAATTACCACGTAAAACATTTAAACGATTAAATTTGGACATACAAAAGTTTATAGCTTACTTGAATGGGTGGATCATCCTTTGAAAGTCTCATAAGACAACTAATAGCAGCAACCTGTGGTTTTCCTTCAGAATCATTGGTCATACAAGCGACACTTAATTTATTGTTTATTATAAACTCATAATGCACCTTTCCTTCCGCTACCGAAACCTCATCTTCGGCTACTCCTGAAAAACACAAAGCCAAATTGATTTACGTCCTCGCTAAATCCAGCGTCTGCTGCTGGTATGGTATAACTTACTCGAATACTTGCACAAAGGTTCTTCTTTAATAAAACCAGTCAACATATATTCATGAACTTTATCATGTATGTCTTCGGTTATGTCTTGAATCCAAAAATCTGGAATTTTACCATCTATTTCCCGAAGTCCTTTAAATTTTGACCAAATATTTGGGTAAGGAATGCTTTCTGGACGTTTCCACTCCATGATTCTTAGAAATATTAAACATTCTGAATTTTAATTTTATATTTAACGTAATTATTTATGCTTTAAATGCTAATTTAAAAAGAAAAGAATATTAATGTTTTCATCTAAATAGACTGTAACTAAAGGTAAATAGAAAATAATTACAAATTATTGAAAAGTAACGAAAACATGTAATTTCTGCGTTAATTATAAAGCAAACTAGAAATAAAATTAGAAACTTTCTTCATCTGACTTATTAAAAAGTAATTTAGATGTAAATTTTGTATTTTAGCTGAAATGAAATTATTAAAATTCTTTATCGTTATTTTTCTTTAAATCTTCCGTTTTGGTTAATTCAGAAAAATGTAAAGAATACGAGGGAATATCGAAGAGCGTGCACCATCGATCAGTCGGTTTTAAAACAATATACCTATAGACCTATACACTCTATTTTCGATGAGTGAGTGCTGTCATGTGTAATTGAATACAGCAAGTACTGTGCTTAAAACCGGGTTCTCATTAATCGATTTTATTGCTCAATAAGACTGAATCTATCCCAATGAAAATACAATTAAATGCGAAACTTGTTCACACGATTCAAGGGCATTGAACATTCAGTACAGAACGGATCAATTCTAAAAATGGCTGCAAAGAAGAAAATTGTGCGTGCTGGAGTCCGTATTGTGTGTAAATATTTAATAAACCAAATCACAAAGAGAAAAACAAGAAAACCTCATGTTGGTGGGCCAGGGAATGAATATTACGACGGGGATATGAAGGTGCTTCGGTAAACTTATTACCAGAACTAACTGCAAATGAGTTGGATGTGTATAGAAACCACTTAAAAATGAGCGAAGAAAATTTTGAAGAACTTCTACAATAAGTATCGCCTATGATACAAAAAGAAGATACTGTACTGAGACAGGCTGTTCCTGCAAGATTTGTTTCAATATAATTAAACTCATGTTCCCACATTTCAAACACCGTTCAATTTTATTGAATCAATACCGTTGATCAACCAAAGTAGATCTGCCTTTCACTTTCATTGAAACGAAAAATCATTGATCAATATCGTGGAAATTATCAATGAAATCGATTGATGAGAACCCGACTTTAAAGTTTTTGCGTCAAATCTGGGGAATTTATTGTTGTATGTATGTATTATCTATAACTTCTTATACCTTTCGGTGTCGAGGCTGGTGCGTTAACGTATGAGGTTCTACGGGTGCATTGTACAAACTGGCCCGTCACTGCAGGTTACGTAGTTGATGCATACTGCACCATCTGTAGGACCATGTTACTCTACCTCTTAAGCCTGTATTCGGAGGAGAGCGTCGTTAATTTGGTGCCCAACGACGAATGGTCACCAGGACTCAATACCGATTTCCAGACCACAGGAAAATCCTGCCCATCGGGAGATTCGAATCAAGGACTAGCGCAACGCTAGCCTAACGCTCTACCACTGCGCCACCCTGACTTGGAAATTTGTTGTTATTGTTTAAACAAGATTTTCACTGTGTTCATTATAATTTCTTCATTCTTCATTCGTGCAATAAGGTGTGTAATTTTTGTTTATGTTGATATATTCAAAGTGTTAAATAAGTTATATTAACTATAGTTTCCCGCTAAAAAATGTGGGATTAATTTAGACTTAGGCGTGCTAGTATTCTCCTGCAACACGATTCAGAATTGAAATTATAAGGTGAGGCAATATTAGTCACTTTGATCTATACTACCAAACTGATGGAAATTACGCAACCCTATCTTTCGATATACAGGATGTCCCTAAAATGCCTTTTGCTACAACTAATAGAGACCCCAAAATTGCAAGCAGGAGGTTCCTATAGCGCTTAGTCTCTTCATACAAGACAGTTAAAGAATCTGAAACTTGGCAACACTGTTGAAACTTGTTTACTTGGAAAAATACATAAATGTAAACTGCTTTGTAAAAAAAATAACGTACGTATTTATTTCACAGAACATGTTCAAATTTTCTGCCACCAACTTCACGACACTTGAGTGCCCTTGTAATGATGGCCTGTTGGACACGCTGCAGCATTTCTTTATTAACGGTTGCTGCTGCTTCACATATACGAAGTACTAGCTCTTCTTCATTTTCAATAGACGTCACATACACCATGTTTTTCAAATGGCCCCACAAGAAGAAATCCAGTGGTGATAAATTTGGGCTTCTTGGAGGACAGGCTACTGTACTTCCGCGGCCGATCCATCCTCTTGGATAAAATTCGCTAAGCCAGTTTCTCGTTGTAGCCACATAATAACAATAACAAGAAAGGTATATCTTCTAACAATGTTGGAAGTTCATCGTTTAAAAAGTTCAAGTAATTGTTAGCATTCAGTTGCTGAGGTAGCACAAAGGGACCTACCAATTTGTTATCTACGATTCCTGCCCATATGCACATTAACCGAAAACTTAACTTGAGAATTCCCTTCATGCATAAAGTGGGGATTTTCATGGTCCCAAATATGTTGGTTATGGACGTTAAAAATGCCATTTCGTGTAGTGAAGTGGCTTCATCTGTCCATAAAATGTTATTTTGCGTTTCTTCTATGTTGTTATAACAACTAATTGCAGCAGTTAATACGTTTCACATAATCTTCCTCTAATCATGTTGCACTCTAACTTTGTGGTAGGGATAAAGGCCATCATCCTTTATGATCTTGTGAACGGTGGTTTTTGATGCACCAACAACCCTAGAAAGGGCACCGAAGCTAATACCTGGCTCTTTAGTTATCAGATCAAGAACCTCCTCTTCTAAATTATTGGCTGTAACAGTTCTTGGTCGACCTCTATGCCAATCTTGAACAGGAAGGATATTTCCAGTTTCTCGAAGTCTGTGATTTGCAGCTCGAATTACTACATGGCTTGGATGTCTTCTATTAAGAAAACGCTGAGCGTAGATCCTAACAGCCTCGTTGCAATTTCCTTCACGTTCCCCAAGGATCCAAATCACATCAACGTACTCGTTCATAGCATACGCCACAATGATGGCCAAGAAACCCAAAATACGAACAAAGCAAAACACAAATGAACGCAAAATCACGAACTAGATGCAAATTTAATACACAAATCGAGGAAAGAATGGGGAGCACACGTTGAAAGAATAACAGATGAACGAATACCGAAGATAGCCAAAAAACAGAAACCAATAGGCAAAAGACAACCTGGGAGACCACCTAAACGATGGAAAGACAGCTGGAAATCATCATCAGTTGAAACCCCATCAAGAAGGAATTGATGTCAAAGACGAAGACGAAGAAATCGCAAATGTCAGTTCAAAATCAACTTACTTGACACACCTTTCTAAACGCAAACAACAGAATTTCGAATTTTGTTATCACAGCACCATGCACCTGCATTGTTGTCAAATTGTGTTTTTACCAAAAGTAAGATTTTTAGCGGTACTTCCAAAAGAAGAACTAAATTGCTAATTCAATCATAAATAATTACCGTTTTTAAATTAATTTCAAATTCAAATACATGTTTTACTTAATTTCTCATAATCGTTTGGATAAACTTCAATAAATTTCAGTACTAAAGATATGAACTTTAACACCCTCGTACAAGAAAACTAAGCTGCCGAGGAAATTTTTTCTTGCAGTATTGCCTTAAGAATTCACAAAAGAAAACGTTTCCCTGAAGCTTTTGATGCATTTTAGGGGCACCCTGTATATTTGTAAAGTCGTTCAAGAATTGTTTAAAAATTATCTAGATGCCAAGGGTGTATAATAGAATATCCACTCGCTCTTCCCGATCGGAGGAAAATATGAAAAGCGCAGTTGGAGCTGTTAAAAACAAGCACTTGAGTGTAAGGGCTAGCTCCAAACAATAAAATTTGAAATTCAATTTTTCGCGCTTTAGATCGATTTAAAGGCCGTTATAAACCTAAAAAAATAAATTTAGGGAGAAAGTTTCGCTGAAAAATTTTCATTTTAATTTTTTTACTTTTTCAGGAATACTTAACCGTTGTTCAGATGTTCAGCCATCGCTAATCAAACAACAAAAATTCCATGTAAATTGTTTTGTGAGCTGACGTTTCAAACGATTTTTAATTGTTTTGATTGTTCATCGCACACTTGATATTTGAGATAAGGAATTTTTTAATGAGTTCACACAAAAATGTAGAAAATTAAAAAATGAAATTTGTCAGCGAAACTTCGTATTTGGAGTATTTTTGTGATTAGAAACAACTTTTTTAAATACTTTTTTGCTCTATCTTAATCGCTGCTATAACTTTACTTGAAACGCTAGTTTTTATTTTAATCATAGTTGGCTAGATTTGGACTCTAAAAAAATTTCATTTCTACAAAAAAGATTCGTCTTAATGGCCTCTATCACTAGTAAAAATTTTATACTTATTGCGTTATTAATAAAATAGTTATTTAAGTGGCTTCATGTAAAGTGAAACACACTGTATGTATGTGCAATTTGTAATGGTACCTACCTGCTTCAACAAAAACAAAGACTGGTTGCGCTGTCGTTCATGTGGTACATGGATGCATACTGACTGTACACTTATTGAAAGTGTTTAAGAACGTTGTGTGTCCCAAATGTGTATAATTTTATTTTAATGTTAAATTTGGTTTTGACTGATATTACCCTTCTAATTGATCGGTATTATCCTCCACATGTGGTAGTATCAATCCGACTAAGTACATGGTTTTTAATTTTTTATTCTGTATTATCAATTATCATATTATTCTTTAAAAATTTCATTTATGTTTTGTCGAAAAAATAATAAAGGTTTTTTAATAATTTTTTTCCAACTGATTTTGAAAATATCAACTTTTCTGTATTGCAGTATTGCATTTTGTCTTAAATGAACCATATTCCCCTATTCATACAAATAAATTAATAAAATTAGTATAACAAATTAAATCTTTTATGTTTTTTTTAAGTCCTGTATATTGGGTTGCATAAGTACAAACAAATTGTAGCATTTTGCAGTTCCAAAACCAAATAGGCATATTCTGTGCTAGAACACGATTCCGTCAAAACTAAAACAGGTGCCTGAGCCAATTATTCATCTTCAAAAGAATTGTAAAGAAAGAAATTTAAATAAATATTTTTTATTGACGTTCGATAAATAAAACCTGCTCTCAATTTATTTATAGTAAGTCCTTTTAATAAACAATTTTAGAATCCCAATTACAATATTACAAATTCAAAATTCGATTCAAATTTCCGATTCCGCGTTTGAATCTTGAATTTTGGTTTAGAAATTGTTAATTCCAATTCTAGAGCCGATTATTTGTCGCTTCAATGTCTAATATTTAGATTTAGAAAAATTCGAATCTAAATACGATGTTAGCTTTTCCAATCCTGAAACTCGAAATTTGAATCTAGATTTGAAATTTGAATTTTGTCTTAACAGGCATTCGAACCTGACCCCGACGTATACGAATGCATACGAATACGAATAATTTTTCATCCACATTTGCGGCATTTTATCTTTATCCGAATAGCGAATATTCGTACACGAACAACGCAAGTGTGGAGCACGGGGTAAGATGTAGAGATTCAAATCTCTGGTTAGGATTCAGATTCGATTGAGAATCAAATCAACTTTAAAACTATTCTAACTGGTAGCCGCAAGTTTAAGTCTCCTCACCACTACTTTAAAAAAAATTGATAAATAACAATTTTTCGATGCTATTAAATACTTTAATAGAGCTTAAAATAACATTTCTTTAAGTAATTAAAATTAAATAAAATATGCTCAGAAACTTAAAGTTTTCATATTAAAAAATTATTACTTTCGTAACTTTAGTATTAAATATTTCCAATAATCAATTACCAACACTTAATTACAATTACAACAGATATCGGAACTCGTAATAAGATGACTCACGAATCTAAATTTTAAATTTCGAATAAATAAATCAAATCTATATGTACGACGTATAATAATTAAATTATGTCAAGATGTCAAGTACACAACATCTCTTAACTTCTCTTTAACAGAGAAGCACATATAAACCGTCATGTTTATTTAAAAATCTCCTATCTTAAAATAAATACGCGTGCTGTGACGATTTAAAACGTGTTCCTTTTTCTGTATTTTCATATAAATTTTTACTCGACCAAACCCAACTATAAATAACTAAGTGATAACAATCAAACTTACCAGCTTGTAGGTCAACAGTTCAATAAGTATATTTAGTATATTTAACCGCAGGACTTTTATATATTTAAAGAGTGCAGGTTTGAATTCTTTTGATGATATTTGTACGTAGGTACTGCTTATCTGCTGAAGTTCGTCACTTTGGAGTCCAAAGATTATCTTGCACACCGTGAAACATAAATGGGAGTGACCTTACAAATTATTAGCGTAACACGGTGATACCACAGTCAAACAGATGTTTTATTGTGTTTAAATTAGAAATAGGAATAAGTTTGCAGTTTAATTTCCGGTCACTGCAATTTCATATTTTGTAAATAAATTATACTTTTGTAATTATCATTTATTAAAAAAGTTGTTTACCTTGAAGTAAATAGCCAGAAATTTAATTTGGCGAACTAGAATAGTACAATTTATTACTTTTAACAACTCACCAAGAAAATAGAAATACAAGATAATTTACAAGTTCTTAAAGAAATCGTTATAAAATCTGTAAAAGGAACAAACGATATTTTATAAGGTCATAAAACATTTAAAAACTTTGGCTAAGCCCACAGGATTTATTCAACTATGTAGGTAAATAAAAGTTAAACAATATCTTTCCACGTCGATTTAATAAGTAAATGGTATCCAGTGAAACTTTGGGTATACGTCATTGATGAATTATGACATCATATTAGGCATTAGGCATAACTGAACAATCCCCATTTACAGGTTTTCAGGTTTTTCCCTAACAGTATTCATTGAATTTATTTTTTAATAAGAAATGTCTTCAGACGACTTTTGTATTATTTTAAAACAGTATACGTATACGGAAAGGTATATGAAAGTTATTATTAAAACTAACCTCATATATGACATGTTGTGTCAACTACAAAAGTAAACACGAAAATTAAATATGTCTGAGAGCGTAGCTATCAACACGAACAGCTGTACGAATTTAATAGACAAACATCATCAACATAATAATATTGTATTTTGTAAGACACGCGAATATTTAATAGTAGGTATTTTATTTAATGAGCATATAATGTAGGCTATATTACACGAGGATGAAGTTTACAATACGAGCCGATAGACGAGTGTTGTAAATCATCCGAGTGTAATGTAACCACTATATGAGAGTCAAATACAATATTTTATCTACAACTACGAGTAGGTACATATTTATTTATAATATTTGATAATAAAGGTAATAACTAATTTAGTAAAATTTACAGGTTTAGTTGTGGCATTTCAAAGTTGTAATGGTTACTCCTCCATCAGCACCCAATGTAGCTGAGAATCTTCACAAACAATGTCCCGTGTATTTTTCTAAATTTGATAATCCCATAACGTATGTCATTTTCAGTATCCATAATTGCAGACTTGCACTTCATAACAGCACAAATCACTTTTATTAATTTGACGTTAATGTCACTTGATAACATACCCGACCTACTTATTACAAAAAATTGCCGTGGAATATAGTTCATATTCCCCTAGTGTCTTATGAGAAGTGTAATATAGGCAGCTTTATATACTTGGAAGTAAATACATAATGCATCTATTATTTAATAGTTGTAAATAAACATATTATATTTATGTTTTGCAGGAAATTTAGTCTCGTATTGTTTTAAAATAATCTTTATTTAATGAAACATAAATAAATTCAGTGGAATTTGAAATTCATAATTTGAAATTAATGTGTATAGGAGTGGCTGTCATAAATGAAGTGTGACGTCACACTGATGACGTATACCCAAAGTTTCACTGAATACCCTTTAGCAGTTATCATACCATATTGGGTAATCTTAGAAGAAGGTAGGTATACATTTACGTAATTTACCTCCCAATCTTCGGTTCTACGGAATATATTTCACTTACCTCCCTTGCTATGTAAACAACTATTATTTAATGAAACAGTAAGATACAACGATTATTTCAGCAATTGAATTTTTAAGAATTACCTTGTTTGAAGAAATACTTTTAACGTTAATTCAAAACTTAACCCACGAAAAACAAACCTATTTTAAATACTTTCCGAATTACTATGAAAGTCAAGGTGCCCGCAGTTTTTTCAGCAGCTTTAAAAATAATTGATTTGAAAATAAGACAATAATTATTTTTCCCACTCCCCTTTACGTATAAACAAATCAAATTAAATGATATCATAGTAAAATTCGAGGAAAGGTTAGAAGTTTTTAAACATAAGTAGGCAACAGACATTACATTTTATAATCAAATCATAAGAAACGTGTACGGGTGGTTGTCTATCGGTAAGGGGTTGACAATTTTAGAAGTTAACCTGAAAGAAATTCTGAATTTGGTATTAACATACAATATAAAATAAATTTAAATTTTGTAAAGTAAAAGCGAAAAAATTTGTTCAACCAGAAAGCGTTTAATGTTGATATAATGAAATTGGTTAAACTGCTATTATTTTCAGTTTTGTTTTTGAGAAAACGACTCTTTTCACAAGGAGAATTTTTTAAGGGCCCAAAAAATATTTACCTCCAAGGCCTTTCATAGAAAATTGAATGCATCGTATAAAGAATTAAAGTAATATTTATAAAGTACGTTTTCTTATTTTATATGGTTAACACTTTTTGTGCTATAGAAAATTGGTTTCACAAGTGAAGTACTGAAATCAGGAAACTATATAAAACTATAAAAGATGAAATGAAGAAGAAGATAACGGAGGAGGGGTTGGATTCGTAATACATAAAGACAAACAGAATGGTATACGATATACCAAGATTCAGTTATCTAAATATTGCAACATAAAGTAATCCAAGTATATGCACCAACCTCAACACACGGCGATGCCGATATAGAGATCTCCTACGAAAAGATTGTGGCGGCACTAGTAGGATACCCATGTAAATACACATTAACTATAGATTATTTTAATTCTAAAGTCGGCGAAAGGAGATGTATACAAAGACAGAATTGGCGATTAGCATAAATAGCCGAAAAAACAATAGAGGAAAAACACTTATTAATTTCTTAAAACAACTAAACCTCTATGCCATAAATAGCTTCTTCAAGAAAAAGCCCAGCAGAAAGTGGACACGGATCCGCCCTCACAGACGTACAAAAAATGAAATCGACTACCTACAAGCTAACATTCGAAAAGAAGATTGTAAAGGATGTCGCGATACTAAATGCATGTAGTACGAGTAGTGGCCTTAGAAGGGTGATGGCAAAAATGGAAATTAATACTAAATTAGAAAGACTCAAATTTGCAAAAAAGAATACCATACAAATAGACACAAAACTAAAACTCAAGAAAGACGAATACCAACGAGAACTTAAAAAACTAGATACTAGATAAACACATGAAACCTCGAAATATGGATGAAATAAATGAGAAACTCAAAAAGACAACGATAGCATCTAGCCTAAAAGTAGCAAACATGAAGAAAAATAAATAAGAAAAATGGAATACTAAGACTACTGCTAAGAAAGAACAAAAGAACCACGACTGAATATGTGGCAAACAAACAGATAATCAAAGAGATCTATAAAAACGATAAAAAAGATAAATAGAAGAAGAGATAGAGAAGGTGATAGAAAAAACCAAAAACATGAAAAGCATTAGAAAAGGTCTAGGCAAAAAATAGATAAATGAAATTAATGATGACAACAACAGACAAATTACAGATATAATAGAAATTGTAAAAGAAATATTTTGCACGGAATTATATGCACAAAAGCACCCCAAGAAGTTAAAGAACAGCTAAAGGTAAAAGTGAAGAATGTTAACAGATGAAGAGGAGATAAAAGGAGCTGTGAGAGATATGAAAAATAATAAAGCGCCAGGAGCAGATGGCATGGTAGCGGAATTAATGCAAGAAGGGGGAGAAGTGATATTATTATTCTTCTTCTTCTTCTTCATTCTTTCTTATCTAGACTGTTAGCCTGTTTTTATACAAAGGAACGTCACATGCTATTTTTCCATCGTTTTCTCGGTCTTCCTACTTGTCTTCTCCCTCTTGGTTTATTGTCTCTTACTATCTTTACATTCCTTTCGTCGTGCATTCTATTTATGTGATTATTTCATTCTCTTCGATGTGATGTTATCCATTCCGATATTGGAGCGACTTTATAGGCTTATCCTAGCCGAAGTTGTTATCGTAATATCAGTCCAGTTGCGAGGTTTATCCTTTGTTCTGTAAGCTGGATACCTTTTTACACTATGGCAGGTAGTTAACCTAACCCAGAGACCCTCCACTTTTGTCCGAGATTGGGACCGGCAACGAAGGAGGAGAACTGATATGTACAGAATTGAAAACTCTGTTACAACAAGTGTCTAGAAGAATCAAAAATACCAACAGTCTGGGACACATCTATAACAATACTGCTACATTAAAAGGGATGGGAGATAGAAGTAGATTAAATTATAAACTCATATCACTACTGAGTTGTATAAGCTGCTGACACGTATAATAACTAATAGGTTTAATAACCAACTAGACCAGTAGAGCAGGCGGGCTTCTGCAACAGATTTAGTACCTCAGAGCATTTGCTCACATTAAAGACATTAATAGAAAGATCAACAGAATACAACTTAACTCTATAAGTACAATTGCTTTTATAGGCTTTCATAAGGCTTTCAATAGGTATAGAACTATGGGCAATGGTAAAATCTTTACAAAACAGTCATGTAGATTACAGCTATATGTATACAACTGAGTCGCACTATATGTATACGAATATGCCGAAATGATAATGCAATGACATAAAAATACGCAGTCTACTTATACTAATTCGAAGAGGAGTAAGGCAAGGTGACTGCATAAGCCCTAAACTATTTGTAACAACAATGGAGGATGTATTTAAAAAACTAAAGTGGGAACTGAAAAAAATATGTATAAACGGAAGAAAAGTTGCCCATTTAAGATATGCTGTCAGACAGTTTTGAATAATTACAAACAATGATAAAAGAACTGAAAATAGAATTAGAAAAAGTAGGGTTGACTATGAATTAGAACAAAACAAAGATAATGACTAACCAAGAAAAGTCTAGAGATGTCATATTGAAAAACCACAGAATAGAATGGGTAAATGGCACATATACTTGGGACAGCTAGTAAAAGCGGAAAACAAAACCAAACCCCAGAAATCAATAGAAGACAAACGTGGTCAGCATTTGGGAGATAAAACAAGATACTTAAAAGTAACAAAATACCGCTATAATTAAGGTAAACTGTGTATAACCAATATGCATTGCCTGTCTTAACATATATGGAACCCAGACCTGGACTCTAACAAAGAACATTGTAGATAGGCTGGCAAAAACACAAACACAAAGGGCAATGGGAAGACAGATGATAAATGTGAGACTAACAGACCGAATAAGAAAGGAAGAAATCAGAGAGAAAAGCAAATTGATATATGTCGTACAGCGTACAGCTTATTGTTTCCATGAAATGGAGATGGGTGGATCATACTATGAGACAAGCAAACAACAAAGACTGGAACTGGAACAAAGAAATACAGTGTTGGAGACCATTAACGACAAAAAGAGGAAGAGGACACCCGAAATGAGATGTCCGAACGCCTTAAAGAAAGTGGCTGGATTTGGATGGATGAGGTAAACAAATAAACAGGAATACATGGACGCAATTGGGGGAGGCCTATACCCAATATTGGGTGGAAGAGAGCTAATAAAGAGAAGTGGAGTATTAAAATCTTAATCTAGGCCCCAAAAAAGTATCGAAAGCATACATACCAACTAAATGGGTAACTACTTAAGTGGTAGCGCTAAAAGTTAGAGAGTTAAAATTGTAAACACATTATTGTCGTTATAAACGAGTTAGATTTCAAAAATCGTTTTAAAATTAAATTTCTATAACCGAATTGTAACAAATATCGTGGCTATAACAGAGTTAAATTATCACTGAATCTTTCGAAATACTACAGGGATCTGTCAAAACATGATGCTATAATCAAGTTGTCGTAATAACCGATGTTGTTATTTCCGAGTGACACTATATTTGGTAATATTTTCCAATACAATAATTTAAAAACACTAAGAAATAAATGCAAATTTCAATGTTAAATCTTTTTTCTTTGGGCGTATTATAATTGTAACATTTTGCTACTGAACACACAAGGTAAAACTACTCCATTACGTTACTCATACCATGAGATCGAAAAAAAGATGATTCTGAGCAGGCCTTGACTAGTACAACACGATTGGCAAGACTGATTTCAAAATGTGGCAGTAGGTTAGAGGTTAATAAATGTCAAATAAATTAAAACACAAAACAGTATTTATTTAGGGAACAAACTGAAAACTAAGATGAATACATGTTAGAGTAGGTGTTCAAAATGTGATCCTTCACTAGTATTACAACGATAAACTTAAATAATTCTGGAAACAAGATTGCAAAACTGACTTACATTTGAAATGTCACTGTCACATTATAATTCATAGGCATTCTAGAACCAGTGTAACCAATCGTGTTGTACTAGTCAAGGCCTGCTCAGAATCATCTTTTTTTTGATCTCATGGTACAATAATGGAAATCACTATGTTACTAGTAAAATAATGTTGGTGCAAACTCATGTCAAGTAGTAGCGCCACTTTTCATTGTTTTGATTACTACTGTCAAGTGTGGATAAATTCCGACAGTTGAAAAGGTAAAATTACTTCAAAAGCGTGTTGTACGCTTCGAAAATTATTTTCGAACGATATTTCTTTTGTGCAGAAAGATCTTTTCTGTGCACACGTCTACAGAAGTTGTTGAGCACGCACTTTAATCTTTGCCAATGTCTTTGTGGATCTTTGACAGTCAAGTAAGTACTTTTCAAATGTTCTGTCGTTTTCATTGATTAACGTGCAATCGTTATTCGTCAGTCATCGTATAGTATAGCGCTTGAAGGAAAAATAGTACGAGTATATGTCACTCGGAGCAGAAAGCTCTTTCTTGTGCTTCGCCCAGATTGCTTGGCCTCGGCTAACGCCTCGGCCGCAACCTTCTGGGCGCAACACGAAAAGTGCGCTTTCTATTCCTAGTAACATAATATACTATTATTTAGAAAATTAATCAACGTTTTTAAATATTCTAATTAAAAAAGTCATTAGTACTTTTTAAATATTTACAAATTTAAACGTCCTGCTTCCGTAAAGCAAAACCTCGCCACATTTAATCGCATCAGTAACAAACTAAAGGATTTTCCAACTAAATATTTACTCTACTGTGGTTTACTTAAACAGTTTTACGGTTTTAAACCTTTCAGTTATAGGCTTCCCTTAAGAAGCTTTGCTTATTTTCTATACTTTGTGTTTCCTCTCCTTCCTTTTCTTTGTATATTATATTTGTAGTATCTTCTAAACATTATTCAGCTATTATTTATTCTGTTTTTTATTTTTATAACACGGTTTTTTAATTTCTATTGCATAAAAAATTATTTAAAACATCTCTGATTTTTATAAACAACAAAATTAATACTACTATTACCTAATTATTAATTTTTTTATCGTACTGCTTCGATGAACTTTTGGTGTCTTGGCAACTTTTATTGCAGAAAATAAACAAAAACATTGGAAGAATATAAATAAATTTTAGTGTAAATATCAATAGAATATAAATAAAATTTAGTTTGAAGATTAATTTTAAAAAATCGAAAAATGTCTAATTAGGGTTTGCTGGAAAAGAAAACTTTAAAAGATAACAATTCAGAATTTAAACAGGACAATGGTTTTTGTTCAAGCCAAACTTGAAGAAATAATTTTCAAGGTGAGTCAGATATTGAATTTGGTCCTTCGATTAAACAAATAAGTTTTTACTTTCGTTGGCGAATCAACTTCTGCAACCCATTGAAGGTAAGTAATAGCAGTAATTTTTGACTTTATTTCAGAATCAGTCATCATACAAAAAACAGATGATTTATTGGATAATTTATTAAGAATTCTATAAATTTACGACCAAATTTAAGTACTTAATTATTATTTTATGAAATCCTTTAAACTCGTCCAAGTTATACCAGGACAGAATTTCAGTAGTTTATTTTAATTTTTATTTAGCATTGCGACATCCAGACAGTTTATCTTCTAAGTCAAAAGAATGATTAAATATAACAATTTTAAAATATGACATCACATTCACCATTAAGGTTACTTCCATTAGTTAATAGTTTATATTAATAAATAGTAACATTCGTTGGTTTTAATAAATAAATGAGTAGTAATTTAATAAATCACCTAGTCATGAAACATATTTTTTAATTTAAACTTTCACCTACTACTTATCCTGGCTTATTTTATCAATAATCCAATTGCAATTGTGATATTTATCCACAAGTACAATTTCCTTGCAGCCCTAACACTCAAAATCTCAAATGTAAACTTCAACATTAGTCATTCATCTCTAAGAATCATAATAATAACATAAATAGTATCAATATTTTAATTTTATTTTTAATGAACTCTAAAAGAAAGGAGCAAGTACTTTATATCTGCATTTTCACCGTACTGATCTTCAGAGTTTAACTTTCTGGTGCCCAACAGTCAGTACTTTACTTAAACTTATAACTAGCTTATAACAAATTATTTCCTTTTTGATTGTTAGTAAAGAAATTATCTACTTATGCAATCGCTTATAATTAATAACTGAAGCTTCTTCTACTTCAAGGAACTTTTGGTAGAAATAAAAGTAGTCTTTTAAAAACAAAAATTGTCATTAGGTAAGTAAATGAGTAGTTTAAATATGCCAATCAGTATTACGACTTTATGATTAATGTAACTATTTAATGTAAAGTAATTATCATGGCAATTTCTACTTTAATTGCGACTTTAGTCAGAGATAGCTTAAATTCTAAGAGTGCAATATGAACCCTTGTATTTTAAATTGATTTTTAAAATAACCCAATTAATTTAGAAAGTACCAAGCGAAATTACATTCTTGTAAAATCAGAAGATTCATATGGTTTATATGTTATGGACAAAGTGATTAATAGGGCATTATTCATAATGACTGGTCAATGTGATAAATCCGGACAAAGTGATTAATAGTCATTATTTATAATGACTGGTCAATGTGATCAATCTGGTCAGTATTAATAATGACCGGTCAATGTGAATAATGTACTTTTATTTAAAAAGAAACAGTTCTTCCTCTACCTCTAACCTCCAATAAACACCTCTACTGTTTTGGCAGAGGCATTTATTAGAGGTTAGAGGTAGAGGAAGAACAGTTTTTTTTTTTATAAAAGTATATTAATCACATTGACCGGTCATTATTAATAATGACCGGTCAATGTGATAAATCCGGTCAGTATTAATAATGACCAGTCATTATTCATAATGACCGGGCATTATGCATATTGACCGGTCATTATTAATACTGACCGGATTTATCACATTGACCAGTCATTATGAATAATGACCAATTAATCACTTGGTCCATAACATATATATTATTAAAAAATACAAATATTCATGTCAGTACAAGACAAGATAAGAATATGTTGCAACTAACACTGTTTTTATCAGCGTTTAAATAAAATATATCAATTAAAATTCTCTACTTTTCAAGCTTATATTTAGACCATTGGCAGATTTTAATATAACTTCTACAGCAAGTTCAGGTTCATGGCCGGGTACAGGAAGAATCTCGTAGTTCCTCAATACTTTTGAAACTGTTGATTTTATTTCCAGCATGGCAAATCGTTGACCTAAAAAATGTTGCAATCTTTTAATTATATTTATTTGTATTTATTAATTGAGTAAGATCTAGGTTTGCGCACGCAAAAGATCACAGCATGCGTCGATAGCTATGGTTATTGGCACTACAACCAAATATCAAGTTCACTTTTTATAGAGAATTTACTAACCTATACAATTTCTCGGTCCAGCACTAAAAGGGACGTAAGCATAAGGCGACCGGCCGGCTGAATTTTCTGGAGAAAATCGTTCTGGGTCAAATTTGTCTGGATCGGGGAAAACATAAGGATTTCTATGCAAACTAACAGCCAGAAGAGTCAGTGTTAGACCTTTAGGCAGAATACCGTCCTCTGTTAAACATTGAAACAATTACAAATTTAAACATTACCACAAATTGTTTATTACACACCATACTCGACATCTTCCTCCAGAACTCGTGAATATATTGGTACTGGTGGATACAAACGCAAAGCTTCTTTAATAACTTGATCTAAATACTTCATTTCTTGCAAATCTTGATAAGTTGGGGATTTATTTTTGTCGTCTACAAACAGTGTTCTGAGTTCTTCGATTGCCTTTTCCTGTAAGAAAACGTATTTAGATATTTTTCCAAAAAGTCTACCTCTTCATTAATCTCTCTCTCTCTCTCTCTCTCCCTTATACCCCCTACTTGCTCCTCCCCGTCTCTACTACCTCTTTACCTGTCTTTCGATTTCTTTATTTTCCTACATTTTTCTTGCCTTTTTCTATTTTCCCTCTCCCTCCACAAACCGTCTCTGTCATTGTTTTTTTTTATATTTATCTACCTGTATTTCCCTCCCTTCCCTCATTATCGTTTCCACATAGAGCAAAAGGCTCTCGTTGATGCACATTATTTGTCTCGCTTACCTGAACTTCTGGATTTTTCGAAAGACAATACAAAGTGAAACTAATTGCAGAAGACGTAGTATCGTGTCCCTAAAATTTTTCCAAATACATATTAAGCCAAAAAAAAAAACACAAATCATACCTCAAACATAAAAGTATCGACTTCTTCCCTAATACTTTTATCTGACAATGGACTACCATCAACGTTACACTGAAGCAATAAATCTAAGAAAGCCAATCGCCTTTTAACACCCGTGTCATCGTTGACTATACCAATTCCATTAAGATCGTTAAGCAATTCTTGCCTTCTTTTTCTTATTACACTATTAGTGTACCCATGTAAGATACTTAGAGCTTTTTCTTGTACCTTGTAATCTTTGAAAAATTTAAACAACCAGTCCAGTATTTTCATTGGCGAAATTACTCTCATTGTTATAACATTGCATATTTCTTTTACACTTCGTACGTAGTCGGAGTCTGAGTATTTTTGTGCGTTTACTGAAGTACCCATTGCGGCCTCTGGAAAATTATAGCAAATGAGTAAATAACTTTACTCTTTTATGTTGTGTTAAATAAACAAAGAATCAATACCAATATAGAGTGATTCTGTTTAAATATTACAATCTAGAGAAATAGGCGATACTCGAATGAACTTCAACCAAGAACTAACTATTACGGTTGCATTTAAGGAGATTCTCCAAAGTTCTTCTTCTTTGTGTGCTTGTCCATTACCAAATGATAATGATGGATGTAGCAACTAATTATTGCTCTATCTGCTGTAGCTTGAAACAAGCCGGTGACTGTTTTCCCATAGCAGGTTCTGAAATCCTCGAACCAGGATGTTCTTCTCTTTCTGGGCCCTTTGCAATCATCCACTTTCTCATGAAACGTATCAATCCTCTATAATATCTTCACTTCGGTTACATTATCATTCCAAAACATCTTGAACATCCAGTAGAAACGTCATTTTTTTACTTGCGACTCAGTGAATGTGCATAATTCCACTTTATAGAACAAAATATCGAAAATATAAAAGGCGACAAGTCTTTGAAAATGATGTCTCGATACTCTTGATTTTCTAGCATGAGTTGATTTTGGCGAACGTTGTTCTTGCTTTTCCAATTTTATTTTTTATTTCAGTTGCGCAGTTATGATGGTGCACAGGCATATCTACTTAACAATCTTTTGAACATTTTTCAATAACAAATTATGTTGTAGGTTTTGCTAATCATCAGGATTCCGGTTTTTGCTCTTCCAAATGTAAACCATGCATCTCAGTTACTGTAGTGATATCATCTAAAAAGTTGTCGTAGTTCTTTCTGGAAATACAACCATGTCGTACCTTACGTTATTTGGTTTCGAATAAAGCTTTTTTGAAGATGATCTTCAAATACAAGTTCAAGTGCAATGGCAATAAAATACACCCATATCTAAACCCTCATCAAATCATGACACAATTTTGAGTCTTTGCCTTCTACTTTTATGTTTACCTTCTGGTCCTAACAGATGTTGGTAATGATTCGTATGTCCTTGTTGTCTAAACCTGCTTCATAAATGATCTCGACAAGTTTTGTAGGTCGCACGGTATCAAAACCTTTTTGATAATATATCGAGCAACCAAACACATTTCAACTTCGAACAAAGCTTCGCAAGTTTCCTGATTATTTCTGAACTAAAATTATATCTTACACATGTCGCGAAATTGAATAATATCTATTATGGGATCGATTAGAAAAATTAAGTTCCTAGCTAAAATGCGAGTCTTGGGCTCAAATCCAATTCCAAGCATAGTGGATGTTCTATCCGGTCACGGAAAATAATAGCGAACTAAAGCACAATTGAGTGGAGTAAAAAGGATCGCACATTCAAACCATATATGTATCAGCATTAATAATATTAACTTAAATCAATACCTTAAGATGTATCCCAGGACTCTATTTCTCGTCTATCAAAACAATTTTTATCATCTTATATATCATCTTATAATAGTTCCTGTTATCATAAGCAAAGAGCTTAATAGATCTACATCAGCTCTCTGTCCAAATTGAAGAGCAAACTGAAAAGTGGTTTTGTGCCAATCAACAGCGAAATCCTTAATATCATTAAACAAAAACAACGGAAATACCTAGGTCACACAGTAAGAGCACCTAAATACGAATTAATCCAACCGATATTACATTGGAAATTTTAAGAAACAGATAATCACTTTAATTACTATTTAAAAAATATTCCAGAATTCTATATCAACAAATCATGCTATTGAAATATGATTAAGCAAATATCTTCAGATACTACCTTGCCAAGGAAGTTTTTCCTCAGAGGAAACTTAGCTGCCGACATACGTATTTACATATACTTATTTATAAAGCTTCCAGTACTTCACAAAACAATGAACATGGTAATAGTAAACCCTTCTAAACTGCCAGTCACCGAAAAAGATATTACGAATTGCCTGAAATGAATAGTTGTCTAAAAGTAGAAAAAGAAGATGAAGAAGAAGATTGCCCATACATACAATGTGATTTTTTAAAAACTCAATTGCAGCAGGACATATTCTGACTTAATACAGACAGTTCTAAGGTTATTAAGACAGAATACGGCCTTCTGCAATTGAGTTTTTAAAAAATCACATTGTACATATGTACTATACATGATATTTTTAAATATAAACAGCACCAGAAGGCTAATTTTCAAAAGAAAAAGAATGCGGCTGACGAAAAAGAAGAATAATTGTGACTTATTATTTCCTGAATAAAATCTTTTTTTATAACCTTGTATGTATATACAATGTGTCCCAGGATTGACTTTACAATACGTGCGATGTAGTAAAAATTTTTGAATTTTATTTTAAGATTGTGGGATAATAATTTCTCATAATGAACAAAAAGGGTACTTTACCTGAACAGAAAATAGTTTTCGCTTCAATGTCAAAATATTCTTAAAATTATCTTCAAACCAAGCAGGACTTAATCCCACAATCTTAAAATAAAATTCAAAAATTTTTAGTCCATCGCACCTATTGTAAAGTCAATCCTGGGACACACTGTATATTTATTTATTGCTTCCTGTGAAATATTTAGAACTATAGAAAGACGTTTAAATTAAACAAAATACTTGTAATCACCAGCACCTTTCCTTGATGTTAAAACACAACCAAATTTTATCTTTAGTTGATAACCACCGTATGGTTTGTTTGTCTGTCTGGACGCCTATCAAAATTTATCAAAGTAGCTAAGTGCTTTGCCTGTAATAAATAATTTTTCAGGGGTTATTTAAAATCATGAATTATTATCTCGAACTTGCAACCTAAAAGAAATTACATTTTCCTTCTGCATTCACAGTGGCATAACAAAACGTTTTACACTGGAACACGGACAAATTTATCATATCATAAAGTAATGAATAATGTTTGAATCGGCTAAAGTAGTAAAATATAAATAAATGACGTAGATTTATTTTATTGAGTTCACTTAATGAGAAGGGCTGTGTGTCTCCCTGAGCCCTTAAGGTTAAAAGAAGGATTCATACTTGAAAAACCAATTAATCAAAATTAAAATTAATAAAGTTATATTTAAATTTAAATCTTTGACTTACCACAGATAGCATCCAGTGTACATACAGTAACATAAGGGAAAATATCAAAAGCACTACCATCCACTTCCTTGCGTAATTTTTCTACCAAAATATTACTTTGAGTTTCAAAAATTCCAATGAATTGTTCCAAAATTTGGAAATGAAATGCTGGAGTAAGTAATCTTCTTTGTCTTTTCCACTTCGGTCCTAAAAATATCTTCAGTTATTCAGTTTCAATTAAAAAATTAAAGAAACTATACCCCAGCTCGTCAGTAATCCTGTACCCAGCCACGGGTGGAAAAAATTGTACTCATAAGACTTTCGGATAATCGTCGTTGAACGAAGAAGAAATTCAGCAAGTTTTGGTTCGATTATTAATAATCGCGGCATTGGTCCAATCATTACTGTCACTGGATTATGATCGAATATTTTTTGATATTTTAGAATTTGTGGAACTATATCTAAAAATATTATTTATTAACTTCCTACATTTTTTTGCATTATCGTGTGGTTGTTTACTGTTATTAAAAAATATCAACATTTAAGTTGCAGATCTTTGGAAAATAAAATTCAAACGTCATATTTTATGTATAAGGTAAGGACTTTTATTAGTCTTTCAAACGGTAATTTTTGGTAATTAAACCTTCAACGATACTTTAAGGCATAAAGAAAACAAAATAATTTTCTGGTCTTCTAAAAAAAATATTTCCAAAAAAATTTAAACCACATAGCTTTCTATTTTTGAATGGAAAACCTTCGCAGTATAAATACTGTAAGGGAAAACTCCTTTTCCTTACTTTTTCTTTCAATTATTATTTACAATTGAACAATAACCTACCTCTTACAGATGACACCAAATTCGCATTTCCTATAAGCGGATAAGGACGAGGCCCAGGATAATTCTTTAAATGTCTGGTAGATTTAAAAAGTACATAATACCACCATGCCAATATCACAATAACCGAAACTATAAATACTTCCAAAAATAACAGCAACATGTTTAACAATTGAAGACAGAATCACGTTTGATTAACAATAATTTTCGTATACACAAATCTCCGAATTATCCCCAATAGCTGATAAATTGGGTTAAAAGGGCAACGAGATAACTTTGTGTAATTATGAAAAAATTAATGTCTTCAAATTATCTCTTTTTTTATCTAATAGTTTACGTTTTGGGGTTAATTTTTTGTTTAGTTAAATTTTAGTAATTAACAGATATTCAAGTGCAATTGCAATAGATAGGGTTTTTTACTTCTTTAGATGAATATTAATAAATATACACACACCGGCAAAATTAGTGGAACATAAAAAATGCGATGTTTTAAAGAAAGTTTGAATACTATGGCTTTTATGTTTGTATTGTTAGCTCAACATGTACAACAAACAACAAAAGGCGATATAACACTTAAATCTAGACACCTAATAAAGATTGATTGATATTTATCCTATATTGTTAACATGTTGCTTGGTGTTTCGTTCTATGAGTGTTTAATTCGTGTTAACTTTAGATTAAGGGTTAACAATAATTTCTGAATTTCATGGATCCCATCGAACACATATGGGACATACTGGAACGACGCGCCAATGGTAGAAATCCATCAATACAAAACACGGAAGAGCTAGCGGCTGCGCGGCTGCACTAGTGGAAGAATGGGACAATCTGCCTCGAGCAACCGTTGACAACGTCATCGAAAGCATGACCAGGTGTATGGAAACTGTGATTAGGACTCTCGGGTATTAATAACACCCCTATTTTTTTAAATAAAATGACGGAAATTTTTTACAAATCCATTTTTTTTATAAAGGGTAATTAATTTTTTTGTTCTCAATTTTCTCATTTCATTCACCAAAATCATCAATTTAATTTGTGTGTAGTTGCAATCGTTCCAATGTGAATTTTCTCTTGCCAAATTAAGTTAAATAAATCTTAAAGCATCGAAAAAATATGAGTTTTTCGTGTTGCTCTAATTTTGTCGGTGTGTGTACTTATCACCTACAAAAGCCATAAATAAAAATTGGTGTGACTGAAGGCCGCGAGTGTTTCAATTCATGTAACAAAAAATTCAATTATTTCATTCCAACAGGTTTAACAGTAAGACTATTACCAATTCAGCAGCATTAAACTGTTCAATTTCAAATTTACAAGAATGTTGGTTGTGCAAATGATGCCCAAATATGCTTAAGACTTCAATAATTACACATAATTAAAAAAACGGCGAGGATTGTATAGAATATTTAAATTATTAAAACTAGCGGAGGGACATAAAGGTCAGAAATAACAGTATGCGTTTGTGATAAGTCATAACACAGTGATTACAATAACAGTGCAAATAAATAAAGTTTGTTAAACATTTGCCGAAATATAAAATAAACCTTATTAATTTTATCAAACATATTGATAACATATCAATATAAAATTTAATTTCTGAAGAACAAAGGCTTTCCTTCTGATTTTATTAGTACTGTACAATAATCCAATTGTTTAAAAATTTCAAAAATACAAAAATAAATCTAAGATAAAAGGATATCACACATTACTCATTTGTCTAATCATAAAGCTGTCATATATTGGTTTGAATTTGATCAACCAATAAATATAATTAAACCAGGCATTTGTAAACGTAGACCTTTAACCGATGAGGTAATGTACGAACTGTATAACTTACTAGATAGTACTAATTGGAGTTTTGTTGATGCTGATGTTCTCAATATCGATGAGAAGTATAAACAATTTATTGAAATTATTGCATTTAATGTCAAAAAAGCATTTCCCGAAAAAGTCAAAACTATTAACCGTAGTTATAAACCAATCAATTTGCAATGGTTCTCAACTAAATTACATAATATACGCAACACTCTTAATTTACTTCAAGACTTGCCTAATCGATATCCCACTTTAGTTACTAATCATTAAGTAAGTGGTTACAGAAACAATTATAGAAAGGCAGTTCGCTAAGTAAAAAAGAATTTTTTTTTCCAATTATATTACATCTAGTGGTAACAAAATGAGAGCTTGCTGGCAGGTCGTCAACGACTTCAGAAATGTTGATAAACGTTGTAACTCTTAAGCTGCGTATTCACTTGAGCATTTTTGTTCGTTATTACCGAATCACGTGGGATCTGACTTTATATAAAAGACTCTAGTTTGGAGGTGGTTATTATGATCAGTGCCGCCGTTGAAGTCGAAGCGCCAGTCTTAGTAACAAGTCAGGTCTATACGTGAAGCAATGTTTCCTATGGTCGTAATGTAAGATACCATTTTCATTTAGTTAATGTTAGTGTCGTTAAGCTGGACTTAGCTGATTGTTTCACGTAATTGATTGTTTCATGTAATGAATTGTTTGATTTAATTGTTTTTAGCTATTTGTTATTGTGATAATTATTGCCCTCTTAAACTATTTTGGAGATCCATGTTATTACTGTGCTGAATCTTTGTAAAGTCGATATTTATTTAAACCTCTCGCAAGCAAAGCCCCTAGTGGCATAGCTGGACGATAAAACCCACTACGTTACAATATCATGTACTATTTTTTGTAATACTACTCATTTTTAAATTAAGTTTTCAAGTAATTCGACCTTTATAACTTGATTACGGATATTTTAAAATATTACACCATGTCAGCAATCCATCTATGCATAGGATAATATCTATCATATCATATCTGAAGTGGCCGTGGTCAGTAAAGTAGAACATAAGCTAGAATCCGGTACCGCCAACTATGAAAACAGCCAAACTTCTGGGACAGTCTGGGTCTGGGATCTCTTTTTAAATTCCATAAATCGCATTTAAGGCAAATAAGAGCTCAATACCGCAGATCACCCATGCCATCTTCTTCTTCTTCTTTTTCATTTCCCTTATGCCTATGGCGTCGGGTTGCTCATCCATTTGCGGTATTGGTCACGATCATCTACCATTCTCTTTAGTTGTCCTAAATTCTTTCCTCTATCCAGTGCCATTTTCTCCATTCTCTCTTCCCATGTTTCCCTAGGTCTTCCTACATATCGTCTTCCCTCCGGCCTTGCTTCCATTATTCTTTTCGGGTATCTTCCATTTCCCATTCTCATGACATGCCCAAACCACGCGAACTGCCTTTTATCCACTTCTTCCACTAATGGTTCCATTTCCAGTTCTTCTCTAATCGCTATATTTCTAATTGTGTCGCGTTTCGTCTTTCCAACTATTCTTCTCAAATATTTCATTTCCCCTGCTGTTACTTTTCCTTTCACTTTGTCTTGCATGATCCAGCTTTCTGAGGCGTATATTAATGTAGGCACATAGATACTCTTGTATACTCTCAGTTTAGTGGCGTTGCTTATTTCTTTCTTATTTATAATTATGTTATTTAAAGCATAGTAAACCTTACTTGCCTTATTTGTTCTGTTTAGTATTTCTTCTTCTATTGTCCCGGTATTGTTTATTATAACTCCAAGGTATTCATAATTATCCACCCAGTTAATTTCTTTTATCCCTTTTTTCATTTCAAAGGCCTCCGACTCTCTCCCGTTCATTCGCACCCTGCCCTTCGTTCTTTCGTATAGATTTTTAATTGCTTATAGTAGCTTGTTTGTTACTTCGCATTGTGACAGTGCTTTCCATATGCTTTCTCGCGGCACCCTGTCGAACGGAGATTCGAATTCCCATTCCATAAGACGTTTATTTCAGAGTCTTCTTCAATATACGGGGGTGTATCAAAAATAAATACATTAAATTCGCTCAGTAATAGAACTCGTCAAGAACTACAACATTTCTTAATAACTTTTTTTTGTATACTTTTTAGATTTTGTGATAAAATTAGTTAAAGATTTATCGCAAAGTTCATTACCCGCCAATGGAAATCAAGTTACAATTTTACTCACCATAGTAAATCAACTTACTTAAAAATTAAGCTTAGCAATTTTTAATTATTTTGAAAATGCATAAACAACTCGTTATTTTAAGGGGGAGTAAAAATGCAAAATAAATGTGAGATTTAAAGAAAAATTAATAAGAAATGTTGTAGTTCTTGACGAGTTACACCACTGAAAAAATGTAATGTACTTGTGTATGATACACCCCGTATAGTTCGCCACGGGTTGTGACCGACATATAGCACAGAACAGTAATAAATGGGCTGGTAGATAGGGGAACACCCTATAGATAGATGAGTAGATGAGGAAGACATTTGCGGACCAAATAGATATGTATGTCTCCCTAGAGTTTTGGTTTTGAAATATGGTAAAACGCGGATTTCTGTAGTGTCCATGCCCAAATTGAGCCACTACAACAGCATCTGTGCCCGTATCGGGCGGCTGATTACTCCCTTCTTAATCCGTATTCGACCACAGTCAGAAGGTATGGTCTAAAAAAATCTTCATGCAAGCAGTACGCTAAAAATACTACCCTCCGTTTCCAACACTTCTCTACATCCTAACTACGCGATTACAGGAGCGATTTGTTGTTAGGACCAGTGGGTCATATCCCACATACCAGAAAAATGACAGGCCAAAAATGAATTACGTTCCTTCTTACGTTTTGTGAAATGCGGGCCAAATCCAATAATGATAATTACTTCCTTTTTTTTATACTACCTAATTATTACAATAAATGATAATACTCTGTTAATTATAATATAATATCTTTTATAGCATTATTAAAACATATAGATAACCCTTCTGACCTTTCTTCCTATCAGGTGAGTATCAGGCTTTGCAAACTAATAACCTAAGGCCAGGAAAAGATAAAAAAATGTCGTTGCGAGAGCCGCCGAATCATCCACAGGATTCACAGGATGGAGGTTCCTAACTACCTCTGTAACCATAAAAACATTGATTTGGAGAATATAACAAGAGAACTTTAATCGGTGACTAAAAATTAACTAAGCTAGAAAACTAATCGGCTAAAATCAAACACTATATTTTTAGAGGGTAATTTTTGAATTAATAGTTTCTTAAAAATAAATTCCTCAAGAATTCTGCAATTTCTGATTTCCACACAACAAGATAAAACGCAATATAATACATGAGTAAGAGAGGGATATCGTTCTGTCCCTTACCCCCTTACGTTGCAAATTCTTTTAGACTATAACATATTTTAAATTTATTATGTTGTCCTTAATGGGTACAAAGGGGAGTCAACTAATTTTATGTTGCTTGTTCACTTCAATCCCTTTTTGTTCTTTCAAAACGTCGTTCTAGTGCTGCATTATTCACGAGAATTATTATTCTCTCATAATAACCAACCGAATAACTGATAAACAGCATAATTATCAGCCAGTCGAACGTGCTAGATTTAGAACAAATTACATACATCAATAGTGGACATCTGCTAACAATGAAAGTTTTGATAGAAAAATCTGTCGAATATAATCTAAGCCCAGGCGTAACCTTCGTTGACTTTGAAAAGTCATTCGGTACTGTAGAACACTAATCTATATTTAATGCTCTGAAGAATGTAAGAATCAGTTACAGGTATACAGGGTGGTCCTTAAGTAATGGGTCACAGACAAACAGTAGATTCGTGAGGCCAAAATATTACGATTTACCTAAAATTACCTTAGTCCAAAAGTTAATATTTAGGGAGATGCAGGGTGTCAAAATTGAAATTTTAATTTTAATTTTCTTCTGTAATTTCAGAATTTTTCGGAATATTGATATGAAAATTAGTGAAACTACCTTTTGTGGGACGGGAAATAATAATCCGTTCTCAATTTTAATGCAGCTCTTAAAATAACGTTATTTTTGCTACACCTAATACCTTAAAAATACATCAACTTTTTTGTAGTTAAAGTTAGTGCAGATCTAATTGACAAAAGCAATCCTCTTTAAATATCTCTAAAGTTAACCGTTTCACCAATTTTAATATGAATATTAGGAAAACTTTAGAAATTACAAAAGAAAATTAAAATAAAAATTTCGACTTTGACACCCTGCATCTCCCAAAATATTAACTTTTGGACTAAGGTAATTTTAGGTGAATCGTAATATTTTGGCCTTAGGAATCTACTGTTGGTCTGTGATCCATTACTTATGGACCACCCTGTATGCCATAGCTAGAACAGGGTGTAATAAAAATATAGGTTAGAAATTGAACCACAGTCTTTGGAGGTTTAAAATAAGTCGATTTAAGGCAACTTACGTCGACATAAAAATGCACCCAAAAAATATTCAAAGTGAAAAATTAGAGAAAGTTGTACAATCTGCCACTTTACCTTCCAATTCTTTTTCCTTGTTATAGACCAATCGCACTTTGCGATTAGGTTCTTGAAGAAAATGGGCGTAATGTCAATTGATGAAACTACTTTTTACTGAAACGCCATTCCAGATTACTACAATGCTTCAATTTTATAGGTACCCTAATAATCAAACGATGTAAGGGTGGCACAGTGGTGGTCAAGCTAGCGTAACGATGGACAGGACTTAGCTGCAGTCTGGAGGTCGGCTAGATGGGAAGGCTAAAATTGTGATTTTTTAATTGTTTTCCTAATCATCATAATAAGACACGTGATATTGAAAGACCATTTCATTATTTAGAAAAGAATAACTTTTTTTAATTTTTCACGTTAGAAAGTCGTAATTTTTTTGGAAGGCACTTTTTTATAGACGTAAGTTGCCTTAAATTAACTTATGGCCTCCTTTTTATTACAGCCTGTAGACAAGAACGCTACGTTCAGTTAGAAACTTCGATTATAGAAGCCAGATTAAAAGATGTCTAAGACATGATGATATCTTAATCTCAAAGTTTCTCAATCTTGCTTTGGAGATCTTCAAGACACTGTATTAGCAAGGCAAAATAGTTATAATAATTAATAGGAAAAAATTTAACCATGCAAAGTCTATGAAAACTATTTTCTTCGGCAAATTATAAAAGTCTGCTGAGACAGGACGATATACTCTTCACCATATTGTAACATTTTGAATAATGATTTCGGACCGAATAATATGCGTTGTTGAACACACTGCATGATTACGCAAAGTCCTCCTGAGCACAGATAAGTTTAGGTTACTTCTTCTGATAACCTTTTAAAGAGCACATTTTCTAGAGTTGTGTCTCAGCCAAATTTTTTGTTGTAATTTGGTAAACATAAGGCAATCGAGTTTTACTAAGAATAGCAACTTAGTTGTCGCAGTACGTATTCAATTTTTGAAACTTTATTGAATTCTTCAGCATACAATTCCAGCAGACTATGGGCTTCGCTTTAACTTTAATTACCAGTTTCTTGATTTTTCGTAATAAATTTAAAATTACATCTACCAAACTTGACATACAAATCCTCGCGTTTAAAAAATTACAATACTTAACATACTTAGTGTATTAAATAAATTAATTAATTTAAGTTTACAAAGTTCTTCTTTAATTTTAACAAAATATTACGCACCGTGTCGTATGAAAACATTACTCTTGATATCGGTCTGTACCCATTCATTCCTATTCCACTGCGTAAACAATCAAAGCCCTTTTTAAATAGCATTCGAATAATTTATTTCGATCTGGAGGTACCTCTGCTGTTTTGAAACACATATTCTTCCAAATTCATTTCACAACCCAGATTGACGCAGATATTTATTTCTGTTTTTTAAGCAAGTATTTTATTAAATGTGGTTATTGTAAATTTCTTGTATATTAAGATTAAATAAAAACAGGGAGACTAAAATAGGCCCCAACTAAACGTGTTTCCAAGCTTACAAATTTAACAAATTAAAATGGGAAAAATTTAAAAGAACACCCGTAACTTGCTTTCGGTGTAATTTCAAAATTTAAGTGGGACATTTAGAAGGTACAATGTGATTTGTTAAAAACTCAATTGCAGCAGGCCGTATTCTGACTTAATACAAACAGTTCTTAGGTTATTAAGACAGAATACGGCCTGCTGCAATTGAGTTTTTAAAAAATCACATTGTATTTTCAAAAGTAAGTAGGTCAGGATTTAAAAAGAACTCATCGTTTTTTAATTTTTTGTACGAGAAACGTGTATGCCTCTGTTTCTTATTACGGACACGTGCACACGAGGAAGATACTGTTTATATAAAAATAAATTACCGAACCCTCTGTAATACACCATTCAGAGAACGTATTCGAGAAAGGCACGAGTTTTCTAGACATTCATATTTAATTTTTCCAGTCAAATGGAGAAGGCAGCGATAATCGAAAAATCAAGAAATACAAGAGCCAAGCTGCTACCACCTTCAGCTTTTCAAATTCCCATTCCCTACTATCAAATAAAACACAAAGTTATTTCCTATGTTCTTAAACGTAAAAGATTTCCGTGAATACATTTCTCTTGGTACGCATGAATAAAGCGACTTTTGAATTCTGTTTTGAATTTATACAGGCTTTAAGAAGGGAGACAATTACAAATAACTTTTAGTGATGCTAAAATCAACATTCGTGGGAGTCAATCAATCATTTTTATCATCAAAGATATGGAAGGTGTCATTTTGTAACGCCTACGTTATAAAACTTAAAACAGGAAGTTGCTCTTTGATGCGTTAATACAGCATCAAATAACACCTTTACTTGAGTGGGTGAACGGTGAAATAATATTCAAATACTGGGAAATATAATACTTATTGAACATATGAACATAGGCGTTACTATAATGAGAAACTTTGACATTTAAACTAAATTACTACACTCCACATAGAGGTATAATTTTGTAATTTTTTTATTTTTACACACAAAGTAAAGCCTTTATCGATGATTTCATGAAAATCTGAATATTTTTTCATTAATTTGGCCTTCTGAACTTCTTGAGTTCATTCAAAGAAAGTTTTAATAATTAAGAGTAATTAATAACAGCAAATTATGCTTAAGAGTAGCTTGAAACAAAACAAAATGTTTAGGACGATGTTACGTTTTAGATATTCACAAATTACGACGCCGAAGGCATTAATTAGTAGAAATTGAATGAAGTTTTCTGCTGGATTCAAACAATTAAGCAGTACAAATTGGTTTTACTACAGTTGTCTTTGGCAACTACTACGACTCGTGCTTTAAAACTTAAACATTCAAACAAATATGCAATATTAAATATATTTATCCAATTCAGTTACGAAATGTCAACATTGAACATTTCGACATTGATTTTAGTTGTGAAAAGTGGTTCATTTTGTAACTAGTTAGAAAATATGCTCCCATTTTGTAACTAGTTACAAAAAGATGATTTGAGTTGCGAAAAGTGGTTCATTTTGTAACTAGTTACAAAATATGCTCCCATTTTATCACTCCCATTTTATCACGATGACCCAACTCCTTTTTTAAGAAGATGTGGCATTTACATTTTGTTATCTGAATTGGATAAAATCTTGTATGAAACACGTTGCAAAACATGTCTTTTTATCACATGGCGTGTTGTTCATCTCGGCTTCGCCTCGTCGAACAATTTCACGCCTGGTGATAAAAAGTCCATCATTTTGCAACTCGTTGCATAAATAGCTATTTAGGGGGTAATTTTCCTATCCCGCTATATTTTTAAAAAATTTGTAAAAGTGATAAATTGTATAGGTGTCTTTCTTCCAATTTAAATGGATTTTTTATGTTATCAAAACTGAACATGCCAGTATGATTTTCCAATTTAGAATTTTAAACATGGAGTTTAAAGAGATGCTGTAATAATAATAAACGGAGACCAACGAATATTCGTCAACTTTAACGAATACCTACAGCGTACAGTTTCCTCAGTTCATGCAAACGAATGCAATTTGTTGGAGTAAGCAAACGAACAGACCTTTTATAATTTTCAATAGTGTTTGTGCTATGCCTCTTCTAGTGATGATGGAACAAACACAAACAGATAAACCATCCTGCTCGAATAGCCAATATATAACAGTGTTTGTGTATTGTGCAAAATATTAGAAAAAGGATTTTCTGGCTTCGGTTTCCAAAAAAAAACGTGATTTATTTCTACAGGTAGGCATATGCCATCCATAAAGTTAGAAACTAAAGTTGAACAGTCTGCTAAGTAATTCATTAGACACTTTAAAATTGACTTTTATAATAAAGTTAAATGGCTGACGGGATGCAACACACTAGGAAAATTATTTTGTTGGCCTTGTTTAATTTTCAACATGAGTGAAAAAACTCTATGGAACTCGAGTGGGATTTCGGACCTAAACAACTTTCACAAATATGTGTACTTATTAGTAGGAAACCAGAAGTGCTTCCCCAAATAATAAACCCACCGCACGCCACTGAGCTTAAGAATTACTTAAGGTGGGAAGATACCTAAGCTGAATCCGTAACAACTACAAAATCAAAAACAGGCAACCCAACTTACTTAATATTTTTAACTTACGTATGCCGTAAAATGCTACGTAGCCTAAAATATTAACGAAAAAGATAGGTACTTAATCTTTTGTATGCAAACTGTGGTGTGATGGACCTTTCTTTATATTGTGTATTACTTTGTTTTACAAAAGGAACTACCTGTGTATGCAGTTTCCGAATTTGTCAGCTGATTTCAAAATATCGTTCTGTAAATGAATTATAATTAATTAAAAATAAATAAACACATCAATTGCAGAATTTATTTATTGACTTAAATAGACAAGTAAAATGTAAACGAAATAAAAATACAAACTAATAAATTACAATAGGTAATTACTAATTACAATAACTGAATATCACATAATTAATGAAAAACTGAAATTACTTATTATTTCTTTTTTGCCGGTTTTCTTTTTCCTTGAGCGTTTATTATTAACTCCGAATCCCTAGCTTGTAAACCTCTAGGAATTCGTGGATCCACCAGCTCCGGGAGCATACAATTAAAAAAGAATTCATTTAATCTTGGCAACATAATATTACTCCAAAATTCCTCGTCTTTTACAATTCGTATTACTTCCAAATCTACATCTGTGTATAAAACTAAGTCACAATAAGTTCTACCTACTATATTTAATTGACCCTGAATTTGATAAAAATATTGGTGATTTTTTTTCAAAAGTAGTCTGCCCTCCTGAAGTTGTACACACAAACTTTTTTGTTTATTTTCTAAACTTTCCTTAACTTTGTGTTTTCTTATAGAGTACAAACATTTCACTTCCACTAAACCATCATCATTTACAAGTCCATCAGGACTAGCACCTAAATAAGGGTATTCTTTCGAAATAAAGAAACCGCTTGATACGACTTTTATCTTCTTGATTTCCTCATATTTTTGTACAACTACATTTTCGTGTGTTCTTCCATAAACTAGTGCATCTGTTGTTAAATAAGGTGAATTATAAAGTAGATTTTTAAGTTGTGAATGACAGGAAGTGGTGTCCCTTCGATTACATATCCGTCCAAAAGAGGAAGCAGTAATTCTGTTTCGTCGTACTTCATGCCATATTACGTTGTCGTGTTGTCCTACTGTTTCTGTAGCTATTGAATCTGCATTATCACTTTTTAGACGCGATAAAAGTTCTTCTTTTTTTACTTTCATCTCGTCTTCTGGTAAATCTTCTTCTGCTGCATTTGGTCCGTAATCCATGTGTATTCCCGCATTGGTATCTTCTCCAAATTTCTTCTTCTTTTTAGGGTGAGCATGTTTATATTCATTGAGGTATTTTCTTTTTCGGGCAAATATGTTTAACCTATGTGTTTGGTCTAAAGATGTGAAACCCTTTAAGTGCCATGATGGTCCTGAATTAAAGGAGAGTGCTGCTCCATAGCATCGTCTTTGATAGGAACCTCTTAGAACGTAATTAATCCTCTTTCCACCAGAAAATTTTGCCACAAGACTCATATACCTCTCAGCATAGTTGGTAGTTACATTTCTTGAAAGGCGATTTGCTTTTCGAACAACATTGTCTATTACTTTCGTTATTTCTTCAAACAGTGCACTTGTTTGCAGTAAAGGTATATAGTTCTCTTCATTATTAGTTTTTCTTGTGCAGTATTCATCCCTGCAATTTATGTGATTACCAAAAACGTGATACGGTATGTTTCTCAGGTCTTCACATAACTGCCTTGTATCATCTGCCTTCGCAATGGACTTTCTTACCGCCGCACTTAGTCTTGGTAATCTGCATTTTAAAATTCGTCTAGCAGAAATTTCAAATTTTGTATTCACCGCTAATTTATGTATATTTGAAGTAAATGCTCGTGTAATATGATTAGCACACTCTAACTTCATTACGTATCTCCCATAAGTTACGTTTTGTAGAATCCTAGCGTAAACACTAGAATCACCGTCACCAACAACGTATTTGTATCGTAAATCATACATCACTTCACTTTCATTAAATCCCTGTACTATAATGTCTTGTTCCATACTTGAAGAAGCTCCACTGAAGTTTTTAAAACACTTATGAGCACTTGGGTTCTCGTTTTTACTTGCGGCTACAGCACAAATAAGGCAAAATTTATTTTTTATTCCTAAATAGACCAATTTTTTAGTCTTTTCTCCGATGATACAGCCTACTCCTGATAAAGATGAAAAGCCATGCCCATACGAACGTTTAGCGCATCCACCGTCGACAATAACTGTTATAAACGGTACTCCATGCTCTACATCACCTCGTTCGATAGCCATCCTCCTTTCTTCTTTTGCCGCCTACGCCATTTCTAGCTGAAGTTTTGTCTCCCAAATGACTCCAATTTCAGTATCAAGTTTTCTATAATATTTGGGGGTTACACACGGTATATTCATAACTGACAACAATTCATCAGCTTGGCCATAACCTATTCCAATTGATGTTGCGCCCCAAACAAACGTTTGATTTAAAGTGTTATTTGCTGGATGCGTAGACAAAGATAAAGTTTTCTCGCAGGTGCCGCAGTAATAATAGAAAATCGAAACAAGCCCCTGTTTTCTTTCTTGTTTAAATTTCATTTTTCCCATAGTGCACTTTGTGTTGTGATCGTGAAGTTTTCGTGTTTCTTCAATGAAAAACGGGATGTCAACAATTCTATAACCTGGCACAATTGGAGCGTCTTGTATACAATTCGCTTGCTCGATTTCCAGCTCTGGTAGAACCTCGTCCGTCAAACTAAAAAAAAGTACAAATGCATCGTGTTATTTCTATTTCTTTTGACATTAGTAAAAATTGTGGAAAGTGCAATTAAAAGTAATTCATTTCCATTCCACACAATTCAGAATAATTCAAATTATACTTTTATGTCATATATACAGTGCGTGATAACTACTTAGTTTTCAAAAAATCTAAACCACTTGTAATTTTCTTAAAAAAATGAAAAATAACGAAAAACTTACTTTTCAAAATATTCAAGATGTGTATCCTCAGCCACGTAGTCGTCACTTTCACAAGCGCGAAGCGCTTTTTCGCGTTTTCGTCGACACCGTTGAGATTGCGATCTCTTCCCACGCTTTTTTACAGTGCAAGTACTTCGCATTTTATAATAACAACAAATGAAAAATTGATAATAAAAGAAAGTAGCACAACCGGCAACAACAATAACACATAACAACAACAACAGAGAATAACAAAATAATAATAATGATAACAGAATAATAACGAGTAACAAAGAATAAAACACCAACCACAACACGCATACCAAGCAAATCGAAATCGAGACTGAAAATGGATACTAAGATACTTCAAAAAATCTGCACTTATTTGAATACAAGGGGTTTTACGAATTTGACGTCATGCGTTTTTCCAGTTTTTGGGATATTGCTTGTGCGTCATTGGAACACAATGAAGACAATAATCCTCTTAAGAATGTAGTTAGAGTTCTCTGTGGGCTTTAGGCGCACTTAGTTTAAAGATAGTCGTAATTATTCATTGAATAAAATTCTAAAATTATAAGCTGATATACCTAAGTATGGTACCAACCTCGCCGCTATCCTCTGTGCTCGCCTATAATCAAGCATTTACAAAAAACATCAAAAATGTGTAGATCTTCGAAATCTAATTTCAATTTCAAGTTATTCAAATTTTGTCTCAAAATTTCAAAGTTCAATTTTCAAAATCTGATTTTGAATATTATTTTAGAGAATCAAGTTCAAATTTATGTAAGAAGTTTTTACAATTATTCAGTTTTGTTCGCTTCTGTAAAATTCTATTCTAATTTCACTAAATCCTTACCTGCCCGTTTTATGGCTGTACCTGCTACCTAAGACCTTCCGTGGTGAAGCCTATGCGCTATCTTTCTCTCATATTTATGCGTTGCTTCAGTAATTATTTTGGACATTTACACCTTTAGCTTTTAATTAAACTCATTTAAAAAAAAAACAATGATGTAAAAGTTCCTAAAGCAAGTAGTGAAAAAATATGAAAATCGTAACTTTATTAGAAAAGATTATACATCTGGTTATTTGAAATTGCTGTATATAAAGAAGCTGTAAATAATTATATAAATAAAATAATAACAAAAAAAATATATCACACCCTAGAAACCCTTATTCTGCACCTATTGTTAAAAGCAAAAATTAATTGAACGTAAATTAAGCGTGTGCGTATCCAAAATATTAACTATTAAACTACAATTGATAGCGACTTTGTTTTTGAGAAATAATAATTATAATGAAAACAAAAGCTTTCACTGTTATCAGAATCAAAAATACACCCTTTATAACTCAGGAAAAAAATGTTTTAATTTCAAAAATTGTAGGGTATCTTCCCACCTTAATATACAGCAACCTTTGTTTATTAAAAATACTAACATTTCTGTTTATAAGAATCATCTGTCTGTATGGTTTATTGTCTGTTCTGGAACTTTTAAGGCGGGAGCTGTTAAAATAGGCATCCGTACAACAACAGAAAATGGCAATAGTAAAGTATAACACCGACGAGTACAATAGTAAAATTCTATGCCAGAATAATGGGGAAACGATTAAAAATCAGTTATACATATTACACCACTGCGAGGGAATTTATAAAGAATAAGACAAGTCACTTTTTTCTAAGGCAAAAGAAAAATTATAAGAGATATAATAAAAGCCAAGTACAATTGTGCTTCTTCTACATCGTAAAGGCTTTCGAACAAATTAAAAATGGAGATATAACGGATATCAAAAATAGTGAAAGAGATAAAAGCTATCAGATGCTGGGAAATAGAAAATAATTAATCTGGTACATTATGTTAAGGTTATACCAGGAGAATCTGAGCAGGAATTAGAAACCCACATTATCATTTAACAAAAAGTAGTAACAAAAGTAGAACAAGAAGATAAAAATACAATTCACAAGCATAATAGTTAATGACACAATAGGCAGAACACAAGATACAAATAGATAAAACAACTGAAACAAGCTGACAAATAGAAAAACTATGAACAATAATGATGAACAATAAAGTAACGATTGGAAACCAAATCATTGATACGACAGCACCAGCAATAAAAGGAAAAATGAGGTATTTCAGAAAGTGTCTGAAAAAATATTAAGTAAGACCTAAGACAGCAAAATCAACACAAGGTGGAGGACGCAGGCTGGCGAAGAGAACAGTTGAAATAAGTAGGAAAAAGATGAAAACAAAGGCTAAGAGTGTTTTGAAAATAAGACACTGTAATGCAACGAGAAATTAAATGGGAAGAAGCAAAACAAGTGATAATAGACAGAAACCTTGTAGCAAGAGATCGTAAGGTTGAAGTTTAAGTAAGTAACATCTAAGATACGAATAACTCAATCTTATTTAAGACACAAAATGTTTCCGACTTGATTTTCTATACCTACATTTTTATAAACATAGAAGCCTAAGTGAATTATATTCGGAACGCAAGTACGAGGGCGTATTTTTATGTTATCTACCTAGCCATGAAACTAAAAAGCGACGATGTCAAACCAATTATTAAAAAATAGCTGTAACATTTAGAAGTACATGTGCTAAGAGATTTAGGAAGGTTTACTTCTTGATAAAATGAGTGAAATTAAGCTGGAACATGGCAGTGTCACAACACAAAGTCCACCAGATAATCAATGACTGTGGGTTCGTAGAGTTAAGGCATCCACCTTATAGTCTTATCCTAACTTCGTCAGACTTCTTTCTATTCAAAAACTTAAAAAAGCATCTCAGGAGAAAGCGTCTTGCATCTGATGAAGCACTCAAAGAAGCTATTGAACAATATTTTGCAAAGTTGCCGAAGAAATTTTTTTCTAAGGGTATGAGGCAATTGTAAAAAATATGGAATAAGTGTATAAGTGTTGACGGAAGTTACGTAGAAAAATAAAGGGTTGTTAATGTGATGCATAATATTCAATTTCTGGGCTATTCCATCAACCACGTTATAAAAACAAACTTAAAGTAAATTTTAAGTGAACGCCGAATTAAAAACGAAACGAATTCTGATAATAATCTTTCAAATGTTCATCACTAGTAGCACGGACTAACTTTAATCGATTAAAAGTTAATAATTCGTTAAAATGCAATAGAACACTGAAAAACCTAAATGCTATAACAAACTATTAATAAACTCAATACGTATTTTTCTAAGTTGAAAAATGATGACAGAAGATAACTTATAACTTGGACGAGGATATTTGATAACTTGATGTAAAGCATATCTCACAGGGTCCCATGTCAACCTTTACTATTGTCATTTGGTGAAGAAAATACCTTCAAAGCCAATCAACTCTGTTTTTCAATGAAGTTTTCCACTGAGAATGACAAAGGGTAACTTATTAGTTGTAGAATACGAATTTTGTTCTTTAATGGTTTGTTTTCAGGGTTCTTCGGCGTTCCCTTAAATCAGACTACAAACCTCATTTTAGGTTTAATCATCAAAATGCATCTTCAAACACATTTATCAGTATTCTCACCTCATATTTAAAGGTGCCTTTAACTAACATTGTGTTTAACATAAACATAACAGATATAACTTTATGCTATTTTTAATGTGTAAAACCGAAATGCCGTAGTAATTAAAGACCTTAAACTTAAATATGAGGTGAGAATACGTATTAAGTAATAACTTTAATAGTTAATTATGATTAAAATGCATAATTTTAATAACTCAGGATGTTGTGTTATTTTTTATAATTTTATTCGGATACATTTAACAATTTAACATACAAAAATATCACTTACATACATAACAAAATACAGCTGTTCTGTAACCTTTTGCAACTAACTGGTATAATTAAGCGTTATTTAATTATCACTCTAAATTAGAAATGTTTCACTTTATATTTTTATTTACTTATAAAATAGACTTTACTAGTGTTTTTCAAAAACGAATGAATAACAATAAAAGTTTCTGCCGACCGTTCAGTTGAGGCAATTTTTTGTCCTATTACTTGAAAATACCAGTGCTTTATACATATAATTTGTACATATATTTTAAATGCGTAGTATGATCCTCAACACCAGGATACTTCAGTTTAGGATCGGCCTTTTCTAAATCGGCATAGGAACTCACGAAGAGTTCTTGAAACCCCACTCTAGCTGCTAAGATTTGTGAAACTTTAGCTGTAAAAAGGGTTACTGTTCCTTTTAACCCAACTGCCCTACAGAGAGGTTCCCTGAAAAATTATTTTAAAAAATTATTAGCAGTAGTCCATTATTTTTGTAAATTTGTTTTTACTTATTGCTTAAATATAACTTTTCATGAACTTGAGTGATATTTTAGAAATGTAGTATAAACATACTACCTCCACGCGATTCAAATTCACTAAATATACACCCCCAAAGGAGTGAATTATTTATCTTTAAATAAATTAAGCTTGTAATATCAATCTTTTACCGAAAATATATACAAAGAAAATCAAATAATATTATCAGAGCCTGAAATTTGATAAACTCTGTTTGATTAATTAAGCACCCTAAAGCTTTATCAGGCTAAAGATAAATGCTATCAATTTATTTTTACCTCGCTTTAAGTAATTCTAAACCCAGCCCTTGTCCTCTAAATTCGGGTAATACGTACAATCCCATGGCATTTAAAAATTCGTTACACTTCAGGGTTTCAAATTCATCCTTCATCTGTGACATGTAGTCCACTGTTCCCATTACGGTTGAAAAGCTTTTACCTTTAGGCTGAAATGAACCAAATTGAAATAAAATGTAGCGATAACGATAGCTTTGTTTTGCCATTTGTGTTTAACTAAAGCTTGATTTTAAAACTTTCATTCGGTATTAAAAAAACAAAAATTACTATACTGAGTTTTAGGTCTTTTCAGAGAACTATTTATATTTTCTACAGGTCGGTCTTTCGATCTCATAACTTTAGAAAATTTGTTAATTCAACTTCCGTAGTTAAGCGATTTATATAGAGATGGAAAAACCAATTCTAATTCTAATATGTTATTCCTTTGGTCGCTCAGAAAAATCACAACAAAAAGGGAAAATATCTCGGATGTGTAAATGAAAAATTACCCTGTCGTATTTGTCAGATTTGCACTTAATATAAGTGCAGTTCATTGCAGCTATGATTGGTTTGCCATTTGGATCAGGATTTTCCATGTAACAGATCAATCCTACTTTGTGCTTCAACAAAGTTCTCCACAGATCACGCATTTCTTTTATGGATTCCGGATCACTTGACATATCTAAAACAAATGTGATTTAAAAATAAAAACATTTCCATATTTGACATTCTTTCACCCGGAGAACTTTTAATGCGCGTTAAAAAATCAGGACAAATCACTTGACATACCTTACAAATGTGCTTTTAAAATACAAGTATTTTAATGTTCAACTTAAAACATTAAGTTTTACCAGAAGATTGTTAAAAACCCTTTATGCAAGTTAGCAATTCAAATTTAGTAGCTTTCTTAAGAGCAAAAATGGAATCTATAACTAGAGAAAATATAGTTTTCAAGCAAAGAAAGCTATAACAACTTCCCAGTTTAATCAAACAGGTTCCAAGTTATTGCTGTTTCTAAAGATTCCAAGTTATTTCTAACTAATATTGCAATTCTAACTAGAATTTCTTTATTACTTTCTCTCACTAATAAGCTCTTTTAAATTCAAATACATCTAAACGAAAACCACACTATAGCAGAAAGACAAATTAAAAATAGAGGCAAAGATAAAAAAACAGTTTTTGAAAAAATCTTGTCAGAAGGGTGGAGAAGACGCTGGAAAACAAACAGATCCTTCTTGGAGCTTTCCTAGGCATAGAAGGTATTTTGGATGGAGATTTCAGTGGCTCAAAATAAACACTCACAAATAGAAAACTTGTTATTTATTATATGTAACTAATTAATTGATATGTTAAAATGAATAAAATGTGCAGGCACGTTACATGTCTCAACTCACTTGCACACGTGATGTACTCTCTCAATGTTACAATTTAAACATAAAGTATGAAAAAATAACTAAGGAACTGAATCGGTAAAGATGGTTGTTGTACAAAACCGCGTTAAATTATTTATATAATAAATTCAGTTGCTTTCATTTTCTATAGAAGGATCATTTGACAACACATCTTTCAGAGTAATAACAACAACCATACGAGTTCGTGGGCTAGAGGAGACATGCTGCAGATGAATACACTGCATGCTGAGAGGAAGAGTGGCCTACACATTACTGCTGGATGAAAGTGTAGCAGTTCGGGTGGCAGGAGGGTGTCCATAGGGGGGGAGTTCTCTCTCCCCTGCTATGAAACCTTGTCTTGTACGAACTCCTGCAAGAGCTCAGCAGCAAAAGGTTCTCTCCCTTAGGATACGCCGACGATCTCGTCATAGTAGTAGGAGGGAGATTTACCAACACAGTCAGGGAACGTATGCAACAGGCCCTGAATGTTGTATCTAGGTGGACTGAAAGGGAAGGCCTTAAAGTCAGTCCCGAAAAAGCCACCATAACACATTTTACATGAAGAATAAACCTAGAGAATCTGAGACTTCTATATCTTTGTGGCAAAGAAGCCGTTCTGTCGGGGAAGGTAAAGTATCTGGGAATCATACTGGATTCCAAACTAACCTGGAACCAACATATTGGCAAAATTATCAGAAAAGCGGAAACTACGCTAGCTATAGTTAGACGAACGTACGATAAATATTGGGATCTTAAACCAGGAATGGTGTATTGACTATACACGAGAGTGGTCAGAACAGCTATTATGTACGCGGCCTTGGTGTGGTGGCCTAAGGTCAAGCAAGAATCGACTAAGACTAAGCAAAATACAAAGGCTTGCTTGTCTTGAAATAACAGGTCCAATAAGAACGACGCCCACTGCTGCTATGGAGACTCTTCTAGACCTTCCTGCTCTACATATACATAGTAATACAGGGGGAAGCAAGATTGGGAATCGATAGATTACAAAGTTCACTGTACAGCCCTCGCTTAGATACAGGACACACTAGTGTAGTTGGTAGCATACAGGTCCCTCTACTTGAAATGAGGGTGGACTATATAACTCCGAAATACTGTGTAGTCTAACTCTTTGAGGTGGTAATTAAGGACCGGGAAGAGCGGAAAGATCCCAAAGAGGACATTCCTCCTGGAAGTCTAATCTGGTACACGGACGGTTCCAAGACTGAGGCGGGTGCCAGATCAGCCCTCTATTGCGAAAAATCAAAAGTAAGGCTCAGCTTTTCACTGGGTAAACCTGCAGCCGTCTTTCAAGCGACAATGTACGCAATTTTACAATGTACGCGAGAAAACAATCGAAGGGCTTATAAACATAAGCGAATCTGCAAAATGTTAGGCAGCCAGGCGGCTTTGAAGGCTCTCTCGAGTATCAAAACTTCTACCAGACTGGTATGGGAATGCCTAGAGGAACTCAATAATTTGACAGAACAGAACGTAGTGAGACTGTTCTCGGTACCAGGTCATTGTGGCATAACGGGAATGAGATAGCCGGCGAATTAGCAAGGCAGGGATCGACTGAGGCTTACCTTGGCCCAGAACCTGCCTTACGAATTTCAAAAAGTGCCATTCGAGGATATGTAAGTAACTGGATTGGCACTCAACACCAAAGATACTGAACCAACAGGCCAGGTCGAAACCATAGCAAGGCATTTATAAACAGACCTTGCAAAAAGCGAGCTGTTGAACTACTTCTCATGGGTAGGGCACAACTCAGGATCGTCACAGGTCTACTAACAAGACATGCAACTGTTAAAGAACACCTGTGGAAAATCAGTAAATACAATGGTATGCAATAAGGAAACAGAGACAGCAACACACATTTTATGTGCTTGTGATGCGCTGGTAAGCCTACCATGGAACCGAAGGAGTTCATTAGGTATCCGGTGAAGGACCTTTATCTCTTGATACAGGGAACAAAGATCACCGAATGGGTGTGACCTACAAAACAGGGTATGCGCAATAAGCCTTTCGGGCTGCAGTGCTTCCCAGAGTCATTAAAAAAAAAGGGAATCAAAGGCAAAGACCTGCGAAAATTTTGAGAAAAACATGGACCAAATAGCGAAGGAAGTACTACAACTTAATTCTAAGAATTTAAAAGGTTTTGGAAAACAAGGAAAAAACAACGGAAAGAAAAAAAACAAGAACTAAAAACTTATAAGGATTCAAAGAGACCCATGTTCCCATAAAACGAATAGCTGAATATGATATCAGAAGCAAAGACTGATTGCACAGACACTATAAACTGTTTTGTACGTACATTAAGATGCCTCCAAGAATAACGTACCTATTTAAATTAACAAGGTGTTCAATTGTAACTCCATAATGTTCCTGAAAACTTCATGCTTATGTAAACAAAGGACATAAGCTAAGAAAAATAAAGTATAGCAAATTTAAAAAAGATTAAATACCATATAAACAACCAGGCAAACGGCCAACTTTAGTTATGCAGCGAGCGAATGCCTCAATCAAGAGGTCCCGGGTTCGGGCCGAACCATGGCCAGACCTCGGTCTCGACAGTTTGTTGGCGTCCGTATTTGTGTAAATTAATTTTAGAAAGAAGGCCATGATTATAGTAATCGACATTGCTAAACAATAATAAAGAAAAACTTAGTTCGAAGAGTTGCAGATGTTACAAAAATGTTTAAACGGCGGTTTCAAGTGGAATAAAGCCCGAAATGTTAAATTATGACGTAAACTTATGTTAAATGTTATGTAATACAATAAATAAGGCTCTAAACAATTCTTATTACCGGAATGTACACACACAGTCCTGTCAAATGGTAATTCAACTTTGCATTTTGGGAGACAGCGATGTTTTTCTATCGATACGATGTGTAGAGGAGTCAGTGGTGAGTCTAAATCAGGGTTTTCGGGTTGGTAACCCCCTCCATTCGACCGCCATCTTGAAAGGAAAAGTTAATTCGTTTTTCGGCTTGTACAACGTTTTTCTGTAGAGAATCGTATTATCTATTATCTATTATTAATAACTTTTTTAATTTTAATTATAATAAAAAGTTATAAGCCGGAAAAGACAAAAAATTAAGGGCTTACAACTTTCTTGGCAGATTTGCTTACCCAGGTAGTATACTAACAAAGGACGGCGGAACAATGGAAGACATAGAGGCACGAATAAACAAGGCAAGAGGCGTATTCACACAACTGAACAATATTTGGCGCGATAGCAACATAAGCACTAAAACCAAAATACAAGTTTACAACAGTATGATGAAACCAGGTTCTCTTATATGGATCCGAATCATGGATTGTAACCAAAGCAACTTTACATAAATTACAGGTGTTTGTGAACAGATGTTTACGAAACATCTTGCAAATCTAGTGGCCGGAAGTGATAAGTAATAGTGAATTATGGAGGGTATCAGAACAAAGCAACACACATACAGAACTAAAAAGACGTAAGTACGGTTGGTTAGGGCATGTTTTAAGGAAGAAAAACAATGAAGTGTCTAAAAATGTGATGGAGTGAAACCTCCTAAGGTCAGAGAGGCAAAGGTAGACCGAAAAAGACATGGAGGAGGTCAGTGCAAGAAGAGACGGGAAAACAATGCAACAACTAAGACAATTGGCAATGATAAAAAGCAGTGGAAAACTTATGTAAAAACCCTATGTCCCAACAGGGAATAACGGAAATGTTATTATTATTATTAAGTATACATATAACAAGGATATTGGAAAAAAGGGTTTTGGGGTAAAGGCTACTGCTCTTCATCACATTAACTGATGAAAATGGTAGAAACGGAAATAATACAGTAAAAGAGGAAACCATTTATTTGACTTTAAAAAATTCGTAATAACGGAGACACTCGCAGACTATTCACAACATCGAACGAAATTTGATAGTTTATAATTATGTATGTGTATACAAGATCCGGCAAAAGCGACTGAATAGGTAGTTTTAATATGTAATAATTTCTTATATGTTTAACTGAAAGACTGAAACAAATTACGAATGCATAATCATAAACCTACAGTTGGGAAATTCAATGTCTAAAAACAGTATGTTTTTTTCTTATTTTTTCTTGGTGCTCTTCCATGGGAGATCAAACTTGAAAACCGAGCATGGAATAGCTCTTCGTGGTTATTGCGAATTTCATCTACTGCGTTTTTCTCCTCAAGTCTTCTAACGTTTCTGGTTTATATTATTTATATACCAGATACAATTTAGTGAAATGAATCCATTCGGCAAATGTTCTGGCAAAATCTCCACGCTTATTTTCGTACTTTGATAGCTAAACATGTAAATATACCAATAATATTCTCAAACTTCCTCTTTTACTTAAAAATGGTATCGTATTTGCAACATAATTCGTCTAATTTTTATTCAACTTATAAAATGCTCATTCCTTTTTGTCGGGCCCTGTATAATTCAACGAAAATTTCCGTAATAGCTGTACATCAATAAAAACGTATTCAGGCCCAGATGTAAAGTCGTAACACAAACCTCCTGTTCGGATCTTCAGAATCAAGTTGAAGAAAATCAAGAAAACGCTGACTAAAAAAGAGGAGATCAAAAATGAAAACAACAGAAGAACAAGTAAAGTCATAGATTAAAGGAAACATTGCTCAAGAAACTTCTAACTTAGTAACGAGAAAAAGCCAACCACGGAATGGAAGACTAGAAATGAACAGAAGATGCAAACCCTAACAAACAGAAAAATATATAGTTAAAGGCAAGTTAGACCAAAGATCGGGAAATCAAAATACCTAGAAAACGCTTCGTTGTTTTAATATGCATAAAAAGGTTAAAGAAGCTACCGAACTATAGAAACCTCACTTATGGAAAACCAACAGACGACGAAAAGGTCAGGTAAGTTTTAATTCGGAATTCGGATGCGAGATAAACCCGTAGGAACCGTGCAGACACAATGTTTGCACGATAAAAATCCATTCTACAGTTAGAGATTCCTAGAATTCGACAGCATTCTAGTCGGGTAGTGCTAATAATTACAATGGTAGTCGACGTGTGTCAAGACCCCACAAGCCTAAATCTCACCCAATAAACCGACAAACAATTAAATAAGTAGGTAATAAAAAATTATACTGCTTGTGTCATTTTTCTTGATTTATTAAACAGTTAGTACTTATTACAGTTACACCCCACAGCCATCGCTTTGTATGTAAGTAATAAGAAGGAACACCAACAACACTTTAGATTAGACTTTAGATAGAAGCGGGTTTTCATAGTAAGTAAATTCGAATAACCAAGAAAATTAAATCGCTATAATCAAAGAATATCTAATAATATAAACAATTTTTAAATAAAGGTTTTAAAGTCAAGGCCAACTGTTTTGTAACCAAATATAGAAGCGATTTCCATAACTTATTAGCAGGCTTATTGTATCATTTAAGCTGTATAATGGTCTCCAAAAATATTTACTAATTGAATATAAAAACCTTTTTATCTGTGTCCTTCATAACCCAAATTTAAGTAGCATTTAAATGATAAATAGCCTATTTCCTTGTTGCATTTAATGCATGCACTGAAAAGGGTGGTTAACGGTGATTTATAATTTAATTCGTTAAGGATGTTTTTAATTCTGATGGTTCAAATATTATGATTTGATACGTAATGACACCGCTTCATTTGGGATTTATTGTAACAATTATCATTATTATCAGTGACTACTGACGTTGAACAAAGACTATATTTTGTAATAAAAAGAATTAATTATTAAAAAGTATAGCCTACGCATTTTCTGAGATAGTAATAAGAATTATAACAGAATACCAATATACATACAAAAAATAGCAAAAACTTGGTATGTTTATAAAAAAAAATAAATGTTTAATAAATTGTTCCATACTTTTTCAATAGACTTGCTTAATACTTTTAAGGTAAAGCAAAAACTGCAAGGTTATTTAACTAACAATTACTTACTTGAAAACTGACAAATGGGTTCATCATCAATAAACTGATTAATCATATAACTAACGACAGTTTCGAAATCTTCCTCGGGAATATCCTGAATCCAAAACTTTGGCATAACACCGTTGATTTCCTTACGACCAGGGAATCTGCTCCAAACCGAAGGGAAAGGGACAGATCCAGGTCTTTTCCATCCATTGCTTTGCTCCATAATTCACTAAATTAACTAAAATTACTAATTCAGTGCTTCAAAAAATACGCTTTTTACGTAAAAAATATTTATGTTTTTTACGTACCTCTCCAAACCTTTCTTGAAACTCACAACGAAAATGTTTGCACGGTATCTTGTTTAATCAAACGATAACGCTATATTTAAAGTATTAGGTTATAAATCCTTTGCGAAGAAATTATTGCGCATCGGGATTGTTATACTCACAAATTTATAGCTGGTGTTTGTTAATGTTTTGTATCACATGTGATGTAACGTCACTGAATATAGATTGAGTAATTGCAAATATTAACAGGACCCCCAAAAACGCTAGTCATCTTTGTGTTAATTGCAAAATTGTGACCTGTCTAAATGCATTTAAGTTTTAAGTCATTTTTGAGAAATATTACTTAATTAAATTATCTTAACAGCTGTATAAAATTACTGTCATTAAAACACACCTATTTTGAAAAAAAACTCTTTTAATTGATATTTCCGAAATGAAAACAGCTTAAGGCTGGGTATCTACGCTCGTCTTGATGAAGAAAAATCCACAAAAAGAATTTTACTTCGAGCCATGTTTTTTGCTGGTTAAATACGAATACAAACATCAAAATTGCTGAGTGTTTATTTATTATAAACTTTTTGTCCAAAAAACTAATTATTTTAAGTAAATATAAAGAAACAATTACTGCTTTTTATCTAAAACTGTTTTAACGTATTTTGATTAGCAAATAACATCGCACAGGTCGCGTTTTAAAATGACCTTCACAAAATATGTTGAAGGCTACTATCAGATCACAAATAACGTGTGTTGCCATCGACGTCATGCGCTACCTCACTGATTAAATAATATTACTTAGTTAAGTCGTAATATACGGCGATATCTGTGTTTTCAGTAAACATGCTAGCAAATGTTTTTATTTTTTTTTTATATTTGAATGGTTTTTGATAAATCTTTATCTGCTGTTTTTAAAAGCTTCGGCGGCATTTTCACTTTTGAATTAATTCTTCATACATCCCTAAATTTAACAGAAAAAAATCAAAATTAAAAATACTCAAAATCAAAACAAGGTTTGCGAGAGATTTTAGTTTAAAAATTTACCTAGCCTTGATTTCATTCTATCTTTGTTGTGCTACACATATTGTTGATGTCTTCCTTGTTGCGCTCATTAATTTTTGTATGTTTAGATTGGATTTCGGACAATCTGTATAACGTCCCTCACTCGAAAATAGAATCCTATTGTATAAAATCAGTTTCAGGACTATTTGGATATACGAGTACATATATACGTAAAATTGGTTTGTATGAATGTTCCAGTTCCGAAAGCTTTGAAGTACTGCAACTTTACCAGTCTAAAACCGTGCTGCTTAAGCATTTAAAGTTTTCATTAAGTCAAACAGGTTTTCTCCCTTAGATTACGCCGACGATCTCGTCATAGTAGTAGAAGGGAGATTTTCCAACATAGTCAGGAAGCGTATGCAACAGGCCCTGAATTTTGAATCTAAGTGGACTGAAAGCGAAGGCCTTAAAGTCAGTCCCGAAAAAGCTACCATAATACCTTCTACAATAAGAAAAACCTAGAGGCTCTGAGGCCTCTATTTCTTTGTAGCAGAGAACCCGTTCTACCGGGGGAGGTAAAGTATCTGGGAATCATACTGAATTCCAAACTAATCTGGAACCAACATTACAACAAAATTATCAGAAAAGCGGAAACTACACTAGCGATAGTTAGACGAACGTACGATAAATCTTGGGGTCTTAAACCAGGAATGGTGCATTGGTTATACACCAGAGTGGCCAGACCAGCTATTATGTACGCGGCCTTGGTGTGGTGGCCTAAGGTCAAGCAAGAATTCACCAAACTAAGACTACGCAAAATACAAAGGCTTGCTTGTCTTTGTATACCAAGGGCAATGAGAACGACGTCCACTGCTGCTATGGAGACTCTTCTAGACCTTCCTCCTCTACATATAGCAATACAGGGGGAGGCAAGATTGGGAATCCATAGAAAAGTTTACTGTACAACCTTCGCTTAGGTACAGAACTAGTGTCCGACCAAAGCTTCGGCTTCGGCGAAGAAAGGCCCGAAGGTTTGGCCGAAGCCGAAGGTTTGGCCGAATCCGAGGGTCACATCCAACCGAACGATTCACGTAAACGAACGAAATATGTATTACGTACAATGCGCGCGATGATGGGATTGACTAGAGAAGCACACGAGGGCTGGCGAGTCAAAATTTCGGCGAATCTTCGTAAGTGATAACAAAACAAGTTTGTGCACGCGTGATAATTTGAGGAAGTGAATAATTTTTTTGTTTAAAATTGATTGAAGTTTGACTTTATTTTTATTATGTATTATAATCTATTTATACTAATTTACAGTAAGTATTCTAAGTCTGGTTGCAACTTCGGCTTCGGCTTCGGCCGAAGGTGACGGCGATAGCCGAACATCGGCTTCGGCTTCGCCTTCGGCCGACAAACTGACCTTCGGTCGGACACTATACAGAACACACTAGTATAGTTGGTAGCATACAGGGCCCTCTACTTGAAATGATGGTGGACTGTATTGTAACAAAGACGAATGTCAAAATATTAGCCAAGGCTTGAATTTCATTCAGGTTGTTCAGTTCACTAATACACGAGTGTTGATGTGACGTCATTCGGTAAGGTCGTTAACTGAATAGAGCAGGGGTGAAGCCGGAACGCGCCGGAACGCCGTTCCGGCACTGCTTATTTTTTTACGAAAATAAATTACAAAAAATTGTAAAATACCTCCTTAAAACAGTGCGATCTTCGTCTTATCCTTACCCTCGAAAATATGATTGTTACTTCAAATTAATAAAAGTAATACGCCACTGGCGGGCGGTGGCTTATTAATAACTACAAAATATACACTGTTTCATTGTTGACATTTTATTATTTCCCTATCACCCGCTTCATTCTGTTCCTCGACCCCCCCCCCTCTCCCAGCAATACCACCCGGGTCAGAGCGTTCCGGCACTGCTTAATTTACGACTACACCACAACACCACTGGAATAGAGGTACAGGCAGTGGCGGCTGGTGACAATAGAAACAGGTGGGGCCACCGAACAAAAACACTTTAATTTTTTTATTCTTCTAGACTTAATAACGAGAAACATTTTTCCGATAAACTATCGATTATGTTCATAGTTAAAATGTATCGTTTATGGACGTAATAAAAATTTAAACTTTAAAATAAATTATACTTCTAAAACAAAAAACGACAACAATAATTAAACACACTAAAAACAATAAAACAGGTCAACAACAAGGGAAAAATAAGGCAATGAAAGAATCGCGCGCTATTTACTTACATACAAACGCAACGGCGGGCCAGACTAAACGGGCCCTAAGATAAGCTTTGCGCGCGGTAAGCAAACACCGCGCGTGCACCGATAGTGCACGCGCCTCATATAAGTACGTACACCGTGCTCTACACTTACAAAATACACGGCTGGCCTCAAAGACCGTACTAAGTCGCATTATACAATATTGCCACAAAATACTACAGTAATTTTTTTATTAAACAATAAAACGTGTTGGAAATATGTAGATCAAAAATGATAATTACAAGAAACATATTTTTTAAAACTACAATTATTGGGTTAGTTATACAAATATAGGTGGGGCCCGGCCCCTAAGGCCCCTATAGACGAGCCGCCACTGGGTACAGGTGCGACGTATCGAGTTACAGCGTTTAAGAATGCAAGGGAAGTCACGTATGTAATGAAACCCGATACGTGATTTAATTCAGTTTTACAATACCTATGCGTATAAGATAAGGCATTAAAAAGTGTAAGAAGGGATTCGATTTACTGTATAAAAGCTTAACGAAAACACATTAGAGTATGGTAAATTGACACCCTTCAAGATGTGACTACATGTAAGATTGTTTTATGTTAACTTAAATTACTATTCTGGACTTGTAAAATATTTGTGTTAAATTAGTTAAACTCATTCAATGAACTTAGTCGTTTACATGTAACTCTGGATATTTGTGTAAACTATTTAAATTGATTTCATGTACTATTTTTGTAAGCTAAAAGCACGTATAGGAAATACATGATTTGTTAGTTGAATTTGACTTTGAATTAAAACCTCTCGCACCGCTAAGTAAACCGCAAGTAAGAGAGTGGATCAAAGCCTGTACCATCAGTATTTGAAGTAACTTATTTTGATTATCTTATTATACAGGGTGTATGAAAAAAGCCGAAAAATAGTAACATCATGAGAAACTACATCAAAAACCGAACAAGAAGCTTCCTGCATTTTGGCATCAAACTCATAGTTTCCACAATATCTTCGATTAAAGTTTCTTAAATTTGGCAACGTTGCTACAACTTTACTTTTTACCAATGTTACTATTTACAATTAAAAAATAATAAACTAAACTAAAAAAACAAATTTTTATTCCAAACTAGATAACAATTTATAATAACTGTTCAAAATGACCCCCTCCAACAACTCGACACATTCTCACTCGGCGAATGATGCCGTCATTCATGGTCTGTAACATATTATTTTCTTTTATTGTGGTGACTGCTTGCTGCATTCTTTCTATCAGCTGCTCTTCTCTGTTTATTTCTTCTTGGCAGATGAGCTCTTTTAAAGTTTCCCATAAGAAGAAGACAGCTTAAATCCGTACTTCTTGCACACCACTCTGCCGACCCACTTCGTTCAATCCATCTCTCATAGAACTCCTCATTTAACCAGTTTCTTGTTTGAATTCCCCACTGAGCTGGTGCTCCATCCAATTGGAACCACATACTTCCTCTGGTTGCTAAAGATGTCTTCTAATAAATCCGGCAAGTTGTTAGTCAGAAACTCCACAAAATTGTTTGCAGTTAAACGTTGGGGTAAAATATTAAATATGTGGTCCTATTAATGTAGTATGAAGAATTCCGGCTCAAACGTTTACACTAAATCGCACCTGATGACGGGTTTGATAAATAGCATGGGGGTTCTCGTCACTCTATTGGTGCCATTGCGAGTAAAAGTGGGTTCATCCGTCCAAAACACAACAAAATAATGAAACAAACGGACAATTTTCGAAATTATTAAAACAGACAAGCAATTGCTGACAAGTCAAAATGACAGGAAAGCAATGTTGATCTAAATAAAAACCATTTCGAATTTTCCAGTAGTTACAGAAACAGTGCAGCGTTGCAAAACCTTTTAAAGCTTTCAGAAGCAAAGAATTTGCTTTAATTGAAAACGCATTACAGCCAAACTCCAAGCAAAAATTGCTAAAATACTAACTGGCTGTGTTTCCTGTTGCCTAAACTATGACCAGTCATTGTCATTTAATAATAATTCGCCCTATTAAAAAAATTAGTATCCTACTTAAGACTATCAATTACTCGATAACTAAAGGGTTACCAGCAAAATGGGACTAGAGTTTTTTGTTTACTTCTTAATGCTGCTTCCCATAGTGTGCCTATTTGTCGGCTTTTTTCATACACCCTGTATAATACAGCCCCAACGCACTACGTTACAATATGACTCTCAAATACCTTGTACGCCCACTCTTTGAGGTGGTAATTAAGGATCGATATGAGTGGAAAGATACCAAAGAGGACATTTCTCCTGGAAGTCTAATCTAGAACACGGACGGTTTCAAGACTGCGACGGGTGCTGGATCAAGACTCTATGGCGAAAAACCAAAAGTAAGTCCTTGCAAGAAGCGAGCTGTTGAACTACTTCTCATGAGTAGGGCACAACTCAGGATCGTCACAGGTCTACTAGCAGGACATGCAACTATTAAAGAAAACCTGTGGAAGATCACTAAATACAATGGAGACCTTACTTCTAAACTCTGCAATAAGGAAACATAAACAGCAGTACACATTACGCACACGGTGAAGGACCTTTATCGCTTGATACAGGGAACAAAGATCACCGAATGGGTGTGACCTACAAAACAGGGTATCTACAATAAGCCTTTCAGGCTGCAGTGCTTCCCGGAATCATAGAGAGACGGGCCCAGATACCTCTTAAAAAAAAAAAAAGAAAGTCAGACAGGTAATTTTCTCATATAGGGCTACTTGTTAAGACCTGTGACTCACCGTAAGTCCAACCTTTCTGGAACAAACCTACCCAACTATACAAAATGGAAATGACCACGTAATTTGAGAGTGTAAATTTAACAGTAATTTTAAATAAATACCTACTTACCATACATTCACTGGATAATACGTTCAACATGTTATGTGCACATTTAAAAAAAATTAGCCGCTTTTATCTTGTAACCCCTGATTAGGTAACCACCTATACTGGTTCTATAAGGTTTATCAGTGGTGTGTAGTCTGTGTTATCTATGCAAAGGCAATAATGGGTTATAAAAAAAAATAGGCGCAATGTAGTATTTATGTACCATGACGACCAAAACAACTGAAAAGCTTTTAATTCATTTTATAACAGATCTTGATTGCGTCTTGGTTACCATAACTATTTGGCTTGTAAACCCGAGATCTCACGTTCAATTCCCGATCTAAGTCGGTGAGATTGTTAATGCGGAAAAAATATAAAGTCATGCTTTCTTATTAGAAATTCTAAGTAAAACTGTTGGTCACATACCAATGTGATATTTGGCTTGATAAAGATCCCTTCCAGAGGTGGAAATTCCTTGCGTTCGGTAAAATTCTAGTTAACCATAAAAATCAACGCGCAATAAAATCTTTGGCAATCGCAAGCCTAGATTTCGCGAAACTTAACAAAGAATAACAAACAAACACAATTCGTGTTTTTTCACATTGCATAGTTTTAAATATTCTAAGAAATTTAAGCCTCTTTTCAAAAATTATGAAATCATTTTAACTAGGTTTCAAACTGCAAACGATTTCATAATTGTGGTCCACACTTACAAATTATTTTTTTTTTCATAAGTATAAAAATGTAAAAATCTTAATCTTTAAATAATTTCCATTCTTAAGGCACAAAGGAGAAACAAAATAAACAGAATATTACATCCAGTTTTATTAGAAACAAATCTACTTACAATAAATAGGTACCTTATAAGATTAGGATTTATGCTACTCTCTACAGTGGCGTAGGAAGCAGGGTGGCAACAGGAACAAATGTACCTCGCCTCAATTATTAAAAGGCCTAGCCTCCGCCACAATCCACGAAAAAAGTGCAAATTCATCTAATTAACGTACATTTTACGTTTAATATTTGTTACTAAAAACTTTCTATTTATATAAGTGTGCCTTCAGAATTTTAGAACAAATCAGAACGTGGGTGAAAAAATTTAACTAGGCAAATTGCCATAAAAACTTTAATTTAAACAAAATTAAAATTGTAGGAAAATATAGATTTCTTGCATTTAATCGATAGTGACATTCCCCTCACTCTAACTTATAAGGCTTTCCCATGCCACTGTTGTATTATATACATACATTTGTTCAGTCCTTAGCATTAATTTTTTATTTAAGACCTTAATTATTAATTATAAATTAAAAATTTTATACATGTACTTCGCTTCCTTTGTATATCGTTCAACACCTGGGTACTTCAACCTAGGTCTAACCTTCTCCAAGTCAGCATAGCTTATGACACTCAAATCCTGAAAACCGGCCCTTGCAGCTAGGATCTGCGAAGGTACAGCAGAAAAAAATGTCACAGTCACGTTTAATCCAACTGCTTTACAAAGAGCTTCCCTGAAAAAGTAGCCTAATTTTATTTTTTGTTCTTATCGTCCTCTTGTATGTATTATTCTCGCTGTCCTCCTTATAAATACCTTGCCTTCAGCAATTCCAAACCAATTCCTTGCCCTCTAAATTCAGGCGGGACATATAAACCAAAAGCACTGAGGTATTCATTGCAACCTAATGTTTCAAAAGGATCTTTCATATCTGCTAAAAAATCCAAGGTTTCTATGATAATTGACATTTTTTCACCTTCAACCTGAAAGTGGAATTAGGTAATTAGTTCTTCGAGGATTTACCCCTCGGGGAGGAAATATTAATAATTCTTCAGTTATACAATTTAATTAATTACTCTAAATCTTAGCCCAAAACACTGAAATACCTTTTTGGATTTTTCAGATTTGTGTTGAACATAGGTACAGTTCATTCCAGCTATAATTGGTTTTCCATTAGGATTCTCCATAAAGCAAATTAACCCCAGTTTGTCGTTCAGGACTTTTCTGTATAAATCTCGCGACTCCTTAACTGATACTAAATCGTTCGAGAGTTCTAAAACAGTTGTTTTTCAGTAAGACTTCATCAATGTAAAGCATTAAAAACAATTGTTTTTAGTAATCGACAGGCACTAAGAAAATAAACTGTGAAAACAGCAAAACTAGCCTATTTTTGTTTTTTTCTAGTATTAATTAATTTTGAAAAAAAGTAAAATGTAAAAAATAAATTATGAAAAATCTAAGGCGAAACTTACCTAAACATTTGCAAAGTGGTTCGTCTTTAAAAAAACCGTTAATCATAAGCTCCCCTACAGTTTCAAACAACTCTTCAGGAATATCCTGAATCCAGAATTTTGGAAAAACACCATTAATTTCCTTACAACCTTGAAACCTAACCCAAATGGAAGGGTAAGGCACATTTTCTGGCCTTTTCCACTTATTACTTCCATTTTCCATGGCTCACTTCTTAAAACTGTTTATTTACAAATTAACCGACTTACAACTGTACTTAATTTAAGTAAAACTGTATTAATTTATCCAAGCAATCACGAGAGTTCTAAAAACGCAAACCGCCAACAATCGTTGCAGTTTGTAGACTGATGTGTTATTACACGTGGCCTGTGACGATTGTTCAAAGAACATCCTACAAACTAGATAATTCTAAACCACGAATCGTCGGGATATTCCAAGCAATTATAAAACGACGGTCTATAATTAATTCATTGCATAAATACACGACATAAAATTTTACGTGATACAAATTACAATTACTTTAATTGTTTAGACTTTGTTTTCAAATAAAAAATTAATAATTAGAAAAGCACCTTCGGTATCTAAGTATTTATATAATTAAATAACAGAACAAATACGAATCCTGCATTTTATTTGAATTCTTCTTCTTTTAAGTTTGCGTAAACTTTTTGTTGATTTTTGTTAAAATGTAACGCAATAATTTGATAGACCTTGGCAGAATTATAATGAAAAACATATGCCAGGAAATTGTAAACAGTATTTAGAATACTCGTAGTCAAATAAATTAAAACAGACTAACTCGTAATAGCAAAATCATTAACATACATCATATTTATCCTATTTATCTTTTGTTTAGCACAATATTATGAACTTTACAAAACATTTTCCTGCAGCTTTTATTATGATTATTATTTATGAAAAACGAAAGGAGTTCAATTTAATTCTAAACTTATTACAAGTTTACCATAAATGCACTTTTTTTTCAAATTTTTAATATAAATGGCCAGCTTAAGAAGCATACATTAAAAACTACTTACAAATACGTTGGGTTTCCTATAAGAACTGGAAAAGTACAAAACGTCCATTCGGTTCCTCAATTTGCTTGTTTAAGAAATGCATACTCAAAAATGTAACTCAGGAATAAAAATTTAAACTTATCTTATCTTATCTTGATTGTTTAAAAAAAATGCGTAGCAATGCCAATGTACACATATATCTTCGCTTGTGCAATCATTTCAAATGTTTACCCAAAAAGGCGTTCAACTCGTTAATAAACTTCTTTAATAAATATTAATTAAGACTTAAATTGATATAATGAACATAATGGAGAAAAGTAGGTTAAAAACATACTCTGTCCTTACTCCACAATCAATTGTAAACTCGTCTGCGTTTTGAACTAATCAGTAATAAGTAGATTTTATATTTTTGTAAAAAATATCTCTGTGATATTTAAAGAACCCCCCCATTTATATAGTTTTATTTTAACGTTTGTTAAAATAATTTCTGTTTTTGTAATGTGAAACATTAATTTGCATATTAAATTAATTAATTACATTAACTATACATAATATATTCATCATTTTTTTAATCACAGCTAGCCATGATTTCAGTTAACTGCGTTGCCATTATATTTATTTGAAAACTGAATAACCTACATTTCCTTTAGAGTTATGTAAAAAATGCCACATTGTCAAATACAATTTATTACGGTTTTAGCTACTTACAATCACTGCTATAAATAATCTAACTGAATAATTTACAAAATTCAGAGAGTACTTTAGAAAAAGATTAAAACTGAAAGTGAAGTGAAGTTTAAAACTGATAAACTAGGAAGCCCTTTAAATAACAAAACACAATGAGATAATGAATAATCCCAAATCGGTAAACCAAAGGGACAGCTTTTATTAAGTACCTCCAACCAAGGGACTAACAACGTAGGTAATAATAAGAAGAAACGAAGAAACAAGTAAAATGAAATGAGACGGGTTAGTTATATAAAAAGAAATTCCAAGCAATCAAACTCAGCAGGAGCAAATATTATTAAAAAAATATTATGAAAAAGGTGTCGCGAGAAAAGAAAGGCCGACGTCCGAAATGGTTGGATTAAAACAGATGATTACGGCAATGAATAAATACAGAAAACTCGAATTTCGAGCACGAAAAATGGAATGAAAGAACAAGAAGAACATTGGCATGCAGATAAACATTTAGAAAAAAAATCTAAAATATTTAGAGGATAAGCTAGAAACTGAAACTGAACTGCAAGCAGAAGAACCTATACTTCAAAATAAAAGGTACCTAATAAAAACGCATTTGTAATAGCGGTAAGATTCGGAAGCTGAGAAAAAGTAGGAGTTAATATCCATAAGTTCAGAATGAATGGAAAAATATATAACGAAAATCACTTACTTGATTTTTGCCAAGGAAATATATGACATCATTTAAAATACGGGAAGTATCCATAAAAAAAATCTAAAAATAAAACAAAATTTGCTATCAATTACGAAGACTAAGCGGATAAAAAAGATGATGGCATCGCAAGAAAATGGACATGCAAAGAAAGTCAATGATAATGATAAATAGTAGGAATAAGAAAACATACAAAAACCATTAATGCTGGCCTCATGCAACGTTTGAAACACCTTTGCAGAGGGCAAAATAAAATATGTTGTGGTATATTTAACCAGCTACGCCACGTGGGGTTTGCTGCGAGAACTTTTATAACAAAAACGTTGATTCAACTAATATAACATATATTAACCCACTTTGGTTAAGTTTGTAAAACAGTTTACAAAAAACAAGCAAAGTTAAACAAATACTTAAAAAATTCAAATTGGTCTTCAAGCAAATCAGATATTAAAATGAAAGTAACATAAATTGAAATCATTAGCAAGGTTCAAACATAATCAAATTAAATAAAATACAAAAAGGTTAACTTACTGACTGATTTCTTAAGAACATGATTCTTTGATGACCACGCTAATCATCATGAGCGTTTAGCAGAACGTTCATAAAGTCCTACTTCTAAGCCCTTTAAAAGAAATTCTTTGTTTTGGTCTGCAAACCACTCCTCAACGGCACATATGGCTTCGTCATTGGTCGAAAATCTTTTACCTTTCAAATATTTTTTGAGTTTTGGGAAGAAATAATAGTCTGGCGGTGCTAAATCCGGAGAATAGGGCGGGTAGTCAACTAATGCAAATCAATTTCATTGATTTTTTGCAGCGCAATCAACGACTTGTGAGCAGAAGCGTTGTCTTGGCCAAGTTCCCGCGGCGTTTTTCCACAACTTTTTAACGTAGTTGAATTAGCAACTCACTATAATATCTTCCCGTGATACTTCTACCCTGTTTCAAATAATCTATCAGAATTATCCCATCTTTGTTCCAGAAAACTGAAGCAAAAATCTTGCCAGCCGATTTTTGAACACGAAATTTCTTAGGTCGTAGAGAATCAGAATGCTTCCACTCTTTGGATTACTCTTTAGTCTCTGGGTCATAGTGATGGACCCACGTTTCGCCCATAGTAACAAGCCGATCCAAAAAGTTGGAGGAATCTTCTTCAAAACGGCGACAGATTTCCTTCGCCGTTCTCAATCAAACGCGCTTCTGATCAGCATTCAAGCATCTCGGAATCCATTTGGCCGAAAGCTTTCTCATACCCAAGTCGTGATGAACGATATGAAACACACGTTCATCGGAAATGTGCAATGCTTCTGCTATACGCTTGAGCTCAATTCGTCGATCTTCTAAAATCATATCATGGACAGAATCAATGTTTTCCGGAGTGGTCACAGAAATTGGTCTTCCAGAGCGGTGCTCATCTTTGACATTTGATCTTCCTCCCTAAAGTTTCCCAACCCAGTTTTTAATAGTGGCGTGTGAAGGACACTGATCACCTAAGGTTTCTGTCGTATTAGCAAAATTTCTTTGCTCGATAACCCTTTCAAAAATAAATACTTAATAACTGATCGAAACTCGATTTTTTAAACTCTAGTTTTATTACCATTCAACTTATGGATTATTTATAAAACAGGATAGTTGAAACCATAGCAACCATATTCAATTTTGTCTACTCGAGACTTTCCAGGCTCACTAGATATCAATAACCCCTCGAACATGGCGCTCAACCAAAAAATATAGTGCGAAATCAGATAAATTATATACTGATCAACAAAAGCTTTCGAAATAACTGCATATCTGCAAAAACATATCCAGGTGCATATCTATGTGTAATCTGACCATAATCATCAACTAAAGAAAATCCAAAGAAAAGCTGAGGGTAAAAGATGGGACTTACAAAAATTAAAAGAAACGTAAACAGAAGAACGGATGAAGTCTTCCATCAAAGAAAATATACAAAAAATTAATCAAGAAGAGATTAATATAAAACAACAGTTGCAAATTGTGCAACAAGCGATAACAAAGATCTGGAATAAACACCTCAAACCAGTAAAGAAAGTAAATAAGCCATGGATGACCAGAAACATTCTAGACAATTAAAAAATAAATACTCTAATATGTAAATACAAAGATAACAATAGACAAACCAGACAAAAGATTAGAAAGCCCAAAAAAGTCAAAGAAGCTGCCGGACTATATAGACATCACCTTATTGGAAAACTAACAGATGATGACGGAATATCATAATTGACAAGCAAAAGAAAAATTATGTTACTTTGCTCTTCAGTAACAACAGGACAATACCTCTGGAGAACTCAAAAAGCAATATGGGTCCAGCAATAACTCCAGATGTGGGAAGGCACCTGGTCAAAATAATTTCCACGCCGAATTTCTAAAACTTCTTGGCGAAGGTGGGATACAGTGGCTCACAATGGTTTACGACTATATTTATGTACATATACCAGGTGGGATACCACAATTATAGCTAAAATCTACATTTACAACTATACCTAAGAAACAGAGCGCCAAGCAATGCTCAGACTATCGTCTGATCAATCTCATAAGTCACCTTTTGGAGGTGTTGCTGAGAGTTATTCACCAACGCAACTAGAAACACTGGAAGAACACAGTTTGAGTTCAGAAACACGCTGGGAACCGGAGGAGCTCTGTATTCAAGTACTATTTCAAAGGTGTCGCGACATTTCGTTCTTCGCAGACTATCAGAAGGCGATTGACCAAGTTCGCCACGACAAACTTAATAGATAATAGATATTGCAAAAGGTTGGATTGGACGATAGAGACCTAAGGATCATTAGAAACCTACACTATACGCGACAGTGCGAATCGAGGGTGAAAATGGTGAGTAAATTGACATTCAACGGAGTACCTACGTCAGGAATGATTTCTTTCGCCCCTTCTCTTCAACGTGTACTCGAAAAAAATATTTAAAGAGGCTCTCGGCATCGAAGTTGGAATTTGCATTAACGGTCAGAATCTGTATAATATTAGATACGCAGATGACACAGTGATATTTGCTCATAGCATGGAAAATCTGCAGGAACTTATGAATAGAATGGCGAAAATTAGTGACAATTACGGCCTAACGTCCAACACACGTAAGACCAAATACCTGGTAATCACGAAAAGAGTTGCAAAACCTACTCAGCTGATAGTCAATAACAAATCGATACAGAGAGTCACATCATATACGTAGAGGTATGTACTTAGGAACAATGCCGAAAGCAAAAGACACCGAATACGAAAACATCCGCATCACGGGCTTTTTCAAGGAGCACAGTTATGAACGAAGATGTGTGTGGAGGACGGATCAATAGAATTATCAAAGATTTTCTGGAGATCGGTGATGTGAGGTACAGCAAGAAATCTGGACTACAACCCACAGCAGAATGTCAGAAGATGGTAGAAAAGACTAGACAGGCCGCTGCTAAATTGTCTATTGGAGAAGTATCGGTTATCACAAACCGGTAAAAGGTTGGTATTCGGTCAGTAAAAAGACAGAAGGTAAGAATCATAAAAGATGACCTGACTAAGGCGAAGAAAAACTGTGCCAAGCTATATAAACGGTCAATACCCTCAGGTGGAAACAATTTCTTTATCATCGACGACAAGACTAAAGTGGAATGCGACACCTCAGAGATGAATACCAATCAGTATGTTTCTATCGTACCAGATCAGAAAACTTCCGTGGAAGTTATGGTACGGCCTAAATCAAAATTTCTAAAGAAGATGTAGTGTGACAGCCGATCACACCAGACGGGACATCAGCTCTTGTGACCGGTACCAGTATGGACGCCCAGATGTATATTAAAGAATGTCTCAGCAAAATTTTGATGACCGTGAATTCCATCTCCGAACGTCATGCTATCTATCTTGTTCCTGACAAGGCGTCCTGCCATTATACCCACCCAACAACAGATTCGGTACGTTGCAAAAATGGACAGACACAACAGCTGTGCCGCAGTGCCAGACGATTGAGCGGTTTTGGTCACTGGTGAGAGAGAAACGATCGCTCGAAACTTGTTAACGGAGAATGTCACTCAATTCAAGCTCAGCTGAACGGGGATTTCCAAGCAGGTCGCAACAAAGCATGGAAAAACTCTATTCCGGAACTCTATCAAGAAACCGAGCTATGCCGGGCAAGAATTTCCATATTCTGTCTGTTTGACGAAATTCTTGTTGACACATCCCGTAAATAAATTTCATCTGACTTTGACTTCTTGTTCTCTTTTTATATCATTCCCTTTCCTAAGATAATAAACCTGGTTCACACCTTATTCCCAATACTGCTTTATGCTTTATGCAGCAGAGTCATAGGTTCTAACCGGCGCCACAAGTAAAAAAATTAGAGGCCTTCAAAATGTGATTATATCTAAAAATCCTGAAGATACCATGGACGGTCATGTAACGAATGCCAGTGTACTACAGACAAATAAATACAAATGCAATGTGTATTTAAAAAGTTTTTTTTAATACATTAAAAGTAAGATATCAGATTAATATACGTTATACATATACTTCATATCTTTATTTTCTTTTTCAATACCAGAAAATTGGAATTTTGGATCCATCTTTTGTAAATCGACGAAATCCAATGCGCTTAACTTTTGGAAACCAGCCCTTGCTGCTAAACTTTGTGAACTTGATGCTGTAAAAATGCTCGCCGTTGCTTTTATTCCCACTGCTTTACAGAGAGGTTCCCTGAAAAAAAAAACAGATAAACAATTTATTCAAATTAGCTTTTACTCGTAAACCTTCTACTCTCGGCAATTACTTGCGAAATACCCTAAAAAAAAGTAGGTATAAAGTGTAAAATTCGCCACAACCAATTTTTGGAAAATAAATTTAATTAAATTGAGAACCAAACGCTCTCAATTTGTTAAATTATTTACCTAAAATTTGGTAATTTATGTCTTCCCTTTTCGGTATTTTTATGTTAGATTAGATCAAATAGATGATTTTTACAGGCTGTGAAAACTTTTAATGTAATTAGTCTCAAAAGGGTTAAAAAGTTCAATTTTGAATCTTCAAAGCTTAGTAGAAAATTAGATAAAATTCAAAATTCAAAATAAGCTAAATAAATGGTCAATGTCTTTCTTCCTCTCGTACACATTTTTAATTGTTTATAATATTCTGTTTTGGTTTAAGCTGTTGATTACCTTGCCTTCAGCAATTCCAAGCCAATTCCCTGCCCTCTGAACACAGGTAAGACATATAAACCAACAGAGCTGAGCAGTTCATTGCTACCTATTTCTTCAAAGGCATCCTTCATTGTTGTCAGAACATCTTTGGCATCTAATATCATTAATAAACCTTTGCCTTTTATCTGAAGTAGAAAATTTAATATTGCATTTATTTCCTTTACAACTATATTCTTATACATATAAATTTTAAAATTTTGAATGTGTAGTTCAACGATTAGCAGGACGCATTCCCTTTATTAAATTTAATCTGACAGTCAAAATTTTAATATTTTAATTATTTAGCAAAACCATTTAACTAAATTTTATTCATTTTTGAGACAAAACTTAGTTTTAACATAGTATTACGATAATAATCAATGCAAATTAACTTTAGAAATACATTATTAATGTAAACATTTTGTTAGTTAATTTAATGTAATTTCTGTAATTAGTTCAAAATAACTGAGAAAGAGAATTGCAGAATTTCAATTTTAAAACTGATTTAATTTTGTTCAAGAGTTCAAACAAAATTCAATAAATAAACTATTTTAAATTATTACAATAGTGAAGTAAATAATTCAAAATATTATTACCTTTATTAACTCCCTGTCTTTTTGTTTAAGATGTGTAAGACTCATACCAGCGATAATCGGTTTCCCATCAGGATCAGGATTTTCCATATAACAAATTAACCCCAATCTATCTTTCAGCACAAACTTGTATAGGTTTTTCAAGTCTTCTACTGATTCTGGATCACTTGTTATTCCTAAATACGAAAAATATATTTACTTGCTTATTTAAACAATGTCGAGTTCATGAAGATCAACTACAGAAATGAACCTGTGAAATATAATGTTAAATATACAGGGAAATTTTCTTTTTAGTATACATATACCCTATGTATACTTTTATAATAAACGCAAATAGGCAACCCACTATATACTATAAACGTTAAAAAATTAGCATGCTGTGGCAAAAATCATCAAATTAAGTTAATGTCAAAAAATTAGTCTTTAACTGTTGCTGTTTTTATTTTCCTTTCTGTTTTGTATTGCTGATATTTTATGTTTTAGAATGATCGTTGAATTAAAATTATGTTGATATTCCACTAATTTTGATTTATTTTTTATTTACAAACATGAAACATAACCTTTACGCACCACGTGACGTGACGTTTATAGTGTATAGTGGGTTGCCTATTTGCGTTTATTATAAAAGTATACATAGGGGATATGTATACTAAAAAGAAACATTCCCTGTATGTGTATTAATATTAATAATATTAATTAATTAATATTGTCGTTAAGAAATTAGAACAATTACAATTTGTTTAAGTGAAAACAATTTGTAAAAAGTTCAGAGAACTGGTTACTTACTTGAATATTTACAAAAAGGCGTTTGGTAGATAAACTCGCTCGACATAATCTGCACCACTGTTTCAAACTGATTTTCTGGGATATCCTGAATCCAAAATTTTGGAATGGCGCTGTTTATTTCTTTCAAACCATCAAATCTACTCCAAATCGATGGATAAGGTACTGATTCGGGCCTTTCCCATTTTGTAAACGCTCTGTCTGTCTTCATCAAAACTGTTTTCAATTTTTCGTCAACAACTTTTCAGCTTTTCAGATAATTTTTTAAATGGCCAGGTAAATTCCCTTTTTAATTAAACGCCGAATCAAAATAAATTTGTATAAATAAGCAAACTAAAATTCGTATTTATAATTATTAAAATTATTTATTTATTATTATTAATATAGAATTTCTGTTTGTTTCGACGTATCTACAACAACGCACGTAAGTTTCACTCGACAAAATTAATATTGAAATTTAAATACGAATTAAAAAATAAAACAACATTTAAATGAACCGATACAGAAATATCACTGAAATTGCATTTCCATATACTTCAGGGTTTGCTATTGTATGATAGATAAATAATTGTTAATAATGCGTTTATCTAAACTGCGTCCTTAACTTTTTGTTATAATTGGGTTTCGTTTTTTTTTAATAGTACAACTACAAGTAGATACACCTTAATAACATAAACAGTTAAACCATAGGATAATAATAAGAATAATACTACTAATAATAATAATAAACTTTATTTAAACTTTTTAAATGACAGGATAATTATTAAGAAAGGACCGAAGATTTTTTTTTATAAAAGGTTTGTAAAATGAATTTATGCAGATTTAAACTAATTTCAATTAAAAATGTAATATAAAATAAAGCTAGGGTAGAATAAGTTAATTATTAAGAATGTTGTAATATTGTAAGTAAATTAAGTTAGCTAGAAAAATAGGATATAGAATGAAAAGAAATGGTTACCAAGGAGAAGAAAAGATTTTTCTCATTGGCAAAGGAAATATCAGAGAACCAGGGAGACGGGAGAAAAAGAAAAATAAACAAGTAAGAATATCTTGTTTAAAATTGGGAAGACTTATATATTTTTCATTTTGAGATCCAAAATATTATAAACAAAGTGATTTATATTAATTATATGGATGTTAATGGTAATTAAAAGGGTATCATGTTAAATTGGATATAAAATATTGGATAATAAAGTTAAATTCAAAGTGATTTATACTAACTATATGGATGTTAATGGTGATTTATACTTATTTTATGGATGCTAATGGTAATTGAAAGAGTGTCTTGATAAATTGGATACAAAATAATGGATAATAAGTTAATTGAAGGTGATTTGTGATAATTTGGATATTAATGTTAATTGGAGGAGTATCGTGTTAAATTGGATAGTAAATATTGGATATTGAAATTTGAAATACTTTTAAAAGATTGCTGATTGGTGTACTTGAAATTTCAGTTTTGTATTGAGTGAGTGCATTTTAAAATATTGCAATATTTATAGATTAGGAGTGATAATTGTTAAATATAGAAACTTAGCTAGGGAAGATAGGGAAATATATTTTTAAAAAATTGCCAATAAAGCTGCATAAAGTTATTTGAGTTAATATTGAACAAAAAAGGAACCTTTTTAACGACCCTAAAAATCTCTGAGCTAACCGAGGTATCATAAGTAAATAATTTGTTATATCTTTGCAAATAGGCAAGTATCATTACAATTGCTGATCGGCACAATTGTATGGCTATTAATGCTAATGAGGACCGTATCATAACAATATATAGCGGGAAAGAAAGAGATAAAAAGTCAAATACCACCGCAACCCTCTGATAGCATGGCATTCGAGCTAGCAGGAAGGTATCGTGATGGAACAAAAGACTTATAGCCCAGTAATATTAGGTTTTATCTTCTAAAAAAATCCCAGTTGGCCAAATTTTTGTATACACCTTCGTTATGATGTTATAAAAACGTGTTAAAAATCGATATCGTGTCGGCGTTGTGACATATTCGAGGTTAAAGGTCACTAAAAGCGGTTTTTCGCAAAAATCTCGCATTTTATGGCTCGGAGGTCGATAGAGTTTATTATAAAAATTGTAGATCTGAAAATTTCCTACAAAAAAAGATACCATGCAGTTTTTTGTAGAACCAACCGTTTTCGCCGTAGAGCGCAGAGAAGGTAGTCGTTGAATAACTATGCACTCATTTAAAAAATAATATATTGGAGCCAGTTACAACATTATTACCACCAGCACCCGACGAATTATTAAATACAATATTAGGTGGATAAGAATTCAAATAAGAAATCTACCTAACATAGTGAAAAATCAGGAAATCGGGATAAATATAAAAGATCCCTAACTGAGTAAAAAATTGAATTAAGATGGTCCATACAACATCTGGGAAGTAACACTGTGAGGAGATTGAAAATACTTTTTAATGTGCCAAATTCCTCAAAGTACTCTCTAAAACATTCTGTTGAATGGCGAATCACGTTTCCTAAGATTTTGTAGAAAAAAACTCGTATCAACCGTTTCAAACCGCCAGGACGGGATGGAATTAAACCAGCTCGTATTAAAAAAAAGAACACCACCTTCTGCTTAGAAGACTTGGTACTAAGATCCAGTGTGGCTCTTGGTTATTTGACCAAAGTGTACAAACTAACCAAGATGTACTTTTGCCAAATAGTAGCTATCCTCAACCAAACCTTTACATGCTGCCTATGAGTTTTACGTTATTTGAAGCAAAAAAACTGCTGGATAGGCAGGGTCGTAACTTGGTTAAGAGACCTCTACGTTCAGATCAACATGAGCATGAATTTCAACTGAAACTGCAAAGCATTGTTTCACTAAGAGAATGGGAGAAACGCTGGAAAACAAAAATGGGCTTTTTTGTCAATGCAGGATTTAACAACGCTTCTTCTAAATTTTATAACTTCAGTTATAACTATAGGTACAAACTCATCCTGCATTGAAATAAATTTGCTGGGTAAGTAGACTGTGTGTTGAAACGTCAGGAGAGAGAGAGGGTTTCTATCCCTTTTATTGGGGATCTACTCACGGATAAGCTAGTAAGAAACCTCGGAAACGAAAAAGTTTTCCCATTAATTTAGTAGAGGGTTAGTTACAGAACTATCAAGAAATGCATGCAGCAGGCCCTAAATTTCAGAGAAAGCCCTGACGACTACCATGTATACGCGAATAAGTAATCTAAAGGGATCAAGACTTTTCTCGATGGGAAAGCTTAAGAGGGAAAGTTATTGTAATCCACATTTGTAATAAATAAAGCAATGTTTTATTTAAAAAATAAACACTGCAAGTCTGACACAAACTAGGCACTGCTTGTTAACGAGCGCTGTGTTTAAATTGGCTAGCTCAGTAACTAAAGGCACGAGGCTGAAAATAATATACACAATCGTGAATTGGAAAATAGTAGTTAATAGTGAAAACCAGGCATCGTGGCGTTGCGGGCGGCGACGGTGTGGATCTAGACCAGCGCGCCAGTGGCGGCGACAGCGAAGGCGGCAGCGACGGTGAACGCGGTGGCAACGGCTAAGACGACGGCGAAGGCGGCAGTAACGGAGAAGGCGGCGGTAACGGCGAAGGCGGCGGCAACCACAGGGAACGCGGCGGCAACCACGGCGAAGGCGGCGACAACCACCGTGAAGGGGCGACAACCACGGGGAACGGCGATGATAGAGAACCTAAAGCCTTGATCTGGCAAGAAGTGGGAACGGGCAGCGCCTGGCGGCGTAGGTGGCAACGAGCGGGTCCAGCGGAGTGTGTAGGTGGCTGGAAACGGACAGCGTCCGGCGGTGTAGGTGGCAGCAAGCGATTCCAGCGGGGTGTGGAGGTGGCTGGGAACGGGCAGCGTCTAGTGGCGTAGGCGGAGAATTGAAGTGATGATGACAATCAAATGTGCAAGGATATCAATCTTGAACCAGCACACCCTGACGTTGATCTTGATCAAACGTAGCAGAACGTTGATGATGAGTTGGATTTTTCGAACGTATTTATAGCCCGAAAATCCGATGCTGCTCTCCCATTGACTGGCGGGTGGTGGTAGAAGTGGCAAAATCTGACAAAATTTCTGTGTTTTCCTTCTTCAGAAATAACTGTCTCAAATCTAATTACTGATTTGTCTAGTAGTTATCATCGTCCTGCTGGTGTTACCTTATGACGCATCGATTGATACCCCACTCGATGTGGTGAGAAAGGGTTTATCGCGGTTTGACGCCTCGCCTCCCGCAAGTTAAAACCGCGAGGCGGCGAAATTCTCCCCAGTGGTGTTTCATAGCAGGTAGATGTGTACTGTATAAAGTTACGGAAGCAGTTAGCTTGAAGGGGAGTCTGATATTAAATTGTAGTATTTTTTTAGCTAGATTTAAATAAAGAAAAAATTGCTTATTGCAATTAGAAATTGTTTACCAGCAATTATTTATTATACGAGAAAATTAGTTCCGCTGAACTAAGGGATAAAATTCTGTCTTTACGCGGATGGGTAGGCTCAAGCGGAAAGTCTCAGCTGCCGGTCCATGACAGTTCTAGGCTTGCGAAATGAAGTTTATAGCGCAGACTGTTTGAACAACGAATCCTGGAATCCTTTTTTATGAGGTTAATAGGAATGGAGCAATTTAAAAAGTAGAGTATCCTCAAACGAGTATTTAAGAGTTGACACATGTCTTCTGATCGTCAGATGAAGGGAGAATTTATAGTCAGAAAGAAAGAAAGATGTTTTGTTATAAAGTTCGTTCTGTTTATTGAAAGTGTTAAGGGTTTTTGAATGCTGATTATAGCGTGTCGCTGGCGGAATTCGGTGGCACATTAAATAAGATCGTGTTAAGGTGTTTATTTTTCTATTTGATACGTGTTTAATCGAAATTAAAGGATTACTCGAAGGACCATACTAATTGTATGAATAGCTTCGACTCACCTTGAAAATGTTTCCTGGTTAGAACCCAAGTCTATTCTTCTAATTGTATTTTTTCTTCTGAATGGTGTTCTAAATTGCCTTTTATCTTCTAAAATTTCTAATCTCAGTAATTATTTATATATTCCTAATGTTCTTGAATAGCTAACTAATTTATTTTTGTATACCTAACATTTTGTTTCTTCTAATGTTGAACTCACTAAAGTTATTTTACTTTCTTTCTAATTTTTTTTTCTAATCAATAATTATATGGTTTCCAAGAAACCACAGCTTGTCGAAACAATTCGATATAAAAATAAAACAAATATTCAATGCCAAAGAGAATTTAGCACGTACACTGCCTAAATTTTATTTTCTAAACAATTCAAACTAAAATTAATAAAAACTATTATTAAAACGGGACAATACATATTCGTAAGATAAGGACATGTGCAACTATTGTGTGAAATTTTAATTAATAATTGTTTATTAAGTAATGCATTTTTTTACGAATTGTACAAGAAAACTAAATTACATTTTTGCCGGAATGCAACTTGACTTAACTTAAGATGAGAAGAAACGCAACTGCCACTCTACCCACTTGTGCCGTGCAGTATCTTTTGCCGACTTAGCCTATGAAATTTACCCTCGTTGACGAGATTAAAAATGTATAGCATCAACGGAAATTATGTGTATGGGACGTTTTTACAACAAAGTCACCTTAAACTCCGAAGTGACTAGCACACTTCACTTAAAAGGTATTGTCACGAAATCGGAGACCACCTTTGGATAGTTAAACGAACGAATCATAGGATTTGAAACCAAATGTGTTACACTGATTGTATATTAAAGTGAAAATGGCCAAGCAGCCTTAATTGCTCAAGATTAAAAAAGGAAACTAAAAACGTAAGCTAAGGAAGATGCAACGGCTTGCCTGCTTAAATATAAACAAAGTCCACTACAATACAGACTTTTCTACATTTCGCTCTTTTCACCTAGTGATTCAAAGAAAGGCAGAAATAGGCCTATACAGATTGCAAAAATAATGCGGATAATATAGGGATGAGTATAAAGCATACTAAATTAATTAACAATGTAGGGGATACCTTACTTAAGATGAGGACGTAGCACATGGCTCCAAAATCTAACACTCTCTAAAGCGGATAAATTTTAAACAAAACCATCTTCCACGAGATCAAGTCTAAAAGCCCGATACATACATACCATTTTACCGTACGTTTTGCCTGTCAGTTGAAACGGTCTGAATAAGTAGCGTACACACTAGAGAGGTTTAACAATGTTTTAAGATCACTTTTAAGGGTTGGTTGTTTTTTTAGTTACAGTATCCTTCGTCGCCGTCGGATCCACCTCCTGGCATTTCTTTACCAAAACGGCATATGCTTGATTTTTTCTCTCTGTCACTATAATCGCTTGAATTAACTTGCCATAGACAAAGATAATTTCGGTATAAGTCAATAAATTCAGTCAAAATGTCATGATGCAGAGAAGACCTACTAGGCAGAATACCTCGGTGCCATTGCTTTCCGAGGGTAACGGTCGGGTGTTTTCGGCATATATGTGGCCTTGGGAATCGAACCCGGGCCAGTGTCAGTGGTCAAACGCACGCTGAACCAACTGAACCACATTACGTCAAACAGTCAAGTAGCCTTGAAGGCTCCAAGATCTACTCACTAGGTAAGGGTCAGTCGAACAACGCCTTAACTACATAATAAATACTGGGGAAAGAAAACAGGTCATACACATATTCAAAGTAAGGTTTTCACAAGTGGGTCTTGAAGTAAGATATCCGCAAAACTACTTACTTCATATATATGGGCATCAACTCCAAATAATAACAGGTCGTCTGACAGGACTTACAACTTTTAGAAAATTTTGCGAAAATAGAAAAAATTAATAGCCCCAGACTCTACGATAAGGAACCAAAAGCAACGTGTGAGGCGTTGATCAGAAAGGACAATGTGTATTCGGTCAACTAATTTTGGCAGCGAAATACCTACTTACTTACCTTTTTGATACAAGGAACCAAAAACACAAATTGGATGTGATTCTATGTAAAAGTACGTAAATAAGCCACCAAGCTTAAAATGTGCATCAGAAACCATTGTCCGACCCTGACAAAAGGCAACTTAACTTCTAGCACAACAAAAATTCGTGCCATCCCTGTAAAGCATCCATGGCTTCACCTGAAGGAAAGGCAGAAGGCAAAGAATCTTCATAGGCCTTAATGCAATGTATGGATGGGTGTCTGAAAGTGTTTTGCAAGAACTACCAAGTACGTTTTAAATTAAAAGGTTTCATTGCTATTTGACCTCTTGAAAAGAAATTTATATGGTGTATACAACTAGTTAAAAACTCAAAAACAATTTTTAAATAGATTTATTATAATGTTTTCTTTGTTATAATTTTTTTGTATGTTTAATTTTACATTTCTTCTTCAATGTTAATTTCATTTATTACGATATGTGTAAATCAGCTTTACACGTTTTAATTCATTGTGAATTATAAAACTTTACACATACACATTGTATCTCTGAACTTTTTAGACCACAAAAGCCATAATTTTAAGTGATTGTATTGGTATTACATTTATTTGCCTGCAATTACGTTAGATATTGAATGGTAGATTACATAAAGGTTGTTGTCAAATACGGTTTGTTAGAATTTTTATTACTCCAATGAAAGAAATAAATTGACAAAAAACAATGCTGATTTAATCATAAAACACAAATGTTTGCTGACAACTGACAACATAAACTTACACCAAGAAACGTATTATTTAACTACTGGAACATGGCCAACTGTGGTCTAGAAAGATAACAAATACGTTTAAAATGTACAAAAATTTCTCTAAAAAATCTTAAAATTAAAATGTGATGCTAAAAAATTTTATACATATACTTCACATCTTTACTTTCTTTTTCTATACCAGGATATTGGAACTTTGAATCCATGTTCTGTAAGTCAACGTAATCCACAACGCTTAAATCTTGAAAACCGACCTTTGCAGCTAAAATTTGTGATCTTAATACTGAAAAAATTGTGACTGAGCCTTTTATTCCCACTGCTTTACAGAGAGGTTCTCTGAAAATAAATTATATAAAATAAATAATTTTATCAATAAACTAAGGTACAACTTGTTCAGACACTGAAATCTTTCATTTCTTTATGTCATTTCTGCTGAGATATTTCTCCGTCAATTCTAAAATAAAAGTTATTTCATGTATTTTTTCCAAGAAGCTTTGAAAATTCTTAGTAATTAGTCTCATAGAGGATTTGGAATCCCCAATGCTTAATAAAAAAAATATATAAAATTGTTTACGAATTTATCAAACTGAGCTAAAACCTACAACAGTGAGTAAAGTGGGCACTTTATTCACTATTTAGGATGAGTAAGGTAACCAAATTTTATTAATTCGTTAAGCATTCTTTGTTTTCTATGCAGCACAAGGACAGTCATTTGATGGTCGTCGTGTTTATTTTTAAAATGTCAAATTCAATATCTTTACGATCGGTCAAATGTAAACCGTTGTAGACAAAATCTTAGATGCAACACATGTGCGTAAAGTGCCTTTTTCATAATAAAATTAAATGTCTTATTCATCTTGTAAACATTTTACCATTGAATATCCAGCCCCTGGGGGCTGGATATTCAATAATTTTACATTGTATTATAACTTATAACACTCTCATTTTGTTAATTACCTTGTCTTCAGTATTTGGAAGCCAAGTCCTTGTCCTCTGAACTCAGGTAAAACGTATAAACCAACAGCGCTGAGAAGTTCGTTAGAACCTATTACTTTAAAAGGATCATTCATTTTTTCCAGAACATCTACTGTATCTAATATCATTTGTAAACTTTTGCCCTTTATCTGAAGTAGAAATTTTTTTTAGTTATATTTAGGTATACCTACTGAATTTTATCTACGTATTATTAAACTAAAAAATAATTAGTATTGGAAGGTTCGAAATTTTGAATACGAATCTAGCATACAGAATAGTTATTTTATTAGATTTGTTTTGATTTAAGCTGAAGTAGGCCAGATTAATAAAAGCATATCCAAAGTTTACTTTTTTGATGCAACAAAACTCCTTCAGCCCTTACCCATTCACTTCCGAAATTGAATATTTCGCCAATGACCGGAAATTTATCTAAATACGTATTAAGCATATTTAAAGCATAACCTATTTGAAAATTCTGTTACGCTTTTAATAAATGTGAATTTAAAAAACAGAGAGTCGAAACATTAATTTGTTCTGCAAAATAATTTAAAAACGCTTCTGTAATAAAACCAAGTGGCAAAACGATAAATAATAACAAATAATTCCCATGAGAAATAGCCGTAAAAACTTCTCAAAGCTTATTAACTTTGTTGCTAAATAAATCTTCACATGTTGAAATAATCTCAAAAACTTCCAAGAAATAAGGATCTTAGTAAGTGATTTAGATTAGTAAGTATCAGGTGGATTTAAGGATGTTTAAAAATGGTCACCTGTGGAAACATCTCGTCCTTTTGTTTGAGGTGCGTAAGGTTCACACCAGCAATAATCGGATTGCCATTAGGATTAGGATTTTTCATATAACAAATTAACGCCAATCTATCTTGCAGCAAAGTCCTGTAAACATGCTTTAACTCTTCTGCTGATTCTGGATCGCTTGTTACTTCTGCACATAAAAATAGTTAGCTTTTATTAACTATTTCTACGACTATCGAAATAGTGGGTGATTCACATAAGACGTGCACCTTGACAATTTGAATAGGCAACCCAAATTACAAATTCAGAAATAACCTTGATTTATGTTAATCCTTAATTAAACGTATACAATCAGAATGATAATAGACATAATTCAATAGCATGTCAAGGTTATATTCCCAGCTGAAGAATAACTAGAAAATTAAGAAAAATAGTATCATTAACAAAAATAAATTTATATGCATAAATTGTTAATATAAAAATAGCAATTTCATATACAAATCACCTTAATGAAAGATTGTCACTTTTAATGATGAGTAAACAATCAGTATTTGTAAACATATGTACCTTACTAGATCAGATTTTGTTTTTTAATTTGCGAGTATTTCTAGTAGCTTTGGAAACATGTATGTTGGGTTGCATTTGAAGATTTTAAGGTGTCCGCTTTATTTCGTAACTGCTTACTCATTAGGAATAGGCAACCACACAAACACTGCTGCTACAAGGTTTACCTGTAGTGTGTAAAGTGTGTTGCCTATTCAGAGGCAGTAAGGAGTTACGAGGTAAACTGGGCACACTATATTTTCTTGTTCATAAATGCAACACATTTTACACGTATTTTGATTTCCGTTGGCTTTCCATGGTAACCCTGGCATATGAGTTTCAGACTTCGCGCGTATTTCGTATTTTTAGTGGATCATGCTGGCTTTCGGGAGTGATATTATATTAACATTAAACGATACTAAATTATTAGTTTATCTGGCAATCTTTTAAACGAGAGGAAATTCAAAATCATACCAGCACAAAATCAATAGAAATATGAACAAGAAGAAATCTAGAAATTCACTTATAACTTACTTGAATACTTAGAAATAACTTCTTCGTTGCAAAACCCGTTAAACATAATATTAACCACTGTTTCAAAATGATCCTCTGGAATGTCCTGAACCCAAAATTTTGGAATAGCACCGTTTATTTCTTTTAACCCTTCAAATCTACTCCAAACTGAAGGATAAGGCACTGATTCGGGCCTTTTCCACTTTTTATACGTTTCACCCATTTTCTTCAAACTTAAGTTTTTCTCCCAACAATCACCAACAAATCGTTCAAATTAAAACTTTTCTTTAAATTCGCAACTTTTCCAGTATTCTTTTTAAATGCCAATAAAACGGAGAATCAATAAATACACAAATTAATTGATTAAATTAGAATTACGAAAACTGATTAATTTCTGTTTATGCTACAATTAATTTTTCATACACGTTGCAGACGTATCAGTAGCAAGACAGTGAAGTTTCAGTCTACAAAGTTAATACTGAAACTTAAAGGCGAACTTGAAAATTAAACTGAATTTCGTGCCAACTTTCAGAACCCAGTTACAAACTGAATGTCGCGTCAGTTATATATAGAACGATAGGTGTATTAAAAACTTTAACAAACTATTACAAAAACATCAATGAAGTTACACTGTCATATACTTAAGGGTTTGCTATTACATAAGAGATAATAATTGCTAATAACTATACTCTTATCTAAACCACTTCGTTAAATTCTTATAATTGTGTTTTCCGTCTTTTAATGAACGTATAAACAGATAAATTAGATAACGCAAAATTATTTTTCGCTCGGTTAAATACAAAAATAAAGAAGCGTTATGGATTGAAAAAAATTAAATCTTGTAAAAAATATTTAGGGAAGACTGTAATAATGATAGGGAGTTCGAAATATTACACGTAAAAGAAGATAAGAATTAAATAAGCATAAACAAACGTCAGGTAGGTACAAACTCTAATTATTTGCTGATAGAAAGATTAGGCGATTCCAAAAAACCATACAATACAACCATGATAAACAATTTGCTAAATCATTTTATTAATCGCGTAATTTGTCCTGATAACTAACAAATATAATTAAGAACATAAATCGTTAATAACTTAAATCATTTTCTTACATACAAAATCCTTAAATTTATAAATAAGTTAAATTAAAATTAATATAATTTATACATATATTTCAAAACTTTACTGTGTTGTTGGATACCAGGGAAAGCCAGTGTTGGATTCGCCCTTTCTAAATCTGCATAAGAAATCGTCGATAAATCCTTAAATCCAGCTCTTTCTGCTAAAATTTGTGAAGTAGTCGCAGAAAAAGCAGTTACTGTTGCTTTAATCCCCACAGCTTTACAAAGAAGTTCCCTAAAGTTAGATTAAAGAAACAATTTAGTCACTGAAACAGATCTAAATTAAAATAAAACTTTTAATTTAATTTTGTATTCATTCCTAATTTTTTACTTCATAAGAATCAATGCTACAAAAGGTTGACAAGAAAACTATTATTAAATTTTTAAAAATTATGCAAATTGTCTTGGTTGACTGACAAAAAAATTTTGAATGTTTATCTCGCAATAGGCAATTTAACAGTTAATTAATCAAAAAAAAACAGAAATTCTCCGAAAATAAATTCTGTAATCATATACCTGGCTTTCAATAATTCTAATCCAAGGCCTTGTCCTCTGAATTGGGGCAACACGTACAATCCAACCCCATTAAGAAATTCATCAACGCCTAAAAGTTGAAACGCATTGTTTGTCCTTGACAAAAAATTTGCTGGACCAGCAAATTGTACTGCTTTGATACCTCTGGGCTGCAAATGATTTGTTCAATAAATTTAACACTGGCTAAAAAGTTAATTATAAATAATTCTGAATAAAAATTATTTGTATACTTAGCATTTTCTCTTTTAATATTTATCTAAAAACGGAAGCCAAATTTAAACTAAATAAACTTAAAAAAGAAAGGAAAGTTAGTTTACAGGACCAGGAAAAGGTGACCTGAGTAACATTTCCAAATTCAATTATGAGTTAAATTTACCGTTAAGTTTTTATCAAGTTTGGATTTAATGTGCATGCAGTTCGTTGCAGCAATGATTGGATTCCCATTTGGATCAGGATTCTCCATATAACATATCAGTCCTAATTTCTCCTTTAAAAGGTTCCTCCATAGTGTTCGAAGTTCTTCAACTGATTCAGGATCGCTTGTAAGTTCTTGAAAATATATTTATTATTAGTAAAAATGTCAGTCGGACCCGAACCCTAATCTAAATTCATTCCAACATGATTGAAATTCGAAGCTTCATGAAACAGAATTCGAATCTAATATTTTTATTCGATTTTTAAATGTCGATTTATAATCTTAACAATTGTCAATAATAAGATAGCTAATCAACTTCGCCGTAGCCGGTCCCAAGCCCGGTTGTTAAAGGAGGAGGGTGAAAAGAGTACCTACTCACCGAGTGCTATAAATGCTAAGAAACTTCCAGTATGGAAAAAGCAAATACAAGGTCGCCAAATCCTATCTTACAAAGAAAGGGATGAAAGCGAGCCTCCGCCGTCCTAAAACTAAAGCCACTCGGCTAAGGCATGGTAACCCCTACAGAAGAGTCTCTGGACCTCCAGGTTGGGGGTTGTACTTGGGGCTAACTACCCCACCATGGAAAACAGAATTAGTTACGAATGTGAAAGGAGATAAATCCGGACTGAACATACGGCAACGACGTAAGCTAAGAAGAAAGGATAATGATTTGAGACTACACTCATGGAACGTTAAAACACTCTATAGATCTGGGGCTATGCAGTACCTGCTGAAAGAACTAGATGAATATACTGCAGCTATAGCGGCATCGCAGTAAATAAAGTTGACAGGAAGTAAAGTGCTGGAAAATAGACTTCGTGTTGTGATCGCCCAGATTATACAAACTTAGAGTAAAAGGTCGATTCTTCAATCTTGGTATAATAAACGTACATGCACCCACAGAAGATAAAATCGAGCAAGAAATGCGACTTAAGCACGAAGGTGGCGCAAGAAGGTCAATATATGCGAACAATAGGAAGCACAATCCTCACAAGGAGTCCAATGACAATGGCACTAGGCTTATATATTTTACAACATCTCAAAACATTATTATAGAAGGCACCTGGTTCAAACATAAGAATATCCATAAAGGGACATGGAACTCACAGCCCATGGTGGTACCATCAATCAAATTGACCATATATTAATAGATGTTAGACACTTTACAAATCTTTTAGATGTCAGAAATCAACGTAGGGCGAACATTGATTCGGACCACTATTTACCAGAGACAAAAATAAGAGCGAAAATATCCAACGTAAAAAGAAGAGAAAGGTAATAAAAGAGACTACTACAATGTTAACAGACTAAAAAACCCAGAAGAAGCCATTGAGTACTGAGAAGAATTGAAAAGAAATATAGGTCAAAAACTCCAAATATACACCGAAAACATTAATGAATACTGGAACAAATGTAAGGAAGCAATTAAAGACGCAGAAAATCTGACTGTAGGAAAATAACAAACCCAGAGGTCCGAACAAGAATGGTTTTATAAGGAATTTGCTGAAATAGCAGCTTAGAAGAACGCAGCATATAAACAAACGATTGCAACAACCAACAGTAACAAGGCGGGCAAGAGCAGAATATCAATGCCTGAGAAGAAATCACAAGAAAATCCATAGGGCAAAGAAGAGAGAGTACATAAGACAAAAGATGCAGGAGCTGGAAGAAATGAATTCACACGCAGAAGTTAGAAAATTCTATCACAGGATTAACAATGACAGAAATGAGTTTTAACCAAGAGTTACTATGTGTAGAAATAAAAATGGAGAGATAGTCAGCGGAAAGGAAAATGTTCTAGTCCGATGGGCTGAAACTTTCGAACAAAAACTAAACTAAGAGATAGAGGTGGAAGAAGTACAGGGCATAAATCGTGCTACAGAACAAGACCATAGAGAAAAAGAAGCACCATCACTAGAAAAAGTAAAGCAGTTAGGAAGCTAAAAAGTTGAAATGTGATGTACACCTGCAGAATTAATAAAGGAAGAATGGGATACACTCTTAACTGAATCCTAATCTAAGATCCAAGAAGATTGTTAACCGGATTCGAATCCTATTCTAAAGATATTCGAACTTTCATTAAATTCGAATTTAACATTAGAATTCTGTTAAAATTTTATTGCAAGTTCGATTTTCTAGTCTTCACATTAGATTGCTAACCAAACTTAATATTTCAAATTTCGGATTAAGACTCAAATTGAAATTACATCTCGAATTTGATTTACTATTTAGATTCAAAACTAGAAACCCTAACTTAAATATAATTCTCAGACTTAAAATTTTATACGTCAGGATTTTAAAATCAAGTCGAATGTAATTTAGAGGTTCCCAATTTCAAGTAATAAGAGATGCAGAACTACATACCGACCATAGACTCCTAATAACAGATACCAGGTTTTATGTAACTCCCAATAGACTCAAGAAGTATCAGAAAATCAAAGTTAATGAGTTAAGAAAACATGATATAGTACTAACATACCAACGAGAATTAAACAAAACATTAGGGTATCATGAGAGGATAGAAGAAGCGAAAGCCCAAAAATGGAATATAGAAAAAATGGAAAATATTAAAAACAGAAATACATACTACAACAGGCGGAGCTGGTATGCGGAATAACTACAATAAAAGAAACGCACTAAAGAACCCCAACAACAATAAAGTAAAGGACAAAGTAAGGATCAAAAAAGAATCTTGGAAGAGATACATACAGGGTGATTCAAATTCGCGTGTATGCATGGGGATCTTGGAAACTGTAAGAGATGGAGAGTCGGTTAAATGGGGGCAAAGTTGCGTAATCAAAGGACCAACAACGTCCATTTCAAAAATCAAGGCTAACTTAATCAGTTTTTGAAATATTTGAAAAAAATTAAAATTTTGGAGAATCGTTTTTATTTAATTTTGACCTTATGTGAGGAGATATTGAGAAACGAAAAACACTTTCTCATGGCCACTTTTTGTCCTCTATCGAATACCTAAAATACATTTTTGATGCAACGTAAAAATCCAGGTCCGTATTTAAGAAAATGAACTTGATGATGGCCCTGGAATACCGAAACTTTGCATCAAAAATGTATTTCAGGTATTCGATAGAGGGCAAAAAGTGGCCATGAGAAAGTGTTTTCCGTTTTTCAATATCTCCTCAAATAAGGTCAAAATTAAATAAAAACGATTTTCCAAAATTTTAGTTTTTTTAAATATTTTAAAAACGGATTAAGTTAGCCTTGATTTTTAAATTGGACATTGTTGGTCCTTTGATTACGCAACTTTTCCCCCATTTAACGGACTCTCTATCTCTTACCGTTTCCAAGATCCCCATTCATACACGCGAATTTGAATCACCCTGTATACACCAGATCTGAAGAACACAGACATTAGTACAAGCCAAGTATACCGTCTGAAGAGTAAAACAAACAGAATTGGGAGAAATTTGGAAGAGATCTGAAAACGCAAAGCAGAAACGAATGTTACAAAGAATTCTGGAAATCCATCAAAGCGATCAGACGAAAATATGGAAGAAACTCCTGGAACATAAAGAATAACGAAGGTCAAATAGAAACAAATTACAAGAAAATTCTTGAAGTGTGTAAGAGCTTCTATGAACAAAAACTTACAGAGGAACCGAACGCAGAAATAAGTGAAAGAAAAGGGCAATACAGGAAGAAGAAGAGAGGAACACAGAAATAGAGGAAGTCGAAGAAGCTGTCAAGCAAATAAAATTGGGAAAGGCAGCTGGAACGGATGGAATAGCCCCAGAACTGGTGAAATATGGAGGCCAGAAGGTAAAGGAATGGATAAGGAACACATTCCAACAAGTATGGAAAGCAAAAGAAGAATACCTATTGACTGGGAAGAAAAATATCTATGAAAAAGGAGCAACAAATGATTGGAACAACTATAGGGAGAGAAGACTACGAGAAGAAATAGAAGAAAAGTAACTAGAACAGCAAACAGCATTTCGATCTCAACAATAAACACATGACCATATCTTTGTTCTGCGAACTGCGATAGGAAAGAAACTTGAAACGGGGACACAATTATATTTAGCCTTCACCTTCATAGACATGAAGACAGCATTTTATACCATACCCAAAACAGTATATGGAGCATTGCAAGAACTAGGAGTAACCCGCAAACTTGAAGAAGCAATTAATAAATTGTACAGCAAGACCAGAGGCCGAGTTAGAATAAAAGGAAGTAAATCGGGTAAGTTCAACATGGACAAATGAATAAAACAAGGAGACTCACTGGGCCCTCTACTGTTCATTGATACAATGAACCAGATAATACAAGAATGCGAAGAACCGAGGTTAAACGTGAAAATAGAAAACTGGAACCTAGAGCCCATATGGATACAGAGCATGGTCTACGCTGATGACGTAGTATTAGTAGCAGATTCAACAATCAAACTACAACAAATAATAAATAAATGGACTGCAGAAATTGAAAGATGGAGGATGAAGACAAATACGAATAAATGTAAAATAACGCAAATAACAAAAGAAGGCACACAAACAAGAATTGTATGCAAAGGAATTGAATTAGGATGGGGGGGGGAAGCTATTGAATATTTAGGCACAACAATAAATAAAAAAGGCACAATAGAAGCAGAGATTCTAACCAGAGTAAACAAAGCAAGTAAGACTTACTACGCAATACACAAAACTATAATAACAAAGAAAGAACTAAGTGTCTATATGTATGTACAACACTGACTTATGGTTCCGAAAGCTGGATATTACAAGATAAGGTAAAAAGCAAACTAACAGCTAGTGAATGAAATGTCTAAGGAGGCAATAGGACGGACAAAAGGAGACCGCATCAGAAACTCAACAATAAGGGAAGAATTGGGCACACACCCACTAGTCCATGCAGTGGAAAAAAAACAACTAAAATGGTATGGACATTTAACGAGAATGACTAGGCATAGATACCCGGAGACAATTGTATTTGAAAGCAAGCCGAAAAGTAAACGCAACCCAGGAAGACCACGAGAAACATGGGAACAAAATATAGAAAAGATAGTAGAACAGAGAGGTAAAAGTCTAAGGGAAGTCAAACAAATGGCTGTTGGTCGCAACCTGTACCGAAAGTGGGTTGAAGATCCGACGCTCTCCCGGGCGTAAGGGATAGGGAAAGAAGAAGAAGAAGAATTTCAAGTTTATGTTCAAGGATTTGGACGAATAAGGCAAATTTGGAGATTCGTATTTCACAGAATCGAATCTTTCAAATCCAAAATTCGAATCTTAAATATTTTTGAACTTTTAAACAGTTCCATTTATTAATTTATAAATTTTCATTTTTTTTAATTTTTTTCTAAAATAACAATAGCATATTAACAACAGAACAACACGACACAAATAATAGTATATTATACACGACGCTATAATGAATGCTATTATTACCGAGGATAATGTTTGCAACACGAGCGAGCGAGTTTTGCAATTTTCCGAGGTATTAGTAGCCATTATAGCGAGTCATATACTATACTTTGTCCACGAACACAAATACGAGGAATTTTTAATTAAAATTTAAATAACAACGCTACTAAAACCATGTGGTAGGACTATGTTAAACGAAGTGGTAGGATTATAAACATAACCTATTTCCTTCATTATACACCATAGACAATGATGTTACCATGACACCGTGAATAATGATTATTCACTGCTGGCAGTGTATAATGGATAGCATTATGTTTGACCAAACACATGAATAATTGACAGATTATTGACTAGTCGTGGACAAAATAGTTAATCTACCTCTCAAAATATTTGAAAAAAATTTATATAATTCACAAAACTCACTTGAATATGCACTAATGGGTTCATCGTTCAAATATTTGTCAACCATAAGATTTATCACATTTTCGTATTCATCCTCAGGAATATCTTGAATCCAAAATTTTGGAAATACGCCATTCATTGCTTTGCGTCCTTCAAATCTACACCAAGTTGATGGAAATGGCACCCTTTTTGATCTTTTCCACCGTTTATCTTTAATTTTCATTTTTTAGTTTTTGAAAGTTCACCTTGTTGCAAAACTTAACAGAATACTTTCTTAAAAATTATTTAGGTTGTATAAATACTGTATTAAACACGTGTAACATACTGTTGCATCACGTTTCTAATAAAACTGTCTAAAAGTTATTTATTTTTTGATATACATTATATTTATGTACACATATAAAGCTAGCTGGAGATTATTTAACGTACAAATTAGGAATTAAAATCATTCTTATTTTTTATTTCCTTTTCTTCCTTTTTGTGATGCTTTGATACGGAACAAGCTTTGTATTTAGTCCATAATTATTCTAAACAGAACTTTTTGGAAAATCTCAATGTCAGATTTGTTGTGCTTTATATTTGTTTTGTTATGTCTTAAATGTGTGTTTGCATTATGAGCTTATATACATAATAAACAAAAATGTACTTGAACTTTAGTCACACGTGCATTTACTCATCTGTTGCAGATTATTTATATTTACACAAAAATGTATGACCTACTTATATAAATGCACAAGATTTACAGCATTATTTTTATTGCGAATCTAATCCCATGTGTTTCAACAAACGAAATTTTATCTTACGATATTTGTACATACCCTTTAAAAATATTTACGTAAACGTGAAGCCTAATTGTTCTAAGCTCCTCATTCAAATTAGTGTTATCTTATTTATTTCAAATATTTATTAATAAACACTTCGTTGGAAATGAATGTTTATAACAATTTATCCCGGGAATTTGTTATGAAAAAGTATCCTAGAAAACAGAAAATCAAACACTATAATTTTGATTTATTAAAATAATTTAAATATAAAATTAAACTCAATTATATTGTTTTTGCTATTGTGAAATGTTTTTATAAAAAAGGAACAAGGGTCAAATGAAAACCTATGAGCGAACTTCTTTTCTAAGACCGCTTTTTATCTGTCTAATGAACCAGAGTATCATAGAATTATGTAATATTTCCAAACTAAATTATTATTGCAAGAAACAAACAAGGAAAAGCGTGCGCCTTTGCAGAACACCTAACAGAGGTTTTCCAACCTTCCAACCACATCCTTCAGAAAATCAGCCTGAAGAAGGAAATGATCTAATCCAACTACCAGAAATACCCTTCCAGCCTGAACTACCAGTCCAACGTCTTAAAACCGCTGATGTCCAAGATGTTATCGCAAATTAACACCTAAAAAAGCACCCGAATGCGATCTACTTACAAGAAACTGCCTTTCACGGGAATAAATAGCATCTTACACAACTGTTCAATGCTATTCTGCAACCAACCCAGAGGAAAGTGGCTCAGATTGCTCTATTTTTAAAACCAGGGAACATCCTCGTGACAAAAGTATCGGACAATAAGTCTTTTTCCAATAGCGCCCAAGGTGTTTGGGAAACTGTTGCTGAACAAACTCCTACCAATTATTGAAAACAACGAGTCAATCCCTGATCACCAATTTGGCTTCAGGCAGATGCACACTACAATTGAACAGATTCATCGTGTTGTTCAAAATATTAATGAAAGTTACGAAAACAGGCAGTAGGTACTGCTCTGCAGCGTTTCTGGACATATCACAGGCGTTCGACAGAGTGTATGTCTCCTTCTCCCCATAAACTCTCCATAACTGACACTTCCTGGTCAAGTTTGAAACTGAGTACACCGAACTTTACCCCATAAATTCTGCAGTACCCAGACGCAGTGTCCTTGGACCACTGCTCTATCTGTTATACACTTCAGATCTTCCTTCAACACCAAACGTCGTAACAGCAACCTATGCGGATGACATCGCAGATTTAGCCTCTGATACTGCTGCCCAGCTATTGCAAACCAACTTAACTGAAATCTAAGCATGATAAAAAAATGTAGAATAAAAATAAACGTCTCCATGTAACGTTTACTACACGAAGAGAAACCTGCCCTCCTGTACCTCCAAATAATCAACAGATGCCTCAACAAGACGAAGTTAAATATTGTGATGACCACCTGCGCGTTTATAATTTTATTTTTCTAATTTCAGGGATTATACGAGTATCTTAATGTATTTCCTTTTATTCAAAGCACAACATTATGGGTGTTTTTTTTTAGCAGATGTGGCAAGGAAGTTAATTTCATTTGGAAACTAAATACAGTAATAACATAAATTCTCGAACTTTAAGCAGTGAAATCACGGCCCTTTTACACATTAGTTTCGCAGCCTATATGTAAACAAGCGGGGACACATACGTTCTACTAAAGTATCAAATTACAAAAGAATTTAAAATATACCAAAGTATTAGGATTTTAACTTAACTATGAAATTTATTAGTTTTGGGGCAAGTGTCACTCATGGGACCGTCTGGTACCAACCCACTTTTGAAAACACGCGGATTTCTCTGTATAAATACGGAATCAAATCTTACCATATAGCCGTCTGGAATATCGACTAATTACTGTATAGTATACAGTTAGTTGCGTTGCACTTTGTTGCTTTGCATTAACTGATAGAAATTCTTCATATTACGTACACCGCGGTAAAGCATTGCTTTCCGGTTGCGTATTGAGTAATGAAAAGGGTTACAATACCGTAATTCCAGTTGAGGGGCCTCACAGCGTGATCCAAATTTAACACGCAACGAGAAAGTTAGCAATTTTAATATACTTGACATATTCAAGATTGGACTTTATCAAAATTACATTAGGGCTGCCATGTTGTAGGTGATGATCACAATTAATTACAACAAAACGACGATTCTGACTACTGAGATATGTCTTGGGCATATTCTCAATCAACGGTAGGGATAAACATCCCGTAGAATTGCGAGGTACCTCGTACTCGTAAATTCTGAGTTGTACATAACGTACACTCTCGTACATGGGGAACAACGCTTACTCCATGTACTTAAGAGTCGTGCATAACACACGTACTCAGTTGGAGGGAAATTACATCCTCGTCAAACTTTAAGGTTGGTTGTAATACCACCTTTGATTACGATTGATTTTAATATCAATCCCATAAAAGATCGATCTTGTATCGCATATCTGACTGACGCATTGACTTCCAGCATGATTTCTTGTGATCGAACCACTCCACAGGCCACCCTGATTACATCAAAATCATAAAACAAAAGGATAGTAATTATGCATTCCACTGCCCATAATTTAACTTGCCTAGTTTGATGTCCATTCACTATGCTTAATTATTTACTGTATTTGTACATATCTGTATATAAATCTGACTTTATAATATGTATAGGTATGTATTAAACTTGATGGAGTATTTATTTCCTGTTTTATAAGGTGAGCTACTCCAGATCAACGAATCACAACAACATTAAGGGTAAAGAAAATCTTAGTGAAAAACTAGACGATCACAGCGAAAAACTGTAAAGGGTCACACACCTGGGGTGCGTACAGTTATATCTTGGGCTATATCTTGATAGAAGACTTACCTGGCGAAAACACATCTTTTGCTAAATGTAAACAGTTAGGACTGACTCTCAAAAATGTATTGGCTGCTTGGACGCACCTCCAAACTCACCATTGAAAACAAACTCCTGATCTACAAAGTCATAGTCAAACCAATCTAGTCGTATGGTATACAACTCTGGGGCACAGCATCTACTTACCTCTAATATTGAAATTCTCGAGCGTTTCCAAACGAAAGTGCCTGCGCACGATAGTGAACGTGCCTTGGTTCATGACCAACATGATTATCCGAAGGGACCTCCACAGTTTGCAGTATAGTACTCAACTCCATACCCATCCTAACGATTTAGCAGTGAAGCTTCTAAACCAGCCCATAATTAATAGAACTAATACAGCGTCATTATAAATGATTGTAGTCGAAATAGGTGGTGCCCGTGGTAATGAAATTTTGCCGCTTTATACAAATATAATTATAGTGCAGGGATTTTTGTAGTGATTTTTATTTTCCAATTGAACTGTCAATATTGTCACTCGTATGTCATTTACTGTATTTACTGTGTTTTTGAATAATTGCATTTTGTGTTAGTTTGCCTGTTGATTTCGCCCTTCCTTAAAAGTCTACGTGAATAAAATCAGTCTTTATTAAGACTACTACTGATTCCAGAGTGTTAATACGTAAGTGTAATTAAAGGCAGTCATAGAAATTTTAATAAATAAAAAGCAATATTTTAGGTTTAAATTTGCATAATGGTGTACTCTAGATACTCTAGAACAGAACACCTTTATTATTAAATCTTACTATCGAAACGGTGTATTAAATGAAGACGGGCAATGGATACATTCTGTTCAAACATGCAAAAATACATATCTCGTTGCGTTTCCAGGCATAGATATTGAAGAGGAATCTTTAATAGCTCATATTCGGAGAGTTGTGGACAGATTTGATAATACTGAATACTGGGAACGTTTCCAAAGGGAAGTCGTCAGGAAGACCTCAGGTCAATGAACAAATTGTTGAAGATTTAAGACAACGAATGGAGCAAAGTCCTAAAAAATATTTGTCAAGATTGTCTGCACAATCTGATATACATAGGTACCATACAGCACTTGCCAGAAAATTCTAAAGAGGAAGTTGCATATGACAACGGTTAGAAAATGTAGAAGAATTAATTAATCAAATTACATTATGTTGTGAAAACATCATTAGGGAGGTAATGCTACAGAACATTTTTGAAAATAAAAAAAGAAGAGTAGCGCTATGTTTACAGCAAAATGAAAAGCACTTTCAACATCTATTGTAAATAAACATAAATAATCATTATTAAATAAGTTTTGGATTATCTTTGTGTGTTTTTTTAGTAATATGAATACATTATTAACTATGCATTAACAATGAGTTCATTAATCAGAGTCTAGTGTAGATATGTCTCGGGTTTGTATCGGTCATTCTTTAAGTGAAAATTATGGTAAGAAAATTTTTATTTCACTTAAAAATTATTTTAACTTTTTACATAGATATTGACTCGTTATGCAACCAATTTAACACTTGCGTGTAGAACAGTGCATATCCAATATAATTTGAAGCATTATTTTTGTGGAGCAGAAACAAGAAATTTTACATTTAGATTTACGGCCTACTTCGACTACAATCATTTATAATGGCGCTGTAGAAGGTTACAACGACACCTGCCCAGTGATCTGCCTACCAGGTTTTGATGTGCTTATTTTAAATTAGTTTTGTTTTTAAGGTTTAGGTATAAGTTTTGTTGTCCTAAATCACACAACGGATGAAAATCCATTTGTTACAGGAGGTTGCTACTGAGCACTCTCCTACATGTCATTTAATTTGTCATACCATGTTACTGAATATACACTGTATAGATTTCAAATAAACTGGGATGTTACAAAAATTATTATTTACTTTTACAGCCCATTCAGGTGTACTAGATGACGCCACCCCACAGTAGGGTGGAGCGAAAAACCTTACATTTAAATTTGACTAAGCCTATATGTGGAAAAGTGGTCTAGTTATGAAACATTGCACCAAAAAAAATTAGAACTCGATCGGACATGATTTAGTGGTGCCCCACCACTTTGAAGATTACACCACGCGATCGTTAACAATACATGCACCGGCCGGTCGTTTTAGTATTCAATCGACTTCAGACATGTCCACGTTGTTGTTTACTTTTACATTGACCTTTGCGGATTGAGTATCTGGAAGATTTTTCTGAACAGTGGTGTACAAACATTATTTACTGTTGGTGTTGTGCGCGGATAATTCAAGAAAAATGCCAAAAACTAGAAATTTCGTCAAGTGTCCTATAATTGGAGCTCCTATTAAGTTCACAAACCATGTGCTTCCTAGTTATGCCCATATTATGCGGAATTATTCATATATTAGGCAAATATTGCTAGATTCTTCGCCAAACAAAGCAGAGCCCACGTTGACAAACATTTCGTCAATTTTGCTGGCAGAAATTAAAATTATCTGGTCCAAGTCCTCAATTCCCATCGTGTCAGATCAACAAATTTTGCATTTAATAAAGGAGTTCCATAAAAAATATAGAAATCTCAAAAAACCTATCAAAAATCGGAAAACAGATCAGCTGAGTTTAAAACTGAACAACTTTAAATCCGTTTATGAAAACAAACTGTTTGACATTTCATTGTGCAAATGCAAGAATATTACTTTATGTAGCTGCAAAATAAGAGTGCCAGTGAGAGAAAGAACTTTTTTAAGTGACCAAAGGAATGAGAGGAAAATGGTGATTGGGTCTGTTGATCGCGAAACAACAAAAAAACTTGAACGTGCTGCATACAGAAAATTAAATGAAGAAGAAACTGAAAAAATAATACACAGAAGCAAAGTGAGAAGAGAAAGGAAGAAAAACAGAAACAACGAATGGCAAAAACAAGAGGCCATAAGTGAACCTCTAAATGCAATCTATTTTGACGGTCGAAAAGACAGCACATTTCTTCAAGAAAAGAGAGGCAACAAATACTACAAGAAAACAGTAATAGAAGAACACATTGTCCTGCTATCTGAACCAGGATCAAAATATTTTGGACACTTAACGGTACCATCCGGAACTGCCAAAAATATTGAACAAAGCCTTCTATCTTTTTTGCAAACAAACACAGACTTATTAGATTTGGTTACAGTGGGCTGCGATGGTACGGCGGTTAATACTGGTATCCATAACGGAGTAATTCGTCGTTTGGAAGTCCATTTGAACAGACCGCTGCAGTGGTTCATTTGCTTGTTGCATGCAAATGAGCTGCCTTTAAGACATTTAATTCAGCATTTGAGTGGTAAAACAAAAGGACCTTCAGCATTTTCGGGAGATATCGGAAAAAAGTTACAGATTTGTGAACAACTGCCTGTAGTAAATTTTCGGAAGATTGAAAATAAATTGCCGAATATTGACCCTAGTATTTTGAGTAACAACCAAAAATATATGCTTGAAATTAGTTCTGCTGTCTCATCTGGAGAAGTTTCAACCAGCTTAGCTTACCGACAACCTGGTAAAATGGCTCATCCGCGGTGGCTTACTACGGCTAATCGAATTTTGCGTTTATATGTGGCCACAAGTGATCCTTCGGAAAACTTAGTACATTTAGCCGAATATACTCAAAAAGTTTACGTTCCCACTTGGTTTGACATTAAAGCACAGTCATGATTTGAGGAAAATTGTTGATAAAACAATTCAAACTAATGGATATTTTGCACATTCCGAAAACTTGTTACTGGCAATGCTTGGCGATACGAGGTTACATATTCGCGAACTGGCTTTAAGGCGTATTTTGAAATGTCGGTCTCAAAAATCTGCTACTCTTCGAAACTTTACAATACCTAACATTAATTTTAATGCAACTGAATATGTGGGACTGATAGAATGGCACAACAGACACAGTAGTATAACTGAGCCGCCAATTACCAAAAAGTTTTCTGACCAGTTATTGAAAAGTATGATTGAAAGTGTTCCAGAAGAAATAGATACCTATTTTAAAATTCCCTTGCCATAGCCAAGCTGTGGAATGTTGCATTAAATTGGTAACGGAAGCATCGTCCTTAGTCTGTGGAGCCGAAGCAAGAGATGGCTTTATCAGGGCACGAATCTCATCTCGAACCGTAATGCCAAAATTCAATACAAAATCCCAGTTTCTCAAAAATTTGTAAGTTTTTCGATATATTTCATAGGACAAATGTATGTTTTGGAAGCTTACTATTAATAAATGCATTTTCTTTCATTACTTTCTTTATTTATATATCCATGCAACATTTGGCTCATATTAATACACATTTTTCGAAAAAAAATCTATATTCATGAGCTCTGGGGCACCGTTAGATATTATCCAAAAAAACTGAAACTTTACCACAACAATACACTATATAAGAGACCACTTTTCGGCACATAGGACAAAACAAATTTTGAAAAAAAAATTTCTACCTATACGTTTGCTCCACCCTACCCCACAGGTATGTACCATACATTTAAATTTGGCGCCCAATTTAGTTATCAAATGTTGGCAACTTTAAGATCAATACTGACATGACAGGCGCACTAAAGTGTAAATGTCTTGTCAAGAAATGTCATAATTGCATGTATTTGCTATTTTTATTGTTATGTGCAGTGTTTAGTGCAAATATTTATACAAGTAATATGTAATTTAACCAGCGTATTTTCGCTTGCAATATATTTCTGCATCGATTAATCACTTAAAAGTAAGTAAATCGAATAATTTTGGGCTGCCCTTATTCAAGCCCTATTTATTTTTATTTACGACTTGGCATTATTCTAAAAAAAACACAAGTGCAATTGCATAATGCACACTTCTTACGCCTTATGCAGATCAATAAAAGTTTAATTACAGTATTTTTATATTGATTGATTAATTTTTTCGATTTGTAGCGATGGAATCCCATAAAATCTCCGATGAACTTCCGATAGCCCCAAAAGTTTTCGATGAAATTGTGAAACCGAAAAAGTTATGTGATATAAATTATCAGGATGGGCAAATGACATCGAGCATTGTGTCCATTACATCTAGTCTTACGTCGCCTGTTGATTCTGGGGTGCAACTATTGGATAGCGAAAGTGAAATTACTTCCTTAATGTCGATGAGTGGAATTGGTTGTGATAGTGACAATGCAGCTAACGGAGATGGCGAAGAAATTAATAAAATTGAAACAACAAAAGGTTCTATTGTCAGAACCAGTTCTAAAGATAAGCAAATTATTGATGTTCAACAACATAATATTATTACCTGCATGAATGATGATAACATACACGATTCAAGTTGCGTTAGAGATAACAGAATTAATACTGAACTATTGGAGGGCGGAGGCAGTTTATCACACCGTGGTTTAGAGCAATGTGAAGATAAAGAAAAGAAAGAAGTACAAGAAATTAAAAGTTTAGATAAGAAAAACAGTTCAAATTTACTGACAGTAGATGTGCAAAGCAAATCAAAACTACACATCATGACGAAAAGTGATATAGATAATCATAATACGCACCTTTTCGATATAAATACATCGCCTGCAATATTACCAGTGGCGTTGACTGCAAATCCTTTGAATTCAGGCAGCCCTATGCACTCAGACAATAAAATAAATGTGAAATATAACAAACAGGCCCAAAAACCACAGATTCAAAGTAAGCTCAGTGATGAAGTATTCGAATTAGAGCCTATTCTTATAGATGACACAAAGAAATCTGATGATCTCATGAATATTTCGCTAACCAGCTATGAATTACTGGATTATACACATCAGAATGCTGCTTCTGAAGGTAATACTGTTGACTGTATGCATGTAAGTATGTCAGAAGAAGTAAACGAATCGTTAAAAATTGCTGTGCCGGTTGAAAAACACGAGCATGTCGAGGCACCAATAGATAAACCAATTAATCTTACCAACGATGATCAAATCGTATTCAGAAGACAACGTAGAAAAAAATCAAAGTCTGATACACCAAAGAAAAGGGTTTCATTTCACGAAGATATTTTAAATAGCACAAAAATCGATGACATTCATATTAATCATGGGTTTATAACACACGAACCCGACATTTCAATAAGTTTCTTTGAAAGAGGTTTTACTCGCAGACCTGATGTTGTTAAAGGGCGTTACAGTTGGGCTGCAGAAGGCGATACGCCTTATTATCAAAAAGCTGTGCCAGAACGTGAAGTAAAATCGGATATTTACATACATCGTGCGAGATTTTCCTCATCGTCTTCTAGCTCAAGCGCGAGTATATCAAGTTCTATTGATGAAGAGGAAGCTAGAAATGGTGGTAGTTCAAATTCCGATGAAAGTTTCATTAAAAAAGAACCAACACAATCGTTACCTAAATCAAGTTGTTTGAAGAAAACTAAATCTAACAAGAAATATATTGATACTAATATCGTACAAGAAGAGACTAACTTAAAGAAGAAAAAATCGGAAACAAACTTATTGGATTCGAACATCTTTGGTAGTTTGAAAAATATTTTTAATTTTTCAACGTCTGTGCCCCTCGCGGAACGTGGCGTACCTGAGGGCCAAGAAGATGTTACTGTATATTCAACATCGGATACTGGAATTCAGAAACAAAGAAAATATTCGGGCAGTGAATTTTCAGTTCCAAAGAGTTTCGAGGGTTTTGAAGTTCAACCGGCACCTGTTAAGAAAATTGGTAATTTAAACCTCGAATTGGTCAAACCAAACTTGAGACTTACCAAGAGCGAAGGTTTTTATCCGAATTATCCCAACAATCAAGCTTTACCTACCAATATAATCGTTTGCGACAGTAATGTATACGAACATAAAGGCATTAGTTATTCATACGAATACGAAAAGTTTCAAAAAAGTTTCGAACAGCAAAATAAACCAAAAAGTTCGACTGTTTACCAAATGTTACTGAACGAGCTAAATTTTTTTAAACGAAAAGAAAAGAAAGATATAGAAAATGAAGCGAAAGAAAATTTTGAAATTTTGAATGCGTCCACTCCTATAAAAGATTCAAAATTGGAAGAAAGTGAGGATGATAAAAGTCTCACCAACAGTATCAAGAAATATGCTTCTTCGGCTACCATAGATTTTTCAGATAATGAAACCAATTGGGATTTTAGTGATACTTCACATACCAGGCATTTGAATTCACCGAAACGAAAACGAAATAGAACCAGTTATTCCGGACAGTTGTTAAAAACTGACGATGATAAATCTGATTTAGAATCACAAATTACGTCGGCAAAATCTTTACAGAGCATTAGGCCTTCATCATCTAAGAACTCGCTTATAAATCGATTTTTACGTAATGTGACGATGAAGAAGATGATCGATATGAAGTTGCAGAAAAAGCAAAAGAGCCACAGAAGATATATGAGTTTATACGTGCCAGGTGCGAAAGCAAATATTGAAATGAGCCAACAGCTTGATGTGCAGATAGAAAAAGAAATTGTCGAAGCAAAAGAAAAGGCAGATAATGGTGAAAATTCCAATACACATTTAATGTATCGTTTCAAGAATGAAATATTTAGAAGCTTCTCGGAAGAGCTAATTCGAGTAAGTGTTATCGCATTTTATACTACTTTTAGAACCCTTTTTAGCTTGCATTTTATTTGTATTTAAGAATAGGGTGACCATACGTCCCGTTTTGAACGGGACTGCCCCGTTATTTTAGCATGTCCCGGTCGTCCCGTCGTTTTAGCTAAAATAACGTTTTTGTCCCGTTTTGGCAAAAAAAATATTACAATTTTTTCCATGAAAATAATTTACCGCTATTTCAAAATGAATACGAACTTGCGCAGACAGTTCCTGCACGTAACACTACGCGTATAATCCTCGTACTTATAGTCGATACTTCGCTCAATCTTACATTTGAGCATTATTCAAGGTAGGTCACACCCTACCTTGAGACGTGTTCGAGGCGTACTTCACCATTTGATGTTTACGCATTCTCGGCAATTCTCGGCTGAGCAGTTCTTAACTTACAAGTCACAGAAGCAAACAAAGCCCCTGAAGGGGCGTGTCCTGGTGGCTCTACATTTGAAGAGTACACTCAAGGTAAAAGGTATCTTAGAGGTAAATTTAAATGTTTTACCCTTTTTCTCAAAATCCACTAAAAAAGAGTCTTGAAAAAGACTGTTTTCATAAACACTAATTAACAACAAAAATTCAAAACATAAAAATAACCTGTCAACGTAGAATACAACGACTGACAAATTGACACGACCTCGGCGTGTCGGTATTACTTTTGCTTGGGAATATACGCTCTGAGAATTGTTAGTGTTGATTGGACGAACGTTTTACCGCTACAAATTTTTAAATTTAGTTGACATATTTTCTGGGGACTTTGTTTGCTTCTGTGAGCTTGTATGCTTCTAAAAATTCGTTACCATAGAATTGTTTCTTGAGTTGTGGAAAAAATTAAAAATTTTTAAATGTTTTTTACTATTAGATAAATTAAAATTATTTTTAAAAAAAATTCTAACAACCCCCCCCCCCCCACTTGTCCCGTTTTTAGATCAAGGAATTATGGTCACCCTATTTAAGAATGAATCTGGAAATTTTCCGTTTTTAGCTTACTTAAAATTCATACAGTGTGAACAAGAAATACTGTTTCAGCTGACTGGAAACAATAATTTTGCTTGAAATTCACAGCAGTGTATTGATGTCCACTCCTGAACAGATATTTAACAACAATCCAGGCCTAGTGGCCTATTACTTGAATCTTGGCTTTCCATAGTTTTCTATGTTTAGCAATTTCCTTCCAATTTTCCAGATTGTATTGTTGGACATCATCTTCTATTTTGTCCATCCATCCAGTCTCTTCTGTTTCTTCCTTCCAAATCCATACCAAATATTTTCTTTGTGGGGTCTTCTGCCGCCATTCTTACTATGTGCCCCAACCAGGGTTGAGATGATTTAAATCATTTGATGTAAATCACAATTAAAATCGTGATTTAAATCATGCGATTTATTTAAAAAAATCAAATATTTAAATCAAGGTTTTAGATTTTGACAAATTAACAAACAAAAACAAATTACACAAAAGTACTGACCTTCAGTAGTAAAAAGACAAATACTTCTTAACCTTCAAAGGCCTAAATATATTACGGAGTTCCTTGTATCCGTATCTACGAGCTGTGTCACATATGATTCCATTGAATCGCAGTTCTCTAACCTAATAGAGATTAATGTATGCAATAGAGCAATAGACCAATTCTTCTGGAGAAACCGGCGTCGTCAAATAATGCCCTTATTTGAGTCCACACTTCCTTTGTCGTTTCTGCCTCCTTTACATGCACATACAAGGATGGATCGATCGTAAGAATGATCTTTACCTTAGCTTTCCCATGTTTCACCGTGTTGGTTACAGTGCCATCAATGCAATCATCCAAATCGTCAAGCACCAACATTTTTCTTACCGCAAAAGTCCAGTCGTCATAGTTTTACCGGTCCTTTAATTTCGGCACGCTAGCCAAAAAATTTACAGCCATATCCACGAGATAATTCTGAACTTATATTTCTTGCACGTGGCAACGCTACTGGGCACATAACCTGTTGAGTAGGGTAAAACACAAGCAAATCACACAGTGGTAGTAGTCTACTCGTTTATTTCAAGTAAAGTACAGTACTAATGTACGGATGGCATTATTTTGATGTAAAAATCATTACCAACTGCATCTATATACTCCGTATATACGGCCAGTCCACTCCGCTTAGCCAAGACGCAATTTAGAACGGACGATGGCGCTATTTGAGGTGAACTATACATTTTTCCCTTTAGTTAAGTATAGTTCACCTCAAATTGCGCCATCGTCCGTTCTAAATTGCGTGTTGGCTAAGCGGAATGGACTGGCCAATGCTTGTCAGTTTGTTTAAACAATTGAAGTAGGTATGTTTTTGTTTCAGTGACGTCATAATATGTTATAATCCACATTGAAGTTCTTTGTAAATTACTTCTTTGGTTGTGTTAGTACCTATTTCATGTCATGATTGCGTTTTTTAATTACTTCCTTATTTGAAGAAAAACTTCGAAACATTTTTATATGGTTGAAAAGAGAAAAAAATGCCGGATCTAGTTAGTAGTTGAAGAAAAAAATATACCATTCTATTTGAAAAATGAAAATTATTCTAACTTCCGGTTAAACCGGAAGTAGTATTTTACTGAAAATACCACTTTTCCACAAGCGTATATGGACCATTAATCATACCAAAAAATCAAGTACTTATCTTTAAAATCAGTAAAGATATAAGGGTACGAACCAACCTGAATCACCCAGTATAGATGCAGTTGGCCATGGTAAAAATAACTGTACTTTTACATATATCACTCTTCCCGAGACTCTTTCCGATATTGAGACGTATTTAACGATATTGTAACGAAGTGGCTTTTTCATTATTTGCTTATGATGGTAGAGACTTATAGCAACTTCATTACGAGTGTTAAAACTTTGCTGTTGCCAGAGGTTATATCAAAATACACGATCAAATTAACAACAAATATATTGGTATTAATTTAGATACAAACATTATTAAATTATAAACATGATTCCAATATCCACAACAAACTCTAAGTCTGATGGACTTACGGTTTGTATAAAACATCATTAAGTTACAATAAATCTTTACTTACGTGAACAACACAACTTTACAAAATATATTTAACTCAACCCTTGGCTGAGGTCCAAGAGTTTGAGAAAGGACCTCTCGTCTAGATTTTAATCAGACATCGTATGTGAGGCTCCATCAGGAGACTGACTTTACTATGAAAATGGTTCTGTATTTATACTGTCAAGATGTGTTCTTTCTCTCTTACATTTATACATCTACTTATGTTAAAACAAAGGCTCCATTCATTCTTACATTGTATGAATATAGGTCACGACGTACAACCCACACAAAGTTAATATCAACAAATGCAAGATTGTAATACAATGGTATGATTGTGCAATACAACCAGCTGCATCGTCTGACTCATATTTATACAAGTACATCTTTATTAGTAAACAGAATTAACGATCCTTACTCTGTATTAAAATTATGAAACTTGAAACTTGTCATATCAAATACAACCAAACACTAACTTATTTAAGACATTTCTGATAGAAATGTTTTAAGTTATTTATCAATTAATCCACTATATTACAATATTTTTATTAATGATAATTGCTCCATCTCCCAGGCCATTATCTACTTCAGGATTCATATGGTAAAGTGTGTGTTTGGATTTTAGTTCTTGTGCTTTTTCGCCGAGTGTGCGCTTTTGCGGCAATGCTCGAATGTTCCATTTTATGTTTCCTAATCCGTTTTTGAGTTCCACTTGGTTTTCCTCTAATTTTAATGTTCGGATGTTGTAGGTTCCAATGTAAAGGCGTCTTTTGATCGTTTCTTTCAGAGTATTTAACTTGTGCTTTAGCGACTTTCTGCCTCCAGAATCCGCGAGGAATCAGTGCGAGATTTTGAGCTATGTTTTGAACTTCGCCATACTAACATAGGTTTAACAGGTTTTGGCAATCCGGGCTTGTTGGATAGGAGTTGAAGGGCAGGGGTAGGATTAAGGTTTGTGACATCCCCTGGTAATTAGAGGTAGGAGTTAATCACGAGCTCGCTAGGGCAAGACTGCTAATCCTTGAAATAGATCTATCCTCTATTGGGATCATAAAGAAGTAGCATTTAAAAATTTTAATTTAATTTGCATGTGCAAAATATCGGCACCCAGTTTAAGCCGTATTTTTTTTTAGTGTTTTTCTGTATTTTTGTTTTACCTTGTTATTCGTCACATAACCTATAACTACCTTCTTCCTATCTTCATTACTATCTTGTTGCCAACTGAAACAGTATTTCTGGAATCACACTGTATAAATTTTAAGTAATCGAAAAATGGAAAATGTATTAAATAAAATTTTTTAAAGGTATTCCCAGTCTACAGTGCTTACACAACAAGCGGAGAAAACAAACCATTATTGGTGGTCCTAAGCAGCACAACTTTGTACATAACAGGTTTCAAACCCAACAATTCATATTGTAACCACTTTGTACTGCCCTACACAGAACTGAATACTATATTAATTGGTCCAAATGCTCAAACTATACACTTATCGAACTATGATAATGATATGCAATGCATCGTAACTACTGGAAGTGAAAACTTAACTAACGAACTGATCGGACAATTAGAGATGGCTGTGCGTAAAGACATGAACAAACCAAAGTTACCAGCAGTAAAACAACTAACTATGAGAGACATGGTTAATCTGCGAAAAACTATTTGTAAACAGACTACTGTCTTAAAAGTAAGTTTTACTCGTATACACTACAAACATAAACCTAAACTTTTTAACTTTATTAATATATTTACAGGATGAAGAGTATTTCCATTACAGTATTGTTAATATTCAAGACTACAACAGTGATATTTCCGAAACACCTCTGGGTCCAAGTAAAGAAGGACCTCTTATGTTTAAGACGGCTGAAAATGATTCACGTTGGGAAACGGCATACTTTATTTTGAAGTAAGTGATGCAATTAAAAATACCAGGTAATGAAATCTTATTATTTAATTGACTGAAGCATTGAGTAGACATCTGACTTGCCCATCAGGACTCGAATCTTGGTTACTCCCAATTACTAAAAATCCTAGCATGCCGTAGATTTGAATTTGTTTCATTTTATTTACAAAAAGAACATTGAACTACTGGGTTACGAAGGGACCTCTTGCATTTGTCAATTAATATTTTTTTTAGGGCTGGGATTCTATACATGTTATCATCCCCGTCTCATAGATTACCAATGAGAGTGTTACCACTTATTAACGGTGCTTGTCAAGGTGCTCGCAGAGTTTATAACTGCTCGAGGCCCCATACATTTCAGGTGCAAGTTGGAACTGTGACTTTACATCTTGCTGCGCCGGACGAGTATGTTGCCAGCGAATGGTTGCAAGCTTTAGTTCATGCCGCCAGCAAGGTAAATGTGCAGTCCCAGTATTGGGATAAACTTACCATTTTTGTTATTTTTGGCAGACCTATAATCACAGAGAAAAAATGCCTGCCCAATCGTGCACACTATTAATGACTAGCGATCATATTTTAACCGTACGTGAAGCTTTTCCGTGTACGCTTAGTTCATCACTAGCTCTCCGAGAGATACACGAACCTATTAAAGGAGCCCAGGCATTATCCTGTGCTGCTATTGCGGATATAACTGCATTTAGGCTACCGTGTGCTGAACAAAGTTGGTGCATTGTGGTGAGTTAAATGTAAAAGTGAAAAAAATTCAAATCTTCACTAATCAAACCTTAGCTAAAATTTGTTCCCAACTACAGTCACAGAAATAAAGTGCACCAATCATTACAGGAATTTGCATGCCGGGAGGTGCATGAAAGTAGCGGTGATTGGATCCTGTATTTTGCTACCAATGCGGAATTAGAAAAATTTATATCGACTTTAGAAATGTTATGGGCGTATCATAATGAGCAGGTAAGTTTACAAATCCGTTCAACATATCATTAGTATGTTTTAACATACAACAATAAATTTTCATCCCTAGCAAGTTTCACCAAAGCAAGCAGAACGAATATTATGGAAACTTATTGAATTTTAGATATTTAGAAAAGACTGCTTTCCCTTGTATTTTTATTTTTCTTTTTAATTTGAATATATTTTTATTTATTTATTTACTGTCACTACTGTTTATTGTATCTAATTATACAACTATTCAAGAATCTAAGTACAGGTGGTTTCATGTAAAAAAAGTTGTGAGACAGTCCGAAACTATTATCGTTTATTTACGGCAATCCACCTAACACTTAAACTTTCATGTAAAAACCATCATCGAAACATTGTGTACCTAACGCTCTACCTCTGTAACAGCATATTGTAGCCCAAGTAGTAAACATTGATTGATAGAATACTACGACAGCCTCCTGACAAAGACGTTTTCATACAGAGGGTTGTATTTGTAATTTAGTTTTTATGAGAGCGTTACTGTGTCATACCTGTTATTACATATGAGAAATTAATAAGGGGTGTAACGATATGGAACACTTTAAAAGTAACTTTCAAATGGGTCAATCAAAACAACGAATAAAAATTATCTCAATCGAATGCTAATGGCCTTACACAGCATCGCCAGGAAATAGAAATAATTCCAAAACTAAATAAGATCAACATTTAATTGGTATCAGAGACTCGTTTTACAAACCTAATACTTGATTACTGATTACCAAGTAAAGTATGGGCTAAAAGTATCCGGAAAAAGTTCAAGGTGTTATAAGAGGAATAGTATGTAACTTACGTAAACTATATTTTATTGATGGAAAATACATATTTTTGTTAACAAATATTTAAAACTATAATATTGAGAACGGCCTTCCTTCTTCTGTTGCTCGTAGTTTTCCCTTTACACTACGCATCATTCCATCGATTTGCTCATTTTTTTTCCTTTATTCTAAGTTTCGGCCCTTGGACTGTTTTGGCTTCAGTGTAAACTATTCTCGCCAAAATAGCCCAAAACTCCTCAATAGGTCTTGCTTTCAGCACATTCGGCGATTTCCGATAAGGGAATTTCAGCTCCCATTATTAGGGATTCAACAGCTTGTGCCATTATTGCTGACGTGTACCAACAATGCTGTCTCCCGATTTTAAAGCAATTTATTAACACTCACCACTTCGACAATAATTATGTATTTTAGCTTGATTTGGCCACTTCTCACTATGCCAAAACTACCCAAAATTGGTTGAGGTCGCAGAGCATCAATTTTCTGTCAAAGAATCTTCATCCGCTAAATGTGCCGAAAGCAAGACCTATTGAGGAATTTTGAGCTATTTTGGCGAGAATGGTTTACAGTGAAGGCTGGGAAGCCACAACAGTCCAAGAGCTGAAACTTAGAATAAAGAAAAAATTAGGCAAGTCGATGTAACTCTTGCCCAAGGAATGATGCTTAGTGTAAAGGGAAAACTACGAACAATAGAAGAAGAATGGCCGTTTTCAGTATTATAGTTTTTCATATTTGTTATTAAAAATATGTATTTTTCATCAATAAAATATAGTTTACGTAAGTTACATACTAATCCTCTTATAACACCCTGAACTTTTTCCAGATACTTTTAGCCAACTCATGAAAAAAAGTGTTGCTTTCATTACTAGTTGTACAAATAACTATTAGGAAGCTTGTGATTCTTGTTTTTATGCATTTTTCAAAAATCTTAGAAAAACAGCAAGTGATCGAGATTGGTCGATAGTTACCTATCTCATTTGTATTTCCAGATTTGTATATGGGTACTACTATTGTTTCTTTTAACATGTCAGGGTATTTACTTGTCTTAAATGATAAGTTAATTAATTGTGCCAGCGGTTTTGCAATGTGAGTTTTTATGTTTTTGATGATTTTAACTGAAATATTATCAATTCCCGGTGAGGAGGAATCCTGTAAGGCGATGAATTTTTATTGTTTTTATTTTTATTTATTATATAAGTCGCCATATCTTCTCCTATTTTTGTAAAATATTCATTAAATTTATTTGATATTATTTTGTTATCAGTAATTGGTTCATTTTTACTTTCCATACTTGCAACGCATGTATAGGAAAGTATTGGAATCGTGCAAAAATTCAAAATCGTAAAAATTCTAAAAAACACGTTTTAGGGTCCAGGCATCCTAAATATGTGTTTTTTTTCAAATATCTGTGGGTGGGTGGGTGGGTGCGTGCGTGGGTGCGTTATCGTCATATCTCGAAAACTACTGGGCCGATTTTCATCAAATTTGGTATGCGGGCCTATAATTACAGTACATCTGTAAAATAAGCTTTTCAAAAAAATCCGGAACCGGAAACGGAAGTTAGCCGTGTTTTTTTGGGCGCAGATTTTTCCTTGAAAGAAATTTCAAAATTTTACTTAGGAAATCAATACAGAATTTGAAAATAAATCGAATAATTTTTTCCCGAAGTTTCTATGTCATAAATTGCGCCCTGGGCGATTTTTTGAAAAGCGCAACTTTAATGCCGATTTTCTCAAAAACACATCAACATATTGGTATAAATCGAACGCCAAATTGTACCTCTAGCTCGGCTGATTAGAACTAGCTGAACAAAAAATTCAAAATTTCAAAAATAAAAAGTCCGGACAGTTTGGGAAATTTTCAAATTTTCAAAAAAACTTTTCTCGGAAACGACACACACGATTTTTTTTAAATGTTCTGGATCAATAGAGAATTTGAAAAGAAATCGAATAATTTTTTCCCGAAGTTTCTATGTCATAAATTGCGCCCTCGGCGAATTTTTGAAAAGCGCAACTTTAAGGCCGATTTTCTCAAAAACACATCAACATATTGGTATAAATCTAACGCCAAATTGTACCTCTAGCTCGACTGATTAGAACTAGCTGAAAAAAAATTCAAAATTTCAAAAATAAAAATTTTCGATAAAACTTTTCTCGGAAACGACACACACGATTTTTTTTTAAATGTTCTGGATCAATAGTTAGGTAATTACATTTCTAAACAATTTTAAAATAATATAAACTAGCTGAAAAAAAAATTCAAAATTTCAAAAATAAAAAGCACCAATTTTCTGATACGGAACCCAAAAGAGAAAAGCCTGGATCATGAGAAAACGGTACGACAACGGCCATACCACATTGAAAGCACCGGTTCTCGTCTGATCACCGAAGTTAAGCAATGTCGGGCGCGGTCAGTACTTGGATGGGTGACCGCCTGGGAACACCGCGTGCCGTTGTCTCCTTTTTTATTATTTTTTTTGTCTTTAAAATACAAACATAATTTAATGCTACATTTTAATAGTTTTGATGTGGAACTCTGAAATCGTTCATGGGTGACAGAGACCTTGCTTATCCTCACGCTTATGATATATTTGTTATGCATTTTTCAATTGTGTAAGTATGGAAAGTCCAGCGAAGATTCTTCGCCAATTTTTTTCATTAATTAACTTGATGTCTACTTTTTGACGCTGTTGCCTATTTGAAGCTTCATTTACACTTTCAAAAATTGTTTTTATTTTATTAGTAGAATTTTCTATCTTTGGCATATAATAATTTGATTTTGTTTTGACCAGCAGCCTACTAATTGCATTTCTGTATTTTTTATATCTAACTTCTAATACTTTATTATTTCTGTCTCTCAATGACTCTTTTCTCATTTTGTTCTTTTTATTTATAGCTAATATTAGCTCATTCGTTATCCAAGGCTTTATTTTATTTTTGCCTGTTTTAACTACTTTGCTCGACGTACATTTTGTTATGTAAGAATTGAGTTGGGATGCAAATGCACTATATGCTCCTGAACAATCTGAAAATTCTTCTATGTATGTCCAAGTGTCGTTCTGTATGTCAGTCTTAAGTTTTTCGTAATCTATTTTATTTTTTAAAGTAATGTTAGAGTCATCGACTTGCAATACATGAGAAGTTTTGATTTTATTAAAATTTAATAAAGGTACAGTAGTGCTCAGTAATATCCAATTTTATGGCTCCGGCCTCTATTAGTAAATTTTTAGGATTACTAACAAACACATGATCAAGGCAAGATTTACAGTTAAAAGTTACTCTGGTAGGAGTACAAATGTATTGACAAAAGCCTTTTGAAAGGAGTTTATTTAGATATCTTGCAGCCACGATATCTTTTAAGTCTAGAATGTCAATGTTTATATCTCCCATCAATAGATTTATAGAATTATCTTTATTGTCTCGCAAAATTTCTTCCAAGTCATTTATAAATTGATCTATGTTCGTTGATGGTGTATAGACAATATTTGACATTACCAAAACTAAATTTAATGTTTGTGTACGTTACTTCATTTATTTTATTGGAAACTATTTCGTTAGAGATTTGGTCTTGAATATAACAAACCGCTCCGTCATTTTGATTCAGTGTTGCATTATCGTAGTAAAAACTATAGCCGTTTATGTTGAAATTATCAATATTATCAATTAACCAAGTTTCAGTAAAAATTATAATTTTTGGCTTTTGTTTGAGCGATTGTAAATGCACTAAAAATTCATTAAAATTTTTATTTATACTTCTAATATTTTGATTAATTTTATTAATACTTAAATACAGAAAGCAACGTGAAAGTACTCAAATTAAGTACATTGCTATGAAAATAAGCGATGCTAATCTTTTCTACATGAAACCGTCTGTAATTATTCTACATGAAACCTTCTGTAATTACTACATTATAAAATTAAACATAAGCACATAAATAACAATGAATAAATCAAAAAGTCATCACATAAATGTTTATCATATACATCGTGTTTTCAGGGTGATTGCTTTCCATTGAGCACAATTCCAGAAACCGATACATTGAATAGAAAATGTGTCGATACCTATAATATGATCCAAAATACCTGGCTGTCTTTGCAAATGAATCTTCAATCATTTTAATTGTATTATTCTGAAGTATTCGTTTAATATATATTACACAATTATTCCAAAAGCAGTGGTAGGTGATGCGAATTATATTTTTTTAATTGTATTTTTTTATTGTAATATTATAGGTAAAACATTTAGGATTAATATTATCCGCCCTAAATTAAAATTAGTTATTACGCTAATTTTAATAAACGGCAGAGAATATAGGCAGGATTTTTTCTTTAATTTAATAACTTACAAATAAATGTATGCTCACATAGTTTTCATGATTTACGAAGTGCAGATATTTTTCATTTGTATTTATTTATTTTGTGATAATATAAATTATTCGTTAAAGTATTTCTAGTCACTTTTGTATTGAAACTCAAAGATTGTGATAGATTTTGAATGGTAGGTTTAATGTTTTATGATTACCAAATCAATAATAATGATAATAATCTTAAGATTGTAATGATGCTTCGTAATATTGCGGCATATATATATAGCAAGACTAATATAGCCATAGTAGTAATTTTGAAAATAGAGGAAGTAGTTCACGATCTGCCTTGTAAAAACACCGAAAGATTGACAATTTTATTTCACAATTTTAATCCGTTTGTGATTTTAATTGTGATTAAAACTGTCTATCTGAACTTTGTAATTATTGCACAGAGTTTAAACGTGTATCGTGAATGAACCCCCATTAATTTACGCTGATGTATTAATATAAATTCAAAGTACCTACACATTATACAAGTAATGTATTTTTGAGTTACGGAGGCATAGCATAAAACTGTTCCATAAATAATAGAGCTAAAATTGTTAACCACACGTACGTCCAGCTCCTATTAACAGAATAAAGTTTTGTTCCTGTTGTCAATTTATAGATCAATTACACACCAAATACATCTCTCTAATTATTAATTTAAAGAAAGCAGTTTCTGTTGTGTCTCGAATATTTTTAGATGTGAGTAGTAAAATATGTAATCATTAATCAATAATGTATTTATTATTTAATAATGTAACTATTGCTTGTGCTTGTTATATACACTGCAAGTACACGGCAAGCAATCAAATGTATTACGACTCATATTTTAATTAATCCCAATTAATGTTTTATTTACTCGCTACAATGAAGTAATAATTTTGACTGTTCGTACTTTTACAAAATTATAGCTTATAACTTGGTGAAATTGGCTTTTTAACAATGAACTACTTGAGTATTCAAGCTTTAGGCAGTGATTAGTTTTTGGTTTTTAAATGAATTATGTAACTTGCTTGAAATAGTCCAATTTAGTTACCATAAATGGTTTAATTCATCCATGACATAAGCAAGACATGCTATAGACAAATTTTTAGGAAAATTCTATTAAATAGTATTACTTTTGTATATTTCCATTTAGTATTTAAAATAAGGATCTAAATTAATGAATTGTAAAAGTTTGGTGCAGAAATTGAAAGTTAACATACTGAAATGATTTTTTGATGTATGCAACAGCTGAGACTTGATTGCTTACTTATTCCTTTTAAACAAGCTGTTAATAAAGAAGTAAATATATATAAAAATTCATATTCTCTTAGTTTGTTCATAATAAACTATTTTTTAGTATTTGAATGTATACGCAAAAACACGTTTTTCTAAGTATGTTATTTGAACAATGTTCATTTTGGTATGTTAACCTCCGATTAACCATGTGACATAATCAATTTTTGTGCTATAAGGAATGACTTACTAATTCAAACTTAACGAACAAACTATGTAAAACTTTTGTACATGCCGACTGCTATAATTATTGACAAATTGTGCCACTTGCTATTAAGTGTGGTACAGAAAAATTGAATTTCCCAGTCAACAAAGTTAATGCAATATTAATTATAAAAATTGCCTTACACATACTTTAGCGAAATTATTTAGAGCTTTATTAATGTTAAATTTTGTTACCATTAGTTATTCCTATTGGTGCTTAGTAGATTGTTTCACATATCATACGTGATTATAATTATTACCTAAATTATTTGTTTGTATAACAGTGGTGCTATTTATTTGCTGTATTTTATTAAATAAATTGCATGGTTTTTATTAAAAATTCTCTTTTATTATTAACTATGATACAATTAATTAGTCAAACACTGGTGGTGGTTTATATTTTCTACTGGCTTTTGCTTTTTCAATATCTACATCGGGATACTGTTCTTTAAGAGCTTCCATATCCATCTTGGGGAATCGATTCAACAAGCCAATTACGTGATTAAAGTTTCGCCTAAAAAAATTTTAAAATAAAATTGTAATTACTCATAACAGCATTACCTTTGTTGTTTCTTTTGCTCCAGATATTCTTTTTCTTTATACTTTCGTAGGAATTCTCGTACATCTTCTGGTTTACACTTTACTTCTTGTTCGTTTTGCCACTGTGCATTTATTTCTTTTGGTATGCTATGTTCCGACATTCTTTAAACAAATTTTTTTACTAAATAAATCAAATAATCTTGCAAACACTTACTCGTATTCAACAGGTAGACCAAATGGTCCTGTAATTGTTTTAACAGGTCGTTCGCCAGTTTCGCCCATTTCCAATTCATGATAAGCTCTATTTCTTTCTCGTATAACTTCTTCTAAATTTTCCATAGATTCATTCACTTTATCTAAACGTTCGGGATTTGGAAAGATTCGTACTTGGTCATTACATTCCTGTTCCACAGTTAATAACATATTTTTTTCTTTTAATAAGACATACCTAAAAAATTATATGGTTGTAAACATAAAAAAGAATATTTACAAGATTTAACAACCATAGCTTATGCAAATCGGTGTTCGATTTTATTCTTAAATCGTCCTTCCGCCAAGCTCTACCACTTTTAACTTCGGTCGCTCCCCAGTTCTTTTCAACGTCAAAAAATTCCATAAGACCTTTTAAAGGTGTTGTGGTGCTTAAACTACGAATTCTGGAAAATATACAATTGAAAAAGCGTAAAATGAGGTTAGAATAGTTTTATTTAATTTACCTGTTTTTGCTTATGTTGGACAGGTGATTAATCATCGGAGTACTATTGTACACTTTAAATAAACCTAATATTTTTGTAAAATTAGCCATTGTTGTCACAATAGTTTAATTTTTACTTAGGAATACATTCGTGGTCTTTTGTTGACAACATTAACGTTTACGTTTATCAATAGATGACGCGTGACGCAACTGTCATACTTCAAAAATTTTTGTATATACACCTTGATTCAGGAGAGATGAGCCGCGATTCATTTGTCATCTGCATATGTTGTGGGTTAAGATTAAAATTCCTTGTCAAATTTGCAACTGTCACTGTCAAAGAACGATAACAATCGAAGTTTTATGTGAAAAACCGAGTGTATAAATAAATAATAGTGCTAAGTTCCTTTATACAGGGTGTTTCTTAATAACATGCTAATATTTAAGGAGGTTATTCTTGGGTCCATTTTGAGAAAAAAACTTCATATGAACATATGTCCTAAAGGTCTTAACTTTTGAGCTACAGGGTGCTAAAGTTTTAAGAAAAAAATCTTTTTTTTATGATAACTTTGGTATGACCCTAGATATTTTTGTGAAACGTAGTACGCATCTTCTATGCATCAAAAGGCATTTTCTGCTGTACAACATAATTTTTTATTCTTGCCAGTGGCGTTCGTGCGGGATTTGCACTGAATCATTTTAAAGAGAAAAGTGATACGCCACTGCTTTTTCTTAAAGTAAAAATTATTTTTGAAATCCTCATTCCTTTCTGAGCAAATCTGGTCTGTTGATTTTTTTCGTTTGACTTACGGTTTTCGCATAAAAAAATAAAATTCATTCATTTGCGTCTCGCTAGACCACTTACGAGAAAAAACAATTTATGTAACTTTAAACAAAAATTTATTTAAGAGAATAATTTTTAAACGGTAACATTATAAAATTATGTTGTACAGCAGAAAATGCCTTTTGATGCATAGAAGATGCGTACTACGTTTCACAAAAATATCTAGGGTCATACCAGAGTTATCATAAAAAAAAGATTTTTTTCTTAAAACTTTAGCACCCTGTAGTTCAAAAGTTAAGACCTTTAGGACATATGTTCATATGAAGTTTTTTTCTCAAAATGAACCCAAGAATAACCTCCTTAAATATTAGCATGTTATTAAGAAACACCCTGTATAGGGGAGACTGGGGATACTTGATCCCTCAGGAGACTAGTTCCCCCGTTCGAAACGTGATAACAGTAACTTTTAAAAACTTGATATTGGCAGCGTTGCCGAGCGGTCATAATAGATTTACATCGCAAAATGTCAGATGGCGCAATTCACACTTGCTTTCTGATATTTGACAACTATAGTTTTATTTGGTTCTTGATAACTTTTTATTGCTCCTGTTTGAAAGTTTATTGGCTCTGTGTAAATACGGTAAGAGATGTTTTTAATACTTCTACAATATGATAGATGATATAAAAATATGTTACCATTAAGAAAAGCACTGATTTGCAGATAGTTTTTGTATAACCTCACAATGTGTTTGATACCTACGCATGGGGATACTTGTTCCTTTTAAATAAAGGAGACTTGATCCGGGGATCAAGTGTCCTTTAATCATTTTATTTTTGTTTATTCTATAAATTTGTTTTTAGAAAATGCCAAGACGTTATAAGCGAAAGCCGGGAGCCAAAGAGAGAACCCCCATAAATAGCAAAAGTCTGAAAAATGCTGTCACTTGTGTGTTAACTGAAAATGCTTCCTTGAAAGGGACAGCTAGGCGATATGGAATAAATGTTATGACTCTAAAAAGATACGTAAAAGCCAGAAAAATAGCTGAAGACATTTCCTATACATCCAATTACACCAAATGTAAAATATTCACAGAAATTGAAGAAATTTCTCTACAGGAATATCTTATCAAAGCTAGCAAGTTGCACCATGGACTGACAAGTAGACAAACAAGACTGTTAGCTTTTGAGTTTGCTAGTAAAAACAACAAAAATATACCACAATCGTGGATCAAAAATAATGAAGCAGGATACGAATGGTTACACGGATTTATGAACAGACATCCGCAATTGTCACTTCGCTCTCCAGAGCCAACGAGTCTCACTCGTGCTACAAGTTTCAATAGGACAAATGTCATGAATTTTTTTAAAAACTTAACAAACATCCTGAGTAAGCATCCTGAAATAGGACCTGAATCAATATGGAACGTAGATGAGACCGGCTTAACGAATGTCCATAAACCGAAAAAAATAATTGCCCCTAAAGGTGAAAAGCAAGTAGGAAAAGTTACCTCTGGGGAACGAGGTCAAACTGTAACGGTATGCTGTGCTATCAACGCGATTGGTAATCATGTTCCGCCCTTTATGATTTTCCCTCGGAAAAATTGGCAGGATAGAATGACTAACAATGGCCCATCAGGTACTGTCGGTGTTACTCATGAAAGTGGATGGATGACTGCACCAAATTTTTTAAAATATTTACATCATTTTCAAAAACATATAAAATCCTCAAAAGAAAACAAATGTATTCTCATTATGGACAATCACGACAGCCATATCAGCATAGATGGAATAAATTTTGCCAAAGATAACGGAATTATATTATTGACCTTACCACCACACACGTCAAATAAATTACAGCCTTTGGACCGTACAGTATATGGGCCATTAAAAAGCTATTACAATTCTGCTTGCGATAATTGGATGTTAAATCATCCAGGGCGAACCTTGACCATTTACGAAATCGCAGAGTGTCTTGGATGTGCGTTTCCATTGGCATTTTCAAAACGGAATGTCGAAAGTGGATTTCGTGTAACAGGAATTTGGCCTGTGAATAGTGACATATTTACAGAAGACGATTATTTGTCATCCTACGTCACAGACAGAGATAATCCTGAGAATGCAGGCCCTTCTTCAAGCCAGGCAGGACAGGATGGGAATCATCAAGAACCCGAACATTCCATTAACACAGAGTTTACTCTCCCATCTCATAATATAACAGATGAGGATGAGAGACTTTTGTTGAGCCAAGAGGCGCCTGAACAGTCTGAAAATGTGGCTATTGCTACCGAAGAGACATCTAAAGAAATCGATGAAAACTTAAATAACTCTGTTCTATCACAACCATCTACAAGCAATGTTATCACGTTTCGCAATACTTTAGAAAGTCTTAGACCTTACCCAAAGGCCGCCTCTCGTCAAAATTCCACAAGAGGGAGAAAACGGGCCAAGTCGAAAATACTTACCGATACACCAGAGAAGCTTGCACTGGAACAACAGTACAATCAAAGGGAAGAATTGAAGAAAGAGAAGGAAAGGAAAGCCGAAATAAGAAAAGCTGTAAAGCTGATGAAAACCACCAAAAATATAAAACAATTGAGAAGTTCTAGTTCGTCTGAAAGTGATGTCGCCATGCCACCATCTCCTGAATCTCTATATCAACTATCCGACGAATTAACTGATTTTGACACTACGGACTATGAATCTGAATCAGAAACTGATGTCGAAATTAAAGTTAAAGATTGGGTCATAGTTAATTTCGTGTCAGAGAAAAATAAGTCACATCTTTATGTGGGTCAAATTGAAAAAGAATCAAACATTAAGAAGAACTTGGGTAGCTATGTCGTAAAATTTGCTAGGAAAAGAGACGGAAAGACATTCAAATGGCCCGAGAAAGCTGACTTGGCGGAAGTATCTCGTCATCAAATTGTAAAGAAATTACCCGAACCAAGATTTAAATCTACAAGTAAACGTGTAGGATGTTTTACTTTTCCCAAATCCTTAAAAAAATTTAGTGTTGAGTGACTTTGTTTTCTTTAACTGGGTGGGCCATAAGTCACGTTACCATTTAAAAGTCGAATAACTTATTTATTTTTCATTGTTTTGTTTTGTGATTGTCAGAAATAAGTAAGTGACAGATGGAAAATTTATAATGGAGAAATTTACAACGGAACAACGAGCTCTACAGCCAAAGATATTGAGATCTGTAATGAAAATACTCTGAAAAGAGCCCGGCTTTGCGAAGCCGAAAATGGTCATCATTTGGGTGGCATTGTCTTCCATAAATAGATTAAAAATTTCTCCAATCTTGTGTTTTTATTTAGATGTTCTTTAACGTATTTATTCTTAAAAATAAAAAAGTTATTCAATTTTTCAATGGTAACGTGACTTATGGCCCACCCGATATAATATATTATTGTTTTTAATTTTAATAGTTTGATAGATCTTGACTTGTTCGGTTCAATGTGCTAATTTTTAGTTATTAGTCATAGTTATAAGTATTATATCAGTAAATAAAAAGACTTGCCTAAATGAAGACTCATTTTAATTTTCCTTAAGGATACTTGTTTCCCAGGATCTAGTCTCCTAGAGACTGGAATCAAGTCTCCTGTAATAAGGGACACTTGATCCCTTTTCTTGTTTTAAGTTTTTCTTCAAATTATTTTATCTTTATGGAGTACTTTAAAAAAATGCATGAAATATGGATAGAATAAACATTACTTTAAATATGCAGCATCAGATAGTTTAATTCTATAAACTGCATCAAAAGATATAAGCTTTTCAAAAAAAGGGGCTCAAGTCTCCCCAGTCTCCCCTACATAATTCTGTTAGTATATGCTTAAGTTAGGTGTTAGGAGTTGTATTGAAAATTTTATAAGAATCTGTTGTACTAAATCATATTTTACCAATTTTGACACTTTAAATAAATGTGTATTAGGATCAATTTCTGGATTCAATCAATCGTTAAATTAAAAAGATAAAAATTATTAAAATTATCTATTAGTATTTTTATTTTTACATATCACTTCAATTCAAGCAACTTGTGTGCTTTAAAAGTACATCCATATTAGTAATTTCAAAATTGGCGCCAAACACAAATATGTTGACAGTTGCAAATTTGACTGGGAATTTTAATCTTAATCCATGTGCAGATGACAAATGAATCGCGGTTCATCTCTCCTGAATCAACGTATATGTAACATGCGATCGAAAAAATTTCACCTCAAGTTGGCTATGAAACATGAAAACACAAAATTATGCATGTCGACTATTAAGCCATACAAATGTCAGCTGTTGTTTTATAGGTTATGTGAGGTGTGTGAGGTTATGTCTGTTTTGATGTCAGGCATATAAAAAGTCACTAATTCTATTAAACACAGAATTCAAATCTGCCACCAAGAAAATGGAGGTCACATAACTCATCTACTTTAAAATAATTTTCCATTAATAACATTTTTCTGTTCAATTTGTATTTAATTTTAGTTTTTAGAATAATTTAATCTGCTGTAATTTTCATCAGTTAGGCGTGGTTTTAGATTTAGTAGTTCTAATGGCATATGTTGTATGACCTTAGCAAAGACATGATTTATATTTTTCATGGCAAACTTTGAGGTGAAATTTTTTCGATCACACGTTATAATTTTATATGTGTACCTATAAGAGAGATGATACTACACGATGTTGCCATGGTAATTAAACATGACGTTAAATTTAAATATGAGATCAGAATACGGACCACCAGTGGCGGCTCGTGAGTTTTTTTAGTGGGAGGGCACATCAAAATCGAGTTGTAAACAATATCTAAAAACACTTACCTCCCTATTTGAATAGAAAGTCCATCCTTTTGTTCTTCTTACTTCTGAATACATCAATAACTTTATTGTCGAAATCGGGGATCGATTGTATAAACTTTTTTCAATCGACAACACTGGTGCTTCTCAAAAATGTTTTTATGCGCTTTAAAGTGGAAAAACATCTTTCACATTCAGTCGTAGACATCGGTGTTGTACAAATAATTTTAACTAATTTATTAGTTTCTGAAAACACTCTTCTGAGATTATTATCAGCAATAAACACCAAAAGTGACAAAATACCACCTACACTACAACTACACATATCGTCTCGTTCATAAATTGCTTTAAGTTCAGTTTTTAATTTTACACTATCTAACATAGGATAAGAATTCACAACGGAAATCGTGGCTAATTGAATTAAATTTTAAGGAAAACCCTTTTAAAACGAAGAAACGAACTTTTCAGTTCTCCAGACGTAACTCTATACATGTTAATTGCGTCGAAATTAGATACGGGCGAAGGTCGTGGGCAAATTCGCGGAATAATTACGCCGGACTGTTTTGTACAGATTATATTTGGTTTATACATATTTAATTATAAATCAATAAATCTGATTGCAGACAATTAGCTACCGAAATTTTGTAGTACGTTGTACCTACGAGATCGCATTTTATTTCATTCGCTTAGAGTACTTTCAAAGTTTCAAGTTTACAAGACAATCAAGACATACATTATGTATGCATGTTTGCAAAAATTAAAAAATTAGTTTTGAAAATTGAACTTATTTATAATAAAATTAAGTCAAAATACCGATACGTATACAAATAGCTAATATAGTTATGTTTGATTGTGTCTAAAAATTACAAACCTTTAAATACGCAAATACGAGTTTCCCTTTTAACAAGTTTCACTGTAAACAACAATAACCACTATAACCAGTAACGAACAAACAGTAGATAACAACGTAACAACGACCAAACCACGAAGTCAAAATAAAAACAACAGTTAAACGGAACATGCGCGCTTAACACAATTCACCCGTACACGCACTCCAATTGTGAACCAAATACCTTGAATCTGTCACGTGCCAACGGCCGAGATTTAATGTGCCCTTACCACGCCCTATACACCGGTCAAGCAGCGGCGAAATTTTGCTGCAATTTTCCGCTGCGCTTGCGCAAATACGTATCATTTTCATCTAGTCCCCGGATGAAAGTTTTGATAACTTCGTTTCAGCAGCAACGCGACAATGGACTATAATATTGATATTATAGGTATAATAATAGATTGTTGTGTAAAAAAAATAAAAGAAGTGGGAAGTGTTATTAAGATATTAAAAAAAGCTTTCTTTGTCTCGATTGTAGGGAGGGCACGTGCCCTTGTGCCCTTTAGCACCAGCCGCCACTGCGGACCACTATCTCTAGAGTCTGACTTGTTTTTGTAACACTATCTAGATTACCAAAGTCCAAGGTCTAGGTCTAGAGTAATCCAGCTAACCAGCCATGCTCCGGGAGGGCTCGGACCTTCTATTTACTAGAATCTGCATGGTACTCAAAACCAGTTTAGCTCTGAACTACAGGCCAGTCAGTTTGACCCATTAGCCTTTTGTCATTTGTACTTAAGACAATGGAGAAACTGCTCGACAGTCACATGGTGTTTTGGTAAACAGTCCTCTACAGCAAAATCAGTTTGCCTATAAAGCAGGTTTATCAACAGCGCTCCATCACCTTGTCAGAAGGGTGGAGAAAACATTGGAAAACAAAGAGATCATTCTTGAAGCTTTCCTAGACATAGAATTTTTTGCTTACGTAGTTCTTCGAGTAGTTTTAAAAATCTAGAATGCAGACTTTTATAGTGTCTTTTTATATTGTATTCTATGGGACGGCTACAGTACCTTTCCCGGTTGACGGAATGTTCAATTTTTAAAAATCATGTGTTAAAGTTAAAATAACATGGTAAGGCGGGCCGCCAGCAAACCAACGGAGGGCCGCATGCGGCCCGTGGGCAGCGGTTTGTCCATCCCTGGCTATAAGAAACTCAATGACTTGGCAAAACAGAACGACGAAAGCCAACGAATTAGCAAAGCAGGGATCGGCTGAGGCATATCTTGGTCCAGAATCAACCTTAAGAATTTCAAGAAGTACCATCCGAAGATACGTAAGTAACTGGATTGGCACTCAACAAGCGAGGACAAAACCACAGCAAGGCATTCATAAACAGACCTTGCAAGAAAAGAATTGATGAACTACTTCTTATGGGTAGGGCACAACTCAGGATCGCACAAGTCTACTAACAGGGCATGCAACGATTAAGGAACACCTGTGGAAGATCGGCAAATATAATGGAGACCTTACTTGTAGACTTTGCAATAAGGAAACAGAAACAGCAACACACGTTTTGTGTGTCTGTGATGCATTGTCAAGAAAAACACAACACATATTCGAGCGGCCTATTATGGAATCGAAGGAGTTTGTTAGACACCCGGTGAAGGATCTTCATCTCTTGATACAGGGAACAAAAGTAACCGAATAGGTGTGATCCATAAATCAGGGTATCTCAACCCATATTTATTAAATGTTAAATTAATCAAGTAACACCTTACTGATATTTCAATAAATGCAAAACAGTTTTTAAAAAAATGGCAAGTGGTGATGATATCAATTGTGAGTGTCGAAAAGAAAGAGTTGCTTCTGTTAAGCGATGCACTCCACAAGACCCACATATTTCCCTTCACAAATTAATTGAACTTATAGGAGATCCTATTACATCAGACTCGTATGACAGACATCTTCTTGTTCTTAATGATTTTATAGAAGCAAGTAGTGATGGATTTGTATCCTTAACATTGACATTTAATTGAATAGTTTAGTTCTTGTTTACCATTTAAAATATACCTATAAATACCTTTAACTTACATTACAAAATTTGTAATATACAGACGTCAACTAGTATTACTAATTTTGTTATAGTGACAGTGACATGGCAATTTAAATATGCCCCCCTCTCCCCATCATTTAACTTTTCAGTAAATAAAGGTATTTACATAATTAGTTACTTATCTATAGCTTCATTCTACCGTTTGGTATCAAACCTCTTCCTTTCTTTTCTGTTGAGAGCCCGTTCTTTAGCTCTACTACAAGTACTACATCATCTCTTCCTATTTCAGCATTCCAAGTTTTCTAGGCCTACCCCTTGTTCTTTTTCTGTTCGTTGTTGATTCCTATAGATATGGCTTTCACTATTTTATCATTTCCCATTCTCACTAAATGCCCAAACCAGGCCAGCTGGCGTTCCTCAATAACCATATTGATTTAACTCCTAGCCGTCTTATTTCCTCATTCCGTAACCTGTCACTCTTATAAACCCCCTCAATACTGTATCTTACATTCAATTTCTCGCTCATTATCGAAGATTAGCTTCCATATAACAGGATAGAAACGAAGACCGACTTATATATTTTAACCTTTGTTGGGCTCTTTCTTCTTTCTAAATGCATTTTTTAGAGCATCAAAAAGCCTTGCTACTGACCTAATTCTATTGTGAACATCGTTCTCCATATCTCATTTACAATCACTTAATGCACCTAGATATTTCATAAGCTTTGTCTGCTTTATTTCACGATCTAACATCATTACTTCTGTCTTCTTTAAATTTATTTTCATTCCATATTTTTCTAGCTCTTTCCATTTTTCAATAGTCCTTTGCAATTCTTTAATACTTGACGCCATCGGTATTACGTCGTCTGCATATAGAAATTCTTTCACTATAACCTGGTGTAATTTTCGTATACGACTCTGGTCCCTTTGCTTTGCTGACTTGCTTCTTTAATAATATCATCCATCACTGTGATGAACAGTAGGTAAAGGTAACAGCACTTATACTCCGCGAGTGACTATGGCCAGCTTTCATAGCCGGTTGTCTCGCACACTTACACGTACGGGGTGATGTGCGATGAACAGCAAGGGACTCAATATTCCACCCTGCCTTATTCCTTAGTTGGTAATAAACTATTTATTTATTGCTGTTGCAAGTCCGATTCTATTCACTGTTTTTTCGTATATGCTTCTCACTGCGTCAATAAGGTTTTTGGATACCCGTCGCCTTTCCAAGCACTCCCAGATCTTTTCTCTCGGCAGTGTGCCGGAAGCCATCTCTAAATATCTGTAGCACACACTTCCTAATAAATCCTTTTCAACTATTTGCTTCAATCTTGTGTACTTCTGCCTGGCCTAAATCCTGCTTGTGTTTCTTCCAATGTTTCTTTTCTTAGTCTATTTTCAAGAATACTTCATATAATTTTCCAGGTACGCTTAATAAAGATAGGCACCCCTTGATAATTACCACATTCGGTTTTGTCACCTTTTTTATGAATAGGAACTATTCCTGCTACTGTCCAATCGTCAGGGATTTTCTTCCAAATCCAAATTTCAACTAATAGCTCATAGAATATATCTGCTTCACCTAGTCTAATTTTCTCTAAGACCTCCACAACTTCTTCTTATTCAATCGTGTCTTGTGAATTATTAGGTCTTGCTCTCTCGTGCTTGTTGTTGTCTGCACTTTTTCCCAAGATTCACCATGTAAGTTCCTTAAAATATTCAAGCCACCTCTCGTTAATGTCGCCTGTTGATATCCCAATTTGCCCATTCTTATCTTTCACAAATTGTAATGCATCTTTGTTTTCTTTTCTCAGACTCTTTAGCGTTCTATATAAGAGTGTTATTCAATAAGTTTTGCCTCCTGGGCTGTCGCTCGTTTATTAGTTGATGAAAGTGAAAGAGGTTACACTCAAAGTCTCTCTTTCCGAGGAGCATATCATTTTTCGATATAGTCTCCACTAGGGCTGGGACAAAATATCGATATATCGATAAAAATATCGATATATCGATATATCGAATAACGATATCTTTTTACTAAAATATCGATATATCGATTTTTATCGATATTTATCGATATATCGATATTTATCGATATATCGATATTTATCGATATATCGATATTTATCAATATATCGATATTTATCGATATTTATCGATATATCGATATTTATCGATATATCGACATTTATCGATATTTAGCGATATATCGATAAATATCGATATTTATCGATATTTCTGGATAAATTACCCATAAGATCGATGTTTATCGATTTATCGGTAATTTTTTCTATCCACAACTCCACATGCATTGATTATTGATTCAATAGTCAATACTAGGGGTGGGACAAAATATCGATATATCGATAAAAATATCGATATATCCATAAAAATATCGATATATCGATATATCGAATAACGATATCTTTTTACTAAAATATCGATATATCGATTTTTATCGATATTTATCGATATATCGATATTTATCGATATATCGATATTTATCGATATATCGATATTTGTCGATATTTAACGATATATCGATATTTATCGATATATCGATATATCGATAAATATCGATATTTTTTAAATATCGATATTCGATATCAAATTTTCGATATCGCCCACCCCTAGTCTCCACCGGTGTTGATGCACTTTCGCCAACGGTGCACTAGTTTCTGCATGCTGTCAGAGAAGAATGAAGCCGGCTTTTGACGGCACCAAGAACGCACTGCATTAGTGACCTCCTTCAGCTTCTAAAAGAGCCAGAAGTCATATGATGCCAGGTCTGGGCTATAAGGTGAGTGAGGCACAACCTCCTGGAACTACAGCTTCTCCAACGCGGCGGTTGCCTCCTGACCTGTGTGGGGCCGAGCGTTGTCGTGTTGAATGATCGCATTTTTCTGCGGACGAGCTCTATACAGACGTGCACACGATTTCAACAATTACGGCACGCTGTTTTAACCGTACGTCCATGCAAGCTAATATTTTGTAAGCGACTGCTGCGACGTCGGTGGTGCCACCTAAAAAATGCTTACATCGTCTGAAAGCGGGAACTTTGTTTTAAATGTAACATCTTTTACTTTCATCCATTGGTAGGCGAATTGCAGCCCGGGAGGCAGAACTTATTGAACATCCTACGTAGTAATTTTGAATTCTCTTGTGCCTGTTTTTCCAGCATTTCTCCAAATTCATCACAAGTTTTCTCTTTCGCTATTTAACCGCTTTCTTGACTTCCGCCCTTTTCACCTTATACATGTGATAGTCCATTTCATTCCTCAATTTGAGGTATTTTGTCCGGATCTTTTTCTTCTCTTTAACTAGTGCTTTAATTTCCTCACTCCACCATGCTATCTGCTTTTTCGTATATGTATACTTTGTCACTCCTCGTACGTCAGTGGCTGTGCTGTTATTAGGATTTCTGTAAAGGTTTTCCAAATGTTTTCATTGTACCTATTTCCCTTGGCTTCTACTTCTGTTTTAATTATTTGTTGATAAGTTCTTCTGACATTCTCTAACAATAGTTTATAGCATTTTATTTGCGCCGTCCTTCGCTTCATTTCAACCAGGTTATGGTCCAATCCTATATCTGTCCCTTTTTTAACTCAAACATGGTGTACTTATGTATGTCACTATGTTCAGGGTCGTGGCTCAGTGCGTCTGACTACTGAGATTAAGACTGGCCCACGTTAGATTCCCAGGGCCGCACAAACACCGAAAGCACCCAGTCACTTCCCTTGGAAGGCAATGGTAAACCACCGACGTACACTGCCTAGTCAAGTCTTCTCTGGAGTAGAAGTGCAAGCACTTCCGTGGTTCGGAGGGTCCAATTGTTTCCTTAGACCCTTTAGTGTAACGTTTCGTAAAGTACCGTGAGGTACACATAACATATATTTCCTTAAAACTCATTCAGTGGGTAAGAGACTTACCTTTCTTCATGCGGTTATTGGACCTACTGATAGACAGATTTAAAAAAGTCTGCGTGTACGAGAAACCACTCGAATCACTTTTATCATTATGTGCTTTAATGCCGTTGTTAACACGAACTTCAGAAATCATTACATATGGCAGAGATTTGCAGGAATATTTTTCCTTTTTAGGTAAAAAGAAGGTAAACTATTTACTAATCATTTTTCAAATGACTAATTTTAGGTTATTCGCTTGTGCGTCTTCAGGAACGAAAACTTCAAGATCTAGTTATTAATGCTTTACGACAACTTCTAACAAAAAAGGCCCCTACGCAAAGCAACTGTGTTAAATTACAAACATGTTATGATGCAGTGGAAAAAAGCGAGTTACCAGCTGTAATAGCTCAGTTATTAGAAATTGCTGATAAAGACTTATATGCGAAAATGCTGGAAGTTGTTTCAATTCTTGTAAATATATCTCCCGCCATTTGTGAGTATTCCGCTACAACAACAACGAACATAATATAATTATGTGTTGTTAAATTATCAATGTACTTGTCTGTCTGTATTGCATATACGTATCAATTTACTTATTATTATGTAGGCTTAAAAATGGTAAATGTGAAAGTCTTAGATTTCCTAATGATACGGTTAGATCCAGACTGGAATATACGAACAGAACAGTCGCATTCTCCTAATCCACCGAAAGGTGCTTCAGTTCCTAACGTAGATATTATAAGTAAACTGTTATGGACCCTTCTAACAGCTTGCAAAGATACAAAGCAAATAGAAAAATCTACTGTAGGGCCAAGCCTTCAAGCTTTAAGGTGTAGCAACCATTTAACTTTCTTTATTATAAATATTAAACAAATTACATCTGCAGGAGCTTTCGTTATGCTTTTCGAGCACTTGTAAAACAGCAAAATTCTGAACTTCTTAGAAATCACTTGATGGGAATTTTATTGTTATTGCTTGATATATATTCCGATTTACAAATAGTTCAGTGTGGTTTGGTATTTGGTATGATAAGTTATAAATTTTAACAAATGCAGAATTACTCTTTGTTTTAACGTAGACATAGGTCTCCTAAGTGCAGCAACAGAAATGGGCACAGGCAACACATGGGCTGCTCAAGTTCACTTTTCTACAAATGAAAATGACTACGAGTTTAAAAAAATGTTGTTACTGGCGATATGTTACTGTAGAAAAACTAACACGATAGCTGTAATTTTGTAGTTCTGTAAAGATCAATATGTAACTTATAACATTGTAGGCTTTGCGACCAAAGAGGATAATTCCAGCATTACTAAAAATAATAACACCTGAAATGAGTACAATCTGGCATCCTTTGCAGCATAAAAAGCTCATTTCGTTGGTATTTCATACACTCCACGATCTTGTACCAAAACTTCCTGATGTTTTTGTTTATTACAACGGACCTTTACGGTAATGGAATATAAAAATCTTTCTTAATTTATAAATTAAAACTTTTTGAAAAGAATTAATCCAAGTTGGGGAACACGCAATAGTCTACTTGCCTACCAGGTCACAGGATTCAAATCTCGTTGGTGGCATGAAACATTTTTCCAAGACACAGAGATATGAATCCTATTAATCATATTAACAGAACGTCTTCCGGGTTGGCACCGTGTCATTGTTGAAACAGAGTCACAGAGATATGAATCCTATTAATCATATTAACAGAACGTCTTCCGGGTTGGGACCGTGTTATTGTTGAAACAGAAGAACTCAACGTTTAGCCCACTTTCTTTCTTTTCTCACACTCAGCTGTTGCTGAACATCATCACGACACTGGCCATAAGATATTGTTTGAAAAAACTTCGCTCATCGCCAATGCCCCTTATTTTTTCAACAGGAAAATCCGTAAGGCCATTGAAACCATTAAGACCCCCAACAACTTGAATCGTGATACTGTTTATTATCTATCAGACATTTGGAAGTCTTCAATCACTACTGGCTCCGCCCTGACAAATCATCGTCTTCGTCTTACACGCTTGACTGGTTATAGCCGGTATAAAACCCGCCACTGACTTGGTTGACAAGTTGAGTTACCGTTACCCTTCTGTCTCTTGCTAAAAGAATTTCGCCTCTGGCGTGATTGACACGTTGAGTTACCGTGCTCTTTTAGTGCTACCTTTTTACTCCCGATCAAGCCCCTTAAGAAAGTGGGCGAAACCTCGAGTTCTTCTGTATCCACAATGACACGGTCCCAACCCGGAAGACGTTCTATTAATACTGAAACTGACCGTGGAAGACTTCGAATTCCTATTAATCATGTTTAGATTGTGGCGAAATCATAGAAGTTTGTAGGTACCATAAAAGCTTGATTACAACTTTCTTGGGTTACACTAACAATTAGCAACAATTTTTCAGATTATTAATGATGATAGAATGTTTTAATATTGAAGCTTACGATATTGAAACACTAAGGGATTGTTTAAAGACACTAAATATTAGTGCATCGTCAAAACACGAAAAAATTTTAGATAATCTACGAATACATGATGCAACTGTCATTTTAATTTGTAAGTATTTAGATTTATGTAAGTGAACACACATTTAATTTTTATTCATTGCCTAATTTTAACTCGAAGGGTTTAATAAAACTCAGTTATTTACAGCTATATGTGATAATTTATTGTCCAACGAAGTTTTAACTATGATAATTCAGCGGTGCTTAGCCCTTGCATTTTCATTACTACAAAGCCTTTGTACAACTCAAACAGCCTGTAAAATATCATCTGTTAGGATTTGTTTAAAGTTGATGGAAAGAGTTATAAATCCAAATGAGAACGATCCAATATTTGATCCAAAGTTTTTAATATGTGCTATGGATTTTTTCTGGGAAGGAATAGTGTGGTGTAAAACTAATTTAAAGGTGTTTGTTTCTAAGGGAGGAGTCTTCAAACTTTTAGATGTTATTCAGGTATATATGATCTTTAATTGACGATATTTATTTATAAATTGAAGTCATAAACAAGTAATATGAATAAAAGTAATACAAATTTGTGAGGAAGGTAGATGTTAGGGGTAGGTACTCTTAAGCCACGTCAAGGTACTCGCATAGTCACGCTTAAGAGACTTATCAAACTTAAGAGTATCTAATTATGTATTTTGGCTTGTAGGTATGTATCCATTCCAACCACGCATATTGTCTCTTTTTTATCCAAAAAAGGTTGTGAATTTAAACAAGCTTTTCCTTGATGCACTGACAGTTGCAGGAGTCATGCAAATCACTGGCTCAACCTTACTGTCTGCCCACACATAACAGACTAATGTTAAAAAAGAATTATGCTTAGTAAGCAACAAAGTCCAGGCTGGTTACAAAGTAAATTAGTTAAAGAACTAAAGATTATTAAATCCACAATACAAAAGGTTTCAGCAAAATACAATACTTGCGCAATTGAAAGCAACTGATTGGAAACCTAGTTCTGCAGATAAATTAGCTGAAAGAAATGTTGTCCAATTTTTTGAGGAAAATCCAATTTTTCCAATACGTGAAGCAGCTAATATGGTAAGCAGATCAATAAAATTTGTCCAAAATGTTAACAGGAGATCAGGATTGAAATCCTATAAACTACAGTGTGTCTTAAATTTGGGGTGAATGCATGGGTAACTTTGTTATTTGTACAGCTAGATCAAAACCAATTGCACATCATCGTGCCAACTTTTTGAGACTAATTCGGCGATAGAAAGAGAAATGGACAAACTTCTTTTGTTTACAATTTGTGGCGAAGAACTGAAAAATACTCCAATTTTACTAAGTCATATAATTGCTGTTCTTCTTCCCTTCTTTTGTTTTCCCGTTTGTACCGTTAAGCTTCGGGCTTCTTCAGCCAGGAGTTGAACTGCTTCCTATCTTGGGCCAGTCTCTGCACTTCCCTGAGGGTCTTTCCTCTTCTCCTTGCCACTTCAGCACACTCAATCCTCGAGTTCGTTTTACTTCCGGTTAGGCTTGCTAGATTTGTTTGGGTTTGCGGTCATCTGTCATGCGGGCAATGTACCCTACCCAGCTCAATCCTTTCCGCTCTTGTTTCAGCTCTTATCTGATGGCTGCGTTACGGATGCAATCTCTTCTCATTTTGCGTGCCACCTTTCTCAGGTTATCTTATCTCAGCAGCCGTAACTCTGCTTTCAAGCCTCTGTTGCATTGTCCAACTTTCCGCTTCATAGGTGAGTGTTGGTAAGTATACGGCTCTGTAAATGTGCATCTTCGTTTTTTGGTTAATTTCTCGTTTCCCTATAATAGTATTGTTAATTTCGTAGCAGATCTGACTAGCCTTCTGGATCCTGTTGTTGATTTCTGCGTCCAGTTTTCCATCTGATTTAAAGATTGCACCCAGGTATTCAAACTGGTCCACTTATTCTACAGATGAACTTTTCCATGTAATGTTAAGGACAGTGGGTATTCCTTTGGTGAACTGCATCACTTTGGTTTTGTTTATGTTAATAGTCATCCCACGGTCTTCCAAATCACTTGCCCATACTGTCAGGGCCTGTTGTAAATCGGCGTCACCCTCAGACAGGAGAGTGATATCGTCCGCGTACACCAAGGACTGCACGTACACCGGATTCATCACCTAACTTCTAATTTTCAGTCTCCGATACCTTCTCTTGCCCTGTTTTATTACCTTGTTCATAAAAATAACAAATAGGAGGGGGCTAAGACTGTCGGCCTGTTTTACTCCCATATGCGAATTCTGATGAACGTCCACTAGCTATCTTACTACGCCTTTTACTCGTTTAGGCGCTTAATACGCTGCTTCAGACTTTGTGAGACTCCTTCAACATCAATTGCTATCCAAAGCTGTTTCGTTGTACCAAATTGAATCCCGCACGTAAGCCGATGAATGCAACACACACATCTTTTCCTCGGCTGAGTCTCTTGTCTATAAAACTGCGTAGAGTGAATATATGGTCTTGGGTTTGCCTATTGGGTCAGAAAGCAGTCCGTTTTTCTTCAAGATTTTGTTCGGCCTCCCTCCTCAGCCTTATTTCCAATACCCTGGAATAGATCTTTGCTATGACGCTCGAGAGGCAGATGATTCTGTAGTTGGAGCAATCCAGGGTACTCCTTCAGGCCTCTCTACAAATATCCCGTATCCACTTAAATAATAACAGCTTGTCCCCCATGTTCTATGGGTTCCAGCGCAATCTCATCCCAACCAGCTGCTTTGCCCACCTTCATGTTGGCTACTGTTTCCTCAATTTCTTCTTCTGTAATGTAGCTTTCATCTTCTTCCTCCAATGCAGCTTCCTCTTTCTTCTTCTAGTTCTTCTCCCCCGAAGGTTTCTTCATAATAATCATGCCAAACGACGAGAATATCCTCTTTTTTGATCTTTATGTTTAATGTTTCGAATCTCCCTTCCGAACTTTCCTCTAAGGCACTTTAAAGTATACCAAAACTTCTTTTGATTTGTTCGATAGCTAGATTGAATTTCTTCCCCGAACCTTTCCCAGGTGAGTGTTTCAGCTGTTCGCACTTTATGTACGACTTCATAGCGAGCTCATACATATACGCCTTCCAGGTGTTCATCTTTTCCTTCACTGCTTGTTGCACCTCTTCACTCCACCATCTAGTTCTTTTCTTCTTGGTGTTCACTTTAGTCTTATCACAGATCTTTCCTGCGACCGCTAATACTATTGTTTTGAAGGCCTTTCACCTTTCATTCAAAGTCCATCTTTCATCAGCTTCTCCTTCTTGTTCCTTTATGGTTAGTCCCTGTACGTATTTTTCCTTGGTCTGTTGGATGTTGAGTGCTGATATCTTAAGCTACTGAAAATCAGTGTTTTGCGTATAACTCCGTTATTTTCGAAAATAAACCCAGCCACACTTATATCAGACTAAAGAGAAAAAAAATCTCTTTCAAATGCTGACATGGCCATCTTTGGCGCATATTTAAAAAAACAAAGTTGATGTCAATATCTCGAAAAGTGTTCATCCGATGTAAATTCTAATTTCAGATTCAAAATCTACGTAAAAAAGTGCCTTAATAATGTTCTGCTATCGTTAATAACAACTGAGCTAGGTGCGAAAAATAAAATCTGAAAAATTCAGTTTTTTCCTTCTGTGCCGAAAACAAAAGAGAATCTATGCAGTTTAAAGCTGGATCTTGGTAGTACTTGAGCTGGTGAACATTTTCTCTAATTTAACCGAATCTCTAGCTCTTACCGTTTTCGAGATCATCATCCATTTCATCCTTATCCTGGACACCCTGTATATGTGATTCTGCATTTGCCGCCCTGAACGGAACGCCACTTGCTCTTCCTCTAGTATACACATATATTCGACTTAACTTCTTAGTCGTTTCTCAAAGAGCTACTGGCTATTGCCTTATAATTCTCGCAAATTGTGGAGTCGCCCTTTCTATAGATGGGTATTATTATGTTTTTCGTCCATTGTTTCGGAATTTGTTCTGCCTTTCATGCTTCTTAGAATATTCATTTTAGCCATTGGATTATTATTGCCCCTCCTTTTTAGTAATTCTGGATTTATGTTGTCTTTCCCTGGTGATTTTGCCATTTTTTGTTTTCCTTAGAACCTCTTCAATTTCTTCGTCTAATTTAATGGTCGCCAAACTTCTTCGACCGTCGACCCCTTCAAGAGTTTTTATCGACCCCCTCTATTTTATATTGTGTATTTATAATAGGACAAGCAAGAAAACGCTTATGTGAGTTTTTAGATTTCTTATTTTATAGTTACAGTGTTTGATGTACACTGGCTTAACGTCAAAGAAGTTTAGCTCACTTGTATGTCGATACGCAAAAATGAGACTGGGATCGAATACGTGTAAGTATAAGTAAATAAGCAACCGTGAACGTGTAGCAATCTCGTTCCCGCCGCGCCGGCCGGGCGAGAACCACCAACATCCCTTTACTGGTTTCTAAATACGTGATTTTGGCCTACTTGAATGGCCTCCGTAACTATTTTCATGACCTTGCTCTGTTCCCACGATTCACTCTTAATTGCGTTGTCATTCAGGATGCTGATAATCCAAATTAACCGAATTAAATATTACTCGTACAATGATGTCTTATATTTTTCTATCGGCCCCTGACAATGTTATATCGACCCCTGGGGGTCGATATCGACCACTATGGCGACCCCTGGCTAGTATGTCTTGGTTTTCTTCCTAATTTGCCTCTTGCTCAGTTATTCTTAGTTCATCTTCTGTTAAGAGTTTCTGCGTCCTTTTCTCTAAACATGTTTGCATAATATTGTTTCCAAGGTTTTGGTATTTCTTCTGTTTTGACTTACAGTAATCCTCTGAGGCTCCTGATATGTATTTTAGGTGCATAATTATCCTTTAGTCTTTTAACTACGTTCCAGAATTACTTTTGATTTTCGATGTAGTTTTCCTCGATTTTCTTTCGGAACTCTTCCCACATGGTTTTCTTGGATTCTTTAACTGCTTCTTTGCTTTGTACCTTTTTATTACGACGTAGATTGTAGATTCTTCTACTTTGTTCCGTTCTTTCTCTCAGATGGATCTTCAATGCCTGCTTTTGTTTAATTTTTGTTTTTACATTTTAAGTTATAAGACTTAGTAGAACTGAGTAATTTTCAATTTTCAGCCAAAAGAAAATCGCCCATTTCTGTTTTTACCACTAAATTAATCTCAAAAAGTGCAATCGATTTTGATCTAGCTCTATAAATAACAAAGTTACCCATACTTTCATGTCTAATTTAGGACACACTATACCGGGTGGCAAGAAAACAACGAATACTGTTCGAGTCCTTTCATCTCCGGAACGCTTTGAGATAGCGATTTCAGTTTTTGCTTTCTAAGAAACAATGGATAGAAAATTATTCCTGCCAAATTACAAACAATTATTTTAAAAAAACAAAGGAATGACGATTTTTTTATATCATGTGAAGAACACCGTGCAAATCCAACGTGGAAATCGTGGAACGTTTCCAAAATAAAGTGCTCTGTACGATTATTAACGGTCTGCTGTACATGTGTACATGTCCAATACTAAGTGTGTAGGTACCGTTGTGGAACATGCAATACTCGTTTTCAATAATGCTTCGTATAATTCTATTATTATGTTATATCTAAATCAGTTATTATATTTTATATGTTATATTTTATTTATACCTGTTCTTTTAAGATGTGTCTTATACACTATTATTTATTTTATATTTCATATTTATAACTACATTATGCCATACGATAAATAAATAGGGCCAGTAAAATGAAAACGGGTCAGACATCAAAAAGGCTCAGAGATGCAGCCGTTCTGCGAGCTTTTTTCCTCCGTCAGTTGATGAGGAATCCGCTGCGCGCAATTTTTTCCGATACTGCAGGTGGTTTGTGATAACGGCGTGTACGGAAGAAGCACGACTTATTCCCGCCAAAAGACGAATTTCTCCCACCGTGATCTGTCGGTTTTCCCTGACAAGACCATCCACCTGAGCAATAACATCGGCATTAATGACATGATGAACCTGTCCTGGGCAAGCTTCATCTTGCAGTATGGCACACGTCCCTATCGGAATCTCTTATACCATTTCTGCACTTGTGAACGTGACATGCTGTGTTCGCCGCACACAGCAGACATGCGACGATGAATTTCTCGTCCTCCAACTCCCTCAGCAGTCAAAAAGTGAACCTTCTTTACTCGCCTCCATTTCTGATGTTGGACGAACATGTGTATAGATATATTATAGTAAGAACAACACATCGGATGATGTCTGTATGCGCAGTAAAAGTTCACCAGTGGCGTAACATAAAGACATTGAAAGTTAGGTTATGAAATGAAAATCTAATAATTTCTGTAAAACTTACCTTGAACACGATCAACCCTAAGCAGATTTGTTCTGAAAACAACAGCTTTTTTGTAGAAACACTGAACCACTGATAATCAAAATATAAAAATGCAAATCAAAGCACAATCCAAAAATCCACCGGTAACTAAGAATCGCACTGTACTAACGGCCGCCACTGAATGATGCTCTTCCCCCAGAAACTTGGAAATTGAATAGTCCGACCGAAATTCGCGCCGATCACGTGATATGTTGTTCTTATTTCATTTTAAGTATGTCACTAAACTTACTTCCAGCACAATAAACAGATGACTAGTGTGCAAGTTCAAGTTCTCACTGTGCTTTGTCCCAACGGATGTCAGCACCGTTATCTACCTCCTGTGTTACCAAATTTTGCGTGCCATGAGTTTTATGCATGGTGATCGGTTTTCATTTGACTGTCTCTAATATAATGTCATACTTTATTCATAACATTAAGATAATCTTGTAATGGAGAGGGCTTGCTGGAACCTTACTTCACAAGACTATTTGTAGAGGCAGCTTTCACCCTTCACTGTCGCTAGATCATTGTAAACATACTTGGTGCTTATTGCCCCTTTAAAAAGGCAGATAGCATAATTAGTTACAGATTAAGTTTTAGTCATCGTATTTGTTTATCGTTTCACCTCACTGAAAACTACAAATAAAAGAACTTATTTAAATTCCAGAAATCAATTTTTCCTGTGAAACTGGTAGCTTTAGGAGCATTAGTTGATATGTGTGATGAAGGAACTTGTGTACCACATTTAATAACGTGGAGGAAAAATGGTCAAACTTTCTTATCCATGCTTTTACAATTGTTTAGGGAAGAAAATCTTAAACTTGGAGTCCATGCTGCAGCTGATGGAGCAATTACAGGTTGTATTAAAATTACTGAATATAAATAAGACTGATTCTGTATATTTAGATGCCGAATTTCCTTTAATGGGTCACCAACAATGGTATGAAACATTTTATGAAATTAAAGACCCGAACAGTAGCCCAGCTGCGGTCGATTTGCTTGGTAGTTGTAGACCGAAAATTTACGCTTTAATACAACTTTTAACTAATCGACATGAACAAAGGACTGCAATAGCTAACGAACACTATAAGCTACACAATAATAATTATTTGAGTACACAGGACCAAGTGAGTAGCTGAATTCAAAAAAAAATTTTTTCTTCATATTTTTACTTCCAGGTTACTTTACTATTAGCTGAAAATTTCTTAGCCCTCAAGCTGGGAGAAGCATGGGTCGAACTCAACAAAGATATAGAAAAATCAGGGATACGTCCGTTAACAGTAGAACAGGAAGTAATCGCTGTTCTCACACGCAGATTCTACAAATGGGCTCAACATATTAAAACAGTTCAAGAAAGATTAATACAGGAACAAATGAAAAATGTACAAATATACTTTTACATAATTCAAGTCAGTTTAACATTAACATTTGCAGGACTGCAAAGATGAAAAGCAGTTGTACACCATATTACGAGACAGTAAACTTATCGAATCTTTAAAAGCTTTACATGAATTAGATTACATCGCAAGAACGACAGAGCGCATGTTCAGATTTGTACATAAAATGACACAAACTGCACAACTGGATGCTTCGCTTATGTTTACTGATGAAGCCGATCATCACACAACTTACATGCGTGAATTGAAAGTGACGGTAAGTAATGCTTTTTCAATCTATCTTTAATTATTATTGTTAATGTAATTTATAGCCTGTCTTTGGTCAAGTTATTAGCATACAAAGTAATATAATCGATCCAAATGAGGAAAAATGCGATTTACATCCTGTTTCCCCTGAGTCACAAGGAAGCACTTACTCAACATCAGAATGTGATGACATTGGTTCTGATATTACAGACAAAGACATGAGACCGTCAGTGACGTAAAGAAACATTAATTAACAAAGTTTTATGTTTTTTAATGTATATATCTTTTTGATAAATTTATTTTATCTTTATTAAAGGCACTGTAAACTTATGAAAAGTCAATTTTTTTTATTTTCTAATTTGATTGAGTTATTGACTAGACTGAGTATTGCACCTGTACAGAAATTTACGGCCGAATTTTAATTCGTTACCGTGCTATGGGCGCTAAAAGTTTAAGCTATGACATCACTGATGTCGGTCGCCGGTAAGAGCTCTAGCATAGCTACCTTAGTAATGCAGTATAATAGAGAGTTATCGCAAGTACAGCGCTAAATTTAGGTTATGTCGCCGTGTTTATACAAGTAATTTTATGTGTTGAGGTTATGTTCGTTGTGTAGTAACCTCCGGAGGCCGACATCAGTGACGTCACGTATTGGGGATCTGAATTCTCTCTACCCGTTTATTGTGGTTATTATCAAAGTACCATGAGATCGAAAAAAAGATGATTCTGAGCAGGCCTTGACTAGTACAACACGATTGGCAAGACTGATTTCAAAATGTGGCAGTAGGTTAGAGGTTAATAAATGTCAAATAAATTAAAACACAAAACAGTATTTATTTAGGGAACAAACTGAAAACTAAGATGAATACATGTTAGAGTAGGTGTTCAAAATGTGAGATCCTTCACTAGTATTACAACGATAAACTTAAATAATTCTGGAAACAAGATTGCAAAACTGACTTACATTTGAAATGTCACTGTCACATTATAATTCATAGGCATTCTAGAACCAGTGTAGCCAATCGTGTTGTACTAGTCAAGGCCTGCTCAGAATCATCTTTTTTTTGATCTCATGGTATTTTAAATAATGTATTTTGATATTTACTAAATATGTTGTACCATGAGGTCAAAAAAAAAAATGATTCTGAGCAGGCCTTGACTAGTACAACACGATTGGCTACACTGGTTCCAGAATGCCTATGAATTATAATGTGACAGTGACATTTCAAATGTAAGTCAGTTTTGCAATCTTGTTTCCAGAATTATTTAAGTTTATCGTTGTAATACTAGTGAAGGATCACATTTTGAACACCTACTCTAACATGTATTCATCTTAGTTTTCAGTTTGTTCCCTAAATAAATACTGTTTCGTGTTTTAATTTATTTGACATTTATTAACCTCTAACCTGCTGCCACATTTTGAAATCAGTCTTGCCAATCGTGTTGTACTAGTCAAGGCCTGCTCAGAATCATCTTTTTTTCGATCTCATGGTATAAGTTAATGATACCTTTAAGTACCTGTTTATTTATTTTTTAAACAATAAATAAATAAAACTAATGTCATTGTATGTGAAACTTTATTATTTTTTTTAGTTAATTTTATATTTTGCAAAAGTTTTAATATGTAACAAATGCGTTTAATATTAGAAGTAACTATTATACAAATATAAGCTGTACTTTATCCCATGTTACTGAATTACAACCTATGAGTAAAATTCTGTATTTCACATTTATAATTAATATTATTGGAAAACTATCTATTTATATTTAATAAGAAAAATATGACTAGAAATTACAGTCTATGCTATTCATAGTTTAAAATGAAAGACAACATCCAAAGTTGCATTCTTATACAAAAAAATATCACAATTTTGTTTTCCACTTGGGTTACATACTTAGTCTTTATTCATAACTTAATAAATAATAGCTGATCTTACGAAATACTTATCCAATTATGACAACTACATAAAGTTGAAAAGAGATATTCACTATTTTACAAAACTAATCATACATTTGGCAATGCTGTCTTGTTAATACAAAACAGGTCAAATTAAACCGTTTAGAGATTTCAGTAGTGTAGTGGATTAACGGTCTGCCTCGTAAGTGATTTTAATAGGGTTCAAACCTTGATGTTCGTTGTTCGTAGCCTATACGCATCCCTATATAAAGTATATAGGGCAAACACCTACTTCCTTTTTTAATGAGGGGTTTTTAGTCTAGTCTCCCATAGTGACCGCACCTCGTGGAAGAGTGGTGCCGCGTTTATGTTAACGCTACCCATTCCAGTACTGACCGGAGACAGAGATGCTTAACTCTCCTGATAGTGCTGGACTGGGTTATCTAGCTACCACAACTCGGGACCTTCGAATCTTGCTAGTAATAAAGAAATGTTCTTTGAACTTTCAAGACCTGAGTTGTACTGGCTAATTATATTAAGTTTTACGAAGAAACCGCACGATTTAAATAAACATTTTCACAGAGATGTCATAAAGAAGATCTCTTTAGTAATTAATATAGTAATAATTTAGTTATTTGTGTGGCCGGGTTATGAAATGACTGTTTAGAGACCGACGAATTCAATTTTTATCAACAAGATCCTGAGAACGTTAAACACATTTGGCAAGCTGGCCACACAAATAATTATTATTTGGAATAATAACTGAAAAGATATTCTGAGAGAATCATACCGACTATGCCAGAGGCGCACGCTTTACGAAGCTCTCCGGGATGCTTCAATGTTTTTTAAGCTTTCTTTAAAGAAATAAATCGTATAACTAGCTTACAAGAGATGCCGGGGCAATAAGAAAGTGCCAGTGATTGCAATTATAATAAGACTGGTGAATATATAAACTAAAAAGTGAGTTTAGTGTAAATAGTGTGTGTGTGTGTGTAAACAAGGAAGGCGGCAAAAGCAGAGCTCAAATGGAGTAAAGTTAAGTAACATTGTAGAATTTAGCAATAAATAGGTAGTTTAGCCTAGCATAGACCCAATACAGCTCCCAGAAGCAAACAAAGTCCCCGGAAAATGTGAACTAAATTTAAAAATTTGCAGCGGTAAAACGTTCGTCCAATCATCACTAAGAATTCTCAGAGCGTACATTCCCAAGCAAAAGTAACACCGACACGCCGAGGTCGCGTCTATTTGTTAGTCGTTCTATTTTGCGTTGGCAGGTTATTTTGGTGTTTTGAATTTTTGTTGTTAGTTGTCTTTATGAAAACAATCTTTTTCAAGGCTCTTTTTTAGTGGTTTTTGAGAAAAACTGTATGTACGTATATCTTTTAATATAAATATTTAAGTAATAATATGATTTTAGAGTTCATAACCCCTAAACAGTAAATAAACATGCTTGTTTAAATATCGATTTTCAATATTTTATATATTGTAAGTAGATATTTATATCATTCCATAGACCTATTGCACACACTTTATAAATACGTGAAATTCTGAATTCGCCATCCAAAAAACATTTCAATTTACCGCCAAGATACTTTTTACCCTGAGTGTACTCTTCAAATGTAGAGCCACCAGGACACGCCCCTTCAGGGACTTTGTTTGCTTCTGTTAGCTGTAATAATTGTCTGTATTATTAATGCATCCAAATTAGGCGGACATAGTATTTATAACGTGAAGTAAATCGTCATCATTTTCGCCCAACAGACCGCCAGCAGGTAGATTCTCTGCAGACCTTTCCAGGAATCTATGAAACCGAAGCCGTGCATCCAGTTCAAAGGAATAACGGCAGAAAATTTATGTTAGCAAAAACTTCAAATTTGATCATGGCTAGTCTGCTTTTTCTGAATAAAATGCAAATTATTTATTATTTGTCTTTCGATTGATACTACTATCAATCCTAGCAACTCAAACAGGGAGCAGGAATCTGCATATGGTATACAGGGTGGTAACTTTTACAATGTACACCATTGGGATCTAGGAAACAGTAAGAGATACAGGGTTGGTTAAATACGGACAAAGTTGCGCCATCTTAGGCTCTTTAAAGAATTTAAGAGTAATCGGAGATAGCTTTTGTAGTTTCTGAATTATCCTGAAAAAACTGAAAAGTTGGGTTTTCTTATTTATTTAATAACTTTTTTGCTATTAGGACAAGCAAGGGCTATCTATTACATTCCTTAAAAATTTTCTAGGCAAACTAGAAAGTTGGGTTTTCATGCGTAACTTTTGCTTTTCTTATGACCGCCATATTGGATTTTTATACCAAAAGGTGCAGAGAAAAATTACAAATTCATCCATGTATCACAAATGGTCAAAAAAATTTAATGTAAGTCCTGGGCGTTGGCCAGCAAGATCCCCTTGCTTAAACCCTTTAGACTTTTTGAATAGGTGTGTCGAACACCCTATCCTTCACAGCACCCCATAAAAAAAGTCTAACGGCCGGTTTTATAATCATTTTTAAAGTAACTTTAAAAGTTAAAGTCGGCTTTAACGAAAATTTGTGTTCTATAATAATTTTTCAAGTTACTTTATCTTTAAAGTGGCTTTAAACTTTAAAGCCATACTTTAAGCGAAATTTAGGCAAGATTCGGCGCGTAACCTAAAAACAGAGTTGATTTTACTAGTGATGTTCTCCCTGTCAAGTTCAAGTTCTTCCGACGAAGAAGTAGTAGTTTTTAGAAGAAGAAAAATGTATAAAGAAAGGAGAAATTATATTGATATCCTTAATGACACCTAGTTTTATGACAGGTTTCGTTTGAAGAAACTAACGGTAGAAAGACTGTTTTACTTTTTGTATTTCTTGTACTAACTGCAATTCTTCTTCAGTTGTGAAGTTGCTCGAACGATTTCTCTTTTCATTTTCCGTCATTTTAACGGGTTGCTTTAACAGTTATTAGTTATTAATAATAATCCTTGAGCTCTTTAGCCTGGACAACATCCAAATACTTTACAAAACTACAATCAGCTGTTTTGCGGTTACCGATTACTATGCAAATTGGCATTTTAGAGATTGCCAACCTTTCCAATTCATACTTTAACAACTAAAGTTGTTGACTGATTTGATTATTAAACCCGTACACTTTAACTTGCTCCTAAAGCAACTTTTACGGCAAAGCTGCCTTTAACTAAAGCTACTTTAAGTGGTTTATTATAAAACCGGCCGTAAAGGATTTAAGCAAGGGGATCTTGCTGGCCAACGAACAGAACTTGAATTAAATTTTTTTGACCATGTGTGATACATGGATGAATTTGTAATTTTTTTATGTACCTTTTGGTATAAAAATCCAATATGGTGGCCATAGGAAAATCAAACTATCTAGTTTGCCTAGAAAATTTTAAGGGGTGTAATAGATAGCCCTTGCTTAATTATGTAAATATCCAAAATTTCATTTTACTCGTCCTGATAGCAAGAAAGTTATTAAAGAAATAAAATAACGCAACTTTTCAGTTTTTTCAGAATAATTCAGAAACTACAAAAGCTATCTCCAATTGCTCTTCAATTCATTAAAGAGCCTAAAATGGGGCAACTTTTTTCCCATTTAACCAACCCTGTATCTCTTACCGTTTCCGAGATCCCAATGGTGTACATTGTAAAAGTGACCACCCTGTATACGATTCCCCATGCTATTTCCCTATGTTCGCCCCTTAAGTCAAACACCTGGTATAATGTCAGAACGTCGCTTTGAACAAATCTTACGCTGCTTCTCCATTCATGGCGCGAATCAAGCACCTAACAATAGGATAGGCAACAAAAAATACGACAGTTGCTAAATATGGGCAATAGAATTTATCAAGCAGTATACTCTCCAGAAAAGGAACTATCTCTTGATGAGTCATTATTACTGTTCCGAGGTCGACTGTCTTTCCGTACTTACATGAAAAACAAAAAAAAAACAAATACGGAATCAAGTTCTATGAGCTTTGCTCGCCGGAAGGGTATGTCCTTAATGTTGAAATCTATAAAGGACAAGGTGAAACAACGATTGACCAAAAAATTTCAAAAATTGGCGCCCTTGGGTTGCGATTAATGCAACCTTATTTAGATTGTATTGAAGACATAAGCTCGACAGTGGCCGCAGTGGGCAAATCTAAAGATCATAAGCATAAGTATATTCTTAATAATATTAAGTAATACAACGAGTGAACTTAATAATTTCAAAATCGTAAACTTTCAAAAACTAAAAAAGACAGTAAAGCAAATGTCTAACAAATCAAGTAGTACTGATGGTATTAATACAAAAATTCTGAAACTTGCATTTGAAGTTATAGGAGACCGATTTTTGCACGTCATTAATACTATACCTTTTCAACTTCAAGTTGAGACTAATCACCTTCAAATTGAGAATAAACACATTCAAATTGAGACAAAATAATCTGAAATCAATTAAACACATTCAAATTGAGATTTAACATAATCAAATTGAGAATAAACATATTCAAATTGAGAATAAACACATTCAAATTGAGACAAAACAATCTGAAATCACAGCTTGTTTTGTCTCAATTTGAATGTGTTTATTCTCAATTTGAATATGTGTATTCTCAATTTGATTGTGTTAGTTCTCAATTTGAATGTGTTTAATCGATTTCAGATTATTTTGTCTCAATTTGAACGTGTTTATTCTCAATTTGAAAATGATTAGTCTCAATTTGAAGTTGAAAAGGTATAGTTTAGAAAAGGGAAAATTTCCAAATGATTGGAAATTTTCAACAGTTATTCCAATAGAGAAAAAACAGAACACAAACAGATGTGAAGAATTTAGACCGCTATATATTGTTCCTTCTTATGAGAAAGTGTTGGAATTGGTGGTTAATGATTTAATGAACAGCTAATAGAATACAGTGGAACTCCCGGAAGTCAAACTCCTGTAACTCGAAATTTTCTTTAACTCGAATATTTATGCGTTTACTGTTGAGTTTATATGCATATTAATCTTCTTAACTCGAATTTATCTGTAACTCGAATTTTTTTCTGGGATTTTGGTGGTTTGATGCACGCCATTTAATTAAATTTACACCAGTACATTCTATATCTCGTACTAATGGGCAACAAGACGTTCAACATTATCAAGAGTTTATACCACGTCCAGACAAGTATTCCCGAAAAGCATATTATTTACGGTGCAAACAGTGCTCAGCAGAGAAGAAGAGAAAAGGAACCAATCTCCGATGCAAAATCTGTTAGAACACACCTGCACTTTGTGCTGGTCCATGTTTTGAGAAATGGCACCAAAATTAAAAAAAAACTAGATATACAGGGTGTCAACGAAACTTGGGGCACCCCCATAATTTTTTTATTTTTTAAGATATCTAAATGAAATTTGGTATATGTAATATACTCTTTAAATGGCATTTGTTGACATAGGAAACAAGTTTCTGTCACTTCCGGTTTCGCCGGAATTTACATCAACTTTGATATTTTAAATGGAACACCCTGTATATTTATACATTTTTGGAATCTCCATTCAATTTTACGTATGGTAGTATCTTGTTCGAAACATTTTGATGACAAAGTAAATTTTTGCAGAAATTAATCTAGAGTACCATGACTTACGCAAAATGAAAGTCAAGGTGCCCCAACACTCGAGACAAATTGTTTTAGACTTTAACTATTTTAGTTGCTGTATTAGAATGGCCTAAAGTTGGCAAAAATGCTTTTTCGAGAATAACTCTTTTTTTTTCAAATGGCACTAGGGTGGGACACTAGGATATTAAAAACGAGCGTTTTTCAAGGATTTTATTGATACCAATAACGCGGGATTAATATGAAAATTTAATTCGGAATAACACTCTCCGTTCAAAAAAACCGTATTTTGGACATTTACATCTAGATACTGGGTTTCAAAACAAGTGAAACAAATGAAATGAACAAAATAGTGACAGACTGCTACAGTTGAAGTTCTAAAATAATTTGTTTTGAGTGTCGTAGCACCCTGACTTCCATTATACGCAGGTCATGGCATCCTAGATTAATAAATAAACTCTTCTGCTAGTATTTACTTTGTCATCAAAATGTTTCAAACTTGATGCTACCATACGTAAAATTGAATGGAGATTCCAAAAATATATAAATATATAGGGCGTTCCATTTAAAATAACAAAGTTGATGTCAATTCCGGCAAAACCGGAAGCGACAGAAACTTGTTTCCTATGTCAACAAATGCCATTTAAAGAATATATTACATATACCAAATTTCATTTAGATATCTTAAAAAATAAAAAAATTATGGGGGTGCCCCAGGTTTCGTTGACACCCGGTATAATTTTTAAGTTTTATAGTATTTTTCATAATTTTTGAGTGTTAGTGTTAAATTTTTTATTGCAATGTAGATATAATTTTTATGTTTACGTAATAAAAACGGTTATATTAGTGAATTCAAATTGCATTTATATCATCTCTTATCAATAAAAATTTTTTGAATGCTCAGATTAATCGTGACTGCTGTAGTAGTCACAACCCACTTCTGTCTGACTGCACACCCCGGCTATAATAGCAGTCCACAATTTTTTTTTTTAGTAATGTTCATGAACACGAGATAAGTGTTTCCGGGAAAAAGGACACCGAAAGGATAATAAATAGCTTTGAAATTGCACTGACCATCTGAGGACGTCAATGAATTTCCCCTTGTCCGTCAATGTGTTAAAAAGTATAGTGGGAAAGTCCTTGAGAGATCAGATCAGAAACATGCGTATAAAGCAGAAGTGTGAAATAGAGAATATAGTCAGATCGTTAAGGAAGAGAAGACAAGGGTGGAATCAGCATGTAGAAAGAATGCATGATGAGAAACTAGCACGTATCGCAAGGGATGGAAAAACGCCAGGCAAACACCCTAGAGCAGTGGTTCCCAACCTTTTTCTCCTTGCGAACCCCTTCTAAAAACTGAAAAAAACTAGCAAACCCCCTGCGGAGTCGTCGCATTGCGTAAGCGGTAAGCGACTGAGGTAAAGATGAGTTCAGACTTGAGCGCGCATGTTCTTTGACTCGCAAGTCGCTTCGGACGAGAATGATACTAGTCAGAGGTATTGTTTCATGATATGCGCACGTAAATTTAATATTCCGTTTTCTTTTTTACGTTAGGGATTTAAAATTCCGCCATTACAATATTATTTTCGCGAACCCCCTTTATAAACCTTGAGAACCCCTGGGGGTTCGCGAACCACCGGTTGGGAAACACTGCCCTAGAGCAAGGCCACTCAAACGTTGGAAAGTCAGTTGGAATTCCATTTCTCAAGAGCAATGAATCGGGAATAACCAGCCTTAAGGCTTATTAGAAGAAAACAAAAAAAAACTAGATTGTCCAGCTCTAAAGCAGTTACATTATGGCCATGTGATAATTGGTATCCAGCATTGGTGTAAAAATAATGCAGGATTTTCGTTGCTTTGTGTATCGCATAAGAGTTTTGGGTTAAATCTTATTATTTGTAGTATTGTAGTTAATGTTAATTAATTAAAATGAAGCTTATTTTGTGCTCTTTCTTTTAATATAATTGGATATTAATTCAGACTTTATTTTATAATTTTAAAATTTTACATTGCAAATGTCAAAACAAGATTTTCATAAAATTTACTTCCACAAATTTAAACTCGACCACAGTGCTGTACAAACAGCTCGAAAGTCGAAACATTAACAAAGTTTGTGGCAAGGAGAGTGTCAGTAAAAGCACAGTGCAGCATTGGTTTCAAAAATTTCATCGTGGTGAATTCAGCCTCAAAGATACTTGACAACGACCGCTTGAAAGCAATCATCGAAGCTGACCCGCGTAAAACTACACGAGAAGCTGCCAAAGAACTCAACATTGCTTATTCGACCAACATTCGGCATTTGAAAGAAATTGGAAAGGTGAAGAACCTCGACAAATGGGTGCCACATTAGCTGAACAAGAATCAGAAGAATTGCCGTTACGAAGTCTACTCCGGACTTCTTTTACGCAACCAAACCGCTCCGTTTCTCAATCGAATTGTGACTTGCGACGAGAAATGGATTCTCTATGACAGTCGACGATGTCGAGTGGTTGGACCGAGGCAAAGTACCAAGGCACTTCCCAAAGCGGAAGTTGCACAAACAAAAGGATTATGGTTTGGTGGTCTGCAGCCGGTCTACAGCTTCCTGAATCTGGACGAAACGATCACTTCAGAGATGTATTGTCAGCAAATCCACGAAATGCATCAAGTACTTGTATGTGTCCAGCACGTTGCACAACTAACGCTGCAGAAGTTGAATGAATTAGGCTATGAAACTCTGCCTCAACCGCCATACCTCTCCCCAACTGACTTTCCTTTATTCAAGCACCTCGACAACTGCTTGCGGAACTGTTGAAAATGCCTTCTGTGAGTTCGTCGATTCCAGGAATCAAGAATTTTACTCGACCGGAATAAATAAGCTTGTTTCTCATTGGACGAAGTGTATTCATGCCAATGGTTCTTATTTTAATTAGGTAATAAAGTTTAGTTTGAACAGAGTTGTATCATTTACAAATTGACACTGAAAAACCTGCATTATTTTTGCACCAAACCGAATTAAATCATTTTCAACGTACTCGTAAATATACTTTAAGCTTGGTAAAAAATCAACAGCGTAAATCAAACAGCTATTAAATTTTGACTTTGTATCTTAAGAAGGCTTCTACCCTTGGTATTGACATTTATTATGCCAAACATCGTATTAACACAGGATCTTCTATTTTACTTCATAGTTAAGACCATATTTTCCTTATGGAAACGACCTTGACTGAGATGGAACTTAGGCAAGTACCTATGCTAACCACTACCCCATTTAGACTAACAGATTTTAATTTATCAGTTTTGCCTAGCATGATCAGCTTTGTAAAATAAGCAAGCTGTAGTTTAAGTAAGTAAGGGTTGGTCTTTCCCCACCTGAAAAACTTGCTGAAAAATTATTTAGTAAAATTTTCTATGAAATTTATTAATACTGAAAGATCAGCCCTAAGTTTAAAAAAATATACAACAAATTAAATCAATAACCTACAATAATTTATGTTGATTTTATATAAAATAGATTTCTGGTTGAAAAATAATACGAAAAGCAGAGTTTGAAGGATTAAAATTGTGATACATCTTATTGATTAAACCCACATTAACTTCATAGAAGTCCAAGATTAAGCCAGTTAAATGACTTAATTCTATACAGAAAATATTACACATTGCGGTTAAACGTAAAATCAATTTTGGCAACAAAGAAATTATAAACATTCTAGTATTGTTTTGGAGTGTTATTGTGCCTTGTGAATAACTAATGCTTTTTTATGGATTTTCCATTTATACTCGCAGTAATATAAATGCAAAAATAGCTTGTATCTCTAAGAGTTATATTTAAATCGACAGCAACCTTATTAGACAGACGAAACACATATAACAGTGTGTCTAAAATTAATTCGTTATTTAAAAATTACATTTATGTTTCCAATTTTTGAAAAGTTAGAAAATATTAATTTGCCATTCAAATTATTGTAACCATCAGTTTACCTTTACAGAAACAGCTTTAAAATGCAATTTTTAAACAATCATTTGGGGTTTATTTCTAAGAACAATTTAAAAATTCTTCTGCAATACATGTCATAAGCCCAATGTAAAATCTTAGTTTGAATAAAAATAACATCCGTGATTACCTTTTCTTCTCTGTACTTAACCAGTGATGCCAATAAATCTATACTTTAAACCCATGCATGCTGCCAATTAATACTGAAAAAATTAGTTTCTTTTTTACGTGATTAAATAAACACGAATTGGAATATAATGCTGTTAATTTAACAAATTGATACAAGAAAGTCTTATATTTAGGTACACATTTTGAATCCGATGTAGCCAATTGACAAAATCAGTACATACCAGAGTACATTTATGATATTACTGATATAATTGCGTAATTACTAATTACATTTATTAAAAGTATATCTTGGATCCTTTATAATAAATCGTAGCTAACAGACTCTTCAATCAACAAAATCAAAATATTGCATGCATGTATTGATTTCATTAAGGCAGTGATAAAATGGAGCTTATAAATTCTGTTGAAATTTGGTTTAAAAATATGCATCACTCTTTCCCAGTGGCGGTTTCTGTTAAAGGGCACAAGGGCACGTGCCCACAGCTCTAAATTTTGTTTTCTAAGTCTTTAATTTCTTTTGAACTTCACTGATTATTAAAACACCTCTTTTTTTAAATTTAATAATGAGAAAAGTAATACAATAGCCACTTAAACCCATTCGTATTCAGGTGTGTCCATGATTTAACTAATGATGGACACCGGGTGTTTGTGACCATTCCACCGCATTCATGCATGCAGGCGCATGCAGGCGGTTGCCTATACTTTCAACTAAAAATACCAATCGAGATAAGACGAAAGGGTCACAAATTTACTGTGACATCGTGGCGTTCGTGTAATATTCGGACGAATTCGAACAAGCCGTATCTTAACTTGAAAGTTGCTGACAATGATAGGCTTATGACGGCCAAGTAAATTGATGATTCGCTGAATTGTAGGAATGTTTTCAGTTTTGTTTTGTTATGAAATTGTTTTGAATATTTTGATTTTTTACTAAATAAGTAGGTACGTTAAAATTTACTGAAAAACATCAAAATGCAGCAACAACCTCTTAATACGGTTGACTTTTTGATTAAAAACGAAGTATTAATACATGAATTGCGTAGGGAAATTAAGTTACACATAAATATGTATTTTTATAAGTTTGAAACGTGCCCACTTAATCCTAATAACCACGAGCCGCCACTGCTCTTTCCTATATTTATAAATTCGAACGGATCAAATCAAGTTCTACGGCAAAAAATTCTTTTACACTCATAATTTGGAAGTTGATATACTGTATAAAATTACATAAATGTTATTACATCATCCTTATCTTCAGAATAAATGTATTCTCTAAGCATTCAGTCTCAAATTCATTTAACACTTAATGATTCTTAAGATTTCATCGAATAGGTTAAATATCTACCTACAGCAAGTTTCATTTTAAGTTTTCGTAAATAATTTTAATCCATACACGAATAAAAAAGATATTTGAAAAAACCTGACCTGTGTCTAAAACAGTCATAAAATGATATTACACATTGCCTTTTGATTTCACATGCTCAATCCTTCTTAGATGTTAAAAATATTTACGTCACCTGCAGATTCATTTTTGTTTCACTACGTTGAGCAAAACTCAAGTTTACGTTGATTATATTTAATCTGGTAATCCTTGGCCTCATAATGAAGGGGTGTTTGTGAATCCTTAGGAACAACAGGAAAACAGCACCACAAGATGAACGCAACGAAAGCAACTATTGTTCCAATGAGCAGTATAAAATCTTCGATTGTCTGTTTTAAAAAAACACAACAATCAATTAAAATTCAACTACACGAATAAAATAACTTACTGGCTCTTCTCCTAAAATTACATTATTGACGAGATATACAAAGTCGTCAAATGGTGTGATCATATTCATATTTGAGGTTAAGTTACATTTTTAATATGAAGAAGCATTCAATGTTTTTCTGATTTTTTTATTTAGGTATTTTGGATATAGCTTTATTTTTATTCCGGTATTTATAAATTTCACTTTCACTTTCCAGATTTTTACATTTCTTTCGATTTTAATGCATCTGCGTGTTGTTCAAATTAATTGTGAACGTAACCAGTGCGGCGTTGCCAAACGCACTTTCATCAATACATGAATAGGTACTATCGCGTTCAAAGAATACTGGTACAGCGAAATTTTGGCTGTTTAAATTTGGTTTGAAGCCACATAATCAATTGCGTTAGCAGGCTATGACCATGAAACATCAACGTGACAGTTCTATGAATGAAAAATCTAAAGAACTTGTCAGTTTGACAAATACTTAACCTGACATATCCGATTTACACACAAAAGAAGTGTGTGGAAGTGTCTACATCAAATTTTGAGTTTTGGAAGTGTCTGCAGTAACACACTGTACCAGTATTCTTTGAACGCGATAGTACATAAAATATATACAAAAAAATTGCTTTCAAAATCACATTTATTGTAATGTTTGTACACAAATTTTGAGCATTAATAAAATTTAAAATTAATTTAATCCGCTACAAAATGATGTTACTCGTTCAAGGGAACTTTCCGACTTTGTAGACATTTAGTTTTCAAAATGGGAAAAACGAAACTGAAACCCAAAAAACGAAACAATTTTGATACCACAATATTATTGCCTTTTTTGGTTGCGTTCTAAAATTCAATATGCGTCTGTACCTCTGTACCTCTATACAACGTAGACGTTAGCATGTTTGCCTTAATATTGTACTCCACATTTTCTCACAGGTCAGTAAGAGCTTTAATGCGGTAAAAGTTAAGTATACAGGGAATTTTTCTTTTTAGTATACATATCCCCTATGTATACTTTTATAATAAACGCAAATAGGCAACCCACTATACACTATAAACGTCACGTCACGTGGTGCGTAAAGGTTATGTTTCATGTTTGTAAATTAAAAATAAATCAAAATTAGTGGAATATCAACATAATTTTAATTCAACGATTATTCTAAAACATAAAATATCAACAATACAAAACAGAAAGGAAAATAAAAACAGCAACAGTTAAAGACTAATTTTTTGACATTAACTTAATTTGATGATTTTTGCCACAGCATGCTAATTTTTTAACGTTTATAGTGTATAGTGGATTGCCTATTTGCGTTTATTATAAAAGTATACATAGGGTATATGTATACTAAAAAGAAAATTTCCCTGTATCTTTCGATTAGAATGTAAAACAGTAAGTCTCGTAATTACTTTCCAATGCTATGTTTCATCATATAAATATCCCTACCAAGGGTGGAATGGAAACTCTCTAAATCTGGTAAGATTCTAATATGACAGTGCACAAACTGTGAAGTGTGACTGTCTTTGTTTTACAAATAGTATTTTTTACAAAATCTTTTGACTAGCCACCAGAAAAGGAAAGAATAAATTTGTAGCACCCATAAGCATATATGTATATCGCCCAATAAATAAACCTCAAAGTAAATAAAAGAAATTAAGAGGAACCTCAGAAAACTGCCGAGGAAAATATTTCATCGTCATCATCATCCTTTGGCATAGAGCAGATCCCCGTGGAGCAATCCTGGATTACGCCAAGCCCACCCCATGCCAATAAGGTGTGAAGGGATTTTTTAAATTATAGATGGGAATTGGAAGCACTGTAAAATGTTAACATGCCACCGCTTCTACAGTGCAAGGTAGTTAGTAAGTTAGACTGAGGTGATTAAACATGTTTTATCATTCTAATTTCTAAGCTAATAATATTTCTAATATTCCAGCTTCCAGCTAATTTCTTAGGTTTGCTAAATTTGACCTTGTTACAAACATGCCTGTATTTGTGACATATTACTTTATTCTAATTTAATATTACCTATTATCATTTGATTCGCTGTTCTTGTACATTATTCTTTGCTATTTATTTCTTCTTCATGTTCGTTTATTACTTCATTATGCAGTCTTGGTTATTTGTTTCCTGCTAATTCTTCCCAAGTTCGTTGTGGTACACATGAACGCTCTATTCCGGTTCCATTGCGCAGTTATCCAAGTGCAGCAAGATCTTCCAATTTTTTTTTTCTAGCTATTGTTAGATTGGAAGTCTTCCACTGTTAATCAGGTTATTGTTTTCCTTTCCAGAACTTTCGGTGGAGTTATCGGTTCGTCTTCGTTCAACCTTACTCTGGAAAGTTCTAGGATTTTGTTCTTCATTCTTCGAAATGCTGTGTTTGAACTATCCATGGTGTTGGTAGCAAGTTAAACAGATTTACCTGTATAATGCTTTTATTTACCCTTTCTAACGTTTTAGTTACATATAAGTATGTACGTCCAATGCATTTTAGCTACGTAGACCTGATTGTATTATCGTGGCTTCGCATTTGTTGACGTTGTCTATTTTTTCCATATCTTTTATCTTCTTGTAGTCGTTTGCGTCGTTTTCTTCTTCAGCTAAAATAAGAAGGTTGCCTACATATGCGTGTATTTTAGCTAGGAGCTCGGTTAAGTTGTTTTAGCAATAGTTCTTGCAGTGTTATGGTGAAAAGTATAAAGTGACAATGGTCATCCTTGGTTTATTCCTTTTTATTTTTGGCAAGGTTTTATTCTTTGTCTAAATTGTTGCATCACAGCGTTGTCTCCTAGTGCTGCTTTGATTATCCTTTTTGTTAGATGATATGGTGTTCCGCTCTCCTTTAATATCTGAATCGACACATATTAGAAATTCTTCATTATTATGATCCATTCTAAACTAAGCTTACGTACAAATTGATGAATCTTTGTGTTTTAACGATACGGTGCGTCGCCGCCACGCCATAAGGTAAGAGGATACCATCAAATCGACACCGTTTCGACATGGGCGTTCCGTGTGAACCATTTGATAAAATTCTTCGGCTCGACGGTCGACTCGACACAAATCGCCCCGTCTGTTTTTGGCCTAAGTGTTTAACCGCAGCCGGGGTGCACTCATCCAAGCCTCCTTACTGATATGTTCCTGACACAATTGCATGGATAGGAGGTCTAGCAGCATCTCCTTTGCTGCTGCGGCACATGAGCTAATAGCTCTTGCAATCCCTGATCAGGCAAGTCTTTGGAGCTTTTATAGCTTGCCACCATACTAAGGAAGCGCATGTGACAACAAGCTTGATAACCGTTTTGTATGACCAATAAATCATTTTTGATTTTTGGCTTTAAGGCCCCACGTCCTTCCCACGCCACTTTTGTAAGAGTCTTTTCTAAATGATAGTTTCAGGTTAGGTCATGTATTTAGGGTTACTTGCACGAGGCTAGAAACAGCAACATAATGTTTCCCCCTTATTTTAACGACCAAGTCATCTGCATATCCTTGGACATTAAACCATGGTTATCTAGTTTGTTGAAAGAAATAAAACTGATTGGTCAATAAGCATTGGGTTCCTCCGGTGGGCGTTTACCTGTCTTTGGAATAAATACCACATTAACTTCTCTCCAGGCTTTAGATATGTAGGTACCCTAATGAATAACTAGCTCTGAAGAAATTTGTTAATGAAGATATGATAACTTCGTTCCCAAATTGAAGTAGAGCTGGAAAAATTCCATCCCCTCCTGACAATTTAAAGAGAAGATGTATAATTGTAGGAGTTTTTACTTCCATAAACGTGTTTACTATCGCAAACAATGTATACCTCGAATTTTAAAAGAAGATCCCTGCGTCATCACTGGAAGAATTTAGTTACGACAAGTTCTTCGCGTATGTGTACTTGTTTCAGAAGAGTAAAACAAGGATAAAAGATGTCTAAGGCTCCCTAACTGTTAATTTGAATCACGCCATACGGTCACGTGATGATGTCATCTGTCAGCTGACATATCGCTTTAGTTGCTTGTACTTTTTTACATCGCATTTTACGAGTTATCTGGAAAAATTGTGTGTAAAACGGTTCTTTTCAGAACTATTTTGTGCTTGTACTGTGATCATTTGTGATAGCCGTAAAAGGGAAAACGCTAAAACGCTTCAATCGCAAAGCCAACAGTTTGTTTGTTGTTGTTTATGTTTATTACTTGTCTTAATATTGCTAAGTTCCTTCAAGTACCTAATTCTGTTAGTATGTATGTATGTAATCGTTAACCTCTTATACCTTTCGGTGTTGAGGCTGGTGCGTTAGCGTATGTGGTCTTACGCGTGAAATGCACAATCCGGCCCGCATGCGAGTCACGTGATTGGTGCGCCGTTTTTTACCTGCATACGGTGAGTATTATGCATTATGCTTAAGGCGCCTCCGGACTGCTTGGACAAGTGGCTAACGTTAACGCATATTCCGGTAAACTTTCTATACAAACTACGGGCTCAAAAATTAATTTGAAGCAATTCCTGATATGAAAATGTATAAATAACTGCAATAGAATTTGTCCTACAAAGCCGTTTTTTTATTTTAGAATTTTGATAAGCGTATATTTAATTTAATTAGATGTTACGTCGTCCTTTTTATATCAAAAGCAAAACCAAAAATCAAAAAAAGGCTCTTGTAGGACAAATTTGATTGAAATTATGGATAGATTGAAGACCTTAGAAAAGTTACAAATTTTGTTTTACGACTACAATTTGTAGAGAAAGTTTTTAAAAGGTCGAGTTTCAACATATTTTAGTGAGAAAACGTTGGAGCATGTATGCAACCCAAATATCACATATGTATAATCGGCTTAAAATGATTGACAGCTCTGTGTCATTTTAACACTTCTCATATTAAAAACTTGAAAAGAGAAGGATTAGTAGCAGAAACAATAAAACTCCTAGATGTTTTGACCATCTACAGAGGTTACTTGGTCTACGGATCAAAACTTTATACCTCCGCTGGCAATTATTGTTCTCAATACTCAACAGCACAAAAATTAAACTAAATATCGATTCAGGTTTCAGTGGTTTATTTATTATTACATACAGATTGTCCGAAAACCAGTGTAAACATACAAAAATTAATGAAGCTTTTGACTTCTTCGGCGTTTTGATAAACATATCTTTGCTCTTGTCATTATAAATAATATTTTTCTTCAAACGTCATAAAAACACGACTTTGTGTCCTTGGATACACACAGTACTTATGTAAGTAGGGTTGCCTATTTTAATTCGACATAGGCGCAACACTGATTTCTATCAGCAGTCCGGAGGCGCCTTAAGTTATGTGTTGTTTTGAAAATTTTATAAAGAATCTGTTGTACTAAGTCATATTTTACCAATTTTAACACTTTAAATAAATGTGTATCTGGATCAATTTCTGAATTCAATCAATCATTATTAAATTAAAAAAGATATAAAAATTGTTAAAATTATCTATTAGTATTTTTATTTTTACATATTTCAATAAGTACACCCATATTAGTAATTTCAAAATTGGCGCCAAACACAAATATGTTGACAGTTGCAAATTTGACTAAGAATTTTAATCTTAACCCCATGTGCAGATGACAAATGAATCGCGGCTCATCTCTCCTGAATCAAGGTATACATATAATTGTAGGAGTTTTTACTTCCATAAACGTCTTTACTATTGCAAATGCGGTACTAATGTTTAAATACTTTCTAGTACGTTCGGCAACGTCGCACGCTTAGTTGTGAACGGTGCTTTAGACTGAGATTTGAGAAAAGAGTAAGATTATGACGTTTATGCAAGTAAAATTTGACGTTAGTACAACAGTACATCGAAAATGGCGCGGACGTGGTTAGTGTGGAGCAGTTTGTGTTCTGTATTTGTGTTATATACGTTAGTTTTGGAGGTATATGGATCCAAAGGTAAATACCATTATCATAAATAAATCTCTATTTTTCTTTCTATAATACAAAAGTTACAAAATTACGCAGACATGCGCGTTCTAATAACTTTTGCCAATACTTTTTCAACTTAAGTTTCTCAGAAGTTTATTTTTACTGTTAGAAATTTATTAGAAGTACTTACTTTGTTCGTGTTTTTTAAGATTAAAACGGAAATTTTTGGTCAAAGTGTAATCTTTGTAAAAATTTAGTTGAATAAGTAAACATATGTGCGAAATTCTTACCTGAGAAGTTTTAAAATAAAACCTATTAGTTTTGTTTTTGTTGTGTTCTAGAAATTACTGGAATGTACCTCTGAAATATTTCGGGGATTAAAATTAAACCTTTTAACGGTCTATTAAAGAATTTGCCAATTTAGAGCGGAATGTGAAGTTTATATTTTGATTCCTTAATTTTAAGTAGAATTAAACTTGTTACTCAGTGCAAAAATATCATCGTATAAAATTGTAATTATAGAGACAATTGTCTGTAAAAAGGAAAAACGTTCTTAACCTGTTCTGAAAACCACTTGCTAGTTGTACTCTTCTGTTTATAAACTACCTACTTAAGTTAAATAAATTGCACTTAATTCTAGTACGTTTATAATGCAATCGTATGATCAGGTTGCATCTTAAGCAACCTAATTAATGTTTGCTAATAATATCAACTTGTTGCAATTCAAAGGACAAAACTTCCTTTAAAAAATTGGGGCTTTTGGCTGGATTTTTTTTGTCGATGACGTAAAGGAAGAAAAATGTGGATCTAAAACATTGTAAAAGAAACCTGAATGTTGCTTATTTATAATCTTCAAAATGTTGCACAAAAATTCATTTTGCTCTTCAGATTTTATTAAAATGAAGAACTTCTTAGATCACAACAAATTAAATGAAAAGGCATCATTTTAAATTACCTTTGAAATTGTTATATTTGAGAGTGTACAAATTTTGGTTTAGTTATTTTTGCAAAATGAAAGAAATTATTGCTGAATACACGTATTAAAAGTTGATTAAAAACTTAAAAATAGATTCGTCACTTTTTACAAAAATTAATTAAAAATTCCCAAATTTTTACAAAGAAAAAATAGAACCCAAAATTCATATCCAAAGATTACATCAGCCTTACATTTAGAACAAATACCGTGTAAAATCAATTCAATTAGCAATGATTAATCTTCTAAAATATCAACAGCAAAATTCCATTGAAAATCCAGATGTTTTCATGACTTTTCTGACCATCTTCAAAGCTGGTAAATAGTCTTGATTCTTGATAGAGAGAGAATAGATGTTGAACGTGGTAAAATTGCTTTTAACATTAGTCCTAAAAGTTGTCGTTTAAAGTGAAATGTTTAATGTTAACCCTATAAATTTGCCTTAATTTACGTAGAAATCCTTTTCAGGTAGAAGTCGGTAATGCATTCTAAAAGCCACAAAGTGATGACAAATTTTTTATGATTTTAAAAGATAAAGTAAATTGTTGAAGCTTTCTTTTGGAAACTTGTCGAAACCGGTACAGTTTGAAATAACTTGTGAAAGAATTAAACTGCAGTAATTTCTGAAACTGCTAAAAGACAGCTCTTTAATATTATCATTATTATAATTATTTGAGTTTCATTCATGAAAAATATTTTAGAAGTCGTTTACTTTTGGACATTACCGCCCACGTAAAATTTAAAAAAAATGTCGAGAAACTCTCCACAATAAAGACTTCTTCTTTATTTTGATCTTCTTTCCCTTCTTGGGTTCTTCCTCTTTTTTCTTTTTTTCTAAGCTCTTCTATACCACTTATTTCGTTTTAGAAATCGTCCATCCATTTTTTAAATTGTTTCTTGTGGTCCTTTCTTTGGATTGGTTATAAATATCTTAAATTTGAAACTTTCTTTTATTTTAACCAAAACAACTTCAACAAAAATTAATTCCTCAAAATTCCCAGTTGGTAGGTGATAGGATTACTTAAGCTTAATATTTTTTTTAGTGTTTGATAACCAGTCTAGTATCGAATTCTCCTATCCTTATAAAAATTAAGTAACTTTAAAGTATCTTACAATAAAATTTTCGCAATCAAGTGTATCACTTTCAAAGAATCAAGCCAATTGAAAGTGATTCATGCTCTAATTGGATCTGCTCGCTTTTAGTGAAATTATTTTATAAAAAGTTTTAACCACTTAAATAGGAAAAAACCGGAGGAAAAGAGAACTAAATAACAGTCTAGTTATTTATGTCTTAGAGCTAATTTATCTTTGTTTACAAACCACCTTCATGGGCGTTTCCGTTTGCGAAACGCAAATGAAGTTAAATTACGAAAATTAGAGTTGCTTTGTTGTTTGGTTTGAGGTGAGGCGTTTAATTCTGGCTTTTACAAAGTTATAAAAGGAGTTAAGGTTTCAAACTGAATTAAGAGTTTTTTTTTGGTTAGTAAATACCAGAGTTACATCATGCTTGATCTGCATTTAGCTGCAGGAACTGCAGGTAAATTATTTACATTTCTGTTGCTGCTGGTGCTGCCACCAAGATCGGTTGTTTTAAAATTCTTCTGGAGTATATTTGGGGTTGTTTGTTTATTTTTTACATTTCTTTCGTTTGTGCCTTTACTTTAATTTTCTTTTATTGGTTTTCTATTGAAAATTTGTTGCTATTAATTTTAGACTTGTACGTCTACGCTTTGATGGAAAATTAATTTATTTGATTATAAGTTTATCATAATTTTGCCTTCAGTTTAAATCGAACACACGATTAACTTCATTCAATTAAGAACTACTAATTTTCTGCAAACATTATAATAAAAATTGTTGAAATTTCCATAAAATTATAGAGTTCAAAACGCAATTACCCTACTTTAATTGCTCTAAAGGTTGTAACATTTAATTGTCTGTAATTAAAACGCCGATGTTGAATTTTTTCCCCTTTTTTTCTGGGTTGCATAATGAAGTAAATAAGCTCGTGCTGTGAAATAGGAAAAAGTCATTAAAATACCATTTGTTGCATTTTGTTCCTGCTTTTATTACGTAATTTTAATTTTTCAACAATGGTTAAAATACGTTTGGAGCGGTCTAGCTTAAAAATTAATTCTAAAAAACTTTTAATGTTAGAGGATAGAAACAAGCTAAATAAATACATATGCTATCAATTCAAATGATTTATCTGGTCCATTTTTAAGTAATTCGATGGGAATTCCATTTGGTCCTGCGGATCTTCCATTTTTCGTTGTTTTTACCGCAATCTATTCTTTTTCTTGGAATATTTCATCTAAATCTTCTTCATTTTCCCTGCTGTTATATATTTTGGTCGGTTTTTCGTTAACAATGTCTCATAATAATTTTTCCATTTATCAAGAGGTATTAGGGATATGGGAATCTGTTCTTTTGTATTTGTTCTTAAATTTCGTAATGTTTTCCATGCCTCTGTGGATCTTGTACATCCGACATATTGGTCAATTCTCCTGCATTTCTCATCCCACCATTCATTTTTTGCAGCAGAAGTAGCTTGCTTCACTTCCCTTCGTATACGTGCATATTCTTCTCTATCTGTTGTGTATGTTGTTGTTAGCCATCGGTGGTAAAGTTATTATTAATTATTTTATGTATTGCCATAATTGCACATAAAAGTACTGAGTTCATCTTTCAATTTAGCTTAAGTTTTCTGCACGTTTAACCACGTTTAACTTAGCAGGAAATTCGCAGTTCAGGAAGAAGTGAAAGGAAGGAAAAGAAACAGCAACAAAACCACAAAATGTACAAACTTTCAGTTAAATATTAAGTGTTTCTTACAGATATTAAATTGGTTTTTCAAGTCGAAATTGCAAAAATTATTTTAATTTTCCGCATGTTTCGATTTATTGAATTATGAGTTGCGAATTAAATTTAAATTTCTAATTTTGCATCAAACATTAAACGCTTCACACCACAATAATAGTATTGTTATTGTTCTTAATAATTGATATCGTTGCATTCATGTGAAAGGTTGAAAAGCTGTGTTAGACTTTGGTTCCGCTTCAAAGCACCGTAATTATCACTTTTTAAATATTTACAGAAATGTAATAAGTACGTTGCCCTTTTTTTTGAAGGAAACCTTTCACATTTTGACCTCTCCAGTAAATTGTTTTTTAGTCAGTTTACTTATTAATCATGATTAATGAACTCTCAAAGGAAGCAATTAAGTTACCCGAATTAGCTTTAAATTAAAGCTCGTTTGCTGAAATTGAATGAACTCGTGGATGAAATTGAATTTCAGCAGTTTTGAAGTTGTGTCTATGTCGGATAAAATTTATTCAGACGTTTAGGATTTTAAAGAGACGACTATAATTTTCAATTACGAATCGTATTCGTTGCTTTATATTAATCAAGGATTTAATAAGGGCCTGTCTTTCAATTCAATAACTGCAAGATAAATTTATAGGCTAACCCTAAGTCATAAATTAATAACTAAGCATTAAATGTGTTATTATTAACTACGAATTCAGAAAGCTGCCTTGAGATTACCACAGATTGCCCTTGCAATAATTAATTTTTTTACTCATTTCCCGGCAATATAAAATATTTCTGGAAAAGCTCGATGCGTTTCTTATAGTTTTATATTATTTATCTTATTAGGGTTTAATCATTTCAAATAATTTTATATTCACTCGTGTTGACCGTAATTTTTCAGTTGAAAACCGATTCAGATTACCCTTACAAAAGCTTACCTCCACGTCAATCACTTATTCATATTATTATTATTAATTGTTATAAATTAACATTGCAATACAAATACCACGATGTTAAATATTATCAAAACATGTTCGTAAAAAAGGAATAAAATTTCTGGTTTGTTTATATCAGAAGTTGTAGTTGACGAGTTGTAAACATTTCATAATGATTTAAATTACGCGTACGTTGAATTTATGTAAGTTTATAATTAATTGACGTCTATACATATAGTATCGTAGTGCAGAGGGTAATTTATCAGACGTGTAACTGATAATTGCTAGCGTTTAATTTTTTATTAAACGGTGATAGTGTTAACTTGTATGTTATATAATATGTTTTACTTAATTATGATCTGCTATTAATGGCACTTTAAATTATGTACGTCCTTTATATAATTTTAATTTTATTAACTGTTTTAAGCTAAATGTAATAAAGACCAAGATAAAGATTGTGTAAATGTTACTTTACTCTTAGTCCAATGTTTCACTTATTAAAGGAGTTGAAAATGCAGGGGCAAGTTGAGAAATTAAACACGATTAAAATTGTATGAGAACGACTCATATTTTTACGTATAAACTACTCCAAATGTTTTTGGGTAAGGTGAGGCCATGGCTTAAGTCCAATATTTACAGTTTTTGAAAATTGCCACGCCTGGTTAAGCTTTAAAAAAAGAGTGATAATGCTTTGTAATTAACATGAAAGGACGACCACATCTGAAAAACCTAATTTACAAAATATTCGGCCCCATTTACATGCCATGGCCTAGCCTAATTCATACACATTTGAAATGGGTATTAGTCTGCGTGTTTGAAATAGGCTTTAGGGGGTTGCATAAACATGATTAACAGCGTCATTAAGTTATTCATTCCTCAAAATGAACAAAATTGAATCAAAATTCAAATTTATATGGCAAATAACACATTAAAAAAACAACAACTTATGCTTTTTTGTTAACTTTAATCATTCGTTAAATTAACAAAACCTTTGTGTAACCCACCCTTATGTATTTTTTAAACAAACTCTTTGATTTTCTATAATTCCACGTCTTTATTGTTTATTATAATCTGTTCGTGACATTTTTAAATAAGAATTAACCATGATTTGCAACATGGCCTTTTGTTATGGTGTACAAGCTCAAATATTTCTTTCTCTTATACCCTCTTATACTTTTATAGTGTTGAGGGGGCCGGACACACCGACAAACTCAAATCTAAAATGCGAAAATTTTAATTAAACATTTGAATTCATACAGAAACAGGTTTAGTTTAACCATGGGTTGATCCAAATTGAGAAACCGCAAAAGCCCCAAAAAATATTTAAAAATCCATATGTATAAAGCGATCAACTTGAAAGTCATTTTTCCTCAGTGGCCCATGGAATTAAGTCATTAACTAACGACAACTAATAAAAATTGAGGTATTGTAACGATGCGGGGTGTTGAGACTTCACAATTTACAATAACTGTTGAAAAAACCCGAAGCTCTGGACCCTCGTTTGTTTTTGTTGTGTGTTTGTAACCCCGGTGTCTTTGATAAAGGGTAGTAAAGAAAAGTCACAAGTCAAAGTACAAGTTTTATTAACATAGACAATGATATTCCTGAACAGCAAATCTTAACAACTGGTAGTCGTAAGGTGGGTGTCCGTAACCAAGTAGGTGTGGTTTGGCTGCAAATCTCCTGAAAAGAACGATATAAATAAAAAAGGATGTAGGAACCGAATAGGACACTCTCGTATTATTAAAAGGGTTGCGTAGTTTTGCAGGTGCCTATTGAGATTGGTAGGATCCCAGAGTAGCACTCGTACAATGAAAAGCATCGTAAAATATTACAAGTGGTTGAACATAATGGTAGCTTAAAGTAAAAAATATATACTTATAGCAATTAGTCTGTTTGTCTTTATTAACGGAAAACTAGTTTTTCCGAACTTGCGCACCCTTACAGTATCTAAATATGTGTGATTCTCCTGTAATTCGTTTTGTATTTTGCCAATATTTCCTAAACTAAAGCTAACCATGTACAAAATGATTATCAGACCAACGGCTATTTATGGTTGTGAAACGTGAACGCTGACGAAGCAAATAGAAGATATATTGTCCATCTTTGAACGGAAAATATTGCGAAAAATATACGGACCCGTGCAGGAAGACAACATGTGGCGAATACAGTACAATAACGAATTGTACCAGATCTTTAAAGAACCTGGCATAACAACAACTGTTAAAATATACCGGGTGAGATTGGCAGGCCATTGGAAAGAATGGAAAGAGACCCACAAATATACTTGGGTGATTTGAATGGTAGGAGGGACAGAGGCAGGCCGAGGGGAAGGTTTGGCAGTCATGAATTGGAGAGAAGAAGCGAGAGAGATGGAAGCCAAGGTTCAACGAAGTGGACTGTAGGGTTACTGAAAGAAGAAGAAGCTAAAACCTGACTTTGACTCCATGGGTCATTAAGGAAGGAAGATGACTTTAAATTGGATCGCATAATATTTCAGAAATTAAGTTGCTGTCGTAAGGAGAAAACTTCGTGAGGAAGTTGGCGAACTCCAACTGTTGAAATACGTATTTGTTATTCAATATTGGCGTGGTTGTTTAGGAGTTTTCAAATATATTTACTTAAAACCATCAAGTTTTTTTGCCCTTAGCCTGCCTAAAAATAAAATCTTGAAAGAATTTAAATATACAGTGAGTTCCAAATATCTAAAACTAGTAATACCTACTTTCTTAAAATTCTGTTAAGAACTTCAATAAAACCTTTGTTATAGGTATTTGAATATAACAATTTAAAGTTTCATTTACTAAGTATGAAATGCTTTAGCCGCCCCTTTTCTTCTACAATGCTTTTTTTAAACGGCACGTGAAATCTGTAAGATTTTTATTTTTGTATTAGTAATTTCAAATCACCTGTAATCTGAGGTATGTGTAGATTTACTCGAGCCATTATTATAAGTCGAGTGGTCAAGTCGGCCAACTCATCACTTTATGACTAGCACTCTGCCACCTCGTAGGTTTTTTCTCAATTCGTGTTATTTTTTTGTCTTGAAAGGAAACTAGGAATTTCGACGTATTTCTTGAGATATTTTTGAGGTATTCATTGATTAACAATTTGTATTTATTATCAAGTTTGTACGTCCGCGCAATTTATTTATATAACATTTTATTTACGTTCTACGTTAAGTGATGGTTTGCAAATAAAAATGCAAGTTTTGATTGTTTTTTAATAGAAGGAATATGTTACTCAAAATGGGAAATTTTTAGGGTTATGGTAACACTGATTATGATGAGGAGTCCATTCGAGAACATATGCCACCGCAGCTCTATGCTAATTTTTGATGTATGATTAATCACCACGTCCTGTTTAAACCAATAATCGTGGTTCTCTTGTACGAAAACGAATCGTCTCATTATTTGGTTACACCACAGTAATTCTGGATCTATTTGACAATTCATTAACATTCTAACTATTCATTTTATAAATAAAACAATCGTTATTCGTATTTGGAACTTACTGTACATGGGGTTCTGTAGTTTAAGGGTTGGTCATGTGGTTGAATATTAGAGGCTCTTTCTTTGATACTACCTTTAGAATACCTTCAATGTTATCTTTCTTAAAATACTTCAAACTACAATACTTTTGCAATATACTGAACTGTCTCTGATTTAGAATGTCCAGGAATGTATTGAATTTCCTGTAAGAATATTTTGAGCCTGCTTCAGTAGAGTACAAAATACTTCCTTGTGGCCAAATACTCGAAAGAAATTTTGTAATGAGGACGATGTTCCGATTTTCAGTGTAAATTCTGATTTTTGTTCTTTGTTTATTGCTTAAGAGTGCATTTGCCTACCGATGGACCGGCAGCGTTCTCGGCGCGATAGCACCGTTTATGCCGTGTTTTCGTAATAACAGTCATTTTTGTTTAAGCAAAGATTTTTGAAATATTAAAATTTTACAATTAAACCAAAATTATTTATCAAGGCAAGATAGTTCAATTGAGCTGTCTGCAGTACCAGATTTTAGTTTTTGTTTATTGTACGTGTCTTATATCAACGAGAAAGAGGGGCATTTTTGGGATAATTCTAAAATTGTATTTTTTAATATATAAAAAAAATCGAAAAAGTGGTACAGTACCTATGTAGAAATAATGTAGCTCTTTCTTGCTGTTTTCGCCGAAAATCGCTATCTTTCGTAGTTTCCACATAAATACGAAAGTGCTGAGATACTGCAAGAGTCTTTGAGTTACAAGGCAAATGCACTCTTAACCAATGAGAAACATTTTACAAATTTCGAAATACATATTGATTCGAAGCAAATAGAAAAAAAAGTTATTTTGGAAACATTATTAATCGTCTAATTTTGTTAAATCAGATTGCATAAATTGCACTATTTTGAATTAGTTTATTAACGTTTTCTCCGTGAAATATGTCGTAAGTTCTCAATTTTCTCATATAAGTTTATTTGGGTAGTTTACGTCTTTTTGCTGTCAAACTGATAGTTTTGAGCTTGGAAACCTATCGAACAGACCTTCTCTTTTAGTTTTGCCTGCACAAATACTCTACTTGCAACAACAGTTAAACACTGAGTTTTTAACTTTAAATCAATTTTAAGAATTAAATTGCAGAGGATTTATTCCTGGGAATATTAAGATATTTCAAATGATTTTGAATTTACAGCTGTAAATTAGTGGTTGTTTACAGGTTGTTTTTTTTTTAGTAATTTTGTAAAAAAAGTGTTAAGATTTTTATTTTAGTTTGACTATTTATATTTAGAAACTTTTTGTGTGTTCAGGAATTATCGGTTGCCAAAAGACCAAAAGTAATAACATAAACATTATAACCTATTTTCAGCAACTTTAAAACTTATGAAATGGAAAACTAAAGGCATTTTATATGACTACTGAGACAGTATGGTTTCACAATTACATTTGTTTAATAAATTTATCAACACTAACATTAACAGAACTAAACACTGTCTCAAGGCCACAAATATGATCTAACGGCTTCGTCAAATTAATCATTTGTTAAAGTGAACAAAATCGAATCAAAATACAAATCTATGTGGCAAATAACACATCAGTAAACGAATAATGATGCTCTTTGATTATTCGTTAATTTTACAAAAGTTTTGTGCAACCGGTTCTCGGTCTAATTTATTTACAGCTATTGTATATTTATATGACAAGTATTTATTCTAAACCTTGCGTATCACTTAAAATAATCTTCGCTGCTCGAAGTTCCTTATGGACCCATTGACTACCCTCTCTTGCCGGGACGCATTGTTTGTATATGCAACCGCTGCTTATTCTAGAGTATGGTAGAAGCCCCTTAGGTATTCCCTTTCGGGTGACGTGTGCTGCTACACTATAAATGCATGGGACTGGAAAACCTATTATGTACTATTACAATTACAACCTTTTACTATAGCTATGTATTAACCTATTAACATGTTGCGAAGTCTACATTATGTTGGAACTTCTTCGTCTTTTTAGTGCCATATCCTTTTCAGGACGTTGGCGAGGGGGATCAAAGCCACTTTTTTAAACGACTTGGCATCGTGTAGTTTGCTATATCCCTCTATACTAGGGAAACATTCTGTGCAGTTGTTTCCCGTTTGCCTTCTGCAAAGTTTGTGATCATTTATTAAAGTGCAGTGTATGTGTCTTGTTACTATCTGAAGGCGACCAATCTGCAGACAGACCATTAAATGGCTTCACTCGCTCAAAATATTATTATGTATTTGTTGTTATTGGTGTTTATTTATTGGGTGAGATCCAAGCTTGTGGATACCATAGCAATTAGCGTTACATAGTTAAACCAGATCTAGAAAGCTTCCACCCGTAGTATGAATCGTTGAATGGTGGTGTTATGTCATAATCTCCCGGAGGTTTATATCAGTTTGGATTGGGTTGCAGATTTAGATGATCAAGTGGCCAGAGTCGTCTTGTGACGGTTGGTCGGAGAACTGTTCGATGGTTATTGGTTGTTGATATATTATACGGTTGGTAGTCTCTTGATTTAGCTGGCTATGTAGGGATTGTCAGGTCGTTATGAAGGGTTTCGTTTGTAACATACCATGGGGCGTTAGCTAGCATGCGGATGGTTTTGAATTGGAATATCTCTAATATGTTAGTGTGTGACGCCTTAAGCTCTTCCCCAAAGCTGGATCCCATATGTGCTTCAGTATGGTTTTATATATTAGTACTTTGTTTGACAGAGAGAGCTGTGGCCGTTTGCCAATTAGCCATTTTCTTTTTGGTTTTTATGTGTGTTCTATGTGAGTTTTTGGTCGAGGTGCATCCCGAAGTACTTATTTTATCTCGGTTTTTATCGGAATTGGAGCGTTGTTGATTCTGGCTTGCGAGCATTCGACACGTCTAGTTGTGAAGTTTAAGTACTTGCGTAAATTTAGCAGTGTTAACTTATTTTCAATTTGTGAAACCAGTCTTGAAGCAAATTTAGGTGGTCTTAGAGGTGTTCTACTGCTATTTTACTATGGCGTCAGCGAATGTGGCAACTACAGTATTGTTTGTAGTTGGTGAGACTGAGGTGAAGATCAGGTATAATAGTGGCCCTAAGACGCGGCCCTGCGGCGTTCCGAAGGCGATTTGGTGGTAGTCTGATGTATTATTCATTTTGATTTGGTAGGTTCTATCTGCTAGCTATGATTTTAGTACTAGGTACAGCAGGCATGAGAGGTGCAGTTTGACCTTGTATAGTAGTCCTTTATGCCAAACTTTATCAAATGCCCGTTTTATGTCCAGGAACATTCGTGTACAAATATTCTTTTCCTCTAGGCTCTAGGCTCTCCATTATGTGGTTGATGATTCGGTGGCTGTGGTGGATGGTTTATCTAGGTCTACAGTGTCTTTGATTCGTTTAAGTAGGAGTCTTTCGAGCACTTTTAATGGGATAGACTTATTGGTCTGTAGGATTATGGTAGGGTAGGTGGTTTTCCAGGCTTCCAAATCATTATAATTTAGGCGTATTTCAGTATGGCAGGAAAGTACGTAGCGAAGTTTTAGGATGTTATTGTATATTGTGGCGAAGTGGCTGGTTGGTTTATTGTTAGGAATTAATATGAATAAGTTACTTTAATAATTTAGGTAGAGTCGCCACTTGTATATTGCTTGGCTTTTTACGAGAGGTTTTTATTCAAAGTCAAATTCATACTAACATCATGTATTTCATATCTATGCTTTAGTTTTACAAAATAATATAAAATGTTCGAAGTCCTGAATTAAAGTCAAGCTATATAAATTATTACAAGTCCATCTTCAAAGTAAAGTTATACACTATTAATCTAAGTTTCAATTCAAAATAAACTAATATAAATTATTCTTCTAAGTCCTGATTATATTTAAAACGACTAAGGGCGGGTTGCACAAACAAGATTCAACAGCTTGATCAATTAATCATTCGTCAAAGTGAACAAATTCGAATCAAAATTCGAATGCATATGGCAAATAATACATTAGTAAACAAAAAATGATGATATTTTGTCAACTTTGATCATTCGTTAATTTAACAAAAGCTTTGTACAACCGGCCCTAAGTCCATACAATGAATTTAAATAATTCACACAAATATTTTACAAGTCCTGAATTAAAGTTAAGTTAAAATTCAAAAACAATCTTACATGTACTTACTGGAACATTATCTTGAAGGGTGTCGATTTATCGTAGGTACTACTTGTTTGATGGCTCGATATAAACCATACCTTTACTGTATTTTGTCCGCAGTATATATACAGAAAATTGATCCCCTTCTTCCAATATTCAGTATCTTATCTAATGCGCGGGGGTATTACAGAATTGCATAGAAGCACGTACGAGGTGTCAGATTTAACCGTTCATTGCACCTCCATATACATGCATTTAAAAGATGCAACCTTGAGATGGCGCGTGTAGCTTGCCAGTGAATGGCCTGATCGAATGACGTCATATCAACAGCGCGTGCCTTCCGTTCTTTGTTACAATATAATAGTAGTAATAGTAATAGAAATCAATAATGTTAATTACTACAGCATTAAAAATTAAATGCAACATGTTGGCGGCAATTTCATCATTTATTGTGTGCTTTTTTATATTTCTTAGTTGGTTTTTTCGCTACCAATTCCTAAAATAGAATTCAATTAATTAACTAATAACTCACGTAATGTTACAGAGACAATTCCAAAATTTTATCTAAAGAACCTGTACAAAGTAAAAGAAAACTAAAGAAACAGCTTACATATTACTAAACAAAAATGATTACATTTCATCTCATTCAATAGATTTTAGATGTTTGGTTCTCAAAGATGAAATTTGTTTGGTATACTGAAGGCGAGGTCTTCCTTTAGGGTTTACAAAACTAAGAGAGGTTCCCCCTCTGTTAGATTTGATTAGTTATCGTATGTGTAGGTTGTTATATGTTATATGAAGATTTAAAGTAAAAAAAAAAACGTAGAAACAGCAATCAAGGTATTTGAATTTTGCCTAACGTTGAGGAGCGTATAAAAAATCAAATGTGAAAAAGATTAATAAAGATGAGCTTTCAGACTGTATTTGTAGTTATAGAAAGTCAAATGTTTTTGTTCAAAATTGATTAAAAATTATCATGATTTTCTAAAATATAGCAGCATTTACAAGGCGTGTATTAGTGTTTTATTTATTTATTTTTGTAGTATAATAACCAGTAACTAACTCACCACAACTATTTTGTTTTCTTGTTGATAATTTCTATTGTTATAAATTAATCATTAACAATCTTCAAATTGAAACTTTATAATAAATACTAAATATAAACAAGTATTTATTTTGACCAAATAAAATGCCGTTCCTGAAAAATAACCTTTCCTCTAAAGTTATTTACATAATGCTCGTTTCAGCACTCTAATTCTCAAATAAGTGCGTCGTTAGCTATTTAAAGTAGTGTATAACCGATATTTACCAGCGTACAGAAAAACGTCACCTGAAAATTAATTATCGTTGGAAATGTGCATAAATTTTAATTTCATTCAACTTCGGCCTTGAAATTAATGAAATGCGGTGCTTTGTACTTGTATCTTGTACGTATAAAAAGATTTCTCAGTCATTGTCTTATTAGATCTGTTACGTATTTGATATTAATAAAATATTCACTCAAATTATCATAATCATACGGCCAGGCGTGGTTTTTTCTAACTGTAAATTTTAAAAACTGCAATACAGTATGTTCGTGATTTACCGTCATTTCTACTTGTTTTTGTAATTACAGAAATTCCAGGTATCATGAATTGTCCTAAATATGCGAATTGCGTGTTCTAATTTTAAGGTCTCTCTTATAACATTTTGCAGTTACGTAATTGTAAGAAAGGTCGGTATGTAAATGCGATGGTGTAATTAACTGATTAGTTATTTAAAGCAAATGTAAATGTTGGTATTGATGGTGATATTGTAATTAAAATTACGTCCATAATCTTTGAGTAATTTAATTGTTCTTTTATGTGCTTGTTGTTTCGTATTACTTTTCTCTTTGACGAATCATTTTAACGCTATGTTTTTCTAAATATAACTGGGAAGGTGGGTATAATTAAATTTACAAGTTGCAGTAATGTTATGTTTACTTATTATATGAGGTGGCAGCTAACGGTTAGGATGTTTACAATAAAATTTAATTGTTGAAGTACGTGTAATGGTAAAAGTTTGATATTGGCTACTGTAATATTTTAAAAGGTGAAATTCGAAAAGTATATTGTTTACGTGGTAGTATAACAATTAACTTCCTCGTTTAAAGTTTCCTGTTCAGCGATTCTTGGGTTTAATTCCAGAATACAATGTAATTCTGTTAATTGGTGTTAATTTTTGTTGGCAAATTGGCAAACACGTGGGTATTAGCAACACACGAATTTTTATAACGTTTTATAGGCTCCAACTTTCACATTTTAAACTTGTTTTATTTTTCATTTTATTTATTTTTAGTTGCACCCTAGTTTTTTTGTAAAACACTAAAGATTTTAGCTTAGTCTTAGAAAACTCAGCAGTGACCCCTCAAAAATTTTCAAAGCTTGAGTTACATAAATCCTTAAAATATCGATGATGGAAGGATTAGGCTTGTAAAATTCCCTTAAATCTTTTTAAAAAGATTGAAGCCCCAACAACCTACTATCGGTTACTAAATCGTAAATCCTAAAAATTCGATCACATTTCCCCTAACTAGAATATTCTGCTTAACTTCTGTATTTTGTTGTCTTAACGGAGATTCGAGATATACAATATCCTGCACCTAGCATTTTATGAGGTTCAGCAATTTTTTATCAGTCAGAAAATCGTAAGGAAAAGTTGAATATTCTCAGGCAGTTTAGGCCATTTAGGCAATTTAATTTAAGAGCAGTTTTAGAGATATTCTCAGGCAGTTTAGGCAATTTAGTTTAAGAGCAGTTTTAGAGAGATTCTCAGAAACAATTTGAGATACTGAGCATTCTGAAGCCTGGGATATTTTGGGGCATTCCAATTCCAATACAGTTCAGGACGTACAGGTCATTCCGAGGCAGATGGAGGGAATTTGGTCTATAAACATTCTGAGATTGAAGCATATTTGGGCATTCCGGGATAATTTTGGGCATTCTAAGGTAGTTCGGGGCAATTTAGTATCTAAAAAAGAGGGTAGTGTATGTAAAGACTAGGCTGTTTTTTTCGATATATCAATACATAGATATTTCAAATGTCGATACAGAATTCTTTCGATGTATTCGAATATCGAATTTTCTATACATACATCAACTTAATTACTGACGATATATCGATTCAATCGATATTTTAAAATTTTTTCACTTATGAAATAATTCCATAAAATCCGTATTTCGTGGTCCAGCTATCAGATGGAAGTATCTATGTATCAGACAGTTATCGATATATGGCATAGTTGATGAGGTAATACATCAACTTATGTTACATATTAAATCATTAAATGTATGGATTTATTTAATATATCGATTAATTCGATTCTGCATTTATTTGATTTGTTCAGTATCGCAAAGGCCTAGTAGATACATTCATATATGTAACTATTTTTTAAATACTGAGATGGATGTCAAGCATTTATTATAGGCTGTAATAGAGCAGTCTAACGTAAGAGGCAATTAAAGTCCCGAATGTTCTAAAACTGAAGGAATTGAGACACTTCAGGGCATTTTAAGGCGGTTTTATGCTTTAATAGCACAAGCAAGAGGGATACTTGAAACAAATTAAAGTTCTGAACATTTCTGTTAGGTACTGGGAATCTGGGAAAATTGGAGAGCATTCCGACACAGTCTGGAACATTTCAAGGTAGCTCGAGGCATTCTAAGGCAATTTTGGATAATATAATCTTTAATAGGGTAACGGGCAGTGCCGGCGCTAGGGTCTTTGGCGCCCCTGTAACGACCCGGGCGTGTGATGCTTTTTTACAATAATAAACATTTAAATCATTTGAAATTTCTTAAATAAATTTGGACAGAACAGCCACACGTTGGTTCGCTAAATGTAATGAACCGGGAGACAGAGACATTTGCGGACACTCTGAGGTAGTTTGGCATTTTAATGCAGTTGTTAACCATTTAATTTTTAATAGGATCGTCATGAACATTCTTAGATTGAGAAAGTTTGGAACATTCAGACATTCAGAGACAGTTCGGGGCATTTCAATACAGTTTAGAACAATTTCGTTTAAGATGGTATAGCCTGGAGATATTCCTACAGACAACTTAAGGTCTTAAAAATTCTGAAACTGAGGCAGTTTGAGCAATCAGATTCAGTTCCAGGCATTCCACAGCAAATGAGGTAATTTAGTCTTTATAGGGCAATACAGAGAAATATTTAATAATGTAAAAGCATCTTCGTGAACATTCTGAGATCGCGAAAATGTTAGACTTTCTGAGACAGTTCAAGACATTGTAAAATAATTCAGAACACTTTAGATTAGATAAGAGAATAGTCTAGGTCTAGAGTCTAGAGAGATTGTTAGAGACAATTTAAGGTCCTAAAAATTCTTAAACTGAGGCAATTTGAGCATTTCATCTTTAAATGCTTAAATGTCGAAGCGTTCAACAACAGTTGGGGTAATTTAATCTTTACTAGGGTTGTGGAAAGAAATACTTAGAGGCTATGCTTAACATTATAAAATTGATGTAATATGGGGCATTTCAAGACAGTTTGAGGCATTGTAAGGCAGTTTAGGAAAAAATGCCTTTAATAAGACAATCTATAGGTAGGTATATGCCTTTTATGCAATCTATAAAGATTCCTAAACGCTATTTAGGGTCAAGAACAGTGTGAGGTTTTGGCAATTTAGGTGGTGTTTTGAGACAGTTCCAAGCATTCTAAGATCCTCTAATATTTAATAGGACAGTCTGGAGAGAATTATGGAGGCAAATTAAGGCCTTCTACATTCTGAGACTGAAACAGTTTGGACATTTCGAGAGTTTGGGACATTCTAAAGTATTTTAAGGTGTTTAAGAAAATCCAAGGCAGTCTGACCAGTATTTAGTAATGATGTTGCAATCTTCAAAAGGGTTTTAATGAGAATATCAAGACGATCTTAAGGGCATTCCGTGGCAGAATAAACGAAAGGTCCTTTTTTACTCTTCATTTAACCATGATCCTAGATTTGCGTTTAATTTGTAAATTAATTTCTTATTAAAATGCATAGGTATAATTTGAACAGTAACAAACTTTTTTGGACTATCTCCAAATTAAAGTATAGCATTCTAAGACACTCGGGGTAATTTAATCTTTAATTGGATAGCGAAAGCGAATTTTACAGATAATTTAAAGTTCTGAATATTTAAAGACATTGGAGGAAATTCTGAGACCGTTTGAGGCATTGTAATGCAGTTCTGCGCAATTTAATTTTAATTTGGGACAATCTAAAATATATCGTAGCATTTTAATGCAATTCTTGCCAATTTAATTTTTAATAACACCGCCATGCGCCATGAACATTCTGAGATAGAGTAAATTTTGGACATTCGGAGACACTTTGGGACATTTAAATACGTTGAGGGCAATTTCGTTTAAAATAGTACCCCCTAGAGATATTCCTAGATAAATTCAAGGTCTTAAAAATTCGGAAATTGAGGCAGTTTGAGGCATTCCAGAGCAGATTAGGCAATTATTTAATATTCTGAGATCGAGAAAATTTCTGAGACAGTTCGGGGCATTGTAAAATAATTCAGAACAATTTATTAGATTAGATAAGCGAATAGTCTAGAGCTAGAGAGATTGCTAGAGACAATTTAAGGCCCTAAAAATGCTCAAACTGAGGTAATTTGAATATTAAAAAAACAATTGCCGATGCATTCAACGGCAGTTGGGGTAATTTAATCTTTAGTAGGGTTGTGGAAAGAAATACTTAAGAGACAATTGAAAGCCCTTGACATATAAAATTGATGTAATTTGGAAATATGGAGCATTCCAAGATAGTTGGGGGCATTGTAAGGAAGGCAGTTTGGTCAAAAAAAGCCTTTTAATAGGACAATCTACACAGATTCCTAAAGGCTGTTTAAGGTTATGGGCTTAAACAAGTAAGGTGTTTTGAAACAGTCCAAAACATTCTAAGATCTAATCTTTAATGAGACAGTCGCGAAAGAATTAGAGAAGCAAATTGAGCATTGGGGAATTCAATTTCTAAACTATTTTAATGCAGTTTGATCGTTAATAGGGCAATCTAGAGATATTCTTAGAGAGAATTTAAGGTTCTGGAGAATCAGAGATTAGGGCAGTTTGGGACATTTAAGAAAATCCAAGGCAGCCTATAGCAATTTTGCGTCGTTTTGAAGTAATTTAACCAATATTTAGTAACGATGTTTAATATCTTCAGAAAGGTTTTCATGAAGAAATCAAGATAATCTTAAGGGCATTTTGTGGCAGAATAAGAGAAATGCCATCTTTCACCCATCATTCAACCATGACCCTAGATTTTCATTTCATTTGCAGATTAATTTCTCTATTAAAATGCATAGGTGTAATTTAAACAGCAACAAATTATAACACTTTTTGGATTATGTAAAAATTAAAATATTTGATCGTTTTCACCGCTATTTATCTAAAGAGTTTTCTACGGCAGTATATACGAACAAAAAATAATTAACTTTTGGTAAATAAAAATTAACCAAAGTTCAAATATTTCCTCAATCTTGTATCAACTCCATTATATAATTTCAGTATCAAGAGTTTGCTGCGATTATGCAAAAACGGCTGGTTTGCTGTTTGGTTGCGTCTGCTTTTTATGTTGTATTTTAATTAGATTGCAATTTAATTTTATTCAGATTCTTCTATCCATTTCTAAACTACTTAGTATACGCCCATTAGCCATCCTTCAACAGACAGACGTATAAAAAAGCTTTTATGGGTTCTTTGAACATGGCATGTGTTTGTTTTCCGAAGATATCTGGGATTTTTTGTGTTTTTTTTTAAGGCAAAAACCAACTTTGACTAATTTACTTGCAGAAAGCAATTAGGTGAGGTTTTAATTTTGCTGTCCAAATCCAATGTATGATTCAAGTTGCTAGCTTAGTAATATTTCGTTTTAGCTGTGAAGCTCATCAATCTGTTGGATTACTTTTTGCTTATTCTAAACCAAAGTGTGGTTTTTGTATTAATTCAATCACCATACAATCTTTTGAGAAAAAGTCGAAATGAAGTTAATGATCTGTTGAGTAATCTAATATCCATCATCTTCTTACGATAATATTTTCAGACATAAGCAACGTTTCCTTATTATATTACAGGAAAATGCAGTGTGCTCTATATTATAAGAGAGGAATTTCAAGGCTGACGGTAGTTGAAGTGGCGCTTTCCAAGCGTTAAAATTTATTCTAATTTTGTGTTTTCCTTATTTTCTAAGAGCGCAGAAAATTTGTTGGTTTCAATTTTCCAAAAATTGTGATTCCATGCTTATTTTCTGAAACTTGTAATACTTGGGGTTATTGTTGTTTGCATTTATGATATTTTCATAATTTGTTTTTCGAATTTTTATTGGTTTCTTATCATTTTGCAATTTCGTTAAGTAAAAAGGTTGTTTCGTTTTTCTCGTTGTATATCGTTTGAAATTAAAATTTTATGCTAATAGAGGCCACAATTATTAAGAACATACATTTTATTTATGTCAGAATTTTCAAGGTTTATGTCTGCGAATATAATTTGTGCCCATAACATTACTTATCACGTTATAACATTAAACTAATTTGTTGCTATTACCATTGTTACTAAATCTAATTTGGGATTTCGTTATATGTATTTTGTAGACGGCTGCCGTTTTTAGCAAAATTTAACTGTCGTAGCCTTTGTCATCATCCAGCCTTGAATTACAATTTCTAAAGCTACTGGAGGACATAATACGGTTTCCGTTTTTATTATTTTTGGAAACACGTGTTCATTTTTTTAAATTTTGATTGCTCTCATTAAGATTGTTAATCCAGGAATATTTGTTAACGAATTTTGTGCTTCATTAGCTGAGATTTCAGGACAATGCCAACATAGGTATATTACATACTTGTCCTGCTGGTGTTGGATATTTTAAAGGTTCGAGGCTACGAGGAAATACATACTTTTTAAAAACAAGTGCAGAGCATGAGTAAAGCAAATTTTTTTTTAAATTAATTATTTTGGCAGTCATCTTTAAAAAGAACTAACTAAATTTGAATGTCAATGGGCTTACATAATCATTATTACTTATTACAAATTCATTTATATGTTCGGATAATGAATCAGCCTTGAAGTTCGTTTTGAAGGCCGCATTTATAACCTTGATGTAATATTTTATCAATTTTGAGTTTTAAAACCCATTGTAAATTTGCTTATAGTATAAGAATGCAGAAGCCACCAAAAATCTTCCAAATAACCTTTACCAAGATCTGGATGTGTTTACGTTTTGAAATGACCTTTTCCATTGTCAATATGTTCTTTGTCAAGGTCATGTTGCTTACTAATTCCTTTAAAACTTTTTGTAGATTTTTTAATTACTGTGTAGTTAAAGTGTTTTTGGTTTTTGGGCTAATTGTAACGATATTACAGTTGCAGGGGTGTAGTATAATTCTACAACTCTTGCAAATGAGTCTTTTAGTTTTTTTGTTAGAACAAACTATTTAATGTCCATATTTACTACTTGTTTATTAGCCTTCCATATTTGTTTACTTACCCAAGGTCGTCTAATCACATCTGTAGAAATAGAAAAACAGAAAAGAATTGCGAAGTTACATAAAAACATCAAATAATAATGAAATAGAATAAAATACTAATATAGGTAACCCAAAATACGAGAATTAAACCATTTTACCCGCTTTTAAAAATTAAGTACTAAAAAGAAGCTTGGAATGTTTTATAACTCTTGCGAAATGCTTCGCTAAGAGGTTAAAGTCGTTTGAAACGCAAAATAAAACTCAAGATTCAGCAAGTTAATTAGGTTAAATAAATAGCCAAGAGAAAAAACTTGGAGCTTGTCATTATTTTTCAAATTGAGTCGGAAATTTTTGGCACCGTTATTAAGGTTTTAACGTCACTAAAATGAGGATGCACAAGTCTTACGTATTTAGTAACGTCTGCCAGTAATTTTATTTACGAAATTAATTTGTCTTGCTTTATAATAGCCAATATGGAAATGTCAGTGAAGGAATCTATTTGTTTTGTTCTATTTTTGCAAATCTTAAAAACTAGTCAGGTAACTCTAAATATAGAAACGTGGGCGCCATTGGGTTGATTGCAAATTTTTATTCGCTTTATTTATAGAAGGATGGTCGTCGCATCCACGTATATAACTATAAAGCTGCTTGGTTTTGAACAAAAATTAAATAAACTAATACCAAATTGATAGATGTAGTAAAAGCGGTTTATAATTAGAGATATTGCTTGAAGTATGTGTGTATTTCTATAATTTTTGTTACATATTTAAATTTAATGTGTTAGTTTAAGTCTTGAAGTTTTTATTTTTAGCTGATATCATTATTGGTTTGATTTATGAAAGTGTTTGTCCCATTTATGATACATAGCAATTTGTGCGTTCTCTGTGGGAAATTAAATCGATAAAAGATTGCTTGAAATAGAAAATGATGGTTTTCCTGCTTTTATCGGCAAAAATCAGGTCATTTAGCTATTGTATTTGATGAAAGGACTTTCGTTGAAATTTTGTTACAATAAAAGTCTGTAAAAATATTGTTGTTCGTTTTCAGTATTCAGTTTAAATATTCCATACGTAATTACTAAAAAAATGACTGGAACTCTCCGACACACATGAACATTTTAGAATTAAAAAAGGGCTGGAAATTACAACTTATAATACCATACGATCAATAAAATCTCAGCCTCAGTGGACCTTGGTTTTGGAAACATACGTCCACGCCACGACCTTGATTTTACAAGCTCATTCTTCGTCTTTCTACGCCCTGGGCATTTTTTAAATTTCCATATAATCCTTGATTCTGAGAAAACACCAATTTACATATGTCAGTTAAATAGCCAAAAAATTACTTTAAAACAAGTTTACTTTAAAAATTTATGGTTTCAAATATACAAACTTTGTGATAGTTCAGAATTTTGGAAGTACAAATAACAAAAAATTATAATTTACAGTACTGCACCTTTCGAGACAGTGATGTAGAAGAGGAGGAGCTGTGTTCTAGGAAGAGTATTGTTTCTTGTTGTAGCAGTATTTGTTAAAACAGATCCTAATAACAACAGCAATAAATGCAAACAGAAAACAGACAACAATAAAACTAAATTATATTCAGCAACACCGGAAAACACTTTTCAAAATTTATAATCACGGAGAACATTTTTTATTCTATATCCCACACCTTCATCATCATCATCATCATGATTAGCCCAAATCGGTCCAACGTTGGACGTAGGCCTCCCCAATGGATTTCCATCGTTCTCTGTTTTATGCAACACGTAACCAGTACTTACACGCTGTTGCTACAATGTCACCTGCCCACCGTAGTTGTGGTCTTCTGCCCAGTCTTGGTCGCTATTCCATTAGTCGTTTGGTCCATCGATCATCCTACACACGCGCTAAATGTCCAGCCCAATTCCACTTCAAACATGTAACTCGACGTATCACATCTGTTACTTTCGTTTTGTTTCGAATCCAAATATTTATTTGTTTTTCTATAGCTGAGGCTAATTTCAAGCATAGAATATTCCATTGCTTTTTGTGTATATTTTAATTTATCCGCTACACGCTTCGTCAAGGTAAGTGTCTCTGAGCCGTAGGTCAACACTGGTAATATACGAGGTGCATTCAAGTGCTAAGGTCTCCAATTTATTTTCTTATAAACTTACATCAACATATATCAAACTTTAGTCACTTCTCAGCATAGTCTCCCCCTAGACATACACATTTTTCGCAACGACGACGCCATGATTGCATGGCCGCTACGAATGCTTCGGTAGCTGTCTGTTTGGGCCCACTGGAAAATTGCCGATGCAAGAGCAGCACGAGAAGAAAATGTGCGGCCCCGGAGACTATCCTTTAGCGTTGGAAAGAGCCAAAAATCACTTGGTGCAAGGTAAAGCGAGTAAGGAGCATGAGGAACCACTTCGCATATTCAAGTCATCGTGAAGAATTGTGTGCATTGAACCAACGGAAATTCCGACTTTGAAGGCGATCAGTTGCTCCATTCGGGTAATCATGTTCTGAGACCGTCTGATGCGTGCACGAGGCTTCTTCGGTTCACTTTCACATGACGTTCTGCCCTCTGTGAATTTCCGCACCCATGCACGCACGTTTTTCACGTCCATAACACCATCACCACATGTTTCAGTCAATTGGCGATGAATGTCAACTGGTTTGACCCCACGCAAGTTAAGAAAACGGATGATAACATTGATAACACGCTGATCCTTGATCCATTTTAAGTGCCAAAAACTTGTCACACTGCAACTGCTGTAACTCGATTTGTGTACATCGTATGGTTCTGCCATCTCTGCTACACATTCATAAAGAGTGCGTTCAACACTGAACAAAGCTGCATGTTTGAATCTGCTCCCCGTCCCAAGAAAAAAAAATTCACAGATTTCGCAATCCTTGCAACCATCGGATACATTGGAAATGTAATGCCATATATAATATTATATAAAACATACGCACTTACGAAACATACGCACTTACGACTTCGAAATTGTGGAAATATCACACCTCTGAAAGTGCATTAATATTGTTTTTCCAATTCTTACACATAAAGTGGCATTTTAATGTGTGAAATCTAGTTATCTGAGCAACATTTTAATGTGAAGGGTGGATAAAGTGTTGCTATAAACATTTTATCCACGCTTCCTTGACGACACTGATTCTATAAACATTTTATCCACACTTTCCTTGACGACGTGAATTTTATAATGAAAATCATGGTGCCTTTAAATTTAAATTGCTAGGTATTGTTTAATAAAGACATTTTATCCACTCAAGGAAATTAGATCAATCGGCTGCGCCTCGTGACCTAAACTTTTCCTTTCCTGGATAACATTTCTCTTTATTCAATCAAGGAAATTAGCTCACTCGGCTGCGCCTCGTGAGCTAAACTTTTCCTTTCGTGGATAAAATTTCGCTTCATTCACTTGTACCATAAATAGCTATTAAACTAAATCAACAAAAGAAAATACCATTAGGCGGCCGGTAGAAATTCCTTATAACAACCGAGCCACAACATTGTGTTTATTTTATTTTTGTACCGCCCTGATAAATAATGTCTGCATTCATTTTAAATATTCTTAAATAGTGGCGGTGTGGCCGCTTTAATTTTCTATAGAAAGAAATAATTATCGCCTGTCATTTTTTCCCTATAATTGTTGTGGTTCTTTTCACGAGGTTTTCACAGTTTGGTTCAATTAACCACTTTTTACAAGTATTTGTTTTATTGAGAACACAATTAACGAGGAATACGATTACAAGTTATTTAATGATGTCAAAAATCGTGTTAGTAACGTACTAATTAACGTGTTAGAATCGTATTGATTTACATGATCCAGTAATTTGCTTATATAGTCTAAATGAAGGTTACTGCGAACATTCTAGAAGGTATACGTACAAACACTTAAGGGATGATCTCATTTTTAATGTGAATATTGCGTTAAATACGTATTGTGAAGACAGATTTATGATTAAGGATTATTAAAGTCAATTTAGTCGATAAACAATAATTTCTAAAATGCTTGCAGAACATGATAATTCTATTAAGTGTGATTAAGTTGCTAAAAGGGTCTGATCTAATTGTTTATGCAGATGTAGGATGTGCGTATTAAGATGATTGTGCAATCTAACGAAATATTAGGTGAATTCTACGCAATAATTAGTTAGTATACTAAATATGAATATAATACAATAAAATAAAGTAATTATAGGGGAGGTACCTAACATAATATCTAAGGGTTCTAAGTTCTAAGGCGCCTTCAAGACATATTGTCCCCCCGCCTCCCAAAGATAGGTACGCCACTGGTACCATAAATAGCTATTAAACTAAATAAACAAAAGAAAATACATATTTAATCAGTGTGTATCTGTTTGTAATACGATTATGAGTTTCTTGTAAAATTTCCTTACACTTGTAGCAGACCTTGTCGATTCTTCTTAACGCAGTTTTATTACGAATACTTCTAATGTTTGTTATTATGAGATCATCGGGTCGGAGTCGAAGCTCGTAACACACTCTCGGTCACGGTCAAGTTCCGACACATTTGATGTCGCAAAACCTACTAAAATTCTTGTAACTCTGTCCAATATACGAGCGCATAAACATTTCCAATGTTAAAAATTGGAGACCTTAGCACTCGAACACACCTCGTACATTGGTCAAAAACTATCGTTTGTAAAACGTTTGAAATGTTCCTCTTTCGGCCTCTTGGTTCTCTTTACCTTATTTTACGGTATGTCCAAGGTAGATGTAGGTATTCATTCACTTGTTCAATCTCCGTTGCATTCAGTGAGATGTTGTGATTCAGCGGCAAATTGATCAGAATTTTAGTATTGTCAAGATTCATGTTAAGTCCTACTTTTTGATGCTGCGCTCAGTTGGGACATCATCTCTTGTAGATCTTGGACCTGGATGCCTTCTGCGAATCCGTTTATATTAATGGCTTTTTGGTGCCAATCAAGATTTTTGATGATTTCTTCTAGCGCTAGCGTAAGCAATGTTGGGGAGATAGTGTCTCCTTGTCTAATGTCCCTTTTCATTGGTATTTTATTAGTTGGTTTTGGAAGTTTGACACTGAGAGTTGCATTTTTATATAATTTCGAACTGATATTGTGCGATAGCACCTTTTATTGCGTTTATATCCATATTACATACATACATATCCAGCGCTATAACCCTACGTGGGTTTTAGCTTGCTCCTATATATTTCTGCATGTTTTTCTCTCTTGCGTCTTTTCTTTCCAATTTTTAATTTTCATTGTTTTTAGGTCTTCCATTACATCGTCAATCCATTTCTTGTCAAGTCTGCCTCTCTTTATTTTTGTGTCGGGAATCCAGTTTTGTATTACTTTTACACTTCTTGTTCCTTCCATCCTATTGATGTGGCCTAGCCATTGTATTGGTTTAGATTTTATACTTCTTACTATGCCTTAATTCTTTAATTTTTTTAAGATTTCCATATTCATTGGGAGTCTGTATCCGTCTGCTTTTTTCGCTGGTCCGTATATTTTTCTGATTATAGCTCTTTCTCATCTTCTTAGTGATTCCTCGCTTTCTTGGGCCATCGTCCACGTTTCTGAGGCGTATGTTACGACTGGTTTGACGAGTGTTTGGTATATTCTCATCTTTGTTGTTCTGCTTAACAGTTGGGATTTCATTAAGTGCATATTTGCGAAGTATGCTTTGTTACCAAGTTTTTCTCTTTATTTCGCTTTTGTTGTTCCCAGTTATGTATGTCAATTGCGCTTCCTAGATACGTTATTTTTTCTATTTTTTCTAATGTACCCATATTTCCCTATTTTGATTTGTCTTTCTTCTCCTGTTTTATTTCCTATTTGTATTATTTTTGTTTTATTTTCGTGTATTTTTAGTCCAATTTTTCCGGCTTGTGATCATCGGCATAAGCTATTATTTGTATCTATATTGTTTTGTTTTTATTTCAGTATCATGTCTTCGCGGGATTTGTTTAAGTTTATATTTATGGTCGATGGTCATTTGCAGTTTCAAATTTGTTCAATACTTCTACATTTTTCACCATATATTTGTTGTCACTAATGATACATAGAGTTTATTTCGTTTTTATAAGCGCCGTTTGGACTTCTCCAAGTCCATTTTCTTTGCTCTTTTTTCTTAAAATAGGCATGACCTATGGAGCGTTCACAATCGTCTTTCCTCTTACCTGATTTAGCGTTGAAATCACCCGTTAGAACTGTATATTTAGTGGGCTTACTGGGCAATATTTCCCTGATATTGTCGTATATTTCGTCCACTTCCTCATCTAAGTGTGTTGTGGTAAATATGTTTGTATTTTTTAACGATTCCTTATTATTAATTTTGACAATTATGCAATGTCAGTCGATTATTTATTCCATTAATTTCGATTACGTTTTCATAGAAATATTTCGGCAATAAAACCTACTCCTTATAAAACCTCAATTTATTTAAAAACTAATCTGCACTAAATTTTTTTCTTTAAATTTCGCGCCATTAACTAGCTTTTCTTTCTTTTTTTATGTGTATCTTTTATGCGTGTATAGCCAATCCGCTCGGAACCGCCTTTTTTAGGCATTACTTCAAGTCAGATGGCTGTGTGATGTATGTGTTACTTGTGTAGTGGTCTTGTTACTCTATCTCATAGACCAGTCTTCCGAGTAGAGCACAGTTAATTAAGCCCAACCGTGATTGGTCTCACTAGACCTAGTACCGATCCCAGAGGCCTGAGAAAAAATCTCCACCAACGTAGGGATTCGAACCCGGGACTTGCAACATGCAAGCCTAGCCCTCTTAGAACTGAGGTGTGAAAAGGTGTTTGCTAGTGCCATGTAGAGAACACTTTCTTTTTGTGTGTGTCTTGTATGCGTGTACAGCCAATCTGCTCGGAACCGCCTTTGGCATTACTTCAAGTCAGACAGCTGTGTCATGTATGTTACCACGTGTGTAGTGGTCTTGTTACTCTATCTCATAGACCAGTCTTCCGAGTAGAGCACAGTTAATTAAGCCCAACGGTGAATGGTCTCACTAGGCCTAGCACCGATCCCAGAGGCCTGAGAAAAGATCTCCACCAACGTCGGGATTCGAACCCGGGACTTGCAACATGCAATCCTAGCCCTCTTACAACTGAGCTGTGAAAAGGTATTTGCTAGTGGCATGTAGAGAACACTGACTTTAGCTAAACATATAACCAGTGGCACCACGAGCAAGCAGTGTCAAAAATTTGCATGATGGTCATTTTTGCTATTTGGCAGGCTTTATAAATCCAACTTTTAATCAACGCAGGCGGCGATGTCCGGGCCGTAGAAAGGCATCAGCTCGTAAAATTATAATCACATTTTGAGGTTATATCATCAAGTTTCCGCTGACGTTGGTTTATTTTATACCCTTCACATCGAAGCTGAATTGTTGAAACGGCTAAAAGTGAACAGTGATAAAGAACTGTTTTAATTCGCCAACCCTGATGTGAAACGTAAAAAAATTAACAAACATCAGCGAAAATTCCACAACCTAACCTCAAAATGTCATTTAACGAAGCGGACGATTTCAAATTATATCTGTAAAAGTATGGCCTACTTAGTACTTGATAGAGGTGAAATTTTCTTGATCGCGTGTTATGATAGTAAAAACATCTCCATACATTTATGAAAACATGTTAGACCTTCAAAAGCGGCTATGAAAATTACCTTGCAACTGTATTTTGCTTATCTAATAAGTTATGATACAACCGCACCATTAAAGGTGTAATCGTTACAAACCACGAGCGAAGTATAACACGTTCGTTTCTTCTACTTAAAAAAGTATATGTTTATCAGTATTACAAAGGAAGACAGGTCTCTCACGTTTTATCATGTTTGTGTAAGTAACAGTTTTATCACTATTCATAAAACGCCGCTATGGATTTTTATTAAAAGTTTGTTTTTTAAATTTTTAGTTGTCTTTCAATTAAATTAATTTTAATCACGCCAAGTTTTCTAAAAATGTTATATACAATTTGAATTAAATTTCCTTCCTATTTGGAAAATTATGTTTACGTTTGGGGTTTTTGTGTGCTCTGTAACTGTTATTATCAAGACGTGATGTTTTCATTGACTAAGACTTAAAGGTTTTCTGCTCAATAAAATAAGTTTTGCAGGTCAAGGAACTTGTTGTCTCCTAAAATGTTTATTTGTAGGTGGTTGCGTGGGCGCGTTTGCCCCTATTCATCAAGGAATCTACTAACTGTGATATTGATGAATTTGAAAGTCAATGGCACGGTGTTAACTGTTAGTTAATGTGGTAGTTTTCGCTTTTGGAAAAGAGAATTTTTATTTACATTAATCTTTTGAATTTGCGAATGGCAATACTTTATTAAGGTTTTTTTTGTATACAGATTTTCCAAAATTCTTTGAAATGAGACAATGATAGTGATAACTTTTAGATGTAACATCAACAATGTTTAAGTAAAAACTCAATTGCAGTAATACCAATAAGTAAATCAAAAATAAGGTGATGAGCAGTGTCACAAATATTAAAAAACAATGTTTAATAATTAATAAATAATACTATTCGTTACTCATACCGAAAACGTGAAGTGACAACTATTTTGAAAGCCAAGCATAACAAACTATTGCTTTTGTTTTTGACAAATTAATTTAGGGAAAATTAATGTGCAAAATTATTAAAAACTTTTAATCCCCGCTTATATTCACAATATTGTACTAATTTACTCTTTCTCACATGGTTCCTTCTCCCTTTCTCGACATTGTAAATCTCACTTACTACCTCCCTCGCTATTTAGATAACAATTATTATCCTTTGTGAATGATCATAATCATAAAAATTGTGAAGTTTAATTCGCAAATAATTGTACTGGTTGATTATTAGCAATAAAAAGATTTATAGTTCTTTGGGACTTCTTTTATACTGCGTTGAAATACCCTTAATACCGCAGCATCCTTCCTAAGGATTATTCTTTATATTTTATAAGTATTAGTCAGCCTGCTCCAGAAAGAAATTTACTGTAGATTGTCCCAGATCTTTATAAACTTCCCCAAACTGCCTTGAAATGTCTTGGAGTGTCCCAAATTCCCCCCGGAAATTTTAGAACTGTCTCAGATTCACTAAGAATGCCCGAGTGCCCCATTAAGAAGCAAATAGACAAACGTACAAAAGTTTTGTTAAGTTAACGAATAACCAAGTTAGCAAAAGAACATCATTTTTGTTTACCAAAAACCCCTCACTATAAAGCGAATAGATTAGAAAAAGTGCAAGAATAAAGAGAAAGAGGTAGGCGTTTGTCCTACATAGGGATGTTCAGGCTAATAATAATAATAATGTGCTACTTGCCATTAAATTTGAATTTGATTTTGTACGCTTTGACGAAGTCGTTGAATCATGTTTGGGCAACCCACCCAAAGACTGTCGCAACAATCAAACAACTATTTTATTGTTATTTTTATTTAATTTTTTTTTAATTTCGAGCTTTGATTTTTGCCTGATTTTTGTTGTAAGTTTTAACAAACGTAAACAAACGATGTAATCAACATTTTTGAAAAATCAATTGGTTATAATACATATCTTTATTCTATTACTGCATAACTATTTTATTCGTGACTGTGGAACATTCGCAGAAAAAAACTCGAGAAAAATTCAAATGATATTTTCTTATCTAAAACAGTTTATTTAAGTTTAAATCTTTATGGTATTATTACAATGACTAATGATACTTAAGGCATGTATTTAAATATTATTAATCAAAAGTGACACACGATTGTTATGAGTAGGAATAATCATCGAATACTCATAAAGACATAGGATATCACGAATATTATGATGTCAAGCTTTTGATAATTTGATGTTTTAACAATAAGGAAATCATTTGTTATGGCTTAGTTTAGATTTGCTGTCTTTTTTGTGGGCGTATTGAAAACAATTTGTATCATTATACCTTATTTTAACAAGAAGAAGAATTTTTGATTTTCAAAAGCCAAGTTTATTATTATTCTTGTATGAACATTAAATGTGTTTTATTTGTAAGTTTGTGCCAGGATGTTTCTTAAAGTAATGGGCATTTTTGCTTTAAATTAATCATGGATAGTGCTTGATTTCCCGTCAGCTGTTTTCAAAATTTAAAAGACAAAATTATTAATATTTCAAAATTGTAAGTTAGGTACCTACCAAAATAGGAGTAAATCAACAGAAATAAGTTGTATCACATGATATGAGAATATAAGTTTAGGTGGTTCGGTTTTGAGTCCCTTCTTTCCAAAATTTAAAAGCAGAAATCGTTTTTAAATTTTTGAATCTAAAACAGGAAAAATTAACAAAAGCGAGTTGGCTTAATTGGTTGGTTGTGAAGTGAGAATTTTAATTTAAGTGACTTGGATTTAAGTCAATTTTTTTCTAAAATTTAAAAGTAAAATTCATCTCCAAAAGTTTCAATTTTCAATTAGTACACGAAACAATTAACAATTAACAAAAACAAGTTGGCTTAATTGGTTGGATTTGAGGTGAGAATTTGAATTTAAGTGAGTTAGAAATTTAGAATTGAGTCAATTTTTTTCCAAAATTTGAAAGCAACAAAAATTATCTCGAAAACTTCCAATTTTTAAATTATCCGAAACTTCAAAAGCAAAAACAAGTTGGCTTAATTGGTTGAATTTGAGTTTAAGTGACTTGGCTTTGAGTAAATTTTTATCCAAAATTTAAAAGCAAAAATTATCTCAAAAATTTTCCTTTTTAAATTATCCCAAACAGGAAAAATGAACAAAACAATTTGAGTTAGAATTTGAATTTAAATGACTTAGATTTGAGTAAATTTTTCCCACAATATTTAATTTTCAAATTATACAAAACAAGAAAAATCAGCAAAAAACAAGTTGCGTTGAATTGCTTGGCTTTGTGCTGATAATTTGAAGAGAGGTTTGAATTTGAGTTACGAGTTTGAAAAGTTTGAAAATTTCAGTTTGCTATAACTTTGACGTTTTCTATTTTGAAATGCAAAACAATAGGAAACTGAACCATTTAAATTCGCATCCTAAACGATTGTAATGCCGCAGGCTTCTTTTTAAAGCTTAAATCTTCAATATTTTCTTTAGACGTAGCAATAAATAAATAGTGAAAGTACTGGAAGATGAATGAATTTTCTTCATACGCGAAAAATTGTTTTTATTCAAGCTCCAATAACAAAAATAATCACAAAAATTTCTGCATATAAAGTTATGATTAATTAAGACAATTACCAAGCATCTGTGGAATGTAAACAACAGAACAAAACAATCTACTTTGGCTATTAGTTATTACTGTTATTAGTACCTTCCAAGGGTATATTGTTTACTGTCAGAGACTGCGCTTATAAATAATTTCGCGATGTGACCTTAACTTTATTAGGGTTAAACGACTTAATGAAAATAGGTTAATTTTCAATAAGCATTTTCGTTGCACGTTCTCATTTTCAAACTTGTAATGATTGTGGGTAATTGATGAGATTATTGATTCGATCAGACACCTACAGTCTGAAATTATAAATTGAGGTTACAATTGTTAGTTTGCTAAATGTTTCATGTTTTCCTGGGAATGATAATTCACTCTAATAAATTGTTTTAAAAGATTATTGCATTACAGTTTGTTGTAACTATGTAAAACAGTAAAGCTTTTATGTTGGCGTTGTATACAGGGTGGGGCACTAGTGCGTCCGACTTCGATAGCTCGAGTTCTATGATAGCTAGAAATTTGATTAAAAAACATAAATGAACTAGAGAAAAAAGTCTATAACCGGAAATTATTTTCGAATATAAAGGGTGGCCCAAGACGATTCTACAGGGTCACGTGACTTTTTTTTAAATGGAATGTTGTGTATAAAAGAAGATTTTTTGAAGCCTCTTCCTAGACTCTTTTCACTCCCATATTATTATTGACTATCTCCAAACCACTTGGATGTAGTGATTTTTTTTGTTCAAATAATGGCATCTGCAGATGCATATTAAAAAAATCACTACAGTCACAATTACATGTTTTAAGAAAAAATTATGTAAGTACCAGTTAGGAAACATCTGTGCGATGTCTTTGAATCATTTTCACTTCCTAAAATTTATACAGGGTGGTAAAACATGATTTTTCAATTTAGAACTTTTTGAATTAAATTTTCTCAATTTTTTCAAATAGAACACCCTGTATATTTTTCAACGATATGATGTAGAAACTAAAAACGAACATTTTTTGTATGTACATCCCTATGGCTATTTGTAACCATTTTCGATTTATTGAGCAATAAGTACAAAATTCAAGGATAATCTTAAAATATTAGATCGTTTTTCAAATAACTCAACAGATAAAATTATAACAAGTGATCCACATATTGCCCATGAAAACAGCATGAGTTTTTTTTAGTGAGTTCACTTTATGTTTGATTCTCGATCTCGCCCAGCACATCCATTTTTTGTTAAGATCTTACTTGTACGTACATTTTTTGATTTTTATTTTATTCGACAAACAATACACATTTATCGCAGTTACCGGTCGTCAGTTCTCATTTGTGCCAATTTTGAAATATTTGGAGTTTTCCAAAATGAATTTTAACAAAGCGGAACTTGTAGCTTGTAGACATGATGGGCCCCATTTCTTTGATGGTACATTGACTGGGGCTATTTATCTTCATTTTCTGGAAAACTATCTGCCGCAGTTAGTGGTGAATCTTCCCGAAAGGATCAGAAACAGGATATGGCTTCAACAAGATGGTGCTCCACCACATTATTTAAATGCAGTAAGAGACCACCTAAATAATATCTACCCAAGACAATGGATTGGAAGAAATGGCCCCACTAAATGGCCTGCTAGATCCGCGGATCTTACAAAAATTGATTTCTTTTTATGGGGATACGTGAAGGAAATTGTTTATAAAGAAACACCAACAATAATCCAAAATATGAAGGAAAGAATAATAACTGCTTTTATAAGTATCACACCGGCAATTTTAAGAAAAGTAGAACTCTCATTTCAAAGGCGCATAGAGATGTGTGTCAATCAAAATGGGCAACATGTGGGCACTTATTATAATTTTATCTGTTGAGTTATTTTGTACTTGAATTTTGTACTTATTGCCCAATAAATCGAAAATGGTTACAAATAGCCATAGGGAAGTACATACAAAAAATGTTCTTTTTTAGTTTCTACATCATATCGTTGAAAAATATACAGGGTGTTCTATTTGAAAAAATTGAGAAAATTCAATTCAAAAAGTTCTAAATTGAAAAATCATGTTTTGCCACCCTGTATATTTTTTAGGAAGTGAAAATGATTCAAAGACATCGCACAGGTGTTTCCTAACTGGTACTTACATAATTTTTTCTTAAAACCCGTAATTATGACTGTAGTGATTTTGTTAATATGCATCTGCAAATGCCATTATTTGAACAAAAAAAATCACTACATCCAAGTGGTTTAGAGATAGTCAATAATAATATGGGAGTGAAAAGAGTCTAGGAAGAGGCTTCAAAAAATCTTCTTTTATACACAACAATCCATTTAAAAAAAAGTAACTTGACCTTGTAGAATCGTCTTGGGCCACCCTTTATATTCGAAAATAATTTCCGGTTATAGACTTTTTTCTCTAGTTTATTTATGTTTTTTAATCAAATTTCTAGCTATCATAGAACTCGAGCTATCGAAGTCGGATGCACTATTGCCCCACCCTGTATAAAGGAGTAAATGTAGATTATTTGTATTTCTTTAAGTTTTATTTTTTTTTTGTTTAAAAATTTGATTTTACTTTGCAGCTTAATTTTAATTCAATGATTGTTAAACTCATTTCGATCTTACAAAGGTCAAACCTCAAACGATTTATCTAGAATTTTTTCAACGTGAAAATGCACCCCATATTTTCCTCCTTCAGCTTTGCTTAGTTAGAAATCCGTTGATATTTCAGAAAACTCGATTAAAATCGGTTTGCTTTGTTTTTTGGAAGTGTTGACCCAAAGTGAAAACCCAAAGAATTAGATTTTCATCTTACATATAATTTTTATTTTTAATTATAACTCTCACATCAGATTTATGTAATTCGTAAATATAGAGTAATTAAAAATAGTTTATTTAACTTAAAAAAGTCGAATTTGACCACATCAGTATTTTGTAATCTTACCACATATTTAAAGCTACCATTTCGTTTGTTCTACCACAAAAAGTCCATAATTTTTATAGATAAAAACAAAAAATGCATAAATAACACACATGCTAACTTGTATACGGAACAATAATTTACATAAAATAAGTTTGCTGCAAGATTATTATCATACTTTTACGTACTGATAAATATTTCCTTCGTGAAATTTCAGGTTTGTTTTTATTATTAATAAATTTTGAAGTGAAGAGGTCAATTGGTGACCATTTTATCGTGATGTATTATCTCGGCCAAGTTCACCTAACAGTATGTAAATAAGAAATGTTCCAATTTACGTGTTTAATAATATGGGACACCTTTTATTATTTCTTGGGATTAATTGGGGTCATTTTTGTTAAATGTTAAGTTCTTAGTAACCGTGTTTATTGATCCTGGCCTCAAACACTGTAAACTAGGCATATTTTAAAATGTGAGGCAAAGAGTTACTAATATTAAAATTGTTTTTAACATTTACATATTATCATAGAGGAAATATCTATGATATTATGTAAACGGCGTTGACGGTTGTTGGTTGATTTAGTGTAAAAAAGACTTGCTGTTATTTTTAGTTTCATATTTTCCTAGTATAAATCTGCTTTTAAAGAAAAAAAAACACGTTGAATTAATTTGAAGGTTATGGTTTATGACAAAACTAGCTTTAAACTTATTTCTGTATTTCAAGTCAACACCGAGCATTTATTTAACCAAGGTTTGTAAACTATATTTTGGTTACAGTTTATCTCTGACAAAATAACAAACGGTTCAATTTTTAAATAAATTTAATGCCAACATAATGAACTGAAATCGAGGCCTACTTTTATCTAAAAACATCGTCAATGGGTTGTAAATTGTGTTCGGTGTTATTAAATTCCAGTTAACTTCGCGTGCAGAAAAGTACAAGCGATGATGTCCAAACTATTGTATGTTATCATATAGATTATTGCGGTATTTTTTTCCTTAATTTTGCAGAAAAAAAAAATGCATGGGAAATTTTATCTCCAGTAATTAGTTCTTTCAAAAGAAATTTTTCTTTGTTTCGTAATGTTTATTTGTATACAACATGTTAACAAAGCACTTCCTTTGGGGTTTATATTGTTATATTAACTGTGAATTATGTATTCTCACAGATTTGCTTAAAAAAATACAATCAGCATGTAATTGCTGTGCTGGATAAAATTTTCTTATTGTACTCTCCATCCATTGTGATATATATTTAAGTATTTTTCACAAGTTTGAAGTGACTCGAGAATTTTTGAAGTTAAAGTTTGCATAAATAGACTTCTTCATAAAACAAAAAAAAATCTTAAAAATGCTTGAAAACTTTAGAAAATATAAAACGAAGTGTAAACACAGACCTTAGTTTACCCACATTTAACGTAGTAAATTTTTAAAAAAGTATGTTTTTGTTCCTCTTCCTAGCTTATTAAATCAACATTTTCATAAAAGGCTTTGGTTGTTTTATGCTATTGGTGTTTCATCAGACGATTTCTAATCCTATTTGACTGCTTGGCTTGTCTTGCCTTACCTTGACTTACCTTGCCTTGTCTTGCCTTGCCTTGCCTTGATTTGCCTTGCCTTGCCTTGAGTTGCCTTGCCTTGACTTGACTTGACTTGACTTGACTTGACTTGACTTACCTTGACTTACCTTGCATTGCCTTGCCTTGCCTTGCCTTACATTCTCTTGCTAGTCTTTTCTTGACTTGCCTTGGCTTGTCTTCCCTTTATTATCTTATAACACAGTTATAAAGTATCCAGCATTTCTTCAACTCTCGCACAATAAAAATCTAGCCTTGCTTACTTTTCAATATCAACATTGGAACTTCCTTTTTCCTTTTCTTTATTTACATAACTCGTGTGCATAACTACATACGACTCGGGTGATTCCCCGTTTACTTGCAACGCAACTATAATGAAATTTAATATTTAACATACGAAATGAAGCTTCAGCATTCTGAAATTGCAAGAAATTTAATTTCGGACATCGACTGGAAATTGACATAAAAATATTCAAGTAAAAAGCTTCAGAATTCTCAAACTGCAAAAATTTAATTTGAAAAACATCGGTTGGAAATTAATAAATATAAAAATTATCGGGAAAAACAGTATATTCTTCTTCAGACGGAATTTTCAGAAAGAGATTGCTTATCTTCTAGGTACTTTGACACCTAAGCAACAGGCGGGTTTCTAATTCGCGGAGTCCAACTGAATACTATACCAAACATTACCATAACAAACAAAAAAGTTCGATAATTTCTAAACTTCAACTATGTTTCTCAGTTGGTTAAGGAATTCTATTTACAATAAAACACCGCTTGTTGTGTTTATTTATTTATTGTTGTGAATAACTTGAGAGTCCTTCGCTGCTACAAAATTGCAAGAAGATTGGGGGCAAAATCCTCTCGCCTTTGCAAGCCAGATTCGTGTCTTCTTTTGTTACGAAATACGTACCTCTTGTCTTGATCCTGGATTGCATTTTATAGAAGAGTAAGACAAGAATAAGAAGTTCGTTTATTTATTTATTTATTGAGTGAGATCTTCGTACATTAATACTCGTAGGTATAACATACGAAACGTTTTTCGCTGGGTTTTTATCAAACACAATAGTATATTATGCAATGAGCATTTAATGATAGCTATTAAGACACGAGTATGAGAATTAAGACACGAGCCACAGGTGTGTGTCTTAATGAATACGAGTGTCATAATAGCTATTAAGACAACAAGTGTTTTATAGAAGGTTTAAAAATCAAGGTCGTAGTTCAAATCCGAGCGAACGAAGTGAGCCGAGGATTTGATAGACCGAGATTTTTAAACTATAAAACACGAGTTGTCTTCAAGATTTTTTCTAACACTAATATCAGACATTTTTTTTCACTAATATATTATTAGAAATTTTAATAAATTATTATTTGAGACGCGTCATAATGCACAAAATGCGCAGATTGCTAGGCAACGACGTATTTAAAGGCCTATAAAATACGTTGTTATTGACGACGTATTTTATAAAGAAAGCGTATTTTAAAGGAAACATAACAAGTGAGCTCTTATGCACCATAGAAACAGTATAAGATATTAGTGTTAGAAAATAGCCATTAAATGCGAGTTGCAAACACTATTTTTTCTACGACCAGTTATAATAATGAAAAAATATGCACCTTCTGAAAAGCTGCTACCTAACCTTATTTTTCACAACTTTGCTGCTATTGGTTATCTCAACAACTCGCGTAACTATTGTTACCAAATAAAATACTTTGCTGCTATTGGTTATAAACTTGTATCTTAATGAAAAATCTGTATCTTAATGAATATCATTAAAGTACAGGTAGTAAATGTTTAATAAATCAATTAAAGTATGGGAGTAGAAAAACGATTTTTATTTCTTGTCAGAAGTGGGAGATTCTTATTGAAAAATAATGTAAGCAATGTATCTCCTTGAGAAATTCCTTTTCAAGAAAATCTTTAATTGCATGCGATTTCAAATTTCAAATTTTTTTTTATGTAATAGTACTGTTAGAATAGGGAAGTCTTCTTTAATATTTTGCGAGAAAGAATTTTGTGAATTGGACGATTTTGTTGGTATAATAGATTATTTATTTTAGGGATAGTTCTGTTGAACATAATACATTTGAAAATCATAAATGAACAAACGTTGTTAGTAACTCTTAACACAGTATTTGATGCAAACAAATGCGTATTTCGATAAATAAGTTGACCTGACAGTAGTTGATTGAAGATATTGTATTCATCAAATTCGGAGGATATAAGATTTCCCATACTGTTACTGTGACGCGACTGGCTCCAGTAAAATCCACTAAGGATGACAACTTATTTTCCGAAATACGTATTTGGTTTTGATATATCTAGAATTTAATAACTGAAGTTACCTTAAGGCAACAGGAATTGCGATTAATTTAAATTCAAAACAATTCGTGCTTAGCAGTCACACAAATATTTACATGATTGTTTCGTGCTGCAATAGATTTCCACTTTTCAAAAATTTGCGTCATTGGTGAATATAAATTATACAAAATTATAAAATTCTCTGGTTTAAAAAAATTTGAAATAAACAAGAACAGTTTGTATGAAAGTCAAAACTCTCTTAAATGCAGTTCGAAACCACATCTGGAGCAGTTTGGAGAGATCCTTCGTCTTTGAAGACAGAGTGTAGTCGATATTGAATGATTATAGTACCTAATCTTTTATCTTCGAAAAGTTGTGGTACCTAGTCTTAAAGGCAGTTTGAAAATGAAAAATTAAAAAGTTCGAGCCATTTTGGTCGATATTTAATATTTTAATAATAATAATAATAATACGTTGAGTTCTTCTGTCTCAACAATTACACGGTCCCAACCCGGAAGACGTTCTTTTAACACTCACACTGACCGTGGAAGTCTTCGAATTCAAGTCACTGTTTGTTGCTACGGTAACAAATTTTTATTTAATCCTTGTAAAAAGGCCTAGGTTAATGGGATATCAGTACTCCCTCCTAATTTTGATGTGCTTGAAATAACCATTATTTGTTACTTGATATAAAGAATTCTCCAAGTTTTTCCAAATTGGAGATGTCAAATTTTGCTTTAAAAATTGTTTTGACATCATTCTATTAAAGCAATTTATAAACTCAAATAGAGTTAATCGATTCACATAGAAAAAAAAATCAGAAACATATATAAATAAAAGGATAACTAAAAAGGCTGGATGGATTAAGACTAACTTATTAGAAATGTAGTTGCGAAATTTTACTTAAAGCAAAGGAAGCTGTACAACGAAATTTTAAAGAAAGTATGTCGATTCTAATTGCGAAAATTGATAAATTTAAAAATCAACCAATCATGAAAGGGAAGCCGGACGTTTAACCGCGGCCGTTTAGACGCAGACCTACTTAAACGCGGGGACACTAAGACGCAGGGCAAAAGGGCGTCGAGACATTAAGACGCGAAACAGTAGGACGCAAAGACGTTAAATTAAGGCGCAGAGTCACTAAGACGCATACAGTTATGTTATTTTAATAACTGACCTTTCTTTAGATAAAATGGAATTAGGTAATTACCTATACCGAATGAAATAGTTGTATATTTAAATGAAAGTCCTTATTGAGGTCTTAACAAATATTAATCTAGGAAATTACATTAATAATATTTGGATCTATATGCAATAATTAAAAAATCATTGAAAAGTTTCACTCGTTGGAACACCCGATATAATTTAAATATAATAATAAATATAAATATAATACTAAATCTTAGAGTTAGCTCAATTGGTTGTTTTTTTTGCGGCTTAATGTCCCAACGTCCTAATGTTTCTACGCCCTAAATTCTCGCGCCCAAGTTTACCGCGTCATTTTGTCCCTATGTCGTAGTGTCTCTGCGTCCAAATATGTTTGCGCCGAAACGGCCGCGTCGACGAGGCCGCGGCTAAATGTCCTAGACCGATCATGAAATACCATATTTAAAGGGTCTCCGGAGTAAGCTAATCTAAGACGATGTGTTTAATTCAACTCTTCATAGGCAGTTATAAAAGATTGGGTTGCATGTTTCAAAAGAGCTCAATTTTCCGCTGAAGGTGAAAAGACACCAGAAAGACCGGTTCTACCCCTAAAATATTAATGCAGTCCACGATATGATTTTATCAGATCTTCAAATTGGGCTGAAAAGAATAACTGAGACTCTGTGACATGGTTCACGATAATTTGGATATGAAAAAACCGGAAAAATGGATTTCCAAATGCCTAAACGTTGATTAGAACGGAGTAAAAGCAGTGGCGGCTCGCCAGGTGAAGTAGGTGAAGTGCCTCTTCACCTAATATTTCACTCGAATTAGTTTTTTTTTTATATATAAAAATGATTATTCTTACCATTTATCTAAATTCCTAAATAGTTTAAATTATAAATGAATTTTATCCCCGTTCAATCCGCAAAACATTTCTTATCGATATAGGTATGTATTTCGCAGCACAGTATCAAATTGCAGAGCTAAACGTAAATATGCTTGGAACTCTGTACTATTCACTGGGTTGCTATGGCAACACTGACGTCACTGGCATGAAGGGGTACGTAGATTTTACACAAGTGAAGAGTGAAAGATATTTTCATCAGTCGCCTGCCGCTGTGGATACCGTATGGTTGTATGTTTGGTATATCGCGCAGCAATCTTGCGTAATCGGTGTTGATTTATTTTATAAATTAATTCATTGATACGTGAACCTTTTCGTTTAATTGTTTATATGAACATCACGTCTGGGCAATAAAGAGAGAGGCGCTAACCTACTTATTTTTATTTACTAGTACTATGAGTCAGTTAAATGCCAGATATAGTCTTGAAGCATATGTTGTGTCGTACAAAGGACGTATTAAAATATCTGTGATTTTATTAAATATCTCAAGTTCCTAATTATCGAATAGTCGGTTATCACTGATTTCAAATAATTGAAACTCATGTCTTGTTTTGGTGTTTGTTCTGTTTGTTGTTTATGTGTTTGTTTTGCAATAAGTGTGTGTTTTTAAACATGAAACAAAGGCTTTAACAATTTTTGCAAAAAAGGACTTAACGGGTAGTGGAACTTTTAGCAGCATTTTTATCAAGAAGTCCTATAGAAATTATATACCTAAAGAATACAATATCTCACGATAGACTCTCGTCTTTGGCGAATATTTCAATTCAAAAAGAACTCTTACTAGGGTTAATTAAAAACCAACCATTTTACGAAGATATTACCAACAAATTTGCTACCCTAAAAGACAGAAGGATTGACTTGGTGTAAAAAAATTAGGTAAGTCCAAATAAAAAGTATTTTTTAATGAAATTTGATAGATAAAAGAGACGTACAGAAAAATAATATCAAATTTTATTGCACAAATATTTATACTAAAACATAGGTATATTACGAAAAACTAGACTAACTTATGTTTATTAAAAATTATTACTGTTTCTACTGTTTCTGAGATAATAATAATCTACTATCTACTACACTATCTATTTATAACTATATAAACTAATAATTAGTTTGTTAAATTAAAAAATAGCAGAAGAAAAAGAAATTAATCGTACCTACTTATTCATTCAATAAGATTTATATTTTTCAGAATGATACAATATTCATTTACAATAAAGTGGGCTCAAAAAAGTAGTAATAGTAAAATAAGATCTAATATCGCCCTTTTGATAACGAAATTTTTCGAACTCACTTTATTAATTTAAATTTTTTGGTAGTAAAAGTTCATTTCGTCTATTACCAATTTGCGCAAAACGATATTTAATTGTTTCCGCAGAAATTTCATCTAACTGAAAATTAATATTAATTATACCTAAATTTGATAACCTATCCTGGCCCGTTGTTGCTCTAATATACGTTTTTAGCCGTCTTAGTACACTAATAGTATATTGCGTCATAAGGGAAGATATAGGCATATTTCATCCCGAAGATTTCTGCTGCACGAGCGAACGTAGTGAGCGAGGGCAGCAAAAGCCGAGGGATGAAATATGCCGTTAGATTCCCGTGGGGCACAAGCTATTTTTCCGCATCCATGAGAAGTTCGTATTAAATAAAAATAGTTATAATATAATACGTACCTACGTTTTTGACATATAACCTCAAATTACACATGTCAAATTTTCGTATTAAAAATAACTTCTATAATGAATTTATGTAAAAAATAATCGTATTTGCTTGAATTTTAAAAAATAATTACACTTTTCAATCACTTAAATGAAGATTTTTGTATAATCAAATAATAATTTTGATTCTAAATTCTATCGGTAGATGTCACGTCGATAGCATGCACGGTAAAAACCCGCAAATGTTCATATCGTCCCGCTTTTTCATATTTACCCTCCATCCGCCATTGTTAACCTCAAATGAGATAAATAATCTGTCAATTACATACCATGGATACGGAAAAAGATCTTTCACAACTACAGGAATTGATAATGCAATTTTCTGTATTCGTTAGATTAGGAAACATTGTTTCATCTAAATGTGAAAATAGTGAGGATATATCACTTGGTTTAGGCGTCAATTTTTGACTATAATTTTGACAAACAAGGAATTCAGACTATAAGTCTTGCTGCTTTATATTATAAACATTTAAGAATGACTGAAATCTGATTTAAAAATCTCCATGTTTTTGTCGGAAAAACGTTTTACCAGCTCTACAATCATTCGGTCGAGGATAGAAAAATATATACTGCGTTCCCCTTTACTGTTACAAGACTTGAAAGAAAAAGTAAAAATTCCAAAAAGTCTAAAAACTTTTTAATGTATTATACCTTATATTATTAGGTATTTATTCTTGCATTACAATTGGGGGGGCGCAAACGTCAATTGGGGGGGGAGGGGCAAAAAAGGGCTAACGACGCCCCTGACCACAATAGCACTTCACCTATTATTTGACCCACGAGCCGCCACTGAGTAAAAGTGGAAGCATCGCCCAATTTGAGCCCGTTTTGAACAAGATACTAACTTCTTAAGCCGCGTTGTTACCATAGATGAAATTTGGGTGCATTTCTATGACCCAGAAATAAAACAATCGAAACATGGAATAGAAGCATTCTGATTCTCCAAGCCCTAAGAAGTTTCGTGTTCAAAAATCAGCCAGAAAAGTTCTTTCCTCAGTTTTTTGAGATAGTCTTATAGTAATGATGATTGATTATCTGGATATAAAGGTACATCAACAACTTGACAATATTCTTCTCTTCTTCTTCATCTTACCCATTTGTAGCATAACAGCGCTAGGTAGGGTTCCTCCGTAGGTTCTTTCATTCTTCATCGTAATTAAATGTCCATACCATTTTAGTTGCTTCTTTTTCGATTTCGCTGACTAGGGATGGTCGCTCCAGTTCATCTCTTTTTGTTTTCTTGTTTTTGTATATTTCAATTTCTGCTGTGGTAATTTTGCACGTAGGTTTATCAATCATAGCCATCATTCAGTCCCATATGTTAAGATCAGTCTGTATACGGTCTTATCTAGGCGTAGTTTAGTGTTAGCACTCCCGTGTTTCCTATAAACATATTGTTTATTTGCTAGCATAAATTGTTTGCTTTCTATACCCTATTTTGTATTGCTGATCTATCTTTCCATCTCTTGTTATGATGATTCCTAAGTAATTCGTAGTCTTTCTCTATATTCTCTTCTCTTCCTTCGTTGTTGTTTATTGGTAAAACCTTGCTCTTCTTTACATTTATTTACATTCCTTTCTTCTCTAGGCAATTTTTCTAGATGTTAATTTTCTTTTGTAGTTCTGTTTTGGTTCTGGATGTCAGTCCGAAGTCGTCTGCATATATTAAGTCGCAGGTCTGGAATGGTGCCAAATTGTAATAATTGTCTTTGCCTTAATTTGTTTAATTATTTAATCTATAAAGATTATGAACAGGAGGAAGCTCAGGCTCCTTGTCTTATGCCCTTTTTTATATTGATGTTTCTCCATTCAATCGGACAGTTTCGTGTACTTTACTGTACATGCGTTTGATGATTCTTTGGAGTTTCTTGTTGACTTTAAGTGCTTGTGTTTCGAACTGTTTCGAATGCAGCTGTCAAGTCCAAAAACGCTATATACATGTTTTTATCATTTTCAAGTAGGTACTTTTATATTAATGTTGTAAGAGTGTATGTGGTCCTGCATCTGTTTCTTTGGACTGAACACCACTTGTTCTTCTGTTTCTTCTCTTAGTGTATTTTCTATTATATTCGTGTATTTTTAGGGTTACGGGTGATGGGGTGATAGGTATATTGTGCGATGGTTGCTGTAGAGTGTAGTGGGTCGTTAGATTCCGTTCCCACTACCTGGAGATAGTATTCGTCCTCTATGCTTGTGAAGATCGGTTTGCACAGCAAGAAAACTTTTTTTTAAGTTTAGAAGTTTCTGTGATAAATATGTTACATCAAGAGGAGACGATATTAAATAATAAAATATCGTTTGCTTCTATACCAGGCCAAGAATACATCAATATCCCCTCGTATATCTGGCGAAATCAGCTGATCTTCCGTAACCAATCATGGTCCAAATAAAGATGAGAAAAAGGACTGTAAATTCAGTTGCAAAATGTTTTATCTTTAATTTTGAAATTTGAAAATAATTGAACCCAAATTTATTTGTCTCCTCACTATGCGTAGAGTTTGAAAAAGGGAATATAATTCTCTTTTCCAAAACAAAAATACGTGTATATTCACGCTTTAAATAATGACGCAATTTAAACCCCAGATCGTACGCATCAAAATTTTTCAATGAATGGTTACTTTATAAACGTGTACTAGAGAATCTTAAATATTCCATTAAAGTCTACATGCATGTAAGAATAGCGCCCTACTCCATAGTGAAATTGTCATTCATGAGCGCGTGTACGGATGTGCACTACCCAGAGTAAAACCGGATGTTGGTTTTCAGTTCCCCTTATGACAAACAATCAGTGTGTAAAAATACACTTTTTAATATTACATTGTGAAACAGTGTCAATAGCCATTTTACATTAGCATTCGAACAAATCCCTTTTATTTCCTCCTTTTTATTTTTATTAATTTTTAATTGGCGTTTTCCCAACCGCACACTTTCAGTTTCACGACTGAAAGCTTGAAACGTCATTTAAGAGTAGAATACGGTCAGCTGGGCGGCCATTTTGTTTTTAATTGGGTCAATCAATTTAATCGATTGCGCAATCAAGGTCGAATTAATGGGATTAGCGGTTCAATTCGCGGAATTTTAGATCGATTTAATTGGATTAACGGTTTAATTAGATCATTTCGCGGAATTTTAGGTCGATTTAATGGGATTAGCGGTTTAATTAGATCAATTCGCGGTTTTAATTAGGTCAATTAAAAGTTCGATTAAAATCTCGATTAAAATCGGCGGTTTAATTAGGTCGATTAAAAGTTCGATTAAAATCTCGATTAAAAACGGCGGCCATCTTGGATTTAATCAAATTAATCAATCAAATTTAATTAGATCGAATAAAAGTTGGATTAAAAGCGGCGGCCATCTTGGAATTAAATCAAGACTAGTCCAATCAGGTTAGCGGTTATCAATCTATCTCACTCTCACACTGTACAAATGGGGTGGGGGGCCCGGAACCGGCGGGGCTGCGTCATAATTAATCAGAACAATAAAGGTCATATTGAATTAATCTTTAATCAAAGTTATCAATTTAACCAGGTGTACGGCGGATTCGGTATCAATCCGCGGATTAAATAAATATGCATAATGCATCACGAAAAAGCACGATTTAATTAGATCAATCAGCGGTTTATCCCAAAAACTAAAAAAAGAAACGCAGGTATTGACTTGTCTGTTTACACCTGTCAGTCAAAGCTTAAAATTTTCGTAAATGACGTCAGGGATTATTGCGAACAATAGGTACCTTTCATCGTCCTACGAAATGTTTTTAATTCAGGCTGAAAAGTTTAAAAGGATATATCACTTGTAAACACAAAAGAAATACAGCTATAAAATTATTCATTTTATTTGCAAAATCGCGCTCACTCCAAAAAGGCAGAGGATTGACAATTTATGAGATTAAATATTAATCAGAATATAATTAAAATGTTGATTAATATGATAACAATGCTTTTTAAGTAATAAACGTGTTTTCATAATTAAATAAAAATAAGTCATAAGTGTGGCAGAGTTCCATATCCAGTAGGAAGTGTGATGTGGTCCACCTGGAACCGCATCATATCTCGTGCAAAGAAATTTTCGTTACTTTGAAGTTTGAGCGCCGACATCCCGATTCGATCCGAAGGCATGGCGACGGTTTTAACATAGTGAATGTTAGTGCATTCTGTAAAGCAAAGGTAATTTTTTTAACATATACATATAATTAAGAAGAAACATATTTTTAAGAACTTTACGATATTTCCTATAAATTAAATACAGTTAGTCATCAGCATTTTGGTAACGTGTTTATTATCAATAGTTTTTTCCCACGCTAAAATGATAAAACAGAATTTCGAATAAAAGAACGCTTAGGGAAATTCGATTTTTAAAATAAAAATTTAAAACATGATTTTAGATAATTTTTTGAATAAAAGTATACGGTATTCCGTCAGGGCTTAATATCAATTGTTTCTTTCATTTTTCTTTGTGGAGATTAATATCAAGAATTTACCGTTATTAAAAATATTAGAAGTATGAGCAGGGGAATTAAATAGACTAAATCGAGATTAGCGATAAAATCTACGGCACTTCTCGTATATTCGCTATTATTTTCGGTTTATTCCTGGTAAACCTTCAATTTATAATATTTGTTGTTATAAAAAATAAATTAATTTCTGAATATAAAATTGAAGATATGGACCAAATCTAAGTTATTATTATTTCTTTCACTTATTTAATATTTAATTATGTATTTTCATTTTTAGATATATTTTATTCCCACTGACGAAGAACTTTAACGTTCGAAACGTTTGAAAAATATAAAATTTTTTCAAAAGAAATAAAACTTTTTTTTATTTCTGAATAATTGGACTACAATGATCTCTTCCACTTTTGTATAAATTAATTTCATTATAAACTTACTCTTTTTAATGTAGATTCCCCTAAAGTAATTGGAAGATGTAGCCCTCGCTCTACGAGATATGTTCATATAAAGTGCGAACTTCAGGTCTATCGTTGGTAACGTCTTCTAATAACATCTTAAGACAAATTGTGTAATCAGCCTTAAGAATATCAACTAGCGTTAAGAAACCCATATTTGAACAAATTTAGTATGCCCGAAATTGATAGATTCGTAAAGTCCACCTTGAATGTTTTAACACTAAAACCACTAAAACGTATGCCAAGCGAAGGCAACACAGGGACGTTTTCTGACTAGTTAGTTCGACATCCTAACTATATACGTACGGGTATTTTGTTAAGAATGAGTCAAACCCATTGTCATTACTATTATCTTTCCCATTGTCTTGTTTCAGTAAGTTTCAACTTGTAGCTTTCCTGTATTTTACGGAAATTTAAGTACAGCTTATTTCATAAAATTTAAAACAAAAAGACATTATTAACTTTTAGCATTAAAAATAAAACTGTTTTTCTAAAAATCTTGGGCACAAGAGAAAGCATACATTTAAAAATTTAAATCTGTTATTGTCGACGTAAAAATATTTATAAAACAAAACTGTGGGTACGTTATTTAATAAATTTTGAATAACAGAACGTTTTGCAAATTTAATTTTAAATTAATCGTGCTGTTAAACCCGACTATCATTTTCTGTTGGTAATGTTTGTCTCAAAAAATATCATTTGTAAACACAAAATAATTAATTAATGATTTTCTTACACGTAAATTAATTTGCCTTTTAAGGAATTCAGATATTCAAGAAAAATAACTGCCTAACATATTTAGCTTTTAAAAATTCCACATTATTGTAAAGAGTCCGTTTAAAAATTCAACGTTGTGAAGACAGAAAAACATATTCGACGCAATACTAATTTTGGAAGTGTTATTCTTTTAATAACTATGAAAAATATTATCTGTAAACGCAAAAGAAATACATAAAATTATTCATTTATCGACAAAATAATAAATAAATTAGTACTTTTACTGACATGGAGGTATCGCTAATTATTATAACATCGGACTGCAGCGTACACAAATCAATTCACTAAGAAAACTCTGAATACTATAGCTACTTGGAGGTTCGAACACACATTCTTAGTCATTATTATAATATATCTCTCGTACAATAGGGGTATTCATATTTTTTAACGAAACCGAATAAAAAAAAAATTGTTGCAGATACAGGTTACAGCTAAAATGAAGAGGTGAACTTTACCAGCCAGGTATAATATGTACACTTCAAATACGTCAGCTTTCTTTTGAAAACTAGCCTTTCACATTGGTTAATAACAATGTCAATTTTTTAAACAGCTCAAATAACAAAGTTTTATACGAAAATGACGGATGGTTTGTGTTTCACATACCAGCCGGGAATTACGTGAATATTGAAGATGTTATTACGTGGACGCCACAGACGACGAAAACAGTGGACTAGCTAAAAGCCGATCGTTCACGAGTAAGAGTAAACAAGTTGAATTAATGGGTCATGTTCATGCAGATTTGTTTAATCAAGAGAAATTTCTTATTATTTCTGATTTTATCATATTCCGGATTTTTTAAAATGCAGACTGCAACGCTGTTCGTTGTTTCAATGGCTGAACTTGTTATTGAAGTTTAAATTTACTCTTTTGCAGGGCTAGGGTCTGTTCTCATTGTTCCCTGATAAAGTTAAATTCCGTATATCTACAATTGAATCAGTAAAAGGTACGAAGATAAATCTCTAAATACGGTGGCAAGAGATTGTAGGATCAATGCTCTACATATCGCATTAAAACACAGAAGAGCCTTAATATTTTATTGACGAAGATACAAATGTTCCTGAAACCATTTCGTTAATTAAACAAACAAGAACGACTGGACAGGCTAACTTGCTAACAAGTTTTTCAAAATCTAGGAATAAATATTTTATGGATCGCCTTTTAAAGAAAGTATTTAGTTTGTGTCCACTTATATTCTGTAAAATAAGTGATTTCACTCTTCAGAAATTTCAAAAGCAGATTTTTAAATGTATTCGTTTTTTTTTTATAATTTGATATATAAATATCTACAATCACAGTGGAAATAAAAAATCGTTAAACACGTGTAACCATCCTATTTTAGTATTCATAATAACATTGATTTATTTTCAGTCGAAAAGAATTCACACACTTTAAAAAAATCCCATGACTCACAGAAACCTTAAAGAACTAAACGCAAATAATAAATGTTTAGTTTTAAGCTAAATAGATGTCAACACAAAATGCTTGTACTAATAACATTGAACAATAGGTACAACATGACTCATTGTTCTTGAGTCCCTTACTACAAAATAGTTTAAATCTTCAGTTTTTAGTATTGTTTAGACGTTCAGTGAAAGAAAACTGTTCTATGCCTTTTAAAGAAATTTTTTAGTTTGTGTTCACTTATATTCTGTAAAATAAGTGATTTCACTCTTCAGAAGCTTCAATAGCAAATTTTTAAATGTATAAATTAATCCACCTAAAATGTATTCGTTTTTTATAATTTGATATATAAATATCTACAATCACAGTGGAAATAAAAAAATCGTTAAACACCTGCAACCATCTTATTTTAGCATTCATAATAACATTGGATTTATTTTCAACGAAGATCTTTTCGTAGTGAACAATGAATAATTTATGTCAAAATGTTAAGTCTTAAATTAAGTGAGCCAAAACAATTTTATTTCTAAAATATTTGAATGAATAGCTTAATTATTTTTACTGACGAAAAAGTTAAACGAGTACTCCACAGGTCTCAAAGATATGTTGATGACTTTAACTTAACTCTATTTGATTGTCCTGCAGCGACAGATGTTCGTTTGCCATTTTTTATTTTAATTCTTAGTTCACATGTTAAATACCTTTAACGGATGTTCACCAAGCGGCCAGATCTTTAGATAACCGACCATCCCAGGCTTCTGCTTTTTATGACGTAAGTTACAGTTTGTTTGTATACACCGAGTAATTTTTCAGAATATCTTCGACGAAATCGTTGGCCATATGATAACCGGTGTAGCGCCATCGGGCCGAGAAAGTTCTACAGAGTAACGCTATGTTATGTGATTTTTGTTAATTTTATAAACTACAAGCATCAGAGTTCCAGGAAGAAAATTAAGACCTCACAGCGTGAATTGAGAAACAAATCAAAGATTTTTTCTACAGTTGAAAAGCCACCAAACATTTTTAATAGCGGTTTCAAAACAAAACATTTGATTTTTTGTTAATTTATAAATTACAATTGCTTTTAAATTTTCTTTTTTGATTTGAAAAACAAATCAAAGAATTTTTCTACGACTGAAAAGTTACAAAAAAAAATTAATAGTTTATTCAAGCATAACATTCGGTGATTTAAATTGTTATATGATTTTTTTTTGTTAATTTTATAAATTACGATTGCTTTTGTAATCTTGATTTGAAAAAACATAATGGATGTTACTATGATTTATTTTATTCAAGTTGGTTAAAGATTTTATAAATTACAATTGCTCAATATTTTTTTATTTTAAATAATGTACAAACTAAAGAGAAATTTGAAAGATGGCGTTTCGTTTTAGTTTTTGATAAATTTAAACATGTAAATTGTAAAGTATTGGAAAATAAAGTATGTTCATTAAAAAAAAAAGCTCTAGAGTGCCTTGAAAATTTGTTTTAAGTATGTCTTAGGCTGTATGTTACATATGAAAATCATTTCCAGCAAGCTGTAGCATTATTTTATTCGGACATACTGGTAGGTATTCCCAAAGATATATTTGAACATGTAAAACAAGAATCTCGATCAGGCCAATACATTTTTTAAAATGTAATAACCCAAATGAAGCTGCACATTTAAAGATTATTTGAAATCAGCAGTTATAAATAAAAAAAGAAAGAAATCAGTACCAAAGCTAGATGATTATCAATTTGAACTTGTCAGATTCTAATATTGAAAAATTGTTTGGAATACCGGACGATACAATTTATTATACAACCAAATCAGGAATTAATATTCAAAATAAGTAAATTGATAGACACAAGTGATTTGTGTGTACCTATATTCAAATTTTGTAAAAGGACCAGTAATAGATTTGTAGTAAATTCGTTGAATAAGGTACTTACACAAAATCAGCTAGTGTTATCCTTTTTATAGATACATAATATTGAACTGTTTGATAAATTAACTCTTACCTTTGAAGTAGAAGTACGTAGGGGAAAATGTAAATAACGTTAGCGTTATGATTGATTTCAATAAATTTGATGATCTGAGTCACGTATTGGGAGATATGGTTTCAGGGCAACCGAATTCATTGACACAAGCGGTTTCGGTAAAAATCGCCTTAATCACAAGTTATTGTGCTGGTACATACCGGGTGGTGCATTGTCTCACGCACCATAGGGATTTCAATGTAAAATGAATTTGAAAGGCTTAATTCAAAGAAAGGGTAAAGAATCTACAAGAATTTAAAATTGAAATTAAAGAGTAAATCAAATGATCGTATTATAGTTTATTATGATAAAGCTGTAGCGTCATTTTTATTCGGACATATTACTTGTAGCTATTCCCGAAAATATTTTTGAACATGTAAAACAAGAATCTCATTCAGACCAATACATTTTTTTTTTTAAATGTAATAACCCAAATGAAGCTGTACATTTAAAGATTATTTGAAATCAGCAGTTATAAATAAAAAAAAAAATGAATACCAAAGCTGGACGATTATCAATAATAAATTGAGAAATTAAACAGCACTTTCAAAACTTACCTCAAAGCGTACTCTGGGAAATACCAAACTACCGCGGCCCCCGTCAAGACTTTAACTAAACTCAGTCTAGGATTTCATCCCCACCTTGAAAATTCAACTTCTTTTATTTTCAAGTTATTTGTTAATCAGCTGTTCAGATTTTAATAGACGATTCCAATCAAATCAATTTAATTAGTCCAGTCAATTTAATTAGTTCAGTCATTTTAATCAAGGTTAGGTTAGCTTAACATGTTACGTAAATAAACTATTAAAATAGGTAAATTCAAATCTTGGCCATTTGTTACAGGTATGAAGACATTTTAGGTTAGGCTCGGTTAGGTTAGCTTATTTCAAGGTAGGTTAGGTTAGCTCATTTCAATCTAAGTTAGGTTAGGTTAGGTTAGCTCATTTCAATCTAAGTTAGGTTAGGTTAGGTTAGCTTATTTCAAGTTAGGTTAGGTTAGATGATTTTAATCTAGGTTAGGTTAGTTTAAATAAAACGTTAAAAAACTAACCTAACCTAGATTAAAATCATCTAACCTAACCTAACTTGAAATAAGCTAACCTAACCTAACCTAACTTAGATTGAAATGAGCTAACCTAACCTAACCTAACTTAGATTGAAATGAGCTAACCTAACCTACCTTGAAATAAGCTAACCTAACCGAGCCTAACCTAAAATGTCTTCATACCTGTAACAAATGGCCAAGATTTGAATTTACCTATTTTAATAGTTTATTTACGTAACATGTTAAGCTAACCTAACCTTGATTAAAATGACTGAACTAATTAAATTGACTGGACTAATTAAATTGATTTGATTGGAATCGTCTATTAAAATCTGAACAGCTGATTAACAAATAACTTGAAAATAAAAGAAGTTGAATTTTCAAGGTGGGGATGAAATCCTAGACTGAGTTTAGTTAAAGTCTTGACGGGGGCCGCGGTAGTTTGGTATTTCCCAGAGTACGCTTTGAGGTAAGTTTTGAAAGTGCTGTTTAATTTCTCAATTTATTATTGATAATCGTCCAGCTTTGGTATTCATTTTTTTTTTTATTTATAACTGCTGATTTCAAATAATCTTTAAATGTACAGCTTCATTTGGGTTATTACATTTAAAAAAAAAAATGTATTGGTCTGAATGAGATTCTTGTTTTACATGTTCAAAAATATTTTCGGGAATAGCTACAAGTAATATGTCCGAATAAAAATGACGCTACAGCTTTATCATAATAAACTATAATACGATCATTTGATTTACTCTTTAATTTCAATTTTAAATTCTTGTAGATTCTTTACCCTTTCTTTGAATTAAGCCTTTCAAATTCATTTTACATTGAAATCCCTATGGTGCGTGAGACAATGCACCACCCGGTATGTACCAGCACAATAACTTGTGATTAAGGCGATTTTTACCGAAACCGCTTGTGTCAATGAATTCGGTTGCCCTGAAACCATATCTCCCAATACGTGACTCAGATCATCAAATTTATTGAAATCAATCATAACGCTAACGTTATTTACATTTTCCCCTACGTACTTCTACTTCAAAGGTAAGAGTTAATTTATCAAACAGTTCAATATTATGTATCTATAAAAAGGATAACACTAGCTGATTTTGTGTAAGTACCTTATTCAACGAATTTACTACAAATCTATTACTGGTCCTTTTACAAAATTTGAATATAGGTACACACAAATCACTTGTGTCTATCAATTTACTTATTTTGAATATTAATTCCTGATTTGGTTGTATAATAAATTGTATCGTCCGGTATTCCAAACAATTTTTCAATATTAGAATCTGACAAGTTCAAATTGATAATCATCTAGCTTTGGTACTGATTTCTTTCTTTTTTTATTTATAACTGCTGATTTCAAATAATCTTTAAATGTGCAGCTTCATTTGGGTTATTACATTTTAAAAAATGTATTGGCCTGATCGAGATTCTTGTTTTACATGTTCAAATATATCTTTGGGAATACCTACCAGTATGTCCGAATAAAATAATGCTACAGCTTGCTGGAAATGATTTTCATATGTAACATACAGCCTAAGACATACTTAAAACAAATTTTCAAGGCACTCTAGAGCTTTTTTTTTTAATGAACATACTTTATTTTCCAATACTTTACAATTTACATGTTTAAATTTATCAAAAACTAAAACGAAACGCCATCTTTCAAATTTCTCTTTAGTTTGTACATTATTTAAAATAAAAAAATATTGAGCAATTGTAATTTATAAAATCTTTAACCAACTTGAATAAAATAAATCATAGTAACATCCATTATGTTTTTTCAAATCAAGATTACAAAAGCAATCGTAATTTATAAAATTAACAAAAAAAAAAATCATATAACAATTTAAATCACCGAATGTTATGCTTGAATAAACTATTAATTTTTTTTTGTAACTTTTCAGTCGTAGAAAAATTCTTTGATTTGTTTTTCAAATCAAAAAAGAAAATTTAAAAGCAATTGTAATTTATAAATTAACAAAAAATCAAATGTTTTGTTTTGAAACCGCTATTAAAAATGTTTGGTGGCTTTTCAACTGTAGAAAAAATCTTTGATTTGTTTCTCAATTCACGCTGTGAGGTCTTAATTTTCTTCCTGGAACTCTGATGCTTGTAGTTTATAAAATTAACAAAAATCACATAACATAGCGTTACTCTGTAGAACTTTCTCGGCCCGATGGCGCTACACCGGTTATCATATGGCCAACGATTTCGTCGAAGATATTCTGAAAAATTACTCGGTGTATACAAACAAACTGTAACTTACGTCATAAAAAGCAGAAGCCTGGGATGGTCGGTTATCTAAAGATCTGGCCGCTTGGTGAACATCCGTTAAAGGTATTTAACATGTGAACTAAGAATTAAAATAAAAAATGGCAAACGAACATCTGTCGCTGCAGGACAATCAAATAGAGTTAAGTTAAAGTCATCAACATATCTTTGAGACCTGTGGAGTACTCGTTTAACTTTTTCGTCAGTAAAAATAATTAAGCTATTCATTCAAATATTTTAGAAATAAAATTGTTTTGGCTCACTTAATTTAAGACTTAACATTTTGACATAAATTATTCATTGTTCACTACGAAAAGATCTTCGTTGAAAATAAATCCAATGTTATTATGAATGCTAAAATAAGATGGTTGCAGGTGTTTAACGATTTTTTTATTTCCACTGTGATTGTAGATATTTATATATCAAATTATAAAAAACGAATACATTTTAGGTGGATTAATTTATACATTTAAAAATTTGCTATTGAAGCTTCTGAAGAGTGAAATCACTTATTTTACAGAATATAAGTGAACACAAACTAAAAAATTTCTTTAAAAGGCATAGAACAGTTTTCTTTCACTGAACGTCTAAACAATACTAAAAACTGAAGATTTAAACTATTTTGTAGTAAGGGACTCAAGAACAATGAGTCATGTTGTACCTATTGTTCAATGTTATTAGTACAAGCATTTTGTGTTGACATCTATTTAGCTTAAAACTAAACATTTATTATTTGCGTTTAGTTCTTTAAGGTTTCTGTGAGTCATGGGATTTTTTTAAAGTGTGTGAATTCTTTTCGACTGAAAATAAATCAATGTTATTATGAATACTAAAATAGGATGGTTACACGTGTTTAACGATTTTTTATTTCCACTGTGATTGTAGATATTTATATATCAAATTATAAAAAAAAAACGAATACATTTAAAAATCTGCTTTTGAAATTTCTGAAGAGTGAAATCACTTATTTTACAGAATATAAGTGGACACAAACTAAATACTTTCTTTAAAAGGCGATCCATAAAATATTTATTCCTAGATTTTGAAAAACTTGTTAGCAAGTTAGCCTGTCCAGTCGTTCTTGTTTGTTTAATTAACGAAATGGTTTCAGGAACATTTGTATCTTCGTCAATAAAATATTAAGGCTCTTCTGTGTTTTAATGCGATATGTAGAGCATTGATCCTACAATCTCTTGCCACCGTATTTAGAGATTTATCTTCGTACCTTTTACTGATTCAATTGTAGATATACGGAATTTAACTTTATCAGGGAACAATGAGAACAGACCCTAGCCCTGCAAAAGAGTAAATTTAAACTTCAATAACAAGTTCAGCCATTGAAACAACGAACAGCGTTGCAGTCTGCATTTTAAAAAATCCGGAATATGATAAAATCAGAAATAATAAGAAATTTCTCTTGATTAAACAAATCTGCATGAACATGACCCATTAATTCAACTTGTTTACTCTTACTCGTGAACGATCGGCTTTTAGCTAGTCCACTGTTTTCGTCGTCTGTGGCGTCCACGTAATAACATCTTCAATATTCACGTAATTCCCGGCTGGTATGTGAAACACAAACCATCCGTCATTTTCGTATAAAACTTTGTTATTTGAGCTGTTTAAAAAATTGACATTGTTATTAACCAATGTGAAAGGCTAGTTTTCAAAAGAAAGCTGACGTATTTGAAGTGTACATATTATACCTGGCTGGTAAAGTTCACCTCTTCATTTTAGCTGTAACCTGTATCTGCAACAATTTTTTTTTTATTCGGTTTCGTTAAAAAATATGAATACCCCTATTGTACGAGAGATATATTATAATAATGACTAAGAATGTGTGTTCGAACCTCCAAGTAGCTATAGTATTCAGAGTTTTCTTAGTGAATTGATTTGTGTACGCTGCAGTCCGATGTTATAATAATTAGCGATACCTCCATGTCAGTAAAAGTACTAATTTATTTATTATTTTGTCGATAAATGAATAATTTTATGTATTTCTTTTGCGTTTACAGATAATATTTTTCATAGTTATTAAAAGAATAACACTTCCAAAATTAGTATTGCGTCGAATATGTTTTTCTGTCTTCACAACGTTGAATTTTTAAACGGACTCTTTACAATAATGTGGAATTTTTAAAAGCTAAATATGTTAGGCAGTTATTTTTCTTGAATATCTGAATTCCTTAAAAGGCAAATTAATTTACGTGTAAGAAAATCATTAATTAATTATTTTGTGTTTACAAATGATATTTTTTGAGACAAACATTACCAACAGAAAATGATAGTCGGGTTTAACAGCACGATTAATTTAAAATTAAATTTGCAAAACGTTCTGTTATTCAAAATTTATTAAATAACGTACCCACAGTTTTGTTTTATAAATATTTTTACGTCGACAATAACAGATTTAAATTTTTAAATGTATGCTTTCTCTTGTGCCCAAGATTTTTAGAAAAACAGTTTTATTTTTAATGCTAAAAGTTAATAATGTCTTTTTGTTTTAAATTTTATGAAATAAGCTGTACTTAAATTTCCGTAAAATACAGGAAAGCTACAAGTTGAAACTTACTGAAACAAGACAATGGGAAAGATAATAGTAATGACAATGGGTTTGACTCATTCTTAACAAAATACCCGTACGTATATAGTTAGGATGTCGAACTAACTAGTCAGAAAACGTCCCTGTGTTGCCTTCGCTTGGCATACGTTTTAGTGGTTTTAGTGTTAAAACATTCAAGGTGGACTTTACGAATCTATCAATTTCGGGCATACTAAATTTGTTCAAATATGGGTTTCTTAACGCTAGTTGATATTCTTAAGGCTGATTACACAATTTGTCTTAAGATGTTATTAGAAGACGTTACCAACGATAGACCTGAAGTTCGCACTTTATATGAACATATCTCGTAGAGCGAGGGCTACATCTTCCAATTACTTTAGGGGAATCTACATTAAAAAGAGTAAGTTTATAATGAAATTAATTTATACAAAAGTGGAAGAGATCATTGTAGTCCAATTATTCAGAAATAAAAAAAAGTTTTATTTCTTTTGAAAAAATTTTATATTTTTCAAACGTTTCGAACGTTAAAGTTCTTCGTCAGTGGGAATAAAATATATCTAAAAATGAAAATACATAATTAAATATTAAATAAGTGAAAGAAATAATAATAACTTAGATTTGGTCCATATCTTCAATTTTATATTCAGAAATTAATTTATTTTTTATAACAACAAATATTATAAATTGAAGGTTTACCAGGAATAAACCGAAAATAATAGCGAATATACGAGAAGTGCCGTAGATTTTATCGCTAATCTCGATTTAGTCTATTTAATTCCCCTGCTCATACTTCTAATATTTTTAATAACGGTAAATTCTTGATATTAATCTCCACAAAGAAAAATGAAAGAAACAATTGATATTAAGCCCTGACGGAATACCGTATACTTTTATTCAAAAAATTATCTAAAATCATGTTTTAAATTTTTATTTTAAAAATCGAATTTCCCTAAGCGTTCTTTTATTCGAAATTCTGTTTTATCATTTTAGCGTGGGAAAAAACTATTGATAATAAACACGTTACCAAAATGCTGATGACTAACTGTATTTAATTTATAGGAAATATCGTAAAGTTCTTAAAAATATGTTTCTTCTTAATTATATGTATATGTTAAAAAAATTACCTTTGCTTTACAGAATGCACTAACATTCACTATGTTAAAACCGTCGCCATGCCTTCGGATCGAATCGGGATGTCGGCGCTCAAACTTCAAAGTAACGAAAATTTCTTTGCACGAGATATGATGCGGTTCCAGGTGGACCACATCACACTTCCTACTGGATATGGAACTCTGCCACACTTATGACTTATTTTTATTTAATTATGAAAACACGTTTATTACTTAAAAAGCATTGTTATCATATTAATCAACATTTTAATTATATTCTGATTAATATTTAATCTCATAAATTGTCAATCCTCTGCCTTTTTGGAGTGAGCGCGATTTTGCAAATAAAATGAATAATTTTATAGCTGTATTTCTTTTGTGTTTACAAGTGATATATCCTTTTAAACTTTTCAGCCTGAATTAAAAACATTTCGTAGGACGATGAAAGGTACCTATTGTTCGCAATAATCCCTGACGTCATTTACGAAAATTTTAAGCTTTGACTGACAGGTGTAAACAGACAAGTCAATACCTGCGTTTCTTTTTTTAGTTTTTGGGATAAACCGCTGATTGATCTAATTAAATCGTGCTTTTTCGTGATGCATTATGCATATTTATTTAATCCGCGGATTGATACCGAATCCGCCGTACACCTGGTTAAATTGATAACTTTGATTAAAGATTAATTCAATATGACCTTTATTGTTCTGATTAATTATGACGCAGCCCCGCCGGTTCCGGGCCCCCCACCCCATTTGTACAGTGTGAGAGTGAGATAGATTGATAACCGCTAACCTGATTGGACTAGTCTTGATTTAATTCCAAGATGGCCGCCGCTTTTAATCCAACTTTTATTCGATCTAATTAAATTTGATTGATTAATTTGATTAAATCCAAGATGGCCGCCGTTTTTAATCGAGATTTTAATCGAACTTTTAATCGACCTAATTAAACCGCCGATTTTAATCGAGATTTTAATCGAACTTTTAATTGACCTAATTAAAACCGCGAATTGATCTAATTAAACCGCTAATCCCATTAAATCGACCTAAAATTCCGCGAAATGATCTAATTAAACCGTTAATCCAATTAAATCGATCTAAAATTCCGCGAATTGAACCGCTAATCCCATTAATTCGACCTTGATTGCGCAATCGATTAAATTGATTGACCCAATTAAAAACAAAATGGCCGCCCAGCTGACCGTATTCTACTTTTAAGGTCGGAAACATTATTATTAATTGGAGGTTTTTAACAAATTGACACAATTGTTCTTGGAGAAACAATAAAACTCCTCAAGACTTCCACTATTTACGCTTGCTGATTGCTTTGAGTTTCACTTGGATGCGCTCTCTTAACGAACTTAATTGCAAAATAGGACTGTCTGAAGTTATTTTATACATGTACTGTCACTACATTAAAAATACATCGCGAATTAGTGTAATGACACTTTTCGCTAGTAATCCGTGCTTCCGTTCATATATTCGAAATTCACTTTTACTCATAAAATTTCACGTACATAAAACACAGTTCTTCCGGTTTATTTGTAGGAATTCAGAGCTTTATTTGTGATTGTTAATGAACCAAGGTCGAGCCTCGTAAAGGAATTGTTTAATTTGCTTTGATTTTGAAATGCTCTAAAGTTATAACTGTTTAATTATTTATATTAGAAAATATACGTTCTATTACTTCATGCAATAATAGTTTTTACGTAAGAATTGGAAAGAATGTGTTGATGTACAAAGAGGTAGTATTTTTCCGTAAATAGCAAGTGTTCTTAACTTCTTAAATAATTGTGATGAATGTTATAAAGTAACAAATGTTGCTTTCTACTATTTACAAACACCAGAAAAGAAGCAAAGTGATTCTTATCGCCATTTAATGTTTCTTATTTCAATACAAACTCATTAAGTATTTAATTATCATAAATCATTTTTTTTTTGATACGTTTTCCGGCAGAAAGGAAGTTACAAGTTTTCTTGTTTTTGTACCCTCGAAATGTTTTATTTTGATGAAGATTGGGTTTTGAAAGAACTAAAATGACTCGCGTAATTTTATTTACATTTTTATGTTTGTGGAATATTTAATGAAAAGCAGGAAATAATCAACAAAGCGGACGGTTTTTAAAACGTTAAACAAAGGGAAATCATGGAATCAGGGCAGTTGATGCCTTAAAATATTTTTTAAACAAAAGGAGATCTGCTGCAGAATATACAAAATTGAAAAAGTTAAAGGTTATGTAAAGCTTGGTTGCCTACTTTAAGTTTGATACCAACATGCAAAAAGAGTTTCTTTTGTACCTTCTCGAAATATAAAATTCTAAAGTTATTTTTCAAACATGTATTGTTACTTTAAAAAGAACAAATTTGGGATTTTTAAACGTAATTTTCTTTGGCTTTGCACTGTCACATCGAGTGGTCAAACTTGTGTCTATCTGTAGTAATACAGTCTTTGTTTTAATGGATTTTAATGAATTATAAAAATTATATATACAATAGAAAAATATGATAATTCGTTAAAGTACATTAAAAGTATTTCCGCAAGGGAGTAAAATCCTTCGAAATTTAATTTCTAAAATATAAATTATTAAATTTATATACTTTGTAGCTAACTTCAGGGCTTTTAAATCCTCTTCCCTTTTATTTTTCATAAAATTCTAAACAACTACATTCCATGGGAATGCGTTAACCAACACAAATCCATTGACAAGTTTAAACTTGAACAAGTTAAAAATAAACACGGTTTAAAAATTAATATTTACCAAGATTAGTATATTATCAGAAAAAATAGTGTTCATGCATGTATTGTGAATGACAATCTACAGGAAGTATATGATTGTGAATGTAAACTATTGTTCAATTTCCAAATCATATTTTGAATCGGATATTTACATAATTTATGTTTGCTTTGATAAGCCGATAGGTTTTTCTCAGAAAGATGATAGGCATTGTAAATTTTGTAGTCATCTTAAATATTTAACGATTAAGGGCTTTTTAAGGTCAGTTTGAGGATGGAGCAGTTGGGGGCATCTCGAAGAAATTCTGTGGCGAGTTTGGAGCAGATTAAAAAAATTGAAACTGTTTGTTAACAGTTTTTCGACTTTTTAAAGCAGTCTGGTCGATGTTAAGATATTTGTAACAATTTTTGAAAAGTCGTTTTTGAGGAAGTTTTAAAGGCAGTTCAGGACAGTATAAAACGTCTAATCTGAGGGAGTCTGGAGCCCTTTCCCACCTTTCTGAGGCAGTCTGATTGATGTTTAATATTTAGCATTAATAATAATCAATTAATTGGAGAAGGAATTCGAGGTAGTCTTAATAGCAATTCGAAAAATGCTAAGGCAGTTCGAGTCAGTTTAAAAACTATCTAAGGCAATTTGAAGTAATGTTTCTCCTTTTTGAGACAGTTTGGCCGGATGTTTAGCAACAGTGATTTTGGTGTATTTTATAAAAGGCATTCTTACTGAAGGCGAGGCAATAATTTAAAACTTTTAAAAGTACTTTTGCGACTTTTAAGGCAATTGTATTTAGCAATTATTATTTTTTCTTCTTGTGGAGAATGCTGGGAACGTCGTAAAAACAAAGACAATTCGAAGCATCCTAAAGTAGTTCGTGGTAGCTTAAAAAAATATGAGGCAATTTAGAACAGTCTAGTCGATGTTTTCAAAAGTTGTCTTAATGTCGATTTGAAAAATTATGAGGTAATTTAGGTCAGTTTACAAAAAAAATTGAGGAAGTTTGGAGCAATTTTCCGCTTTTTTAAACAGCTTGATCAATATTTAGGAATAATAACAATCCGTAGTTTTCAAAAAGACATTCTTATGGACCTCGAGGCTATCAATTCGAGGCAATTCAAATTTTTCTAAGGCAGGTCGGGGATTTTTAAAAATCGAATCAATTTTCCGTCTCTTCAATGCTGTCTGATTAATATTTGGCAATAATAATAATCATTTATTTTCGAAAAGACTTCCTTACAGAAATCGAGAAAGTCGAGGTTGTCTTAAAACGCTGTTCAATGCATCAAAGGCAATTCTGGGCATTTTTCGTTTTTATTTCCTGCGATTCAAGCTGTAACAGTTGTTTATTTTCGGAAAGGCGTTCTTATGGAAGTCTTAAAGGCAATTTAAGGCTTATTATTAAAGCAATTTATGGTACTTTAAAAAAACTTTTAGGTGGTTGGGAACAATTTTCTCCTTTTTAAAGCGGTCTGATCGATATTTTAATAATTGTTTATTCTCGAAAAAGTATTATTAGGCAATTTGAAGCATTCTAAAGTAATTTTTGGATATCCAGAAACTTCTACTAAAAATCGTTTATTTTTAAAAGGGCATTGTTATGGAAGTCGAGTTAGTCTTAAAGGCAGTTTCTAGTAATTTTCCGCCTTTTTGAAGTAGTTTGGTTGATATTTAACAAAAACATTAGTTCTTTTCTATTTTGCAATAGAAATTTTAAGGAAGTCGAGGTAGTCTAAAAGGCAAAATTCTAAGGCATTTCAGGTCAGTTTAAAAAAAAATGAGGCTACTTGGAGCTTTTCCATTTAGATTCAGGAACAATAACAATTGTTTTCGAAAAGGCATTCTCATGATCTTCAAGACAGTTTTAAAATTTTCTAAGCAATCTGCAGAATTTTAAAAAATCTGAGGTAGTTTGAATCAATTTTCCTTCTCTTTGATGCAGTCTGCTTAATATTTAGCATTAATAATAATCGTTTATTTTCAAAAAGGCTTTCTTACAGAAATCAAGGAAGTCAATGTTGTCTTAAACGCAGTTTAGTGCATCAAAGGCAGTTCGTTTTTTTTTATTTTTCTGCGATTTAAGGAGTAGCAATTGTTTATTTTCGAAATGGCATTATTACGGAAGTCAAGAAAGTAATAGTCAATTCGAGGCTTCGTAAAGCAATTTATGCTACTTTAGAAAAACTTTGAGATGGTTTGGAGCTTGGTTTTTACCCCGTTTTAAGGCGGTTTGATCGATATTTACTTAGTAAAAGTAATAATTGGTTATTCTCCAAAAAGTGTTCTTAGACAATTCGAAGCATTCTAAAGTAACTTTTGGTGCAGTATCGTCGATATTTAGAAATAGTAATAATAATCGTTTATTCTCAAAAGGGATTGTTATGGAAGTCGAGTTAGCCTTAACCCCTTAACGGCAGTTTCGAGTATCCAATTTTTATTTTTAATTCTAAGAAGTCGATGTAATCTTACAAAGATAACACGAAAAATTCTATAAGGCAATTGAAGTCAATTTAAAAAAAAAAATGAGGCAGCGTGGAGCACCTTTTCCGTCGAGATTTAGTAACAATAACAATCGTTAGTTTTCGAAAAGGCATTCTCATGGACGTTTTTTAAGGCATTCGGAGGCTTTTAAAAAATCTGAGGTAGTTTAAATCAATTTTCCTTGTTTTTAATACAGTCCGATTAATATTTAACAACAATAATAATAATAGTTTATTTTCAAAAAGGCGTTGTTACGGAAGTTTCAAAGGCAGTTCGAAGCCTTTTAGAGCAATTCAGGGCAGGGTGCTTTAAAAAATTTGTGCCGGATTTCAGTTTTTTTTTTTTTTTAAGGCAATGGGTCGATATTCGGTAATAGTAATAATAGTTTATTTTCCAAAAGACTTTCTTACGCAACTCAATGCGTCAAAGACAGTTCGGGGCATTTTTTCGTATTTTTGTTCAGCCATTCCTTAAATAAGGAGTAATAATCGATTATTTTAGAAAATGCATTCTTACGGAAGTCAAGAAAGTCTTAAAGGCAATTCAAGGCCTTTTAAAGCAATTCGAAGTATTCATGGTACTTTAAAAAAATTTTGAGGTGGTCTGGAGCAATTTTCCACTTTTTAAAGCGGTAGTTTGATCGATATTTAGTAATAACAATAATTGTTTATTTTCGAAGCCCCGACACTGCATTGCGGTATAAGAGGGAATTGATTATGTGCATATGTATGTTTATTTTCGAAAAATTATTCTTAGGTAATTCGAAGCATTCTAAAGAAAATTTGAGGCAGTTTAGAGCAATTTTCTTTTTGATGCAATTTCGTCGATATTTAGAAATGTGTAATGTGTAATAAAAATCGTTCATTCTCGAAAGGGAATTATTGGGGAAGTTGAGCTAGTCGTAAAGGCAGTTTCAAGTAATTTTCCGCCTTTTTGAGATAGTCCGGTTGAAATTTAGCAAAAATACTAGTTTTTTCTATTTTGGAATAAGAACTTTAAGGAAGTTGAGGTAGGCAAAAGGCAAAACGAAACATTCTAAGGCAATTCAGGTCAGTTTAAAATTTAAAAGGGGTTTAGGAACAATAGCAATCGTTGGTTTTCGAAAAGGCATTTTCATGTACGTCGAGGCTGTCTTGAAAATACATAGTTCTAAGGCATTTTTCAGAATTTAAAAAAAAATTGATCGATTTTCCTTCTCTTTAATGCAGTCTGATTAATATTCACCAATAACAATAATTGTTTATTTTCAAAAGGGCTTTCTTACGGAAGTTTTAAAGGCAGTTCGAGGCCTTTTAAAGCAATTCAGGGTACTTTAAAACATCTGAGGCTGTTTTCAACACTCAGCAATAGCACAGAGCAGATATTAATATCTGCTCTGTGGCAATAGTAATAACAGCTTATTTTCAAAAACACTTTTTCGGAAGTTAGGCTGTATTAAACGGTTTTCATTTCATTTTAATTTTTTTAGGCGATGGGGCTATACTTAGCAATAGTAACAACAGCTTATTTTCAAAAAGATTTTTGCGCAAGTTAAGGCTATCTTAACGCAGTTCAAAGGCACTTTGGAGCATTTTTCTTACAAAAGTCGAGACAATCTTAAAGGTAGTTAGATGCTTTTTAAAGAATTTTAGGGCAATTTAAACAAATCTATAGACAATTTTCACTAAGGAAAAGGCACTGTCACAGAAGTAGAAGGTGCTGTAAATGCACTTGGAGCAGTCGAAGAAAATCTGAGATAGTTTTAAACATTTTTCGTCGTTTTAAAGCAATCTGTTCGATATTTAGTAATAATAATCGCGTTACTTCGAAAAAAACAATTTTAAAGAATGAATTCGAAGACTTCCACGCTCAATATCAGTGTTAAAAGAAGAAAAGAACGTTTTCCGGATTGGGGCCGTATCATTATTGAGAAAGAAAAACGTTTCACTTTCTTAGTGCCCCCCTTTTCCTCCTGATGAAGCCCTTTTAAAAAGTGGCGAAAGATTTAGTTCTTCTTTCTCAAAATGATGCGGTCTCAACCCGGAAAACGTTCTTTTAAAAAATCTTAAGGAAGTCCACAACACAATTGTAAAGGCATTACGAAACAGTATACTTTTTATCGCCCAGTGTGACTAATCTCTTCTTAAAAAAATGCAATTATCACTTTTTCTTCTTTTTTTTAATTTAAATAAATAAATAAAATTATCGCAGACGGTGCTGTAGAAGGTTTTATTGCTAACGTATTCGTGATCTTCAATAACTTCTGCTATTTTTAGAAATCATTAATTTATACTTTGCACAATTTCTTTCTATTTTCGTGGCCTGAAAATTTGACGTTGAGTTAGTTATTCCTTGAACAAAGAAGGTAGTTGTAATTCCAAAAACAGAACTTGTAACTATCTTTATTTTTAGATGTTTTTTAATATTCTGCCAAAATGGCTCTTTATCTTTGTGTCTCAGTTAATTTTTTAAAGATGCTTTTTCTTTAGAAAAATGTATTAAAAAAATCTGGACGGAAATAAATCATTCAAAATCTACAAATTATAAAACGTCATTTGTTTCCTATGGGAATATCCTTAATTTCTCCAAAATTACAGCTAACCCTAAAAAAGTGGTTCTAAAATTAAAATTTATTGCTACTTTAAATTACTAATTTTCTGAATAATTTACTGTACTTTCATTTAATTACGTCGTAGAGTTTCGGTTAGCTGACAAACGAAAACCACACTACTGATTAGCAGTTTTAAAAACTTGTTAGCTTTCCTAAACTTGTTTTTTCTGTACAATTTTTTTTATTATTTATTTATTGTTGTTATTTGTTGAACATTCTCAATTAATTGGAGTTTGTATCAACTGTTGAAAACAATGAGACTATAAAAGAAAGCTTTTGGTTTTACCTTTGTTTCGTTATGGGCACTTATGTTTTTGTTGATTAGTACAAACATATTTTCTAATTTGTAAGATTCTAAATTTAAAGTGAACAGAGCTAAAATACTTGAACTGAGGGCGTCTATTGTGGGTGGATCCGACTGGATTTTAATTAATTTTAAATTACGTACGTGTACCGTTGTTTTAACTCATTTTCTTAAAGTTGATCTCTTCAAACGAAGAAGTTCAACTGTACTGCGTGATTAATTTTCATTCTTATCACTTGCTTGTCGTTTAAGTTTGTCAAAAATGCATTTACGTTATAATAATCGGTGTTTATCCAAATTTAAATGAACCATCTTAAAAAGGAGCAGATAAAATTATACGCTTTCTGCGCGTCTTTAAAATAGTTATCGAATTCAAAATAAATAAAGTTTTGTGTTATCTGTGTACATTAAAATTGAAAGGTCATTGTCCAATTGACCAATTTGTTCTTTATATCGTTGACACCTTTTTCAACAAACTCATCGTCGAGTGACAAATGTTCATTGAAGACAAAGAACTTTGTTTGTTTAAGAGATTAAAAGCTTCCTTATAGATTAGTGTGATAAATTAGGCGACACTTTCTTTTTTACTGCTGTGAGAAATTATTATTATATTTCAAAAATTATGCAGATTTAGCTCCTTATTATTACAGACGATTAGTTAAACTTTAAAAAATCAATTAACATCCATTTAGTTCAGATAAACTTTTAAAAAATTAAGAACAACTGATAAAAATACATTTCCGGATAAACATTAAAATTTTTTCAGATTGACGTTTAATCAAATGTTTATAAAATATTAATAACGTGTTTATAGTTTCATTCAATCATCTATTTGAGAAAAAACCTGCAGTTAATGACCGTAATGACCCTGATATATTGTAAATTTTGCTGTTGGCGCCATATACCCGATTAATTATTCCGATTCGGAAATTTCCTAGAAATTTTCATTTAATAAATTCCGTTGCGTTTTCATATCATGTCACGTTTGTCTTGTTCAAAACGATAATCGGTATCTCGCTGTATTTATAAAATATTCTGAATTTTATAGCTGAAGCATTCGAATCGAATTAATAGAATGTAGTAAGTTGCGTGTTCAACGGTTGCTAATTTTGAAAAATCAATTCACTGCAGAGCAGATAAGAGAATTGTTGAGTTCGTGAACAGTAAATTAGCATGCTAATTGCCTTCGCTGAGACTTGAAACTCGCTTTCCCTTGAAAAATTTTAAAAAGTATGTCGTCAATCAATATTTACAAAAAACATTTTGCAAGGAGAACAGACAGATAACCATTTAAATGTTTTTTATAGTTACTTATGTTCGTAGACAGTGAACGAGTGCCGAATTTGGCAACATTCTAGTAAATGTTAAATAAGCCAAGCAATTTAAAGGAGAAAGGAAACAATAAAACGCGAATTTCTTCAAAATTTCTTGGTCAAGGTTTTTAACTGTTCAACAAGAATATATTAAACTTCTAATGTCGTATTGGAACATTGACCTTGGTGTCTCCAGGCTGTTGGTCTGGAAAAAATGGCGGTTAAATTATTTCCGGGGTCACGGTTGTATTACTAGATTTTGCTGAATTGCGTTTATGATACCTCATTAAAGGAGAGTCATTACATGCATTACTGGTTTTTAGTGACAATTTAGAAACTCTAATGCGTAGATTACACTTTTTCTTGTACGGCCAGGCCAGTTTTAGACCACGGCTTGATTCATTTTTAATTTTTTCCAGTAGTTATTTTTTTATTAATTGTAATGAAAAAATTACCCTTTTTTATTGCAAAATCTTCGCTTAAAAGGGTGACTAAAAGCATGTCCTGTCAAGATAAAACTGAAGGAATTAAATTGGCATTTTTTTCGACTGAGCACTCTTAAGTCTTATAAGATGATAAGACTGAATGATTAATTATTGAAGTCAGGAAGAGATGATTTATGATCAACAGCCTATATGTATACATGCGAACTAAATTTAACGGACAATTAATATCTTGTTTTTATTTTAAATATTGTGGGTCAGTAATATTGCTAAAATACAGGAAAAATTGAACTGAAACGCAGAATATTTACTTTTAACGTTTCTGTTCGAAGTTGTGTAGAGCCTTTGAGAAGCATGAAAATTTTGCAATTAAAAAGACACTTCAAAACCAAGATTTTTCAAGGCCTGTACTTATTGCAGAAAATAAGAAGTCAAAACCATAGCAGAAGAAAAATTAACGAATTGGTCTTCTATCGAACTAAAAGAAATCTAAATTTAAAGCATTGGTCATCAAAAGCCCACTTGAATTTTTAAAATCTATAATTATACCCAATGAGTTGTTAATCTTAAATGCCAATTTATTTTAAACAATGGTAATCTCCATGTTATCGTTAAATAAGTGTGGGCAAAACTGAATATTTCTTGTAAAAAACTTAAGAGGTCGTTTGTCTCCGATTTTATTGTTTATTTATATGGGTGTATAACTGTTAAACTGGTTAAACATCAACAATAATTGTTGCTATTTTGACAGACTGACGTTTTTAACATAAAATTCTAGAAAAGGAATGTTAAAAACCACGATTTAAAAGATTTTTTTATATTAACAAAACGTCTTCCGGATTGGGACTCTGTCATTTTGAGACAGAAAGACTCAACGTTTCGCCCACTTTTGTAAGGGGCATCTTCAGGAGGAAAGGGAGCACTAAAAGAGCACGGTAACTCAACGTGTCAACCACGCCAAAGGCGAAACTCTTTTAGCAAGAAGCAGAAGGGTAACGGTAACTGAACTTGTCAACCAAGTGCGTCTCCTTCTTGAAATCGTTTGCCTCCTAGATGATTTTTAAGCGGTCCAAACAAATGAAAATCTGAGGGAGCCAAGTCAAGCCTATAAGCAGGATGCGGTAGAGTTTCCCCACCCAATTTGTTCAAAAAATCCAGGGTAATCTTAGCCGTGTGTGGTCTGGCATTGTCTTGTTGAAGGATTACCCCTTCGTTTTTTTCTACTGATCCAGTACTTAAATTAGTCCTTTTCACTATTTCCGAAACAGTAATTTGTCGATTCTGCTTAATCAAATCGTCAACACGTTGAATAACGGCAGGAACGACTTTTGTTACATTGGAACCTCCTCTTCCTGGATCATCACTTACACTTTTTGAACCGAGCAGCTCACTCAAACACTTGCGACTCCTTAAGTGTATTTTCACCAAATTGTGCACTAAGTCTGCGTAAAATGTCAGCAGGTTTAACGCCTTCATCGACAAGAAACTGAGTAATAATGCGTTGCTTCAAAATACAACTGACAGCGTTATCTGCCATGTTTAGTAACAAATGAACTACTACCATAACAACAAGAGTACTTGATTATTTGTTTAGACCAGGGTTGAGATGATTTAAATCATTTGATTTAAATCACGATTAAAATCATGATTTAAATCAAGCGATTTATTTAAAAAAATCATTGATTTAAATCGCAGTTTTAGATTTTGACAAATTAACAAACAAAAACAAATTACACAAAAGTACTGATCAGAGTGGTAAAAAAACAAAGACTTCCTAATTGAACAAAAGCTTTATTTAAAGAGTTAACTGCTCTAAATGAAATTTATATTATTATAATATTGTTTTGACAATAAATACCCTCTCCTCATTAGAAGAATATTGAACATTATTATTCATAGTAATTAGGTAGATACGTGAATAGATAACTGTTAGAAAATAAAATTTATTTTGGCGTAAACAAAATTCAAATTTGCATTCTGGAATATAATGTAACATATGAGTTTGATTTAAATCAAAAAAATCCGATTTAAATCAAAAAAATCGATTTTTTTGATTTTTTTAAAAAAATCGTGATTTTTTTCCACCCTGGTTTAGACTAAAGTACATTCAATATTACATGTAATAAAAAAATCACACTATCCAATCAATTTTTACTTTCGCAGAGGAAATTCCGGTTTTGACGTGAACCCCCCCTCGTATTATAGGACCCATTATTCCCTTTTTGGGACATAGGGATGTGCTGGTGCATTAACATATGAGGTATTACGGGTGCAATGCACAACCCGGCCCGAGTCTGCGGGTTACGATACACCAATATGATTATATATTGTAATGTGCTACCTTTTTTATGTTTGATGCCCCACGTTGGGCGCCGTAAAATTGTAAGGTTACCTTTGTTTACAATTATTAATATCCGGTTAGCTCAGTCATTTGGTCGTTAATGAGGTTCCTTTACTTTACTAAACGAATATTAATACTTTTATGTTATATAACAATAATCAAAACAACTTAATTTTTCTATGCAGATTTATTACATTTTTTACTCATCTATATTTCCGTATCTTCCCTATCTATTTACTTATTATAGATCATAAATTATAACAGTATTAAATTAGCTCACATATCACTTGTTGAGTATCCAAATCAACTTTAATCACAATTCCATATTCATATCCAACATTTAATAATTTTCAATTCATCTTCAACTTCTACAACATCCAATATCAACCGGGCCAAAACTTTTCTCTCTGAAGAACAACAACCAGTTTATTTATTTTGTCCTCTTTTATAAGAGATTACTATTTTTCTTTCCAGCAAAGTACCAATTAAGTATTTAATTATTTTATTCTTTCCTTTTAGGAAAGTACCATTCTCCTTTTCTTAAAATAATATTTCACACTTACTTACTTTATTATATTTTCCTTCCCAAAAGAAATACGTGCTCCTTTTTTTGAGAAGATAATTTCAATCTTGATATTTATCTCTTATCTTCCTTCTCCCTGGTTCTCCGATATTTTTCCTCCAATGAAAATTCTCTTTGCTTTTCCGTGGTAATTATTAAATACATACTCATGCAATACATCATGCAATTCATCATGCAGGTACAGAAACTCGCTTCGCTCGTTTCTGGAACGTCCTGCATTCGTTTCGGAATCGCTATCTTCCCGCACTTGTTATGAAAATAACTATTCTAGCTAACTTATTTTATAATTACAATACAAAATTCCTAGCAACTAAATTATTCTCCCCTAACTATCTAGATTCTTGTTTTTATTACATTTTTAAATTAACTAATATTAAATCTGTAACTTTATATTCTTTAACAATTATAGGTATTCAACTCAAAATTTTTAATACCGACAAATATCATCTCAATTTATGCAATATTACGGGGTATGTTACAGCTGTCGCCGTTTTCCCGCACTTAGCTTCCAGTGTTTTCTTTGATTGGCATTCTTCTGTCATTTCTCTTGAATTTATTGCTTCCTCGACGTCTTATTTCCGACTTCTTCTTGTGCATCCTACTTTTAATTTTTGTGGCGGATCCCATTTTAGTATTTGCTTGGGCCATTTAACATCCTCCGTTCTGTTGACGTGGCCGAACCATATCAGTTGTTTCTTCGGCACCTCTTCGAATAAGTCTTGAAGTCTTTCTCCATACCAATATTTTTCATTATTTCTTCATTTCTGACTATCGAGTCTCGTCTTTCTACAGCTTCTTCTTAGGTAGCCTCTTTCTGTTGTCAACAACTTACTGTTATTTTTACTATTCACATCCCACACTTCCGCCCCATAACTAATTACGCTTTCTACCATCAATTTGTATATCCTTCTCTTTGTTTGTCTTGTGATATTTCTGTCCCATAGCACAGGATTTAAAATTTTTGTAATCGTTCTTCCCTTCATTATTCTGTTTTCATTTTCTTGATTACTACTTCCAGTCTTGTCGAATATTTAATTACTCCTAGGTACTTAGCTATTGCCACCCCTTTTATGTCATTTTCTAATAACACATCGGGTATTTCGTTGTTTCCAATTAACAGATATTCGGTCTTATTTTTATTTACGGTAAGTCTATATTGTTCGTATGTTTCTTGTAACATAGCTGAGGTCGTCTATGTCTTCTGATATGACAATTTGATCGTCCGCAAAATAAAGGGAGCCCCATACTTCTGCATTTCTTCTGCCACCCATGTACGGCTCTGTCTAAATATATTTTGAACAAGGTTGGAGAAAGTCCGCATCCATGTCTTAGACATTTCGTTGTTTGAATTGCCTCTGTTAATTGTTCCCCTATTTTTATTCTCGTAATATTATTTGAATTTAGTTCTAAATTTTCTATTTCTTTCCACAGTTTCTCTCCGTTGATATAGTGTCATATGCTTTTTCGAAGTCAGTCAGTGCCACGTGTGTTTCGCAGTTTCTTTGGGTTATTTTTTCAGCTGTTATTTTAATCGTAAATAAATTGTATATTACAGGCCGCCCTGCTCTGAATCCAGATTGTTCTTCGGGTTTCTTGTTTCCTATTTCTAGTTCTATTAGATTTTTTAGTACTTTGGAGTTTATTCTGCCAATAGTGGGTATAACTGCTATCCCACGATAGTTTTTCGGGTCTTTCCGGGAGCCCTTTTTAAATATTGGCGGAGAACTTCGCCATTCTTTTGGCGTAGATTCTCCATTTAAGCATCTTCCATACAGGTTTTTGAGCATTTCATTTAACTTGAGTGTGCCGTATATGATCAGTTCTGGGCTTATACTAACAGGACCTGAAGATTTTTTATTTTTTGTTGATCGTACAGTTTGGTCTATTTGCTATATTTAACTGCATGTATGGTTCTTTAAAACTGTTTTCTCCATAAATGTTGATCTTCATTCTTCGAGTAGATTTTTAAAATGTTTATATTAAATGTTAATAGAATAACAGACGACAAATACAGTATATCTATGAACATATAAAAGGCAACATTAGAAAAGCTGCGGAAGAAGCATTAGGAATAATATTGTTGTTATTAGATATTTAATATAATTTCATTTTAGAAGCTGGTGATGAAAATCTCAATAACGAAATATAAAATGTCAAACTTGCCACAACAATCCCTACATACATAATTAATTTCCTCTTCTACCGCAATCTAGTGACGAGGCCCATTCACACTTTTGCTGATGTGCAGTGGAGGTGATGGGTCCATTTTTGAACTTGCATCACGCTCCAACCAGTTTTCATCCACAACACATTGATACGCCTTAAACCTAAGCCTTAACTAATGAATTTGACCCAAATCGGCTCCATAATACTATGACCACCGCTGGAATCAAACCCATATCACCTAGCTAGCTAGCAGGCACTTACCTGACTGAGTTACCCAAGCTGCCTGTAGTGCCTGTTAGGGGAGTAGTTAACGTTAAAACAATATTGTGGGATTCTAGGAAAGCTAAATAGAGCCTTAACACAACTTTTTTAATTCAATTAAATTACATTTCATACTTCATCATACGTCTACTCCTCACGCACCGACTTACTACCCTCACTCACCCGATGCACGCCGGACCCCCATCTGACACCGGTCGTCTGTTATAATTCCCACAATATAGTATCGTAAAGTGGTGAATCAATAAATTATTTCCTGGTAGTTAAGGTAATCTAAACCTGTAGTAGGCAATGTATTCCCAAATATTTTTTAAAATTTAGAAACAACCCTTCGCTCACAGCGCATACCAACGCATTACGGAGAATACGCATTGTGTAAATCTGTAAATCAACAGTGCTCTCAGAGCATTTGTGTACGTACACCGTTGTCATATTCTCTGTGAAAATATTTTACATACAGGCTGTAGACACTATTGAATGATATTAATCTCTACAACCCCTAAAGAAATCATATTAATATTGTTTAATAATTTGTATTTATTTTAAATAATGCACTTTTATTCCGTGCAAAATATTTACCAAAATGTGTGAAGCTGTATGCAGATGCTACGTACTTACTTAATTGTGTTATAATTTAGAATACTTTTGGATCTTTTAAATTAAAAAAGACCCATATGTCCTTAAATAAGCCACTTTTAAATACGTTTTAACCTTAAGTGAACCAGAAATAATTATAATCTCGAAATTGTTCTCGTCACACAACATTTAGCACAATAAAAACAAAATAAACCGATATTTTTGGAAATCTTAAAATAAATAAATGACTCAAATCGGATGACTTAACACTTGAATAAACTTATTTTAATCTCAAATCTAAAATTAATATACATAGTTGCACTCCGATTTTATTCAAAAAAAAAAAAAAAAAAATGACTTTAATAACAAACTAGAACAATATGTGTGTTATTTTTTCACAGTTGGAAACGTGATATGACGATAGTAGTAACAATAATTATTTAAGAGAAATGCGCAGATTTCCCGTCGACTAGCATAAAATTGCAATTTTTTTTTAATGTGGTGGGTTAATAATGTACAACAAAAATGCAAACGTTATAACCGTATGTATTTTAAAAAAGACAACTTAAAAAAGTTAATATTAACAAAAAATATTTGGTTCCTGTCGTTACTGAGGAGTAAATGCACCTAACGCTGATATTTGGCAGACAACAGGAAGTACGTCATGTTAATGAAAAACTTCGTTGGTTGTTTAGAATTACAAATTATTATACAGGAAAACCAAACAGGTGTTCAGCGGTATTTTAAACAAATAAAACAACAACCACTGTTTTAATTTGATGATTAGAAGTAAAAATTTAGTTTTACAGTTATGAAAGTGTTTGAACTCTTAATTAATGCAATCTTTTTTTGGATTATTAATACAACATTTCAAACTTTCGAACAAAAAATTAGATTACTAAGCAGAAGTTGAGTGAAGCCAAAGAGCGAAGCTATGTATGGCATGTTCTAAAAAAAAATCAGAATATTCAGTTTTGAGTATCCTTACATAATTACATATCAAGTAGCGTTCTTAATGTTAGGTACGCTATTTTAGATCGTTGAAACCGACTGCTTGCAATTTTAAAGTCACTTAAGCTCATTATGCAATTAAATAACAAGGTCGCCTTTTTGCATTTTGCTTACGTGTCAACTCACTATATATAACATTAACACCTATATTTATACCTTATTACCTAAATTTACTTCTCTAGTATTTGACATTATGTAACAAACATTTACTTTTATATTTTTATCAAAAAAATCGCTAATATTACATAGTGATATTGTTCTAAAATTGCGCATTTCAAAAAAGAATTGATTAATTGTAAAACTAAGGAAGTAAACAGGAAGTGTAGGTTGCTTGTAATTTAAACTGGATTACATTCATCCTTTTTCCAGTTTGTACATTAACATATGTGACACAATTTAAACGATCATAGCTATTTATATGTATATCTAAACATATATCATTTTGTCTTTATATAACACTACCCGAAACATATATTCATAATAAGCACATGTATTCTGTTTTTGAAGTAGGTCATGTGTGCAGCATTACCCACAGATAAATTACATATTTCATAATGCTTAAATTTAATTTTTTATCCTTAGAAAGATGACAAAGAAATGTATGCTGTTTGCTGAACTTATTTTTGGATGCAGAGTTTTAAACAGAATTTTCTTGGTGTGCCATATGTGCTAAGCACAATTGTCGTAAATTTACTAAGTCATCTCCAGCTTATAAATTAAAAACATTATAAAAGGTACAATTTCCTGTATTTATTTAAATGGCTCAAGAGCTATGGGGGGGTCAAGTGACTCCACTTGACACTGCCAGAGTCGGAGGGTATTTTACTCCTACTTTTCTGTCCCTCAATTTTCCTTGCTCTATGTTCTATTGTATTACCTTCTTCCACTTGCCGGTCTATTTTTTTATGTTTACCTTTTCCCCCTTTTGGTTCTCTTTGACAAACACCAAGGGATTGTGATTAACTTGAAATGTGGACTTTATGATCCTCCTTTACATATATGTATATATTGTATATTGAGAAGGAGGCTATCTTCAGCCATTCATGAACAAAAGAAAAGGAGATATATGCATAGCAGTACAGAATTAACGATTAATTGCTAAACCTGTGAATGTAACAACTGAATTAATGCGCTTATCTGTTATAATTCCAACAGACTTTTCTAATCATAACAATCAAACTGGTTATTAGATTTCCCCCCTTACTTTTACTAGGTACTATAAGGAGAGGTTGAAAACACAAGAATATGGAAACTGTCACATATAAAAAAAATCACACAGAAATATGAAATCAAATTAAATGAAAAGCTCAATCTACAAATGAGATCAGCCAGAATCAAAACTACTTTTGATTTCAAGAAATTGTTCAAACTACACTTGCCCGAATGGAACAACTGGAACTAGATGAAGAATTTGTCCGACACAGACGGGTCAAAATTGTATAGAAATATTAAATCGAAAAAGACCAGGGAATGCGTTTGGCATAAATCTGGAACGATACACAACGGTATTCTTAACCGAAATCATCGCAGTTCTTATCTACTCGGATTGTTCAATAGAAACACGTTTGGATTGCGCAGCCGCGACTTCGTCGCCACGACAACAGCATTTAATTGTTTATATTGATTGTTTAAGTACCAGTGACGCGTCTGTCAAAAGTATTTGCTATTTGTTTCTTTCTAAGTGTTGTGATTAAGTTGGAAAATGGCATTTATGGTAGAAAATCCGTCCAAAGATAATCTGCATGCTGTTATTCAACGTTTAGCTGCTGAAAGGCGTCAGCCAATGGAAATTTATACGAGAGTGAATGCTGCATATGGTATATGGTGGCTATAGATATATCATTTTGTTTTTACATAACACTACCCGTTACATATATTGGTAATAAGCACATGTATGTATTTATTTTATTTTTAAAAAAGGTCATGTATGCAGGCTTACCCACAGATAAGCTACATATTTCATTATACTTGAATTTAATTTTTTATCCTTAGAATTTCTTCCGGGTTGAAACCGTGTCATTGTTGAGACCGAAGAACTTCTTCTTCTTCTGTTAACACTGACACTGGCCCTGGAAGTCTTCAAATTCATTATCCTTAGAATTAGTTAATCTAATAATTAATAAAATTAGATCACAAAGGAATAATCATAGATTATTATGTCTGCTGTTTGCTAAACTTATTTTTTGGATGCACAAAATTTTAAAGAGATTTTTCTTAGTATGCTATATGTGCTAACGACAATTGTCGCAAATGTAGTAAGTAATCTCCAGCCTATAAATTAAAAACAATAAAAGGTATAATTTCCTGTATTTATTTGAATGGTTCAAGAGCCAAGGGGAACGGGGGGGGGGGGTCAAGTGACTCCACTTAACACTACCACAGTCCGAGTTTTTTTTTTTTAATGTAAGTTGTGTTTACTTTTAAACCAGAAGGGTTCCTGCTTTAAAAATTACCCTCGTAGTATTAAGCAAAATCGAACAGCTACGATTATGGCTATAACAGTGACGTTGATGTCTCCTATAAAGTGCATTAAATGACAAAAATACAGTATTAGGTGAACAAATCAGATGGGAAGAGTAAGTACGGAAGGATGTCCAAAACATGGAGGCATTAGAATGGCAACAGTGCTCAGTTATGATATGGAAACTGCTATTTTACAATAGCAAAAACAAAATGATCACAAACAGCAATGAAAAGAAAAATGTTGTTTAATACATTTTATCGTTCTCCTATCTTTTAATTTTATTCCAATCAAACTGAAATACAAGACATAATTGAGTACATAACTAAACAAAAATGAAGCTGAGTGGGCCATATAATCAAAATGACGAACAAAATATACATATTTATACATATACATACATAATCCTGAGCCTTTCTACCATTAGATGTAAAGCTTTGGGTGAAAGATGGACAAAGCGAATAATAGAATGAAGGCCTAGAATAGAAAAGAAACATAGAAAGGCCATCAATGCGCTGGGCTGATGATGTTAAGAAGGTTGCAGGAAAACATTGGCATCGTGAGGCTCAGTAAAGAAACAGTTGGAAGAAAAAAGGATAAATATGAAAAAATACTATGGTAATGTGCTTTCAAAAGCCTCTGAAAATGTAAGATTAAAAAAACAAAACTAAAGCCGTCGCAGACAAATACCAACGACAAGTAAAGACAATAATTCTAATTAGTAAAGCACAAAAATATGTTGCATAGTTGCATTAGGTAAATGGGTCTTAAATATATTCTGAAGTGTTCAGCAGGCTGGGTAATTTTTTTGGGGTTGGGAACTGCTCTGTTCCTAACATACGATCCTATTCTCTTCTCCTGTTATTATAGCTGCCATCGGCATATTCAATACTGTAACGGTTTTAAAACTTTTATTTAAAACTTCGATCCGTGGTGTGAATTATTTATTAACAAATTTAAACAATGTAACAATTAACACGAAATAACAACTTAAGCACTAACTAACTTATTTATACAGTTTATTTAATTATATTCACGCACTTATATTATTCGCGCACATTTATATTAACCGAGCACTTGATTCCGACCATAGCTTTTGGTAGGCTCTCGCTGTAGACTGTGGTAGACCAACTCCGCCGCTCTCGAAATCGCGCCTTTATACCCTGACCGCGGCTTTCGAGTGCAGTGTAGATCGCCCCAGACTTTTCCCGAACAATGACTGATAAGCTAGGTATATGAACTAGCGATTTGCGATTTTTGTTTTGATTGGTTAAATTTGAACGCAGGTTAAGCGGCAATTTACTACTTCAAGGTTTTGCGATTTCCGCAAAATCTTGAAGTCGTATATTGCCGCTTAAACTGCGTTCAAATTTAACCAATCAGAACAAAAATCGCATTCCACAAATTGCAAATCGCTAGTGCATGTACGTAGCTATAGAAGACTAGTCTCGGACAGCTGACGCATATGCGCAAAATGATTCACGTCCCGCGTGACAGCTGGCGCGTCTCGTTACAATACTTAACTAATTTAACTTAAACAGTTCTTCGATAACTCAAGGCTGGTATTAGAATGCACCCTGGAGTGCAATCCATATTGGTCAATTTCCTGACCCAACTATAGAACGAACAAACTTTTGTTAAATTTCAGTAAAAATACTCTCACATTTGTCGTCCCAATTTTTTATAATGTTTTTATCGACAAATTATTTAATTCCATGGTTCGGAACCACAATTTAAGGTTTATATGCTCGTTACAAAGTGATGCTTTATTAAATGAAAACGTAATTAACCATCTTAGATACAATTGCTTTTCCTTATCCTAGCTCTGTAATACTTAATGGTTAAAGTATTGTAACTGTATTTAAAAAAGCGTTGACATGTGGAACAAAATATTCAGATGGTGCACACTATATTATTATAAGACGATCATATCATATTGCTATTATATTATATTGATGTCATCCTACAAATTCGTAATAATTATTTGACCTATTTATTGAAGTAATTCTATGTAAATAGTATCTTTTTTATTGTAATTTTTTTTTAATTTAAACCATCAGCAATTAGAATTACAAAAGATTCTATGAGCTAATTTGTTGATAAGATTAGTTGACTTGATGAGGTTGGCACCCACTGGTACTTCCTCGCGATTTCCTCCTATTGATTGATGATTTATTGTAAATGAAACAGTATTTAAAAAAAATATAAGTAATACCGATTTTAAGTTGTAAAAATTTCTAATGTTCAAACAATAACGATACGTATTATTGAAACCAGGAAAGATGAACCCTGCCTCATCATTGTTATCGGTATGATATAAGATTTTACTTGCTAGTCAAATTAGCATCAATTGTATTCTCAAGCAATTATGATTGGAGCTTTAACCGGAAAATAAACAGCTGCCAAGTACTTTCAATACGAATTTAACATTAAATTATTTTCGTTTTGATTAAGAAATTTAAAAATCCGTTTTCTATTGTACCGTTTTAGTTATTTGCGTTTATTTACTTTTATGACGACTAAGGTTAGATGCAACTTAAACTTAAATTATTTACCAATTTAAAATTTCAAATGATATAATAATCTAACCGATAAATGTACAACTGTATTTCTTCTGCACCGCAATGAACCAAATTAAATGTTCATTTGTCTAAACTTAACAACACAAATACAGTATTTTTCATCTAGCATTTGGGTTGTGACGTCAACAAGCTCCGCCCATAAACTGTATGGGTAGACATGCGTTCGTGCGCAGTAGGTAATGAAAACCTAGTTTAGAAAGAAATGAAGTATAATTAGATTGTGAATTTATAAGCAGCGCGTTGACGTCACAACCCAAATCATAGGTGAAAAATACTGTAGGTAGGTACTACAAAAACGAATTCCAATGAATGAATATAGGAATTTAGATAACTAATAAAATAAAATAATGTAAATGTAATTTATTAATAATTTGACAGTTTGACGTTTTAGTGACGACACGCGCATGTGACTTAAACTACTCTAATGTAATCAAATAGGCACTTTAATCATAACACAAACTTATTGTATTGCTATCCTTGTTGTCTGCATGAAGTTTGTGAACAAATATACACGCGTGATGTCGTTACTAAATCCAGCGTGTCATGAGGCAGGGCTCATCTTTCCTTATCCCTATAATATACACATTTATTCAATTAATTATCACACGCCTGGACATTGAACAATTTAGTGATGCTTATTTGATTTAATTGCTTGTAGCTTATCATTTAAATATGCTTATGACAATAATTCGCTCGCATATGATGTCGTCAGAAAACATCCAATGCAATAACGCAATTCAGAGAATATTAAATTGGTTTAACAAATTTCACAAAATTAGCATTGTAACTTTTAGTTGAGTTCTATTAATTCAACTACATGCCTAGTCATTAGTTTCTGGGCTCGTTTAAGTTTCTAAGTAATACAATTTGTTAGTAAATTAATACTGTGGTTTAAACAGTTATATTTTTGGAAACATAGAACACCTACTGTTTAATTTTTTTTACATGCAGCTGTAATAAATTGAATATTTGCTATATGGTGTCACATGTTATATTTATTTACAGTATGAATGATTTTAAAAGAAAATAATATCGCCCTATATAATTGTTTGTAATAATCACATAATCCATATGGTAATGACTTATAAGTGTTTATTGATATCATTTTTAACAGTTTTTCGTTTGTTTCAGATGCCTATTTATATAAGACAGATTTTGAACCACATAGAACATCGGATTCACAAGTATCATTAAAATTATTAGGTTACTCACATTTAAATAAAAGACACATAAATCAAGAAAAATCTCCACCACAACAACAACTCATAAATGATGATAGTTATCAATCACCTCTTATCACTAGTCCTCTGCCTATAGTAAAAGATACAGTAAGTTTATTTTGTATAATTTATTCCTGCGAGTGACTGTATATTTTAATTCTAGAAAACTAACAACATTAGTAACACAACTCCACTTTCTGAATTAATCAACTCAAAAGTGCCAGAAAAGGTACTGGATAAAAATTTAGAAGAAGGAGATGGTGCCAGGCCAGTTGATCCAGCGGTTTCTAATAAAACCTTGGAGAAAGAAAATATTACTGAAGTTAAAAACGTAAGTATTTCGTATCTTCTGGGTTAAAACTATTTACAATCTTTAATTACTTGTAGGATACACATATTTACTATGACAGCACCTTTATAGGTGATTCCGCCACTGGTAATCACTTCTGGGTTGACATGGATAATAACAAAAGTAATGTAACGATTAATAGTGTTTTATCGAAATCTCACCGACGTGCTGCAGTAAGTAACGAAATGCTTGTAAATGAAATTAATAATATATAAAGTCATTGTTTATTTTTACAGACTGTGAAACTTTCATTTGATTTCCCATTCTATGGCCATAGCGTACGAAACGTTACAATTGCTACTGGTGGTTTTCTGTACATGGGAGAATACGTACATTCATGGTTAGCTGCGACACAGTATATTGCTCCTCTTATGGCGAATTTTGATACCAGTTTATCAAATGACAGTTCTGTTAAGTATGTTGATAATGGTAAGTTGTTTTTTGTAGAATATAGTAACTTTTTTTATAATCAATAAACGATGTAGCAGCTGAGGAAGCCATCTCACTTACTTTTGTCTGAAACTGGTGCTGATTATGACTAATTAATATCTTGCACTACGCCGTCTACTTGATACTTGATAGCCTATAATTCCCTGGGTAGGGCAAAGGCCTCCCCCTTCCTCTTCGATGCTTTTCTATCTCTTGTCTCTTGTTTCCAGTTTCTTCCTACGTAATTTACTCTTCTGTTCTCTTCTGTCCTTTTTCCTTGCTGTTTCGTCTGCTCTCTTCTTGCACTTGTTTTTACTTGTTTGTCTTTTTTTTTCCTGTCTTTCTCTTTCACTTTCATTTCTACTTGTCAATGCTTGTTGTTTGATCTTTCTTCTTTCTTCTATTGTTTCCCATGTATGTTTAGATAACCATGTGTTTTGTATTGCTTTCTTGAATCTTAGTACTTCCTCTGCCGTTTCTCTTATGATTGTCTTACAGTTGTTCCACACTTCTTCTACGTGGCCACTCCCATTGTTTTTATGTTTTTTCCATTTTTTACTTCTTAACTTTTCTTTGTACTTGCTTCTGACTTCTTCTTCTTTTAACCATTGAATGTTGTATTTCTCTCATTTCCGTATATGCTCGTAGCTTGATTTTTATCTTTGCTCGTAGTAACGTATGATCTGTGATCTGTGGTTACATTTGCCCCTCTCATTGCTCTTACATCGCATAACATAATTTTCCATTTTCTTTCTATCGTTATGTGGTCTATTTGGTTCTTTGTTTTTCTTCCAGGCGAGGTCCGGGTTACCTTATGTATCAATTTATGTTTAAAGAGGCTACCTCCTATTACTAGATTGTTTTCTGCACAAAATCCTACAAATAGCTCCTCATTCTCGTTGATAGTACCTACACCTTCTTTCCCCATTGTGTCTTCTCTTCCCCTGTTTTCCCTACCGATCTTTGCATTCATGTCTCCTAATAATATCTTTATGTCTCTTTTATGTTTTTTGTTAATATCATCAAACATTTTTTGCAGCTGGTCATAGAATTCTTCTTTTTGTGTTTCATCTTTCTCATTAGTCGGCGCATATGCATTAACTATATGTACTTATATTGTAGTAGTTTACTTTGAATCTAGCTGTCATTATTCTATCTGATATAGCCGTCCACTCCATAAGTGCATTTTGGTTCTGCTCGTAGCATAAATGCTACTTCTTCCATGCCTCCTGAATATATCATGTTTGTACCATTTTCTGTTATGTGCTCTCCACATCCCTTCCATGTCACTTCATTTATTCCCAATATGTCTATTTTGTATCTTTCCATTTCTTTTTCTACTTGGTTCTAGTAATGTTTGTACATTCCAGATTCCTATGTATTTCCGCTTTTTCGTTTCTAATTCCTGCATTGCTTGAGTTTTTTCTTTGCTTTGTTTCTTTTCTTGTAATTTACCCCTATCCACTAACTCTCTATCCGTTAACATTGCCATTGTCGTCATGAATTCTCCGTCCTGAATGCTTATTAGTTTTTTGGATCGCTCATATTTTCATCTTCCTGAATAATTTTCTGTTGTTTTCTGTCCCATTTGTGTACCCTTCCATCAATTCATTCTTTTCCCCTGCTTTCCTTCTTCCCTTGCTTTGTCCCTAATTTCTTTCTGAATCTTTCTTTCCATTACAGTCATGTCCTTATCAATGTATATATTTTTGTTTTTCAGTTTATAACCATTTTTAAAGATTTCTTGTTTATCCTCCCAGTTCTTCAGCTTTACTATACATTTCTCTTTGTTAATTGTATATGCATCCAGTATTTCTGCCTTAACCTGTAATGTTTCTTGTATAAATCTTGTCGCTCCCTCTTTTATTATTGTTTTATCTGTGGTGTCCACTTTTATTCCGGTTATCACTATATTATTCTTCCTCTTTTCTCCGTCTTGTAGTTCTAGTTTGTATTCCAACTCTTCTATTTTTATTTCCATTTTACCTTTCTCCTTCTTCCAGTTTTCTTGCATTTGGTTTATTTCTTGTTTTAATTTCTTTATTTCTGTGTTACTTTTCTCAAATTCCTTTACTAATTTGCTTTGTAGTTCGTCATTTCCGATTTTTATCTCTTTTCTTATTGCTTTCGGCGATTTTCCTAACGCTTTATCTAAAATTTCTTCCATTTCTTTGTTTTCTGTTATTTCTTCCCTGTTTGTTGGTTTCTGATACTTGTCTTCTGGCGATCTTCTTATTTACAGTATTTTTCATCTAGCATTTGGGTTGACGTCAACTTTCCCCGTCCAAAAACTGTCTGTTTAGACACGCATTCGTGCCCAGTAGGTAATGAAAACCTAGTTTAGGAAGAGATGAAGTATAGAGTATAGTTGGATTGTGAATTTATCAACGCACTGTTGATAAATTCACAATTCAACTGACGACACAAAATCCTAGGTGAAAAATACTGTAATTGACTCTTCTTGAATACTCCTTCCCTTTCTATATTATCTTTCTTATTGCTCTCCTGTTCTTCTTTTTCTTTGTCTTTGCGCTTTCTCTTTTCGCTATCTTCCGTAATTCTATTACTGTATCATTTCGTTTAATTCCTGTACGGCTGTTAAGGTCTTGTAATATTATAATCCCCTAGTTGTTCCGATTTCAGAGAATTCAAAGAATTTATCCTTAGTCGTCACAGCCGTTGGAATTAAAGTTCTGTTCCGCTATCAGAACCGTTGACTATTCCTGTAATCCTAGGGAGGGACCCTTACTGGGTGCTATCAAACGGGCCATTTAAACCCAGGTTTTTTAATGAGGTTGTTACTCCTCCCCCTTCTCCTTTCTTATCCTGGCTTGGGACAGGCAACGGCGCAGTTTCTCTCTTTAGATTTCCTTTCTATAATATTATCACCTTCCCTTCTCACTTCTATCGCTATCACATCGTAGTTTCAATTCAATTAACTTTTCTTCAGATTTGAATGTTTTTACATTTAACGTACTTTTGATTCCAGATTTATATTTTGTTTTGCTTTATCTGTTTTGCCTGATTTGTTTTGTGGGGTTATTTGATCTCCTACTCCCCTGGTGATTAGACTTCTGGAGAGTGCTAATTTAAAATTCTTTTTTCTAAGATCCCTGTCCTTGTATATTGCATGTGCAAGCATCGTGTGTTTTCTTTTACTTCGATATTTCTTTCTTCTGTTATTCCACCTACTATCGGTGGTAAATTTATGACTAATTGATATCTTGCACTCGGCCATCTACTTGATACTTGATAGCCTATAATTCCCTGGGTAGGGCAAAGGTCTCCCCCTTCCTCTTCAATGCTTTTCTATCTCTTGTTTCCAGTTTCTTCCTACGTAATTTACTCTTCTGTTCTCTTCTCCTATCCGGTGCTATTGGAAACCAAGTTGTAATTTTAGTTTCCTATCGATGTCTCGCCCATTTCCATTTTAATTTCTTAGTTCTTGTTTTATCATCTACCTTCTTGAGTTTTTCTCCTGATTTCCTCCTACCTCACTTTGTCTTTTAGTTTTAAGCCTAATATGGACCTTTCCATATTTGACTGGGCTATCCCTAATTTCTAGTACAGTTTTTTGTCATGCTCCATGTCTCTACTCCATAAGTAAGTGTGGGTATGAGGCACTTATTTTAATCGTGATATTTGCTTCACTCTTTAGGATTTTCTTTGTAGCCCAAAAATTCTTCCAAGCTAAATTGATTCTTCATTCGATTTCTTTTTCCATTCTCTTTTCAAATGTCAAGATCTGTCCCAGGTATACCGCTTCTTTTGCTAGTTCTAGCTTTTTATCTAATTATACTCGTATCTTGTTTACCATTGGTTAATAGTTTTGTTTTGTCATAATTTATTTTTGATCCTACATTTTCACTTTCGGCTACTAAATCCGTCACCATTTCTTGTAGTGATTTTCTATTTTCTACTAGTAAAAGTACGTCTGCAAAACTTAGGTTTGTCAGCCCATTTATTCCAATTTTTATGACATATTTCTCCCATTGAAACTTCTGATAATACACTATTAAATAGGTTTCAGAACAGGGGATCTCCTTGTTTTATGCCCTTCTTGATGTGGAAATAATCACCTTCTTTCTCTAAACTCACTTTGGTTTTGTTATTTTTGTAGATTTTTTCTATGATTCTGACATATTTAGGTAGGTAAAATTCTTTGTTATTTTAGTGCCAACAAGATACTGTTATGTTTTAGGCTGTCAAAAGCTTTTTTGAAATCTATTAAATCAATACTGCTTTCCTGTATTTCTTAAATTTCTCTATGTTTTGGTTAATTGTTTGGAGGTGATTATTCTTTTTTTATAATTACCGTTGAAAATAGTTTGTATATAGCCGATAATAAACTTATCGGTCTGTAATTCCTAATTTTGTTTCTGTTCCTTTCTTGAAAATAAGTATTATTTTTGATTTTTTCCATTGAGTAGGTATTTCCTCTTGCTCTACGATTTTATTGAAAAGTGTAAGGATCACCTGCTTGACCGGTAGAGGTAAAACTTCAATCAGCTCGTTCTTTATTTTGTCTTCACCATGTGTTTTGTTTTTCTGTAAATTTGTAATTACTTCTTCTATTTCTTCCATCACTATTTGAGCCGGTAGCATTGTATCTTGGGTTAGTGTTGGTTCTACTTCTTTTTCGTCATTGTTATCATATCATACATATGTTTGTAGTAATTAGTAGCTTTTGTTAGAAGTTCCTGTCTATTTCTTATTTCTTTTCCTTCTTCTTCTTCTTCTGATGTTTAGTTCCTTCTTTACTTTTTTCGTGGAGCCAGTTTCTGTTATTATTTCTTCTATTTTTTTTTTTCATACTTGTGTAGACCTTTTCTTATTTCCCTTTTTGTTTAGTTCACCGTATTCTATCAAACTCCTTGTGTCTGTCTGTCCTTTCAGTTCTTCTCTTTTCGAATTAGTTTATTTATATTTTCTGATACCTTTTCGTCATTTTTAACATCTCATTTTATCATGCCTTCAGCTTTAGCAGTTTGAATTTTCTAACTATCATACATTTGTCATTGTCGTACTTCTAGGTTCTGGTATGTAGGCATGATTTGTTTTGTAACTGATTTTATATAATTATTTTTCTTTGCTTAGTATCCTTTGTTCTTGTGTCCCATCATTATTCCTTATTCTGTCGATGCTTGCATTGTTTTTTTGCAATAATACTGTTGCCCGTACTAGTCTGTGATCCGTACTCGGGTCAAACTTATTAGATTATCAGTTAATATGTAATCTATCTCAAGTTCAAGTCCATCTTCTTCCTTCTTCTTCGTTCTATAGCTCCATAAGAAGCAAAGTGCACCTGTAGGTGTTTGTGAGCTGTGTAGTTCGGTGACAGGGTTTCTTCATTTCTTCACAACCTCATTCACTTCTCCATGAGTCTATCGGTCTTCCAACTTTCCTTTTCTCTGGTATTGTGTAACTTAGTGCTTGTTATTATAAGCTTGCCTAAGCATATGACCAACCCATTTCCATTTTAGCCTTCCTAAACGTGCCTTATAGAAAGTATTCGTTATGGACAGCCGATGTTTTATTGTAAAATTTACTAGTTCTTTTCCTCCTCGGTTTCTTTCTCCTTTTCCATATTTTCACGTAGTTCATCCATCTTCCATCTATTAAAGTCACCCATAATCCCTATCTGTTTGCGTTTAAGCATTATCTCTTCCCGTACTTCTCCTAATTTATCATTAAAAAAATTTCTGATGCTGTTTCTGTGGCTGCATACACTTGGAATATTGCTAACTTTTGTTCTTTATTAAACTTTAAACATAATACTGAATATCCTTTTACTTCTTCTACCTATATACAACTTAGTAATTTTTTTCTGTGTGTAGAATCCTATTCCATAGCTTCCTTCTTTTTTTACTTTGTAGTATCAGATATCTTTAGATTTCCTTTCTATAATATTCTCACCTTCCTTTCTCACTTCTATCCCTATCATATTTTTATTTTTGTTAATGTCTGTTCTAATTCATTTAGCCTTTCTTCAGGTTTCAGTGTTTTTACATTTAATGTACGGATTTGTAATTCCAGATTTATATTGTGTTTTGCTTTATCTGACTGATCTCCTACTCCCTTGGTGATCAGTCTTCTGGGGAGTGCTAATTTAAAATTCTTAGATCCCTGTTTTTGTATATTGCATGTGCAGGCATCTTGTGTTTTCTTTTATTCCGATTTTTCTTAATTTCTTCTACTATGTCGTCTACTATTGGTGGTAAATTAAAAGTTGGGGCAACTAAATATTTTGTGTTGATCCTGCTGTGGGGAAACTTAAAAGAATAATAGTGAAATACTAATGAATTTATTCCTTTATAGGCACTGCCTTTACGGTACAATGGGAAAAAGTATATTTACAAGAAAAACCTGAAAATGGCGAATTTACCGTCCAAGCCACCTTACATAGAAATGGAGATATAATATTTGTATATAAAACCATACCGCTTCGTATCCAAGATATTCAAGATGACCGTCATCCAATTAAAGTTGGATTATCTGATGCATACATTTTTGATCGTCAGATTAACTGTAAGTATATGCAATTAACACGCTTTATTATTTTATTGCCTGTAATTAACACGAAGTGATTTATGGTTAATTTGTTATGTGTAATGCTTGGTAATCGAAGATTTGATTTGCAATAAAATTGTTTTTAGATCTGGGCAGGAAAACAATCTATGAATACCACCGTATGAATTTTGCTAAAGAAGATATTAAGAATTCAACGGCTATTTATTTAAAAGCTTTGCCAACGTGTTTGGTTAATAAAGATTGCCACACTTGTTTTACCAATGAAATTCCCAATCTGCAGGTGTGTTTCCTTTATTTTATATGATTCTGTGTAAATAAAATTAAGTTTTTCTAATTGCAGTGTGCTTGGTGTCCTTTGGCTAATCGTTGTTCAGATGGGATAGATATATATAGACAAGATTGGTTAATGAAGGGTTGCGATACAAAACATCTTACAAATGAATCACAGTGCCCTCAACCTAACATTTATGATGGTTACGATAGTACAGGCGTAGACCCCTCGCATTCTATAAGTACAACTGAAGTAATTCACACTATAGAAGGTCGCACTTTAACCAACGGTAATGGTAAACAAGAAACTACATAACTAGTCTTTAATTTCCATGCTCGTTTTTTTAAGTTTCCAAGTAACATAATTTGTTAGGAAATATTTTTTTAATGTAAAACATCCCACCTAGTATTAAATTTTGTTACATTCAGCTGTAATAAATTATTTGCTACGTCGTATCACAGATTATATATGTTTATAATATGAATGATTTTGAAAGAAAATAATATAGCCTATATAATTGATTACAATAGTCATATAATCCATGCCGTAATAAACGCCTACTATGCTTACATAATTATTAAAATGAATATGAAGGAAGGTGGCATGGGTTATATGAGTTTATTGATATCATTTTTAATAGTTTCTCATTTATTTTAGATATCTATCTATATAATACAGATACTGAACCGCATAGAACATCAGATTCACGATTACCATTAGAATTCTCACATCATTTAGATAAAAGACAAACGAATCAAGAAAAATCCCCACCACCACCACCACAACAACAACAACAACCCATAAATGATAATAGAAGTTATCAATCACCTTCTCTTATTACTACTCCTTCGCCCATAATAAAAGATTCAGTAAGTTTATTTTCTATAAATTATTCCTGCAAGTGACCGTATATTTTAATTCTAGAAAACAAACATTAATAACAAAACTCCACTTTCTGAACCGAGCAATTCAACAATGCCAAAAAAGGTACTCGGTAAAAATTTAGGAGAAAATGGTGCCGGACAACGAAAAAATTACACGTATACTACAATACGTCCTAACATAACTAAAGGAGTTCAACCAATACTACATAATGATGACTTAATAGTTGCAAAAAATCAGACGGAAATTGATGAAGATGAAATATCAATATCTAAGTTTGCCGATGCAGATGATCCGGCTGTTTTTAATAAAACCTTGGAGAAAGAAAATATTACTGAAGTTAAAAACGTAAGTATTTCTTATTTTCTGGGTTAAAACTATTTATATTCTTTAATTATTTGTAGGATACACATATTTACTATAACAGCACCTTTATAGTTGATTCTGCCACCGGTAATCACTTCTGGATTGACATGAATAATAACAAAAGTAATGTAACGATTAATGGTCTTTTATCGAAATCTCACCGACGTGCTGCTGTAAGTAACGAAATGCATGTAAATTAAATTAATAATATATAAAGTCATTGTTTATTTTTACAGACGGTGAAACTTTCATTTGACTTTCCATTTTATGGCCATAGCGTACGAAACGTTACAATTGCTACCGGTGGTTTTCTGTACATGGGAGATTACGTACATTCATGGTTAGCTGCTACGCAGTATATTGCTCCTCTTATGGCTAATTTTGATACCAGTTTATCAAATGACAGTTTTATTAAGTATGTCGATAATGGTAAGTTGTTTTTTTGTACAATAGAGTAATTGTTTTCTATAATTACAAAGCCAATTAAATATTTTTCTTCTTTTCGCAAATCATGAAAATAATATTGGAACCCATCTGGTCCATCAAGATTAAATTTCTTTTCGTCGCTGAAAATAACATTTTTCCACTCGTCCATCCAATTTCTATGACGATGAGCAAACTGTAACCTGGCTTCCCGGCGTTGACGTAGTAACTGTGGTTTCTTACGTAATCTTTGTCGTTGTAAATGTGGGCTCTTCTTAATTATTGTTTGAACAGTTCGAATATTTGCGTTTGTTCCAACCCTATGATCAATTTTTCTTGCCGTCTCACTAGAATTAGAAGCTTCCCTTAGAATAGCACGACGTTCCCTTACTGTAGTAGCCATTGCAGACCGACCTCTACGATTTTTTCCATAATTTACTGTATCGTTTAGGTAGGTCTTGACTACCCAAGGGCTTCTTCCAATTTTTTGAGCTATTTGACGATTTTAAAAAATTCCCAAGTCCCAAAGCTTCTATTTTTCCCATTTCTTTAGCAGACAAAGTATTTCCACAACCCATTGTAGCTACTGCTTTACACAATTATTTGTTTAAAACAGTTGATAAATAATTGACTTGTTACTAAGCAACCTCCAAATTTGTTTTGCAACTTGCTTTGATTATTTTAAAAACGGTTATAATTAGTGAGGGTAATCAAGTGTCGCTAGTAATATTTTATTTCAAAAATTTTTTTTACAACATTTATCTTAAAATAGTTTTACTCCATCCAACGGTCCAACATTTAAAAATAGACTAATATGGAACTTTTTTGCTACTATTTTAATCAAAAACAGTGGTATTTTGAAAGTTTTTCTACATTTGTAGGGTGAGAGTAATCAAGTGTCACGCAGTGTATAAGTTAGCACTATAGGCCTTGGACGCCTTTGGCTTGTTGTACGATTTTGGTCCACTTTTGCACTTTCTTTCCACTCACAAATATTTAACTGCTTTAACTCTTGTTGCACTTCACTTTTCTATTGTGTTCTTGGTCTTCTTTTTTGCTGTCTTCCTCCCAGTTCAGTATTATATATTCTGTAGGCAGTGGTTCCCAAAGTGTGTTCCGTGGAAATTATGAAAATTAAATAAATTTTAATTCAGAAAAATAAAATTATGTTGCATATTTCTTTTGGTTCAATTCATATGCGACTGGGCTCGTATGTATCTCATGTAATATTCTTTTAGTAGTTAACACTGTTGCTTGTTTTTGTTCAGTTTTATTAGGTGTTGCCGGCCGGTTGTTTCACCGCACATTGAACAATACTTCGTAAACCGTTTTCTCTTAAGGCACTCGCTGTTCATGGTCACGGGCTGGCTTTGCTCTATTATCAGCTTTAGTTATTGTGACACCTTCAATCTTACTCCCGTAAAATTGTATACAGTGCTTTCGTAAAGTAGTGAATAAATTCGATAAAACATTTTAGAAGGGTTTTCACAGAAAATCCTCGGACACATTAACCTTATTTTTTAAAAGTGCATCTTTCTTGATAATTATAATTTTACGATCGTCTTTTGTTTTCGCACTGACGTCATCGGCAATTTTTTTAAATGGCACTCCATATTTTTGTTCACGAATTTGGATACAGCACATTTTTCTGAGTACGACAATGTCAAATATGTATGACCTTGCAGAGAAAATTTTTCGAAATACTAAATTTAAGGTAATGATTAAATTCAAAAAACAACTAAATTAAATATTTAAATTGTGCACCGTTGACTTCCTGACAGTAGCCAAGACAAAAAAAACCGTCTTTTGTTTCCAGCGCTTCCTTGATAATTATTAATGGTCTACTCTAATAACTTTACCATACATTTTTGAAACGTTGGGACTGATTATTTCGAAAGCGTTTCTCTTCAAGGTCATACGTATTTGACATTGTCGTACTCAGAAAAATGTGCTGTATCCAAATTTGTGAACAAAAATATGGGGTGCCGCGGGTGCCATTTAAAAAAATTGTCGATGACGTTATAGTGCGAAAACAAAAGACGATCGTAAAATTATAATTATCCCGAAAGATGTACTTTTAAAAAATAAGGTTGACGTGTCCGAGGATTTTCTGTGGAAACCCTTCTAAAATGTTTTATCGAATTTATTCACTACTTTACGAAAGCACTGTATTTCTTATTACACACAATTCTCGTCTATTCACGAATTCACTTTTTATTTAAAATTGTGCGAATCTCATTTGTTTATACACTTTTCACTGGCTGTGTGGTACGGACGTGTTTATGTTACACGTGCCGCCGCGCCATTGCCGTGATTCACCAATGTCTATGTTTTTCTTCTTGCATTTCTTACATGTTTTTCTCCATGCACTGCAGTTCCTCGGTTTGTGGGTTTTCCCACATTTTTTACAGTAAAATGTGTCTACCTTTGTACTGTTTGTTTTTTTTTTCTGGAGCATATTCACTTCTTTGCTTACCGTTGGCTCTGCCGACAAAACTTTTCTTTGTGTGTGACTATTTCTTCAGCTCTGCAGATTGTTATAGTTCTGTCAAGCTGTAGATCACTTTCTTTTTATAGTATATCTCGAGTGAATTGTTCTTTAACACCACATAATATTCTGAAGGCAATCCTGTCATCTGAAATAGCTCCAAACTTGCAATCTCTTGCTAAGGTTCTTAAGGTGGCAATAAATTCATCTGTTGATTGATTTTCCGTCTGTACTTCCGTACCTGATATTGGCAGTATTTTTGTAAGGTTGAAAGTGCTGTGTTAATGCGTTCAATACCGTCTTTATAGTTAGGTGATCGTTACCTGTTGACCGGCCTTCCGCGTTCACAAACTGAAATGTGTTGTATAATTCTAACCCAATAGGTCCTATCACGTATAATAACATAGCTCTTTGCTGAGCCAGCTTGGCTCCGAGTTCTACTACTTCCGTAAATATTTCAAACAACACCGCCATTTTTCCCAGTTTGTGGTTTAAGTGCCATTTTCTCTTTGTTGTATACAATGTAGGGACGAAGTTTTTGAGGTTGCTTTATCTTAACTCTTACTGTTTTGCCTATTCGTGGGCTTTGTGGATTCTTTTACAATCACAGACGTTATTTTTAGTTTGTGCTTTAGTTTGTGCCACTAACTGCTGCCATCATGTTACATACTTTAATTATTAAAGTTGTAAAGAAGTACTTTTAAAATCGTTATTAATGTTTCTACTAAAGCGTCTACTATCGGTGGTAAATTAAAAGTTGGAGCAGCAAAATATTTTGTGCTCGTCCTGCAGTGGAGAAGCAGAGAAAAATAATAGTAATAAATTTATTCCTTTATAGGCACTGCCTTTACGGTACAATGGGAGAAAGTATCTTTACAAGAAAAACCCGAAGATGGTGAATTTACCTTCCAAGCCACCTTACTTAACAATGGAGATATAATATTTGTCTATAAAACCATACCCCTTATTATCGAAGATATTCAAGACGACCATCATCCAGTTAAAGTTGGATTATCTGATGCATACATCATTGATCGTACTATGTTCTGTAAGTATATGCAGTTAATTGACATGCTTTATTATTTTATTGCCTGTAATTAACAATAATTTATTTACGGTTAATTTGCTATAATGTAATGTTTGGTAATCCTAGATTTGATTTTGCAATAAAATTATTTTTAGATGTACGCAGGAAAACAATCTACGAATACCACCGTGTGAATTTTAATAAAGAAGATATTAAGAATTCGACAGTTGTTTATTTAAAAGCTTTGCCAACATGTTTGGTTAATAAAGATTGCCACACTTGTCTTACCAAGGAAATTGCCAACTTCCAGGTGTGTTTACTTTATTTTATATGATTCGGTGAAATAAAACTAAGTTTTTCTAATTGCAGTGTACTTGGTGTCCATCGACTAATCGTTGTTCAAACGGGTTAGACAGACACAGACAGGATTGGTTAATGAAGGGTTGCGATAGAAAACAACTTATAAATGAATCACAGTGCTCTCAACCTAACGTTTATGATGGTTACGATCATGATGGACATGAGTTTTATTATGGTTCTAATAAAAATTACGATGGTACAGACCGCTCGCATTCTATAAATGGTACAACTCAAGTAAATCATACTTTAGAAAATCGCAGTGGTATTTTAACCAATGGTAATGATAGACCAAGAAACGTGGACAATCCATTAGACGATAGTTCTAAACAGACGAATACATTTAGTGATACAATGCAAGCTTCCAGAATATCACACAATTCGCGAGTTTTAGATCCTGACGGGGAAGTTAGAATGGGAGCATCTGGAATTATCACCATATTGTTTATGGTAGCTGTTGTCGCTGGTCTATCTGTATGGGTTTTATATGCATACAGAAATCCACATACTACAAGTGGACAAATTTTAATCAGGGTAAGATTGTAATTTAATGTTATACAGTAGAGTGTGGGTATTTCAAGCTTCAATGACCTGAGCTGAGTTCGTTTGCATTACTTTTTTTGGAGGCCCCTTTTTCCGTCTGCCCCTTCTATTTTGGCTTTTGTTTGAAATAAGATTGAGCACCACATCAAAAAGGGATGCGATGCAAAAACAAACGAAAATCTTAGACTATTTTACCAAACGGTGATGGTATATGTAAATAAGTATTTTTATTAATTTTCATATTTAATTCAACTCAGGTTATTGAGAATTTCTCTAATAAATACACTAAATGTACTTACAAAGCTGTTTTGAATGTTTTTGGAATCGAATTTACCTAGTTTAGATTGAAAAAATTGTAGAGAGTGAGGTATTTGATTTGTAATTTTCCATGATTTTCATAGAAACATGGGGTTGGTAATGCATGTGATTTGTATACTTCCTTTGATGCATATTATCTCTTTCAGTAAAGAATTAAAGATATGACAATGGATTTTCAATATTTTTGAAACAGTTTTAACAGGTTTAAATGCTAGGCAGGTTCGCTCTGCACCAGAATTTTTTTAACGTGCTGATTGAAGTTCCATTTGTATGTAATTCCGAATGCATTCCAGACAGCCTTTGTATATCTGCTATGATTTTAACAAATATTTCTAACCTTTTTGCGTTATCACATGCAGCATTGCAGGAAGCCTCATACAGATGTAAGTTAATGAGCTGTTCATTCTTAAAGTTGTCTTTTACTTTACAGAGTTCAGAGTCAGAGTTGCTCGGTGGAAGCGTGTCTTACCGTATGACAAAATGCCATAAACTGTATTTTAACAATGCTAGTCTTTGCCATTAATTAATCCTCGGTAAAGTCAGTTGATGTGAAAAGGTACCATCACCAATGACAAAAGGCATTGTCGACGATTAAGCAGTAGCGGCCTGTGCTTAATTTTGTAGGTGTTCACATTGAAAATAACCCATTACAAAAAATATTAACGTCAACTCACTTATTTATCCGTTGGAGGAACCATTAAACCATTAAAATCGTACTACCGTTCAGCCTATTATCGTCTTAAAACAAGGTGGTCTGTATAGGGACCACCAACACTTAAAGGGTTCATTAACATAAAAATTCTATTAGGTATGCTATTATAATAGTATAATTTTTCGATATATTCTTGTAGCATATTGTTCTATTCCTGGATGATCACTTCTTTTAATTAATTTTGGAATGTCAACACTTTACTATCCTTATAAACTTGACGTGTTAAAAAACCTTAAGCATTTTCGATAATATTTATATTGGGAGATCTCACTGACTAAGGAAGAATCGTGATACAATGATCTTAAAACCATTTTTCATAAGCCAGGATGTGTGAATTGGCGCATTATCTTGTTGGAAAACGTAATCTCCTGCCAAGAATTCACCTTGCCCGAGTAACCCCTGTTCTAAAATTCTTCGATATGTGGATGTTACTCGTCCTGGCAAGAAAACAATTTTGGTCTTGTCATAGCAGACCAAACCATAACGGATCCACCACCCATTTGTCTTCCTGATAATAGGCACGATTCTTTTCAAAGATCATGATAATAAAATGCAATCTCAACCACTTAAACCTTTCTTCTTAAAAGCAAAGATTTTCTCTTTTTCGATAACAAAATTTCTCACTTTATGCACCACTTTACTGTATTGTAAACGTTAAACACTCGAAAGGCACTTTAAGACTGGTGATACTTACTGAACACCCCTTCCGGCCATGCTTTTGTGGCAGGTGCAGGAAGGACTTTTTATAACTGTAAAAGGGGTAATAAAACAGATGCACCATTTTATGACAATTGCAGTTTATTTTGTTCAAGCTTTTGGTATACAAATGGTTCTGAGAATGTTCTTCTACAGAACATTTACAATAACTACAATATTTATAGCACATGAAAAAAAATTGCAAGCATACTTTTGTCAGGGCTGTATTTCTGTAAAAATACCTTCAAAAAAATAGTTTTTGTAAGTAGGGAATATAACTCCGAAGAAAATAGTTTCACTGTGGATATTAATGAAACCTGGAGTATTCCTAAATTTTTATTATTTTTTAAGATATTAAAATGAAATTTGATATATGTCCTATATTCATAAAGTGCCGAGTTGCGGTAGCTAAGTACCCCCCCCCCCCGTCCAATACGATCAGGAAAGTTCAGCTTCGTTGTCTCCGGTCAGTACTAGAATGGGTGGGCCGATTGTTCCGTTAATGCGATCACTATGGGAGAGTAGATCCAAACCACTCACTAAAAAAAGTTAGTAGATTTGAAAGAAGTGTAGAAAGAATAAGGGAAAAGGAGAGGCCTTTGCCCTACAAAGGGACGTTGCAGGCTAATAATAATAATAAAATAATATACTCTTAAAACTGCATTATGTAACACACTTCTGGTTTCACCGGAATGAACATCAACCGTTGGAAGTCTACGTTTTGCAATGTCATCATCACAAGTTTTATTAGTTAAATGTGAAAAAAATTAAGCGAAACCCTGGGTTTTTGTAAAAAATATTTTATTTGCTCATTGTAAGAGATGACCTTTTCTTCTTCTTTTTTCTCGGTTCCTTATGCCCTTTCAGGCGTCGGATTGTGTATCCCGGTCCTCGTTGAACCATTTCTTCTATGCTTTCCTGTCCTTTGCTGGGATTCTCATTTCTTCCTTTGTTTTCCCCTTAATTTTTCCAAATTCCAAAATAGTAGGTGCACAGGTGAAGTTAATGCAGTTGTCATGGTAATGGGATAAACAAATCCATTAGTTGATCTCATTACGTCACATCAGATTGCATCATCTCATCCTGGAGAAGCAAGTATTTTCACCCTCAGTCATTGTCACACAGTACAGGGAGCATGCAACGATGGAAATCAGTGTTGAGATTGAGGTTCATTAATTATCATAAAAATATTTATAAAAGAAATTCGCAAATTAATTTTATTTTAGGAGGCATGTGCTCCTGTCCCCTTGGTAGCGGTTAAGTCCTACGTGAGAGGCAGTGGTGTCATTTGCTTTAAAAAGCATTAAAGGCTGCTACCTCAGATATAAATTCATTACTGTTTGTGCGTTTATGTTAGTACTTCTGTATATTAGCTAACTGCGATTCTAAGCATACTTCGCAAAACCAAATGTATTAATTAAAGATGCACCTTTGGTTTTTAACTCGGTGTAAAAGACAACTACAGTTTTTCTAGCAAAACTAAGTTTATTTAAACTTTAATAACTACAAGTTCTTGTAAAATTTGACGCCAACAATTGTGTGTAATTAAATCTAACTTAAATATTTAATTTTAGTATCGTCCCAGTCAATGGAGATGGAGACGTGGTGAAGCACGATATACAGCTGCAACAATTCATATGTGAAAACATCAACCTTAGTGCCTTTCTGTCTACATATCATTGTTATTGTAGAGAATTCAGTAATATGATTAGTACCATATACATGTACTAAATTAGTTCAATTCCAAAATTTCAAAAATGCTCTTATTTTTCCTAACTTCTAAACAAAACAGTGTCGTATTTTAAAATAAAAAAATTAACTAATCTAGTGCATTAAAACACAATGCAATGCATAGTTTGTATGTGTTTTTTATATTGTTGCAATGTGATCTACTCTAAGTAAACTAAAAGTTTCAATACTTTAATATCGATGCAAGACTTCGAACTACTTATGTTAACAGAACCATATAGCAAGTATTACTTGCTGAACATGACATCATTTTAATTTGCCTTAATTATTATAAGTGCTCAACATTTACATCTGAAACTGGTAATGTAAGGTAATTAATTTATAGGAAACGAGAACCGAATATTTCATTTTTTTCGCAAAGCTAAATTTATAAAATGAAAACATTACTGCATATCTGGAGACATTGAAAAGCAAATATTTTACATTTTCTGTATGAAGTAACATGCCAAATAGAGCTGTTGTATCCGTCCATTCTACGGTTAATTACCGTTGTAAATTTTTAAAATCAAAATTTTCTCACACAATTGTTTGTACAAGTCGTGAAATATCATACAGAACTTGCCTATTAATGAATATTGTACGAGTTTGGTAATTTTTGTAATGTGCAAATATTTTTTATCGTTAACTAGTTTGCTTGTTTAAAGACTTATAGTAAATATTTTTATTATTTTAAGAACAGAGTGAATATGACAAGGTGTTTTTTAAAGTTTTGGTTTCATACTTCACGAAAATGCATTAATTATAATGTAAGTTAACAATTTCATCCTAATTCTTCCACGAAATAATTTTCACTAGCTGTTTATTAAACTTATACCAATTTTGTTGTACTGTGATAAACACACTATAAATTTTATTCGGATTTTTATATTGTGCAACTTTTGTTGTGGTTATTTGAATCTTACGTTGTGAATTGTGCAGCTACATTTTATAAATTTGAATCTAAAAGAAATAGTTGTATGTATATAAGTTTAAACGTTTATACTTCTATGCTGTGTAATCTTTACTCTTAGCGCATTTAGTTTTTTTATTGTGTACAAAAAGTTTTGCCGTAGCACAAGTGCCTGATGATACTTTTGTATTATATATTTTTCACAGAAGTAAGATATAAATAAGATTAGTTAAAAATATATATAAAGAATAAGTATAAAGTTTTCGATTTGTATTAATCTGTTTTATTGATCACTTACTTCTCTAAATTGTTGAATAGTAATTCAGTTTGTAGAATAGACAAGTAATTGTGCTTGTATCATAAAATTATGAAAATGTAAATAAATATTTTTATTCCCTCGTTAAATTTTCTTTTATTTCTTGTTTATATATTCTGTGAATTTACATTGTGTTTCTATCTCTTATAAAGTTCTATCGTGTTTTAGATGTTGAATACTGAGATTTAATTGGCAACCCTAAAAACAACCTACAATGTGATTTTTTAAAAACTCAATTGCAGCAGGTCGTATTCTGTCTTCATAATCTTAGAACTGTCTGTATTAAGTCAGAATTTTTAAAAAAATTACATTGTATTTATTTTAAAAAAGTATTTGTGCCGACCTTGGCGCAGTTTAGGGGAATACAATATAGCTTTGGAAACCAAAGTCTTAGGTTGGATCCCTGTTGAGGTCAGGACTAGCCCTGTCAGAAATTATCGATATTTAATGAAATATCGGAAGACAATATTTAAAACATGAATATCGATGTATCGATAATATGGATAAATATCGATTAATATTATCGATAATTTTCAATAATATCGATAATCGATTATTTTAATAATATTGATGACTTCGATAATTTCGGTTAAATCGGCAATATCGATATAGATAATATATATATAATCAAATTCCCTGTTATACCCAAAGGGTGTAGGGGTTTTCTGTACAAATACTATTTATATTTCACATTTCACAAATTTTGCCCAGTCCTTTCTATTTATGGCTATCTTCTTAGCATCTGCCCACGACTTTCCTTTTCTTGTTAGGATTTTTCTTATGACATCATCCCAGGTCTGTCTAGGTCTTCCTCTTCTCTTTTTCTGTGGTGTCTTTGCTTCCCATATTCTTTTAGCTGGTATTTTGTTACTCATCCTCTGCAAATGGCCCCACCATCCTAGCTGCCTCTGTTCTATAAAATCTGCTACAGACTGAATTTTAAGTTCCTCTCTTATTACATCGTTCCTTATTCTATCTTTTCTTGTGACTTGTTTTACCCTTCTTAAATACTTCATCTCACTCGCTTGGATCTTACTCTTATCGTTGATTGAATCAACGCTCTTATCTTGTTGCGTTGTTACCCATGTTTCGCAGCCGTACGTGAGAATAGGTCTATATATCGCTCTGTATATTTTCATTTTTGTTTGTTTCGATATTTCTTTCTTATTTATAAAACCTTTACTCATTGCATAATATACTTTATTCGCTTTCTCTATTCTGTTGTTTATTTCTGTATGGTGGTTTCCTGTTTCTTCAATTGTCACCCCTAAGTACTATTTCCACTCCTTCTATCTGGGTATGTAGTTCTCGTTTTTCTCGTGCAATTATCATTACTTTTGTTTTATTCTTGTTCGTTTTCATTCCATATTTTTCTAAACTCTCGTTCCACGTATTCAAGTTGTCTTGTAGGTCTTTTTCATTCCTTGCCATGATCGCAACGTCTTCTGCGAATACACATTCGGTGAGATGTACTGCCTCTAGGTTCCGATGCCCTATATACATTGGTTTCGATTTCGTCCTGGTTTCTCTAATAATTTCATCCATATAAGTTATGAAGAGTAGTGGGCTCAATGCTCCTCCTTGTCGTACTCCTACTTTTGTGGTGAAGAAGCCCGATTTCATGTTATTACTGATTACGCAGTTAGTTGTTTCTTTGTACAAGCTTTTGACTGCTCCAATTAACTTGTCGTTTACGTTTCTTTTCCGTAGGCTTTCCCATATTTTGACTCTAGGGACTCTATCAAACGCTTTTTCCATGTCTAAAAAAGCTAAATATACAATATTCCCTCTCATTAATGACTTGCTTACTATTTCCTTTATTGTGAATACATGATCTTGTGTACTTCTACATTTTCTGAAACCACTCTGTTTCCATTAACGTTGGTTCTATTACTTGTCTCAGTCTTTTTTCTAATATGTGCTCGTATATCTTGATTATTGTACTTAGCAGCGTTATTCCCCTGTAGTTGTTACAGTCTTTGTTGTCTCCTTTTTTATAAATTGGCACTATTAAGCCCACTGTCCAGTCTCTGGGTGTATTTTCTTCTCTCCATACTTGTTTGAATATTTCCAGTAACAATTGCCTTCCGTCTTCACCCATATTTTTGACCATTTCTGTAGTTATTTTATCGGCACCTGGTGCTTTGCCATTTTTCAGCCTTTGGATTGCTTCATTAAGTTCTTCCATTTTTATTTCCTCAGCTTCCGTATTACTTCTCTGGTTACTATGATCATCGTTACTTTGGTCCTGTTCTCTTTGGCTTCCTGTGTTTAGAAGATTTTCGAAGTATTCCTTCCAGCGCCCCATGATCTTGTTTTCTTCTGTCAATATTTCACCTTCTGCATTTTTAATAGTCGTAGTTCTCGTATTTTTATTTTTATCATGTCTAAGGTTTTTAAGTACTCTAGGTATAGATAATATCATAATTAAATTCTTCTAAAAATATCTGACAGTTTTAATTAATTATAATATAAATAGATTTCTTTGAGAAATCAGGTTGTTGTATTCTCAAGGTTTACGAAATATTCCCTTCTTCAGGTGTGTAACGTGAATTGATCATTCGTTAGCTTAACAAAAAGCTTTGTGCAACCCGCACTTAATTGTATCGATAATATTGATATCGCTAATATCGATAATACAAGTACAAGTTAGTAGATATCGTGATATCTACTATCTAACGTATACATATATTGATACAGAAGTTATTAGTATTAATTAAGTATATTACCGGTATATCGATATTATCGGTATTTATCGATAAATCTATATTAGCGATAACATTTTGGCAAATATTATCGATATTGAAATGTCAATATCGACAGGACTAGTCAGGACTTTAATCTGCTAAGTATCAGAAAATGATGTTTGACAGGATAAAAATCCCTACCAAGCAGTGGCGTATTTATGGTGAGGGTCCAGGGGGTCTAGATCCACCCCAGAGACCCAACTGAATTTTTTTTATAAATAAATACCATTTCATTACGTCCCCCCTGAAACCTAAGTTTATGGTATTTAATAAAATTTAGGTCATAATATGCATAATTATACTCCTACGAAAATTTCACCTGTTGCACTTCATTCAAATACAACTTATCTATAAACTTCACAGAACTCGCATAGATACCCATCTACCTATCTCAATATCCAGTTGGACCTCCTCCTCCCCCAGAAACAAAACTTAAATACGCCACTGCTACCAAGGATAGAAGTCCATTGAGTTTGCAAAATTCTGTAATGCATACATACATAGATGAAGATGAATTACAAGATGTGTAAACAAAGAAGTGTGATTTGCAACTAAGAAATGTGTGAACCTACAGTGGCGCGTTTATACCACTTGAGGCCCCTAGGCGCAGAGTGGTTTTAGGGCCATAATCTCGCATTCCAATTTTGTATAAAAACTAAATATCTATGTAAAATTTTTAATTTATTGATGGAGTAATATTCCTAAAGAGGAGTACAAATAATAAAGAACTATATATAAGGTGTTTCAAAAAAACATGGCATAAATGATACGGCTGCTAGAACATTGAAAAATAAGTGGGGTTTGCCTAATAAACATATGTCCTAAGACCCCCCATTTTTGTGTTACAGGGCGTGAAAGTTAAAAATTAAAAAATGATTATTGCCCATAACTTTGATTGTAGTATACATTTTTTTACTAAACTTGGCAGACAGTTTTACTGATCTAAAAGACACATAACTGCAAAAAATCCGTTTACTCACTTTTGCCAGTGGCGTACAGCAGCTGTATGGGACCCCTTAACCCCCCCTATTCTGTACGACACTGCTTCAATTTTAATTTTTATTGTATTTTTGAATTTGGCAATGCTTTTTATGTAAATAATGTATTCTTGTTTCACTTCTTTAAAGTGGTGGATATTTTTCGAGATATTCGTACATAAAGAATGGGATGTAAGCTAGTGCTTATTAGTGTTTTCAAAAAAAAAATTAAAAATTAAAATTAAACTCGACATATCAATAAACACCCTTTACATTTCAGAAGTAATAGGTGAATAGATATTAGAATGGGGCTGAAACATATTGATATGTCGAGTTTAATTTTTTTTTTAAACGCTTATTTTTCAATGTTCTATCAGCCGTATCATTTATGCCATGTTTTTTTGAAACACCTTGTATATCAAATAATTATTAATTAATTTTTTAATATTTTTTTCCGAATTACATTTTTGCGAATGTATCTATTACATCATTAAAATCACACTTCTCCGTTTCTACTGATTCTACAGGGTGAGGAAAAAGTAACGCAATATCACTATAACTCTTTTATTGTCGACTTTTAGAAAAAAAATTTTTAACAAAAGTCTGTGGCCTTGAATTTGTCAAGGGGCTTGCAACTTGTTATGTTAAATAGTTAAGGAAAACATTAAGGAAATCGTGGAAAAACCGAAATTAAGTTAACGCGAAACGTACGCCGGGGAGTGTACGGCGGCTGCTGAGATACGCCTGAAAAACGTATGCGAAAACCGAAAACGCATGTAACTTCAGCCCGGTGAACTAATGAACATGAAGTTAGCTAAATACGTGTAACCGTTATCTGCATTTTGAATTTAAAAAGCTTTAAGGTTGAAGTTGTTATAAAAAATATTTCCAAACTTTTTATATGTGCTACTGCTGTGAATAATTTTTTAGTAAATATTTAAGAAAATATACGTAATAATCCATACACACAAGTTTTAATATACAATTTATTTTATTATAACCTAAAAATGAACAATTCTTTTGTATTGTTGAGTTCAATGTCTCCAAAGATTAATAAAACACACAAAAACAAGCATTTCAAAAAAGGTAAAAATTTTTCTATTTATTTTATTCTATCTTGTTTAACTTTAATATTTCCAGTACCTACATTATTAGCACTCAAAAAGAATATTCGACGATCAACCATATTTGATGATTTACCAACAACTGAGAAAAATGAGAGTTTATTATTAATCGAAGGTAGTACAGGAAGTAATACAGATTCATTCAGTTCAGTTACAGAACCAAATATTATTAATGCTACTCCAATTGTCATTTCGGATAGTGATCTATCAGAAACGGATGTTGCTTTAACTCGTAATAGTTTTCAAATTAACAATAAATTGGGCCAGAACAATGGCGTACTCTCCAATTCTAAATTTACGGCTATTAATGATTGGGTTTTGAAAGTTAACTCTGAAAGTAAAAATGGACAAAGTTTATCAAATGTGAAATCAGAAACTTTTGATTGTGCTACAAGTGATAATACTAAAGAAACAAGTTCTGTAGATAAAACGTTTGGTACAATGTTAGAAAATATTGCTGCCAAAATAAAAACTGCTACTCATAATAATAGTGAACTAATTAATCAATATTGGGACGACAAAGTTTCAAAAAGTGATATAGATAAAGTATTTCAGGATCGTAATAAAAAATGTGACAATTCATCCTCTGGTAAGTGTTGTTTTAGCATTAACAGTAAATCGACAACGCAGATTATTAAACCGTTTCATTGATTGAAAGCATAGGGGTTTTATGTTTTTTGAGGATTCTTCTAAAAAGTAAACAAAATGAAGTTGTGTAAAAATTAACTTCTTTGTTCTCTCTAAAGCTAAACAATTGCCTAATTTTATTCGGTTTAGCTCATGCGAGATTCCAGCGATAAATTGCAATTTCTATTTCTATTCAACTTAAACCTATGCGGTTTCACACAGATTTTTCCTTTAATAGCCAATGTTAACATTGTTTCATTCTGCTTTGTTTAATTTGCTTCTTTTCTCTTAGTTTTGCTTCATGTTCAGTGGCAGCCTTGCGTAATTGTGCCACATTTTGACAGAATACTACAATGAATTCTGCTGTTATAGTATTTTACATTACAAGCCAGGTAAAATGGTTTTTACTGGCGATAAAAGGCCAGTAAAAACTGTTACCTGGCGTGTATTGTATAATATTTTATTTGTTACTCATTTGAAAACGAAATTAATAAATAAAAATTACTACTGTCATTTTTGCGTAAAAAAAATAAGCTTTGGAAGGAAGCATTTGTTTGTTTAAACGTAACTAACGTGTTATAGCTATTAATATAACAAGAATATTATGCGATTTATAATAGACGAGGACGTTGCTAGGTGACGAGGCGCTAGCCGAGTCAACCACGCAACGTCCGAGTCGGTTTAAATCGCATAATATTCGAGTTATATTTCAAGCTTTATCGTATCATTGGCAACAGTACACAAATAGTATGTAACTAACGAATTATGAAGTTGGAGTTGCTATGCTATTATGTTATGTATAATTACTAATAAAAGTGTAATATAAAGTTGACTTAATAATCAATGATACGATAATAGCTATTAATATAACAAGAATATTATGCGATTTATAATAGTCGAGGACGTTGCTAGGTGACGAGGCGCAAGCCGAGTCAATTACAGAACGTCCGAGACGGTTTAAATCGCAAATGTTCGAGTTATATTTCAAGCTTTATCGTATCATTGACAACAATTCATGTACACAAATAGTGTTTGTTTATATTATGTAACTAACGAATTATGAAGTTGCTATGTTATTATGTTATGTAACTAACGAATTATGAAGTTGGAAGTTGCTATGTTATTTTGTTATGTATAATTATTAATAAAAGTTTAATATTAAGTTGTCTTTATAATCAATGATACGATAAAATCAGCTATTGATTCGTAACTAACGTGTTAAATCAGCTGTTTATTTTACAAGTTAGTAGCTTGTAAAGATTAACTTTCAAAATGAATAGACAGCTTTGTAAAATGACGTTTACAAGTGAGTAACACATAATAGTTATTTATTATACATGCGGATTAAATTAATGTTTAATGAGCGGTACGTTTACACGCGCGAGCGGCGGTAGCCGCAAGCGCGTTAATACCGCGAGTTAATACATTAATTTAATCCGCAAGTGTAATACAACTGTTTATTCAATTTTGACATTTACTTGACATTTTTAAAGCGATTTGACATTTTTAAAGCGCTAGCGGAATAAAAATTTTAAATCGCTAGCGGAATAAAAATTTTAAACGATTGTTTATAAAACATCAACTTTTATGGGCAGGCCAGAAACAATTAAACGTCAGTTTATACGGCAAAATTGAATAAAAAAATATACATTGGAAAACATTTGATTAATTGGACGTAGTCTTGAGCAGCAATGTTGGATTATTTTTTTTATTGTAGATTATTTAACTTAAAGCTCTTTGGATCTGATAATATTGTAGTGCTAAGGACCATAACAGTTGCACACATTGAGATCTTAGTACCTTTTATAATTAACAATCACAGCACCTGCTACTGTAGAAAGCTTACTGACTTAATCTTAGATCTTTGTACCGTGAAGTGAAGACCGTTTAGTTGACTTTATTTCTTGTACATCTCCCACCACATCTTCCCATCTTGCGCTGCATTTCTTTTGTTCTTCCATCCCTTTTTCCTCGGCTGCTATTTTTCATTCTGAATTCTAACTATATTGGAGTTGCCCTCATACATTGCTTTCATGATGTCAATACTTCCAGTTTCTATTCCCCTATTTTGTAATTATTCTTTGCTGATGATCTTATTGTTTATTTGTCTTAATGTGAATATGGGATCCTGAGTGCTTCTATCTTTCCGAAATCCATATTGTGTTTCTTTTATTGTAATGTCTAGCACCTTTTTAATTCTTTCTTTTATTATTCTCGCCAAAATTTTACCTGCAATACTTGCTAGCGTTATACCCCTATATAGTTTGCACATTCTTTCGTGTCACCATTTTTATGCAGCGGTATAAAATTCCTATGTTCCATTCCTTAGGTACTTCCTTCTTCTTTATGATTTTATTTAAAAGATCTTTCTTTCCCAATTTTGGTCCATAAATTACAACATCTCTGGTGTTATGTTGTCTATTCTAGTTCCCTTCCCTATCTTTATTTTTGAGATAGCGTTTTCTAGTTCCTTACTTGTTATTGATTGAGTGTCTTGTTGGCCTTCTGTACTATCATTATCTTCTGTGTCATTTTGTACATCTATCATCACTTCTGTTTCCTTTGTTCTCATTAAGTGCTCAGTGTTGTCGCCATTTTTCCATAATTTGGTCCTCTTTAGTCGTAGATGTTCTTTTGTCGTAGCTGTTTTAATGTGTTATAAAATAATTTCTGGTTTTGAGTAAAGTTTTCTTTCATTTTTTTTCCAAGTTCAATCCATGATTTTTATTTTGCATTTCTTACTAATGTCTTAACCTATTTTCTAATATCTTTGTACCTTTCATAATCTGTTATATTTTTTGTTTGCAAATATTGTATGTGTATGTATTTTTCTTTTCCTTGATTTTTTCTTTTATTTCTGGACTCCACCACTGTGTTCTCTTCATGTTTGTAGACTTAGAAATTAGAAACAGCAGTGGCGCCATTTGCGGTGAACTATACATTTTTTAATGGAGAAATGTATAGTTCACCTCAATTGGCGCCACCGCTGTTTCTAAATTGCGTCTTGGCTAAATTAAGTGGTAAGGCCTTATATGCAATACTAGGGGTTAGCCCATGTCAGGCCAGAACTCGCCCAACAAGGATCCTCTAATTGAGGCCAGAGCAGGACAGTGGCATAGAACATGCTCTACTGGCTCCTCCTCTAGATTACAAGCCCTACAGCTGGGGCTGTTAGTCAGCCCCATTCTGTACAAGTGTTTGTTGAGTTGACAGTGGCCTGAAAGTATTCCAGCAACAATGCGTAATTTCTTTCGGGGTAGCTGTAGACAGTATTTTGCTGTCTTGAGTGTAGGTGTCTTAATGGCAGCCCGTGCCTGTCTGCAGGTTGTTAGATTCTCCCACATAAGATCGGGTTTAGGGTGGGTTATCTGGCGTATCATTGTGTTGAGTATAGCGGAAGAGAGACCAACACTAGGTTTGGGACACTAAAAGGCTTGCTTCGAATCCTGTTTTGCCAGCTCATCAGCCTCCTCATTTCCACGATTACCATGTCCCTTCACCCATACTAATGAAACGACATTGTTTTGGGATATTAGTTCAAGGGTGCAGTAACACTGATACACCAACTTTGAACTAATTGTGTAACTTTTGAGGACCCAAAGTGCAGCTTTGCTGTCGCTAAAGAAAACTCCGGAACCAGTCCCGTGTTTAGTTTTATAACTGTTTGTAAAGATAGCTACTGTAGGTTGATTGTGCTCTACGGAGTCCACATTCACCCGACAGTGTCTGTCGAAATCAAACTTTGTGGGAAGGTAATCTGTCACAGCACCCAGGAGAGGTGTCTTGGTGACGGCCTCTTCAAGAATGCGCAGATGCCCGCCCACTTCATTTCCCAGGCGCAGCAGTCCTTTAGAACGCAGTCTGATAGCTGTCGTTAGCGCTACCTCCTCTATGAATAGATCAAGAGGAGGAATGCATGATAGCCTCCATAGCCGCAGTTGGAGTGGTACGCATTGTACCAGTAATAGTTAGGCAAGCTAAACGTTGCACATGTCCTAATCTGGTTGCTGCTGTTTTCTGTCTGATTCTGGGCTCAGACTAGAGCACCATAGCATAGCATTGGCCTTATGACAGCAATGTACAGCCACAGCGCAATTTTTGGAGTCAAACCCCATTTTTTTCCAAGAGCGCGGCGGCATTGCCAGAAAGTCAAGCATGCTTTCTCAATCTTTGTATTTAAGTGTCTTTCCCAGTTCAGTTTCTTGTCAAATATAATGCCCAGATATTTGACATGTTTCGAGAGCCTGAGGGTACTACCAAGTAAATTAGGCAAGTGCAAGTTTACCAATTTCCTTCTTCTGGTGACTAGAACCATCTCCGTCTTTGAAGGAATCACAGACGGAGTCTGCTCAACACACCAGTCTTCAAGTAACCTGAGTGCAATCTGCATTAAATCACACAAGATGTCCTCAAATTTTCCCGTTATGAGGAGATAGTAATGTCATCCGCATAGCCTATTGTGTGAAAACCCGCGTCATTCAGGCGATGTAGAAGGCTATCAATTACCATGTTCCATAGTAGTGGGGATAAAACTCCACCTTGTGGACAGCCTTTCCTTACCAGCCCTTTCCTCACGGTATCCCCAACACTAACTTGTACCACTCTTGTACTCAGGGTGTGCCGTATCCATCTAATGAGAGTAGGATCGACACCATGTCCTGAAAGAGCAGTATTTATGCTTTCAAAGGACGCTTTATCAAATGCACCTTCTATATCTACAAATACTCCCAAAGTGGTAGTTTTGTTTTGTAGGGATTTTTCGATTCGTTTTGCTACTGCGTGTAGCGCCGAATCAGTAGATTTCCCAGGAATATGTGCATATGATTAGTATTCCACGTCCCAATTATCAGTTCCGGTTGTTTGTTTTTGTGATTTTTTTGATCATGTTATTCTCCTTTATCCTTGTATCCATTGCCTGTGTCGTCATCACATATCCAACCCTGTTCTGATTCTTTAATTGCTATTTATTTTGATCGATTTGACTACTCTCCCCTGTGCTCCTTGACTCTTATCAGGGCTAGTAGTTTTCATTGTATGTTTGACTTTTTATAGATTTTTGTACGGGCTATGGGTGTTTTTAACTGATTTTCTTCTGAGTCATCCGACCCAAGTTTATTTCTGCTTCTCTTCTTTTTGTCTTTTTTTAGTGTTTCTTTTCTTCCATGCTCTCTTCTTGTCCTTCTTCTTCTGCTTCAACTTGCCTTACGACATTTTTACTTCCCATTATGTTACGCTTTTATCTAGTTCATTGCTAAGGATTATATCTACTCCTTCTTTTGCTCAGTTCCGAATGAGTGTGCCTGAATATCTCATAGTATAGCCTTCATCCATCTTCTTTATTCCATTTCCTTTCTTCTTCATTTCGGATAAGCCGAGAAGTTGCAATTTATTGTAATGTTACCTTTGTTTACAATTATTAACAGCCGATTAGCTCAGTCATTTGGTCGTTAATGAGGTTCTTTTACTTTAAACTTTAATAAATGAATATTAATACCTACTTTTATGTTATATAACAATAATCAGAACAACTTAATTTTTTTATGCCGATTTATTACATCTTTTACTAATCTCTATTTCCCTATCTTCCCTATCTATTTACCTATTATAGATCATAAATTATAATAGTATTAAATTAGCTCACATATCACTTGTTCAGTATCCAAATCAACTTTAATCACAATTCCATATTCATATCCAACATTTAATAAATTTCAATTCATCAACTTCTGCAACATCCAATATAAACCGTACCAAACCTTCTTCTCTCAGAAGAATAACAACCACTTATTTATTTTGATCTCTTTTATAAGACTTACTATTTGTCTTTCCAGCAAAGTACCAATTAATTATATTATTCTTTCCTTTTAGGAAAGTAGGAAAGTACCATTCTCCTTTTCTTAAAATAATATTTCACTCTTATTTACTTTATTATATTTTCCTTCCCAAAGGAAAAACGTGTTCCTTTTTTGAGAAGATAATTTCAATCTTGTTTATTTATCTCTTGTCTTCCGTCTCCCTGGTTCTTTGATATTTTTCCTCCAATGAAAATTCTCTTTGCTTTTCCGTGGTACCTAATTATTAAATACTAAGTTTCTAGCTAACTTATTTTATAATTACAACACAACATTTCTAACAATTATTCTACCCTAAGTATCTAGATTCTTGATTTATTACATTTTTAAATGAACTTATATTAAATCTGCATAAATTAACTTGCAATTAAACTATAACTTTATATTCATAAAGGGTTTAATTATTTAAGAATTACCGAAATTTTAGATGATGAACATGATAGTATAATTGAATCTGGTAAAAATTTGCTTGATGAGCTGTATGGCAGAAAATGGAGAAACGCTAAAGATGTTATTTTACCGAAATCTGAACCGCGTTGCAAGAAAGAAATCAACTTGGATGTTAAGAAACCTCCAAAAACTGAAGTGTAAGTTTAATAACCGATTAAAATTGATTATGTTACCATAACTGTATATGCCTATTTACAGAAAACAGAAATCAAAGTATAAACACAAAAATCCATATTTGGATTCTGAACAATGTACACCTATAACGAATCAAATTAATATTAGGAAATCTTGGACTAAAAGACTTGAAAGCCTTTGTGATAGTGATACTTCAGAAGACACGGTGAATGATATTGTTAAAAAATACTTAAAAAATACAAAAACTAAGTTAACATTTGACGATGAACAAAATGATGTTAAAAGGAATTTATCGAGTAATTTATCAGATGCATCTTTAAATTCAAGTAATAATAAATTACCTAGGAAAAAGCCATTTAAAAAGGTTCAAAGGAATAACCTCGTCCGTAACATGGATATGGAAAATTTCAGTGATTTTTCTGATCAGAGTGAAACGCTAGAAGATAAACTTAGGAAAAAATTGGTTATAAATAACAAAGTTAAACCGTCATACCCAGTAATAAAATCAAATGACAATAATTTAAACGTTATAAAGGATAAGAAAAAGAAAGAAAATAAGATTAATAAAAATATATTCCCCACTAAAAACATTGGTAACGATAAAGTGCCACCACATTCAACACCGATAATTACAACAGAAAAAGATATTTTAAAAAAGAAGCAAGTTAAACCTACCGAAAATAATAAAAATTGTAATAGTAATTTAACAGATTTAACTAGTTCAACTTTTAGTTTTTTAGCTTCGTTATCGAGTAAGTCTTTTTTATTATTATTTACAGTCAAGTTGTTAATATTTTTTTGTTTTATTAGAAACAGTGAAATCTTCTCAGTGTGATCCAGCGGCAAGAATTTTCAGAAATAATTTTAAAACATATCGTGATGAACTTACAACGAAACTGTTTAAGTTATACAACGAAAAAGTATTTAATAATGCAATTCCTGACGACACCCTTCTTGAATGGCATGACCGAATGATAAGAACTGCTGGTTATTGCTATTGCAAAAAAATCATTAGGAGAACGGGCCTAGTTGAAAGAACAATTAGAATTGTTTTGTCAACAAAAGTCGTGGATTCTGCAGACCGACTTCGAGACACTTTAATTCATGAAATGTGTCATGGTGCAACGTGGCTTGTAAATAAAATTTCTAACGGACATGGAGATTATTGGAAAGCATGGTCTGTGTTAATTATACGTTTAGTTTTCTACACAAACATTCTGACGTCAATTTCATATAAAACTGTTTTCAGGACGGCGAAAGCCAGAACAGTATTTCCTGAATTACCACCAATTAATCGATGTCACGATTATATTATCAGTACCAAATACACATACAGATGCGTCGATTGTGGATATTGGTTGTTATTCTACATCATTTTTAAAATATATTATTTTAACGTTATATGTTTTTAGTATTGGCCGACATTCAAAATCGTTGGATATAGAAAGAAAACGTTGCGGTCATTGTTATGGAAAATTTGAAGTGCTTATTAATAAAACCAACAAAGATGGACAAACTACAAGTGTCCCTGTTACTCCTAAAAAAGCACTCACTGGTTTTGCATTGTATGTCAAAGAAAACTACGCAACGTTTAAAACTCCACAGTTAAATCATGGACAAGTTATGAAATTGTTAGGGCAGAAATTTAACGAATTAAAAGTGTCTATTAACTGATAATTGATTTACTAATTTAATTACTTTTTTACACCAATGTGTTCATGTGTTCTATACCAGTGAAAAGTGTTGACAAGCATATTTAAAATATTATAAATAGCTTTTTGTATGATAGCTTTATATTGTTTTAGTGTTTTTGACTGTATTACATAGATGTAGGTACTGAAAGTGTTGAAATATACATAGGTAATTTTTGCAGTGATTATTATTTTATATACAGCACCATTTTACTAGTTTGATTATGCTGTAAATTAGCATTTTTGCCTTGTTTAGTTTTGGTTCTTACACAAGTTCATACACAAGAAATTAGAAAAACAGATAAGTAAATGGAAAGCATGGACAGAGCGGACACTAACAATAGAGATGATAGATAAAGATAGGAAACAACAAAAAACAATAATAGTGGTATACAGACCCAATGATGATGACAAAACAGAAAACAAAGACAAATTTTGGGAAATTTTAACATTAGCGGTAGAGGAAGCTAAAGGAAAGATATACTTGGCAGGAGATTTCAACAGCAGGGTAGGAAAAAGAGACGAAATCTATACTAAAGTGATAGGAAGTTATGGAGAAGATACAAGGAATAACAATGGGAAAAGACTGTTAGATTTCTGCATATTACATAACCTGATAGTATCAAACACTTTTTACAAACACAAAACAATTCACAAGTTTACAAGGGAGGTAATAAGCAGAGCAGAAAAGTCTATCATAGACTATATCCTAATAGAAAAAGATAACAGAAGAGTAGTAATGGATACTATAGTTAAAAGAGGTCCCGAAATCAGGAGTGACCACTACTTAGTAGTAGCAAAAATTAGAGGAAAAGTAGAAAACGAAGGAAATAATAAGACAAATAGCAACGCAGATTAATACAATAAAGTCCTATAGGTCAAGAAATAAAGAAATTGCTGAAAAATACACAAAAATAATAACAGAAAAGCTTGGAAACTTAAATAATATCAAAAAAACGGGGAATGTTAATCAACTGTGGGAACTTTTTAAAAATACGTTACTCGGCACGGCCAAGCAAGTTTGTGGAATAAATAATAAAAGTAAAAATAAAAAACAAACAGCTTGGTGGTAGGAGGAGATAAAGACGCTAGTTAAAATAAAGAAAAAGGCATGGAAAAATTATTTGGCTTCAAAAACAGCAGAAAATTATAACAAATATAAGGAGAAAGAAGAAAAGTAAAAGACTCTGTACAAGAAGCAAAAAGAAACACATGGAGAAAATTTGGAGAAAAAATGGAAAGCGATAGCAGAAGTAACCAGAAACTATTCTATAAAGTTTTGAAAACTTTAAAAAAAGAAAAGAATCAGTCTGCAAATTACATTAAAAGCAAAAATGGAGATATATTAACACAAGAAGACGAAATAATGGATAGATGGAAGGAGTATTTCCAAGAACTGCTGAATGACAAAACAGAGATAGACGCAAATACCCAACATGATGTAGTAATGGTGGAAAGAGACGAAGACGAAATAAGTATCGAAGAAATAAATGAAGTAATAAAAAAGTTAAAAAATGGGAAGACACCGGGAGCAGATAAAATAACGGCGGAGATGATCAAAAATATGGGACAGAAAGGAGAAGAAATGCTCGTGGAAATACTAAATAAAATATGGAGAGAAGAAGAATACCCTGAAGATTGGCGGACAGCATTAATAGTTCCCATACATAAAAAAGGAGACAAGACGGACTGCAACAACTATCGAGGGATAACACTATTAAGTACCACTATGAAGATATTCGAACAGATTCTAGAAAAGAGAGTAAGAGAAATTGTAGAGAAAACCCTTAACGAAGCACAAAGCGGGTTTAGAAGAGGAAGGAGCTGTCAAGACCATATATTCACGATAAAACAGTTAACACAAAAATCAATACAAGAGAAGAAACAGATATTTTTAGCATTTATAGACATGGAGAAAGCCTTCGGCAGAGTACCAAGGGAGAAAGTGTGGCACATTTTGAAAGAAAGACGAGTTGAAGACAAATTAATAAGAATAATGCAAAAAATATATAGGAATAATGTTAACAATGTCATAAGTAACAACAGAAGATCAGAAACATTTACTACACAGGGAGGATTAAGGCAAGAGGGAGGTCTGAGCCCAGTGCTTTTCATAACTTTTATGGATGAAATAATTAAACAATGTAATTCAAGAATGAAAAAGCTAAAAGTAGGTTATAGAAATCTAAAGAAAGTAGAGATATCACAGGGAGCTTTCGCAGATGATGTTGTAATCTTAGCTAAGAATTGAATAGAATTGCAAAAGAACTTGGAATATGGAACGAAGTATTAGAAACAAATGAAATGAAAATGAATAAAAATAAAACTAAAGTTATGATAATAGGAGAAGAACAAGAACAATTAGACATAAAAATCGAAGAGACCAGGATTGAACAAGTGCAAACTTTCCAATACTTGGGAGTAATAATAGACGGAAAAGAAACACAGGAAGCAGAGATAAATAATAGAATTGAGAAGACATTACACCTAAACTATGCAATGAACATTTATAAGTAAGAGTGAAATTTCCAAAGAAACAAAAATGAAAGTATTTAAAGTAATATATTGGTATGATCTTCCACTTAAAAAAAAAATTATATACAATTTTAAATTTTCCAGCTAGCTCAATATATCAAAATTTAATTAACCTTTAGAGAATCTCTTAACCCAGGTCGCCAAAGGGATCGCTTTTGTGAATTTCAATTTTTATAAAAAAATTCACAAAGATATTTTTAAATAAACACCTTCCAAATTATCCAAAACAATAATTAACAACAAGTTCTAATAAATAACTAAACATAAAATTAAAATTAATAAGTTTATCAACTACCTTTCACTGACAACTTTAACAACACACCTTCCCCTGTTTCGTCTCCAAAATTCACTAGCTTCTCAATTACTTCCTCGCATTAACACCCGTAACAAACCAATTCCAATTACATTAAACAGCTTATCCAACTTCTTTTTAATAAATCCATAATTATAATTGTTATTCCAAATAAGTATTTTATTTTACGATTATCCCATATTTTACAATTCCAAAATTACATTTTTTATATGATATTTATAATCTTCCAATTAACTTTTAATTAAATAATGGTTTTATTCGCTTTTAAGCTATATTTATATGAAATTAAATTACTTTTTCGCTTTGGTTTTTTAAAACCAAATTCTCTTATTTCTAACAACCTTCTTCTCTTTATTTATATCTTATTTTTCCCTAGTTACGCTAATTTTCTTTAACTAACACTCTATAATTTTATTTAACATTAATCATTTTTTTAAAATTAGTTATCAAGATATCCTATTTCAAATTATGTACAATTATTTTAAATTAATAACTATTTAAAATTAACGATTACAAACATTTTTTTACATTAAATTTACATTTTATTTAAGGTGTTTATTTATTAATATTATCCTAATCAAATTATAACTTCCTGTATTAAGAAATTCTCCAAATATATCATATCAATATAGACCAGTACTAACTTTCGGCTGTGAGTCTTGGATACTTACAGAAAGACAAAAAAGTAAAATACAAGCGGCGGAAATGAAGTACTTGAGAAGGGTTAGAGGGGTCACAAAGAGGGATAAACTGAGAAATACAGACATAAGAAAAAACCTAGAAATACAGTCAACTTTAGAGTTTATAGAAGAAAGACAACTAGGCTGGTGGGGCCATTTACAAAGAATGGAAGAGAATAAACCAGTAAAACAAATATGGAAAGCAAGAATTCAGAAAAACAAGAAAAGATGAAGGCCTAGACCATAAATTAACTACTCTACTAGGTCTCCCTGCCTTAAACCTTTCTTAACATTGAACGGTTCTGACAGTATCCCATTTGCCTTAACTATGTTGTAGGACCCATTTAACGTTATAACTTTACTAACTGAATTTTCCCTTCTTCTATCCTTAATTCTCTCAACGCTTGGAACAGTGGAGGTCTTTTTATTGAATCATAGGTACTCTTGAAGTCTATGAACATAGCGTGTACTTCTGTATTATATTCATAACATGCGGTCTGACCTTCTTTCTGGGTGAATATTTGATCCCTGGTATTCCCCTACTACCTCTTCTGCGAAATCTTGAAGTTTATTTCTAATAAGTATGGCTAGTACATTGTACACTGTATCCACTAGCGCTGCGCCTCTATAGTTTTCGCATAAAGTTTTTTCTCCTTTTTTGGACAACGAGGCTAGAACCGCTTCCTTCCACCGATCAGGCATCTTTCCTTGCTTCCATACTTCTTTAATTAAATCGTATATTTGGTCATTTATCATCACCGCCCCTCCATACTTTATGAATTCTGCTGCAATTCCGTTTCCACCTGGACTCTTTCCATTTTTCAAATGAGTCAGAAGCCCTGTGGGTGGCTTACCTATAATCACTGAAAATAATTGAAAACTCACATACAGCTTTTGAAATAGGGAAGGCTAACTGCCATCCTATGCCTGCCTGGTTGTTGAAGTTGAAGTAGGATGACCATATATTTTGTATTTTACAAACTGGAGCACTTACATGCAAATGCATAAAAATTGTGAAGTTTTTTGGTTGAAAAGAACACTTTATTTTGCAATCAACAAGACATAACACATATTAATTTATTTTTTTTAGTAGACAATCCTAGTGTCCCGAAAATGTACTTTGGGACATACCTGTATGTTCCGGTTTTCAAATTACAAGAAGAACTTAGTTAGTAGAATCGGCAAATATATTTACGCATGTGGACATAATAATGATTTATTAGTCAGTACATCGCACCCACCACCAACCACCTGCAAGTTTTATTTGAATTTTTTCTTTCAAATGGAGTTAAAAAATTGGTGGCCATTTTTATTCCCCTTCGTTTATTTTTATTGCCATAGCAACTGCCGAAAACAATAATTATTGACATAATTAATTTATTTAGGAATACCCTGTCAGTCAAGCACCAGTCAAGGACTGTATAAAACATACTGGATCCAGAAAACCACCATATATAACAGTCATTCTCTGCAGCTGCACAGATAAACTAAAGAAATTCATTACAAGGCGCAAGTGGCAGGTAAGTTTCCACAATATTGTTTAAATAATCTTCATTAATAGTTTTCTGCATGGTGTGTTTTTGCTGTTTAACCGAAAACCGGCAATGCTATTCGTGCGCTAGGAAGAATACCTACTCTTTCAGCAAGTCGCCGAAATAAAAGTTTTATTTAAATTTCAATCGATTAAAAAAAATTGGCCAGTTTTATTCCCTTTCGTTTATTTTTATTACAACTTTTTCCAAGGTAACTGTCGAAAACAAAAAATATTGACATAATTAATTTATATTTAGGAATCGCTGTCACTCAAGGAGTATATACAACATACTTGATTGGATCCAGAAAACCATTTTCTGTATGGTGTGTTTTTTGTTGTTCAACAAAAAATCGGCAATGCTATTCCTGCGCTAGGAAAATGGCTATTCTTTTAGCACGTCGCGTCGCCGTAATTACCTGCAGGTTAGTCACTAATTACCAATCCCTGTTTGTAATAGGTGCTTTCGGGCATGCGCACAAAAACCAGATTCCAAGGTTGAAGTGGCGAACCCCATGTAAATGGCCACCATGCGAGGTAAACAAAACGCCCCTTTTCATAATGTGAATAATTCAAAATCTAAAAATGACGCGAATATTCGCCATGCACGCTAAACTGTTCTAAATTCTGCATGTTTCCCAATAAAAAGCAAACGTTGTCATGCAAGTATAACAAAACTGAATAAATAATTCTTAAAGTACACGGACATTCACGTGGAGCACGTTATTATTATTTAAAATATGCAAAAATTAAGTGACAGGAATAAAAAATCAGTATTGTAATCACCTTACCATGTCTTTTGGCAACTCTGAGCGAAATATGGAGTGCATTCCTTATCGAAAAATGTCTAAAGCTGTTTAAAAAGGAAGAACCCATTAAGCCGGTCATCTTTATATGATAATTATGTCATATTTCTCATGCATACTGAACGATTTGTTATGTTGTTTTATACTCATTAAGATTTTGGAACCGATTCGTTCGCAAATAACAAATAACACAAAAATGTAACATTGAAACTTCAAACGACGACCATGCTTACAAGATAATTTACTGAAATTAATATCATCAAATTTAAGTAACACGAATGATTCTCGTTTTTGTTAAACGATCGGTTATGCTGTAGTATAGTTTCACTAAAAATTTTATATCAATTCCTGCTCTAATAATGCTAACTTCAAAGTGCAAAGTATTAAGCTACGAACGCCGGCCATCTTAAATGTCGTAATCTCTGTTCAAAAATTCAAGGTAAGGTGAATTAAATTTGAGATATCTAAATGATGCGAATGATTCTTATACATATCAAACGATTTTCTATGCTATTTTATACACTCAGGTGCAAAAAAACGGGTCATTTTTTTTTCTTTTAAGTTTTATGTTGTTGTAGTACTTAGAATAAAACTTTTAGTGTTTTACAATAAAAGAGACCACAAGGTGTAGAAAAAAACAACATATGGTACTTATCAGTTTATTTAATGAACATTAATAAGCGAAAATGAAATTTAAAGATACGAGTTCTTCACTACCTATTGCCAATTCGACATTATGCATAGAGCATCAAGGTGCCTACTGCTTTCATTTGTTTATTTTCGATTTACTGTTATTCCCAATAGAGATTGGTGTGTTCATTATGGTTCTAAGTGCTGACTGCTGAAGACTGTGCAAAAGCTGTAGCTCTTGTGGAAGCCGGAAGAAGCCAGCGGTATGTGGCCAGATTACTTCATGTCAGTCTTTCTACCATCCAAAGAGTACTTAAACAGTTTAGAGAGACCGGCAGAAACACGCGGAGGCCGAGATCTGGCAGGAAACCAAAAACGACTGCTAACGATGACCGATTTCTCGTCCTTAATACTCTACGGAATCGTCACTTGACTTCAGTGGAGACAAAAAACCAACCCCGTGAAGTTTGTGGTACAGATGTGAGTGTGTGGATAGTTCGTCGAAGGTTACAAGAAGTTAGCTTAAAACTTGCAGACCAGCAGCTGGACCAAAACTACTCCCATGTCACCGAGTAGCCAGACTCCAATTTGCTCGCGAACATTAGAATTGGACGTTGGCACAATGAAGTACTGTACTGTTTACTGAGGCAAGGCCCGCTGAATTAATATTGCATATAGCCTTATATGCAATATTAATTCAGCGGCCTTGACTGAGGAGTCTAGGTTCTGCCTACATTCACCAGATGGAAGAGAACGAGTATGGAGACGAACGGGAGAACGATTCGCGGAGTGCACGTTTAACCCCCGGGTTAGCCATGGTGGAGGTTGTAACTGTACGAACCCCAGGTGTGCCACCCTTTACAGTTTTTCGCTGTGATCGTCTAGTTTTTCACTAAGATTTCCTGCACCCTCAACCCTTATTGGTTAAGTGAAAATCTTACCCTTTACTTAAATAACTGACTATGTAGTCAGAAGACCCTTAATGTTGTCGTGGTTCGTTGATCTAGAGTAGCTCACCTTATAAAACAAGAAATAAATACTCCACCAAGTTTAATACATATATTATAAATTCAGATTTATGTACAAATATTTACAAATACAGTAAATAAGTAAGCATAGTGTCATGAACATCAGACTAGGCAAGTTAATTAAGGGCAGTGGCGTGAATAATTATCATACTTTTGTCTTATGACTTTGATGTACTTCAGGTGGCCTGAGTGCGTGTTTGATCACAAGAAATTATACTGGAAGTCGGTGCGTCTGTCAAATATGCGATTCAAGATCGATCTTTTATGTGATTGATATTAAAATCAATCTTAAGCGGCCGGGGCCAAGTGTGGTTTATCACCAATCTTTTCAAGTGTGGTTTATCACCAATCTTTTGACGAGGGTGTAATTGCCCTCCAACGAGTGCGTGCGCTATGCAAGACTCTTAATTAGTACATGAGAAGCGTTGCCTCCCATGTACGCGACTATACGAGATACAAGGTATCCTCGTACATGTAAGTAGTAATTAGTCAGGGATGTTTCACCCTATCGTTGATTGAGAATATGCCCAAGACATATCTCAGTAGTCAGAATTGTCGTTTTACTTGTAATTAATTGTGATCAGTACTTACACCAGTACAACCTTCAGTAAATTTTGATAAAGTTTTAATCTTGAATACGTGAATTGTATTAAAACTGCTAACTTTTCGGTTAATTTGGATTACTCAGGAGACCCCTTATGAAAGATTTCTACTAATGCGAAGCAACAGAGTGCAGCGCTACTACTGTATACTTTACAGTAATTAGGTACACTAATTAGCGTACTCGTCGAAATTTCAGACGGCTATACAGATAGACTGGATAACCCGTACTGCTTCCGTTGGTAAAATTTGATCTCGTATATATACTGCAAATCTGCATACAGCGGGGTGAAGATTACATGTTCCCACGAGTGTTTTCCTAAGTGGGTTGGTGGCTAAACGTTCACATGAGTGACATTTGCCCTCAGACTAATAAATTTCACAGTTGAGTTAAAATACTAATATTATGGTCTCTTTTTAAATTCTTATGCAATTTGATATTTTACTGGAAAGCGCTGTTTGCATATAGTCGGCGAAACTAATTTGTAACGGGACGGTCGACGGTGATTTTAAGCCGGGAATTTATGATATTTCTGTTTTTAGTTTACACATGAAATCTATACTTTCAGCCACATTCTTGCCCTCAAGAAACACCCCTAGCGTCACGCTTTAAATAAAAGCAAATACATTAGAATATAATCCCTGAAAAATAGAAAATTAAATTTATAAACACGCAGGTGGCTATTACAAGGTTCAGTGATGGTGTGGGCAGGATATCAATGGATGCCTGCACCGAATTGATTGTTATTGATGGCGGGTCGCTGTCTGCACAGCGGTATAATGAGGAGGTTTTGGCAAATTACGTAGTTCCATTTGCTCCAATTATCGGCGATGACTTTGTTCTGATGCAGGATAACGCGAGAGCGCATTCAGCAAAGTGCGTCACTGAATACTTGGATGAAGTTGGAATAGGAAAACTAAACTGGCCAGCATGTACCCCAGATGGAAATCCTGTAGAACATGTTTGGGACATGCTGGGCAGGCGTGTTAGAGGACGTGCAGTTTCAGCAACCACAATAAATCATCTTCGTGTGGTGCTTCAGGAAGAATGGCAGAATATTCCGCAAAATGATATTCGTGAGCTTATTAGTGGCATGGGCCGCCGTATACAGGCAATAGTTAGGGCTAGAGGAGGCAATACAAAGTATTGAAATCTATTCAAATGAAATTTTCATTCTTAATCTCTGTTAAGTTTATTTTGCGGAACTGCATTTTCTTTATTGTATACGTACATTATCATTTTTCCTTATTAATGTTCATTAAATAAACTGATAAGTACCATATGTTGTTTTTTCTTCGCCCTGATGGTCTCTTTCATTGTAAAATACTAAAAGTTTTAGTCTAAGTACTACAACAACATAAAAATTAAAAGAAAAAGAAATGACCCGTTTTTTGTGCACCTGAGTGTAGTTTCATTAAAATTTCATATCAATTCTTGCTCTAATAATGCTAATAATATTAAAGGCAGTGGAAAGGAAAGCCTGCCATTTTTAAGTCGTAAGCTGCCCAAGATAATTTAATTAATAATATGTTCGAAAATAGAACCACGGGACCGTGGTTATGGTTCAAGGGAAATCGAGGGTCCTGAACGGTTACGGTTCGCATTATTATTTTCGAACGGCGTGGTTACAGACAACCTATAATACAACTGTCACTCTTTTGCGCAAATGGTCTGTAGTGTGTAGTGCGTAGTAGTTATGACTTATGAGTTTGTTGTAGTACGAGGTTGTCAGGTATATTTGGTCATAAGCCTGGTTATGGTTATAAATGAAAATTACTTCCATAATGAAAATATCTTGTTGTTGACAAGAACTGTTGTTGTTTACATGAGCCTACTGAACTGTCAGTCAAGAAATTTTAAGGTTATGTCACAATATTTTACCACGAAACCGCGCTCAGAACGCGGTTACTGTGGTATCTACGTAGATTTGACCACAGCGTTCAGAACCGCGTTTCCTGAAAAAACTAACCGCGGTCCCGTGGTTCTATTTTCGAGCATAATATTAATTTACTATTTTCTACATATTAAAATTGCCGTTTTCCATTAAGTACACAATAGTTATTTATGTTAAAAGGGCGTAAAGAAGGCGATTTTGGCCTGCGGCGTGAATATTATAGCCGAGGGTTATAACACGCCAAAGGCCAAAGTCGCTCATTACGCCTGTGGTACATACAATATTTTTTCTTCAAGCGTATCATAATTGTAACATTTTGCTACTGAATACACAAGGTAAAAATACTCCATTATGTTACTAATACAATAATGGGAATTATTTTGTTACTAGTAACATAATGTTGGTGCAATTCGTCACAAGTGGTGGCGCCACTTGTCATTGTTTTGATTACAACTGTCAAGTTCGGATAAATTTAGGCAGGTCAAAAGGTAAAATTACTTCAAAAGCGTGTTCTACGCTTTCGAACGATATTTCTTTTGTGTAGAAAGATCTTTTCTGTGCACGCGTCTACACAAGTTGTTGACAGTCAAGTAAATACCTTTCAAATGGTCTGTCGTTTTCATTGATTAACATGCAAAATAGTTATATAGCGCTTGAAGAAAAAATAGTATATGTCACTCGGAGCAGAAAGCTCTTTCTTGTGCTTCGCCCAGATTGCTTGGTCTCGGCTGCCGCCTCGACCGCAACCTCCTGAGCTCAGCACAAAAAGTGGGCTTTCTACTCCTAGTGACGTAATATACTATTTTGCACGAACGGAGATTTTATATAGATTTTGTGATTTATAATAAAATTTTAAAAAATGTCAAATGACGCATTCACGGCAAGAGTGATTTTATAAAAATTGTATTGTAACTAAGGTATTTTTGTGATATTTCAAATTAATTTGTCGCGAGCGTAAAGTGCACCCGAGGTCTGCAATAATGAACTTTACGCCCTTCTTTGCGGGCGAAAAGTAATCACTTTACGCCCGGGAGTGCAAAAAAGCTTTTTTTTATTCTTACATCTGTTTATGCAAACAAATAATATGCAGCAAACTACCATGAGATCGAAAAAAAGATGATTCTGAGCAGGCCTTGACTAGTACAACACGATTGGCAAGACTGATTTCAAAATGTGGCAGTAGGTTAGAGGTTAATAAATGTCAAATAAATTAAAACACAAAACAGTATTTATTTAGGGAACAAACTGAAAACTAAGATGAATACATGTTAGAGTAGGTGTTCAAAATGTGATCCTTCACTAGTATTACAACGATAAACTTAAATAATTCTAGAAACAAGATTGCAAAACTGACTTACATTTGAAATGTCACTGTCACATTATAATTCATATGCATTCTAGAACCAGTGTAGCCAATCGTGTTGTACTAGTCAAGGCCTGCTCAGAATCATTTTTTTTTCGATCTCATGGTATTTAAACCTTGTTTTCTGAAAGAACCTTTTTCAAGCTCCGTTTTTTATTCTAATAAGTCATTCTTTCCTTTTAAACAAAGGTCCAAATAAAAGGTGCAATGTTAATGAAAGTTCAACAATTAAATCTGTATATCCGTTTTTAGTTAATGCTTTATTTAAGTTTTTATAACAACTTCGTTTTTACTGTTTATTTATTACAGGATAATAGGGAACTGTTGTAAGTACGATACATTCTCAAGCTAAACGCTTACTGGCTTGTCTTCACATCTGTTTTTTTTGTTTAGGCATCTATACTGCGTTTCAAACATCAGATTCAGTACGGGCTCTTATGGAAGGCGATGTAGCCATATTTCAGCACAAAACTGTTTGTAAATAAATACGCACCTGTCAATCATAAATAAATCCTGCTTTTGTATTTCAAGGCACCTACCTAACAACTGCTAATCCCTTTCTAATAGCTTAAACCGCTGGCCTCTGCCGAGAAGTGGCAACATTGACCACAAAACTCCCATAATGAATAACATTGCCCTATCTTTACCGTACTGAATCTGATGTTTGAAACGCAGTATAGGTGCTGTTCTTACTAAATGTAGGGTCATAGTGGTGAGAGCGGATACAGTGGTTAGGGCGTTAGGGTATCGTTTGCGAAAAGAGAGAAGAACTATCTATCTGTCTCCCCCATCATTTAGAGGCACCCAATAACCGAACAATTGATACAGGTCTGAGCTAGCAACTTGAAATGTAAATTAGAGAGAGTTGTTCTATGGTAAATTTCAATTTGCTAGGTCAATAAGTTTTTGTTTTGCAGTCCTCAAAAAAAAAGTGAGTCACTGTTCCTGCCCTTACCCTACATATATTAGCACGCATAAAATTGACAAAATTTACTATCTACGCAACATAATATATTTAATAAAAAATAAAATAAGAAAATATAATTACCTACATAAATAAAATAAAAATAAAAGAAATGTAAGTTTTATTAACAAAAAGACTCAAACAAAAATCGATTTTAAATTATGGGGTTCAAGGTTTTCTTTTGATCAAAAATTTAAAAACGAAAGGTTTCAGTCTTCGATTATATACTCTTTGTGATTTGTATTATTACAGGAAATTGTATAGAAAATGTCTGAAAAGGCTAACCTCGAATATGATTTCGATTTAGATATCGTCAAAGAAGAAATCAAACTTGACTACTCGGATGATATAAAAAGTGAATTCGGCGATGATGTCCTTTACAAGGCCGAACAAAAACAAAACTTCAATGAAACTAATACTAATATTAGCCAAAACTTTGGACGGACTACGAGGGAAGAAACGGCAATTATAGACAGTAGTGCAAATGGAGTGGTTAAAATAGAAGTTGAAATAACTGATACAGTTAATCCTTTTGACGAAGATTTTGATACCATTAAAGAAGAAATCGAACTTGAACCCTACTTGGACGATAGAAAAAGTGAATTCTGTGATGATATCCATTACAATACCGAACAAAAACATAACTTCAATGAAACTAACACTAATATTAGCCAAAACTTTGGACGGACTACGAGCGAGGAAACGGCAATTATAGACAGTTGTGCAGATGGAGTGGTTAAAATAGAAGTTCAAATAACTGATACAGTTAATCCTTTTGACGAGGATTTGGATATCATCAAAGAAGAAATCCAACTTGAACCCTACTTGGACGAAATAAAAAGCGAATTTGGTGATGATATTCTTCACAATGCCGAACAAAAACATAACCTTAATGAAACTAATGCTAATATTAGCCAAAACTCTGGAGAGAATACGAGGGAGGAAACTGCAATTTTAGAGAGTAGTGCACATGAAGTGGACAAAATAAAAGTTGAAACAACTTATACAGTTAATCCTTTTGACAAGGATGACCAAAATAAAAATAAAGGGAAAACTTTTACATGTGACCTTTGTCAATTTAGAGCGACTCGCAGATCCAAACTTCAAACACATAAAAATACGCATTTATCAAAAAAGCCATTTATTTGTAATGTATGTGAGTATAGGACTACTTTTAAAAGAAATTTTGAACAGCATTTGTGTATCCATACTGGAGAAAAACCATTTGCTTGTAATTTATGCGAATACAAGAGTGTAACTAAAGGCAATCTGAAATTGCATATGAATATTCATAGCGAAGAAAAAACATTTGCTTGTAATTTATGTGAATACAAAGGTGTAGCTAAACGCAATCTGAAAAGCCATATGCGTATTCATAGTGGAGAAAAACCATTTGCTTGTAATTTATGCGAACACAAGAGTGTAACTAAAACCCAACTGAAAAGACATATGAATATTCATAGCGGAGAAAAACCATTTGCTTGTAATATATGCGAACACAAGAGTGCAACTAAAAGCGATCTGAAAAGACATATGAATATTCATAGCGGAGAAAAACCATTTGCTTGTAATTTATGCGAACACAAGAGTGCAACTAAAAGCGATCTGAAAAGACATATGAATATTCATAGCGGAGAAAAACCATTTGCTTGTAATATATGCGAACACAAGAGTGTAACTAAAAGCAATCTAAAAATACATATGAATATTCATAGCGGAGAAAAACCATTTTCGTGTAATATATGCGAACACAAGAGTGCAACTAAAACCCAACTGAAAACACATATGAATTTTCATAGCGGAGAAAAACCATTTGCTTGTAATTTATGCGAACACAAGAGTGTAACTAAAAGCGATCTGAAAAGACATATGAATATTCATAGCGGAGAAAAACCATTTGCTTGTAATTTATGCGAACACAAGAGTGTAACTAAAAGCAATCTGAAAAGACATATGAATATTCATAGCGGAGAAAAACCATTTGCTTGTAATATATGCGAACACAAGAGTGTAACTAAAAGCAATCTAAAAATACATATGAATATTCATAGCGGAGAAAAACCATTTGCTTGTAATATATGCGAACACAAGAGTGCAACTAAAACCCAACTGAAAACACATATGAATTTTCATAGCGGAGAAAAACCATTTGCTTGTAATTTATGCGAACACAAGAGTGTAACTAAAGGCAATCTGAAAGGACATATGAATATTCATAGCGAAGAAAAAACATTTGCTTGTAATTTATGTGAATACAAAGGTGTAGCTAAACGCAATCTGAAAAGCCATATGCGTATTCATAGCGGAGAAAAACCATTTGCTTGTAATTTATGCGAACACAAGAGTGTAACTAAAAGCAATCTGAAAACACATATGAATATTCATAGCGGAGAAAAACCATTTGCTTGTCATTTATGCGAACACAAGAGTGTAACTAAAACCCAACTGAAAAGACATATGAATATTCATAGCGGCGAAAAACCATTTGCTTGTGATTTATGTGAATACAAGAATGTAACTAAAGACAATCTGAAATTGCATATGAGTACTCATACCGATACAAATTTAAAGTAAATAGTTGGGGTTAGGAGCGACTTAGCCTTAAAAAAGAGCTTTTAAAATTAGAAGATAGTGGTAATGAATATGAGAGTTCGAGTGCGAGTGAAGAAGAAAAATACACACCTTGGCAAACTGTTATTCGTTATGGTTTTCCAAGTGAAACAGAACATCAAACCAACAAGGATGTAGGTAAAGTCTTTTTCGTATATTTATTCATTACTTTGTATTCTACGTAGTTAAAGAATTTTTTGGAAAACAAGCTTGTGACACCATGGGCGCCGTTAGGAAATTTTTCAGGGGGGGGGGGGCAAGCAGGCGCTTTACTACTACTGTCCCCCAGTCCCCCCCCTATCTACGCTGGTGGGGGCAAGATTTTTTTTATAAAATGGAGGCTACGGGGCGTTGCATTAAATTCAAATAAACACCCTACTAATCAATACTACGTATTAGGTTTAAAAAATATTACAGATATGTATCTGAATTACATAATATACATCATGGTGCAAATAACCAAAAATAAAGAACTACATAAAAACACCTATCAAAATAGTTATTTTTGTAACAAGTACCTAAAATCAAGTTTTTTTGGGACGAATCGTTGCTGTTTCCGGACGAGGCGAAGCCGAGTCTGGAATAGCAGATGAGTCCCAAAAAACGTTTTAGGTACGTGTTACAAACAACATTTTTTTGTTAAAGCTCCCAAAAACAGATTCAAACCTTTTATTATGTATGATTAATGTGATCAGAGCACATGTCAGATGTCACTATAGTAGTACGCAAAAGGTTGCTATGACAACTTTTAGGGACTAGGCCGAAAATATAGCATTTTACGGACTTAAATGTGTGTCACTATAGTAACCAGACTTTTTGGGATTGAGTCCGGAAAAGGCCCATTTTACGGACTTAAATGAGTCCGTAAAATAGCTATTTTTGGGAGCGTGTACTAAAAAATCTATTTATTTTCACAAAACAAAACTTTCAGTTTTACATAAACAACACAAAAATACATAAACAAAAATCACAAACTCTTTGGCAAGCGAAATACATTACTAAATAATACTAATATTCCTAAAGAAAATAAAATATTCTTTTAACTACCACATTAAATCAGTCCTAGTCGCCGAAAAGAAATTTTAAATTTCTTTTTTGTAAGCCAAATAAATCAATGACCTTGTTAATTATATCCATTTTATTATCATCGACGTATTTCCTGTGTACACTTATAAGAGCCAGTCCAGAAAGGCGATTTTCGCTCATTGTTGACCTAAGCCAAGTCTTAACTCTCCTAAGAGTACTAAAAGACCGTTCAATTGAACACGTTGTAGGTGGCATAATTAAAAAAATATTTTAAACAGGTTTTAATGTTGGGGAAAAAGTCACATTCCTCAGTTACAAGTTTGGTTATATCTTCCGAAAACTCTCTATCCTTCCACACTTGCTGCCATGTGGAATATTCCGCTTTTAAATTTTCAACTCCGAATTTGTTTGAAAGACCTAACTGATTTTCGCTAAGAATAATTCCTTGGCTAATGAGAGATGGATGAAACCGCGACAAAAAAAGGCTAATGCGTTGTCAGACGTAAATCGAGTTTTAAGAGGGCTTATTATTGAACCTAAATAATGAATAAATATACAAATCCTAAAATATTCTTCTACTGACTTGCCCTGAATGTTTGCATGGTTAATTTGACGTGGAACTGTTCGGGGAGTTTTAATTTCTACATCAAGTTTGTTGGCAAATTCCGTACATTTTTTGAATATATTTGAGAAAATAGAATTAGCATTTTTTCTGTCATTTTCAAACATGGTAATTAGTGTATCAATATGATATTTTACAGAAAGTAAATCAATAGAAACCCCTTGTAGTTTATTTGCGACTGGTTCCAGCAATGAAGAATACTTTACAATTATATTAAGACAGATAATAAATTGGGGGGAGGATACACAGCATAATATTTGTTGAGCTTTTGACTTTGTTTTGGCATTAAAATGTTGATCTGTTGACATATTTTCTAAAGCTGTTGTTATAGAAAGAAATTTGTCGTAGAAAATTCTAATCGATTTATATTTTGATGACCACCTAGTCTCACACAACAACGGCACGTTTGGAACCATTGCCCGCCTTTTAGGACTTTCTCTAAAAAAATTTATTGCTTCCTTAATAACTCCTACAGAATTTTGGACAACTTAAACGGAATTTAGGTCATTGATAACTAAATTAAGTATATGGGAGGAACAATGAAAAAAGGTTGCATTGGGATATTCGTTTCTAATTAATTGTTGCACCCCATTTTCTTTACCGGCCATAGTGGAACACCCATCAAACCCCAAATCTACAAGATTGTTTAAATTTAATTTGAAACCCTTCAATGTATTTAAAATTGCACTTGAAAAGGTTTCAGCATCCATCGCTTTTAATTCCGTAAAACCAAGAAACTGCTCATTTAGAACATTATTTTTATCCAAGTACCGGATACCAATAGAAAGTTGCTCCTTGCCGGCTATGTCAGCTGTTTCATCGGCAAACACAGAAAAACCAACGCTTTCGTTAGCTTCATCTATAATATGTTGACGAATAACACTTCCACATAGTTCAATAAGTTGGTTTTGAATTTGGTGAGAGGTATACTTTGCTTTTTTACAGCACGTCGTTAGATGATTCTTTAATAGTTTGTCACCACTTTCAACTCTAAATTTGAGAAGTTCTTCAAAATTTCTTCTTTACCTCTTAATGCCAGGTCACGCTTTCCACACAATAAAATTGTTGAAATAATAGGTATTAGTTTTTTCTATTTTATTCTATTATTTGTCTTTCTTGATTATCGAATAGATCACTAACAGTATTAGGTTTCTGGCCAGAAAACGTTTTTATGAAATTATTTGCCTTTACAACGGAATTGCAGTGCCACTCTGACTTGATGTGGTTTTTGGCAGATTCGTGTAAATGCTTAAAATCTGTAAATTCTTTAACAATGAAGGCACCTTGAAGACGTCTGGTTTGAAAAGAACGCAATATTTACAAAGTGCTCCTTTTAATTTTTCAGAATAAGCAATCCACTCATAATTGTTTAACCATTCGCGCCTAAAATATCTTTTGTTTTCAGGAACATCCTTTTTAAAATCATAATTTTCTAAAGGTATGCATGAACTAGTAAGAAGAATTTATTTTTGTGAATCACTAACTCCTTGCAAACCTATATAGTTTCCCAAATTGTCACTGTCTTGCATATTTGTACTGGACGAGGCATGCCCTACTACGGTAGGCACCCCTTGAACACTGGAATGCTCTTCATTGGTTGGCTTAATTTTTTTTTTCTACTTTTATTATCTGGATTATCCGTTTTGCACGAGGATTTTACGTTAAAAAATTTCCGAATGTCCATTATTGTATTTATCTGTAAATTACAGACTGTAAACTGTAATACAAATAAATGTATATGTACTGGTATAATATTTAGGTATTTAGCCATCGACATTTACGATAACGTTTTCATGTCGAGATCAGTTCGCATGATGTAAAAGATCGGACAAAATTCCTTTTGCCGAAACGCATACATAGACAAAAACAGAAAAAACAAATGTTATCACGTTATCACATTATTTTTCTTACCTTACAGTTTTGGCATCGAATCGCACAAAGTGCGGCGTTGTAACAGCGATAAACAAATCGCAATAAGTCAATAACACTGCTTTTTAACTTCTTTCTGCTTTCTTTCTAGGGTAGAGCATGTCTGAACGGTGAGTGGGAGTCGCCGAACACCGATTACCTACGGAAGTGGGTACTCTGGGTAGTTTAGCTTTCCCAAACCTTCCGAACGGCCCGGGCATTGTTGGAGCTTGTTCCATTCTAAGTGGCGAAGGAACGGTCAGACAAGGTGGTCACGTTCACTAATAACGCCACCCTTCACTGCTACCCGTAGCCACTGTGGTTCGGTACAGCGTCTTTTTAAGAAGATTATGTTGCTCTTAAGTACCTTAAGACGGCCCACTTGGTCTACTGCGCAACCAAGGGTTTCGCCACTAAGAATGGAATAGCCTCTATTACACAATACACAACGATACAAAAACAATCTGCACGAAAAATTGAAATACACGACCATGCGGCGCCTAGCAAGAAAATTTAGCGATCAGCGCAAAAATTTTCAAAAATCCAGGGGGAAGCGGCCGCCCCCCCTTGCCCTTATCTAACGGCGACCATGCGTGACACCTTATTCATTCGGAATAGGCATGTAGCGTGTAATGTGTGTTGCCACGGCGGTCTCTAGTTCCAGGCGGGAAGGTGGTGGTGGGAGGCGTGACGTCAGGAATGCTACGCGCGCAATGCTGCAGTCTGCAGTTTATTGCAATCATATCTGTTTTGAGAAGACAATTTGAACTAGAGACCGCCGTGGTGTTGCCTATTCAGGATCAGTAAGGGGTTATACAATAAAACGAACGAGTCCACAGAATATTTTGTTAAACAAGCGTGCAAAAACAAGTTTAGTTATCAAAGTTAATCAAATAAAATAATCTTAAAAGCCTGTGAAATCGCATCAAATTCTACAAATTATTTAATTTTGAAATTGATTGTTAATGAATATTTCTAGAATGCAAGAAAAACTGGCAACAACAAACTGATAATTACTGGAGTTCTCCACATCCACAGTTAGCACATTTACAACAGTTACCACATCCATTATCAGTAGCAAACCCTAAGGTGCAAGTAATGTCAGCACTTCCTGCAGAATCGTTGTTACTCTCCACCTCCAGCACCATCAGAAAGCGAAGACAAAGATAAATTTAAATGTCTACATTATACTTGTGGAAACGGCAGTAGCAGTCAGGCAACATGAAAGTGAACAAGAAGATATATACATGTGATGTCTAAAACTGATCATATAATTTTACGCAAGAGTATAAATAATTCTTAAGTTTTATAATGATGATTTGATGATTGTGCTGCTTAATTTTTTAATTAGTGTTAACATTTTTTTGTAGATTTCCTGATTAGATATTTAGTACTTAATAAGATAAAGATTGCATAGTCCTTAGACTGATTTGGATAATAAAAATGAATTTATTTTAAAATATTTTATTTGTTGGAAGAGGCTTGTTGAGTGCCCAGGGTTTTAACCCACATCGACTGCTACCATAATTCAGCACTTTATATAGAAATATTATAAATGAAAATTAAATACAATGTAATGTAAAGATAATACCTATCCTTTGAGGGCGTTGGCGATCACATTGGCCCATTTTATTTTGTCTACAGCTGCTCTAAATAGTCCGACCTACGTCATTCCGGACCATTGTCTTAACCCTCTATTGCATACTGTTTCCAACCGGGAACAATTTTTTCAAGGACGCCCTATTAATTCTGTATAATTCTCATCGGCACCGTATACATAGTGTTCCCATAGGGGAACAGCGTGCTTCCGATTTCTACCGACAGTTATCACCAGGGGTATAAGCAACTGAATCTATTCATGTTTATATGAAGCGGCGCGTTCAGTATTTGATGTTATATTTTTTCCCCGGTTTTTGTGTGCAATTTTTACAACTTCAGTCGCCGTTTTTTGATTAGAAAAAATAGTTTTACATGTAAAAGTGTTCTAGAATAGCAGGTAAGTTACACCAATTTGATACTAGTGTTCATTGGTGAACTTTTTTGCGTTTAAAACTCGGTTCCTGTTCGGGAACAAAATGCATAGCACTAAGTAGGTTATGATTTTGTTTCAAAGGTACGCGTTATGGGTCCGAATTAATTTAGCGGGAAAAAACCGGGAAAAAGCCTGAGCAACCCCATAACGATTATAAGATAAGGGAAATTCCATCAGATAGTGATGATTCAGAGCTTGGTGAAGATTTTGAAGGTGATGAATTGCTGTTGGAGAGGGATTTTTAGTTATTCCATGTAAGCATTTTGTTCCTATTTGGGAACACATCAAAAATGCATTAAAAATTTAATAATAAGCAAAAATTATTATTTATATTGATACTCTAGTCTATACTGCACACGGTAATAAAATTTCAACAAAAAAAAATGACACGAAAAAATTCATGCAATAGAGGGTTTTAAGTTCTTTAGCCACGATGTACGGCATCTTCCTGATCCTCTTTTCCCTTCTACTTTTCCTTGAATAGTAAGTTGCAGTATTTGGTATTGCTGATTCCTCATAATGTGTCCAAAATAGCCCAATTTTCGGAGTTTGACAGTGTTTAGTATCTTCCGTTCTTTTTTCATTCGTCTTAAGACTTCGTTATTTGTGATGTGTTGCATCTATGATATGCGGTGCACCACATTTCAAAGTTTTGTAACCTATTTTGTGTATTTTCTGTTAGGGTCCATGCTTCAGTGTCGTGTAATAACAAGACAGAAAATACAGGGTGCTGAAAAAATGGCGAAACAACGCTATACCAGACTATTCAGGGACACCCCCTGAGTACTAAAAAAATTTTTATTTGAAGTTTTATTTTTCATGTTTTGCACAAAAATCATTATAAAAAATAAAACTTCATATACCTAAAGGTACTATTTATTGATTTTAAATAAATATTATTGTTGAACATTATTTTAAATATGTCTTTCACTACAAAAGTTGTTGAAATATTCAAAATTGGTTAATAATAAAAATGTTAAATTCCGATCTTATAACCTCCATATCTTCAAGGAATCACGAGATAGATTTTTTTTAACATTTTTCTAGTACTCAGGGGGTGTCCCTGAATAGTCTGGTATAGCGTTGTTTCGCCATTTTTTCAGCACCCAGTATACAGGGTGTATGAAAAAAGCCGACAAATAGGCACACCATGGGAAGCAGCATTAAGAAGTAAGCAAAAAACTCTAGTCCCATTTTGCTCGTAACCCTCTAGTTATCGAGTAATTGATAGTCTTAAGTAGGATACTAATTTTTTTTATTAGGGTGAATTATTATTAAATCACAATGGCTGGTCATAGTTTAAGCAACAGGAAACACAACCAGTTGGTATTTTAGCACTTTCTGCTTGGAGTTTGGCTATAATGTGTTTTCAATTAAAGCAAATTCTTTGCTTCTGAAAGTTTTAAAAGGTTTTGCAACGCTGCACTGTTTCTAAGTAACTACTGGAAAATTCGAATTTTTTGTTATTTAGATGAACATTGCTTTTCTGTCATTTTGATTTGTCAGCAATTGCTTGTCTGCTTTAATAATTTCGAAAATTGTCCGTTTGCTTCATTATTTTGTTGTGTTTTGGTTTGATATTTTGTGTTTTTGTTGAAAAGTTGTTATTTCGTTTAATTAGTACTGTGTTTTTGAAATATTGTATTATGGAATATACACTTAGAGAATATGCAGATATGAACCTAATCTTAGGTGAGGCAAGAAGGTTAGATAGAGTTAGATACAAGATTACGGGAAACAGGAAGACTTGCACCTTATGCGACTGACAGAGGTCGCGGCCGACATGTACTGGAGCCAGATGTGGAGGAAGAGATAGGTACTGAATACCTTCGAAAATAATGCTGGATTAAGTACTCGTTCCGTAGCTCGTCGATTAAACCTTAATCACTCAACAGTACATCGCTTACTACAAGAAAATGGTTTATACCCATATCATTATCAACGGGTACAAGGTTTACAGCCAGAAGATTATCAGCGGAGAATGCGATTTTGTGAATGGTTGCTTCGTCAGCAAGAACAAAATCCCAGATTCATTGAAAATATCTTATGGACAGATGAATCAACTTTTACTTGCAATGGGATTTTCAATATTCACAACATGCACCAATGGAGTGACGAGAACCCCCATGCTATTTATCAAATCCATCATCAGGTGCGATTTAGTGTAAACGTTTGGGCTGGAATTCTTGGTACTACATTAATAGGACCACATGTTTCACCCCAACGTTTGACTGCAAACAATTTTGTGGAGTTTCTGACTAACAACTTGCCGGATTTATTAGAAGACATCCCTTTAGCAACCAGAAGAAGTATGTGGTTCCAAATGGATGGAGCACCAGCTCATTGGGGAATTCAAACAAGAAACTGGTTAAATGTGGAGTTCCCTGAGGGATGAATTGGACGAAGTGGTCCGGCAGAGTGGTGTGCAAGAAGTCCGCATTTAAGCTGTTTTGACTTCTTCTTATGGGGAACTTTAAAAGAGCTCGTCTACCAAGAAGAAATAAACACAGAAGAGCAGCTGATAGAAAGAATGCAGCAAGCAGTCGCCACAATAAGACAAAATAATATGTTAAAGAACATGAATGACGGCATCATTCGCCGAGTCAGAAGGTGTCGAGATGTTGGAGGGGGTCATTTTGAACAGTTATTATAAATTGTTATCTAGTTCTGAATAAAAAGTTGTTTTTTTTTTAGTTTATTATTTTTTAATTGTAGATAGTACTTAACATTGGTAAAAAGTAAAAAAGTTGTAGCAACGTTGCCAAATTTAAAAAACTTTAATCGAAGATATTGTGGAAACTATAAGTTTGATGCCAAAATGCCTTTGAAGTTTCTTGTTAGGTTTCTGATGTAGTTTCTCATGATGTAACTATTTGTCGGATTTTTTCATACACCCTGTATAGTATCTGAGGACACGAGTGTTTTGGTGTTGCATAATATATTTCTCATGTTGTTGAAACATTTGCGTGCAATTTCAATTCTTATCTTGATTTCTTGTGAGTGGTCCCATTTGTCGTTCAGCGACGTTTCCGTTTATATTCTGATTTTTACTAACAATCATAGTTTTTGTCTTTTTAGTATTAAGTTTCATGCCGTAGTGACTACAAGCATTTGTTACTCGGTCGACTAATATCTGTAACCCCTCTATGCTGTCGGCCAGGAGTATTGTATCGTCCGCGTATCTCAAGTTATTTATACGTCTTCCGTTTATCATACATAATACATACAAGAAAAACTTCTAAAGATATTAACATAACTATTTTAACATTTGATAATAATGTAGTTAATCCCGCTCTCGGGCAAAGGGCTCTTTATGGCTATTCCGTTGGATGCGATCTTGTGCTATATTTTCCCAGTTGGAGCTCAAGAATCTTATGAAATCTTCTTTCCATCTTGTTCTTGGGCGGTCCCTTGTTCTCCCGTATAGAGATGGATGCCATTCTTTAGTTCTATTTACCTATCCATTGTTATCCCTTATTACGTGTTCTCCCCATTTCCATTTCAGTTTGCTAATAGCGGTGGTTATTAAAGGTACTGTTAATTTTTGTCGAAGATTTTCATTTCTTATTCTGTCCTCTCTTCTGATTTTAAGAATTTTTCTTAGCATAATAAGATGTTGTGCCACTTCAGCTTTTTACTGTTACTTTTTGTTAAGCACCACGTTTGTGCTGCATATGTCATTGCCGGTAATATATTACTTTTGACCACTTTTCCTTTAAGTTTTAACTTAGTTGTTTCATTGCAGATCTTTTGGAGCTGCCAAAACTTATTCCATCCACTGGATATTCTTTCTTGTAGGTACTATATTGTTTTGATTTTCTGAGAATTAAATAGCTTGGCCTCAATATTTAGCTTTATCTTTGTATTGAATTTCTTCTCCATCACCATATATTTTGCGTTCACATTTGGTAGTAAGTAGACAGGATTTATGATTGTTTATTTTTAGTCCTATTTTTGACTAGATCATTAATCTTGCATTTCCGTTGCTGAATTTGATAGGAGGATGATATCATCTACAAGACGTAGATTAGATAACTTTATTTGTCCAATTCTTGTTCTTTTATGTTTCCAGTTTAACTTTCTAAAGATCATTTCCCGCACGGCATTAAATAGCTGTGGGGAGAGTGGGTCACCTTGGTGTATTCCCCGTTCAATTTTTAAATATTTACTTTCTTTCATTTTTATATTAGCGACACAATCTGTGTAAATCTGTTTAATGACCTGTATGTATGTGTGAGCAACTTGTTACGCTCCTAATGCCGTAAAAATCGCATGATGTTCGATGCTATCGGAAGCTTCTTTAAAATGTATTAGGCATATGTTTAAGGGTAGGTACTTATGTATATCAAATTCCGTCTGTTTTTCAATAATCTGGTTCACCGTAGTATGTATATGGTCTATAGGTTAGAATAACCCCCGTCGTAGACTCAGTACAAGTTTGAACTTGTTACAGTTGCTACGCGATTGTTGAGAGCGTCTGAAGTGAAGTTGTGTTTGTAAGGTGCATTACGAAAATAGACCGGAAAGTTTTAACAACGTTGTCCTTTCAAATTTTGTGTAAAGCTTGGCGAATCCGCTACTGTGACTTATGAAAAGTTATAAAGGGTTTTTGGAGTACGTTCCCTATCCGGGGTATCAGTGTTCAGATGGCACAAGGCCTTTTTAAAGGGCCGATAAGAAGTGGAGGACGAACTTCGTGCAGGAAGACCTTCAATCTCAAAAACGGACGACAATGTGGATAGAGTGAGGATTCTTGTGATGCCAGACAATCGATTGACGTTGAGAATAACCAGTAGTGAGTTAAATTTAAACCGGTTTATCGTCCACCAGATTTTAACACAGGATTTGAAGTGTGTGCCAAGATGACTCCGAAGAAACTCACGGCTGATCAGAAGGCCAATCAGTGGGAGGTGTGTCTTGATCTTATGTACCGCCTTGGGAGGGAGCCAGAATTAATCAGTTGCGTGATCACAGGTAATGAATCATGGATTTTTGAATACAACCCCGAGACCCGAGACAAAACGCCAAAGTCGAGAGTAACACACTGTAAACTCTCCTCGTCCCAAGAAAGCGAGAATGAGCAAATCGATAATCAAATTGATGTTCATGCGTTTTTTTTGACAGTTAGGGGATCGTCTACAAGGAATTCGTGCCGCCAAGACAAACTGTCAATCGAACTTTTTATTGGAAAGTTCTTGAACGGCACTAGGATGCTGCACCACGACAACGCCCCATGTCATACGGCAGTATCCATTAACTAATTTTTGGCAGAAAAAAGCATTTCTGACTCTGACTTATTTTTATTTACCCGGCTGAAAAATCATTTGAAAGGGCGCCATTTTGGTACTTTGAATAATATTGAGAAGAGCGTAACCGACGCGACGAGTTGAAAGGTATTCCAGCAGAAGACTTCCAGGACTGCTACAAACAATGGGAAAAACGCCTCCATCGGTGTATAGCTGCCCAAGGGAACTACGTTAAAAGGGACAACCTTGATTTGCAAAAAGAATAAAATTCATGGTTAAAAGAAAACCAGTGTCATTATTTTTCTGCCAAACCTCGATGATATACATACGTACATGTAATCCTAATTAAAACTATTCTTCAATAGGTTATTGGGCTTGAATGGTTTTAGTGGTTGCACTTCGCTGGTGTCTTCAAACACTGAGCGAGTGAAGCGCGCCGAGTCGGCGGTGTGAGGGGGGCGCGCAACCTGTCTATTTTGAGTTTAGACCTTTGCCTGTCAGGTCAGTGATTATAGAGTGTTCTGTGGTCAGTGACTGAATAGAGTGACTCACACTTGCAGTTCGGCCGCACTAACACGGGCACGGTAGTACCGCACTCCGTCCAGATGAGCTGAACACAGCACAAGCAATACATATCTCTTCCTTCAAGTTTTATTAAAACGTAACTGTCTTCTCATATGACAACTAACATTGTTGAATTTGTTTCGTTCTAGTGCCGCCCCCAAGAGCTGCCGCCCCTAGGCCCGTGTCTAGTAGTCCTAGTTACAAAACCGCCACTGGTTCTAGCACTATAATCTTCACTAAACTAAACAACTGTTTTTTTTCTAATCGATTGCATTTGTAAGTCTCTCGCAATTAGGATGTTAGGAACAGATTAAGAAGGGTATGTAACTAGACCTACAAAATTAGGTGAGCGATACATTGCTCAAAAAAAATAGCCATTATTAAAACTTATATGGTTTTAATATTTATTCTCAAAAAAGTAGAAATAATTAGAATTTTAAGTTGAGGGTTATTTTTTGCCTGCCAGGACTTTGAATTAACAGGTATGCTTCTTAAAAATATAGAAATCAAAGTTCATTTCAAAATAAATGGTCTGCTAATTTTTTTGAACTATGTAGTTTACTATGTATCGTTGGGTGGGCACAAACGTGGACCAGGTTAATTTAATGGTTATACTAGAGATTCTATTACACTTACCTATGCTGTTTCGGAGTTCATCAGTCCATATATTGGTCCTAGTAGTTTGCAACGAAATGTCTTCGGGTTAGATAGGATTTCAGGACAATGATGAAATTGCATGGAAAGTGCAGTTTTAGCTTATACTTAAGATCTTCATGTCAAACCTTGTCGAAGGTTTGGCTCATATCTACAAATGCAGTTAAACAGTACATTTTATCTTCAACGACTTTGTTGATTATATTGACTATCTGATGCACTTGCTCAATAGCATCAAGTTAGTCCTAAAACCGAAATGATGACCAGGAATCAATTTCGTTGTTTTTTGGGATCGACTGCAGCAGGAGTTCTTTATAAATATTCCCATCAGTCATTGAATCAACAGTGCACAGGAATTTCTCTATTTTACTCGTATTTGTTGTGAATATCGTAAAAATTGATTCTTTTGCAGTAGATGATAGGTTGTCTGCCTCAGCAACCTTGTTCAGTGCTATAATTATAATACCCTCATGTTTACTATGCAGGTAGTTGAAAAAATGAATTTCTCTGCTTATGGAAAAAATAACATAAATGAATTATGTACTGTTGGAAGATTCGGTGTTCTACTAGAAGGGCAGCGGTGTGTCCTTGTAGTAGAATATAGGTAAAACTTTGTAAAAGTTCGGTTGCATTACTGGAAGCTCGTTCTGGACTCGACTGGACGTTTTATCAAGTTTTATCATATTTCTTACTTAATGAATGCTCTACTATATAAATTGTGGGCTCCGTTGGAACTGAATCCATATTAAAAGCATTGTCAACTTATGAAAAGTCGTTTTTTTTTATTTTGTAATTTGAATGAGTAAACCGAGTATTGCACCTGTGCAAAATTTTACGGCCGAATTTTAATTCGTTACCGTGTTATGGGAGCTAAAAGTTTAAGAAATGACGTCACGAATGTCGGTTGCCAGTAAGAGCGGCATGCCGAGTCGACTAATAATGCTAATAATCCGGCAACGCGGGTGTTGTATTTGTTTAGTAGCCTCAGGAGGCCGACATTCTTGACGTCACGTATCGGGGAAATGAATTCTCTCTACCCGTTTATTGTGGTTATTATCAAAGATATTGAAATTCTACTGCGGGTAGTTTTTCGAGTATTTTAACTAACGTATTTCGATATTTACTAAATATGTTGCATAAGTTGACAATGCCTTTAATTAGCTACGACTAGCTAACTGAGTTATCTAGACTTTTTAATTATTTTTCTGTCAATTTTCATTTTTGTTTCTTTTAATGAAAAACTAATTATTTTGTCCTTTTTTAATTAGCTATTTAGCAGTTTTGGAATGTTTAAGAAAATAAATATTTGAATTTGAATTCGTCCAAAATATTTCTGGCTGACCAAATGTTGTGCGAAAAATTCATAGCTGCTAATATCTGTGTAACACGAGCAGAAAATGACGCTGATGTTATAATAATCGATACAGTCATACAAGAACAAGTATTGTTGAAGATGTATTGATCCATCCTGTTTTCTGGCGCACCCTGTAGAAATACAGCGTATCGCCATGGTGCGCTACGGCCCTTGCCGGCTCTTTTCAAGCGCTGTCAACTCATGAGCTATACACTCTGGGCCGAGCCGGTGCCCGCCTAGGATCGTACATTTGGCAACACTACCCTCTATAAATATCTGTCCCCCCGTCCTCCCATTTTCTTTTTTTCCTTTGTCACCCCTCCCACCATACCAGTCACACTAGTCCTACTTCAGTACGCGTTGTCGAGGCTAATGCATGCAGTTTTCTCTCGCACAGTTTTCTTTCTGGTTTGAGTTGAAACCATAAATCATGACTGATAAATGTTTCATTTGTGAAAAGGATGTGACTAGTGATACGTGTGAAGTGGGTGAAAAAGGTGTTTTAGGCTTGATAAAGGCTAATAATACTAGGAGAGATGAGAAGCATATGCAGCTCAGTGGTGTTAAAAGCATTGTTGTCAATGCCTCTTGCAGAAAAAGGTACACAAGGGATACTTCAATCACTGCTGATACCAGACACACTGCTCCATTAAAATCTTCAGCTCCAGTAAACCGTTCGCGCTCGTCACAGTATGCGTTCCAGTTTCAAACAAAGTGCTTCTTCTGCGCCGAAATAATTAATGAGCATTTTTATGTAATACAGAAAACCTAAGGAAAGACGTCGTGAGGTGTACCCCATCCGCAGCTTGAACTACTCTGCTACGGTTTTGGAAACTGCGGCAAAGTGGAATGATGAGTGGGGCAAGCAGGTTTTCCCTGAGAATAATAAATGATCGTGATCTTGTAGCTGCTGATGCCATATATCACGTAGACTGCTCCAAGCGCTTCTTTTCATCGTTTGTACCTACTAAAAGAATGAGTGGTCGTCACAAAGAGGAATATATCTCGAAAGTCATGGAAGAAATACAATGTTATTTAGAACAGAATAATGATTCTCAGGTCTCTGTTGACGAATTATTGGAGCAAATATCAGCGGAAAAGCCAACAGCGGAGACGATTAATGCAAAACTGAAGGGGATATATGGTGACAGATACTGATCAGCCACTTAAAGACACATAAAACCGTCGTATGCTTTCGTGATACAGGTTGCAAAATCCTTAACGATGCGTGGTACACATCAAAGTGTGAAGATGAGCGATCATTAAGTAGAATGCGCAGTCTCAAATATATCCGACGAAAGCTACCCTTCCAGTGGCACATTCCTCAATGACGCAGAAAGTATGATCCCCGAATCACTCAATGCATTCCTGGATCCACTTCTAACCCATAGGAGAGAGGATAAGGAGAAAACAAGAAGAAAAATAATTTCATTGACACACTCTATCATCAGCACAATCCGGCCGAGAAGTTTTATCTCTTCTATGCTCCACGGTCTTGCATTTTTCATTTACAGAAAATATGGCTCAAGAAATTTATTGGGCCTTTCCACCAATTTGGGCTTTAGTGGTTCATATTCTGATGCTACAATGCTGGAATTTATAACACCCCACGACCTTTACCACCACGTACATTTATTCAGTTTGTTTATGACGATGCTGATTTTAATGTGGACACTCTGGACGGCTTTAACACGTTCCACAGCATGGGAGGCATTGCATGCATTATACCTGCGGGATCTATCCCGGAAAGGAAGTTGAAAGATTAACATCACCTCCCACCGCCAAAGATGTTGGAACGTTAAGGGTCCTGCAAGTACAAACGTTTAACAAAGTCACTGAGAGAGGGCTAAAGCAGATTCTGGTAGAAGATGGGGATCAACTAAACCCCCTGCCAACCAACATTCCCATACCCACATACCCAGTCTGTCTGATTTGTTATGGATATGTGCCAAGTGGCTCGAGATTCCAGATATCCCCTAGTGGAGGGGTTTCATGCGTTGTATTGGCGGAAGGTGGAACTTTGATACAAGTGCTGTGATCCCCCAGCATTTGTTAGAAGAGGACGAAGACGACGAAGAAGATGACATTTTACTTAATAATAATTATAAACGATTATAAATGACATAGCATTTTGAGTTTTGTTTTTTGTAAATAAAATTAGCAAAATCGAAATTTTTCAACTTTTTTTTTACGTTTACCCCAGTTCTACTCCTAAGGTATTGATCTTACGGCAAAAATGCGAAGGACCTTTTTGGTAGGAAATTTTGTTGCATGTCTGTACCCACCTCAAGAAACAACTGTTGCACCTTTCAAAACTACGTGAATTTTTTCGGCTAGTTGCCATTTTTTCTTGACTAATTTGACTGGGCTAAACAATGTAATGTCTGAATACGAATCTTTGAGTTCAAACGCAGATTTTGTTTATTTTTGATTTAAATCATTTAATGTATCCAAAGAAATTATTTTGGCTTTTTGACAGTTTTGAAATGTTTAAGAAAATATTCGGAGTTGCATTTGTCCACAATATTTATAGCTGTCCAAAAATGATGCCTGAAGACGAATTGTTGAGTTCAAAAGTAGATTTTGTTTATTTTTGGTTTAAATCATTTAATGTATTCAAAGAAATTATTTTGGCTTTTTGACAGTTTTGAAATGTTTAAGAAAATATTCGGAGTTGAATTTGTCCAAAATATTTATAGCTGTCCAAAAATGATGCCTGAAGACGAATCGTTGAGTTCAAAAGTAGATTTTGTTTATTTTTGGTTTAAAGCATTTAACGTATTCAAAGAAATTATTTTGGCCTTTTGACAGTTTTGAAATGTTTAAGAAAATATTCGGAGTTCAATTTGCCCAAAATATTTATGCTGTCCAAAAATGTAACGCCTGAAGACGAATGTTTGAGTTCTAAAGCAAAAAATCGTGTATTAATGGAAAGCATTCATTTTATTCAAAGAAATTATTGATCTTGCATTTTTTTAACTAAAAAGTGTCTATCGTTTCCAGTCGACTAAAAAAAAAAAAAGAAAATGCCTTTGAACGAATCTAGTTGTTTTAAATGAAACTTAAAGTTAAAAAAAATGGCAATTACTTAATTCGTAATTTAAATTTTCCTAATTAATAATAAAAAATGAATTAATCAAAGTAAGCTTGATGACTCGTACATGAATTAAATGATTACACAAATATTTAAATATAAAAATTAAAATTTAGGAATATTTAGATAGTAATCTGTTTAAAAATTACGTGGACCTCAACCATTCGTTTCATTTACGTAGGTATGGCATACGTAATCATCGAAAACGTTAATAACGATAATAAAAACGTGGTGCGCATTTCCGACCACGGTTTTTACGTAGCAAAAACTTTATTGGATAATTAGATAAAATTGCATCTTATAACAATTATCATAGCAGTATCATCATCCGCTGATTAACTGCACTTCTAAAGAACCCGTTTTATTTTTGTCACGAAACATAACGTGAACGATCTTTCTAGCGACTAATTAAGGGTTTTTATAAATTCAATTCATTTTTATAGCTGTAATGTAATAAAGCACACGCTATGTTTGTTAAAAACGTAGTTGGATGCTAAAATTGTTTGTAGTGACCGATAAGAACAAATTACAAATTTTCAGCCAGGCTTGTACCACAGACATAAAAGGTTGATAACAAGAATGATAACCATTCGATAACACCAAGAGTCAAAGATTAAAATAAAACGGGCCTTTTTTAAAAGAAGTGCAATGATACTTTTGTTAAAAATAGTCATGGCTAAACTTATCTGTTTTCTTATTGCTTAATAACTTAAAAACGAGATGTTTGAGCGTTGGTTGTATTTAGTAGGTCATGGATTTTAATTTGAAAACAACAGTTTAAAACTGCCCTTTTTATTAAGCAAACACATTGTTTTTTATATCATTAAAATTTTAAAGGTATTATTTTTAATGTGCTTTAAAAAAGTTCGTAGAATCAATATTTTGCAAGTATTTGTAACTTGTTTGAAAAACGAATTCATTTTTTTTTTAATAAGGAACATGGACACATGGACAGCCTTTAAATTAAATAACTTCCTGTAAAATCAAAAAAACGCAAAATCACAGTTTATAAACTCAGAATCATGTAAATTCTTAAAAAATTTAATTTATTCCAGATTATTTTAAGTTAAAACACAAGACTGCAGCAAAAACAGATTGACTCGAGATAATACGAATTTCTGTTTAATTAATCTAACGATTTGAATAATTCCAAAGGCTAATTTATTAATACATATGTAAATTAAGCTTTTAAACAACTTAATCGTTTTATGATTCAGCTTTGACTATGCTCATTCATTACTCAGTACACTTATTTTGATACAGAAACTGCATTTTTTTTATTATTTGATATTAACTCGAATAAACTGAAACAATGGTTTAAAACGTTGGATTTTTCCGACCATGATTCAAGGTTGAAAACTATTTACTGATAAAACAACCATTTTGACTTTAGTAATACGTTACTCATATTAGAAATTTTAAACTTAATTAAGTTTATCAATGCAGTGTGAGTAAAATTCGTATTGTATGCATGATTGTAACTGCCTGCATGAATGCGATTATTACACATTTGTTTTAAGTTTTAGTAAATGAAAGTCCCCATGAGTCAAAATTCTGAAAATGCCAAATAACAACTAAAGATAACAATTAGCAATATAAACTGAATCGATAGTTTTTTAGCTTTTTCAAATTTAATTTTGTAAAATAAGAACAATTTTATATGTATTTAAAATTTTCTTAATTTTGTTTTGGTAAAATTATTGCATGTTTAGAATTAAATTATTCAGAATTTGATAGTAAAAATGCAATTCTGTTTACCAAAGCAAAGAAACAGGAGTAGAAGTGTCTTGTTTTGATGAAATTTTTGCAATCGTTATGATAATAAATGAGTCATTAGCTTAGGGTTACAAAGTAATAATTTTTATCATTAAAAAAATGTTCTGGAAACTCATAACTATGGCCATTTTAACCAACATAATAATAAACAACGATCTATAAAAATTGTTATCAGTAAGGTTATCACAATGAATTTCCTCTGTTTACAATTATATTAAACAGAATTTGTTTTTGTATTTCGTTTTTTAATTTTGTTTGGCATGTTCGCATTTAAAGTCAATTGCGAGCAGGTAATTTTAGTCTGTAACAACAAAATAATAATTATGGTTTTTTTCAAACACTTTTTGCGTTGTGTAGCAATATTTTTGAAATTTGCCTCTTTGGTATACACTTCGAAGATTTTTGAATATTAATAAAAAAAAGTACAAAGATATCACAGGAGAAATCATGCAGTAGGACACCGAAGAATGAAGCTGGGTATAAATAAACATTGCCCCGGAGATAATAAAGCACCTTCCAGACATAGGACTACAAGCCCTACGACAACTAATTAATGAGTTCTACAAAAGAAAGGAGGTGCCACTGGACTAAGAAACTTCCATTATTGTACCGATACACAAAAAAGACGACCTCAAATTATATAACAATTATCGGGGCATATCCTTACTAAGCATACCCGGTAAATTATACGAAAGAACGTGTGACGAACTTAGTGGAGAGAAACCTAGAAAAGGGGCTTTCAGAACGGGGAGGAGTACACAGGACCTTTTGTTTACTGTAAGGCAAGTTATTGAAAAGACCGTAGAGCACAATAGGCAACTGTAATATAGGCTTTATTGTCTTGGAAAGCGCCTTTCATCGAGTGCCGAGGGAAGTGATTTGGAAAGTACTTAGAGCAAAGGAGATACCAGTGGGTCTGATAAACGCAATAAAGAGTTTCTACAGCAAGAATGCCAAGGATCATGGTAGACAGTACAATGTGATGTCCGAATCATTCAAAATAACGGCGGGAGTGAGGCAGGGCGGAATTCTGAGCCCACCGCTTTTCACCCTAGTTCTAGATGGAATTATGAAAGAATGCAGACAAGAGATGTGTACTACATATAAGGTTGGATATAAAAACCCGCAAAGAGAAGAAATAAGTACACTAGCTTACGCAGACGACCTAGTGCTGTTGGCACCAGCAGAAGTAGCTTTACAAAAGAACCTCAAAACATGGCACGAAGCACTTAAGAGGAAAGAGTTAAAGATCCAAGTCGAAAATAATGAGCATTCCATTCAAACTAAACACGCAGATAGAAGTTGAAGGATCAACACTAGAGCAAGTGTCAACTTATAAGTACCTGGAAGGATTTACAAAAGATAAAGGAACAATGGACACAGAGTTAGACAACAGGATAAGGAATACTGAAAGGTAAAGCAACAACAAAAAATAAAAATTCAAGTGTAGGTACAATTCAGTGTATGTTCCGGTTTTAACATACGACAGTGAGTAGTGGGTACTGTCTAAACGCAATAATCGAGGCTACAAGCCATAGAAATGAAGTATTTGAGAAGAATCCTAGGAGTTACCAAAAGAGACAGAATTAGGAATGCGGAAATAAGAAGACGTTTACAAATGAAACCTTTAAATGACCGAATTGAGGAAAGTCAACTGCAAAGGTTTGACCATCTTTGCAGGATGAATGACACGTGACTACCTAGAAGGGTATGGAAATGTAAACCATGCGGTAGCAGAAGAAGACGCAGACCAGGAGATACTTGGCAGGAACACATAGAGAGAGAGAAAGCAATAATGAGGCGGGGGATAGAATATCGGGAAGCCGAAAGAGCAGCAGAAGACAGGAGTAAATGGAAAACGTTTTATAAAATGGCCATAGAGTGACACGATGGTGGGGAGAAATAAGAGCAAGAGTAACGAGTGAGATAAAAGTGTACGCAGGTATAAGTGTGTAAAAGTGCTATATTAAAGGTTTTGCCTTAGAAATAGGTGGCGGTAAAATGAACAGGACAGTCTAAAATAAGAATAATAGTTAAAATCTCAGTGTAAAGATAGTTGAGTTCTATAAACGTATGTTAAGTTTAAATTAGTTACTAACGTTAGTTAATTATAGTTTAGGTTTAAGTTTAATTCTGTAAAAACGATGTAAATATTTTCCTACTCCAGCAACAGCTGATATAAATTGAATAAAGATTATGTATGTATGCAATAAAAAAAAGTAAATAACTATACCAATTAGGAAGACGTGTTAAAAAATTATCCTCCGATTTTCTACCTTTCAGTCTTTCTTCCATGGCTGTCTTAATATACCGTTCCCAGCCCAGAGTTGGTCTACCCTTTCTTCTTTTACCTACTGGAGACGCAAATGTTATTTGTTTCGGCCATCTATCATCCGGCATCCGTCTAACATGTCAGTACCATTCCATTCCTTTATTTTCTAAGGTTCTTGTGATTGACCAGGTAACTCCCATCGTCCTCCATATTTCTTCTGTTCTTATTCTGTATTTTCTTGGATGCGGAGACATCTCGTCAGATAGTCAAGCTCCACTGTTTTTATTTGGTCTCTGACTCCTTTAGTGAGGGGCCACATTTCTGCCCTATATATTTTCCACTTTGCTGTGAAAGAGTCTTTTACCTGCTCCCAACGCTTTTACGTAGTACCCCTGATTGTTATGTGATCATGGGTAGTACCCTTGTTGTTTATTATTTATATCTTTCTCTTTTCTCACAGGTACCTTTAGAGATTATAATTGATCTCAAGTACTTAAAAGAGTTGCATTTTTTAATGTTATTGTTATCTATCCTTATGTCTACCGTGCCTCGTCCTACGCACATATATTTAATTTCCTGAACATGTACTCCATGTCCTGTTCATCCTGTGCAAATAGCAAATAATGTAACGTTGCGTTGTTTATGTTAAACTCATCCCGGAGTTTTTAAACCAGGTTTCCAGTGCTTGTTCTACATAAACATAATCAAATACTCTCTTTACCGGCGTAGGCCAGCTTAGAGTTTACATTTAGCACATTTGTTTAGTTTCTAAGATTTGATAAGTGTTTTCCACGCCTTTCTGTCTTCCGTCTTATTTACTGCTTCACTCCAATTTAGATTCTTTTCTTACACGTAGCTTCCTATTGTATCATTCCACTTTACTCTTGGTCTGTCTGTAGTTTTCTTTCTTGGTCTGTCCATTTTCCATACCTTCTTTGTGATTCTAGAGATTGACATTCTGGTGAGGTAATTCTTAGCGCTTTTGTTCTAATTATGTCCTAGGCTGATGTTACCTTTAACCTATCTTTGATTTCTTGGTTTCGAACTTTATCGATTCTTTTCAGCCCTGCGATTTTTCTTAAGGATTTCATCTCGCTTGCCTGTATAGCCTTATGTTGGTTTTTATTCAAGGTCCATAGTTTTGATCCATATGTTAGAGTAGGTAGGTATAACTATTGCATTGTGGACTCTTACTTTTGTTTTTATGGTAATTTTTTTCTGTTATTAACGCACCCAGGTACTTAAACTGTTCCACCTGTTTTATTTCTTCATTTTCTATTTTGATGTTTACTTTGTTGGGGCGTTTTGATATGACCATTATCTTTGATTTATTTTTGTTTATCGTCAGATTCCGTTTCTTCAGAGCCTCGTACCATATTAATAGATTATTTTGTAAGTTTTCTTCTCTCTTCGTTATCAACACTACATCATCAGCATATGCTATGTGATTTACTGTAACCGTTTCTAGATTCCAATATCCCCAACTCGTTTTCGTTATTTTTCCGTTTACTTCTTTTATTATGTCATCCATCATTATATTAAATGGATAAGCGCTTGTTCTATACCTATACATTGAAAAATAGAGGTGATAGGCTGCAGCCTTGCTTAAGACCTTTTGAAATTGTGATGGCTGGTGTTACTCTATTTCCTATTTTCATTCTTTACCGTATTAATCCATTTTTCTTTGACTCCTACTTCTCTCATTATTTTCCATAGATGACATCTTGGTATATTATCTTATGCCTTTTCCAGATCTATAAAAGACATGTGAGTAGCTATTTGCCTGTCTCTATTCTTTTCTAATGTTAACTGTCCAATGCAGTGTATATGTATATTGTTTTCCCCAAAACCGCTTTGCTTCTTTTTCTTTCTTATTTGTATCGCGCCTTTATTGTTATGTTTTTCTCAATATTTGTATTGCATTTGTACCTACTCCCTTTTTCTAATCTGCTTTTTTAAAATTTCATTTATTTTTAGTTGATTAATTATTTTTTATTCAAAAACCTTTGTTTATTGTTTCTTCTCTCTGTTTTTGCCTAAATTAAATTAATGCCAGGATTTTATCTTCAGCCTTTAAAAGAAGCATTTTATTGACCTTTTCGTCCTTGATTCTAAAAGTATTACAATTTCGAAATAAATTGGACGTTATTTTAATGTGATTAACAATGATTTAATGATTAATTAACTCCCATAAATGGTGAGTAATAATTACGGTTATTCCAACTGAAATAATTAAATTTTGGGTCATGTGGGTAATTATACTCCAATTATTATTAATTTTGAATTGTCAACATTTGTCAAATGTAGGCTGAAAATACGGTTACTAACATAAGGGATGTTTGATAAGTGGATAATTAGCTTTATTGGGGCGTGGTGTTACAAACAGCTTGTTCATCTTTAGGTAGACTGATTTTTAATGTCGAAGAGAAAAGTTTGTGTTGAAGTTCAGAAAGGGGTGAAGTTGCTACGGAAATTCCGTCATGTAACAAATGTTAGATAGGAAACAACGTGGTGGGCCTACAAGGAGATTACTAACATAAGTGGTGTTTGATATGTCGATTGACCTTTAATTTAGCCTGGTGTGAAAAACAGTTATTTATTCTCAATACATCCCTTAATTTTTGAACGTCGAAGAGTGCTGGAAATCCAAAAAGGGGCAAAATTGTTACAAGTTTTTTGTGTAACAAAATTTAGACAAAAAACAACTAAAGTTTGTTTAAATGTTTTTTAATAATTCTGCAAAATAATAATCCTGAAATAAATCGGTATAAGTAGTTTTAACATTTTACCTAATTTTCGATGGCTTTTTGCAAGGATAAAACATTAATGAAAATATGGATAAAATAAACTACTGTGCTGAACCTTTAGTTAAATTAAAAAGCACTCTCTTTATAAAAATTAACGTTTCTGTAACTCAATGAATACTTAGCAATATGTAGAGGATTTTCTAAGAACAATATCTTAAACATAATTAATTTACATTATTTAGGGTTCAAATTGCAACAGGCGAGAATTATTCATCTTTGAGAATTTTTAACCACAGACTGATATTAATTATAAACAATTCCTAGAATTATTAAACATGTTCGGTACTTTATTTTTTAAGATTGCCATAATTTATTTAGCCTGAATAATTTTATAAACTACTGTAAAATGGATGAAAAAAAAGCTTATTTCAAAATAATGCTAGTAAGTCGGTGGTTTATGAAGCAAATTATTCACGAGATTTATGCGTAACTAAAAGTATTTAATTATGTTCTTTACTAATTAGGCAATAATTGGACAATTAAATTAATAAAAGGCCAAGCAAATAATGATTACCATTTGTAGTTCTTTGTTTATTAAATTAAGCTTAAAGCTTAAACGGTCATTGCATAAATCAGCTTTTTAAATTTATTACATTACGGAATTGTTCAAAACCTGATCAATTTAACAACACTTTAGAATATGTATAAAGAAACCAAGATACGCATTTTATAAAAATACAAATCGAATTCCTTGTCTGGCTTTATGAATTAAATTCCGAAAAGGTTAGCTTTAGCAACCTTGGCAATAAACGACCTCAAACTTATCTGCAAGCAGTCGTGTAAATGTAGATAAATGTAACACTCGTGCTTTAGCATTTGTATTTCTGGTTATAATCAGGTCTGTAATTGAATGTGAATTATTTAAGAATAAAAAATTACTGAGAAAAACAGACCAAGAAAAATATTGTTAACAGTTAAATAATACTAGGTCACCTTTTGTAGTTTTCTTGTTGTTAATTCAGGACATTGTTTATGGAAAACTTTAGCAATCTTTTGGTAATTTTAAAGCAATTGTCAGATTAAAATAACCGATTTGGATTTACAAGGGAGGTTTTGATTCATTTAGTTTTAAACGATTTTTTTTAATTAATTGGACGACCAGATCGAAATGTTGGTAATTTTTTCAGTATAAAAATGACCGATTTTTCATTAAATTGATTCGATAATCTCTTATTAATATCCGATTCCAGTTTAACCGGACGTGAAGTTTGTTTTAAAATAACTGAACCTTCGTATGGGTTGTATGATTGGTAAATACACATCAATTTAATACAGGAAATGTCTTCGTTATTTTTGAATATGTGGGTGTTGTTTTGCAAGATGGTTTCATTATTTAATTAAATCAAGGTTTCGATTTGTTCACATTTTTTTAGATCGTTCGAGAATAATTAACCTTTCCATCATTGAATACAATAAATCATAATCTACAAGAAAGTATATTATCTTCTCAACTATAATTATAAGAAAAATTATAGAAAACGTTTCCATGAAGTAAGTTAACCCAATTTTCACCTTACTTAAAATTAAGCCTTAAATGTAATTTCGGCTTGTGTCAATTTATGTGTCGAATTGTTGGAATATAAAATTAATTTTGGAAATTTTTTGTCAAAATGCGGACGTTAGAGAATGAAAAAAATATTAAAGTAGAAGTGGGTCATGTGCTAGTGTTCTGGAAGGCGGTTTACTTACAAATTTCTAGCACAAAGTTCAAGTACGGAATATTCTTTCGTTGGTGTACTCGTTTTGGTTGAAATTATATTTCCTTAAATTAATCCTTCGGTTTTTGCCAGGACGTTTTCCTTACAAGCGTACATGTTGCATAACGTTCTAAAATTTTAAAGTTTTATAATTTTTATTGTCTGACATCAAGGTTGCATAATCATTGCATTTACATTGAGTAATTGTATTCAAAACGCATTGCTTTGTTAAGTAATTGATTTTTATTAATCTTGTTTAAGAGGATTGCGTTGCTTAACATCAAAAAAACTAGTAGTTGCAAAAAATCTCCCATTAGAAAAAAGAAATTATTGCTAACCGTCAACAAATCGATTTTTCTGGCACAGCTTTTGCATTTTGATTCTGCAATCCGCTGGTAGATCAGGGTCATCCTTGTTCTTCATTTCTAGCTGATACATAAATTAATATGTAGTTTTTACGAGGTTTTTGCCGAAGAAGATTCGAGAAACTTCAAACGTTAAGACTTTCATATTTGATCTATAATTTCTGAGCCCATCTCTCCGATTAAAGCTGTGCTAAAGCTGGAGTAGTGCAGTTTAAAAAAAAAACAATGTAAAAAGCTGACCTAACGGTGATTATCATCTGGCCATGGTGAAGATGTAGCTGGAGCCCCCACCATAGCACTCGTGCTGTTCCGCTGTCTATAAATGTGGGGTCCCTCAAGAACCCGTAGTTGGTGTTGTTAATAAGCTGGTGACACCAAGAGAGTTCGTATATTTATTCTACCGGTGTTTTATTTGCATTCAGTCGATATGTTAATCCGTGCTTTACTGCTTGGTGTCTTTGTTTTAGGAGCACAATGTTATTATAGGTAAGATTTTTAAATTAACTATTATTTTAAATTTGTGTAATGGAAAAATTATTAAAATTACACATACTTTTACAGCATTAATAATTTTCAGGTTTTCTGTTAGTTTATTTATAAGGAGGTCAATTTTAAGTTAAATTTTAGATTTTTAATAAACACCAGGTAAAGAAGCAACTAAAAATATTTCAAAATTATAGTAGGGTAACCCTTAAAACCACATAGTTTTAAAAATGATTTTTACTTTTTACCTGAACGTTACAGGAGATTTTATTTATCTTTATATGCAGTAGGTTTTGAGAATCTTTGTGAATTCCTTTAATTTTTAGTTTTGAGATAACTGTGTGTTTTTTTATAGACAACTATTTATTTATTTTTGGGTACCTATATCAGAATTTCGATGCGAAATTCTAGCAAACCTAAGATATTTTTGATTTGCTTTCTTTTTTACTGCATAAAACAATTATTTATTATTTAAATTTTTGGCTTTTTAGCAGTCTGAATTTTGAAATTATTTCAAATTGTAGTTGAATACAAGACAACAAACAATATTTATAGAATTCTAGCAAACCTAAGATAGTTTTGAGTGGATCTCTTTTTTATTATAAATTAATTATGTAGTATTTAAATTTTGGGCTTTTTAGCAGTCTACAAATTATTTGAAATTGCAGTTGAATACAAGATAACACCATTTATAGAAATATTTTTTACTTCCTGCCAAATAAATATCGCACCAAGCTTCATTTCGTACATTTTGAATTGATTCTCGAATTTTTAGTAAATATCGGTGTGAAATTTTTGAAGATACTCTAGAAATGTAATATGAATTTACTCCCAATATGAAGCCCAAGGTGGAAATATTTTTAAAAGTAGTTTTATTATTCAACTGATTAGCCCGGAATCTCCTAAATTTTGATAAATTCCAAACTTTTTAACAACGAATAAAATATTTGAAGACTAATATGTAAATAAAGCTGCCCCAAGTTAAAATATGCTTAAAGTGATTACAAAAGGAATTATTTTGAATTCGCTGAAGTTTTGCAATAATTTTTAGATTTTTAATTTTGAACAACAAGGTCGCTAAAATTATATGAATTAAGGATGCTTTTAAAAATAATTTGTAATCCTTTCAAATAGTGGATTAATCTGAATTTTTGAAATAGTTTCTGATTTTTTTATGAATAGTCGAGCTTCTGAAATTATTTTAAAATACGTTGCAAGCTGTTTTATTAATATTTTAAACTTCATACCTACTTAACGCACCGGCATCGACACTGATAGGTATGAGAGGTTAACTATAACAAACAAACAAACATACTAAAAATCATGTTGTTAAAGATTCTCCCCTTTGGGGATATTTTTTATAAAATTTGTATAAAAAAATATTTAAATTCAATGAAGATATCCACTAGAGTTATACAGAAATGTTTGATCTTGGCAGCCTCGAATTCAAGGTTCAAAATGATTTTAAAATTACCAAAAATATGATACAAAAGCAATTTGAAATTTTGACAAATATAGGTTTACATGCTATAATTTTAATTTTTGGTAGATGCATATTTTATGGTTCGGAATTAACCTAATTGATATATTCGTTTAAACAAAATAAGGTATTTCAAAATCCACAAGTTTTAAAATAATTTAAGAGAGTAATTTAGCATTTATAATTTTTTTAACGTTACAAAACGACGTTTTCCCGAACGTGCAGACAGTTCCAAACATAATTTTCATAAACTCTAAGCGTTCAAGATTTTTAATAGACAGAAGATGTAGATTTAGATAATTTTCGAAATTTTGATACAGAATAATCTAACTGATAACTGGTAACCTTAACTTAAGTATACCCTTTTGTATTTTATACCAAATCGTTCTGAATTTTTGTATGATTTACCTTAAACGTACCTTTGAAGGCTTCGTGACCAGCGCAAATAGGGTTCGAATCTCGTCGTTGGCGTGAAAATATGTAATGCTTTTCAAGGATTTCTTTATAGTTATTAGTTACAAAAAACATCCTGAATTATCATTAAATTAAATTTGTAGCAAATGAATGCTTAAAAACACCTTCAAAATTTATTTTTATATTTTTATGTCCTACCGGTATATTAATTGACAATAATGACTCTATTTTGAGGTATTTTATATACAAAATAAGGCCCTAGGGCTATTATTTTTTTATAATGCCCTAGGGCGTATTGTGACCAATAAAAACCAGTAAAAACCATTTGTTTCCATGGATACAACTTTATTATGCGCCACTGTCACAGTGAAAATTAATGACAGCTCAGTTAATGTCACAAATCTAAATTACAAAATAAATGTGAATTAGATAAGAAAACTGGTAGGACATAAAACGTTGAAGGCACCATGGGCATTATGAACTAAGCGCCCGCGATTGTTGTAAACTAACAATCTTGGGCGCTTATTTTACTCATAATGCCCTTGGTACCTTAATAACTATAACAGCAGATTATTTTGAAACTTAATAGGTTTCGCAATAATGTTTGGATGCGAAGAGGTTTTGATTTTGAACAATTTTCAAAGTTAAAACACTTATTTGCTCGTAAGCTGAAAACATGCATGATGGTTAAATATATTTTTAAATTAGAAAATTGTGGCACATTTGCATATCTGTTAAAGTACTTTAGGAATTTTTAAAAGTTAGCTGTTAATCGTTAGAAATATTTCAGAATTAAAACGTTAAAAGGAATAAAAATAAAATATATAAAGAAATAAACTAGCTCTACTTTTAAAGGTTATTTTAGTACTGCACTAATAAAGACCTGATTATTTTGAATATTGGAAAATTTCATATAATTTTAAAAGTGATTCTTAATAAAGAACATTTGAAGTGTTTCAGAGGCTGAATACAGAATTTTTCCTAAATTTACATTTTGAAATTAATTTTTATATTTTATATTTCTTTATTGGGTTTTACGCCACCAATAAAGAAATATAAAATACAAAACTCGCCACAACAATAATTTAGAAAATGTTAATTTTTACCTTTTTCAGTTTTCAAATTGTCTTCTGATTTTTTGATTTTAACATACGAATTTTTAGAAATTTATAGAATTAGAATACAGATTGACTTCTAAATTCAATACGGGTTTAAAAGTAATTTTTTAATTAAATTAAATTAAATTAAATCGAGTATTAACGTACGTATCAGATAGATTTTAATGCACTTTTAGATGTTTTTGGGCAGCAGCTTTGGATTTTTTTGTTGTCAGACTTTGCTGAATTTCCACGAATAAATTCTAGATTTATAGTAGATCGCAAATTACAGAAATATTATATAATTATGTAGTAATCAGTTGAGAGTTTTAAATTATTTTAGATACAATTAATCAAATTTTTTGTTTAAATAGTTTTTAATTTGAATTAAATTCCCTAATTTATTTATTTATTGGTAAAGATATTCTTTACAGTAATTTTAATTTTTATTAAATACCAGATCATCCTGAAATTTCAAGACCTTTGTGCTTTAATTTTTTAGTTTTATTTAAACTCTTTTTCGAACTTTTAATAAACATTTGTTGGGGAAGATATTCTCTTAAGTCATTTTCATGTTTATTAAATAATCAAATCATCCGGAATTTTCAAGACTTTTTGGACAATTTTTGGTGTTTGACTGCATTTTAACCTGTTTGATTTATTTGGGATTGTTTAAAAAACGTTTTAAAGTCATGCTCCTTACCCTTAAGACTCATTTCTTTATTTTAACAACAGTAATTTGAAACCCAGCGTTAAACAATAAAACTTTCCAATTAAAATAAACTGATTTAAACCGTTCACCATAATAAGTAAGTAAACCATTCTCGCGACGTTTCACGTGAAAGCCTTAAAATTTCACAAATGTCACGAAGATGTTCACATAACGTAGTAATTTATTATGTCACTAAATTATAACTTCCTTCAATTTAAATTTGGTAGTAAGTACATAAAACCTGTAATTTTTAATGGCCCAGAAAATTCATTCTGTGTGTTTCCTTATGTTGCATTAATTATATTTTAATCGGTTCAACAAGCTGTTTGTATGTAAGAAATACAAAGGGAGAGTTGTTCTTGTATTATTTGTTATATTCAACATAATCTGCAACTGCAGGAACCGGAAGATTTTAATTGCGTTTTGTAAATTGTAAACAATAGATATGAAACATAGAATTAAGTGGTAATTCTTCATTTTAAATATCAATCAGTCATGTTTAACACATTCGGATAAAGTAGCCCTGAAAATTTAATTGCTTAAACACTGTCACCTAAGGACCTCACCTTTAATAGCAACCAAGTGGAACAGGAAGCACACATATTTAGATACTTTAAAGTTTTTAAAATGCAAAGACTTTAATAAGTTTTTAGTTTGTTACAGAGGAATAAAGTATGCACAAAAATAAAAGCACTGCAAATTCGTAAAGCAATGAGGTTTATTCAATTCAGTTGAAATGTTGAATATGTTCACCGTATTGCTTCTTCGATAAGCAACCACTTTTGTTCTCTGATGTGATCTCCATTTTGCTGTAAATCTATTATAGTTGAATATCTGCAATTTGTTGTGATTGAGTTTTCAGTTCTTCGGAAGTCATAGGTTTACTAAGAAAATTTTAAGATAGCTTTAAAACCAAAAATCTACTGGATTAATATCAGGTGAACGCGCTGGCTAGGTGTTAGGAAAATGTCTGCTTACGAAATGATTACCAATTGCGCATTTATAGTAACACGAAATAGTACTAATCCGAATTGTTAAAGTTAAAATCGTTTCAAAACACAACAATCGACCAGCGATTTAAAAATACAGCAAGCAAGACAGTACTTAATCGACTTTGGAAAGTTTTTCAGTACATGTATTGGCATAGTAATTAAATCTAAAGCATATGCTCGACGAACAAATGAACGTCACTGCTTTACGAATAGAAATGTTTGTTTCGTTTGCTTACCCTTTAAGTTTTTACAAAATTCTGGAAATTTCAAAATGGAATTTTTTTGAATGGCTTTAAAAACAGATATAATGCGTTTATGATTTTTTAAACCTTACCAGGCCATGTTAGAAAGGGAGCAATACAGAAACAAAAATTGTGTGCGAAATGCAAGAAAGGGGAAGGTTAGTTGTAGTAGATGTAGTAAATAAGATGCTTCCTAGTCTAAATCGATTTTATCAGTGAAATTTACACTAATTTGATGGTTATGATTAGCCATTTGCAAACTCGATTCTTATATTCAAGTTAGAACAATTCAAACAAGCCGGGTTTGATATTTTTTTTTACATAACCTAACATTTAATCTCTGAGAAAATACTAAGCTGTTTTTAAACTAAATTTAATATCAAAATAATTAATAAAAATCGTGGCCTACTTTGGGCTATAAATATCGTGAATACATTATACGATTATTAATCATACCGTCGACACTAAAATTAAAGCGTAGTTACAGAACGTGATAGCCAGTGATAAAGTTTACCTACGTGGTTAATTGTAACATAAAACTGCACAGCTACGTGCATGGCTATTATTTATTTTAATTGTAAAATCGCCTACTGTATAATTAAGCAAATAATAAATTGCAGCAGTGGATCACGAGAATTAAAAAAAATATTGTTTATTAAAATTACTTAGTCATATTCTTATTGCAGATGTACTGAAAAAAAATCATAAATTATTTGCAATGTAAATATGATGTGCAAATTGCTAATGAATAATTACTTATTTAGAAAATATAAATTTCTAATTAGTTGACTTAGCTTCTAGAATTTTAAGAACATAATAACATTCACTTCTGTTATTTTGCAAAACTTCGGTTTTGAGTTTCTTTCCGAATTGGCATTTTACGAAAATGAAAAATCAGAAAATTAGCAGTTGATGTACTTTTATTTGGATATAGGTAACTCCAACAATTAAATTTTCGTTTTTTCGAGTATTTCCGAATTAAAGGATTTTTGTACTAGTTAATAACAGCATTTTTTAATTATGCAGAATCACAATACATTTCGAAAAATAATATGTTGTTTTTGTAAGCTGCATTTACCAGGTGGCATTTGGTCCTGTTTTAAGGAGATGGGTTAATTTTACCATTTGTTTATTCATTGTCATACTTATGAAGAGGTAAATACGAATCTTCCTTTCAAGGAAAGTAGCAGCTACTTTGAAAGCAAAGCATTATTTATATTTTTGATAAACTAATTTAGTGATAATTGATTATTATGACAAAAATTATTAAAAATTTTAATAACAGTTGAACAAATATTTCACATAATATGCGAGATACTTATACCTGCAATCCTGCATGCGCAACTGAAGCAAATCTCACTTACTTCCCTTGCGATCGAAATAACTAACAAATCTATTGTCGAATTTATTGAAATAGTTCAGGGTCGAAGCATACATTTTTATCTTTTGAGTACAAGAGTTTTCTATACAACACCAAAAAGATAAACAATATAATAGAAAGATATTCGAACATGAAAATATAAAAATCAAATAATACAGCTGGTAAAACAAAATTAACAAAATTAAGAAATAAGGAAGAAATAATGGTGTCAACAAGAGAGGATATCATCAACATCATAAAAACTTTCTACTCTCAATTTATATTTACTTCTACAATTCCAAAATTAGATACGTCCAGAAACATCGTAATGAACAGCGGATCCGAAGAAATTCCGGAAGTAACAAAATAATAAACTATAACAGCATTAAAGCAAATGAAAAATATGAAAGCACCAGGAGAGGCCAGGATAACTAGCGAGATGTTGGAAAAGGGAGGAGAAGCTATAATAGAAGCATTGAAAATCCTGTTCAATAAGTCTATCGAAGAAGATCCCGACTAAGTGGAAAGAAGCCTAAGTAATCTTATTATTCAAGAACATTGAAAATTATAGACCAATAAGCTTGCTGTTGCATATGTACAAACTTTTTGCAAGAATAATGAATAACCGCATGACAAACAAGCTAGATCTGTATCAACCTCAGGACCGGACGGCTTTTAGAAAGGGATACAGCCCTGTCGAACATGTACAGACTATCCGAACTATAATTGAGAAGACCACGGAATACAACGCTCCCCTGCACTAAGCCTTTGTGGACTACCACAAGGCGTTCGACACTATTGAAGTGTGGACTTTCCTACAGGCACTAGACCGATTCTAAATACTTTGCCGTCATAAAAGAGGTATGTGAAGGAGCTAAAATGCGTATTAAAATTGACGAGGAAATCTACACCGAATCTATTACAATAGAAAAAGGAGTCCGACAGGGCGACCCTTTATCACCCAAGTTGTTTACCCTCGCAGTGGAAAATCTCTTCAAAAGACTACCGTGGGTAACCAGAGGAATCAACGTTGACGGTACCTACCTCTTTGCAGACTATATCGTAGTCGTAAGCAACGACACCGAAGAGCTGAAGACCATGTTAGAGGAATTAAACAGAACATTAAATGAAATTGGCCTCAAAATGATGTTTTTTTAAATTTTGGAAATATCTTCAAAAGACACCCACCAGAGTGGTGGGTAGTGTTGGATTCGGCCCTGCATTCAGATGTAACCAGCAGGGTCCGGGAGTGTTAATTGAATATGTAACTTGGCAGGGTAAACGCTGCATGACCGCCTACCAACTAAAAAACCACCTCCTTGAGGATATTGTAGAGGGGTACTCTGGAACCGCACTCGCATTACATCAGGGTACCTTTGTATATCCGTTCACCTATTCACACTATCGCTTTAATATCTCTTATGACGCCGTCTTTCCTGTCCTTGCTTAACTCGTTATCGCCCATCATAGTGGTTCGTCTTTATCCAACATCTTGTCTTTCGCGTTCTTCTTTTCTTTTTGTTTGCATGATATCTCCCACGTCCTTCTCTACGGCTACCCACTCCTCCGCTGATCTCAGCATTGTATTCACCACATTTCCAGGGGTGATTATCATCCCAACTTGTAACTCCATTCTCGTCCTTTGCCTGTACCATCTGCTACACTGGAAAACCGTGTGTTCCACGCTGCCGACATCTCCGAAATGTACACATACATCTTCTTCCTGTATTCTCATATTTCTCAGGTATACTCCAAAACACCCGTGTCCAGACAGAAACTGAGTCGTGAAATAATTTACCTTCCCACATTTCCTAGTCGTCCAGGCGGCCACATTTGGGATCAAGGTCTTAGTCCAGGCTGCTTTGTTGTCGAGTCAGTCCCACCTCTCTTGCCAGCTAGTCATCAATTGCTCTCTCAGCTCTTCTCTGGACCTGTCTCGGTTCTTATAGGCTTGGGATCGTTCCTCCGCTATTAAATATATGGGAGGAATCCCAGTTATCACTTGTAGCGCCTCCGCCGACACCGTGCGGTACGCCGAACACACGTTAATCAACATCCTCCTCTGCACCTTAGTATAGATGTTCTGATACTTTCTGATCTTTAGAGCACCCATCCATATAGGTGCACCGTATAATAAGATGAAGTGCACAACGGATGCCAGCAGCATACGGAACAGAGAGACTATGACACTGACGGTTAAAAGCATGAAAAGTTTAGAGTAATGCTCGGAATCAATTTAAGGGACAGAATACGCAATAAAGAGATAAGAAACGCAACAAAAATAACGGGCACAATACAAAGAACAGCACACTTGAAGTGGAACTGGGCGGACCATATAACTAGACAATAACCACAAAACAGATAGATAACTAGTCACATAGAGTTGTCTTTTGGAGACCAAGATTAATAATGGGAAACAGAGGAAGGCCTCAAAAGACATTCGATGACACGATGACATTCGGAAAGAACAAGGCCGACTGGCTTGGAAACAAATATCAGGGACCTATGTCCAGGAGTGGACATTAATGGGCTGAGAAAGAAGAAGAAGAAGAAATTATATAAAAAATGAGCTTCAGAAGGTATTTCAGGCCATTTATTTTTACTCTGAATTATATTTTAACATAAAATATAATTGACTGACTATATGATTGATTGATTGATTGATATATTGATTTATTACGTTTATAAGCGAGTGTTTGTTTCCTAGCCCTTTGGGAAAAAATCCCCCTTTAAATGGATTTCACAAAATTTACTATAAGTTAAAACGTAAAAAATTTGAAAAGTCCGAAAGTCACCAGCTTTTTTAAAGCAAAATTTTCCGAGGTTTAAAATGTAAATGTTAGAAATATGAAGGTGAAAATAAATACTTTGGAATTTTTGGGGACTTTCATACCACCCTATAGAAAAAAAAACCTAATAAAATTTTGGCAGACCCAGAAAATGTTCCTTTTTTATCACATAATTTTTAGTAATTATCACTTGCTATTTTTGTTCGTCTGTGTTCCAAAGCAATGACTGTTATTAAGTTGTAAATTTTGATAAAAAAACATGTTAATTTTATTTTGTTTAAATTCATACACAAATTAGTTATTATAGAGAGGTCGGATCCTTAGATAAGTATTTAACCTTTATGAACAAGTAGAATCTTTGTTTATTTAAAAATATGCAAAATATTTTTAACAGGAAGGAGTTTATTGCTTAACCATGCTACTTTTTAAAAAGAAATAATTATTAATGCCCAAGTAAAAGGCTTTGTTTATTTCTTAAAGGAAGCTCTGTTTAAATACTTTTAAAGTATTTTGCAGTTTAATCACGATTCTATGATTTTCAAAGGCTTAAAATACAAAAAAGAAAACGAATGATTATAACATTATAACTAAACAAATTGGAGAAACAAAACTAAAACCGACTAAGGAAATATACGAGTAATTAGAAATAAAACTAAAATATATAAAATCAGGTTTAGGTTACCACCTTGAACTGTTTAATTCTTTCTGTCTGAATGATTACGATAGTTTGTTGCTATTTATATTTACACGTAACACTAATCATGCTTGAATAATCTGGTAAACCACACATTTTTTTCGGTATCATTTGTGGCGCATCTTGTTTTTTAACAAGAATTCATATAAAATATAGAACATTTTATTTCGCCTGTTATTTTTTCTTGGTCTATTTTTCTTATTTTTTATAAAATAGTTTGAAAAATTTCAGTAAACCTCTAAATATTTGAGGGCTGCCTTTTGAAATTTGGAGATTAAATTTGTAACGATTGGCCCCTTTGGGGATATACTTTTAACTGGTAGGGCAATGGTGCGTAAAGTCGAAGGTCAGTGGTACAAATCCCTGCGGAGGATACAGAATTTCCATAATGCATTAAAATCCATTTGTGTCTTCTGAAAGTTCACTAAACGAAACACGAAATTGATTTATTTGAGATGCTTATGAAAGAAGTGTAAAATGCATTCCGTTTGTTTTTAATTTAGTGGGCAGTTTTAATCAAAGCCTTAAACATACCTAAAGCCTCAGAACTGCTTTTCAGCTAAAAATAAGCTGACACTTTCTTGAGTTGCCTGTTAAGCCTTCAGCAAATATAATTTTTTTCTGGGTTTGAAAATCTTTGAAAACTAATCATGGTCTTTTACATTAAAAATTTTAACTTGGTTTGTAACCAGTTTAAAATTTTTTTCGAAAGTTTCGAGGTAGATTCCTTGCTAATCTTTATTAATATTGTTTTCATGCTAAATAAAGTATCTTAAACTTAAATTTACCAAAAGAAGGAGAAACTGGCAATTAAACTAAATTTAAATTGTAGCTGTGGTAACTTTTGATCCAAAACTATTTTAAATTTTAAACAAGTTAATTAGTAAGTACTGTTGGACATAGACCTCTCCTGCTCTTCTCCATATACTTCTGTCCTATGCGATTTGAAACCACTGTTTTCCTATGTACCCTTACATCGTCCAGCTATCGTCGTTGTGGCCTGCCCACACTTCCTTTTATTTTTTTAGGTCTCCAGCGTACTAATTTTGGTAACCATCTTTCCGAGTTTTGTCTAGCAACATGTCCCACCCATTTCCACTTTTTTCCGCCACTCTTTTCATAATGTCTGTTATTTTGGTTCGTTTTCGGATATTTTCATTTCTCATCTTATCTCTCAGATTTACCTATTCTTCAAATTTTGCGTTTTATGGCTCTTTATGTTACTCTGAGCCTTTCGGCGCTGTTCTTCATTAAGGTCGCCGTCTCTATACTATGTGTAGCAACTGGTAACACGCATGGCTCATATGTATACTTTTTTCTTTAAGCATAGGGGTACATGGAGATTTCTCAGGATATGATTTAATCTGCCAAAAGCAGCCCAAGTCAGTTTTAGGGCTTGTCTAAAATAAACGTAGTGATTTACATTTCACTATTTATTTCAAGTGGGGCTCATAACTCATAACTTTGGTCTTTGTCGATGTTCATTTTTAATCCAATCTTATTGGAAGCATGTTGCAATTCTATAATCATTGTTTTTAGCTCTCCGATATTACTATGTACTAAAAAGCATAATATTATATGCATAGCGTAGATGACTAGGTAGCAATTATTGTCGATCTTAATACCTATATTTTCCCATTTCAGATTTTTAAAAAGGCTCTCAAGAGCCGCTATGGATAATTTTGGTGATAGAATATCACCTTGTTGTACTCCTCGATCTGCTGGAATGTTATCAGTATTGAAGTCTTCGTCAATGTGAATTTGAATTGTTGCTCTTTTGTAGATGTTTTTGATGAGGGCTTTTGAAAATTGATAAAGGTCAAGTGAATATCGACGTTATACTCATTGGTCTTCCCTTCTTTAAGTGGCGTGCTCTTTACAGGGCCTTTCCATATGCCTATGGTGCGCGTGTCAAGTCCTCTCTAGGAGGAGTTTTACAGTTTGAAGATGATCTTATGATCTAAAGTACTATACCCTCTTTGAAAGCCAGCCTGTTCAACTGGCTGATAGGTATCTAACTTAGATGTTAATTGGTTGCATATTATTGTTGTTAGTAATTTATAAGCGTGGGACTTATTGGGCGATAATTATTGATGTTCTTATTATCCCCTTTTTTAAATAATGACTAATATAACCTCCGCATTCCTCCAGCTTTCAGGTATTCTGCTGTCTTCTGGGCATTTATTATATAAAATTTGCAATGAATTTATTAAAGCATGTCGGCCGATATTATGTCCTCTCCAGCGCATTTTCCAATTTGCATCTGCCTTAAAGTCGTGCTTATTTCTTCTATTGTGATTTCCAGCATTTTTTTTTTCTGAGATCACATTTGCAATAATTGCTCTGTTGTCATTTTGTTGTTCCTAATTACGAGGCTTATACAAATTTGTGTAGAACTCTGTTACTATTTTTACAATGCCTCTTCTGCTCTTATAATTGTTTCATATTGATTTTTCGTTTTAGTTATTGTTTTACCCGGTGATAGGCTTTTTCGAAGTACCTTCATGTTGGTGTTATTCTCTATCGTTTGTTGAATTAATCTTGTGTTGTATTGTCGAATATTTTTTCGAATTTCTTTCTTTACTTGTTTATTAAGTTCTTTGTAACGGTTTGATTCCTTGTCTATGTTGCGTCTGTCATTTATTAGACTTCTTGTTTCTGAACTTCATTTGCTATTTTTTGTAACTTTTGTATTTGTACATAATCATTTTACTGTTACATGTATATCGTTTTTAGTTTTGTTTGGTAATTTGTCGATATTCATTGCTCTTACGTTATCAGTGGGTTCTAATCAATTCTCGTTCGTATTTTGTCTTTTTTTGTGTTAGTGTTGCGGCAGTTGGGAATTTAGATCTTTGTAGGAGTTTGTTTCTTTCGATTTTGTGTTGCTCTGACCAATCTGTGGTCACTCCCAGTACTAAATCTGTTCAAAACGGATACATCCGTTCAGATATTTTTATTGTTACTCATGATGTAATCTATTTCATTCTTTTGTTTGCACGGACTGATCCATGTTTCTTAAAAGAACGTATTTAACCACTTAACCAGTATGGATTTTCGCTGCTTAAAAAGTCTCTAAGCATGCTTCCTCTGGTATTTCGCGTCCTAAATCGAATTTTCCTACATATATGCTAGCTTAATCTGGATCGTTCTAGCCTATTTTATCGTTGAAATCTCCGCTAATGATTACATAAGTGATTTTTGTCGTTGTTTCGTCCGCTTAGAATTGCTTAACCTCAACTTTGTCATATTTTTTGATGTATTTGTTGGTGTATATGCTTGTATAATTTGCATTTTGTATCGTTTTGTAGTTGTAATACTATACATACAGGGAATTTTTCTTTTTAGTATACATATCCCCTATGTATACTTTTATAATAAACGCAAATAGGCAACCCACTGTACACTATAAACGTCACGTCACGTGGTGCGTAAAGGTTATGTTTCATGTTTGTAAATAAAAAATAAATCAAAATTAGTGGAATATCAAAATTTTAATTCAACGATTATTCTAAAACATAAAATATCAACAATACAAAACAGAAAGGAAAATAAAAACAGCAAGAGTTAAAGACTAATTTTTTGACATTAACTTAATTTGATGATTTTTGCCACAGCATGCTAATTTTTTAACGTTTACAGTGTATAGTGGGTTGCCTATTTGCGTTTATTATAAAAGTATACATAGGGTATATGTATACTAAAAAGAAAATTTCCCTGTATAGGTATATGACTTTTTCCGAGATAGCACAGTATTTTATTACTTGGTCTTTTTTACCTTTTTGTTGGTCATAATTACCAGTCCCCCATTTCCAGAGTTTATGTCAGAATTCATTTGATAAAGTACATGTCCAGATTTTAAAAATGTGGTTTTTCTCCACCCAGTCTGGTTTCACATAGGTCCAAAACATCCCATTTAATCTGGCTCAATTCTTCTAAGTGTTATTTCGTAGGTACTTAGTGTTCTTGTGTTTTATGTTAGTATGTAAAATGTGTTTTTTGTTTTGTCGTTGTTTATGTGTATGTGTTATTGAACTTTTGTACCCCCCCCCCCTCCCCTCGAATCCGAAACGGAGCAGACTGCTGTATTATTAGCAGTGTGGGATTCATTACTCACCTGGACCTGGGGTATGTAGGTAAAGTTTTAGGGGGTATTTGGCATGTTAAAGCGCTTCACTTGCCGTGCGTGTTGGCGAGTGGGCAAGGATATAGGCAACTCTGGGGTGTTGAAAATTCACAATTTTCAGTAACTAGTGAAAACTCCGAAGCTTTGGACCCTCGTTTGTTTTCGTTGTGTATTTGTAAACCAGTCTTTTATAAAGAGTAGGAAAGAAAAGTCACAGAAAAACGGAATATAATTTTAAGTTTTATTCAAACAGACGTGAATATTTAGTAATAGTGAAGCTCAATATTGGTTATTCGGAAGGCGGGTGTCCGTAACCGACTTGGCGGCCTAGGTGTCGAATCTCCTGAAAAGAAAAGCGAAACAAAGGAATGTAGGAGCCTAATAGGACTTTTTATGACCCCAGAGTAGCTACCGTACGGCAAACGGGATGCAGGAGCATTGCATCAAGCCTAATGAGAGTGTGAAATCTCAGAGTAGGTTTCGTTACGGCTAAAGGTTTGGAGGAACGGAAGTCAATAAAGTGTTATGATCGCAACAGCCTAATAAGATGCATGAAATCTTAGAGTAGCTAGCGTGCGTGGAGTAAGGAATGGATATAGGTATGGGATGGATAGGATTAGGTGTTGGGACATGATTCCCCTCGTGTTAGGGGGTGAAGGAGAATCAAGGCTCGTGTGGGCAGTGTCGCTTCCCTGAAGTACATCTGTCTCTGTCGGGATCGCAGGGAGTGTCTGTCCGCTACCCGATCCCTTTTCTTACCTTTTTTTAAATATAAGCCTTGATTAACGAGACGGTAAATCTAACTTCCAGACTTACCTAACATGATTCGCATCGCGGCCACTACCACTGCAAAAATTCAGCAGATATTGAGATTTGAATCTGTGTCCTTTCACTTGCAAAATAGATGTCCAATCCACTAAGTCGTCGAGAGACTTTTTGTTTTTTTAACTATAATCAAAAAGCAGAATTCCATTACAATAAAAACTTAAAATTTTGACTTTTAAATAAGCGATCTTTTGTTGTTATTTTTCATTTCTATAACAATTTTGATTTTGACGGACAAAGATCCGCCTAAACTTTGAAAATCTATTTTCCAATACAGAATATTTTTTTGTAATTTTCGTGCCTATTTAGGATGCTAACTGTTATTTAGAAAAATTAATAAAGCTGTCAGAATGAGGATTTACTTTCATATATTTAACAAAATAACCGTAAATACGAAATACAACCGCAAAAAATTTAATCAGGTCTAAATCTAAAAGCATTCTAAGATAATTAACTTCAGGATGTGCTACTCGAGGTTAAAATAAAACTTATAGAAATTGTTTAAAAAATCCGAATCAAGGTTTAACGCCGTACAACTTATTTGTGAGTAATTTACAGCAAAAATGTAGAAATTAATTAGGTGAATTATTCTAATAAACTGCTAATATTAACTTCGTTAATTCGTAATGTTAACAGAAAACCAATTACTTTGATGAGTAAATATCTGGGAAAAATATAGAGGAAGCTCCTGCAAATTACGCTCTTTTTCAAGTGTTTAGCTTTAAGGGCTCCTCGTAAGCTTCCTTATTAAGAAATAATTGACCGATAAAAATTTAATTGATGCACGCGTAATTAATTTCAAATTATTCCAACAAAAGACCTCACAAATTTACTTTGGAGTTAATGATACATAATTAGATAATTTCTTCATTGTTTTACCGTAGTAAATCGCGTTAATGATAATTTGCTTATTTTTTATCCTTAACTGCTGCTTTTTAAATGTATGTTTTATGAAAATTTAAATATATAATAATAAACTTAAAAGGCATTACCTTCAAGGGTAGGCTTTTTTAAAATAAAAAATCTTCGAAAATTGTTACGTTCAAGGATAAATCATTTGCGTAGGGCACCTTAGGCTGTCTGTGGTGACGCCTTCTTAGATTACCTAAAATAATTTTTTTAAGATTGTAGTTAGCCATGAATTGTTGTAGCCTGATTTTGATTAACTGGTTAAGTTATAGGTTAACGCAGGAATTTATTTTTTAACAGCTGGGGATTTACTTCTGTGCATTTTTACTATTAGTTATTGTTATTTTTATAATCTAAATTTTAACACACATTTTTATATGAATAATATTAGCTCAGTTGTGTTTAAGACGCACATACATCCATTATTATCCAAATTTCTGGAAATTAATGGATTATTATATTAAGTCTGCAAGTAAATCTGACGTGTTTTCAGATTAAGCATTGTATCTCCCTCGTAAGAATTCTAACAATTTTGGTTCTGCTAAGAAGATATTATTGCACCAAATTGTTGAACTCGTGATTTATGTTTTAATGGTAGACTGGTTGTACACAGTGGCACATTTATTACTGTTTGTTTGACTGTAAGTCAAGATGTGCACGAGGGAGGTATGTTGTTCAATCCGAACCTGCCAGTATAAGAAGGAATTCGTTTGTAGCCGTAGATGTACTTTCGGTCAATTAGTTTCTGTTTTGTTATCTTATCTGGTCATGCTAAGATGTGATTAAGCGTAACTAAGTTCAAAACATTGTTCGTCTACCTGTAAATCTTTAAAGTCGAAAAGTTTATCTGCTCAGTTCCCAAAATTACAAAATTAATGTTACAAAATACCTACTCGTCTACTTTCTCGTACAATGCAGGTTTTTGTAACAAAAGGATGACTTTCTTGAGCTTGGTGTGTGAATTACAGAGCGTCACAAACCAACTATAATGATTAAAAACCCTGAGAGTTTAATTACTCTGTTAATTATTACGTAGACAATAGAAAATTTTAACGTTAAATAAAAAATACAGCTGTTATGTGCAAGGCTGTTTTTGGGTTCGCCTTGACATTATCTCTGTTACGAAAGTTGAATATTCCAAAGAGAAATTTAGTTCAATAGTATTCCGTGTTTATTAGTATTTTTTTTTCAATTATCAATTTGCTATAAGTAAACACATGTAAGAACATCACGGAAGTCGCACTTGTACAGATGTACAGTACATCAACGGTTTTCGTGTGTTCTGATTTTTAAAGCAACGGTGCCAGTGATTAGTACATAGCACGTTCTCAATTTCATGTTATAATTTTAGAGACAATTTTAGAAAGACATTTACTTATCATTTTATTCCACTTGCGTAGAGGCATCCTTTCTACTTGAAAAAACAGGCACAGTTATCAACCGCAGGTTAGATGGATGATTCATATTATTGAGAATGGCTTAGGCACGATGGTTTAATGTTTCATTGTAATCAGTCGTAAAAATTAACGTTTTATCATTTGAACTTTTCTTGGAATTGTGTTTTCATTATTTAATTGTTTTGAACACCTGCAGGATATTTTAATTTACCTCCAGGGATTCTTTGTTTGTTAATCTTTTAATTGCGATTCTTCAGAATCGCTGCCTTTTGTGGAATCTTTTGTTTGTTTTTTGTTTTTTAATAAATGATTTCATGATTAACTAATCTTTCAAACTCATGTATGAATTGTTGAAAATTTCCGGAATTATTTTAATTAAATATTTTAATCCAAATTTATTAAAAAAGTCGGTTTTACTGCAAATCTTCTACCAAAAAATTTTCATTCGTCAGAGCAGTCATAATAATTAAAATAATAATAATATTTGCCATAACGAAATTTGTTTAAAGGTCGTTAATAAATTATTATTATTATTATTGTCCCAATTTTATATGCTATTTAAATTTTATGAATTATTTAAAATTTTATTCGGAGTTACATTTTCTTACATATCAATTATTATAGTTTTATATTGTTGTCTTGAAATTATTAAGCTGTGATGCTTTTGGTAAAAAAATTTCTACTTTCTTAGATTCTTAACTATTTTTATAATTGTTTGAAAGAAAAAATTCGAAAATTACAATATATAACTGATTTTAATTGAATATTCAAAATACCAATTTTTAAATATTTGAAATCTTAAAACCCTTAGTTTATTAAACAATAAAGGTCACCGCAGCTTTAGAATCATATAAACTATTCTTTTTTAAATTAATTTAATTATTAATTATTACAATTTTTTTTTGATATTCTACGTTTTCATGATATTTTAGTTAAGCTTTTCAATGTATTGTCACATGTTTTAAACATTTTAGGGTATGTTCTAGTTCGTTAATATCTGATAAACGTTTCAGATGCAGAATCATATTTTTCATATCTGCTTTGAATTTTTTTTAACGAGGAACCGTTGAAAATTTTCAGTACATTTTGAATTAAATGTTTTTCATTTGAACACTTTAGGATCTTCTAATCTTGTTAGTTAATTTTCGTAAATTATCTTTAAATTTTCGAAGATTATTTAAGTTTTCAAAAAAAGAAGCGACTGCAGTGCTAAAGTTCTAATTTTTTTTATTTTTCAGAGGAAAAACTTTCAGACGTTATATTTTTTTGAAATTATTTGCAATTGTTTGTAATTAATTATTAAAAATTTTTATAACTTTGTTATTAACCTTCCTCATTTATCTTCAAATCCTACAGATTTTAAACGAGTACATTTAAGTCAGTACAACTGTCAAAAAGTCAAATTTACAAAAACAGTTTAGTAATTCAAAAATTTTCGATTATAAATTTTTTAGACTAAATGCTTTTGGGCTTCTAAATTTTGTTTAGTGAGAGATCCTTTTAACCAGTGGCGGCTCGTGGGTCAATAACACGGGGGGTCATTTTGGAATTTTGGCAATGGTATTAAAAATCAATAACTATCCTACATTGACCAAAATTAATAATGTTTCGGTTTCGCCTCGGTCTCGTTGAGAAACTCGTATTCATCAAAATTATAAAACCAATAAATTATCTTTTCCAAAACCATTCAGGTATTTTGGGTTTATTTTATGGGAGCCTTTTGGAAAAGATATTTTCAAAGCACTAAAAATTAATATTGATATTTAATGTGAGATCTTACCTTTACAGTGCTCATTTTGAAGAAAATATATTTTTTCAATTTTCTCAACTACAAACATACAAAACACTTCCTGTTCCTACTAAAGAATTAGAAAACTAAACCATTTTTGATCCCCATTCCCCTCGTATAGTTAATCCTGCTTGTAGTGCATTTTTCTCCGTACCAATATAATCAGCGATTGCTGATTAAAAAAACATAAATAAGAAACTGGAGAAACTGTGATTCATGCGGTCTGGCCGTCGACACTATTGCCGACATAGAAGCGAGAGGAGACTCTCGCTCTTACTCAATAAAATCGCTATATCTGTCACTGTTTCTCTTAACATGCATTTCTCCATATACCATAAGAGTTGTACATGGTCAATTTGAAATACGGCCGGCTTCCTATAAATATCTCGTGCGCTCGGGCGAATACAGAGATTTAAAATCAAAGTAGCCGTAAAATTTATAAAAGAATTATCGTTACGCAATTTAAAATATTATTTACAATTATTATATTATTTTTTAGATATTTTTAGAGGGTCATTGACCAATTGACCCTTAGGAGAAGCCGCCACTGCTTTTAACCATACTTTTGTTTGATTAAAAACGAATTCTTTTATAATTTTAATGTAGTTATTAAACGAATTACTATAATAGCAATTTTCAAATCCTTGAAATTTTTGAGGGCTACTTTATTTCACAGAAATTTAAAAATGATTATTGTTTTAAAGTCTGATTTTCTAAAACTGTTTCTATAATTCCTACGAAATTTTCAATCATTACAGTATTTTAGAGTTATAACTATACACCTACAACTGCCTTTTAATTAAAAATCCTGAAATTTAATAACTTTTTTTATCAATCTTCGGAGATATTTTCATATCTTTGAAATTTTTTAGGACTTTCGATTTATTAAATGAAATTACTGCTATTTCAAAGCCAGTTTTAGCATATTCTTCAAAATAATTTTTAAGCGAATTTTCTAAACCGCTTTTCAATCGAATATTCTTAGGGTCGTAGTGTTTTAACCTTTCTGAATTGTTAACAAAATTATTGAGGAGTTTCTTGGTTGATTAAAACATTATTCTTGTTTATCAGTTTTTGTAATTTTTTCAGAGGAAAGTTTTATTTATAATATTGTAATAAAGGCAAATGTACAAAATATTAAGTAAAGTTTAAAATGTTTCAATTGTTATTTGAACACTTGGAAAATATTCAAGTAAATTAAGTAAATCCGTTTTACGGACTTAGTCGTTTAAATGAAATCAGGACTTAGAAGAATATTTCATATTAGTTTACTTTGATTTAAACTTAGGAGAAGTTATATTTGTTCACGTCGAATCAGGACTTGTAATAATTTGTATCAGCTTAATTGGACTCTGGACTTAGAGTACATTGTGTCACTCAGAACTTGTAATAATTCATATAATTTGACGTTAATTCAGGACTTAGACCAAATCATATATTATCTTGTCAAAACTAAAGTACGTAGTTAAAATAAACGAATGTTAGTTGATTGAGACTTGTTATTCAAACACCTCTCGCAATAAAGCCAAGCAAACCCAAAGTTATTAAAGCTACCTAAACTATTATGGTTCATTATTGATATTAATTATTAACGGAACCCCCTAAAAGCCCTACGCCACAATATTATTAATTATGTTTTAATGTTTTTTTCCAAAATCATATTTTTGTTTTATCCTGTCTGAAGTATTTTTAAATCCTCGAAGACTTAGGAATGATCGATCAGTTAGCACAATTTCAAAGCCTAATTTTTGTACAGCAAGTTTTAGAATTTTTTCAGACGAAATTTTCAAATATTTTTAATGTAGAATGCTAGAAAAACTCCGACCACTTTTCCAACTATTAACAACAGATCGCCGGTTTTTACGATGTTTAGTTGCTTTCTATCATCTTTTATTTCGTTGATGTTTGTTTGATTTCTTTAATGTTCAATGAACATTTGCGTTTTGGTTATTTTGATTTATTTTGGGACGTATTTAATAACTAAATCGCCCTTGAGTAGCTTCAGACATTTTAATACGCATGAACTAATCTCGGTAGTTCACTTGGATTCTACGTTGCGAGATTTTCAATTTAATTTTTCTTTGCTAAACCGCCGTCGTGGCTTAGTTGGTTCAGTGCAAGGTTCAGCGTGCCTCTGACCACTGAGATTGAGGTTGGCCTGGGTTCGATTCCCAGGGTCACACATACACCGAAAACACCCGACCGCTTCCCTCGGAAGGCAATGGCAAACCACCAAGGTATTTCTGCCTAGTAAGTCCTCTCTGGAACCCACGTTAAGCTGTAGGCTACTTGACACGCACACCACAGACATATGGAGAGAAGATCGGCAACGTCCTGTAAAGGGCACGCCACTTCTAGAAGAAGAAACCGCCATCTCATGGCCGCCGCAAGAAAAGTGGTCGGGAGTTTTCAAGCCACTCTGTATGCCTACTATTGTGGAATTTGCTATAATTATTCTTAAATTTTGAACATTTTGGGGTTTTATAATTTTCCTGAATAATTTTTATATCTTCGAAATTTGTTCGGAATAGGTATCTATAGATTAATCAAAAAATTATTTTAGTTTTAGCCGTCTTTTCAAAGGAAAATTTTAATGATTACAAAGTAGGTATATAAATTTGCTATTTGAGTTGATATCTTTTTTAAGGACCTTTTGGAATATCTTTAAATCCTTCAAAATGTTGAAAAGCATTTTAGCACGTTAAAGTTTGGTTTTATACAGCTGGTTTTAGACATTTTTCCAAAGGAGAAATTTGAAATTTTCTATGATTGTCTTGATAATACATTCTGAAATTTCACAATGTTGTTGTTAATTTTCCTGGAGTGCTTTTAAATTTTCAATTTCTGATTTTCAAGTCTTAATTTAGCAGAAATTTTGCCCTGTTTCAGAAGCTTTGTAATTGTTTCTGATATTTCATAATTTTGTTATTAATTTTCTTGAAGTACTTTTAAATCTGCAAACTTATGATTTTTGAGTCTTGGTTTAGCAAAAACATTTTCCTGGGATTTTTAATTGTGTTTTAATTAAATACTCTGAAATTTCGTAATTTTATTATTAATTCTCTTGAAGTATTTTTAAATCTTCAAATTTCTAATTTTTCAGTCTTGGTTTAGTAGAAAATTATTCCAGTTTCAAGAGATTTTTGCAAAACATATCAAACGAAAATTTTTGAATTTCTTGTAATTATTGTTTTCAGGTAAAATTTAAATTTTTATTACCTGTCTTAGTTTACTCCAATACTCCAAATGATTGTTAAGTGTTTTAAATGTTCGGGGATGCTTTTGGTTCATTAATAAATTACTGAAGGTTTGCAGTCTAATTTTCTATAACTGTTTTTTCAGAAGAAGAGTTCCAATTATTTAGTATGTTTTTGGAATTTCACTGTTTTATTTGAACGTTTTAAGACACTATATATACACTAAAAATGACTGTAACAAACAATAGGTACATTAATAGTATATTATACACGACGCTATAATGTATGCTATTATTACCGAGGATAATGTTTGCAACACGAGCGAGCGTGCGAGCGAGTTTTGCAATTATCCGAGGTAATACTCGTAGTAGCCATTATAGCGAGTAGTACACTAAACTTTGTCCTCGACTACAAAATACTAAGAATTTTTAATTAAAATTTAAATTTAAATTTAAATAACAACATAACCTATTTCCTTCATTATACACCATGACACCGTGCATAATGATTTCAGTGTATAATGGATAGCATTATGAGTAACCAAACACATGAATAATTGACAGATTATTGACTAGTCGTGGATAAAGAAATTAGTTTATCTGAAATTTGTTACATTTTTTCCAAAAGGTAGTTTTGAAGATTTTGTATCATACTTTTAAACATTTTGCAGTAACTGTTATTTGAATATTAAAATATTTTATAATGGTTTAATTAATGACTTAATTGCACTGGATTATTTTTAAATCCTTGAAATCTTTGAAGACTTTTTGTTCGTTGTAAAATCGACTTTTCTACAGTGTTAATTATTCAGGCAAAATACCTACTTGAAAAATTGAGATCTTGGAATTCCTTTTAATTTCTCAATTAAACAGTCTAAAATTTCATATCTTTTTAAAGTAAGCTCTTTATAAGTGATTTTATATTTTTACGTTTACGTTTCTAAAGATTGCTTTAATTAATTTCAGACATTTGCAACTTTGGTCAAATTTTCTACAACTACTTTAAAAAAAATTTCAAAATAAACGTTTAAATTGAGAATTACGAGTTCATGATTTTTATTGTCTCACCAAATTTTGCTTAGTTTTAGAAGTTTTCATTAAAAAAATACTGTAACTTAGAAGACGCCATTTTCACAATTTTTTGTTTTATTTTTTCCATATTTTGAATTATGAAAAGTACGAAAAAGGTATAAAAGGTAAACTGCAAAATCTAAATTTAATTTAAAATTAATTGTCATGCAAAAATGTTATTCTGCAAAATTAACTCTGCAAAATTTACAAACAAACTGATTCTTCACATATGTCTTCCTATAAAAATAAATCTCGCACTGCAAAAACCAAGCTCCATAAATAAACGTATCGCCTTTCTAAGTGTACAGTTTTATAAGTTCCGTTGTTTTAAAGATTTACAGAGGACATTTTTCATAAGACAATTAACTCTGTTTGAAATTTCTATGTCAACCTCCTTTACACTCCACAAACGTGGCTGTATAAATTGTACCGTTACTCAATTACACTTTATATTGCACGTAAAGCACTTATTAGGTGCAATAATCAACTTGTGGTCTTTGAACCTTAGAACTGTTCCCCTTTGCTAAAAATATTTTAATACTCCGGGTTTTAGTGCTACTTTCTGTCGATGAAAGGACGCTTACTTCCTTTAATTAAATGCATTCAGATCTTTTTTGTTTTTATTTTGCTTATTTACTGCCGTCCTTGTTTATTGGTGCATTTTTTGTTAGCTAGAAGTAGGTTCAAACGTGAAGATATCAAAATTAAGTGTTATTTCCTAGAATTTGTAATTTTTTGCTTGGTTTAAAGGTTAAAAAAATTGAGCCAGCAGTTAATTAAATTCGTGTATTACATTTCCCCTCTTCGCAAACTCTTATGCTGTACTCCTTGTTTTTTAATTCCAAAAATTTTTGAACGTTCATTTCAAACTTGTTCCTTATATGACTCAATAAAACCTTAACTTACACAAGCAAAACACGGATATTCAAAAAACGATGTTGGTTTGGTATGTAAGAGAAAGGAAGTGATTAAAATCATTCAAAAAATCGATGTAATCTTTCAAAAAAATTTCATAGCAAACTGTACAGTTATGCCCTATTTTCTTTCCAAAAAATAAATCAACGAACCGGTTTGTTTACTAGGATTTATTTTATTTACTAGGCCACTTAGTAACAAACTTCTACAGTTATTGTTGTATAACACTGACGCTTAAAAAGTGTTATTGCTTTTAATTTGTAACGAAGGAATACTAAAAGTAATTCATCATTTCGTGCTTGAGTGGTTCTCTTGTATTTTGTTCTGAAGTTCATTCAGTTTTTTGGGGCATTTCTTGAATTATTTGCAAAATTTTTGTCGTAAATAAACCACAAAATGTTGAAGATATATGAAAATGCGTTAAAAATTAATTTTGAAAGTGTTAAAAATTAATTTTGTAAGTGTAAAAAAGCCAATAAACCCCGACGACACTTCAAACAAATTTTTAAATTTCTTTAATGATTTAAGAAGGTTTGGTTCTTGTGTCATCTACCTTTTATTTATTTCTAACTTGTACGTTTAATGTTCGTCTATTTAGATTTAAAAATGCTGACAAGCTATTAATATACAGATATTGCCCTTATATGATTCTCCTTGATTGTGCCAAGCCCATCCTGCGTTATTTTTAGGGTGTGTCCTTCAGTTGTAACAAAATCAAGGTCATGAATTTGTTAATCCGGAAATGTAAAACATGAAAGGGTCAATTGAAAGAGGTGTACAGTATATAAAACGATTTAGAATTTAAACGAGGCGCTTAGAAAGATATACAATAACTCCAGGGAAGTTCGATTTTTCCGCTGTTTTTCTTGATTTTAGTTTGTTTAGCGATTGTTTGATAATTTATTTGTTTGGATTTGCTTATCGTAAATTTGGCAAAACAAAGGTAACTTAAAGTATAATTTTTGTGAATTAATGCCTTTTTTGGATCTTCAACTTACCAAATATTTTATTTTGGTTTTTAATTTCAAGACACTGACTAATATGGTAATATAACCGCCCTATCTAACAGGCTTAAAATCTAAACGATTTATGGATTTGAACTTAAAGGCATTGTCAACTTATGAAAAGTCGCTTTCTTTTTATTTTGTAATTTGATTGAGTAAACTGAGTATTGCACCTGTGCAAAATTTTACGGCCGAATTTTAATTCGTTGCCGTGTTATGGGAGCTAAAAGTTTAAGATATGACGTCACGAATGTCGGTTGCCAGTAAGAGCGGAATGCCGAGTCGACTAATAATACTAATAACCCGGCAACGCGGGTGTTGTGTTTGTTTAGTAGCCTCAGGAGGCCGACATTCGTGACGTCCCGTATCGGGGAAATGAATTCTCTCTACCCGTTTATTGTGGTTATTATCAAAGATATTCAAATTCTACCACTGCGGGTAGTTTTACGAGTATTTTAACTAACGTATTTCGATATTTACTAAATATGTTGCATAAGTTGACAATGCCTTTAAGTGATCTGACTGCGAAGTAAGCTCTTAACTTGAATGATCTACCAAGTTTTTCCATATTCCATATTGTACTGATTTTTGTAACCTTGTAAATACTAAATGTTCTTATAGTTTTTAGTGGCATTTATCTTTATAATTCGTTCGGTAGGTACCTACATCTATTTCTTATTATTTTAGAAATTGAACTTTTAAGGATTCACTCCTTTGGACCATTGGTTAAAATGAGATCTTTTTGTATATATAGAATTTTCATAATTCGGTAAAATACATTATCTTTTAGTAATGGACTTATTAAATTTATAATTTCTTCATTATCGTCGATGGTTTCTTTCCATCTATTTTTGGATGTAGCCCCCCCCCCCCCATCACCATTTGGCTCTATTTTATATTTTATTATGCCGACCTCTTAAAAAAAAAACCTTTTGTTTCTAATACCATCTACCCATTTTATCTGGGGTCTTCTTTTTGATCTTTTATCCATTCTCGAACGTCACTGCTGGATGATATTATTCCATCTCATGGCGTTGAGTCTAACAACGCGCCCTGTAAATTTCCAGTATATTCTTGCGGTCTTTTAGGTTAACCTGCGACATCTGTCTTAGGTTGGGCTCTAAATGTTTCCACCGGAAGGATGAATTGATCAAATGCTTTCGATAGGTATAAAAATATTCCTGAATACTCGGTTTCTGTAGTTTGAAAGGAATTTGTGGTTTGGAACAGTGCAATGCTGAAGAACCCTGAAAACTACAACAAAATCTTAAAAAATACGTATTTAGGTTTTAGTACTTTGCTTTAGTTCTCAGGCTTTTTCGGGGTTCCATTGTGTTCTTTGAAAAACCTGAGTTTTGCCTTACGTATGTTCTCATTCGCAGGGGTTTCCTTTCCGAATTTTAAATTTTTCTCTAAATTCACTTGCTGAACGTTTCTAGTTCCGATCTATATATTTTGATGTCTTTCTTATTTGTGTCGTAATCTTTTTCCCTTTTATCCCGATCAGTTTTTGAGGACTGCCCGAAGAGATCGCAGATTATATTATGTCGTAGCTCTTCCAATGACAATGCTATTAATATTACGTCGTCAGTGTATTTTAGATTTTTTAGTCTTTTCTCATTGCTAAAGGATGTCTAAAAAGTAAAGATAATGGTCGGTATTCTGATCTCATATTTAAACTTAACGTCATGTTTAATTACCATGGCAATATCGCGTATCTCTGTTATACACATATAAAATTATATAAAGCTATATCGTTTTATATTTACGCTAAACACGACTTTGGTTAGAGGCAACTTTAAACTTTAAACATAAGATCAGAATACGGCTTAATGTTTTTAATGCCATATTAAAGTGAGATAGATAGGTACTTTACTTATTATACACCCTATTTTCCCAGCATATACATTTTGAACAGCAAAAAATAATACTTTTATGGAAATGACATTTCTTTGCTCGACACCTTCGAAATCGGTGGTCATTATGGATTAATAATATTTTGCAGACGTTACCGAAGTGGTAAGAGTGCTGTGCTTCTAACTAGAGTCTTGGGTTCGAATCTCAAGCTGTGGTAAGGATTTTTGCAAAAGATTCCCCACTGTTCGAGGTCAGTACTTGAGCTAGTGAAGCCATTTAATCGTTTGGTTACAATTAACGATTACTACTATACACTTAATGCACGATCACAAACTCTGTAGAAGGCACCGGGAAACCACAAGATTGCAATCAGTTGTAAGACTGAGGACTAAGAGAGAGAATATTTTGCAGTAGATCCACATATCTGTAATCAAATCTATAGTCTGGCAGAGATCCTTTTACTGTCTACAATTCGAGCGATATTGTTTTTTCTACGAGAATTTGCATTGCCGGATGTACTAAAACCTCTGCTGGAGGCGACTTATACACGAAACATGTAATTATGGCTTTGTTGTTATTATTACCATGAGCAGTTTATGTAATTGGAATAAACGTCACAGTCGTATGTCCCTTCTCCCCTTGACACCCAATCGGGAGTTATAAATCTGCGGTAATATACCAACTTTATCAACAAAAAATTTTTTTTTGCGAATACCAACTGAATAAAGTAAAAGTAAGGTTTTACCGCGACAACATCTTTCTATTTCATAATATTTTATGTTGCCACATATGGCATTATTGCTATATAGCAGCGAAATTCCATGATGCCATAGGTGGATGCATGGATCTGAAGGGGTTAAGGGGCACTTCTCCAGCTTGGTATGGTATCAATGATATCGTAAACACTATTGTTGTCGAGTAAATATTTGCAAAGCTTCCAGTGATGTTTCGCCACCTTATTTCAGTATTTCTGCAATAATTCGGGCAGCTCTTGCAGCTTTTCTGTTCCAACTATAATTTCGTTTTTGTCGATCTATTGTATGTTCTTCAGTTTTTTGTTAGTTTCTAACGTTTCTTCGTTCAGACTTTCAAAAATCTCATTTCTGCTTATAGTATCTTTACCATAATATCTTTGAAATGTATTAATTGAGATCTTGCCTATGCTGTTCTGAGCATCTTCATATTTTTCTTTTCTGCTATGAGGAAATGTTCATTCTTATTTTTCTTTTGTTCTTTTGTTGTTTTTCTAATTTCTCTGTTTAGTTCTAGAAATGCCTTAGTTTATATTTGTTGCAGTTTGTTGTTAAGTCGATTCCTGTTTTTCTGTTGTATTTTGGATTTTATCAATTTATGGCGTTTCATTTTTATAGCTACTTCTGATTTCGCTTTTACTATTCTGTGGCTACTCCTTATTGTCAGTACCTTTCTATTAATAAATATTTTGAGGTTGTTTCTTGAATATGTTGTTCTGCCCTCAGAATAGCTCAGATTGATACGCATCCACCTGTTTGGTCCTCTTGTAATAAGGAAGTTCACGGCTTATAATCATTATAAATTTAGCAAGATCTTCCGTTCTTTTTATTATATTTATCTACCCATCCTTGTTTTATTAATTTCCGACTGCATTTCTAGTTTAGCGTTGAAGCTTTCAAGCTATTTCAACTGCTAATATAATGTTCTTGTATAATAACTTTCTATTTCTTTGTCGTCATGTTTAGATGTGGGTACATATATTTAGATGACTTTCAGCATTTTCTTTTATAAATTTTGAGAAAGCGATAGGCAACGTTTTTCTCTATTCCTTAAATTCCCTTCAATAGCAATTTTTTTTTCGTACAAGATGTAGTGTAGGATGTAGGAGAATTTTTAGGCTTCTGCTACGCAGAGTTTCGCCAGTTCGCTTTGAGCTGACGTCATATATTGCTACGTCAAGTCTGGTTGGGTTAAGTTCACTTTCCCTAGTTGACCTTTCTTCCTTAGGTGGACAACTTGGTTGACACGTGATTATAGGTTTGTCCTATTCATCTAGACTTTAAGGTTCGAAACAATGCCCTTTTGTCAAGTTTAATCATGCGTTAAATGAACAAAAAATTTGTGTAACACCCTAAAATTAAGATTTTAACTCGAGGTGGTTGTTTACCTATACCATAGCGACCTTTTCAGATCTATTGTGGTACTCCATAAAATTATAGGTGACTATCGAGCGTTAGTGGCCTTTTTATGAGGCTCATTCGCTTTGTCAGTGACCCCTGTACGTAGGTTTCCACCCAACTGTGTGAACTGTATCTTTGCTATTCTTTCACACTGACATAGCACATGGAATATGCTTTCTTCTTCTTCCTGACAGAACTTGCCCTGTGAATAGCCCTATCATTACGCTTGCCAAGTTTCGATTTCAATGTATGGGGTCTATTTAGGGGATGGTATTTTTAGAAACTCTTTCGACTGCCTCTCTCCTGGGATTTAGCAATCTCTGCTGAGACTTATTTCATCAATATCTGAATGATAGTCTTGATGGTGGAGCTAGTAATCCCAATAAAGGGTTCTGGTCCCTATATGACCATTGATGAGCCTTCTCGGGCTAATTCATCTGCCTCATTACCTCAGTGCCCTGAAACCCATGTTGTGGTAGGTTTGTTACGACTACTTATTTTGGCGAGGGCGGGGGCACAGTCTTAACCAAGTCACGACTTGATTTGGTACAAGGTGATAGCGTTTGAACTTTTTTCCTTCACGGCATTATAGGTTTTTCCTACTCACTTAGACTTTAAGGTTCGATATTTTTCATTTTTATAGATGGGGCCTGGCCAATTAGTTGTAGTAAAGCTGTATACGATACTGGATTTAAAGTCTTATATCACAGTAATTTATCGAAATCCTGCATTTAGTTTCGACATTCCTGATTAATCCTAAGTCCGGGTTTCCCGAATGACCCCAGTAAAGGTTTTCTGTTAGATATTGAAGCTCTTAAATTTGTAATTGGAAAATTTCTTCCTGTGTTAGTTTTAGCCTACCCTGAGTAATTTACATCTTTGGTACCGGTCAGAGGAGCGGATAGCCATATGTATAAGGCTTCGGCCTGTCACGCAGGCATCTTAGGTTCGATTTTTGAAACCGGCGAAGTTCCTGCCAAAATTTCTAGAAGTTTGTACGCTCCTCCCCCAATTGATATATTGTTTGACGATTGTTATACTTATAACACTAGCTGATGTATCTTCTTCTCATATGAAAGGGCAACGTTAGCTTACTCCTTGCAAAAAGGATATAATTCATACTTACGGGTTAATAACAGGTCAAAGAGGAGGAAGAAGATATCCGAGCATTCTCCTAGCAAAGGGTCCTAGCAACCTTTATTCAGTTTCATGCCTTTTCTATAATTACACTTGCCTTAGTAACTGTAAATAAATGTGCCAACGAAATATGTTGTAAATTTGAAAGTATCCTCTAATTTAAATTTTATGGGCTTTGCCCTAAAATTAAAGAAATGATTAAAACCTCGAGGATAATAGCTCTACTTTTCTCGGTTTGCCAATTTTATAAATGTTGTAGTCTAATGAAGCTCGACATTTCTACATTTAAAATTACTTAATTAGCAAAGTACACGTTTGACGGCTGTTATTTGTTTTAAAACAGTTAGGATAAATAACAGTACGAAACTATTAATTTTTTTAATTTTTTTACTGTAAAAAGGCTAAAAGGCAAAATCGTGCTGTTTACAAACATTCTACTCAGCAGGTTCTTCTTTAATAATAAACCTTTGCAGAAAAATATTTAAAAAAACAAGTAGAAAATCTAATAATCTTCTTTAAGTGAATGGGATAATTCTTTTACCTACATTCTACAAATTATGTAGAAATCATAATTAGATAGCTGAAAGTACATCATTTATTATTGAACGAAGAATTCCCATGCCCTGAATAATTATTAATCCTTGCTCGTGAAAAATGAGGGGAAATAATTCTACTAATTAAGTACAACTGATTCAGTACAAAATCCATAATTTTTGGATTTTTAGGTTATAACCAACCAAAGAACACAAACTTAGGTATTAATTTGAATAAATTTTCATAAATTAAAAACTTTCCAAATGAGTAAAATTAAAAGATTCATAAGGAGCGATGATCACGTGCAATTTTTGATGTTTTCTGAAGTATTGCTTAATTCGTATGCAAATTATAGCCAATCGAGGCTTATTTAAGTTTGTAACAATCTTCCCTGGCAATATTAACTATTTTATTAGACATCGTTGTGGCTTACTTAAGACTGAAACAATCAGACTTTCTACCTCAACGTCTAGTCTTAATTTTTACAAGAGGTCATTGTGTTACGTTCAATAAGCAAATAAATAAATAAATAAAACTGGGAAAACCAAAGGTTAATAACACAAAACTTGGTGTTCTACATTAAAAAAAATCGAATATGTTCCACAAGCTAATTGTTTAAGTTTAAAACGTGATCGAACCAATTAATTTAGCATTTAAAATTACCTAACCATCAGTGAAAGTTATTTTTACTCGATTATTTACCTCTATGGTCGCCAGATAAATCACATTCCGTTAGTAAATAAAACCTTTCTTTTATTTACAGTGAATTAGAAACTATCCCAGATAATCCATTCTCTCACTCGCAATGGAATTGGAGATCTCCCGACTTATTTGGAGCCGAATCTCGTAAAGGATTTGCTCAAGAAAGAGAAATTGAGGAAGTAACCGAAAAAGATCGCGAACCACTCGCACCAGATTACACCGATCCTACAAGAAAACCCAAGGATGAAAGTCCTAAACCAACGTCTAGGCCTGATCATTCGTCTTACAATCCTTCCGCTTTGCCAGGGGGTGTAGTTGATGTTGACGCCGGTGATTTTGGATTTTCTAGTTTTCCACAAATTCCTGATTCTTTTGGTTTTGCTTCCTCGTTTGGTAATCGTAATCCTGGTGGGATTTTTGGACTTGGTGGATTCTTTGGGCCTGCTGCTGAACAAAAACCATGGTGGAAAGGGTAAGCACACTTTGATTTACGAATTGTTTTGATATTAAATCCTTGCGTTTTTCCAACAAAATCCATGCGAATTTTGTTAAAATGTAGATGAAAATAATTACTTTCCAAAAGTTTAAAATAAAATAAGTCATTTTTTTTGCTAAACTGTTGAACAGCATCAATTACCAGCAAAAGACTATGGTTTCAGGGTTTAAAGTGAAAACGATTTATTTTTGCTGAAGTCCTGAATTCTTGAAATGTACTTAGAAGCAGGTTCTCACGTTTCGTTGACCTTAAATTTAAGTACTTAGTCCACAAAATTTATTACGATTTGCAAATATTTGTGAATGTTACAATTTGCGATTTCTTTCGTCTGCAAATTAACAAGACGAGTTTAGCAATTTTTAGTGCACTTTGCATAAAATAGGTCTAAAAATTTACGAAAGAGTTAAGACAATAGTTTAAAACGTGTGAACTTTTGTAATTTTCCGGCATTGCTAATCTATGTTTAATGTCCCGTTAAGAACATTTAAGTCCCGCTTGCAATAAAAACATCTGTTAAATTAACGCAACTTTAAAAAAGTAAAAGAAGTGCGTACGCGAAATTTTTTAATAGCTCAAGCCTTTACGTGTAACGACTTTAAACGAGTCCTTGTCTTTAATGACTCAGGTTGTTTGAAATATTAGGATGTATGCCTTTTAGATGAAGGAAATTTCCATTGTCATTTTTAGTACACGAGTGAGTTTATGTGGGAACTATTAATTAGTCAGCCCTGTAAGAAACAGATGTGAAATATATTGGGTTATTAGATGCGGGTTTGCGAAAAAGCTTGCCGACTTTAAATGCAATAAGTGGTGCAATTAATTGCAATAAAATGAATCGTGCAGTTTTATAAATGTTGTTTAGTTACAATGGTTTTATTCTTAATTTTTTTAAAATTAACACTCGCATAGCGTATTATTTATTAAAACTGGCCAACCATTAATTTTTGTATGCTAAGCCTTAGAACTAAGGCTAAATAGACTTAAGTGCATCCAGTGACGTCTTAAGTTTAAAGCTAACTGATATAAGTACACTTAAATCAGTAAATCACTCTCGCTCGCCCACTGTGTTCTTTTAAGTCACATAAACACTACACTAACTCGAATGTCTTGCTTCTCTTCAACCTGGGGACGAGATGTTGGTTGTCCAAAAGTCGAAGAGCTTCCACGTTTACATGCCGATGGAGTCTGGCTTCAGGCTTCCTTGCAAATCTTCCGATTTCATCCTTGACAAAGGGAACGGCAAGGTCACGATGAATATCATTATTACGTAAGAACATACTAGGGGCCCTTCATAAAATTAAATAATAGATTTATATTTAAATATTTTGAATATTTCGCTTTTTAAAGGCTTTTTGTTTTACGAAAATTGGCCCCCAAAAGGTCTGGCCCGCCCCCGCCGTGTGGTGTTTGCAGGGATGGGATTTACGCCGCTGGTACCATGGGGCATTTACCATGTCACGTACTACTTTGTTCTGGAACATTTATAAGGTTTTAATATTAGACTCCGTGATACAGCCCTAGAGTTGTATACCATAATATAGCTAGATAGATTTTAAGATTTGGTTATAGATAAGAAACTTGTATTGCACTGGCAACCTAGAATTTCTGCCCACGAGCGAATAGTGTTGTCTATATTTAATACCAAGTTCAATCCGTTTTTCTGAACGTGTTCTTTCCAACGCAACTTCGCATCCAGGGCCGAGTTTTCAAATGGGACCATGCCATTGATATTGAAGAAAGGTAGATTAGACACTTTTTTGTTGGTAAAATTAAGATGGCCGAATTTAAGTTCAGTCAATTTAATTTTTCATTGGTTATCAGGCTGCAAGATCTTTGTAATTTTTCTGTGGAATTCACTGTATTTTGAGCTACCGCAAGCAAAGATGAAGGTAACTATTATTTCTTGCATCTTTGGAATATCATTGGTGTAGAGCAGCGGTCGCCAAAGTGATCGATATCGACCCCTAGAGGTCGATATAACATTGTTAGGGGTCGATAGAAAAATATAAGACATCATAGTACGGATAATATTTAATTCGGTTAACTTGGATTACCTCCATCCTGAATGCCAACGCAAGTAAGAGTGAATTGTGGGAACAGTGACATGAATAGGACCTGTATGTTGGAGCAAATTCATAAAAATAGTTATGGAGGTCAAACAAGTAGGCCAAAATGATGTATTTACCAATAAACGGATGTCGGTGGTTCCTGCCCGGTCAGCGCGGCGGGAGCAAGATTGCAACACGTACACGGTTGCTTATTTACTTATACTTACAGTATTCGCTACCAGTCCCATTTTTGGGCATCGATATACAAGTGAGCGTTAACGTTCGAATATTCATCAACATACATATTATAATTCAATCGTTATTCATTCACGAACTAAACTTCTATATGTTGAAGAGTTGAGTAACTATAAAATATGTTTTGCTTGTTCTATTATAATTACGGAATAGTAAAATAGAGGGGGTCGATAAAAAGTCAAGAAACTCTTGAAGGGGTCGACGGTCAAAGAAGTTTGGCGACCGCTGGCTGTAGAGCAGTACACTACCCCGAGGCACACCAGCATGAATTTCTTTGAGATTAGAATATTCATTTTCCTGTTTAGCACGAGTTAATTCGTCAGAAATATAAGATGCTAAAATTTCAACATATTGTTTCGGGAGGATTTTATTCAGTTTATAGATCAAGCTCTCATGCCAGAGCTTGTCGAATGCTTGTGCTACGTCGAGAAAAACAGCAGAGTACATCTGTTTTTCTTCTAAGGCCTTTTCTATTACGTCTATGATCCGATGTACATGATTGATGGTAGAATGTTTCCGCCTGACACCGAACTGGTAGTCTGGAATCAATGTTTTATTCTCTATGATAATTCTCAGCATTTTGAGAAACAATTTCTCAAAATGTTTAGAGATGATCGGGGGCAATGATAGGACTGTAAGACTTCACATCATGCGAGGGTGTTTCGGGTTTTGGTAGTATTTATTACTTCAGTAACTTTCCAAATGGAGGGGACATGCTTTAGTCTAAATGACGCATTGAAGGAGTGTGTGTATGGTCATGCTCTTAGAGCTGGTTGGCCGCAGCCTTAAAGCTGCTTATACTAGGAAAATCTGTTCTCTGTAGTGGTATCCCGTTGTGCATTAAGTGTATAGTAAGATTAGTAAGCATAAATATACCTTTCCACACGAGCAGAGACACCGCGAACGCACCGACAGAGTGAGCAAATCGAATCCTGGTGCTTTTCGCGAATTCAAATTGGCCTTGATTTCCTTTGCTACTTACTTAGGATTAACTGGAGTAATTTCTTTCAGAAGAAGATTTTCTAAAACGTCAAGTGTGGTCTGGACTGATTAGGATGAAAGGTCTCTGCTAGGTGATCGGCAAAACTTCCAGCTTTTTGTTTAATATCCCTTGTCCAAGGACTTTCCTTATTGGAGGAATGGTGGTTATTAGCCTTCTAATTTGTTTGGTGGCTTTCCAAAGTGAGTAAGTCCGTTTCTTCATCTGCTGTTAGATCTTGCAGGTACGAAGCTATAGACTCTTTAATCTTCTTTATTTTTCTTGTAAGTTTTTGTGTCTTAGTACTCAGGTTGGCTTTGTCACTTGGATCTCTTGACTTTTGTCATCTTCTTCTAGCTTTTCTTTTTTCCTTAACCAATTTCTTAATACTTCCGTTGTTTATATGGAAAATTTCTCTAATATTGCGGAATGCTGCGACTTGAACTAGCCTAGTAAACTTCTCAGTTTCAGTTGTTCTTAAACAGACTTTCAGGTTGATATTCTCTTGAAGGTGAATTCTAAAACTATCCCAATCAGTAGTTTTATTAATTAATGCACGCCGGGGTTCTTTTTTAATTATCCTTTTGCTCAATGGCAGAATAACGGCGGAGTGGTCAGAGTCTTAAATCAAAAATTTCTTCTAACTACGTCAATGAAATTAGGTGAAACCTTCCATGAGATGAAGAAATCTATCACGTCGAGGATTTTATTCAGATCAGTGGGCCAGTAAGTAGACTTACCAGTAGAATGACAATTAAATCCTGTTCACTGACTTTTTTCATTCATTCTCTTCCCTTGGCCGTGCTTATTCTGGATCCCCAGTCAATGTGCTTGGAGTTAAAATCGCCTCTTACGATGCATCTTTCACCAAGATGTTGCAGAAATATTTTATAATTTTCTTTTTTAAGATTATGCCTGAGTGGACAGTATACTACTCCAACAATCAAATTTTGTTGGGTAGATTAAGTTGTATCTCCACACTTTCCAACTGGGTTCATTTATAATGATTAATAGATTCTTTAATAATAACCGTCTTAAAGTGTGATACACTTTAATACCTTTGATCCAGAGAAAACATTGTGTATTTATCTAGTGTTTTCGAGACCAGACATACGTCAATATGTTGAGTGTTTAGAAACACTTCTATTTTTGCCTTTTATTCAGAACCCCATTGGAATTCCATATGGCAATCCTTAGGCCTCGTTGATCCATAACTTATTTCTTCTTAGGAAAAGCACCAGTGCCCCTGGCTTCCAGCCTTACATTAACGCGATCTATCATCTTCATTATATTTTGCATCATTTGTGACATTCAAGTCTCCTCTGCTTGAGCAGTAGTAACTGCTGGAGCACATTGCATATTCATAGTCGTTTGATGACTAAATTTTCCTTTTCAATTATTATTAGTCATTCTGACGAGTATGTTAATGCTTCTTTTTAAATTAATTTAAAAAGAATGAAAGAAAAAACCAAACGAATGAATGAAAGAACAAAAACAAGAAAAAATTAAAAGAAAGAAAGAAATGAAAGAAAGAAAAAAGAAAAGGGTTTTACAGTGGCCTGATTTAAATAAGCCATTGTATTTGAAGCCAATTTTGATTGTTACATAATTCTTAAATAGTTTTAATTCAGAACTATTAAAGTGTCTTTCAAACTCAAAACTTATTATGTATACTTTTAAGCAAATCTTCTCAAGCAAAATTTGCTTAAACTTAAAACCCAGCAGCTGTTTGCAAAATTTAAAAAAATTCTATCCAGTAACCTATATTCACAAGGTCATACAAAAAATAAAAGTTTCATCACCATCGTGAAAACTGGTTAGTTTTCCTTTTTGCTTTTATGATTCATCTGCCTTGTTTTTTAATTAATGAACTTTAATGTTATCAGTTAACATTAATATTAATGAAACAGGTTTCCTTATTCACAAAATTTTTTGCTTGAGTCATAAGTGACTACCTAATTTGTTAGAGATTATTATAACTTCTTTCTGGTTTGAAGATGGAGACTGATTTGAATAAAACTACTTCCTGTTGTTAATTAAGCAACTGAGTTGTTCTGATGTGGTTTGTACATTGTATAATCGTTTTAATGTTTTTGCAATTCTTTGTTGGCTTTTTGTTTCTTAATTTAAGTAATTTAATTTTATAATAAGTGAGCCTTATTAACAGCATAAAGTCGTTCAAAATTTAAAGATTTTTGGGACTAACCGGATCGAATTAAATATTAAAATCGTTTAATTGGTTCGGCTCCGTTGACGAAACGAGTAATAATTAATATGGTGTCAAATAATTACTTCTTAATAAGGATAATGCCCACATTATTATAAAAGTATTTAAATTAATTTTTATTATAAATAATGCCGTAAATTGAAAATAATTAAAATGTTTGTGGTGAAATACATTTTAGAAACTTTTCATTAAAGGAATGGGGTTTATTCTTTTGATAAAAATGGAACATTGAATGCAAGTAATTTGTGAAAACTCGTTTCTATACTAATTTAAAATACAGAAATTTACTGTTAGTAAGAACAGCTAATTAAAGCTTCAGTATGTTTTAATAAAATAAATATGATTTTTATATACAACTATCAAGTCTCTTATGGTATTTGAAAGGTTAAACTTGTTAAGATTCGAAATTGTTTGGTTTTCAAGTAAACATTTGAACTCCGAATTCGAATCTCTGAATAGGAATTCAGGATTTGATACTTTTAATCCATTTTTCAAAATCTAACAGATTTCGAAACTTGAATGCAAAAAATTTAAATTCGTACAATTTAAATCGTCGATTTAACATAAAAGGTTTCATCTAAACTAAACTAAAACTCAATCTTAAAGATTTGAATTTCAAATTTGGATTCGAATCTGATTCCTGAACACGAATCGGAATATGGAATAATAAAATTCGAGTATCTGCATATGGATTTAAGACTTGAAATTTGTTATTGACGTTCCAAAATCGTACAGGTTTTGAATTTTGAATGTAAAATATTTGAATTTGTACAATTTAAATCTTCGAATGGATTCAAGGTTTGAAACTTCTAATTTCCACTTCCAAATTGCACTGGATTTGAATCTAGTGTTAAAGATCGCTGATTATGGATTCAATACGTGAATTTTCTAATTCAAGTATGAAATTCGTATTTTGAAATTGAAATTCAAAACTGTAAGCTTCTAATCTGAAGACTTGGAACCTTGAACTGAAAAATCTTATTTGAAGTACAAAATTTGATTATTCAGTTTCCACTTGAAAAGCTCCAATCACTTTTTCAAACTCAACCCTCAAACCTTGATCGAATACAGATTAACGATTAAAATTTCAGTTTTAATTTGAGAGTAGAAATTACAATCCAAACTCAATATTTTTTAGTTCATTTTTGAAACCTGAATGTGAATTCGTTAGTCAAAGTTACAGATTCAACCTTAAAACTAATATTGGGTGTCAATTTCAAATAATTGGACTGAAATCCAGATTATGGGAATATTTTAGTTTAATATTTAATTATTCTTATTTCAGAATATAACATTTTGATTTAGAGTAGTATTTTAATTTAGTTTAATACAATTAACTTTATTTAATTTCAACTCAATGCTTTTCAGTTCAGTTGTTGGCAGCCGCAAGCTTTATTTTTATATTGACGTTTAATATTAAAAAATTAAAAATTAGTTCTGGAACAAAAATTACAATTATTATAATCTAAATTAAAGATCTTTAAGCTGATTTAGAAAATTCGATATTTGAAGTAAATAATAAATAAATTCATCCTCTAAGCGGTCGATTTCGGGTTTGAATCGGTTTGAATTAAGTAAATCGACTGAAAGACTTACCTAATATTTGAAATACTTTAAAATGAGATCTTAGTCAAAAATTTGGTGTTGTGATTCAAAATACATGTATACTACAACTCGGTTCAATATAGGTAATTAACTTTAATTAATTTCAGTTTGGAATTTTGGGTTCAATATTGACTGAAGGAAATACCTGACGTGTTTCAAATATAAATTGTGACTTTATCAACATTAAATCTCCATTTCAAAAATTTGTATTTTGTTTCGGTATAGCTAGTACTTCAATTGAATTCAATATAAGTCATTATATTCAATTCATTTATGCTTTGTTACATAAATATGAGCTAAATGTGGAATTTAAATATAAAAGATCAAAAAATTCGAGAAGTGAAATTAAAATTCAACATCAAGGTTATCAAGTCGATTTTAAAGGCCCCAGTCTGATTCCAATATTCAGAGCTTTAATTTGGAATTGAATTTCAAGTCAGTCGACTGAAAGAATTATTTGGTATTTCAACTTTCAAAATGTTAAATTCTCATTTGAAGATTTTATAGTTTGCTTTAATCCGAAAATTCGAGAAGTGAAATTAAAATCCAACATAAAGATTTTGAAGTCTATTTTAAAAACTCCAATCTGAATCCGAATATTCAGTTTTATATTCAATCTCTGATTTTGGGATTGAATTTCAAGTCAGTCGACTAAAATAATTATTTGATATTTCAAATACAAATTGTAACTTTCAAACTGTTAAATTCTCATTTGTAGATTTAGTATAGTTTGCTTTGGTATTAAATTTAATTCGATTTAGTTTAAGTTCCTTTCTGTTCAATACTTCGGCTTCAGTACATAAATATTAATTGAAAATCAAGCTTTAGTATAAACAAACATTTTTTGTTTAAAAATCGCAATTGCAGTTTGAAACTCGGAATTTTAAGGTCGAATTTGGGCTCGATTTTATCCAAATCCTAATTAAGGTTCAAGAGTAAAATTCAGAACTGAAATCCGGTTTTGTAGTTGGAATACTATTTTAGTGAAGTTTCCACCCTCATTCGTAAAGTTTCACAGTTCTAAAATCGAAATTACAGCCCGAATTCGGGATTTCAAAGTCTAATCTGGGCTCAATTTTAATATTTAAAGTTCAGAAACGTAATTCAGAACTACAACCCGAATCCGTGATTCGACCTATCTTAATAAAGTTTCGAATCGCTTTATGCTGAAAACCGAAATTTGTAACCCAATTTGAAACTGTATAGTCCAATTTGTACTTGATTTTAGAAACCCAAATTCGACTTTCATATTGAAAGCCCATAAATGATATTCAGAACTGTAATTTAAATTCGTGATCGGAATGCTATTTTAATGAAGTTTCGTATCTCAGTTGTAAAGTTTCATGGTTCGAAAATCAAAATTACAGCCTGAATTCAGGGCTTTAAAGTTGAATTTGAGCTTGATTTTAAAAACACGAATCGAAATAAGATATTCACAGCTCAGGATGTAAATCGAACTAAAATCCGGATTTGGGATTTGAATACCATCTTAACAAAGTTTCGAATTGTTTTATTTTGAAAACCGAAATTTTAGCCCGAATTTAGGATTGTAAAGTCGACTTTATGCTCGATTTTAGACACCCAAATTCGAACCTGATATTCAAAGCACAGGAGTGAAATTCAGAATTGTAATTCAGATTCGTGATTCTAATGCTGTGGTTTAATGGTTCCGAATCCCGGTCGCAAGGTTTTATAGTTCGAAAGTTGGAATTACAGCCTAAATTCAAAGTTTAAAGTCGAATTTGGACTTAATTTTAGAAACATGAATCTCAGTATGACAGGCACAGCTCAGGAGTGTAATTCAGAACGAAAACCCGGATTTGTGATTCGAATACTATCTTAATAAAATTTTGAATCGTTTCATTTCGAAAACTGAAATTTCAATCCGAATTTGTGATTGTAAATTCGTGCTTGATTTTAGAAACCTAAATCCGAATTTGATATTCAAAGCTCAGGAGTGAAATTCATAATTGTAATTCAGATTCGTGATTCGACTATTATTTTAATAAACTCTCGAATCTTGGCCGCAAAGTTCGAAAGCTGAACTTTTAGCGTGAATTCAGGGTTTTAAAGTTGAACCTTGGCTCGATTTTAGAAACACGCATCCTAATTTCAAAGCTTAGGAGTGTAATTCAGAACGAAAACCCGAATTCGTGGTACGAATACCAGCTTAAAAATTATTTCGAAAACCGGAATTTGGGATTGTAAATTCGATTTTGTGCATAATTTTAGCAACCCAAATCCAAATTTTATATTTAAAACTAACAAAATAAAATTCAGAATTATAGGTAATTCAAATTTCTAGCCTGAATTCAGGGCTTTAAAGTCGAATCTAGGCTCTATTTTAGAAACACAAATCCGAATATGACAGCCACAGCTCGGGAGTCTAATTTAGAACTAAAACCCGGATTCTTGGTTCGAATACTATCTTAATAAAGTTTCAAATCGTTTTAGTTCAAAGGAATTTCAGTCCGAATTTTGAAATTGTAAATTCGAATTTGTGGTCGATTTTAGAAATCCGAATCTAAATTTAATATTTAACCGGATTTGTAGTTCGAATATGGTTTTACTAAGTTTCCAACCTCACTCGTAGTTTACGAATTGAAATTTCAGCAGAAACTCTGAATTTTATTATCAGATCTGGACTTGATTTTAAAAACCTTAATCTCAATTTGATATCTAAAGCTCAGCAGTGAAATTCCGAACTAAAGCCCAGATTCGTGGTTCCAATACCATCCCAATAAAGTGTCGAATTCCAGTCGTAATGTTTTAATTCGAAAACCGGAATTTCTGTCCGAACTTGGAATTGTAAAGTCGAATTTGTTCTCGAGTTTGGAAATGCAAATATGCATTTTATATTCAAAGCTCATTGGTGAAAACCAAAACTAAAGCTCGACTCGTGGTCCGAATAATATTTTAATAACGTTTCGAATTACAGCCGTAATGTATTATTTAGGAAACCGGAATTACAAACTGAACTTACGATTGCAGAATCAAAATTCTCTTCTAAACCCAAATTCGAATTTGATATTCAAAGCTCATGAATGAAATACAGAACTGTAATTCGAATGCATGCTATCTTAATGAAGGTTTGAAATTCGGCCGTAAAGATTTTGAAAATCAAAATTACAACCTGAATTTAGGATTTTTAAAGTCAAAGATGAGCTCGATTTTAAAAACACGAATTCGAAATAATATTTAAAACTTAGTAGTGCATTTCAGAATGGGAATTCGGGTTCATGGTCCGAATGCTATTTAAAATTAATTAAAACTAGAATTTTAGTCGTAAAGGTTCGAGTCTTAAATTCGTTTTCGAATTTGTCTGTAATAGAAATATTTTCAGTCTTGGAAAACAATCTAACCTATTTATTTAAAAAAATCTTCTCAAAGGAGTGAATCCTTGAAAATTCAACCTCTAAAAACTAATCTCATTTAACTTAATAGAATTAATTAAACGTTCAACATGAATTAAAAAATAAATTGAATCTGACTGCATTCGGAAAAATCTATCTGTAATTTCGAATAAAATGAAAATGATGAATACATCGAAGAAATATCGAATCTTCTCTTCAAATGTTTTGAAATGTAATTTTAGCTTCAATAATAATAATTTCCGCATAACAGTTTAAGCAAATTATTCGTAACTTTTGCATTACTAATTGTGAAATAACTTGCGACAGTTTTATTAATTAAAAGTGAGTTTAACGACTTAGTACATAAATTTAAGGTCAACTTATTAAGACTTTATTAACCTGGAAAAGTAAGACAATAAAGTAATTAAGACAGTAAAATAATAAAATCCTTAAATTATGTGTACCAAAAAGCATTTCTCAAAATCAAGATTAAAATTAGAATTTCACAAATGTCCCAGTTAGTTATTCTCATTTAGGTTCACTTAATGAAATAACCGAAGAACAATTAATTTTAGATTTTTATCATCATATTTTTCAATGCCATTTAACGACAAACTCATAATTATAACTTTTGCAATTCGGCGTATTAACTTGCCCAGTGTTAAATGCCAAACAAATTTGGCTAAATAAAGGAAATTGCTTTATTTGTGCTCATTGAGCATTGTCTGAGCAATTGCCGTGTGTGATTGCAAAATTAGGAGCGGTATTTAGCATACATCACCGTTTACTTCGTCTCTACCAAACGAATTTATTATATATTTTTGTGTGGATTTAGTTTAAAAAGAACTTTTCTTGTGCTACTTAATAAACAGGCGCATTTTCTAAATTAGGTTTAAAAGCATACAATCAAATCTTAACCTATAATTTTCTTTAATAAAGTTCGAGGAAGTAGAGCATGTTAAAAGAGCTAATGTCAGGTTTTTAAACAAACTAATAAAATATTTAAAATAACGATATTTATAATATTAATTGCTTTTCTGCCAGATGCTTGAGGTATCGCAAAAATTAATTCCTTTCGTTTTGTTAATTAACCCAATAACATCTTGATCTAAAATTGTCTGGATACGTAACATCACTATTAAAACTGCGAAGATATGAAATTGGCACTGGCATGATTATGTTAATCGAAACGTCCTTTAATTTACGGGACCCTTCTAGAATTAAATTACATTCGTTGGCCCAAAGGCCGTTTCAGGACCGCTGATGCATTATTTGTTATTACGAGTACTTAATGAACGAGTTATGAACAGTAACAGTCGTTCTAGGACATGTAGAAAGTCATGCTAACTGTTTATTTTATTTAGAAAAAAAGTCGATTTTGAACGTATAGGAAACACGACCTAGAAAGATGTTAACAAAAACTGCACTTTATTAATAACATTAATAAGATAACTAACTTACGTTTTACCTTTTGGAAAAATAAAATACCGCGCAGTTTAATAATGAGATTTTGATTTGTTTTTCCAGTTTATTTTTCCCAGCAACCTTGCTGATACCATTTCGTATATCGTAGTTCCGATCAGCATATTTAAAAAAATCCGGTGATTATGATGAGCTCTGATTCAGTGTTGTTTTTCATTTTTTTATTTATTTAATGCTCTGTTGTGTTTGTCTGTTTGTATGTAATGAGTCACTATGTTAATGATAACATCAAATTCGCTTTAAACTTTGTGTGGAAAATAATCATAATGACGTAAGTAGTTTAAGGATGATTTTTTCAATGCCTTTTGAAAATACTTTTATGGTTTGTGGTTTGTACATAAACTGTTACGAATTATAATTTGAAAGTTGACGTTGTGGATATCAATATTTTTAAACACTTTGTTAATTTAAATAATTTAATTGCACAAATGTTCAAATTTGGTTTTTTAAAAATCAACATTTAAAGAAACATATTCAAGGGTTTTTACCTTTTATTAAAATACGAAGTACTAAAACGCGTGTTAAGAATAAATTTCAAGTAATTTTGAGCTCCAGAACTTTATGGATTTCCAAAATGTTTACCTCCATTTTCTTAAATGTAAAGCTATAAAAAATTATTATTAAAAATATGGCTTAAATTATACGTACTTCCAACAAAAGAAAAGTAGGCATCAATTAATTCAAGTTCAATCAGTATTAAAAATGAGATTACAAAATTTTTATGATTTTTCAAACATTTATTACAATTCTTTTTCATTAATAAACAACTATGATTTTATTATTGTTTTTACGTAAAAATGTTTCCATAAAGAAAACTGGTTTATTTATACGCCTTTAGAATTTTGCTGGTTTTTCGGAAGAACGCCAATCCATACGGGTTCTGTTTAAAGATTTTTCGAAATTTTAATGGGTTTTATTTTCTTATCGTTTTTTGTAAATATAAAGCTACGAAATTTATTACTTGTAAGTTATGTAAAAGAAAAACAAATTAGGTTGCATTTTTTCTAAAAAAGGTGTTAATTCAGTTCAAGGGATTTAAAATGTAATTTTTTTAAAATCATTTTTTAAGGTACATGATGCCTAAATTATTTATAATTTCAAGACTCAAACTGTCATAATCTTGTTTGAATTTTTCCTGAAAAATGTCAATGAATTCATTTTTTTAAATTCTTCTCTTAAAAGAAATTACGAAATTTTATAAACATTTTTAATTCTAAAAGGCAAATCTGTTTTATTTTTTTTAATTGAAAAATTCAAGCCCAAAAGAACTGCACAAATTTTTTGCAATTTTTTCTATGTATAAAATTGCGAAATTTATTAAAACGTTTATTATATAAGTTGCCTGAATTATATGTATTTAAAAAGAGAATTTCGTATAAATATTTTCTGAAAAATATTAACTTAATCTAGAGAGGACTGAAAAGGATATTTTAAAATTTCATTGATTTCTTAAAACAATTTTTACAATTCTTTTGTTGCATATAGGATTACAAAAAATATTATTATTATATAAACATTTTTTGGCATATTCTTAATTCTAGAAAACAAGCTTGGTTAGACTATTTTCAGTCGTTTTAGTTTTCTAAAAAGAGCTTTTTAAAATGCCGTTAATTTTTAATTTCTTATAATATTTTTTTCTAAATGCGAAGTTATAAAATTTATTACAAGTAAAGATGAGTAAAACTAGAAGTCTTTCCCACTTGTTATATTTTAAAGGTACAATAGCAAACCAGGTTTCATCTCATAGAGACATTATCAATGCAAAGCAAAAATCAAACAGGTAAAACATAGCGGGTTCAGACAATTAGCCAATTAAGGTACCGAGTTCCTCTAAAAAACAAAGAAAACGATATTAAAATTTACAAAATGTCAGCCGTGATCATTGCACCTGATGCCTTCAGTTCTTATTTAACTAATATGTAGTGATTTTTCACTCAATTTTAATTATTTCATTGTTATTTATAGTGTTAACCCTTTTTCTTTCCTACTCCGTTATGGTACCCATTTTGCAATTTTTACATCTTTAAAATTTTTCCTTTGAGTTGCTCGTGTAAAGGTTCCAGATGTCTGGACCATTTATCCCATAGCGGGATCAGGCAATTTTAATATCGTTTTCTCTGATTTTTAGAGGAACTCGGTACCTTAATTTTCTAATTGTCTGAACTCGCTAGGTTTTACCTGTTTGATTTTTGCTTTGCATTGATAATGTCTCTATGAGATGAAACCTGGTTTGCTATTGTACCTTTAAAATATAACAAGTGGGAAAGACTTCTAGTTTTACTCATCTTTACTTATTACCCAACCCACTACAAGTATCCGCAATGGATGGTCTCATTAATTTTGGTTAAATTTATTACAGTTAATGTATGATAGCTTACATTTTTAAAATTTTAAGAAACGAACTTGATTATAATCTTCTCTTCAGTTTTTTGAATAATATTAATTAATTTAACCCTTAACCGGACAGGTGGCCTCTGCCAGGCTACGCCAGAAATAATTTTGAGATTTCTCTTGAATCCAATGCAATCACTTGCAACTTAATCGCTCCATCTAATCTTCACATTGTTTGTGGACCCAATTTAAAAGGCGTTTTCGTTATTTCCAAAAAAATTGGTAATTGTTTTTCGTAGTCATTCACAAGATATTTAGTTGTTGCTGAAATTTAAATTTTTATTTTTTAATGTCTATGGTTCGTTTTAGCTATGTATAGGATAATATTTATTTTTATAGTAGACGCTGTACTTGCTTTTTTTTTAGAAAAAAAAAGATTGTTCATATTTAGGAGAATTTTTGTTGAGTTGAACTTTTTTTATGTTATTTTTTTGTAATATTAAAATTTTACGTGTCCGGTTAAGGGTTAATCCAACGGGCACTGAAAGGAAGGCTTACAAATTTCGGCGTGTTTTTCAGGTTTCTTTTTAAATACTTTTCTTAAATATCAAATTATACAAGTGGTTGAATATTTTATAAAAATTTTATTGACTTATTTTCAACTGTAGAAGACAACCCTGGTTATAATCGATCAAACTTTATTAATTTTTCTGAAAAATTCAAACTCAACGGGGACTTAAAGGGACGTCTCAAAATGTTGTTAATTTTTAATTTTTTTTATTAATATGCATACAACAACGAAATTTATTAAAACTTTTGCTATTTAATAAGTTCACTTAATGACTTTGTAATTTGTAAAAAAAATCGAATTTTCTGCAAAATATTAGCAAATTTCAGTACAGAAAGAAATTTTAAAATTTCCTTGGACGAATGGGGTTATGTTCTAAAAACCATATTAGTTATAATTCGAACAAGTTTTTTCTGAAAAATGTTAGTTAATCCAGTTAAAAACTAGACTTAAAAATTACGTCGCCTTTTAATCTTTTTATAATTCTCTTGAAAGAAATTACGGAATTTAACTTACTTATATTTAATTCTAGAAGACAAACCTGATTATAATCATAAACTATATAACTTTTTTTTGAAAAATTTAAGCTCAAAATGTTTAATTTTTTTTTATAATCCTTTAGGTGTAAAATTACGAAATTTATCAAAACGATTATTACATAGCAAGTTGCCTAAATTATCTGTAATTAAAAAGAGAATTTTGTATAAATATTTTATGAAAAATATTAACTTGATCTAGAGGGGACTGAAAAGGACATTTTAAAATTTCTTTGATTTCTTAAAGTTATTTTTTGCAATCCTTTTGTTACATACAAAGTTACGAGACTTATATTATTTTACAAATGTTTTCTTAACTTATTTTTAATTCTAGAAAACAAACTTGGTTAGAATCTTTTAAAATTGATTAGTTTTTTCTTTAAAAAAATCATATTCAAATTTCAAAATTTTAATAATCCTTCCTAAATGCGAAGCTACAAAATTTATTAGCGGTTTTATTATTTGATAGTTCTGCTTCTGGTATAAGGGCATTTGCCCTGTCGTTTCCTAACTTTGCCTCTTAATTGTTTTGTGACGTAGATGTACAGCAGTCCTTCCATCTTTTCGATGGTTTACCGGGCGGTCCCGTTCTTTGTGGTCTTTCAGTCATCGCTATTCTTGTTATTCTGTGGTGTGTCTTCCATCCTATCTACCTATTCCCTCCATGCTCTTCTTCTATTTCGTAACCATCTTACAATATCCTGGACTTAGCATCTATTTCTTATATCTTGACTTCGTATCCTATCACTTAGTGATAGTTGCTTTTGCTTGCATTTTTATAATTTTAAAAAATCAACTTGAACCGGCAGTACGGCAGAGTGGGAATGCACTTAAAACTGATATATTGAAAGTTAAGCAGCGGCCGGTTTGACCTAAACGAGAATGGGTGGACCACTCTGCGACTCGGTGTGCCCAGCCCCCTCGACACTGCAAAGGTACAAGAGGGCAAAAGAGAAAGAAAGAAAAAACTTGGTTTTGACTTCTCTTAAGTTTTGTTGAAAAATATTAGTTAACTCAGTTCAAAGGGAATTAAAATGCAGACTTAAAAATTTTGTCGATTTTTTCAAGTTTTTTAAATAGGTATAAAATTACTAAATTTGTTAACTTATTTTTAATTCTAGAAGAAACATTCAAACCCAACAAGTGCTTAAAGGGGCGTCACAAGCTTTATTAATTTTTAATTTTTTTTAATAGACATTTTTCATAAATATATACAATCACGAAATTTATTAAAACGTTCGGTATTTAAAAAGTTTGCTTAATGACTTAACTGTTTACATTACAAAAAATTTGGTTACAAATATTTTCTGAAAAATGTTAGTGCAGAAGGAAGTTACATACTACATAGCGATTTTAAAATTTCCTCGAAAGGAAAATATTTGTTAATACAGATTAAAGACAGATTTGGAACTTTTGAAATTTTTATAATCATTTCTTTGGATATAGAAACGTGGAATTCTCAAAGTGTTATTATTTAAAAAGTAGCCTAAATTAACTGCAATTTCAAAAAACGAATTTGCTGGTTGCAAACCTTTTTCGAAAAATATTACCTCAGTTTAGGAAGTAGGTACCGAAAGGGAACCTGTTAGAAGTTTTTTTTTTGTATAAACCTCTTCTTAAATATCAGCTCATGAAATTTATTAAACATTATTATTTGAAAAGCTGGGTAAAGCGTTTGTAATTTCAAATTCGGTTATAATCTTTTTTAAAAGTATCAGTTAATTCAGTTTCAAACCTGTGAAGAGGAGATTTCAAACTTTCATTTATTTCACTTTAAGAGTTTTTGTTAATTGTTTTCTTAAATATAAAACTATAAGGTTCATTGAACCTTTGTGTTATAAAATCAATCTTAATTACCCAAATTAATTAAATAATTTCCTTTAAAAGGAAACCATTTCTAGGAGCGTTTGAAAATGTTCTTGAACGTAAAACTATTAATGTTAACATTCCCTCAATTATAGTCCATTTTCTGAAAAAATTATGGCTCACAAAATCACCGAAAGGACTTTCATCTAACTGGGGAAGTCCGCTGCTTTGGTCATTTTCCCGTTTTTATCCCAGTATGAAGAAACATAGACAACATAAACAATTTCATAAAAATGAAAAGACACAAATCAAAGAGCAGTTTAGGTTAAATAAGTTTCATGACCTTTGAATCCTTATAATCTTTTTTTCCTTAAATATAAAACTACGGAAATATTAAAATACGTATTTGTACAAAGAAATGTTTGTTGAACTATATTTAGCTTTAAAGAACAAACCAGGTTTAAACTGGAGTTTCAAGAGAATTTTGAAAGTTTGCATGAACTTTTTGAAACCTATTAAGTTTCACAAATACGTATTATTTATATTTTCAGGGACACATTTAGTTGCAAAAATAATGTAGATTGCAATGCTTGAGACTTTTCCTTTTTTTAACAAAAAGCCTCTGTGGAGGCTTAAAAGTTCGTTTAAAACATGTTTACGAATTTTTAATTCTTTCTTCGTCTTTTCTTAAATATGAAATTATAAAGATTATATTATGTAAAAAATTCTACGGTTTTTGTAAATTTAGGAAACAAACTAGGTTTAATATTTCAAAATGTTTCCTATCAAGCTCAAGGAAGGCTTAAAGGTCCTTTTAAAATTCTCGAAGAAATTTGATAAAATATTGAATTCTATTGATTCGATTTTCTTAATGTAAAACAATATTTCCTTCGGGAGAGAGTACATTATTTTGCGAAGATATACGAATGAATTGGATTGAATTTGATTAAATTTTGTTTGCCTGAAAATATCTTCATATTTCAGTTTTAAAAGTGGACTGGTTGACACATTTTATGTATTTTTATTTATTTAATCTGGAGACATTTTTACTTGCAACATATGTTGCCATCATTTTTGAAAACTTTTAATAAACTTTAATAAGAAATGTGCCTAATACTCTTACTGCAAATAAACATTAGAAAGTTAACAAACATGTAAACATTTTCTTGCAGTATTCTCAGCTTCAGAAAATTATTGTTTTTAACTTTATTTATACATATTTACAATCTGCTCTGTTGAGCAGTGAGTAAATTTGGTGGTTACTTAATTAGTTGATTATAAGCTCCAGTATTTCGGAACAAATTTGTTGCCAAAAATTTCATTTACTCTTCGTATGAAAGACACTGTAAAATATTTACTATCTACGATTAATTATGAATCGTTACATCAGCCGATATAAATTAACTATAACAATGGTATTACTCACAGTATACAAAAAAAATTAATTGTTTTAAATTAATTTTTCTAGGCTGATCTGGTTATAAAAATAAGGTCTCTGTTAAATAATTAATTAGATGAAGTGGCACGTAATGGTACGCGTGATTATATCATAAGTTCTCCTTTTTCATCGTGGAAGATTTTATCTGACCTTCACGTTCTCAATATTAGACGAGTTACTAGACTAAACCGATGTTAATTTATCAATGAAGTTTATATTTCCGGATACAACCGTCGTTACATTTTTTTTTCGCTGTTTGTTTTATTTATTAACAGTTTAAATAGATAATGGGGGCTTTTGACCAACTTTTAACCTAAAGACTTTTTAATTAGTTTTTGCTTAATCAAAGTAGATGTTTATTTTGCATAATTGATGATAATTGCTCTAGAAAGTCTACTGCAAGGACAAGCGTGGATTACGATCTTTCTTGTTTGTTTTACCGATGATAGATATTCAGACAAAAACAAGCCTTTTAAAAATTCCTGAAGGGGAACCTTCCTAAAACAAACGTGCGTTATAAATATTCAACTCTAACTTGGAATTTTAAACAATTTAAATAAAAGTCGCGTACTTTGCTTCAGCTTTATGTCCAGCGGTATCTTTTCATATGAAATGTCTTATCAGATTTAATCTTTCCAGTGAAAACGTTTGTATCGAACGTGAGGAAACCACGGATGATGAAGATGATGATGTAGATTCTAAACAGAACAACGATACGGAAGTAGAAAAGCCGCCCAATTTCTTTTCGACATCAATCAGCCTTTCTAACTGTCAGCAAACTCCTTCAAAATACGAATGTGTTACGAAGTATGTGGATCATCTCTAATTAGCCCCTAAATCTAATTTTTTTTGCATTTTAAAGGATTAACAATCACGGTGTTGTTAAAACATTCGTCGTTCGCTACAAATGCTGTTATGGATACAAACGCACCGAGGATTCTCCTGGATGTACAAAGAAAGTTCAATTGATGGCTGTATTACCAACAATCGAAGATGTTGGTGGAAAGGAATTTAGAAACATGATCCGTACTACAGGACTTGATGAAAGATTTAACGCAGAGAATCTGACGGTGTTTGTACCAACCGATGAGTCTTTGACCGAGTTTACTGACAAAATGACGGAACTGGTATGTTATTTGCTTGAATTAAAGTGCAACATTAATTAATTGTAACTGCTTTTCAAGAATCAAGTTGAATTAAACGTTGCCTCCGTACGAAGACGTCGCCAGGTCAAGAACCCCGTATCTTCAAAGGATTTGATTCTCAATCATGTTCTTCCTGGATTTATTGATATAGCTGAACTCATCAATGAGGAAGTTTTATACAGGTACGTTATTAGAACAATTTCCTATTGTTGTTAATTTTTTCAGTATTTAAATTTCCTTTAATGATTAAACTTGATAATATAACAACAGCGCGAACAACAACAATTCCATTCGGTTCAACACTTATCCCACACGAAACTATGGAAAAATGCTAACAGCCAACTGTGTCCGCATCCGTAAAGGTGACAATTTGGCCACGAATGGCATAATTCATGTCATCGATGGAGTTTTAAACCCAGTTGGACAGAGTGTGTTAGATGTAATCCAAGAACATCCCCAACTATCAAACTTCCGTAAAGGTAAAATTCTTTGTAATCACTAAAAGGATTCGCCCATTAATCTCTAAGTTACAGTTCTACAAAATACTGAACTGGCTAAAAACTTTAAATCCAATGGTCATTACACTGTTTTCGCTCCCACCGATGAAGCGTTCAACAAATTAGACGAATCCACCAAACAGAAGCTTCTGCGAGGTGATGCTTGTGCTGGAAGTAAGTTTCTCTGAAAAACATTTATTCCAATATACTAATTAAAATTAAAATTTTCAGCCATTTTGAAGCACCACATCGTTGCCCACACCGTTTGTTCTTGCGCTATTCTTGGAAACGCAACGACTCATAACGTTGATGGTGAAATTCTCAACCTACAAAGAACAGATGACGATCAACTACTTTTTGAAAATACAGCAAAAATTGTGAAGACTGATATTATGGGTACCAACGGTGTTGTACATTTAATCGATGTTGTTGTAATGCCCGACTCAGGTTTGCAACCATTTTTTGAACCTTTTTAAATCAATGTTTATTTATTTACTTTTAGCATTATACATTAGTCAAGCCTTAAAGAGTGAGAACTTTACCAAGTTCCAAAGTCTCCTTGAGCAAGCTAGTTTGGCTGATGAAATCGATTCATTGAAAAACGTCACTGTTTTTGCTCCCTCCGATGATGCCTTTGAAGATCCTAAATTTACAAAATTCTTAGAAGAAATTAAAGATGACAAAGACAAACTCAAAGAATTAATTATGTATCACACAGTTCAAGGACAGCTTGAATCCTGTAATATGAATAACAATGTACAGCTGAAAACAAACGACCATGATAAAACTCTTAGGCTAAATTTGTATTCCACTGTACGTATAAGTAAACGTTTCCTTTTTAGATATGTTAATTATGTTTGTTCTAGCTCCCAGTATTTACCAATATCATTAACCGTGCTACAGTAAACTGTGCTCGTTTAACTGGCTATGATGAAAAATCATGTGGTTCGGTTATACACGAAGTAAACAAAATTCTTATCCCACCTACTAAAAACTTATTGGACGAAATACATAGCAATGAGAATTACAGTACTTTAAGCCAACTTCTAAAAGGCAGCGATCTTGAATCAATTTTGAAGGATAGCACTCAATCGCTTACTTTCCTCGCACCTTCCGATGAAGCTTTCTCTAAGATTGATCCAGCAGAACTTAAAAACTTAATGGAAGACAAAACAAAAGCTAGCTTATTATTGAAAAACCATATTTTAACAGGTATGATTTTTAAATTTTAAGGGTAAACAATACATTCTATCAACATAAATACACATTTAATAATATTCAAGTGCAGAAATCGATTATTGATTACATAATAACAAACGAAACTATAACTCCAAGATGTACGTGTACTAACCTTGACCAACATAGGTATGGATCGTAAGCAAGATGACCATAGGAGATCCTACAAAAATAAGATATACCCCAGTATACCTTGAAAAGTATTGGAATCACTTGACGTACAAAGCACCAGACTGACTAGTAGGCTAGTAACGGAAGATTTTCCAAATAAGATGCATAACAGAAACAGCTGAAGAATCAATAGGAAAAAGAAAAGTCAGCATTACCACCTAGAACAACAAAAAACCATGACTTACTACAGAAGTAAAGGAATTAGCAGAAGAAAACGTACCTAGAATATAAAAACTTACCATCACAAGAGAAGCACAATCCATACATTGAAGTAATTAGGAGAATTAAGGCAGAATACTGGTAAAGAGTCATGAGCAATATGGGCCATATGGGGCGCAAAGAAAGGTATGGAAAATGCTGAAAAACAGGAAGAAACCAGCTAACGAATTTATACAGACAAAATACATTTCGCAAAAGAACGAACTGGGAAGATTATTTTAGGGATCTATATAACACAGAAGAAAATGCCGAAATACAAGAACAGGAAAAAGAATTCCAATTACAGTTTGAAGCAAATAAGGTCAAAGAAGGAATAAAGAAGCTAAAAAATAGAAAATCACCGGGCATTGACAACCTTCCAAATGAACTTCTAAAATATGGTGGCGAAGAACTAGCTAAAGAACTGACAACGTTTTTCAATAAAATTATAAGATCAACCATCATACTAGATGATTGACACAGGAATATAACTATCATCTAATAAAAAAGGATTACAATGGAGATTTACACAAAAAGTAGATGATTTGAAATATGCCGACAATATCTGTATAATCACGGAACGTACAAATCATTTACAAGAGAAATTGGACACACTGAATACACTTGCAAATCCTGTAGGGCTCGAAATTAACCTAAAGAAGACAAAGACATTCAGAATAAACTCGACGGATAGAACAGAAATAGTGTTGGAAGGAAATAACATAGAAAAATTTTACATATTCGGGAAGTGTTATAGATGAGTACGGGCAATGCCACACAGATGTTAAAACAAGAATTTGCAAAGCACAAAATATTTTTAATATGCTACGCCCGGTATGGGCAGATCCAGTCTCTGAAACGTCACATTCCATCAATGCAACAGAGTGTGCGAAAAGCCCAATTGACACCTCTAAAAGATAACTATCATCATCGTCAGCCTTTATCTATCCAATACTGGATGTAAGCCTTCTGTTGCTTTTAGTTGTTCAGTTTATCCCCGCTACTCTAGTGATGTCATCGTGCCATCTAGTTGCCAGTCTTCCTCTTCCCCTTTTGTACATTCTTGGTCTTCAATCAATGACTTTCTTCGTCCATCTGTCGTCTTGTCTTCTCACAATGTGGACAGCCCAGTTTCATTTAAGTTTCATAGCTGTTTTAATAACATCCTCTGCTTTTGTAAGTTGTCTGATCTTTTTATTTGGAATGTTATGCGTAAGATTCGTCGTTCCATCGCCCTTTGTGCGTTTGTGCCACTCAAAGCTTATGTCATTCATTTGATGTTAGATTCCACGTTTCCGCTCCGTACGTAGGACATACATTGATTGTACGCTTTAGATTTCAAGGTGATCAGAATATCAGATTTATACACTTAGGTTAATTTTCCCGAATGCAGACTTGCTTCTTTTTGTTATTTCCGTTCTCACGGATTCTTTTCCCATCGTTATTGTTTGGCCTAGGTATTTATATTCATCCACTAGTTCAATAGTTTTGCTGTTAATATTTACGGTTGTTAGCTTTTCATCAGTATTTAAAATTTTTGTTTTGGAGGTGTTAATTTTTAGGCCTACTTTTTCAGATTTATTGTTTAGTTCTTTCATCATGTCTTGTAGATCTTGTAAATTTTGACTAATTATAACGATGTCATCCACAAATCTTAATCGATTAAGCATTTCTCCATTGATATTTACTCTTTTTTCCTCCCAGTCAAGCCCTCTGAATAGGTACATCTTTCAACGTTAATATGAACAGTGTCCCCTTGTCTGACTCTGTTTATCTGTTTATTGGTTTGCTGTTTTTGTATAATGCATTAACTGTTCTTCCCTGGCAGCTGCTGTTGGGGCATAAACTTGTATACAAATTATATTTAACTTTTCCGTTAATTTGATTTTGATTAGTGATATCCATTCTGATATAGCTATGAGGTCTGTCCAATAAATATGCGAACTCAGGTCATAAAAACTTTATTTTACAAAATTTAGGGTAAATCAATTTTATCCCCTTCAAAATACTCCCCATTTGAAGCAGTACACTTGTCCCATCTCCGTTTCCACTGTTCAAAGCATCGCTGGAACTCCTCAGAAGTTAGGCTCTTCAGCTGCCTCGTCGTTTCACGTTTTATCGTCTCCACATCGTCCCTCCCCCGCATTACCATTTTACATTTCGGGAACAAGAAGAAATCGCAGGGGGCTAAGTCTGGTGACTAAGGAGGGTGATTAAGTGTGGTGTTCGAATTTCTGGCCAGAAACTTGCGGACAATCACTGCTGAATGTGAGGCGCATTCTCGTGATGCAGCAGCCATCCATCACCATCACATAAATTCACGATTTTCCCAAATTCAGTTCATCAGCAATCATCTGGACAGTAATTCGGCGATCGGAAAGCACAAGACACAAGGGAGGGAGGTCGAAGGTCGTCCTGGCCTTGCATCGTAGTTGCAGTCTTCACGGACCTCTCTAAAATGCTTGATCAACTTGAAAAGAGCTGTTTTCTTCAGTGCATTGTCTCTGTAAACAGCCCTCAACATTTCGTGAATTTCCTGAGAGTTTCACCAAAAATTTGATGTTGAGTCGCAGTTCCATCTGTTCATAAATCTCCATCGTCGACAAGAGCAAAAACAAGGCGCCACAAAAAAATCCTACCTCTAGCTGTAGCCTAGCCTCGACGATCTGGCGGTTACTGAAGCTCCAGTCACTCCAGTGGGTCCCCCGCCAACACAGCAGCCAGTCGGCGTGGCCAAACGTCACATCAGGGCCATCCTAGTAGCTCAGTTCGCGTATTTATTGGACAGGCCTCGTACCTTGAAATTCCTGGATTTTGTTTTTTATTAATATAAAAACCTACTCCATATTGGCCCTTTGTTTCTCTATTAAAATAAAATATTCCTCCTTCTTTCTCTAATATTTGCCCACCCTGTCTTCTTACCTCAGCTAGACCCATTTGATTTTTTATTTTTTATTATATTAGTTTTGCTTCGCCACGTTTTTACATTGATTTCTTCCTCTAGGGGCTTTACTACTTTTTTAAGGTTTTCTTGGGGCGTATAGCCTCCGGCTCCCTTGGTGACTAACCTGCTACGGAGTGCTGATTGAAAATTTTTACGTTGTCCTTTTCCTTTGCGCGAGTCATCTTCACAGAATCAGTCCTTGGTGATTTTGGTTGCTATTAATTTCTCAGCGGAGTTAATATTTTCTGACTAAACTTTTTGCTCTTTATATTTTATTGCTGTAATCTTTTTTTCTAGATTTTACAGGGAAATTACATTTTCCTTAACTTGTTGATTCCTTTCTGTTTGTGTTACCAGGAAAAACCATCAACGAAACTGAAGATGTAGAACTGACCTCGCAAGATCAAGTAGCATCTCAGAAGTACAACATGAAAATATCGACGGAGAAAACAAAATGCATTTCTCCAAAGATCCTGTAAGATGCAAACCCGAAGTCAATGGTAATGCAGTTCAAGTACCTCAAGGTAGACACATTAAATACACATAATTCAATGCAGGAATTGAAAATATAGATAAATAAAGCCACAGTTATATCCGGATGTCTCAGGGGACACTGTATGGAACAACAAATACATGCGAACGGACAGTAAAGTGAGGAAGGATATATAAAACATGTTACGACCGACACGAAACAAGAGCAGATGCAAACAGAACTAAAGACATGATAAGAACATCGGAAATGAAAGCATTGCAAATGATAGCAGGAAAAACAGTCAGAGATCGAGTCAGGAACGATGAAATAAGAAGAATATGTGGAGTGGACGATGTGGTCAGACTGCCCTGGAAGGTAAACCAACGAATCGCCAACCACCCGGGAGACCCCCGAAGAGATGAAAGGAGAACTTGCATCTAAGGAAACAGAAACAGACCATGAGGTCTAATTAAGGAAGAAGAAAATTTTAAAATTTGTGAATCGTTAATAGTACCTAATCAAAAGTATTACACTTGTTCTTTATTTTTTTTACCCTGGAAAGTTTTTAAAAATATAAAAAGTTATAACATTTAATGGGTAGATAAGTAAGTAAATATTATTCATAAACAACTTTCTTTTTGCAGAGATTCTTTGCTGCTCTGGAATAGGACCACAAACATGGGGATTCAATACTTTAGTTCCAACGCTGACGCATCAACATCAACCAATTGGAAGAACTGGCAACCATATCCGTATCGGAAATGCTGGTATTTCAACTTGTGATAATGTTGCTACAAATGGCGTGATACATACAATAAACAAGGTATTATTCCCACAACAACCTCGTAATCCAGGCTTTGGATTTTTCTTGTTTGATTTTTAAACTGTGTGTTTTAAGGGATAATTTTTTATACGTATAGAATCTTATGTTTCTATTTAACAGTGATGTTTTATCAATATGACTGAAATTGTACTTTTAAAGAATGTAGTAAATAGTTTTATTAAGTATGTGAGTATGTTAATTAAAAATTAAATTATAATAACTCAATTCTTTTATTGCTAAAAATTAATTAACCAATAGAATGTGTTGCATTATAAATATTAAAAATACAAGGCGGAGAGAATATAATATACTTCATCGTATTAACAACATTCCAATACGTTGCTGCAGTTGTTGCAAAAACACCAAGCACAACTATTGTGCTGCATAATATTACACTGAAACGTTTCAACATTCTCCCTGATCCGTTTTGAACTTCATGATCATCAAAGGCCATATCTAATTCTTCTTCAAAATTGATTTCAGTATATTTTGAAGTTCTACCTGGATTATAGATAATGTTATGGAAAGATTCTAAGTGTAGGGTTTCTTCATGCGTTTGTTTAAGCGAAAGCATTTTTATATAAAGTAAAGGTGGCAGAATGAAAACTAAAGGTCCTGTTAATGCACCACCGATTAAAGACATTACAATGTCAAAGCGTGGAACAAATTCTGCTACCATTATAGATAAAGCTGCTAAAATACTTCTTATTATGCACCTTCTGTGGTTAAAATCTGGAAATTAATTTTTAGTAGGTATGTAGAACAGCTTGAGAACTTACGTGTACCTGCAGGAATTCCCAGGCAATCTTCAATATGTTGATAAAGTGCAGTATTACTTATAGCAGAAGATAAAGACAGTTGAAATGCAACTAAAACAGCTGCAACATGGAGTCCAGTTGTACTTGGTAGCATTTGTAAGACACTAGGTTGCACGTTTGTTCCAAAACGTTCAGTAATACTCACACATGTTAACATAAATAACCCCAAGGAAACTGCAAATAATTAATTAATGAAAAGCACTCGTTAACATTTCAGTACCTACCTATAAATCCTCCGAAAACTGCTTTATCGACTTTAGACTTATTTTCCATATCTACTTGAATTGTTAAAATTGTTGGATGAATGTCGAATTGAAAAGCTAAAATTCCATAGGCGGATAAGATATTTTGCCATAGTGAAAACTGATTTTCCTTTGGCGGTTCCGGATTTATATTTGTATCTCTATTTGTTAAAATACAACTAAAAACTAAAATAAAAACAAATATCACCAACGCAACTGAAATCGTACAAAGTAACCTGAAACAATACGATTAAAATTATTTCGACGAATCTAAATTTAGAATTAATTTAGTACTTCATATCTTTCGGGCTTCCTAACCAAAGTAAAGGACACATAATTGCACCCAGTATAATCATCCAATAACAAAATGATAAGTTAAATGAATCTTCTGTTAATTTTAATCCAAGCAATTGTAAATTTTGTGCCGCTGCAAAAGCGTTTACTAAAATTAACACCTAGTTTATATACATTTAGGTACTCACCAACTATCAAATTTGGAATTCCTCCACCAAATACAGTAAGATTCAGTAAAAAGGTTATGATTTTGGCTGGAATTTTTCCATAGGCCATTTCCACCAATGCTGAATAAGGATAACGATTTTTAAATTGAATACTCGGTTCGATGTCTTCCGCTATTAGCCAACATTTTCCCAATAAAATTGCTGTATAAATTTGAGTGGTACAAACAATAATTACGACCAATATGCCAATATAACCTAGATTTATGTACAGATAGTTAAGCTCGATAAGGTAAATGGTAAAGTAAACGTTTACCGCAGTCAATTATCGCCTTCGGAAGAGAAACAATTGGAAAAACTCCAAATACATCAATTATACAAATTATTGCAAAAAATACAGATAATCCTGAATTTGAGGAACCATAATTATGTACATTTATGCTTCTTTGTAATAAAAATGTTCTTTCCGATGCTTCCATTGCTAAATAGTTTCTTTTAAAAGTTTTAATCACTACACTGAGAACTAAATCTGTTTTAAATTGTACAATAATGTATGTTTAGTTTTGATGAAATTTAATTTAACTGGCATGGTTTATTGAATATCAATGGTCGTTGTACTTGTTTGGTTTCACTGTTACGACAAGTATATCAGATTTCACTGCAACGGTAGGGTATCTACTTTCTTACTTTCTGTGTTGCCTTACTATTGAAATCGACTCTTGAGAAGTGATGCTAAGATTAGGATTTCATATATATTTCACGCCTTTTTAAATTTAATTTTTATTAAGATTTTGTTTAAATTAGAAAAAGTGTATGAGGGTTTCCAGTGGTTTAAGGAAAACTTATTCTAACAGAAACCAAATAACAAGAGTTTAAAAATTAGTTCATCATGAGGTTCCCAAAATCAAAACTGTAAACCTAGAAACGACTGCAATCAGTGGCGGCTGGTATATAAGGGCTACCGGGCTGCAGCTCTGACCTAAATTTTACAGTAATCAAAAATAAAAAGTAATTTCTTTAATTACTTTTTATTTACATAAAAGAAATGAAATTTCATTTACGTATTAATTAAAACAGCATTATATTGTATTTTCAATTTAGACATTAATTAAATCGCTTCCGAAAAGACTGTGCACCAGTGGCGGCTTTTCAGGTGAAGTAGGTGAAGTGCCTCTTCACCTAATATTTCACTCAATTCAATGATAAAACATTTTTAAACTTAGAATTAATCTGTTTTTTGATGCACGACGGCGAAGCCGGAGTGCATCAATCAAACGAGTGAAAAAAAGATGCTTTCATACGAGTTGTACACAATATTTTTTTGCATTTTGACATCTTAAATCCCTCAAAATAGGATAAAAAGGATTTGAGAATTTACAGTTGTCAAACTGACAATTTACAATATTTTATTTAAAGCATATTAGGTACTTACTTAATGCAAAATTTAAAATTAAATAGTTAAAAAAAGTGTTGCTTTCTTTATGATTTTTTAATAAAAAAAGTCCACTTTTTTTGTCAAAATGTAAAAAATGATACTTTAAAGTTCTAGGACTTTAAAGTTTCACTTTTTGTTCTATAAATCGTTCGAAAAACGTTGCTTTAGAAACCAGTATGACATAAACAAATTAACCGTTTAATGTAAAAACTAAAAAGAATTATTATCTCGCTTATTAGACATCTTTTACTAAGGTGTTTTAAGGTTTATCGACACCTTTTGACCTGTACTATCGCCCTTTTTAAAAGGATACAGAGAAGACCGTAAACACCCTGTATAAATTCGTATATAAAATCACATCTTTGAGGCATCTTATTTGTAATTTTATTAACTAGAAAGGAATTTAAAAGTTGACAAATAAATGAAGTATTTTCTAAAGAGACTTCCTACAACTTATTTAAACAAATATTTAAGAAAAACTCAGGGCCGTAACTAGGGGGGGGCAGGGGGGGCACGTGCCCCCGGCGGCAAATTTTTAGGGGGCGGCATATTTTGAAGAAACGAAAAACATACATAGAGAAGAAACCAGCGAACTGAATTTAAACAATATCGCCAACGAATTTATTTCACGAACCAGTATGAGGTGCAATATGTTTCAAGTAATGTAAATTTTTATTATATACAATGTATATTGTATATTCTACATAGTTACTGTTTTTTCCGTTTCTCAATAAAAATGATTTTAATTTTATGCGTTATTTTTTATGTTTTCCGGAGCTTAAATTAGATAATCAGTGGCAAAAATATAGTCAATTGGGAGCGTTAAAACTGTGGATTTAAACTCAAATTTTTCAAAATTTTTCGAGGGAGGACCCCCGAACCCCTCTTTCTACCTGGGGGGTACTCCATACCCCCCAGACCCCCCGGTAAGTATACCCTTAAAATGAAAATTTTCAAAATCCGGCGCCTATGGTGGGGGCGGCAAACACGAGTTTGCTCCCCCTGACAAAAGCTCTAGTTACGGCCCTGAAAAACTAGTCCATATGGGTTTTAATTCTTTATTTGCTGCCTATATTTCTCGCAGTAAAGAGCCGTTGGTACATTCCCTACAGGATGTTATCAAAAACTTAGCAACGGTTGTAACTTGTAAGAGTTGTAGTAAGTAACTTGTGTTTGCTGCAGTGTATTTTAATTTGAAAAGCTCTTTTTTTAAGGCTAAGTCTATTCTAACCCCAACTACTTCTTTAAATTTTTATCGGTATGAGTATTCATATGCAATTTCAGCTTGTCTTTAGTTACACTTCTATATTCACATAAATTGCAAGCAAATGGTTTTTCTCCAGTATGAATACTCATATGTCTTTTCAGGCGGCTTTTAGTTACACTCTTGTACTCACACATATTACAAGCAAATGGTTTTTGTCCAGTATGAATACTCATATGTCTTTTCAGTTTGCTTTTAGTTACACTCTTGTACTCACACATATTACAAGCAAATGGTTTTTCTCCAGTATGAATACTCATATGTCTTTTCAGATCGTATTTAGTTACACTCTTGTGTTCACATATATTACAAGCAAATGGTTTTTGTCCAGTATGAATACTCATATGTCTTTTCAGTTGGGTTTTAGTTACACTCTTGTACTCACACATATTACAAGCAAATGGTTTTTCTTCAGTATGAATACTCATATGTCTTTTCAGTTGGATTTTAGTTACACTCTTGTACTCACACATATTACAAGCAAATGGTTTTTCTTCAGTATGAATACTCATATGTCTTTTCAGGCAGCTTCTAGTTACACTCTTGTACTCACACATATTACAAGCAAATGGTTTTTCTCCAGTATGAATACTCATATGTCTTTTCAGTTGGATTTTAGTTACACTCTTGTACTCACACATATTACAAGCAAATGGTTTTTCTCCAGTATGAATACTCATATGTCTTTTCAGTAGGCTTTTAGTTACACTCTTGTACTCACACATATTACAAGCAAATGGTTTTTCTTCAGTATGAATACTCATATGTCTTTTCAGGCAGCTTCTAGTTACACTCTTGTACTCACACATATTACAAGCAAATGGTTTTTCTCCAGTATGAATACTCATATGTCTTTTCAGTTGGATTTTAGTTACACTCTTGTACTCACACATATTACAAGCAAATGGTTTTTCTTCAGTATGAATACTCATATGTCTTTTCAGGCAGCTTCTAGTTACACTCTTGTACTCACACATATTACAAGCAAATGGTTTTTCTCCAGTATGAATACTCATATGTCTTTTCAGTTGGATTTTAGTTACACTCTTGTACTCACACATATTACAAGCAAATGGTTTTTCTCCAGTATGAATACTCATATGTCTTTTCAGTAGGCTTTTAGTTACACTCTTGTACTCACACATATTACAAGCAAATGGTTTTTCTCCAGTATGAATACTCATATGTCTTTTCAGTTGGATTTTAGTTACACTCTTGTACTCACACATATTACAAGCAAATGGTTTTTCTCCAGTATGAATACTCATATGTCTTTTCAGTAGGCTTTTAGTTACACTCTTGTACTCACACATATTACAAGCAAATGGTTTTTCTCCAGTATGAATACTCATATGTCTTTTCAGTTGGATTTTAGTTACACTCTTGTACTCACACATATTACAAGCAAATGGTTTTTCTCCAGTATGAATACTCATATGTCTTTTCAGTAGGCTTTTAGTTACACTCTTGTACTCACACATATTACAAGCAAATGGTTTTTCTCCAGTATGAATACTCATATGTCTTTTCAGTTGGATTTTAGTTACACTCTTGTACTCACACATATTACAAGCAAATGGTTTTTCTCCAGTATGAATACTCATATGTCTTTTCAGTAGGCTTTTAGTTACACTCTTGTACTCACACATATTACAAGCAAATGGTTTTTCTCCAGTATGAATACTCATATGTCTTTTCAGTTGGATTTTAGTTACACTCTTGTACTCACACATATTACAAGCAAATGGTTTTTCTCCAGTATGAATACTCATATGTCTTTTCAGTAGGCTTTTAGTTACACTCTTGTACTCACACATATTACAAGCAAATGGTTTTTCTCCAGTATGAATACTCATATGTCTTTTCAGTTGGATTTTAGTTACACTCTTGTACTCACACATATTACAAGCAAATGGTTTTTCTCCAGTATGAATACTCATATGTCTTTTCAGTAGGCTTTTAGTTACACTCTTGTACTCACACATATTACAAGCAAATGGTTTTTCTCCAGTATGAATACTCATATGTCTTTTCAGTTGGATTTTAGTTACACTCTTGTACTCACACATATTACAAGCAAATGGTTTTTCTCCAGTATGAATACTCATATGTCTTTTCAGTTGGATTTTAGTTACACTCTTGTACTCACACATATTACAAGCAAATGGTTTTTCTCCAGTATGAATACTCATATGTCTTTTCAGTAGGCTTTTAGTTACACTCTTGTACTCACACATATTACAAGCAAATGGTTTTTCTCCAGTATGAATACTCATATGTCTTTTCAGTTGGATTTTAGTTACACTCTTGTACTCACACATATTACAAGCAAATGGTTTTTCTCCAGTATGAATACTCATATGTCTTTTCAGTAGGCTTTTAGTTACACTCTTGTACTCACACATATTACAAGCAAATGGTTTTTCTCCAGTATGAATACTCATATGTCTTTTCAGTTGGATTTTAGTTACACTCTTGTACTCACACATATTACAAGCAAATGGTTTTTCTCCAGTATGAATACTCATATGTCTTTTCAGTTGGATTTTAGTTACACTCTTGTACTCACACATATTACAAGCAAATGGTTTTTCTCCAGTATGAATACTCATATGTCTTTTCAGTTGGATTTTAGTTACACTCTTGTACTCACACATATTACAAGCAAATGGTTTTTCTTCAGTATGAATACTCATATGTCTTTTCAGTTGGATTTTAGTTACACTCTTGTACTCACACATATTACAAGCAAATGGTTTTTCTCCAGTATGAATACTCATATGTCTTTTCAGTTGGATTTTAGTTACACTCTTGTACTCACACATATTACAAGCAAATGGTTTTCCTCCAGTATGAATACTCATATGTCTTTTCAGTAGGCTTCTAGTTACACTCTTGTACTCACACATATTACAAGCAAATGGTTTTTCTCCAGTATGAATACTCATATGTCTTTTCAGTTGGATTTTAGTTACACTCTTGTACTCACACATATTACAAGCAAATGGTTTTTCTCCAGTATGAATACTCATATGTCTTTTCAGTAGGCTTTTAGTTACACTCTTGTACTCACACATATTACAAGCAAATGGTTTTTCTCCAGTATGAATACTCATATGTCTTTTCAGTTGGATTTTAGTTACACTCTTGTACTCACACATATTACAAGCAAATGGTTTTTCTCCAGTATGAATACTCATATGTCTTTTCAGTAGGCTTTTAGTTACACTCTTGTACTCACACATATTACAAGCAAATGGTTTTTCTCCAGTATGAATACTCATATGTCTTTTCAGTTGGATTTTAGTTACACTCTTGTACTCACACATATTACAAGCAAATGGTTTTTCTCCAGTATGAATACTCATATGTCTTTTCAGTTGGATTTTAGTTACACTCTTGTACTCACACATATTACAAGCAAATGGTTTTTCTCCAGTATGAATACTCATATGTCTTTTCAGTAGGCTTTTAGTTACACTCTTGTACTCACACATATTACAAGCAAATGGTTTTTCTCCAGTATGAATACTCATATGTCTTTTCAGTTGGATTTTAGTTACACTCTTGTACTCACACATATTACAAGCAAATGGTTTTTCTCCAGTATGAATACTCATATGTCTTTTCAGTTGGATTTTAGTTACACTCTTGTACTCACACATATTACAAGCAAATGGTTTTTCTCCAGTATGAATACTCATATGTCTTTTCAGTTGGATTTTAGTTACACTCTTGTACTCACACATATTACAAGCAAATGGTTTTTCTCCAGTATGAATACTCATATGTCTTTTCAGTAGGCTTTTAGTTACACTCTTGTACTCACACATATTACAAGCAAATGGTTTTTCTCCAGTATGAATACTCATATGTCTTTTCAGTTGGATTTTAGTTACACTCTTGTACTCACACATATTACAAGCAAATGGTTTTTCTCCAGTATGAATACTCATATGTCTTTTCAGTTGGATTTTAGTTACACTCTTGTACTCACACATATTACAAGCAAATGGTTTTTCTCCAGTATGAATACTCATATGTCTTTTCAGTTGGATTTTAGTTACACTCTTGTACTCACACATATTACAAGCAAATGGTTTTTCTTCAGTATGAATACTCATATGTCTTTTCAGGCAGCTTCTAGTTACACTCTTGTACTCACACATATTACAAGCAAATGGTTTTTCTCCAGTATGAATACTCATATGTCTTTTCAGTTGGATTTTAGTTACACTCTTGTACTCACACATATTACAAGCAAATGGTTTTTCTCCAGTATGAATACTCATATGTCTTTTCAGTAGGCTTTTAGTTACACTCTTGTACTCACACATATTACAAGCAAATGGTTTTTCTCCAGTATGAATACTCATATGTCTTTTCAGTTGGATTTTAGTTACACTCTTGTACTCACACATATTACAAGCAAATGGTTTTTCTCCAGTATGAATACTCATATGTCTTTTCAGTAGGCTTCTAGTTACACTCTTGTACTCACACATATTACAAGCAAATGGTTTTTCTCCAGTATGAATACTCATATGTCTTTTCAGTTGGATTTTAGTTACACTCTTGTACTCACACATATTACAAGCAAATGGTTTTTCTCCAGTATGAATACTCATATGTCTTTTCAGTAGGCTTTTAGTTACACTCTTGTACTCACACATATTACAAGCAAATGGTTTTTCTCCAGTATGAATACTCATATGTCTTTTCAGTTGGATTTTAGTTACACTCTTGTACTCACACATATTACAAGCAAATGGTTTTTCTCCAGTATGAATACTCATATGTCTTTTCAGTAGGCTTTTAGTTACACTCTTGTACTCACACATATTACAAGCAAATGGTTTTTCTCCAGTATGAATACTCATATGTCTTTTCAGTTGGATTTTAGTTACACTCTTGTACTCACACATATTACAAGCAAATGGTTTTTCTCCAGTATGAATACTGATATGTCTTTTCAGTAGGCTTTTAGTTACACTCTTGTACTCACACATATTACAAGCAAATGGTTTTTCTCCAGTATGAATACTCATATGTCTTTTCAGTTGGATTTTAGTTACACTCTTGTACTCACACATATTACAAGCAAATGGTTTTTCTCCAGTATGAATACTCATATGTCTTTTCAGTTGGATTTTAGTTACACTCTTGTACTCACACATATTACAAGCAAATGGTTTTTCTCCAGTATGAATACTCATATGTCTTTTCAGTTTGCTTTTAGTTACACTCTTGTACTCACACATATTACAAGCAAATGGTTTTTCTCCAGTATGAATACTCATATGTCTTTTCAGATCGTATTTAGTTACACTCTTGTGTTCACATATATTACAAGCAAATGGTTTTTGTCCAGTATGAATACTCATATGTCTTTTCAGTTGGGTTTTAGTTACACTCTTGTACTCACACATATTACAAGCAAATGGTTTTTCTTCAGTATGAATACTCATATGTCTTTTCAGTTGGATTTTAGTTACACTCTTGTACTCACACATATTACAAGCAAATGGTTTTTCTTCAGTATGAATACTCATATGTCTTTTCAGGCAGCTTCTAGTTACACTCTTGTACTCACACATATTACAAGCAAATGGTTTTTCTCCAGTATGAATACTCATATGTCTTTTCAGTTGGATTTTAGTTACACTCTTGTACTCACACATATTACAAGCAAATGGTTTTTCTCCAGTATGAATACTCATATGTCTTTTCAGTAGGCTTTTAGTTACACTCTTGTACTCACACATATTACAAGCAAATGGTTTTTCTTCAGTATGAATACTCATATGTCTTTTCAGGCAGCTTCTAGTTACACTCTTGTACTCACACATATTACAAGCAAATGGTTTTTCTCCAGTATGAATACTCATATGTCTTTTCAGTTGGATTTTAGTTACACTCTTGTACTCACACATATTACAAGCAAATGGTTTTTCTCAGTATGAATACTCATATGTCTTTTCAGGCAGCTTCTAGTTACACTCTTGTACTCACACATATTACAAGCAAATGGTTTTTCTCCAGTATGAATACTCATATGTCTTTTCAGTTGGATTTTAGTTACACTCTTGTACTCACACATATTACAAGCAAATGGTTTTTCTCCAGTATGAATACTCATATGTCTTTTCAGTAGGCTTTTAGTTACACTCTTGTACTCACACATATTACAAGCAAATGGTTTTTCTCCAGTATGAATACTCATATGTCTTTTCAGTTGGATTTTAGTTACACTCTTGTACTCACACATATTACAAGCAAATGGTTTTTCTCCAGTATGAATACTCATATGTCTTTTCAGTAGGCTTTTAGTTACACTCTTGTACTCACACATATTACAAGCAAATGGTTTTTCTCCAGTATGAATACTCATATGTCTTTTCAGTTGGATTTTAGTTACACTCTTGTACTCACACATATTACAAGCAAATGGTTTTTCTCCAGTATGAATACTCATATGTCTTTTCAGTAGGCTTTTAGTTACACTCTTGTACTCACACATATTACAAGCAAATGGTTTTTCTCCAGTATGAATACTCATATGTCTTTTCAGTTGGATTTTAGTTACACTCTTGTACTCACACATATTACAAGCAAATGGTTTTTCTCCAGTATGAATACTCATATGTCTTTTCAGTAGGCTTTTAGTTACACTCTTGTACTCACACATATTACAAGCAAATGGTTTTTCTCCAGTATGAATACTCATATGTCTTTTCAGTTGGATTTTAGTTACACTCTTGTACTCACACATATTACAAGCAAATGGTTTTTCTCCAGTATGAATACTCATATGTCTTTTCAGTAGGCTTTTAGTTACACTCTTGTACTCACACATATTACAAGCAAATGGTTTTTCTCCAGTATGAATACTCATATGTCTTTTCAGTTGGATTTTAGTTACACTCTTGTACTCACACATATTACAAGCAAATGGTTTTTCTCCAGTATGAATACTCATATGTCTTTTCAGTAGGCTTTTAGTTACACTCTTGTACTCACACATATTACAAGCAAATGGTTTTTCTCCAGTATGAATACTCATATGTCTTTTCAGTTGGATTTTAGTTACACTCTTGTACTCACACATATTACAAGCAAATGGTTTTTCTCCAGTATGAATACTCATATGTCTTTTCAGTTGGATTTTAGTTACACTCTTGTACTCACACATATTACAAGCAAATGGTTTTTCTCCAGTATGAATACTCATATGTCTTTTCAGTAGGCTTTTAGTTACACTCTTGTACTCACACATATTACAAGCAAATGGTTTTTCTCCAGTATGAATACTCATATGTCTTTTCAGTTGGATTTTAGTTACACTCTTGTACTCACACATATTACAAGCAAATGGTTTTTCTCCAGTATGAATACTCATATGTCTTTTCAGTAGGCTTTTAGTTACACTCTTGTACTCACACATATTACAAGCAAATGGTTTTTCTCCAGTATGAATACTCATATGTCTTTTCAGTTGGATTTTAGTTACACTCTTGTACTCACACATATTACAAGCAAATGGTTTTTCTCCAGTATGAATACTCATATGTCTTTTCAGTTGGATTTTAGTTACACTCTTGTACTCATACATATTACAAGCAAATGGTTTTTCTCCAGTATGAATACTCATATGTCTTTTCAGTTGGATTTTAGTTACACTCTTGTACTCACACATATTACAAGCAAATGGTTTTTCTTCAGTATGAATACTCATATGTCTTTTCAGTTGGATTTTAGTTACACTCTTGTACTCACACATATTACAAGCAAATGGTTTTTCTCCAGTATGAATACTCATATGTCTTTTCAGTTGGATTTTAGTTACACTCTTGTACTCACACATATTACAAGCAAATGGTTTTTCCTCCAGTATGAATACTCATATGTCTTTTCAGTAGGCTTCTAGTTACACTCTTGTACTCACACATATTACAAGCAAATGGTTTTTCTCCAGTATGAATACTCATATGTCTTTTCAGTTGGATTTTAGTTACACTCTTGTACTCACACATATTACAAGCAAATGGTTTTTCTCCAGTATGAATACTCATATGTCTTTTCAGTAGGCTTTTAGTTACACTCTTGTACTCACACATATTACAAGCAAATGGTTTTTCTCCAGTATGAATACTCATATGTCTTTTCGTTGGATTTTAGTTACACTCTTGTACTCACACATATTACAAGCAAATGGTTTTTCTCCAGTATGAATACTCATATGTCTTTTCAGTAGGCTTTTAGTTACACTCTTGTACTCACACATATTACAAGCAAATGGTTTTTCTCCAGTATGAATACTCATATGTCTTTTCAGTTGGATTTTAGTTACACTCTTGTACTCACACATATTACAAGCAAATGGTTTTTCTCCAGTATGAATACTCATATGTCTTTTCAGTTGGATTTTAGTTACACTCTTGTACTCACACATATTACAAGCAAATGGTTTTTCTCCAGTATGAATACTCATATGTCTTTCCAGTAGGCTTTTAGTTACACTCTTGTACTCACACATATTACAAGCAAATGGTTTTTCTCCAGTATGAATACTCATATGTCTTTTCAGTTGGATTTTAGTTACACTCTTGTACTCACACATATTACAAGCAAATGGTTTTTCTCCAGTATGAATCTCATATGTCTTTTCAGTTGGATTTTAGTTACACTCTTGTACTCACACATATTACAAGCAAATGGTTTTTTCTCCAGTATGAATACTCATATGTCTTTTCAGTTGGATTTTAGTTACACTCTTGTACTCACACATATTACAAGCAAATGGTTTTTCTCCAGTATGAATACTCATATGTCTTTTCAGTAGGCTTTTAGTTACACTCTTGTACTCACACATATTACAAGCAAATGGTTTTTTCTCCAGTATGAATACTCATATGTCTTTTCAGTTGGATTTTAGTTACACTCTTGTACTCACACATATTACAAGCAAATGGTTTTTTCTCCAGTATGAATACTCATATGTCTTTTCAGTAGGCTTTTAGTTACACTCTTGTACTCACACATATTACAAGCAAATGGTTTTTCTCCAGTATGAATACTCATATGTCTTTTCAGTTGGATTTTAGTTACACTCTTGTACTCACACATATTACAAGCAAATGGTTTTTCTCCAGTATGAATACTCATATGTCTTTTCAGTTGGATTTTAGTTACACTCTTGTACTCACACATATTACAAGCAAATGGTTTTTCTCCAGTATGAATACTCATATGTCTTTTCAGTTGGATTTTAGTTACACTCTTGTACTCACACATATTACAAGCAAATGGTTTTTCTTCAGTATGAATACTCATATGTCTTTTCAGGCAGCTTCTAGTTACACTCTTGTACTCACACATATTACAAGCAAATGGTTTTTCTCCAGTATGAATACTCATATGTCTTTTCAGTTGGATTTTAGTTACACTCTTGTACTCACACATATTACAAGCAAATGGTTTTTCTCCAGTATGAATACTCATATGTCTTTTCAGTAGGCTTTTAGTTACACTCTTGTACTCACACATATTACAAGCAAATGGTTTTTCTCCAGTATGAATACTCATATGTCTTTTCAGTTGGATTTTAGTTACACTCTTGTACTCACACATATTACAAGCAAATGGTTTTTTCAGTATGAATACTCATATGTCTTTTCAGTAGGCTTCTAGTTACACTCTTGTACTCACACATATTACAAGCAAATGGTTTTTCTCCAGTATGAATACTCATATGTCTTTTCAGTTGGATTTTAGTTACACTCTTGTACTCACACATATTACAAGCAAATGGTTTTTCTCCAGTATGAATACTCATATGTCTTTTCAGTAGGCTTTTAGTTACACTCTTGTACTCACACATATTACAAGCAAATGGTTTTTCTCCAGTATGAATACTCATATGTCTTTTCAGTTGGATTTTAGTTACACTCTTGTACTCACACATATTACAAGCAAATGGTTTTTCTCCAGTATGAATACTCATATGTCTTTTCAGTAGGCTTTTAGTTACACTCTTGTACTCACACATATTACAAGCAAATGGTTTTTCTCCAGTATGAATACTCATATGTCTTTTCAGTTGGATTTTAGTTACACTCTTGTACTCACACATATTACAAGCAAATGGTTTTTCTCCAGTATGAATACTCATATGTCTTTTCAGTAGGCTTTTAGTTACACTCTTGTACTCACACATATTACAAGCAAATGGTTTTTCTCCAGTATGAATACTCATATGTCTTTTCAGTTGGATTTTAGTTACACTCTTGTACTCACACATATTACAAGCAAATGGTTTTTCTCCAGTATGAATACTCATATGTCTTTTCAGTTGGATTTTAGTTACACTCTTGTACTCACACATATTACAAGCAAATGGTTTTTCTCCAGTATGAATACTCATATGTCTTTTCAGTAGGCTTTTAGTTACACTCTTGTACTCACACATATTACAAGCAAATGGTTTTTCTCCAGTATGAATACTCATATGTCTTTTCAGTTGGATTTTAGTTACACTCTTGTACTCACACATATTACAAGCAAATGGTTTTTCTCCAGTATGAATACTCATATGTCTTTTCAGTAGGCTTTTAGTTACACTCTTGTACTCACACATATTACAAGCAAATGGTTTTTCTCCAGTATGAATACTCATATGTCTTTTCAGTTGGATTTTAGTTACACTCTTGTACTCACACATATTACAAGCAAATGGTTTTTCTCCAGTATGAATACTCATATGTCTTTTCAGTTGGATTTTAGTTACACTCTTGTACTCACACATATTACAAGCAAATGGTTTTTCTCCAGTATGAATACTCATATGTCTTTTCAGTAGGCTTTTAGTTACACTCTTGTACTCACACATATTACAAGCAAATGGTTTTTCTCCAGTATGAATACTCATATGTCTTTTCAGTTGGATTTTAGTTACACTCTTGTACTCACACATATTACAAGCAAATGGTTTTTCTCCAGTATGAATACTCATATGTCTTTTCAGTTGGATTTTAGTTACACTCTTGTACTCACACATATTACAAGCAAATGGTTTTTCTCCAGTATGAATACTCATATGTCTTTTCAGTTGGATTTTAGTTACACTCTTGTACTCACACATATTACAAGCAAATGGTTTTTCTCCAGTATGAATACTCATATGTCTTTTCAGTAGGCTTTTAGTTACACTCTTGTACTCACACATATTACAAGCAAATGGTTTTTCTCCAGTATGAATACTCATATGTCTTTTCAGTTGGATTTTAGTTACACTCTTGTACTCACACATATTACAAGCAAATGGTTTTTCTCCAGTATGAATACTCATATGTCTTTTCAGTAGGCTTTTAGTTACACTCTTGTACTCACACATATTACAAGCAAATGGTTTTTCTCCAGTATGAATACTCATATGTCTTTTCAGTTGGATTTTAGTTACACTCTTGTACTCACACATATTACAAGCAAATGGTTTTTCTCCAGTATGAATACTCATATGTCTTTTCAGTTGGATTTTAGTTACACTCTTGTACTCACACATATTACAAGCAAATGGTTTTTCTCCAGTATGAATACTCATATGTCTTTTCAGTTGGATTTTAGTTACACTCTTGTACTCACACATATTACAAGCAAATGGTTTTTCTTCAGTATGAATACTCATATGTCTTTTCAGGCAGCTTCTAGTTACACTCTTGTACTCACACATATTACAAGCAAATGGTTTTTCTCCAGTATGAATACTCATATGTCTTTTCAGTTGGATTTTAGTTACACTCTTGTACTCACACATATTACAAGCAAATGGTTTTTCTCCAGTATGAATACTCATATGTCTTTTCAGTAGGCTTTTAGTTACACTCTTGTACTCACACATATTACAAGCAAATGGTTTTTCTCCAGTATGAATACTCATATGTCTTTTCAGTTGGATTTTAGTTACACTCTTGTACTCACACATATTACAAGCAAATGGTTTTTCTCCAGTATGAATACTCATATGTCTTTTCAGTAGGCTTCTAGTTACACTCTTGTACTCACACATATTACAAGCAAATGGTTTTTCTCCAGTATGAATACTCATATGTCTTTTCAGTTGGATTTTAGTTACACTCTTGTACTCACACATATTACAAGCAAATGGTTTTTCTCCAGTATGAATACTCATATGTCTTTTCAGTAGGCTTTTAGTTACACTCTTGTACTCACACATATTACAAGCAAATGGTTTTTCTCCAGTATGAATACTCATATGTCTTTTCAGTTGGATTTTAGTTACACTCTTGTACTCACACATATTACAAGCAAATGGTTTTTCTCCAGTATGAATACTCATATGTCTTTTCAGTAGGCTTTTAGTTACACTCTTGTACTCACACATATTACAAGCAAATGGTTTTTCTCCAGTATGAATACTCATATGTCTTTTCAGTTGGATTTTAGTTACACTCTTGTACTCACACATATTACAAGCAAATGGTTTTTCTCCAGTATGAATACTCATATGTCTTTTCAGTAGGCTTTTAGTTACACTCTTGTACTCACACATATTACAAGCAAATGGTTTTTCTCCAGTATGAATACTCATATGTCTTTTCAGTTGGATTTTAGTTACACTCTTGTACTCACACATATTACAAGCAAATGGTTTTTCTCCAGTATGAATACTCATATGTCTTTTCAGTTGGATTTTAGTTACACTCTTGTACTCACACATATTACAAGCAAATGGTTTTTCTCCAGTATGAATACTCATATGTCTTTTCAGTAGGCTTTTAGTTACACTCTTGTACTCACACATATTACAAGCAAATGGTTTTTCTCCAGTATGAATACTCATATGTCTTTTCAGTTGGATTTTAGTTACACTCTTGTACTCACACATATTACAAGCAAATGGTTTTTCTCCAGTATGAATACTCATATGTCTTTTCAGTAGGCTTTTAGTTACACTCTTGTACTCACACATATTACAAGCAAATGGTTTTTCTCCAGTATGAATACTCATATGTCTTTTCAGTTGGATTTTAGTTACACTCTTGTACTCACACATATTACAAGCAAATGGTTTTTCTCCAGTATGAATACTCATATGTCTTTTCAGTTGGATTTTAGTTACACTCTTGTACTCACACATATTACAAGCAAATGGTTTTTCTCCAGTATGAATACTCATATGTCTTTTCAGTAGGCTTCTAGTTACACTCTTGTACTCACACATATTACAAGCAAATGGTTTTTCTCCAGTATGAATACTCATATGTCTTTTCAGTTGGATTTTAGTTACACTCTTGTACTCACACATATTACAAGCAAATGGTTTTTCTCCAGTATGAATACTCATATGTCTTTTCAGTAGGCTTTTAGTTACACTCTTGTACTCACACATATTACAAGCAAATGGTTTTTCTTCAGTATGAATACTCATATGTCTTTTCAGGCAGCTTCTAGTTACACTCTTGTACTCACACATATTACAAGCAAATGGTTTTTCTCCAGTATGAATACTCATATGTCTTTTCAGTTGGATTTTAGTTACACTCTTGTACTCACACATATTACAAGCAAATGGTTTTTATCCAGTATGAATACTCATATGTCTTTTCAGATCGGTTTTAAATACGCTCTTGTATTCACATAAATTACAGGCAAATCGTTTTTCTCCAGTATGGATACACAAATGCTGTTCAAAATTTCCTTTAAAAGTAGTCCTATATTCACATACATTACAAAGAAATGACTTTTTTATTAAATGCATATTTTTATGAGTTTGAAGTTTGGATCTAGAAGTTGCTCTAAATTGACAAACGTCACATGTAAAACTTTTTCCTTTATTTTTATTTTGGCCATCCTCATCAAACGGATTAACTGTATCAGTTGTTTCAACTTTTATTTTGTCCACTTCATGTGCACTACTGTCAATAATTATTGTAGTTTCCTCCCGCGTATTGCGTCCAAAGTTTTGGCTAATATTAGTGTTACTTTCATTGAAGTTGTGTTTTTGTTCGGCATTGTAAAGAATATCATCGCCGAATTCACTTTTCATATCGTCCAAGTAGGGTTCAAGTTCTAATTCTTCTTTGATCATATCCAAATCTTCGTCAAAAGGATGAATTGTATCAGTTATTTCGACTTCTATTTTGACCACCCCATCTACACTACTGTCAACAATTGCAGTTTCCTCCCTCGTATTACGTCCAAAGTTTTGACTAATATTAGTGTTACTTTTATTGAAGTTGTGTTTTTGTTCGGCATTGTAAAGAATATCATCATCGAATTCACTTTTTATATCGTCCAAGTAGGGTTCAAGTTCGATTTCTTCTTTGATGATATGCAAATCTTCGTCAAAAAGATTAACTGTATCAGCTATTTCAACTTCTATTTTGATCACTCCATCTGCACTACTGTCTATAATTTCCGTTTCTTCCCTCGAATTCCGTCCAATGTTTTGGCTAATATTAGTGTTAGTTTCACTCAAGTTAAGTTTTTGTTCGGTACTGTAAAGGATATCATCACCGAATTCACTTTTTATATCGTCCAAGTAGGGTTCAAGTTTGATTTCATCTTTGACGATATCCAAATCGAAATTTATTTCAGACATTTTTTATGCAATTTGCTGTAACAATTGATTATGTCAATATTTATTGTTTTCAGCTGTTGCTTTGGAAAAAGCTGAGGAAATAAAAATAAACGAAAAGGAATAAAATTGCCATTTTAAAAAAATTCTTTAGAAGAAGAAATTCAAATAAAACTTTTATTTTGGCGACTTGCTGAAAGAGTAGCCATTCTTCCTAGCATTGCCGGTTTTCTGTTAAACAACAAAAAAAAAACACGAAAACAGGTCATGCAGAAAACTGTGAATGAAGATTATTTAAAAACATTATTGTGGAAACGTACCTGCCACTTGCACCTTGTAATGAATTTCTTTAGTTTAACTGTGCAGAGAATGGCTGTTGTATGGTGGTTTTCTTGATCCTACCAAGTATGTTTTCTACACCTCTTGGCTCACTTGGTTGACAGGCGATTCCTAAATAAAATGATTATGTCAATATTTATTGTTTTCAGCTGTTGTTTTGGAAAAAGCCGAGGAAATAACAATAAACGAAAGGGAATAAAAACGGCCATTTTTTTAAAATTCATTTGGAAGAAGCAATTCAAATATAACTTTTATTTCGGCGACTTGCGGAAAGAGTAGCCGTTCTTCCTGGCGCACGAATGGCATTGGCGGTTTTCTGTTAAATAGCAAAAACACACCATGCAGAAAACTATTGGTGAAGATTATTTAAAAAACATTATTGTGAAAACGTACCTGCCACTTGCGCCTTGTAATGAATCGAATTTCTTTAGTTTATCTGTGCAGAGAATAGCCGTTGTATGGTGGTTTTCTGGATCCAACCAAGTATGTTTTATACACTTCTTGGCTGACAGGCGATTCCTAAATAAATCGATTATGTCTATATCTATTGTTTTCAGCTGTTGCTTTGGAAAAAGTCGAGGAAATAAAAATAAACTAAATGGAACAAAGTATCCAATTTTTTTAATCCAGTTGGCAGTTGGAAGAAGAAATTCAAATAAAAGTTGTAGGTGGTCGGTGGTGGGTGCGATGTAATGATTAATCATTGTTATGTCTGCACGCGTAAACATATTTTCCGCTATTAAAAAAAATAAATTCATTAATTATGTGTGTTATTTTTTGTTGATTGCAAAATAAAGTGCTATTTTCAAATAAACTTCTGAATTTTTACGCTTTTACATATAAGTTTCCCGATTTGTAAAATACAAAATATGGCCACCCTACCGCATACATACCTGTATCTGCGACCTCTTTTACCTTTCGGTATCGAGGTTGGTGCGTTAGTGTATGTGGTTTTTACGGGTGCAATGTATAATCCTGCGAGTTACGTGGTTGGTACGCTGTTTAATACCTACATACCATGTCTATAGTGCAGGTGTGTGTATGTGTAAGGCCATGGTACTCATCCTCAAAGACTTGTATCCGGAGGAGAGCGTCGTTAATTTGGTGCCCAATTACGAATGATCACCAGGACTCGATACCGACTTCCAGACTGCCCATCGGAAGATTCGAACCAAGGACTAGCATAACGCTAGCCTAAAGCTTTACCACTTTTATTTTAATTATCAAATTAAAATGTTTGCTTAAGCAGGTTTAAACTAGGCTTAAAGGTTGCTCATGAGCTGTAGTTTAATCTCCGGAATAAATTAAGCTTCTGCTGAAGTTTGTACTGAAATACTGAACCTAAGGCTAAATTAAGATTACTTAATTTTGAAAGACTACTTTTAGAATTTAAAAGACACTGAAAACAGTTATAAAAACCCTTGTGCTGCTTCAACATCACAATATAATGATAAAGTCAGTATAATTTTAAAACATCTTTTTAACAACATTTTATGTGTCCATATGCTTGTACATAGCAAATTTAAGAAGAAAAAGAAATATTGGCGGACAATGAACCAATAGGCAAGTTGTATTCATCGTCCAACAAAGGTAATTAAATTCTCACTTTTTGAAGCAAATTTACTTAATCAAATTTATCTGAACGTAACACACATCTACTTAATTACGTAATTCAGTAAAGTTGTTCAAAGTCAGTCGTGTGAATAACAATAATGTTTAATAAAAAAGGTTTTATTTGTTATAACAACTGATAATCACATCAAGATGTTTTTATCGTTATTTACAATTTTCAAAACACTTATTGTGCCATTATTAAACAAGATAGATTGTATGTATAAGAGGAGTTAAAAAAAATTACAATTTTGATGTTTAAATAGGTTCAGAAACAATAACTGAACAGTCATAGAATAGGAGCAAAGGTAACTATATTGCTAATACATTTTTGTATAAAGTACTTTAACACAAGTTAACTGTTAAAAATAGGCAAAAGATGATCTATTTGGTGCATAATGTAATACCTACTCGATGTTTTAATAAACAGCGAAATCGCATTTTTAATACTCCGTTAACTTTTCTAGTATACTTATTTCGTGCAACTTTGTGACATTCTGTTATACGCCTCTTCCGGAGTATTTGTTATAGGGTCTTCTTCTAATGGCGTCAAACACCATGGTCTTAATGCATATTAGCTACAACCAAGAAATTTAAAGTTTAAACTAAGTTCAACATGTTAATAATTCACCTAAAAGGTAATAATCGTTACGTCCATGTCTATGAAAAGTTTCTAAAAGATTTTTTAATCTAGAGCTGTTCCAAATAAAAGAATCACGACAACTTTCAGGGTATTTAGAATTAATATTTAAAATATTTAATTTGAGTCATAAACCTAAAAACATTATATTAAATATAGGTAGGTATAATAAATAATAGTAGGTAAATCATTAGCTAGTGTATACTTTACCAGTTGAACATTAATTGAATGATAACCTTTACGATTAAGATATAAATTCTCAGGATATATTGGATCCTCGTTTTGAGAAGGGAAAATTGCAACATGCGCACAATCTAAACAATCCACTGCCCCAGGTAATTCAAACTTACGATGAAATCTACAGATATAACAATTACTCGTTTCAGTTATTTCTAATAATAATTTAGTTCACCAAAATTGAGAGGAAAACAAGCAAATCAATTAAAAATATTAGGGCTGTTCAAAATACTGTAGGTATCTATAATTTCATGTACTACTCTAGATACTGAAGATTGACTAACATCCAAGAAAATAGTTGAACCCACACTTGTTTGGTAACTTCCTATTGCAAAGAAATTTAACGCAACAAAAACCTGTAAAAGAAATTGTTTACTGAAATGTGTAAAGCCCAAGCGGGTAAATCTACTCTTACCTTTGTTTCAACACTAAGAGTAGATGTCTTAAAATGTGCTGGAATGTACTGAGAGACTAACTCATTAGATAAGGTGTAAATGTTTTAGTCAATCCAAATAAGTGAATAAAATGCTTATCAGAAAGTCCGAACGGATTAGCCGGTACGTGAATCTTCCTCAGTGACCTTTGAGCATTTGACCATTTTGTTAAGTCAATAAATTATAATTAAAAATTGATGATTTATTGGCTTTTCATAAATTGTATACCTGGTTGACACATCCAAGTATTTCTTTGAGAGATGACAATTGAAAAACATAATATTCAAAAACAAATCTAATATCACCCATTCGTTAAGTATAATCGAATAGTTTATATCCATTCGTTATGATGCCGAATAAAAAGTATGCGAATCTAAGCATATTCGATTGTTGAGAATACTATCTCTAAACTGCTGGAAAAAATAAGTCACTCACCATTCAATGACCAAATCACTGTGCTTAGTAATCTCCAACATATGAGTTTGGATTTAAAAGAGGACATTTCACCTGTAACCAATTTCTGGGGATTGTGGGAACAATAAAAACTGAAGCCAAGTAATATATGTACAATAACGCTTGCCCAAACCATTGATCAAATCTGGACTGATGACCTTAAGTATAAAATCGGTAATTTCAAAATATCAGAATACATAAAAGCAATTATGTTCTCAGTTTTCGAAAATGTTTGAGTGAATCTTGACTGCAAAAGTCAAGATTCAATCAAACATTTCCACAACAACACATATTAGGGCATTTCGTTCATGACTATACCTATATACCCGATACTGATGTAGACCTTGCAATGTTTGCCGGTGATACGCTCTCATTAACAAAAAATGAAAACTTATGTTTACACTTCTACGAATAAACCAAGCGTCGGCAATAATGATTGACGATTATATGATTCAATGGAATACCAATAACGAATCTGTCAAACATTTGGATATATGTATAGTTAATTGGATTCTAGACTTACTTGGAAGGATCATGCCGTGAAAAAGCTAAATGGAAGGCCCACAAGACTGGTACAACTTTTTTCATTAATAGAAAATCGTCTCTAAAAGCAGAATGCCCTACTCTTGATTTAACCACTGGTCCTATCCGGATGTATGGTCTGAGGAAACACATCAAGCACTTAATCTAAATTGCATGTGAATAAAATACTTAGGATCGCCGTTACTTCACCTTGGTACATTACCAACAAACAACTCAATCTAGAATTAGGAATGTGTATAGTTGGTTCGGAGGCCCATACAAATGTTCATTCAGACGTTTTTGTTTCTATTGACGAATACTGTACGTGGATAAAATATGCGACCTTTTCTTTAAACACCCTGTATAGTCCCATAGTCCCCCTGCTGCTCAATGATCGATTTCCAATGGTTTGGTAGAGTTGCTATTTCAGTACCCCACCCGGACTCTCACCACCTTTGTTCACATCTCGGATGCGCCGGGTAACCACTGCACAAGCTCTTCCAGGGTGGAAAAACGCTGTCCACACATGGGCTCATTTAATTTCGGGAACAAGTTGAAGTCTGGTGGACTCATGTTTGGGCTGTATGGTGGGTGAGGTAACACTTCCCACTCGTACTGATGCAGCAAATCAATCACAACTTTCCCCAAGTGCGGTGTGCATTATAGAGTGAGCATGTCAGATCGTCTTTTGTGCATTGTTCTGCATGAAATCACGATAATAGGCTGCCGTCACACTTGTTCTACCTTGAACTCGGTCGGTCATGATGATTTCTTGGTGATCGTAAGCGAAGATCATCATCTGCTTGACCTGTGATTGTGCTCGTCGAAATGTTTTGGGTTGCGGTGATGATGGACTTCGCCACTCGTTTGACTCAGATTTCAATTCGGGTTCAAAGTCTCTAATCCACGTTTCATCAATAGCGACAATTCGAGACAGGAATGCTTGTCCGTCAACAACAAACCTTTGTTTCAATCTTGTTGTAATGTTCAGGCATTTTTATTTCTGTTCAGTTGTTAAGCAGTGTGGGGCCCACCCGGCCGCAATTTTTCTTTTCTGAAAATCGTTCTTTAAAGTACCTACAGAATACATATGTTGTTGAAATTCCGGTAGCTGCCGATATTTCTTCACACGTCGCTCGACGATCTTGTCAAGTTTCGCACTTCGCTCACCCGTTGATGTTCTTGGCCTCCCTGACCTCGGCCATTACGTATGCTTTCACGTGCTTCGCGAGAACGACAAGCCCAAAATAAACTACGGTCTATTGCCTCTTTCCCATAAAATTCACCCAGAGCTTGCTTTGTGAATTTCTGTCGGGATTTTATCACGAAGAGCTTCAATCTTTATGTAAGACCTTTGATCTTCAACAGGCACCAGAGGCGCCTGCAGACGCCATTTCTAACACTCTGCGACGTGCATTTTGCTCGCACTTTGTTTTTTAGTATTTCCGTTTCATTTGTTCAGATATAACTGCCAGGGTGGCGCAGTGGTAAGAGCGTCAGGCTAGCGTTGCGCTAGTCCCCGGTTCGAATCTCGCTGGGTGCAAGATTTCCCGGAGTTCGGTATCGAGCCCTGGTGACCATTCGTCGTTCGGCACCTAATTAACGACGCTCTCCTCCGAAAGGTATAAGAGGTTAACGATTACATACATTACATTGTTCAGATATTCAGCGTTAGTTTATTTTATATGTGCAGAATTTTGAATTTAGATGGGGCAGAGATAGTTTTAGAATCTTTTTACGAGTGGATTTTGGGTCACTTAATGTTGCGATTTTTAAGAGTGCAAACGTATTTGCGTGATTATTAAATAGTTAGGTAGTGGATTTGTTCATCTTTAAACTTTATATCTTCCAATTAAGGAATTTAGATTTAATATTTGATCTTTAGATATTAAATATTATCCTTATTGCCCTCCACTTACAAAAGAGGTAGTTAATTCTAGAAACATATTTTTAAATATGGTTTAATTAATTACAGGGTTTTTCATATATCTTCTGTCGATATTATCTATTGAAGTATTCGAACTTTTGGTAGTTCACTTATCAATCCATCAACATATACAGCGTGTCCCAGGATAGATGTTACAATAGGTGTGATGGACAAAAAATTTTTGAATTTTATTTTAAGATTGTGGAATTAAGCCCTGCTTGGTTTGAAGAGAATTTTAAGAATATTTTCAGTTGTTGAAAAACAAGTCGGCCTTGACATAGAAAGGAAAACTATTTTCTTTTCAGGTAAAGTACCCTTTTTGTTCATGATATGGCAAAATTTTACTACGAAAAGTTGTTCATAATAAGAAATTATGGCCCTATGCAAAATTTCAGGAAGATTAGTCAACGATAGTTTTTTCATGGCCTCCTGGCAGTTATGTGGAATAGATAATTTATTGTCGATCAGTGTTATTATTATGTTTCGTAAGTTAAATTTCTTGTAAATGCTATTTGTTTCGTTCAATGTTCTACAAAGAAAATTTTGAATAAATACAATTTATTTTGTTTAATCTAAAATGTGACGGTTTAATCAAAGTAGGTAGATCTTCCTGAAATTTTGCATAGGGCCATAATTTCTTATTATGAACAACTTTTATTAGTAAAATTTTGCCGTATCATGAACAAAAAGGGTACTTTACCTGAAAAGAAAATAGTTTTCGCTTCAATGTCAAGGCCGACTTGTTTTTCAAAAACTGAAAATATTCTTAAAATTCTCTTCAAACCAAGCAGGGCTTAATTCTACAATCTTAAAATAAAATTCAAACATTTTTTGTCCATCACACCTATTGTAACATCTATCCTGGGACACACTGTATATGGAATTGTTACTTTTCTTCTGAAGTAATTACAAGAAGTTTTCTGTTCAACGGGTTACTTTAAAACCATATTTAAAAGTTTCCAGACCAAAGATTAATTTGAACATCCAAGAACTTCTTCAAGTTTTTTTGGTACTACATACAAGGAATGCACCAGATAAGCAAAAGTTTTTATTTTTAATTCAGATACTAACTATGAACTTTTATTAACTTTTATTGTTACAAGTAGGGCATCCAATCCCGAAACAAAATTGAAATCCCGGGATTCGGGACTGTGAAAAGTAGAATCCCGGGATCCCGGGATTAATCCCGGGATTTTCAAATTATGAATATATCCCAAAATTTATACAGAAAATTTGAGTAATAATTTTTATTATTTTAATGCGGATATAAACGGATACAAAGATATTAAAATTTAACATAAAAAATATAAAAAGAATAACTTATCAATACTTTAAATCTTAAATAGCATTTTTTCTATGTTCACTGAATAGAGCACGCATAAATGCAAGTCTATCTAAGGTTTTATCTGCAAGTGACGATCGGAATTTGGTACAGAAAACTGCAGCGGCCGAAAATGCACCTTCCGATTCAACATCTCTTCTTTTTACAGCGAATTAAATTATTAAATTTCATCGGAATGCGTAGCTGTATTTTATGACGCGATTCTGCATCTCACGCAGTTCAATGCGCAATGTAAATTAAATCCCGCAAATCCCGGGATTTTTAGCCTCCGAGTCCCGGGATTTCGGGATTCCAAAAGCATGCGTGATCCCGGGATTTGAGATTCCGGGATTGGACGCCCTAGTTACAAGTTAGATTTATTCTTTTTATATACCGGGTGTGGCCTGACATGTGAGACATAGGAGAAATACATGCGATTTTGATAATTGCTTAATTTTATCTTTCCAGCTGAACCGTTTAGCTTTTGTACGTTCTTGTTTGGGTGAATATGCTATTAAACGATGGATTCTTAACTAATTAGGAAAATTTAGCTCCTCAACGTAAAATAAAGTAGATAAATATTTTAAATAAAAAGTCATACATGCACCTTATGACATCTTGCTTAAATCCTGCTGCGCATGATTTGTTCGTACTAAATTCTGAAATTTCCATAGTGATGCTGCAGCTCATGAGAACAAGTCTAGTTGATGAAATTTTTGTAGAATTAATATCAGTCTAATAATTAGGAAAAAAATACGATTTCTCCTTCATTTCAGATAAATTTTGTACTATATCGACTGAAAAAAAAAAAAACTTTTCGATGAATATTTAGAACGTAAGCAACAGCTAGCCAAGAAGATAATATTCACATATGTTCAATTTCCCATGCATTTCTCCTATGTCTCACATGTCAGGCCACACCCGGTATAAGGACTGAACTCACTGAACCGAAAAAAATTGTCATTTTAACAAAGTCGCCTGGTTGAACAACTGCAACTCTATTGTTTTAGTGTACAGTTTGTCATTTAATTTAAGTGTAGTTTCCAATTCATTCTATAAGTTTTTTCGTTATGGGCACGGCAATTGTTCTTAAGGACTAAAATAGATTTTTCTTCCCTCCCTGGACCTCAGTATTATACTGTTGAAAGTAGAATAAGCGCTAGCGTTGCAGAACAAACCATTTCTATTGAAAAATTCGGTGCCAAAATCTTAGTCTGGCAAGCAATTTGCCAGTGTGGGCTGCGAAGTCAATCATTTTTTACAAAAAGTACCTTAAACACTGAAGTCTACGTTAAAGAATGTTTGAACAAAAGGTTGATGTCATTTTTGAATAAGCATGCAACATCTGTATTGTATGGGTAGCGGGTAGGTACTCCTTTCTTTCCCAGGAAGGATAGACCTGCTTCAGGGATCTAGCAACCCTGCCCACGCGAAGCTCATGATTTCTCCCACCTCCCTCTTGGGGAAATCATGTCCTCTCCTTAATCCTACATATTACCATTATCCTTACCTATCCTTCCCAACTCACCAACACGCAATGGCAAACGTGGCGTTTTAAATGCCAACTACCCCTATGAAATGTCAATTTTGAAAACTCAAATACCCCAGGCGTCAGGATCAAAAAATGGTATCACAGGATATTTTTCCACCTTATAGATGTAATCGTTTGCAATTCCTGGTTACTGTATAGAAGACTTGCAAATCAAATGAGTGATGTTGATAAGGCTAAAATCAGTTTGCTTAATTTCAAGACAGAAATAGCCATAGCATTATGCAAAGAAGTATCTTTTTTTTTATGTTTATTTATTATAGCTGGATCTGCAACATACTATGCAATACACTGCTTTGTTATATATAATAAATCTGACTATACTATGTCTTATAAGCTAGTAATGAGCAAGTAAAGTGTCTACTTAAGAGTCTATATTAATATCTTAATGCTATACATTTAAATCTTAAACTAAGTCTTGCGGAACCTCCGACAAAGCGCCATCGAAATGAGCCTATCCGTAGTGCTGAACTACAAAAGGATAATGAAGGACATTGGCCTATTCATACTAAGGATCGTCAAAGATGCAAAAAGGAGAAGTGTAAAGGTAAAAGTCGCATTATGTGCGAGAAATGTAAAGTTCACCTGTGCCTTTATGACAAAAAAAACTGTTAAAGAATTCCATGAGTAATACTTTCATATTTTTGTTATATGGTCTTTTCTATGAATAAAGCTATTGAATTATTTTACTTTCTTTATGCTTTTCTGTGTGTATATAGCATATAGATAGCTGCATAGCCCCTGTATACCTGAAGTACTATGCGCATAATGTGCCCAAATGGCCACAATAGCTTTTTTTTGTTTTTTTTCGGCCTAAATGCAAAGTAAAATTTTTTTGACATTTTTATAAAGTTGGTGGGTCATATACATTCTTATAAAAAAACAATTATCTAAATCAAAAAAATTGTGCAATAGAGGGTTAAAAAGAAGAAGAACTTTAATTAGTGAAAACAAGAGGAATACAGCTGAATACGAAGAAACAAATAAAATAGCGAGAAGGATGGCTAAAGAAGACATAAGAAAGTATAAAACCAAACTAGCCCAAAAAATACTAGAAGAAAACAAAGGTATGAAAATCTTTCAGAGACAAACCAATATCAGAAAAGAAGTAGTTAAGCTAACAAACAAAGACGGCGTCCTAATAACGGACAGAAATGAAATGTTAAGTGTAGTAACACAATTTTATGAAGACTTGTACAATTCAAAAGTGACAAGTGATGTAGAACCTGAAGAACAGCGAAGAAAGATAATAAATGTGAACTCTGAAGACATACCATCTATAAGTAAAGAAGAAATCCAAGCTGCCTTAAAACAAATAAAAAATGGAAAATCTGCAGGAGAGGAGGAAATTGCAGGCGAAATGTTAAAGGAAGGTGGTGAAGTCATAATAGCAAAACTAGAGAAACTATTTAATAGATGCCTACACGGCCCTACAGCCTTGGCAAATTCCAAAGTAGTCCTAATATATAAAAAGGGAAATAAAGACAACCTGCTATCCCAGATCTACAAATTGTTCTCTAAAATTATTATAAATCGACTAACTAAAAAGCTCGACTTCTACCATCCGAAAGAGCAAGCAGGCTTCAGGAAAAATTTCAGTACGACAGAACATTTACAAACAATGAAAACCCTAGTAAAAAGGTAACTGAGTACAACATACCAGTCTTGATAGCTTGCGTTGATTATAGAAAAGCTTTCGACACAGCAGAAATGTGGGCGATACTGCAAGCACTTAAAAACGCCAGAGTAGATTACAGATATTCAAACTTATAGCGTTTTCCACCTTACTGCACTGGCTGCACTCAGTGCGCACTGGCCAATTTCAGCATGTTTCACCTATGCACCGCGGGCAACTTATTGCACTGCTGCATGTTCCACCTCCTAAAATGAGTGCAGTTTTTTTGCACTCAGTGCGTAAATTTAGCACCAGGATTTTTGACGGTGTTAAATCCAGTGCAACTAAAAAATGATTTTAATAATCATTAATAATAAATGTGTTCACAATAGGTACATATTTGACGCAAAATTCACATTAAAAATGAGATCGTCCCCTAAGAGCTTGGACGCGTTGTTTCCAAAAAGCTCGTAGTAACCTTCATTTATACTATACAGGGTGATTCATTAGCCTCTTTACAAACTTCGGCAATGAAAACTAGAAGTAATTTCATGAAGAAATGTTCATATGAATGTAGGTTCTAACTTTCTTTCAACTTGTAATTGTATTCCTCGTCAACTGTATTCTCAATAAAACCAATACTTGTAAAAAGTATTGAATTGAACTAAAGCGTGAAAACCTCGTGAAAAGAACCACAACAGACATATCACAATGATGTTTTACTTTAAATATCAAACCTGCTTTTTATTTGTTAGCTTGAACATAAACTCATGTTGTTCTGCTTCTATTTGTAAATTAACCATTTGTCCATTTCACCATTAACCAACTGTGCATTTTACATCTTTACTGCACTATTTACAGAGGGCGGGAACCATTTTTAGTTATAATATCAAATTATAATAGGATTACGACATAAGCCTTTAAAACATTCGTTTAGCACGCCAAAATGTTGGTACTGATAAAATCAGTATGTTCCACGTGTTTCTGCTCTTTTTAAGTTTTCATGCACAACTAGTTGAGTGTTTGATAGCACGGGGTTAGTGCTGGTGCGCACCAAGTGCATGGACGTGGAAAACGCTATTAATTGAACAAATATACAAACAAGCTACATTGCAGGTACAACTTCATGAGTACACCGACAAGATTAAAATACAAAGGGAAGTGCGACAGGGCGATAATATGTCGCCCAAGCTATTTACATTAGTGCTGGAGGACGCCTTCAAACGTATCGATTGGAGAAACAGGGAGTTAAACATCGCAGGCGAACCTCTACATCACTTAAGATTTGCCGATGACATTGTGATCATAGCGAAGTCAAAGGAAGAACTGACGAGTATGTTGAAAGATGTTCGTACAGCTTCAGAAAGTGTAGGCTTGGAAATAAACTTCCACAAAACAAAATATATGACAAATGTAAAAGTAAATGAAAACGATGATGAGGCAATCAAAATGGGAAACGACCAAATAGAAAGAGTCTCCAACTACGTATACCTTGGACAAATAATAACAATTGGAAAGGAAAACCAAGAACTAGAAATTGACAGAAGGATACGACAGGGTTGGGCAGCGTATGGAAAATTACAGGATATATTGACGATGAAAATATCCATAGCACTAAAATCAGAGCTATATAACCAGTGCATACTACCGGTGGTGACGTACGGAGCGGAAACCTGGGTCCTCACAAGAGCAATAATCAACAAGCTACAAGTCCACCAAAGAGCGATAGAAAGAAAAATACTAGGAATCACTTTGAAAGACCATAAGACAAACATTTGGATAAGACAAAACACAAAAGTAGAAGACGTCATTAGAAGGGCAGCATCATTGAAGTGGGAATGGGCAGGACATGTGGCCAGAGGATTGGACAAATGGAGTGGGAAAGTAATTAGATGGAGACCATGGGGAGAAAGACGAGGAGTAGGTAGACCCCAGATGAGATGGAGCGACGACATCAAGAAAGTAGGAGGATTAAACTGGTATGAAGTCGCACACGATCGTCAAAATTGGAAAAACATGAGGGAGGCCTATATCCAGAGGATAGAAAACTTCTAAACAAAGAAGAAGAAGAAGAAGATCTGTATTGTTTTGGCCGGACTTGGCCACCTCTCATTAAGCGAAATCGACGATCGAGTGGTACGCTGCCAAAAATGTGAATTTCGTCCCCAAAGAACTTAATCCTCCAAATGTTCCAGAACTTCGCCCAGCGGAAAGATACTGGGCTCTCGTGAAACAGAAGCTTCGAAGCAGCCGTGAACAAGTAAAAGACGTCGAAGAATTTAAATCCAAGTGGAATAAACTCTCGAAGCAAGTGACTCAAGAGGCATTAATAAACTTAATGGCTGGTGTCTCGGAAAAAGTCAAGTATTTTGGAAAATGGAATAAAAACTAAAAATGTGTTGATATTAATTCTTTTGTTAAACTTGTAGCTCTCAAAATATATTTTCAATACATTGTTTCATTTTTAAACTATCCATTTATTTAGAATCGAAAAGCGACAATATTTTTCGGTTCAGTCCTTAACTGCTGAAGATTTATTTTGTGTTGCTAATACAATTTAATTTTAATTTCAAATATTTATTTATGTTAAAAAACTATATGAAGTTCATATATACATATAGTACATCCAATCTTGAAAAAAAAAGGAGATCGGACATTAGCGTATAAGAACTTATTTTATTATTTTATGGTCCTCTATCGCGTGTTACTATGCATTGTAGTTTTTTCAATGTCACCCTGTATATGAAACGCCTTAATATTATTTATAATTACAATTTACATGGATATTAATTTTGAAATTTAGGTATATGAATTTTTTGATTTAATTAAATCTATACAGCAGTTTATAATTTTGTTTTCCTTTTGCAGTGATTTATTTATATGTACGTATTCTTATGCTTTTCGTGATGTATGCATAAATACTTTAATTAATTTTTATTTAAACCACGTGGCGCCCTATAATTTCGATTTAGTACCCAACCCCGCTGCAGTAGTCGGCAATTCTAAAAATTGGCGTTGCAACTCGTTTAATTTAAAATGACGCACACTACGGAAGAAACGGAAACACGTGCTCACTCCTCAAGTCTTAAACTACATATAACCTCACTTTCCACTCCGATTGCATCATCCGCTCCGCAGTGTTATTTGTGCATTATTTATGGAATATCCCTCGTACTTGCAACTAATGGTTATAAACGAAATTAACAAACAGAAGACTTTACCTTCCCGTTATGATTATACTATTTTAATATTGTTCTCGTATTTGTCAATATCACGTATAACAAATATTTTGTTGAGTTGGTGAAATATTTAATTAAAAAAAGAAGGTAATAGGGGCTCTTAGAAATGCAGTCATGTTGCACTTTGCTTTGCAGTCACGTCAAATTAATTTTTAAAAACGTTCGTAGAAAGGTCTAAATTAATGAGATGTGAATCCTATTAATTAAGTTTGGTAAAATGACCAAGTATGTATATTCTAAAATATAAAAACAAAGTCGAGTTAGACAAGGTATTACATCAAGCAACAAGGCGAAGTATTAAAAATGGGTACCACATTTACAAAATTTACTAATCGAAAGGTTAAAACATCAGCATAGAGAATATTAAACTTTGCATTTCTATCTTCTATTATTTTTTTATTCCCAGTAAATATTCTGCTACGCCCAGATAATAAACCATTTGAGCGATACCAAATAATGGTGCTATTACCATTATTCTGCAAGCACCGCCTTTGAAAAATGCTGTTACTCCTTCATTTTTTAATGTTTTTCTAGAAAACAAAAGTGTAGCATAGGTTTTCCTTCTTCTTATTTTATTAACGTAAATACTTTTTTTTATATAAAGATATAACCGACTTACGTTATAGCATCAGCAACTCCCGTATATTGTGGTTCCCCTTCTTTAACAGCCTGTATTCTTGTTTTTATAACATCCAAAGGAGTTGCAATGAACGCTGAGAACAAACCAGCTCCTAATCCCGATATAAATGACCACCAAAATACAGCTTCTCCTGTTTTTAAGGTTTAACAATGAGAAAAAGTTTTATTGGGCTTTCTTATATTAATTTACACTATCAACCATCGAAAAATAATTATAGTAATGACAATATATGATTTAAATTTAGGGGATCGAAGAAAATTTTTTACGTAGTTGGTAAGATGTAAGTAATTCTGACTATTTTTTTTTTATTTGCATGTAAAATTACAAACTGTTCTAATACGAACATCGAGTAAATGGTTTGATTGATTGATAGGGCCCATTATTCCTTCGTGGGACACAGGGTTGAGATGTACTTATTTTATTTTGGAAAATTTCTTCTTCCAGGGCCCCTGCTCCATGTTTGTTTTGGTTGTCTCACTTTTCTTCTTCCCTGGGGGTTCCATTCTAGAGCAAACCTGTAGATCTCATCTTTACTTTTTCTTAGTGTGTGGCCCACCCAACCGTAATTTCGTATTTTGATTTCTTGTTTTGTCCTTCTCCAGAGGTCTGGATTAGTGATTGTTTCTGGTCAATATCTGTACTATTGATCTTAAGCATCTATTAACAAAGGCTTGTATTTAGCGTGGGGATACAGTAGTAAATGTCCACGTCTTCTCTCCATATACTAGCACACTAGCACTGCTTTTACTGTGGTATGAAATACACTTATTTTAGTGTTATTACCTATATTCTTTGAGCGTCAAACGTTATCAAGTGCTAGGAAAGCTGCTTTGGCTTTATTTATTCTATTTTGAATATCGTTCATTACTAACCCATTATCTGTTACAATGCTGCCTAAATATGAGAATTTTTGAACTTTTTCTATTGGTGTTCCATCTATTAACATGTCTCTGCAATAACCTAAATTTAGTTTTCTTCTTATTATTTTCAAACCCACCTTTGCCGAGTCGGTGTTCAATAGATGTTACATGACTTCTTGCATATGTCTTGCGTTATGTGTTAGTAGGTATAATAACGTCGGCATAATCTAAGTCAAGTAGTTTTTTGTCGAGGCTTCACTGTATTCCATGATTTTCCTGCGCTGCAACCTTTGTTAGTAGGTACTTCGTCTAATATTATATTAAATAGCAAAGGCCAGGCAATGCACCCCTGACGTATCTCGCATTTATTATGCAGTTGTTCAGATAATTTTCTTTCATGAATGACACTGCATTTGTAGTCGTTATATCCTTCTTTTAGCAAATTTATTAGTTTCTGCGGAATTCCTTTATTTTTTTAAGTTGTCCACGTACAATCACGCTTTACAGAACCAAAAGCTCTTTCAAAGTCTACGAACATTAGATATAGGTAGGTACATGCGTGTCCCGATCTAAAACCAGCTTGTTCTTTCCTGAGCCTGTTATTAAGTAGGTATGGCATTTATTCAATTTAAAATTATAGTAAAGCTACACTAAGTAAGTTTATCCCTCTCCAGTTTTCACACTTCTTGATATTAGCTTTTTGGAGAGTTTTGTAATAATCCCTAATTTCCAATCTATCAGGAAACTTTCTTCTATCCATATTTTCTTTATTAGAGGGCGTGAGATTTCCACGATCATATGCACATCTACTTTTAAAACTTTCTCTGTTAATTGGTCCATCCCAGGGGCTTTACCAGCTTTCATTTGGTTAATCGCCTTACCTATTTCTTTTTTAGTTGGTACGTTAGTATCTATATCAAGTTCTGCCACTCTCATCTTTTCTAATCCGTTGCCTTCTGCATTTTCTTCTTTATTCAAGACTCCCCTGAAATATTCAGCCCATCTTTCTATTTGTTCATCCGGTTCATCGGTATTGCATATAATCTTACCATTTTTGTCTTGAATCATTGAGCTTCTTTTTTGCGGTCCCTTTAATTTATTTATTATTTTATATAGCTCTCTTGTGTTTCCACAGTCAGCTGCTTTTTGTGCCTGTAAAGCGAAACTGTCTAAATATTGTTTTTTGTCTTGTTTAGCACGTTTTCTAATCTTTTTGCTTACCTCCCTGTATTCTTCTTGAAGAATTTCTTTTCGATTATGGTCTTTATTATTTAGTATCTTTTGTTTGATACTTCTTCTTTCTAGTACCTATTCCTTCTTTCATTTCTTAGGGGCAATGTGTGTTCTATGCAGTAATTTTTTACTTAATACTACATTGAAAGCATTTTTACAGTCTTCCCAAACCCCTTGAATTTTCCCATTATAATTAATTTGTCTAGCTCTCTCTTGTAATTCGTTGCTAAAATGCTTTCTAATTTCTTCCTTCTGTAACTTAAGTAATATCTATTTGGATTTAAGATGTTTTGGTGTCGTTTACTACTTTTTGTGGTTGCTATCCTTAGCTTTGCTACAACTAAATAATGGTCCGACCCTATGTCAGCCTTTCACGGCTTTTGAGATTTTGCGTAAATTAAGTATAATACGTCCCTGTTGTTCAAAGTTTAAGCCCGCCTGAAGCTGCAGAATTCACAGCAACTAACGTCAGATCAGCACATTCCTTTTTGGTTGCGAAATAATTCAGAGAAATCCCAAATAGAATGATGCAATATTTTGTTCAGTATATTTATTTGTTAAAGAGTAGGGGGAAACTCCGATAGCATAATACGCCAAGGCGACGCCACTCAAGGTTTCAATACCTCCCCCCGCGTACAGAGGCGAGTTTGTCCATCTTCTTCGAACATCTATTCGCTTTACGAAAAGTAAGAAGACAAAGCAGAGTTTAGCCAGCTTTGACACATAGCGGTCGTGCAAGTTTTCGTTTCGGCTTTGGTAGTAAAATCCCGTTTGTTAGCCTCTCGTTCTCGTTTAGTTTTGGAAAACTATTTTACGACATATTGTCGGATTAACCTAAAGAGTGTCTTATCGTATCGGGGAAATATAAGTTCTGTGTGAAAGTTTCGTTTAAGTTTGATGTTTGGTGAAGTACCGTTTCACACAGTTTCGTTTCGGATCAAATAACCTACCGGTTCAAGGACATCCTGTTGCCTTCGCACCTGCTTCCGTAAAAGGAACCCATCCCTTTCTTGCCAACTGCTGCTACTCTCTCCCTGGGGTTTGAAGCTACCATCGCTTCCAAGGGCCCTGACACTAAGCCCTTTCACCAGGTAACAATACTTAAGGCTGTTCCTTTTACTTGCCGGTTGTGACTGTACCAGCTCAACCCTAATTCAGTACCGTATACTACAGTTTACTCGTGGACAGGCACCAGTTAATTATTGTCTGTAATTTAAGTAGGTACATCAAGCATCTTGCTTTTGTTTAATCTGATCGGGCGGAGTGTTTAAAGGTCGTTTCACACATATCAGTGACGTATTCGTTCAGTGTCAGTTCAGTGTCGGAATTTGTATTTCACTATGCAAATGCGTAACTGACACTGTACGTCACTGTGCCTGACATGTCTAAATATGTCAATATCAGAGCACGACAACGATAATTTTCTCACGGAACTTAACAAATACGTTACTCAACTGAACGAATACGTCACTGATATGTGTGAAACGACCTTAAATCTCCAATCAGTGCGTATTACTTTTTGATTTAGTGTTAACATTGTATTTAAAGATTACTTCTAAATACAATGGTGTTAACAATTCAGAAACAGTGCGAACTGTCACGGTATTTACCAATTTTTTTTATGTTGCATGGTGAAATCATTTGTAATCAGATTTTTAGCTTAAGTTTTGTCATTGCCATACATTTGATTGTGATTAAGGGAGCCTAGCTGCTAATTATTTTTGCCGTAGCCTGAGTAAATATGGCATCCCTTAATCACCCTTTTCATATAATTTAAGATAGAACTTATGAATCCCTTTTGTGTCATATTTTAAATATTTCTTACATTCATTAAATTTCATTGTTAATTCATTATTGCCTTTTATTTGTACTTTGTATTTATTTTAAAATATTTGTGTATAGCCCTGTGAGCCTGGCCAGCAGTACCAGCATTTCTTTCAGTAAGTAAAGGGTAAGTAACATCCAGCAGTAGGGTGCAGCCACACCAACCCCCTTCGAGCTCAGAAGAACCATCTGCGGTATGTTCCTCGAGACCATCTTGGGTGATTTCTGCAGTAGCACCCATTTTTCCTCCCGATTACGACCCCCCCCCCCATTTAAAGTGTTAAGCGTTTCGAACCCCCCTTTCTCCGCTGCTTGCTAGCCGCGAACCACCGACTTCGACGTCGCCCTATAAGTTGTTGTGGTGCGGAATTAGCACGTGACAAGCCTCTCTTTTATTTCTTACATCCAACAACATATTTCGATGATCAATCTGGCTTTATACCTGAAGGTTGGGAGACACCTATGTGACTTTGTGGCCATTTTTGTTATAAAATAATGTGTGGCCAATTTTTAAATTGTACATACCACACAATTCTGTTAATAATTCCCCAATTGCATTTCGTCCTTCTAAACCATCTCTACCCATAATATACTCAATTCTGGTGTTATCATTGCCTACCTTTGCATTAAGGTCTCTCATTAATAAATCAATATCTTTCTTATTATGTATTTTTAAGACATCTTGTTAAGAATGTAAAGCATCGCAGAATTTTTCTTTCTCATCGTATTCCGCAACATCTGTAGGAGCGTAGCATTGTAAAACAGTTATGGTTTGATCACAATAATATATGATTTGTATTGGGCGTTGTCCTTTGGCAGTTTAAACTGTTAGTTTGTGTCGTGGATTAGACTGACACGAAAGCACATAGGCACACGACCGGCACTAACACTATCGATTTTAAGTTTGACGGTCGAACCTGTATAGAGTAGGTCTAACAGGTTGGTTTTCTATAGTCTTGTTATCGAGGTGCTGTTGTCGAGCAGGTTGATGGCTAATGGGTTTGGGTGGGTTTCAAGTCAAGATCCTTAGTACTGGTGAAACTGATCACTTCCTTGATAGAATCAACGTTCAGAATTCTTTGATGAATGACTGAGTTGCGGACATACCATGGGGCATTAGTTATTATTCGAAGGAGTTTCGACTGGAATATTTGAATTATCTCTATATTGGAAATACTTCCTGTTCCCCAAAGTTGAACGCCATACGTCCATATTGCTTTTAGGACCGCTTTATAATTAATTAATTATAATTTGTTTTCCAATATGAGCTTGGACTTTCTTCCTATGAGCCAGGAGCCAGTACAGTTTGCTTAATTTGTAATTCGGTTGTTTTCCTTTTTGCCATATATGCGTACGCCAGGTGAGCCGTCTATCCATATGCATACCTAAGTATTTCACCGACTCCGCTTGGGGTAGGGGTTTATTATTTAGTGTCACTTGTGGTCATGTTTCTCTGCGATTGGTGAACGTTACGTGTGTTGATTTACTTTCGTTATTCTGACTATTAAACTTGAATGATTTTGATTGTTAAAACATTGAGCCTGCTGTGAAGATACGCTTTAAGTTGTCTGTTTTGGACGCTCAGGGGGATTGGGTTACCTAGCCCATCTTGCGCATATTTAAAAAAATTCAGGACTTACCTGAACCATCTAGTTTTCTCGGACCACTATCATTAAGAGTAGCAAATAGTGGAAAATATATTGCAGAAAAAAATACATCCCGACACATGGTTGCTCCTATTCCTTGATATAAACCGAAAATTCCTCTTGTTTTTAACAACTCCGTTGTAAGTTGCATTGCGGTTATTTTAGGAACTGTTTTACCAGCTACAAATTAAGGTCTTTAATAATCATTGGTGTACAACATAAATACTGATATAATTAAGTAAGTTGTATACTTGTAGCGTACCTGCCTTTGCTTCAGCTGCAACACGACCAGCATCTTGCATTTGAATTTTTAACAACTCCATAGGAGTTGTAATAATTATTTGACATATTCCTGCCAGTGCACCAGCCAACATTTGTCTTGAGTAAGGAAGTTTTCTATAATGTTACAAAAAATAGGTACTCTATACAAGTGACGCCGCTGATGTTGATAGCCTACCCATCGCTCGTTTTTAATTGATACCTAAAGAAGTCATTGGCAGTTAATTTAATGGCTTTTTCTGGAGTTATAAGAAGAATGTTTACTGCTGATCCTTTGTACATTCCGAAATATCCTTCTGTCTGATATGTTTTACGAAAGCAGTCCAACCTACGGATCCGAGTCACATTACAATCGTAAAGCTGGAAAATTATTGTGCGACTCAAACTACTACATAAAATAAAACTTAGAAAAGTGTACGTACATGGACGTATACATTCGTTCTCCATTTGGTCCAATTTTTTGATTTTGTAATCTGGTTTTTACTAAATCTAAAGGGAACACACAAGTGACCCCTATAATTCCAGCAATTCCTCCATTTATTACTTTTGGCAAAAGACTAAAAATTAATTCATCACACTTTTATGATAGAACATAAACAATAATTTTGAGTTTTTTTATACTGGGTCACTTACGCAAATGTTTGTTGCGGTGGTGGCTTCTTATCCGTCATAACGTCATGAGTATTTTAAAGTAGTTAGACTTCTTATACATAGTTCTATTTCTAAGGGTAGGTAAATGTTAAGTTTGTTAAATGTTCGAATTTTATTTTAGTTTTGTGACAAAAATGACACTAGAAATTTGAACTACTGTGAGTTTGACATTTTTATTATAGGTTTTTTTATTGATAAATTGTTCATGTACAAGCTACTCTACATGGAGTATTAAGTAAATGTAATGATAGGACATAAACATTGAAAGGAGAAACCATTCACTAATGGAATGTAGTAATCCTGTAATAATGCTTTCAGGTTAGGGTGCTCTACGATTTGTCATAGGTAACATGGTTTACCATAGTAGAAAATCTTATAGATTTTGATATAAAATATCATTATCCAGCCTGGCCATACGTCAATTTCATGTGTTCTCCGTATGGAGATTTATTAATTATCATCATTGGACAAAATAATCCTTATCACATGATTTAATTTACTAGTGTATTTTCAATGAAAATATATGCTATAAGCTATAGGTATATAAAGAAATCTGGATCTCACCGGATAGAAACGCAACTAATCAAATAGATCACATACTAACTGAAGGAAAAGGTGCACAGGCGCACAGCTGATAACAACTGTGAGAAGCCAAAGAGTGGCAGATATGGGTTCAGATAATTTTCTTATCCGCATCCAAATGAAAATGAGACCAAAAGTAAGCCTAAACAGAAACAAAGGCATAAACAAAAAATGCACTCTAAATGGTACGTAGATTTACTCTCGCTAGAGTCGCCTGAGAGCAAATCTAAAAGTGTACACAGTACTGAGAGCACTCTGTGAGATTCGTAGACTGATTAAAGTCTAGCTAGAGTTGTAGTGGACACACGCGCCCTACGCTGCACTGTGAGAGTGATCTCGATCTATTTGTTTGGCTAAATAGACTAGTTTACTCTACGTAGGTATTTATAGTATAGTAGGCACCACAGTTTCTACGTCGAAACAAGCAAATAATACTTCCAAAAAACTTATTATAAGTGGGATAAACATTACGGTTAATCGAAACGCACCCTGAGCTTCGAAACTGTATTTTGACAGAATATCGAGACCGAGGCAAGAAAGCTAAAGCTATACAAGAAATAGCTGGTGCGTTAGGAACCTCTGAATTAGAAACTGGAAGAAAATGGCACAATCTGAGGTGCCAATTGTATTCGGAAATTCGAAAAATTAAAAAAAAGAAATCCAGCGAAGGAACTGATGAAAGAGGGTGGAAAAGCAATTAGGAGTTCTTTGATTCTTTGCAGTTTATGTGTGGAGTATAATTTAGTGAAAAATCTGCTTTCTTGCCTTTTTAATATCCAATTTCCTTAGCAATGAAGCTATGAACATAGGAATTTAGATAACTAATAAAATGAAATAATGTAAATGTATTAATAATCTGACAGTTTGACGTATTAGTGACAACACGCGCATATGACTTAAACTAGAGACCCTGTATATATTAGGATAAGAGTTGGGAAAATGAGACTATTTTGACAGCAATTTTTGATCCAAACATGTGATCAACACAAACGTCATTTTAATTGTCATCACAGTGTCACTTAACCAGTCAAATATAAAAACCGCAAATATTTTAACACAAGATTTATTTGAACAGATTAACATTATTTTCCTTTATATCAGCTCTATTATTACAATTTCTGGCGCTGAAGCCAATCATTTTGTCGTATTTGACCCTTTATTAATAAACATCAAAATTGTCAATTTTAACAGATTTCAAGTAAATGCATTTTAATTAAGTAGTCCATGCAAAAATTGATCCAAACCAATCAAACTGTATCACGGCGTTTTCCCAACTCTTATCTTTATATACAGGGTGACAATAATCTACCTGTGTTGTATGGGTAACTTTGTTATTATAGAAGTTAGAGAGTCGGCTAAATTAGCAAAGTTGGGCAGAATTTCAAGACAAATTAGATGCCAGTTTGACATTTGACATACACTTTCAACTTTTTCAAATATTTCGAAAAAACTAAAAACATGTGATTTTTTAAATGTTTTATAATTCCATAACCACCTATTCTAAAACCAAAGTGAAATATGTTTCTTGTAGATATTTTTACGTAGAATTATAAAAAAATATCTACAAAGTCATAGCACTCTCGATTTTTGAGATATAAGCCAAACTTACGTTTTTTTAAATGGAAACCATAGTAGGCTATGGATTCATTAGCGAGCTTATTTTTTGCTGATTTCAAAAATGTATAGGTTGTCATATCTGTTTCCGCTAATTTTCTCAGAATTTGCAAAAAACTGAAATTAATGATGATAAATAATAACCATGAACTAAGAATGCCTTGGAATTTTGTCACAGTCTCTTGTTTAGTAACTTATCATCAAAAACAATTGAAATTATCAATTTTTTTTAATTAAACAAATAACAAATAAAATAGGTACTTAGTAACTATCATTATGGATAACAGAACTAAATAATAAATGTATGTAACTATAAATATAAATTAATGATTATAATAATACTTCAAAGTGACCACCATTTTCTTGAACACATAACTGACATCGTTTTAATATTTCACGTTGCAATTTATTTAACGTGTTACGTCTAATTTCGGCTACATCTCTTCTTATTTTTTTTTCGGGTCATCAATGTTACGAGGCTTTTCTTTGTAGACTTTGTCTTTGATCGTTCCCCATAAAAAAGAATCTCGGGGAGTTAAGTCCGGAGACCTGGAAGGTCACGCAATAGGACCAATGGTACCTATCCAATTAGGAAATCTTTCCAATAAATAGTGTGACACAATGTGAGCATTGTGGGCAGGTGCCCCATCGTGTTGGAAGTAATTAAAATTTTGTATAAAATTTAATGGAAGATCGTCCAACATTTCTTCGAATTGATTACGTAAAGATAGCAAATACCTCTCTGAATTTAGATTTTCCTCATAAAAGTAAGGACCGAGAAGTTTTGTTCCAAGAATGCCGCACCAAACGTTAATAGAAAAAACGTATTGCTCTCGCCTTTCAGCCGTTAAGTGTGGATTTTCCCTTGCCCAGTAAATATGATTTTTTCTATTAAATAAACCATTATTTGTAAATTTGGCTTCATCCGTAAATAGAATTGATTGAGAAAAGACTTCGTTTCTTTCACTTTCTTCAACAAACCACATAGCATAATTGAATCTTCTTTGTAAATCTGTTGGATACAATGTATTTCCAACATGATGATGATAAGGTTTTAAATTATTTTGTTTCAAAATTGTTCTTGCTTGTTCTCTGGATACATTACACTCAAGTCCAATTTCTCGCACAGATGCAGTTGGTTTAAAAGTATTGTATGACAAAACACGCACCTCTGCTCCTTCATTAATATTTTTCTTAGCTTCTTTTGGTTTACAAAATGATCCATACCGTTTTAAATTGGATTCAAGTTTTGCAAAAATCCTTTCCATGCTCCACCCTGCGAAAGTGTTACTTTCGTAGCCTGGTTTGTTACTTTCGTAACCTGGTAGCACGAACGAAAGCGAAAATAAATAGTACGGTATTGTTACCGTAGCAACGTTGACAACAACCCACCTTATTAATCACTGAATCATTTTATTTTATTATAATTTCATCTCTTACGGTGGTTAAATGTCGAGGGGAGCATGAGAAATTTAATACATTACACGCTGCGAAAGCCCTTTAGGTGCTCGGAGTTTTTAATTATCCTCGGCTGCGCCTGGGCAATTCAAAAACACCTAGCACCTAAAAGTAAACTTTCGCAACATGTAATGTAAATAACTATTTATCTGGCTGCCTTCTTGCCATGTATGTTTGCAGATACAATTCAGAAGCTGCATTCACATCACGATTGCAATTGTAATAGCAAAATAACATATCATTTCTTTCTTCCCACGAGTAAGCCATTTTTTTAGTAACTTTAACAGAACTACTTAACACATTCACATCCGTAATTATCAGCGAAAGAGGACTAACTTTGACAATTAAATTTGTTTTGTTGTTTTCGAATTCCAAGGCACTCTTGTTATACTAACTATGCAGCTAATTATTAATTATGATCACTAACTTCAGTTTTTTGCAAATTCTGAAGAAATTAACGGAAACAGATATGACAACCTATACATTTTTGAAATCAGCAAAAAATAAGCTCTTTAATGAATCCATAGCCTACTATGATTTCCATTTAAAAAAACGTAAGTTTGGCTTATATCTCAAAAATCGAGAGTGCTATGACTTTGTAGATATTTTTTTATAATTCTACGTAAAAATAACTACAAGAAACATATTTCACTTTGGTTTTAGAATAGGTGGTTATGGAATTATAAAACATTTAAAAAGTCGCAAGTTTTTAGTTTTTTCGAAATATTTGAAAAAGTTGAAAGTGTATGTCAAATGTCAAACTGGCATCTAATTTGTCTTGAAATTCTGCCCAACTTTGCTAATTTAGCTGACTCTCTAACTTCTATAATAACAAAGTTACCCATACAACACAGGTAGATTATTGTCACCCTGTATACAGGATCTCTAACTTAAACTACTCTAGTCAAATAAGCACTCTGGCTTACGTAAGCTAAGTTGTGGATGATTTTTTTCTCATCCCATGATTTAGGATACTTTTTGTTATTATGCTTTGCAAACTGATACGCCACAATTTCAACGTTTTTAATGTTAATCCGTATTGTAAATCTGCAGCCTCTTTTATATAATCACACATCAGCTCTTCTTCATCTGTGAAGACTTTATATTGAGCTAAATTATTGCGTAGGGTACTTATTTCCTTCCCTGTTTCAATACAATGTTGAAAATGACGCCTAAGGGTAGTTCTACTAATATCAAAATGTTTGGCTGCCTCAAATAAAGACATTTTCTTTTCTTTTAATATTTTAATGGCCTGTCGCAACTGTTCCTTATCAAGTGGGGTTCGTTTTATGCCTTGTTTGCTGCGAGGCATATTTTCTGGAGTCTATAATAATTGTAAAAAAATTATATTATATATACCGGGTGTCAACGAAACCTGGGGCACCTCCATAATTTTTTTATTTTTTAAGGTATCTAAATGAAATTTGGTATATGTAATATACTCTTCAAATAGCGTTGGCTGACATAGGAAACAAGTTTCTGTCACTTCCGGTTTCGGCGGAATTGACATCAACTTTGATATTTTAAATGGAACACCCTGTATGTTTATACATTTTTGGAATCTCCATTCAATTTTACGTATGGTAGTATCAAGTTTGAAACATTTTGATGACAAAATAACTACTTACAGAAGAGTTTATTTATTAATCTAAGGTGCCATGGCCTTCGTAAAATGGAAGTCAGGGTGCTACGACACTCAAAACAAATTATTTTAGCACTTCAACTGTAACAAGTCTGTCTTTTTTTAGTGCATTTCATTTGTTTCACTTGTTTTGAAACCCAGTATCTAGATTTAAATGTCCAAAATATGGTTTTTTTGAACGGAGAGTGTTATTCCGAATTACATTTTCATATTAATCCCGTGTTATTAGTATCAATAAAATCCTTGAAACTAGCATTGTACCTAGGACATGTCCTAGGTACAACTAGTGTGTTGTGTCCGAAGTACAACTACATTACCAAATTTAGTAAAAGTGGCAACGCCCCAAAACTTTTGCTTACAGCATCATAACCTTCATACAATTACAAGCTAATCAACTGATCTCTTCGTCTGAAGTCTGAATACGTATATTTTCATAAAACTAAATATACAGATTGTATCGATAACTTAAAGCTTATTCAAAAAACTTACTTTTTAATTGAAAATATGTAAAATTTCCTTCAAATCAAAACACGTTTTGTTTCGCGCCTTATCACTATGCACACGTTATACACTGTCTAGAGAGCTGTCAGCAACGTTGCCAATTGATTAAGTACCTACCAAACTAACAGAAATACTGAAAAGTTCCGAGACCGAGGTACAATACTGTCCAAGGTACAACAGGTTCCTCTAATCATAACACAGGCTTATTGTAATGCTATCCTTGTCCTGTACATGGGGTTTGTGAACAAATGTACACGCGTGGTTGTCGTTACTAAATTCAGCGTGTGATGAGGCAGGGCTCATCTCTCCTGATTCAGATAATATGTATTATCATTCTGAAGTAAGCCACCTCCGACAATACATACCTATACGTTTAATTGAGGATTAACATTTGTAACTTGGGTTGCCTATTCAAACCATTAAGGGCACCTCTCATCTGAATCACCCAGCATAAAAATAAAATCAATTTCAGTTAAAATTATTACATAATAAGTGGCAATTACCATTTAACATTTATTCAAAATTATATCTTACACGTCATAATTTATTAAACAACAACCTTTAGGCAGGATAAATTACATTTTTATTTAATTACAGCAACAATTTTTCTATACATCAATATTTGGGGTGTCTCGAGATACTAGTTTATTTAGTTATATTGTTAAATCTTCAAAGTACTTAGCTTGTATTACTGATATTATATATACCATGTATTTGGGGTGTAGTTTACACAGCCTGAATGTGTTATGCCACAACGAGGCATGAAATTGAAATTACCGACAGTACCAACGATATTTGTACAATTATTTAGAATGACACATTCGATAATAAAAGCCATTTACTGGAACTGGAGGTATAATTGGCGATTTAACATTCATTTCCTTATTTTAAATACAGTTGTAACAGGGAAGAATGAAAAGCAACAGCATTTAATTAAAGGCGTTTAGTTTGATTCAGATTTAGCAATTTTGATTAGTGATTGGAAAATCAAATTTGTTGTTTGAGCTATGCTCTCATTATATGTTACAACTGTAGCGAACACTAGCCATAGCAAATTTTGTATTGTCCTTAATAATTGATTCCTACTTACGTTATTTACGTCTAAAAAAAATTGTTCAAGAGCATTAAAAGGTAACAGAACTTAGAAGTATAAAAAAATATACAGAAATATAACATAAAAAATTATATACATCGAATTGGACTGATAAAAATAACAAATGCGTAAAAAATATAAAAAATAAGTTTAAAAATGTTACTACTACATCATTAGAGGTAAAATTTATTGCTATAAAAATATATGAGGAAAAATAAAACTCAGCATAAATTATGGTAATGTAAGATGCATAAATTATGAAATAATACTGAAGCTTAAAATATCTAAAACTGTATGCGTTCTTCACTCCATATTTATCACATCCTTATAAAATCCAACATTCCTGTTTACATTAAAAAATAATAATGAATTTAAAGAATGCATACGACCTGAAAATGAGTATGTATTACATTAACGTGTATGTACAAAAAATGCATTTAATGCAGTGGCGTGCAGTGAGGTTTTTACTTGGGGAAGCGCTTTTAGTTTACTGATAAGTGATTTGTAATGCACCTGAGCAAACCTGTCAATTACACCTTCATAAAACTTTGGATTTTGTGATAAGTCTTTAATACACTCCTTTTCTATAAATAACACTGCTAAATTGTACAGTCTTTCTTCACCTGTTGAGTTTCTGATAAAGGTCGTAATGCGCTTTAAAGTAGAAAAGTTACGTTCAACCGAAGCGCTTGTTGCCGGAATTGTTAAAACTAGTTGGCACAACTTAAACACTTCACTATAAGACTCTTCTAAACCAGTTTCTTTAAGAAAAAGCAGCATATTCAATGGTGTTTTCTGATTATTAAAAGTTTCCTTTTGAAAACGAGATTTGTTGTAGCTGATGAAATTACATAATACAACAAATTCTAATTCATTAAAATTCTGAAACCTGACTCTCAGTTATTGCGTAATATTATTCAAAATTTCTAATGTAGCCCTTAAAAGAACCTTAATTTTACTGAAGGGTATTAGATGTAGCAAAAATAAGGTTCTTTAAAGAGCTATGTTAAAATTTAGGACGGATTATTGTTCCTCGTCCCAAAAAAGGTGGTTTCCCCAATTTTCATATCCATATCAATATTTCGAAAACTTTAAATTAAAATTTCGACTTTGACACCCTGTATCTCCCTAAATATTAACTTTTGGGCTAAGGTAATTTTAGGTAAATTGTAATATTTTGGCTTTGCAAATCTACTGTTGGTCTTTGTCCCATTACTTTTGGATTAATAAATATTTTAATGAACAATGAGCGTCATTTTAACCCATAAAGGTTTTAATATTTTATATTTAGGACGTTTTAAAAAAAATCATTCAAATCGGAGTAGTTTGAACCGGTTCCGAGATATAAACGTAAAGTTACTCCAGCTAACAGCACTTTTCCTGCAGCTGAAATCACGTATGCGAAATTACAACAGTGTAGCTGCGTCCAATGATTGTTATATGGAAAGTTAAGCGAATTATTTCGCCGTTTCTCAAGGTAACGTTAGACGTTCGAGTTGATATTTGCCGTTAAACTACGAACGGTACACGGCGGTGCTTCCATCGCTTTCATGGACGGCACGCCACTGATTTAATGCATGCACGGGGGAAATGTTAGGAACTTCTATTATGATTCAAGTATCTAACATACAAGTTTATAGATCGTATGCATATACTAAATTAATTTCTGCAGAACAATTGACTGATGTATTGCGTTCTACTGATTATGATAGCTACAATATAGAGTTGGATATGTGTGTACCCTAACGGTGACCGAGTTTGAGTTTCACAATAAATCTAGTTGTTAATAACTATACATTTCTTTTATCGTTGACCAAACAGCTATTTTTACTTCCTTTTCTTATCCTTGGCCAGACAAGTATAGAGTTGAAATGTAGGTATATACAACAAGGAGATTAGTCTCCTGTCATCAAACGAAACAATTATACTTTTGATGACTACATCGATTAACAAAGCAGTTCTAAAACGAACTACACGTAATTTTAAAAATAGCTAATATGCATACTTGTGAATTAAAAAGAATAATAAATAAAATAATGCGATAACAAATAACAAGCATGTTTGGACGATTTGTATAAAGGTCAAATAATTATTACTAAATGCATTGCTTTCATATTCACAAATATGCAACGATTAAAAGATTATTAACTGTTTATCCTCGTTTTACACCAAGTAAAAATTCTGCTACACCTAGAAAGTAAACCATCTGAGCGATACCAAAGAGCGGAGCTATTACGATCATTCTGCAAGCGCCTCCTTTAAAGAATGCTCTAGGTCCTTCGTGTTTCATTATTTTCCTAAAAACAAAAATTATCATTAATAAATATTAATGTCATTATTAGATATTAATGGCAACTACAACTTAAATGTATATTCATACATTGAGTTTTGACTTTCCATTTGAAGTTTAGTATTTCTAAGTTTAAGCTAAATGTGTTCTTTCATAATAATTCTTCCAAATTATGACACCTGATACTGGCCAGACATATTAGGCATTTCTCCAAACAAATCAACCAAAGTCTAATCACCGAACTAAACTCTGATCACTTGCCGGTACTTGCAGTTCACCCAAACCAAAACCGCCCCCCTGTTCGATTAACCAACAAATGGGATATCTTCCAAATAACTCTGTATTCGTGTGAAGATGAGAATCTAGAGAACCAAAAGTTTTGTATGCCATCTATACCCGGTGCTTTACAATTAGAAGCCCTTTTTAGGGCGTTTGTCACTTGCTCAGTATTAATGTCATTCCAATGCATGTTTTCTATCTCTCTATTCATGTCCCTTTGTTGAGCTATCCATTATTATTATTATAATATCAACAAGTGTGACGGTGCAAAATACTACAATCTTTGCAAGCATAATATTGATTGAGTGGATATACAGGGTGTTTCAAAATTGCACGGCACCATTTTAGGGATGTGTTCTCTAGTACAAAATATTACGATTTACCTAAAATTACCTTAGTCCAAAAGTTAATATTTAGAGAGATACAGGGTGTCAAAGCCGAAATTTTAATTTTAATTTTTTGCTGTAATTTTAAAAGTTTTCAAAATATTGACATGAAAATTGGGGAAACTACATATTTTGGGACGGCAAACAATAACCAGTTCTCAATTTTAATGTACCTCTTTAAAAAACTCTGTTTTTGGTACACCCAACACCTTAAAAATACTTCAACTTTTCTGTGCTTAAAGTTATGACAGATATAATTGAAAAAAATAATTTCTTCGTCTTTTTTATACAAAAAAGGTATACTAGTTAAATGTCTCTAAAGTTAACCGTTTCAAAGGTATTTGCTGTTGAAGTTGAAGTGATGCTACATTTTTCAGTCCTTAAACCTTAAACAGCATTACACTAAAATCTTAAAACATTTTTAATGACAAATATTCCACTGATCCACTATTGCTTTGTATCCTATAACTTGTTTTTAACAAGAATATGTCAATTTTTTGTTTTAAATACAAGCCTACTGCGTTACAGAATGCTTAAAAAATAAAAAAGATGGTTGCATTTCTTACACCAATAGCAAATATCTTGGAAACGGAAACGCTTTAGAGACATTTAACTAAAGTCTGTTCAGGGAAAGGCTGCACTCGATGTAAACAAAGCCACGTGATGGTTGACATGTTGACAACCACGAGGTCGAAATAGGGGCTGTGATTGGTTGTATACAGGTGAAAGTTCCCTAATCCGATAAGCCCGTGACGCATTTTTACATAAATACGTATTTACGGTACTTACCTGTGTACACGTTACAAGTGCGTACGCTGACGCAGCCAACAATTTTACGCAAAGCATTTGCCGTGCGAATCAGCCGCTGTCAAACTTGTTTGTTTACATCGAGTGCAGCCTTTCCCTAAATACACTTTAGTATACCTTTTTTGTATGAAAAAGATGAGGCAAACGTTTTTTTCAATTAAATTTGCTCGAACTTTAAGGATAAAAAAGTTGAGGTATGTTTAAGGTATTGGGTGTAGCAAAAATAAGGTTCTTTAAAGAGCATTGTTAAAATTGAGAACGGATTATTGTTTATCGTCCCAAAAAAGAAAGTTTCCTCAATTTTCATATCAATATTTCGAAAACTTTTGAAATTACAGCAAAAAATTAAAATTAAACTTTTGACTTCGACACCCTGCATCTCCCTGAATATTAACTTTTGGACTAAGGTAATTTTAGGTAAATCGTAATATTTTGTACTAGAGAACACATCCCTAAAATAGTGCCGTGCAATTTTGAAACACCCTGTATACTGTAATTTGACGAGGATAATAAATAATAACTAAAGTTAACTACTTAGGCCAGTGTTTCTCAAACTTTCTTTCACGTGGAACACTTTTTTTGTAAATGTAAGTTGCGTGGAACCGGACCGAAAAACTACTAATTCTATCTATTAATTTGTTTTTACTTCACTGCACTTACTCGTATCGATTATATCACACCGTGCCGACAGACCGTCTTTATACAGGGTGTATCGTAAATGGCGCATAATATTCGCACCACGCGATTCTGCGTTAAAAACTGGACAAAAAATTGTATAACTGTTTTAGGCCAAAACGTGTAGTTTTTGAAGAATTGTTAATTAAAGTCTTGTAAACTTAGCAACACTGTGTGGTCAGTCATACTACGTCACCTGCGATATCACCAATAGCAACCCGCTTGATTTAATATAATTGCATTGTACATTGTTGCAACATTTATGAAAAGCACAAGTACCTACTGCAAAAATTTCAAACTTCGGATGGAAATTATAATTAAACGAAGGGTATATTGAGTACAATTACAGATTAGTTATTTCTTTTGTTGATTAAACTACAGGTAAAAATCATTATTTCATAAAAATATGACACGACAAGCAAAACAGAATACGACTAAAGGCTGCTAATAACTCCATAACTAAATATAAAGAGTTAACAGCAAATTGGTACTGAAGTTTTTGCTTGGATTTTTACGTAGAATCGCGTGATATACATATTATGCGCGATTTTCGATACACCCTGTATACCGTCATCGAACTATTTCCAACAATAACAATCCACGACCGCCGCGAATTCACATATCAATGTATTCCAGAATCTGACGTCACGACCGTACATTAGTCCGGGAGATTTCGTTACAATACGGGAACAAAAATATGTTTTTGTATTTTGCGGAACTTTGCGCGGAACCCTTGGCAAGTACTGATGGAACCCTAGGGTTCCGCGGAATCCACTTTGAGAAACACTGACTTAGGCAATGCGGGGCATTACCATTAGCTTCCACTAGTTAAAAACATTGTTAAAATGTAAAATAAATTAATGTAGGTAGTCATTGTACAAATAATTAAAAATGTCATGTATAACATCGATAATGTTGATATGACAAATGCAATAAATTAAATAAAAAAATTCTAAGTTGCTTTTCTTGTTTTACGTTGCAATGATAAAAATTAAACTTACATAATTGCATCCGAAATTCCATTATATGACATTTCACCTTCAACTTTTGTAAGAGCTTGAAGTCTAGTTTTTACAACGTCGAAAGGATTTACCGCCAAAGCTGCTAATGATCCTGCTGTACATCCCGACAAGAAGGAGCACCAGAATACAGCTTCGCCTATTAATATAAAATGTTATTTAATTATGTAAAGAAGCTTACATGTAGTAAAATATCATACCTGACCCGTCTTTCTTCCTGGGACCGAGATCATTAAGGGTTGCAAATAATGGAAAGTAAACAACAGAGAAGGATACATCTCTTACCATAGTAGCACCAATTCCTTTGTACAATCCAAGTATTCCTTTCGTTCTGAATAAATCTAATGCAATTTTCGTTGCTGACGTTTTGGGAATTGTTTTACCAGCTACAATTATCTGTATGTTAAAATCATACACAAAAATACGAGACATAAATCTGTGCATATTACTACTACTACCTACTATCTAATAAAATTTAAACATTTAATATAATGGCAAAGTACTTACATTCTTTTGCGGCAGCAGCAATTCGACCGGCATCCTGCATTTGAATTTTTAATAATTCCATAGGTGTTGTAATAATAATTTGACAAAATCCTGCTAATCCACCGGCTAACATTTGTCTTGGCATAGAAAGTGTTCTGCAATTTAATATAAGTAACTTTATAATAAGAGAGGTAGAAAAAATATAAAAAAACTTACCCAGAACTAGATCGTAAGTGATACCTAAAGAAGTCATTGGCAGCTAATTTAATGGCTTTTTCTGGAGTTATAAGAAGAATGTTTACTGCAGATCCTCTATACATTCCAAAATAACCTTCCGCTCTGTATGTTTTTCGGAAGCAATCGAGCCTGTTCAAGCACACACATTAATTTATGCAACAAATTAAGAAAATCTGAGTAGTTTAAGTTTAGTGTAAAATATGATTTTATTATACTTTCTTTTGGATAAATAAGCAGTAAACAGTAAAATATACTCAGCATTATAGTCTGTTTTTAAACTAGGAGAAGCGTTTCAAATTTGCCGGGCTAAAATGTACGCACGCTATTGGCTTCGCGCGCGTCGGTTTTACACGATGCGAATTTCTGTGTTATGTTTTGACACATTAGCTGTTCGAGGTGTTGCATTTACAGGCCAGTTACCGGTTGTTAGTGTTCTCAGTCTCTTTCTGTGTAATTCCGCAAGTAACAAAACAGTTCTTTTCAGAACTAAATCATTGTCTAGTGTTGTCAATACCGCCAAAACTTTTCTAGTGTGTTTTCTGGTAACATTTATCGAGTGAACGTGACTTTTATATTTACTCCTCCTAGTTTAAAAACAGACTATAGTTTATTTATGAAGTGTCGATATGTTTCATTCTTAATGATAAACAGGAAACAAAAGAATGCCTTAAAAAATTAGTATGGCCGAATCTAGTAAAGTTCCAAACTCAAACAAAATAATACGCCTATTACATAGATACTCCTCTAATATGGCACCTGGTGGAATATACGAGGTATGATAAAAAAATATCCAGAATGGTTTTATAATTTTGTAAATGACTGGACACAAAAGGCTGTGGTTTTGCACAAAGTGTGCTTAACATTTATTATATACGTAAATCACATCTGCTTTGCTCAATCGGTTGTTTCACAATAATGTTTTCTGTTAATATTTGCGTAGTTGTTTGTCGCATTCATCATGTCGGAAAAAAGGATCAACGAATTTGCATCAAGTTTTCTTAAAAACATGGCGAAACTTGTAAAGATGCGTATTTGAAGTTAAAAAAAATCTATGGCGAGGATTGTATGAACAAGTCTATGAGTGGTAGGTATAAATGCTTTGAAAACGGTCGTGAAGGTGTTGAGAATGATCCGAGTTTTGGAAGACCTACAAGCAGCAAAAGTGCGCAAAATGTCGAAGTTGTGCGCGCAGCTGTGCGGGAAAATCGCTGAATTACTATTCGTTGGTTAGCCACAGGTCTAAACATTAGTTATGGTTCGATTCAATCCATTCTTACTTCTCACAGCTGAACAAAAACATGCCCGTATTTTAGCTGCTAGTGACTTGCTTGAATGCGTCAGAAATGACGAAAACTTTCTAAAAACGATCATAACTGGCGATGAAACATGGGTTTATGAGTATGATCCCGAAACTACGGCCTAATTTTCACAGTGGAAAAGCACGATAAAGCCGCAGCAATCTTAAGACAATGCTGACTGTTAAATACAATTTTATCGTCTTGTATAATAAATAACTATTCTATGTGTTTTTAAAAATAGTATCACTTGATTTACATTGATTTATTTGGATTCAAAACAGCAGTGAATAGAATAGGCTCAAATTAAGTCACTTTCAGGGCCCAAATTAACAGGCACGGGTTAAAATTGTTACATTAACCCTAACCACGTTTTAATACTGACATGAATACATTCTTTAAGAAACCTCTCAAGAAAAGATGAACCTGCAGAAGTCCGGATGGACGTACGAAAAACATTCTATCAAATAAAAAACATACAGTCGTTGATGTTTCGGTTCTACATACAAGAACAATAGAGCAATAAGAGCAGTTATAGAAATAAATACAAAAATTGAAAGGAGGAAATTATTCCAACAACCCCCGGTTCTTATCACCGAAATAATGAAATAAAATCAAATAAAAATGGATACGAGAACCTGAGTTAAGGCAGTCAAAATTAAATAAAAGTTGAACCTTGAAGTGACATTGAATATAACAGAGAACATTCGAACGACAGTTAAGAAAATATGTACACGGAGACCATAGAAATCCAAAAACTGAGCCAGTCAACCATAAATCTTATCGAGGAAACACGAAAAATTAACAGAGAACCTGTAGAATATAAAAAACATTAATAAAATTATAATCAGACAAATTAGAAATGATCGAAAAAATAAAAAAGTTAGAGAGGATAGCAAAAGTATGCAAGTTTTAAGAAAAAGTATGGATAACGGAAACACAAAAATCAACAAAATAAAGAATAAAGAAAATCAGATCGTGATTGATAAACATGAGATACTCAAAATAATAGAAGACTATTATAAAGAACTATACGCCTCGAAGGAACCAGACTCATCATCTGAACAAGAAGAAGGAAAAACTATAATAAACGTAGACTCAGAGGAAATTTCGTAAATAACGGAGAGCGAGATTTTTGCAGCATTGAAAGAGATGAAAATTGGACGTGCACTTGGTGAGGATAGAGGATAGAATAACAGCTGAAATGCTGAAATATGGAGGAAAATACCTTATAAAACTCATAAAATTGTTGTTAAATCAATGTTTAAAAGGAAGTAAAATACCAGAGACATAGGCAAATGCGGAAGTGATTCTCTTATAAAGGAGATCATGCGGATATTGGAAACTACAGACCAATAAGTTTAGTACAAACTTTTAACAAAAATAATTACTAAAAGACTGACTAAGAAAATGAACTTTTATCAACCATTAGAGCAGGCCGGATTTAGAAAGGGTTTCAGCACAGTTGATCACCTGCAAACAGTAAAAACACTAATCGAGAAGTGCGAACCCGATCCACCTATGTGGTGGCACAATGGAGCTATGGGCAGTACTGAAAGCGTTACGAGATGCTCGAATCGACTCACGTTATGTGAAACTACTCGAAAACATATGTCTCAATGCCACGATTCATGTTAAGTTAGACGAAGAAAGAAAAACCAACAAGATATCAATAATCGAGGGGTAAGATAAGGAGACACCGTTTCCCCTAAGTTATTCACGCTAGCACTGGAAAAAAATGTGTTCAAACAACCAAAATTGAAGAAACAAGGAAGATAAATACAGATTTACGTTTTGCTGACGATATCGTCCTGATAAGCCAAAATGAAAACCAACTAGAAAGTATGCTCCCAGAACTAGACCTAATGTCAAGAAAAATAGGTTTGAACATGAACTTGCAGAAAACAAAAATTATTTCTAGAAGCCAGAAAGAATTCAAAGTGAACGATGAAACCATTCAAAAAGTCGAAGAGTACATATACTCAGGACACCTTATCAAGCTGGGAAAACCTAACCAGACAGCAAGAGATTACAACATAGGATAGGGCAGCTTTCGGTCGCCTAAAAAATATTTTTAAAAACAGTGATGTACTGATATCTCTGAAGAGGAAAGCATAATATGATTCATGTGTTCTGCCGGTATTAAGTTATGGCATGGAAACCGCTACACTTACTAGGAAAAGTACAGCGATGGAAAGACGAATGGTATAGGACACCTCGAAAGGAAAAATCCTGAAGAATGGACAGTACGCATGATACAGTGACGACCAAGAACAACCAAAAGAAACTTTGGAAGACCTCAAAAGCGATGGGTCGATGATATTAACATAATAGCAGGAAGAAACTGGTGCCAACGGGCCAGAGAGACAGAATCCTGGAAAATCTAGATGAGGCTTAGGTCTAGCAAATGAAGGCTGAGGAAGAAGAAGAAGTATTATTTAATATTTATGGCCTCCAACAGTTTGTTTATTCATTGTTTATTAGGCGAAATTTAGACTTCCACTGTCAAGGATCCCAACTTCAGTAGTTTTTTTTTTGTATTTTAAACTTGATCTTTATAGTTCCTTCAACTCTAGACGTCTACTTATGTAGATCTGTTATCGGCAAATGATTACAGACACTATAATAACTGTTACAAAAATCACTTGAGACGTGTTTACTTTATTACCTAGATTAGGAAGCAGGTTAAATATTATCGTTTATGTTTTCTATACTTTTTTATGTTTTAGTTTGATTCATAAATAATTAAAAAATTTAGTTTAATAGGTGAGTATATTCGTTAACATCCTTGCTTTTTAAAAACCTTACTTAATCAATTTTATAAATGAATACTTCTACAATTTTATTCTTAAAACAACATTTTGTCCCAAAGACAAAATTACAAAAAATATTAACAGATTATTCGCTATAAATAATAATTGAAATATAAAGATATTATAATTATGTATACGATACAAGATGATTTATTAGCTCTTGAGCAAACTTTGGCAGATAAAAACTGATACTTAATGCAGTTTTAAGAAGAAAATGTTGTATGAATATAGTAAGTACAGGAACCGCTTTGTGTTTATGCAGATATGGTAATTCAAAATTACTGATCCGGGGATCGTAATAGCCAAACTGTTGAACTACTTTATTTGTTTAAAATTTTTTATTTAACCAACTACTTCTTTTTTTCAATGGTGGTGCATGAATATTATGTAAATAAACTTTAGCGATGGGAGTTCTCGAATACTAAAATAATCCGAATTTAAAAAACTTTCGGTATTCTTGGGAATTTTGATAAAAGTTTTTAAATTCGTTTACTTCTCGAAACTAGCATTGTTCTTTTACGAATATTATACAAATCCACAAGATTCATTCATTCTGAAATAAACCTTAGATTCTTGAAATTGGTGGTGTTCGATTTTCAATTTCTATTTAGTTTTATGACTGTATGATGAGAGGAAATAAGAAAACGGCCAGGAGTTAAATCAATATGGTCCTTTATTGAGGAACGCCAGCTGGCCTGGTTTGGACATTTAGTGAGAATGGGAAATAATAAATTTGTGAAAGCCATATGGGAATTAACAAAGAAGGGGTAGGCTAAGAAAAACGTGGAATGCTGAAATAGGAAGTATCCTACATAAGAGAGCATGAACATGGAGTAGGGTTAAGGAATGGGCTCTCAACAGAAATAAATGGAAGAGATATTGCAAGAACTAATTCGTTACCTTTGACACCAAACGGTAGAAAGATGTTATGGATAAGTAGTAGTAGTAGTAGCGTATGATGAGTTGCTTACTTGTAAAATACATGCCCTAGGAGTGTGGTAGGCTTTGGAGAGATGACGTACCTTGGCGTACTTCTCTCTCTATGCTCAATGGTTCAATTTCTTCGGGAATTTTCACGTGAGTTCTATAATTTTGTTGTATCTGTAGTCTGCTCTGCATTATGATAGGGCTATACGCATTTTATGCTGATTGATGGTATCGAATGCTTTCTCATAGTCCACGAATATTAGTATCAATGGTTTGTTGCATTCAACGGACTTTTCTATAAGAGTTTTTATGACTTGAAGGTGATCATTTGTTCAGTTGCCTCATATCTACATGGTTCTGTGTTTCCTTGCAACTTAGTTTTCTACGCTTTGCCATCAGTGATTTTGTCTCTGCGCTCAATTTTTCGTTTTTGTTAGATACCTTCTCTCGGCTATTTCTTCGGCACTTTTTATGTTTGCCAAATGCAGCGATCTGCTTTGAGCAATACTTGATGTCATCTCCCATATTATTTCATGCATGCTCTGCTTTCTTAGTTATTTTCTTGTGTCTTTCCTTTCTAATATTTATAACAACTTTTCCTTTGATCATTTTGTGATGACTGTCCATGGAACACTTGTTTAAAACATCAATATGACTTCCTTTCAGCTTGAAATTACAAAGTCAATTTGGTTTTTGGTATCGTTTGGGTTCTGTCACATCCATTCCCATCCATAAGCATAGCATTTCTTTCATCGTATCTGTACATACCAATAGATCTTTCACTGTAGTGTAGTGCAGTATTTAGTACATTTAGGTCCTCATAAAACAGCTCGATCTCGTCTTAGGTATGTATAGAAGTTGGAGCATATACCTGTATTATCTCAAGCTATACATGGTGTTGAGTTTTATTATTAAACAGATCACTCTGGGTCTTATACTGCGTGCTTTCATTATATTTGCAACATGTTTTTTATGGACAAGAAATCCAACGCTGCTTTCTTTTGTCTTTCTGTAATGTAGCATATGTCACGAGTGCATTACAAGTTGATTTCCTCTTGTTCGTTTGAGTTCGCCAAATCCGAGTATGTTCCATTTAATATAGGCTAGTTTTCTTTTAATTCTTGCAATTTCTGCGGGGATGACAGTGTCCTAGTGTTATATTTATGTAGCTATGTTTAGTTGTTTTTATGGTAGGCTGATCTCTTCCGGAGATTCTTCGCAGGGAAAGATTTACAACTAATGCGTTTTGCCATTGCTTACATATGGATTAGAAACATGAACACTCACAAGGAAAACCGTTGGAAAAGTGCAAGTAGGACAGAGACAAATGGAAAGGTCTATGCTGGGCATAACTCTCCACGACACAGTAACGGACAGTCGTTTATAGGAAACGACTGGAGTGCAGGACGCAATAGAAAGGATTGCGTGTTTAAAGTGGAACTGAGCTGGTCACACAAGAGACCAGCATATAATAGATGGACAAAAAATAATGAGTGGTGACCAAGACAAGATGTACTACATAATAGAGGACGCCCATAAACGCGATGGTCAGATGCCATAAAATGCATCGCAGGGGATTGGATGAGAAAAGCTAAAGATCGACAACAATCGCAACATTTAAGGGAAGCCTACGTTCAGCAGTGGACACAAATGACTTGATGATACAAATTTACAAAACAAAAATAAAAGACTTTTTATGTGAAATATACAATGAATTTTTAACAATATGAAGTTTTTTCAAAAGAAAATAAATAATCTGTATTGTCAAAAAGCAAGGGGAGGGAACCAGCATCGTAACGAGTTTGCTTCCTACATACTGGAATTGTCATGTTGATACTAATTTTGAGTTCTCAGTGCTTGGTCCCATTTCCCATATTCTGATCTTAAAAGCTCTAGAATAGCGAGAATTTGATTCTAGCCATCTTTAGTTATCACAGCCATCATACATAATTATGATTTTTGATTAGAAATCTTATACAAAATAATCTATTTAAACGCTGATGTTTGCGACTGAAAGTGAGACAATAAAAAACAAGCAAAAATTGCCAATCCTAGTTACTTACATAAATTAAATATCAAAGAAAACTGTGTTAGAGACTGAACTATTGAAATATTTCATATGCGTTTGCTTGCATTTATATTTTATTAGCAATTAATAAGACGAAAGCCATAAATTATCCCCAGGGTTTTCCTAAACATAAAAAACACATGCTGACTTAGACTTAGGTAACATATGAAGGAAGCGGTGTGTGTGTGCGCTCCGATAACCGAAAGAGGTTGACGAATAGTACAGTATTAGGAGTTGCGGCACATCCAACGGTAAAATTATGCTTTGCAATGACATAATAGTAATTAAAGTGGTACTTTTGACTTAGTGATCGGTACTTGTTGTGGGAAGCTTGCATGTGGTGCAAATCTAATCCAAGGATTAGCTTAGAGGAAAGATCATTACAAAGAGGTACTGGCGGGTAGCGGAAAAGCTGCTCCTGGTTGTACCATGTACCTGTGTGGTCCCAGTCAGATTTTGCGATAGGGTGAATGGGAATTGTCCGGACAAACTCACAATTAATATATTGCTGAGAGTGTGAATGCCGTATTGACTGTTTAGCATTAAATACGCCGTTGTTGTGTGACTCCGATGGTAGGAAGAAGCGTAGGGAGCTCTGAAGTAGCCCTGGAAGATCCAGCTGGTTGGTGAACAAGGGCTAGCCCGTCAAGAAGATGATGGAAACTCAAAGAAGTAGTAGTAGGTGCAAACTTATATGCAGTGTCTGGCACACAAAAACAAGGGGACCAATAACCCCAGTTGAATACACCTTTAATAGGTGAGTTTTGCAGAACTGTACCTGTTGTTTGTTTTATTGCAATGGCGAATGCTCCGCCACTGGAGCTCAAGGGTGTTGCATGCACTGTTTGTTGTGTCCCTCACTTTCTGCCCAGTCCCCTACGTAAGACGACAGATTTCAATGACTTTAAACAACCGACTAACACAACTAATAACTAATACACGAATTTATACCTGACGATGTCAGCAATTCTCCCTTTTACCCTAACAGATGAAAGAATATACAAGACACGATAGGATCAGAAACAAGCGCAATATTTAAAGCAAGGCTTAGTAATAGAGAAGATATCGAAACAACAAATAAGATTATACGGACACCTTAATCGAATGGAAAACAAAAATATAAGTACCAAAAATAATAAGTTACATAATGATAGATGGATAACTATCAAGAGGGAGATTTAAAAACATGTGGGGGGGATGGTGTATGTACCAGAAATTGCAAAAAAATACAGTAATAGAAATATGTAATAAAAATCGTTCGTATAGGGCATAAGAAATGGATATTAAACCCGATGCCCTACAGGCAGAGTGATAAATGAAGGAGAAAATTAAAAATCCTCGTCTTGTAACGTTTTAGATCAATTGGACTTACGACGCTCATATAACATTTTTGTCGTATAATTGCATCAAAATTATTCCGCTAAAGCTTGTAATACAGCTAATAAATCACCTCGCGTGATTTTTTGTGGTCTTAGCATAATAAGACTTACTACTTATATAACGATAAATTAACTTAATGCACCATAAAACGTTTAAAGTAATATACATACATGGAAGCATACATCCTTTCGCCATTAGGTCCGATTTGTTGATTTTGCAGCCTAGTTTTAACAAGATCCAGTGGGAATACACACGATACCCCTATGATTCCAGCAATTCCTCCGTTCACTATTTTTGGTACCAACCTGTAAGAAAATTAGATATTTATATATCAATTACATCAAAATATACACAAATTTATTAAAATATTACTTTGATTGAGCAACATAATCACAATAAGCACAGGCAGTAATAGAATTAGTATGATTACATCAAAGAAAGAATATTGATATAAACCGTTTTTAATACCTATGATTAATTAAAAATACCGGGTGTCAATGAAACCTGGGGCACCCCTATTTTTTGAATTATATTAATATTTTAAGATATCAAAATGAAATTTAGTATGTGTAATATACCTACTCTTTAAATGGCATTTTTTGACATAGAACACAAGTTTGTGTCACTTCCGGTTTAGCCGAAATTAACATCAATTTTGATATTTTAAATGAAACACCCTGTATATTTATACATTTTTGGAATTTCCATTTCATTCTACGTATGTTATATCAAGTTTGAAACATTTTGATGACAAAGTAAATACTTCCAGAAGAGTTTATTTATTAATCTAGGATGCCATGACCTGCGTAAAATAGAAGTCAGTGCTACGACACACAAAACAAATTATTTTAGCACTTCAACTGTAGCAAGTCTGTCACTTTTTTGCGCATTTCATTTGTTTCACTTGTTTTGAAATCTAGTATCTAGATTTAAACGTTCAAAATACGGTTTTCATATTAATCCCGCGTTATTAGCATCAACAAAATCCTTGAAAAACGCTCGTTTTTAGTACCCTAGTGTCCCACACTAGTGCCATTTGAAAAAATAGAGTTATTCTCGAAAAAGAATTTTTGCCAACTTTAGGTCATTCTAATACAGCAACTAAAATAGTTAAAGTTCTAAAACAATTCGTCTCGAGTGTTGGGGCACCTTGACTTTCATTCTGCGTAAGTCATGGCACTCTAGATTAATATCTGCAGAAATTTACTTTGTAATCGAAATGTTTCGAACTTGGTACTACCGTACGTATAAAATTGAATGGAGATTCCAAAAATGTATCAATATACAGGGTGTTCTATTTAAAATAACAATGTTAATGTCAATTCCGGCGAAACCGGAAGTGATAGAAACTTGTTGCCTATGTCAACAAATGCCATTTAAAGAGTATATTACATATACCAAATTTCATTTTGATATCTTGAAATATAATTTAAAAAATAAAAAAATTATGGGGGTGCCCCAGGTTTCGTTGACACCCGGTATATTAAATACATTAGAAATATTTCCCCAAAGAAGTGAATCCTTAAAAATTCAACATTTAAAATAAATGATTTTGCTGTATTTTTAGTTTAAATTTTATATTTTAAAAATAGAGAGGAATTTTATAAATAATAAACTTTTATACTATTTTTGAAAATAATACATAGGACAAATAAATCCCAAGGTAACTCCAAATTGCATAACTTTACACATGTAGTTTCGAGTGGGTTGTTTGGTGAATTACCAACAAATTTTTGCCAACACTTAAATTAATAGCACTTCTTCTAAAATTAATCTGTTACGCGTTTCCTGCCGCATTTTCAACACAAAATTTACGCATTGTCGTTAAAATTTTTTCACAAAGTGCATCTAATAAATAATACATTTTGAAAACAATGCATTTATTTATTTATTCACGTTAATAAAGGTTCGACTATTTTTACATGTAAGTACTAATTGAGTTTGTCTATACCAGTTTATTTGATTATCAATTTAATGGAAATACCTGGTAGTTGTTATGTTTGTTAACTTGTTAACCGTTTGAAACTGTAATTATCGTAGCGATAATTCAGTAAATAGTCGTACTATAAGTACTGCTTTGGTTATTTTTGATCTATGAATGATTTATGACGTTTATTGAATTGCTTTTTTGTACGTAGCAGTACGAAAACATTTTATTTGGTTATTGAAACTGAAAGAAAACTTCAACTTTCAAAAATTACATTATTAACATCCGACAAATAATTTAACAGCACGTGGTTGCCATTTTTATATTTATGCACACATCACCCCAATTAAAGTATAAATTGCCCAAATTTTGAGGTATATAGGAAATGTTACAAATTACAACGTATTTGAATTTTATCAAGTTACAAACTGACCTTAAATAATGTCTCTGTTGATACAAAAACCTTTGAAATTACAGAATTTTAAGAATGAAGTTTAACAACATTAAAAGTTTCTGCTTGTGACAGTTTAAATCTAAGTTCAAAAACTTATGAAGTCGTGTTATAACTAAAAATGAATTGGCGTTTTAGTTATAAAAATTAAATAGTGTGATATTACTTTATTGCTTGCTGGCAATCTTTAATAATCCTGAAATGTCTCGTTCATGAGAATACAAAAATATGCAGCCGCAGCTCGTAGTAACCTTGTGCCGAATTCAAGGTAATTAAAATTTAAAACCAAGTCCATAGCAACATCGTTTTATGTTAATTAAAGACGTCATAGAATCAGATGATTTGTTTCGCGCGAGTTATAAAAATACTGCACATTTTCATTATTTTTTTTTGTTTTGCATCTTAAAAATGGTTTCAAAAAATTATACATAATTATTGAATTTACACCACGGTTTAAGCCAAAATACCCACTTTTAGACTTTTAAAGTTTTATGATTCTCTCCTATTTTTAATGTACTTTAATTAATTAAACAGCAATATTAACTACAGCAATAACTGCATTTTGGAAAAATAAATTAAAACTGCTAAAGATATGCAATTTTCATAGGTCAATGTCTGCAGTTTCAACCCAGTTCCTACTATGCTATTAATTTGGCCTCAAATATGATTCCAAAATACTTATACTAGATGCAAAGTCCAACCTTACACAACGTCCAAAAAAAATCGGTATGTTTCTATAAACAAAAATAGTAAAATCGTCTTTTAACTTGTGGTTTATACTTATATCAAAGAATATATAATAGATATATATATATATACTCTTTGCTTATATACATTTTTTTGATTTTTCTACTGTTATCTACAGTTTCAATAAATTGTTTATTTATTTACTGAACATCTCCAAGAATTAATATTAGATATCTGAAGCTGTAATCTTTTAAAAGATAACCCAATTGTAAAAAGGAAAACCTTGATACTTAATCACTAAATAAACCAAGACAGACAATGTAAATTTGAATTTCTAGACTTATTTTACAAAACAAGTTCGAGCAAGTTGGTCTTTATCGATTTCTTCGTCCTTGTCTTCATAAATTTAGAAAATTAGAATAATTACAATGCGGTTACAATTAGGTTTTGAATATTATTAAGTCGGGAAAGCGAGGTTAACTACTTCGGGCATTTAAAATTAAGGCATAAAGTTGAAAACATTCCAATTTTAAGACTTTTCAGAAAGGCAAAACAAGTTTACATGTATGAGTAATTATTCCTGTTTACTTTTAAAATAAATTCATTTTTTAGGTGCAGCTTTGCAACAGAAAATGCATATATATTTAAATTTTAGCAAGCTTTTTTTATTGATTATTCTTTTAAACTGGCAGTTCAAAGTAATTATGTAGAATTTTAAACCAATGCAAAGCCTGATTGATAATAGAAGAATTTCAAAGAAACCCAGCCTTATCACAGCAGTTTTTGCATTCTTGTTTCATAATTAAATTACAAACGATAAAACTGAGGTATGCACTTTGATCCTAAATAAAATGTTATAAAATAGTACACGATCGTACGATTTTACTATTATCAAGTTCAACATTCATCAGGAAAAGCTATCGATCTTGGTATAGCTTGTGATTGCTAAATCAATTTTATTATAATGTTATCTACCCTATAAATAATCAAAAATTACTCAGCACAAACAGAAATCCTGAGAAAATCCTGGCAACCCTTTTTGTAGTTTTTCGCTATTTATTTATTATTTATGTGGTTATGATTGCTTTACACTTGTCGAATGATATCATAATTAATAGCGATGACGATGATTAAGGATGAAAAAGATTACAAAAAGCATATGTGATAAAGGGAAGAAAATGTTTACAACATGGATAACTAAAACGAAAGAAATAAAATGTTGAAATACAGAAAAATTAGTATCAGCAATGCTTTAAATGTACCTCCAAGAAAGTGATAAACAAATAAATAGGTTGACTTTTCAGAAAACCTAAAAATTACTAATCTCACATGCAAAAATCCATAATAAGTCAAATTGTTTGAAAACTAATAAATTCATTTAAAAGCTGATAAAATTTAAATTAGGTTATATTGCGAAAAACTACAAAAAGTCGTAAAACTATTTAAAAAGGCGATAATTAGCTTTGTTAAATTTCCAAAAACAAAAAATACTTACGCAAATTGTGATTGTTTTTCAGCCATTGCAGTACTTTCAGGTGTTGGAACTGATCTGTAAAAATTATCCTTATATTGAATTGCACTCATTATGATTCACTGATAGAACATAAATGAACTCTGGTAACTGACGTTTCACAGTCTGTGACTTTAAACTAGAATAATTTCTGTGATAAGGCTAAGATGAGATTGAGTAATTCTAAACTGGCGTTGATAAAACGTTAAACGTAAAGATAAACACTGACGTTTTGCTCAGATAATTAGCATATATGATGTGAGAATTGCTTTTGTAATCTGTTGCTAATATAAAACTATTACGGATAAAAAAGTTTTTTATAGATCTTATGTTCTTAATCATTTTTATTATCAGGGAGTTACTAAAAACTTTTGATTATTAATGTTGTTTTAAGTAACGGATTAGGTAACGGTTTAAATTGAATTTCAAAATAGCTTTTGGGAAAATAACTGCGAAAATTTAAAAATAGCTCATGTAAGATAAAATTTATACTTTTATTCTTTATCTTTAGTTGCCCTTTGCTTTAATGAATCCTTAACAGATTTTTTAAAGTTATATTTTCAATGCATATTTTACTGGCAGTTACAACGCAGTTGATATACATATTAAACAAATTAGTAACATTTTGAAAATTAAACTTTAATAATAGAATCTTTCGAGGTGTTGGTTACGGTTGAATTATGGGGACAAAATACTGTTTTTCTTTTATTTTGAGGCACTTCTGAATATCTTGAGACTGCAGCAGTTCGAGGCATTCTAAAGAATTTGGTGACATTCAAAGGCAGTTTCGTATTCAGTACCGATGATTGCCAATTTTGCGAATAGGCATTTTTGGGAAAGTCAAGGCAACCTTAAAGCCATCCCAACGCAATAAAGAAAGGGCAGTCTTTTGTCCATAATAACCTCCACCTTAATTTCAAGGAACTACTTAAACGCATTCTTTTATAACCATAATTATTAGTTATTTTTGAAGACTTTTAAACAGTCAAATATTTTATAAAATATAGAAAAATTATCCAATAGAGCAACAGCTTTAATTAAATAAAGAATAGGAAAAGTACCTACCACCGTGAATATCTAAATAATCCGGAACTGAATTTGAGTAACTAATAAATTTTGACTTTTTTTTTTAAATCCATGAAAAACAGAAAAAAATAAATAAAGTTTTTAACTTTCAAAAATGTATTTAACAAAAATGTAATTCAAAAGGTGTACGCTTTTCTAATATTAATTATGATTAAAATCATCTGAAATTCGAATCAAACATTAAATACGAAAATCGGAATTAAATCTTGATAAATTAAATTTTGAATTCGAATTTATTAAATCGTGTTTAAAATTCGAATGCAGATTTCAGTTTCCGTTCTTGAGGTTTCGAAGTTCGTATTTTAGATTGCAGTTCTGAAATTATGTACTTGACAGCTTAGTATTTATCAATGCAGTTATATTCACTATAAATGTATAATTCGAATCCCGAGTCAAGAGTAGAGATTTAAAACCGGGTTCGAGATTCCAATTTTATCATAGTAAACATTTGAATATGAGACACAAAGATTTGAACTGAATCGATTGACAGCTCTAGTTATGCTATTTAATATTAAGTAGAATATTGAAATGTTCGCTTGAATCCGGATGTAAAGACTGGAATTTCAGATTCGGGTTTGGATATGATTGTTAAGTAGGACTGTCAAAATGATCCGAATTACAGTTTTAGATTCAAATCTTTACGCCTCAGATTCAATATCTGTGATAAAATTAAAATCTTGAAACTGGATTCGAACTTCCAGTTCAGAATCGGGACTCAATTTCCTAAATTCCCAACCTGGATTTTAATCTCTAATACCAAATTCGGATTAAAATTTACTGTTATAACCTTGAGCCCTATTTTCGAATTTCAAACTTGGTCACCGATAAACCTTCTTTTTGTGCTTAAATGTCAATTTGCCGAAATAAGTTTTAAGTGAATTCAGTAATGGTGTGTACCGCCTTAAGTAATTTGAAAGATACGATTTATATCAGAATCGAAATTTGAAATTCCAAATCTGTATATTAAATAGCCCAACTGTGGTAAATCAATCTGTCATAATATATGTACGAGTATACAAGTCGAAAATACGTATTTTGATATCCGGGACGAAGATTCAGGGATTAAAGCTAAAATCTGGATTCGAATTTTGAATACCGCTTGATGAATCGGATATCAAATTTTAATCTGAAATATGAATTAGAAGATTCGAATTTCGAGATTTTAATCTTTAGCTGACATATTATACAAATCTAAACATTAAATCGAAACTATGGATGTTGAAATCGAGGATAAAGAATCGGGGATTAAAGCTAATATTTGGATTCGAATTTGAAATATGAATTCGCAGATTTAAATTTAGACTTCGAAATTGGAGATTCTAATCTTAAGCTGTAATATTATACACAGCTAAGCATTAAATCGAAAATATGAATTTTGAAATTCGAGAAGGAGATTCAAGGATTAAAGCTAACACCTGGATTCGAATCTTGAATACAGTTTAATGAATCGGATAATGAATTTGCAAACGAAAATGTGAATCTGAGATACGAATTCGAAGATTTGAATTTCGAGTTCGAAATTAGTGATCATATTATACAATCTAAACATTGAATCGAAAACATAAATTTGGAAATTCAAGATGAAAATTCTGGGATTAAATCTGACATCTGATTCGAATCTTGAAAACAGATTGGATTCTGAATGATGAATGAATATCGAATTTGCAAACGAAAATTTGAATCTAAAGTATGAATTCCAAAATTCGAATCTCGAGTTCGAAAGTGGAGATTCTAATCTTAAGTTGTCGTATTATACAAATCTAAACATTAAATCGAAAATATGAATTTTGTAATCCGAGATGAAGATTCAGGGATTAAATCTGGATTCGAATCTTGAATAACTGATGAATCGAATGTCGAATTCGCAATCGAAGATCTGAATCGGAAACGTGAATTCCAAAATTCGAATCTTGAGCTCTAATTTCGAAATTTTAATCTTAAGGATTTGATTATTCTTGAATTCAAGATTCAAACCTTATGTATTTCCGAATTTAGACTGCCCTTCTGACGACTTTAATATCAATCAGAGCACAAAAGTTTTACCAAAGAAGCAGCAAACATTTTCATAATTTTAGAAACCTACGTTAGTATAAAAGGTGTACGTACATTGATTAATGTCTCAGCCCCGTTATTAAATATGCAAATAAATTCATAGATGTTCGGCTTAAACCACATATTTTATTTAATTAAACTATGAAAGGTGTACGTACGTAATACAGAATTTATGAAGTAAATACGTATACATATATGCACTTATAAATAAAATCAGCTAAAGAAGGACATTTAATTCATTAAAATAGATCTTTAGGCATTTACATACATATTTCTAGTTTCTTGTAAGTAATTATTTTCTCTTTTATGTGCATACTAAAAGTTATAACATGCACATTTAATAAAAAATATGCAGTGTTCCCCAAAAAATACGTAACAAACGAAAAAGGTTTTTTATGTCATACTCGTTTCTAAAGCAACGTTTTTCGAACGATTTATAGGACGAAAAGTGACACTTTAAAGTGCTAGGACTTTAAAGTGTCATTTTAAAGTCCTAGTTCTTTAAAGTGTCACTTTTTGTTCTATAAATGCTCGTTGCTAGGAGATACGAATTGTTGCGCCTTAGACTTCTTACTTAAAACTAATACTGCTACAAATTGCTGGAGATTTCTTTTAATAATTTAACAACTTTAGAAACCAGTATGACATAAAATTATGTATGTACCTCAGACGAAAATTGTCTTTAAGGTACTCGCAAGTAATTACGGCCTCGGCTACCCGCCTCGGCCGTAAACAACTTGCTCATACTTTAAAGACTTACTTTTCGTCCTAGATACATAAAATACTATTACTATTGATTGTTCAAAAAAATGTATTCTTGATAAAAGTGGGTGGAACGTTTAAGGCGTAAATTACATCTAAAACAAGTCGGCATTTTGTGATCATCCTGTATACTGGTAAACGGTAGTGTCGAATAATCCTAGCTACTCCATGGGACATAGTCCTTACATTAAATCCTGAGAAAGAACGTTTACTGCATACTAATTTCGTAGTGGCGTTCGTTCTAGGTGAGGCTAGATTTTACAAAAACAATTGAATATATTGAAATAGCGATAGACTATAGTGCACTCGTTTTTGAATATGTAACGAAATATAGTATGTTCTATTAATTTGTAGTGTCTACTTCCGGTATAATCTGAAGTTATTATATACCCAGGGACTAAAAGTGAAGTTTATTTCCCGAGCCGTAGGCGAGGGAAATACTCACCTCCTCACCTGACGGATTGAATGCACTTTAGTCCTATGCTATATATGCTATTTTTCGCACTCCCGCATCATATGGAACCATAATAGTGTAAAAGAAGAATTAATCTTACAATTTTGACAATACAAATTTCATGAAAACTGTTGTTTAAATTCACCATAGTAACACTGTTTTTGTAAATACAATTGTAACTAGGTTATAGCAGTTGTTAAATAGTTGTATGTTACTATGTTGTTATGAAAACATCTTGTTTCTTTTTAATCCCTCTGGGACTGAAATTGAACTTAAGTCCCCGAAATGAGGGATTAGATTAGCTTTTTATTCTCGGGAGTGCGAAAAAAATATTTTCAATCGATTTGTAATATTCCAAAACCCTAGTCTGCAAATTTTCAATTATACAGGGTGTTTCAGAACTGCACGGCACCATTTTAGGGAGGTGTTCTCTAGTACAAAATATTACGATTTACCTAAAATTACCTTAGTCCAAAAGTTAATATTTAGGGAGATACAGGGTGTCAAAACCGAAATTTTAATTTTAATTTTTTGCTATAATTTCAAACGTTTTCAAAATATTGACATGAAAATTGGGGAGACTACCTTTCTTGGGACGAGAAATAATAATCCGTCCTCAATTTTAATATTGATCATTAAAGAACCTCATTTTTGCTGCACCTAACACCTTAAACATACTTCAACTTTTTTATACTTAAAGTTAGGACAGATTTAATTGAAAAAAACAATTGCCTCATCCTTTCTATACAAAAAAGGTATACTAGTTAAATTTCTCTAAAGTTAACCGTTTCCAAGATATTTGCTATTGATGTAAGTAATGCAACATCTTTTTTATCTTTTAAACATTCTGTAACGCAGTAGGCTTGTATTTAAAACAAAAAATTTAGATATTCTTGCCAAAAACAAGTTATAGGACACAAAGTAATAGTCGATCAGTGGAATATTTGTCATTAAAAAAATTCAGATTTTAGTGTAAAGCGAGGTGTAAAGTAATGCTGTTTAAGGACTGAAAAATGTAGCATCACTTACTGCAATAGCAAATATCTTGGAAACGGTTAACTTTAGAGACATTTAAGTAGTATACCTTTTTTGTATAAAAAAGATGAGGCAATTGTTTTTTTTCAATTAAATCTGTCCTAACTTTAAGTATAAAAAATTTGAAGTTTGTTTAAGGTGCCAGGTGCAGCAAAAATAAGGTTCTTTAAAGATCAATATTAAAATTGAGGACGGATTATTATTTCTCGTCCCAAGAAAGGTAGTTTCCCCAATTTTCATGTCAATATTTTGAAAACTTCTGAAATTACAGCAAAAAATTAAAATCAAAATTTCGGCTTTGACACCCTGTATCTCCCTAAATATTAACTTTCGGACTAAGGTAATTTTAGGTAAATCGTAATATTTTGTACTAGAGAACACATCCCTAAAATGGTGCCGTGCAGTTCTGAAACACCCTGTATACTATAAGTTTTTGTGTTAAACTGATCACAGCAATTATTATTAACTAAGAGCAATACTTTTTAAACGTGGCATTTAAAAATGGACATTTATTACTGTAGTCGTCGTTTATTGTTGACAATCGTAGTGTCATTACCATAATTTACAAAGTAATTTTAATAATTACAAACGCAGATGCTTTATGTATGTACGTGTTGAAATAAATGAAATAGGCCTTCACTTGGCTTTTAAACTAGTAACTGATATTCACACCAATTATTTTTAAGTGCCTCTTCAAAGATAACGTTTTATTAATTGAATATTTGAGTGATTTCGATGCGTTCAATTATGCATTTAATTAATTAGCCTACGGTTATATTTTACGGTGAGTTGCTTGTTTGTTGGATATGCAAATATTTTCCTCCATCTATTATGTAAAGCACAAACAACTTTATTGATCTTAATGTACCAGGAAAACTGAATAAACTTGGTTAATTTTCTTTAAAAACTGTGAGTGGCTTTTCATTAATGTGTTTATAGATAAGATAATGAAGTTTCTTAACAAAACAATGCTAAATTATTTTAGATCACCCACATGGGTATGTGTTTTGCAGACATCAGTAAATAAACGTTTTGGGAGCTTCATTTTTTATTATTCGATTTGAATGGTAACCAGTTGGTTTAGTAAATTTATGTTTAATAGTTATTTATGTTAGTAGTGGGGTAAAGATATTATTATAATACGATATGAAAAATTGCATGACGAGGTCGAAGACCGAGTCACGTAATCACGCCTGTGCCGTAGATGTGACGTGCAAAATGTAATCTGATTGCTTAAAATTTGTTACAAATCAAAGTTTGTGCTTGAATTTGTATTTGTTTGCACATACCCAGGTCACAATATTTTTTATTTAAAATCAAAGGCGCAAGATATGTTTCATTTGTTCAATACATAGCAACCAGCCAGTTTTGTTATAACTTAAAAACAATTAGACTTGCTGTAAATATACCAAAAACTTATAATATTCGTGGAAAACATTGGAAATAAGCATGAGTGGTTCAGAGAGTGCCTTCGGTCATTTTGATAGTATTATTTTTTCAATTATTTGTGAAAAAAAAACTGAGTTCGATAATAAACAAATAAACTTCTTTACCTATATCAAATACGAGGGGTAGCTATAGTTAGCCTGGAAAGTCTCTAGTAGACAAAATTGAGTATGGTTGCAATGGTACAACAAGTTGTCAAAGTTTGACATCCATAAGTTGAACGGTGATGAAACTGTGAATTTTTTAAAACGGCATGTCTGAGAAAAAGCTAGAGTTTGAGAAAATCGAGTTTCGGTCAGTAATTAAGTATTTTTTTTAAGGTTTATCGAGCAAAGAAATTTTTGCTGATATGATGGAAACCTTAGGTGATCAGTGTCCTTCATACGTCACTATTAAAGACTGGGTTGGGGAATTTAATAGAGGAAAATCAGATGTCAAAGATGAGCACCGTTCTGGAAGACCAATTTCTGTAACCACTCCGGAAAACATTAATTCTGTCCATATGATTTTAGAAGATCGACGAATTGGGCTCAAGCGTATAGCAGAAGCATTGCACATTTCCTATGAACTGTGTTTCACATCGTTCATCACAACTTGGGCATGAGAAGGGCTTTCGGGTAAAATAGATTCTGAGATGCTTGAATGCTGGTCAGAAGCGCGTTCAATTGACAACGGCGAAGGAAATCTGCCGCCGGTTTGAAAAAGATTCCTCCAACTTTTTGGGCCAGCTTGTTACTATGGACAAAACGTGGCTCCATCACTATGACCCAGAAACTAAAGAGCAATCCAAAGAGTGGAAACATTCTGGTTCTCCACGACCCAAAAAATTCCGTGTTCAAAAATCGGCTGGCAAGATTCTTGCTTCAGTTTTCTGTGACAAAGATGGGATAATTCTGATGGATTATTTGGAACATATTAGGTATACTAAGTTGTTAACTCAATTACTTAAAAAAATTGTGGAAAATGGTGCGGAAAACTTGCCAAAGGTGTGCTCTTTTTGCAAGACAACGCTCCTGCTCACAAGTGGTCGATTGCGCTGCAAACAATTAATGAAATTGGTTTTGAATTGGTTGACCATTCGACCTATTCTCCGGATTTAGCACCATCAGACTATTATTTGTTCCCAAAACTCAACAAACATTTGAAAGGTACAAAGATTTTCGACAAATGACGAAGCCATATGTGCCATTGAGGAGTGGTTTGCAGACCAAAACAAAGAATTTTTTTTAAAGAGCTTAGAAGTACTTCATGAACGTTCTGCTAAATGTGTAAGTCTTTTAAAGGAGATTATGATGAATACATAAAATTTTGTTTTGAAATATTGTGGCGTTTTATATGGTAGGTTAAGTACTTATCAATACTCCCTCGTAAATGACATAATGAGTCCTCATCTAAGCAGGTGTACAGAAATTGCATTTATTCTATTTGTAAAAACAAGATTACTACAGTTTTGCGCATTTGAATTAACAATAAAAATGCTGACTTTGGTGGTTTTAGAACATGTGAGCAAATGATAACGAAATCAAGCTTGCTTCGGAAAATAAAAAACTGTTATTGATTCAGATTATGTTAATGTTTTATAATTGAAATACACATAGATAACCTAAACCATTGCATAACAACTGTCACCGATTGTTACGTCAAAATTACATTTGAAAATTAATATAAAATCCATAACGAACACTTAAACAATATTAAATCCGCTATATCAATTACTTGTGTATTAGATTAGTTATAATAACTGCTGAAGGTGTTCACCATTGCAATTTAAACATAAATTTACTCGCCGTTTTACGCTCTCAAAAACTCGCTGCAGTGCAGGTGCGTCGATACGCTCACATTCTGCGGTAATTATTTCTTTTAATTTATTCAAAGTGTGTACTGGAGTTTTAAAAATGTGGAAACAGGAAAAAATCTAAACACGTCAAGTCACATGAACGGACTGGCCAAAAGTCTCTATTAATAACCCTATCATCATAAAATTGTGCTAAATAATTGAGTGTTATTTGAACAGTATGCGGGCTTGCTCCATCATGTGCCCAAAGGCACCAATCAGATACGATTCTCGGGAGACTTTTCGCGTGAAAAATTTGAAAGTATGCCCTCTTTTAGATGTAAGATAAAATCGTAGATTTCGCCTTTAATACGATATTTTGCACGATGAAAATCAACGGTGGAAGACCGCTGGATTGATAAAATTCTAGTCAGATAAAGTATTAAACTACGCAGTCAACGTGCGTCGAGATACGGCAAAAGGTGGTCATAATAGTTATAATAAACAATAAGGATTTTGCAAAATTAGTTCATTACATCCGAAATAGTAACAAACGATTCAGTAAAGAATTATTTAAGTACAACATTAATAAACAGCATCGTTACAAGGTATTATTTAATTATGTTTGCATGAATGTTTTGCGAAAAAGTTTGCAATATTTGTTTCTTTATAATTTGTGGATCAAAACAGTTCTCCTTTACAGCTTTCCAATTTCATGACAACATTTTGGGGCATCTAACAGGACGAGAAAAAACCACGAAAGTCTCTTATTTTTGAATACTGAAATATCAGTTGGGAAGTTCAATTAAGTTTAGTTTTCTACGAAATAAAAAACCATTATTCTTTGCGAAGATTGTTAGAATCACTTTGATACATCACTAATTTTTTAAACGCAAAAATTCAGATATAATTTATTGCTTTACGAAAACAAACGTTTTTACAATATTGTGCAACGTTGTATCAGGAAGTTCGTTATAACCATATGGGATTTTTGCGATTAGTTCGTTATATCGCATGGTTCGCTATAAGCAACTATCGACAAGTTAGACCTTGCCCCATAAATAAATAAACCAACAAACAAACGTTTTTTGAAATTGCAAATGATTTTATAATCAAATATTTTTTCACCTTTGCAGTGGTTCGGAGTTCAATCTACTTATTTAGAACGAAAAGTATATAAAAAAAATTAAAACCGGCGGGCTATTAATAGTGTTCGTGTTTTTAATAAGCGAGTAATCCGATGACTGATTATAGATCACGACAGCTTTGAATTGGTGGCAAATATGTACATGCTTTTGGGTTTTTATGAGGGGAGTTTTAATAGTATTCATTCTAAAAATGTATGAGAAGTAATGTATTTTTTTAAATAATGAGGTGAAATATGAAAATAGTATATTGGGTAACAAGTACGTGAAGCTGACCTTTTCACACAAGCACACGAGTGAACTTAATATTTATTAAAGTTAAGATTTTGATTTAAATTTGAGTTTAAACTTTTTATTTTGAAAGTTAAAATTTTGTTTTTATTTAATCAACATTAAACGTGCATCCTTTATGGATTTTTAAACAATTTCTTTGTTCTCAAGTTAGTTAAGTTGTTATAGCTCATTCACTTTAGGGCACCCGGATTTTCAGAACTTTCTGATATTTAAACGTTTTGAAGGAAGGTTAACTAAGTGTTAATCAATAAAACCATAAACCATCAATGGCAAGCATTGCATAAACATCAGATTTGACTGTTGAAAATAAGAATGAGGTAAGTAAACTCTTTTAAAATTTAAAATTGGGATTAGTGTGTTAAAGAATGAAATGACTATATTACGGTTTTGTAACATATAGGTACAGTGTGATTTTAAACGGGATCAATTTGGTAACTTTCGCTGTCAAATAACAGGAGAAATTCGCTAACTTTGTTGAAGGGTTTTCATATTTTGTTTATTTTGTCTTCTAATACATTATAAAAATAAATAATGACCAAAATTACTTTTTTTTTAATTAATATAATATTAACCAACCCTATTCGAGACGCCACTGATATAACATATCAAACGAATTGCATATTGCCAACATAACACAATTACCATATTCTAATTGTCCTCGATCATTTAAAATCATATTGTACATCAGAGACTCATCTATTTAGATTTCAGTACGAGAAATACAAATTTAAAAACTACAAACAGTTAAATTGCTTACCATAACTGAAACTATAATAGATTTTAGGTTAGAATCTGAACTTGAAATGATGAAAATCTAATTTTTAATTAATCTTAGGCTTGAGAAGTTGAGAGGTTAAAAGTTTGAATTCAAATGGGAATCATATTTGGTCCACTACACTTGCCCATAAAATGCAAGTTCAAAGTTTAAACCTAATTTCTAAAATTCTAATATTAGGATCCAAACTATCACGATGAAATTTCGTACCCGAAACCAGAAATATGAGTATTTTAAAATTTTGATATCATTAATTAAGTTGTCAGTACTTCTGCTAATATTTAAAACAATTTGTTTATTTATTTTGGCTTTACTTTACATTTACTTGCGTAGATTATGTTGACTAAATTGCTGTTCCTTTAATGTATGTTTGGCACAGTAAACATTCTTATACAAATATTTACATCAAACAGTATAAGCAAAACACAAAGTGATTGTGTTACTTGTAAGGAAAACCTTTTTACTAAAGAAAAGTAGAAAAAACGCCAAATTAACAGAGAATCGGTCAAATGGGGTCCAAAACAAACAAGTTAAACAAAAACCACCATCAATTTTATAATAACTAGTCGCATTCCCGAAGCTTATTTCTTTTATTTTTTAAATTTAGAAAATGAAAAATTCCATTTAATTATAAAAATTGCACTCCATATAAATCATCAGCATAAAAACAAATAGGTATTTTTCCAGCAAGGTAACTTTCCCTAATATTATGGAAAATACCCAATAGGGAGTTGGAACAACAATAAAAATGCACCAATAAGAAATCGTGAAATCTAAACAATACGAACCGCGTACAGAACTCGCTTAAAACATATTCTTTGAGTTGCCTTTCAATAATAATTGAACATTAATTTCTAAGGGTTTTCAATTTTGTAATTTTTCTTAATTAAGTTATGGATTAGTACAGTATTTTTTCAACGTAGTAATAAGAAAATAATAAAAACATCAAGCTTCCTTCAATAAAATTCATTTTAACACCTTTGAATTTTTGTTTTGGCTGCTTACATGACTACAGAAATATTTTGAGCTGAACACTATTTTGTAACTGTTCTGTGTGTTTTTACAAGCTTAATTACAATAGTTTGCTTTTTTATATTACCTTGAATCAGTATAATTGTGCAATTAATAAAAATGCACAAAACAAAAAAATCTGAAGAAAATTAATAAATTAAAATATGCATTCTGAAAATAAATGAACAGGATAGGTCAGCTGATAAGGTCGCTATTATTAAACATTTCATCTTATTTTTATACAAAATACTATGCTCTAAACCGAAAACACGTGATATAATTTTTTACTTTATGAACGTCAGTTACCTACCTCTACCGCGGTAGTTTAGTTAAAATACATTTTTATTGATTTATTAAGCATTTCGGATCACAGCATTTATTTATACTTACTATTATCGATTTATTATATTATAGAGAGAATGTTGAGTTGTTAGTCGTTGGAACACCCCACCGTTGTCAAGTAAATTATAACGATTTGTCGGAATCGCGAGTGGTTAAACGCGATGTTCCGCTTGACAACGGTGACACCACGACACTGCTTTCGTTTAAACTGTAAAATATCAAGCGTTGAACGTACTTATTCAACAATGTGGGTTAATGGTCGTCCAACAGATTTCATTGTTGAAAGTAGCTGAACAGATTTCTGTTTGGGAGATGACTAAGGTTGTAAAGTTGAACAATAGGTGGCTCCACTTGCTTCAAACTCGGTATTTTTATATTCAAATAACCCCAAACACGATTTTAAGTATTACAATTTTTTGATGATTAATTTATATTCAATATTATTATTATTAAGTGTGGAAGTATCTTGCGTAAGTAGTTTACAAAAAAATTAATTAGTGCAGCGTCGATAATCCAGACAAATAACATCTTTACCCAGTCTATAAATAGAGTGGACCATTATCGAAGGGATTGTAGGCTATTTTCTTAACTATTGCGCCTTTGTAAAAAGTAATAAAGATGTTTTGGGGCAGATATTTAAGACACATTTAATGGTGCGTCCGGATTATAAAAGTTATGCTGTACGAGGTCTGATCAAAAACTATCCAGAATGGCTTTATTTATAAAGAAATACCTACAAGATTTATGAAATTGACATTTAATTGCCTTCAAAGTAGTTTCCTTCCGAAGCCACACATTTAATCCAACGTTGATGCCAGTGTTCGAAACATTTTTAAAATTCGTTTTCTGAAATAGTCAGTAGCTGTTTCATCGTGTTTTGCTGTATCTCTTCAATGTCTTGAAATCGTTTTCCTTTTAACTGAACTTTGATTTTGGGGAACATAAAATAGTCGCTGGGAGCAAAGTCTAGCGAATATGATGGCTGGCGGACTTGTGGAATGCTATGTTTAGCAAGGAACTCCTGCACAAGTGGAGATGTGTGGGCGGGGGCATTATCGTGATGCAATTGTCACTCGCCATCTCATGCAGTTCCGAGCTTTTGCGACGAACTGCGTCACTCAATCGTCCTAGAGCTAGATAGTAATACTCCTTGTTAATTGTCTGGCCAGTTGGAGCGAATTCATGATGCACAATTCCCTTGCTTGTGGTCGAAAAAGACAGTCAGCATTGTCTTAACATTGCTGTGGCTTTTTTGGGGTCTCGGAGAGTTTGGAGCCTTCCACTGTGAAGATTGGGCCTTAGTTTCGGGATGATACCCATAAACCCATGTTTCATTGCCAGTTATGATCGTTTTTAGAACGTTTTCGTCATTTTTGACGCATTCGAGCAAGTCACTAGCAGCTAATACACGGGCATGTTTTTGTTCAGCTGTGAGACGTTTTGTTGCGCGTCTCATACCCAAATTAAGAATGGACTGAATCGAACCATAACTAATGTTTAGATCTGTGGCTAACTCACGAACAGTAATTCGGCGATTTTCCCGCACAGCTGCGTGCACAACTTCGACAAATTATGCACTTTTTCTGCTTGTAGATCTTTCAGAACGGTGATCACTCTCAACACTTTTACGACCGTTTTCAAAGCATTTACACCACTCGTAATCTTGCGCGCGACTGGTACAATCCTCGCCATAGATTTTTGGTAACTTCAAATACTTATCTTTACAAGTTTCACCAAGTTTTTGACAAAATCTGATGCAAATTCGTTGATTCTTTTTTCCGACATGATAAATTCGACAAACAACTACGCAAGTTGTTACGCTTTTTTAAATTTTGCGTAAATTAGTATCCTTTTTTGGGCTGCGTAATAATTCGAAGAAATCCCAAATGCATGACCAAAAAATATGCAATATTTGTTCGCTTGATTCTGTCATTGTTAACTCGGGGAAGCACCGAGTTGATCACGAGGCACGCCAGTTTGGCACCGTTCAAGGTTCCCCCCGCGTGTAGCAGGAGCGTTTGTGCATCTCTTTTTAACATCTTTCGTTTTACGAAAGAAAATATCAAGGCACTTTGGAGTATATTCAGCTGTCAACAACTCTTACGATATATTGTCGGATTATTCCAGAGAGTGTTGTTTATTTCGTATCGGGAAATTTAAGGTCTGCGTTGGAAGTTCCGTTTAAGTTTGATGTTTGGCGAAGTTACCGTTTCCACACAGTTTTCGCTTTTGGAATAAATCATCTACCAGTTGGGGACATCTTGTTGTTTTCACATCTGCTTCCGGAAGAAGGACTCCATCCCTTCTTTTCTACGCCGACTGCTGCTACATCTCTCCCTGGGGTTTTAAGCTTCCATCGTTTCTGTTCCACCTCCAAGAAAGCCCTTCCCAGGTAAAAGTAAATACTTTAGGCTGCCTTTACTGTCGGTTGTGAGTGTACCGATTCAAGCCCTAATTCAGTAGCGTATTTTTGGTGATCCACTCGTGGCAAGCACCAGTAATTATCGTGTGTAAATCAAGCACTTCAAACTGCAAGCATCCTTTCTTTTGTTTAATCTGTCCAACGAAGTCTTCAACTAGTGCGTATTACGTTTTGTTTTAGTGTTAATAATTTAGAAACATTGCGAATTGCCGTGACGTTTACTTATTTTATGTTGCATGTGTAAAAGCATTTGTAATTGAATTTTTAGCTTAAGTTTTATAATTGCCATCATCATTCTTTTGATTGAGGTTAAGGGAGTCTAGTAGTTATTATCTTTCCCGTAATTCGAGTAAATGTGACATCCCTTAATCACCCCTTTTCACTTAAGTTACGATAGAACTTATAAATTCATTTTGTGCCATGTTTTGAATATTACTTGCATTTATTAAATTTTATTGATAATTCATTCTCGCCTTGTACTTGTGTCTTTGTGTTTGGTTTTAATATTTGTGTACAGTTTTGTGAGCCTATCTATCAGTGGTTTTATTTCAGTAAAGTAAAGGTAGGTACCTCCAACAGTAGGGTGCAGTTACCCCCAACCCCCTTCTAGCCCAGATGAACTATCTGCGGTACGTTCTTAATCAACATCTCGGGTGACTTTCCGTAGTGGCGCCCAACTTTTATCCCGTTTACGACCACCCCTATTTGAAGGACTTAGCGTTTCGTCTTTACTGTTTGCTAGCCGAGAGCTAAAGGACATCCACGTCCCCCTGTAATGCCGTCGTGCGGAATTAGCACGTGACAAAGTGTCAATAAAAAAAACCTTCTGCTTCTGGATTGGTTAAGTTGGATAAGTTGAGTTACCGTATCCTTCTTCCTCTTGATAAAAGAGTTTCGCCTCTGGCGTGGTTGACACGTTGAGTTACCGTGCTCTTTTAGTGCTCCTTCCGATGAAGCCCCTTAAAAAGTGGGCAAAATGTTCAGTTCTTCTGTCCCAACAATGACACGGTCCCAACTCGGAAAACGTTCTGCTAATACTGACACTGACCCTGGAAGTCTTCGAATTCATATACCTGCTACACGATAAAACAATACAAGACTTGTACCGTAAAAGATTAAACCAAAAACTTAATGAATTTAGATAAGATAATCTCACGGATACGTATGAGCATATAAAAAAATTTACAAAAGAAACAGCATTAGGGGCCCTAGGAGAGAAAAAACAAGGCAGAGAAAAATCCAAATGCGAGGTAAGTCAAAATACAATCGAAGTAATTAAATAGAAAAAAGAATTACACAGAAGATGGATAAGCACAAAAACAAGGAACTTGGAGAATTACAAAGAGAAGAATAGCGATGTGAAAAGTCTAGTAGCAAACCTAAAGAATGAAGATTAAAAGAACATTCCAACTGATAAACCAATACATGGGGGGGGGGGCAAGGAGCTCGGAGCCTTGGGAGGCAATTAAAGTACTAAGAAGAAACCACAAAGAGAAAATACATATCCCGGATGTAACCGAAAAGAAGTGGAAAACATACTACGAGAGTCATTCAGAATGTAATACCCGTTTTGCTTTTAAACAAAAATTATTTAGCCAGTTAACAATATATCTCTATTTATTTTTATTCAGTATGAACATTAAGCCCCAAGGCCCAAGGCAACATTTTTCTTAGCGTGAGACGAGCTTCTGTATTCCGATGTCGCAAAACTCTCCCTCCTGTTCGTGCAACCACTTATTCACAGCGAATTTTAACTGATCACTGTTTTCATACCAATTACCACCCGAGAAGTGCTTAAGAAAATTTTAAATTTGGGTCTTAAATGCACTGAGAAAACTGTTAATATGAAATCCGCAAAGTTCTCATTTGGAAACGTCAAAATTTACCTTTAACTTTGGTTTGAAAAAACCAAAAATTAACAAATTCAAAAAATCACTAAGACCTCTATATTCTGAGTGAGAAGTTTTTCAACGATTGCCAATTAAACAGTTTGTTACATTAGAAGTCTGAGGTAGTGGGAAGTAATTCAAAACCATAAATTTCAAACAACGTTTTATATTATTTGGAAAATTGGTGTTTTAGAGTTGATTAGAACCATTTATATTCTGTCGCAATTTGAGCGATAGATTCTAACTATATAAAAGTTTAAAATAACAGAATATGCCATTTATTTGCTTCTGACAGAGACATGTAAGCCAAAAACATTAAAATAAAGCTCAAAAATGACGCACAAATAAGGGCAAAAATAACTGAAAACCGAAAATTAAAAGATGCAAATATTCAGCTACTGTAAAGATCTGATAATTAAGTTTGAAATAATAAATTTTGCAATTCCAATAAAAACTATACATCTCTGACCTTCTGGCTTAATTTAATTTAGTTGTCAGTGTCGGCTCATGTTAAACATTGGCAAGGAATTTCGAACGCCAATAAAATTTAAAGAGGTAGATTAACAAGCCACAAAGGACAACACAGCTTAGATAATGGTTTATAACAAGGTTAAACAAGAGTCAATTAAACCACAACACCAAACAAGAAACGTGAGTTTCTTCAAAATTAATTAACAAAGTTAATTTATTTATTGGCACAAGTAAAGTATCATTAAATTAATCATAAATTTACAAAGATCCTTTCCCATAAGAAAAATCCCATAAATTTTGTCAGCAGCAAGAGATTTTGATATAATCATAATAAAATCTCTTGGATTTTGTTTGGGGTTCGGAAATGTACGAAATAATTATTATACCGAAACTGTTTCCTAAGATTGATATTCTGTTCTTAATATATAAAAATAGAATCAAAAACGACGTTTACAGAATTTTTTAAAAAATATGGCAGTGATGGCGTTAACGTGTATATCAAAACCTGTACTCTTTCTGGCTCACCCATTGACCCATCCTAAAAATATTTGAACACAATATTCTTATCTAAAACATATTTTGAAATACTTTAATATTTATTGATTCTTTTTTGACTCTTTCTTTAGCTCTTTTCTTGAAACAGTAATGTTCCCGAGAATTTAGTTTCTCAAATTCACTTCTTACTGTATTCCAGAAGATTGTTAGAATTTTATTTTAAGAAGAAAATTAAAATTCCTTAATGAGTTTATGACGCTTCATAATTCATTTTCAGAATTGTTAGAAGAAGATCGAACCATTTAACCATCGTGCAGTATATAGCTGGAATATTTCGGGTTGCTTGAGCTAAAAGCAATTTTTAGAAAATAATGTATAGAATGTCGTAGAATTTCTTTGACAAATTTTTAATGACAGTGAGCTTCAAAGCGATCATGTTTCAATCCAAATAACTATGTCAGAAACGTCAAAAGAAGTACATAAAAGGGCTTTGATTATTTTAATCAATTTAAAAAATATACTACTAGCAGTTATTGTTTATTATCAAAGAATAACAATGAGTACAGCATTTTACAAACTGAGATTTCATATTAAAATTACTTATCAAGTATTTTAATATCGCGCGAAAATTCCCTTTTGTGGCAGTAACATTGTTACTGAGTAAAACTTAAACTTTTAAGAGTATTATTTTTTGAGGTAAAATTAATTTTGTTGTATTCACAGATGTCATGTATTATGTATTATCAAAGAATATTAACAGTAATTGGTATTATTTTAACCAGAGTATATTTTTAGTGCAAAAGTTGAAATCGTCATGCAGATTCTGGGCCACGAATTTTACTCATTATTACTTCAGTAGGTGGAACATTGATTTTTTCTCTCTGAAATGAACCGCACCAAAATAAAATAATTATTAAAAGTATAAATATTGTATCAAATAAATATTAAATAAAATGAAAGTGATATGAAAAATAAATCAAAATAAATCTTACAGGAGTTTCGTAGGCGTAGATTATTTCATCCGAATGTGGCTGATTTGGAAATTGCCTCGACGGTATAAGGCGATTAACAAAAGGTGCTAATAATGTCGAGTCTACATCTCTAGGATCTAAAGGTTTAGTAAAGTAACTTACTATTAGTGCTACTAACATGGAAAATAAAGCACCCACTAACGTATACCACAAGTATGATAAGCGATACAACATAAACCTTTCACTGAAATTAGAAGTTAATTGTTAGTCTACATGGAAAATTAATTGTTAGAATCATACTCGGTGTGTGTTATATCAGAAGCATTAAACGACGAATCTATACGAAAAGGGATGGGTTTCGATGCCTTCGGCACAAAGTGATAATGACAACCTTCAGTATTGACTGGTTTTTCAGGAAAGTGCAAATCCCCAGACGCAATAGCAGTTTGTGCTTTGATGCACAACCAAGACATAAAAACCAAACCAGAAATTCCACCAGCCAATGCACCCTACATTTAAGCAAACACTTAGTGATGGCACACACTCATGAAATTAACTTACTTTAGCAGTAACCCACGGAAGTAAGACACCCATACCAAATAACGCCAAAGATGGTCCCGCCGTGATAGCTCCGATACTCATCGTCAGCTAAAAATAAAAGTAGTAAAACATAAAACAAGTAACTTACACTTACGTACTTGAAGAACTTGACCTAATTTTTCAACCACAAAGACGAGGGCTACACATATTCCACCGAGTAATACAATTGTGGTTTTCATTAGGATATACGTTTGCTTTTCTGTGAGCTTCTTTGTGAAAAATGTCTTACAGAAGTCTTCTAAAACCACGGCTGCCATTGAATTAAGTCCCGTAGATAAGGAACTAAATTTATTACTTTTAATATTTATACGTTTGAAAAGTTGTATGGTTTTACCTTAGAGCTGCACTAAATACGCCAGCGACGAATAATCCTGAGAGTCCAGGATAATCCCCCAGTACTTCCATAACAAGGAGAGGAAGAAGCTGATCTTTCTCTCTAGCGAGCTAATATAAAAGTTTTAGAATAAAGTAAGCTTTGTGTTTTTAACAGCGGTTAGCGGATTAAGCAAACACCTCACTTGTATAGCCATAATAACTCTTAAAGGGACTGGGGCTTCACGAGGGGGTGTGTTGTTTAATCTGCTAACCGCCAGATTAAAAAGACTTTACTTACCATAGTAGTTAAAGGATCACATTTATGATAAGTGGCATAGATGAGCATTCCACTATAACAACACAAACTTAACAGAACAAAAATTCCGAGAACGAACAACCACAATGCCCTAAAAACAAACAAATAAACCAAACAGTAACACAAATTAAAAAGCAGCTATCAAACCGTCTCGCCGATTTTAGCGTTGGCACCGACAAGTATCTTTGGATCATGTTCTGATTAACAGCGCTTGCTTGTAACCAATAAACCGATCCTCCAAAAATAAGGGCCCATACCGTATGTCTTGATAAAGGATCAGGGTCGAAGCTGTATAAAAATTATTTTTTTAATGTTATGAAATTCGAGACGTAAACATTTTTATTACTTAGGTCCTTCAATTCGATCACTTTGCCAATTCCTTTCCCACACAACTCCAATTCCACCGATGTCTAAAGTACCTTTTATGCCTACTAATATCATTGCACCTATCATAAAACCGGTTTGTATTACGTCAGTCCATACTACGGCTTTTAAACCGCCCTAAAATTTATTGATTTTCATATGTGAATGTAGAAATTTGGTGACATATATTTATAACAAACATATTATTTCAAAGGTAAAATTCTGAGGAAATTTTCAATGAAAGAAGGAAGAAAAATCAACTAAGCGCAACAGAGTTTAGGAAGGAAGTAAAGTCAACAACATCAACATTAACTCTTTGAAAAGAAATAAATACGTTATTGAAAATTAAGTAAATAATTATGCTACATAAAATAACGTGTGTTAATCAATTCATGAATACAATAAGCAGAAATGTAAGTGAAATGAAAAACAGCAACGGAAGAAAAATTCAAAAAATAAGCGAAACACATAGGAGAAGCGTTGAATAACAAGCAACTTTGCAAATAAGTATAAAAATAATAATAGGTACATTACGGCTACGACATCTTGAAAAAAAAAAAACATTATGCAATTAGAAAAGAAAAGTGAGAGTGTATTCAACAGAAATAACTAAGACGATTGTGAAAACTAAACAGTAAAATCAGGAAAACGAAGGAAGTGCTCATATTTAAAGTATGCTACTAAACGACCATAAATAGTTAAAATAAATGGAATATGATAGAATTACAAATATTTAAAATATAGTTAATAAAATAAGTAACTGCAAATGGCAAAAGAAATAAGTAAAGGAGATAATGAATCATGAACCATTCTGGAAGCACCTTTTTAGGCCAAATTTTAAACATAATAAAAAATTAAAATGAATGAAGAGTTAATAGAAAAAATAAAAGAAATAAAATTGACGAGCGCAGAGCATAAAATAAGAAACAACAAAAGACCATAATGAGCTATTTTGGTTGCCAGAAAAGACCTTCGGCGAAATTCTAAACAGAAGCACTTTCACTTTAAGTTAGATTTGTAAAGAGGCACGAATATATAGAAAATGAAACGAATGTTTTCAAAGCATAAAAGAAGAACCAACAAAAGCGAAAAAATACACCAGTTTGAGTGCCAAGAATATATTGATAACCTTTCTACTTTGTACTTAAGAATGCTTAATTAAATTTTAAGAGGGACAAATAAGTAAAAAGGAAAATTAAAATGGACGATCTCCAAGCATAAAATAAGGAAGAAGCAAAGAGATAAATGAGTCCATTTAAATGCTAAAGAAAGGGTTGCTAGTTAAAAACTAAATTAGTCAAACTTAATGGTTTTGATTTATTTTAAGAAAGATAATAAACATAAGAAAAAGTGGGAAGCAAAAGTAGTGTGGAATTATATCAGGCGCTCGATGTTCAGGTGGAGGTTCGGCGTGCATCGGGTGAGTGAGGGTAGTCGGGTGCGCGAGAGGTAAACGACAACGACGGTAGACGTGCGAGACAGTTGTAAAAATGTTAAAGTATGAAACGTAATTTAATAAAAATAAAGAAGTTTGCAAAGGCTCCGTCTAGCTTTCCTAGAATCCCACAGTAGATTATAAAATATATAAGAAGAAAAAAACATTAATTGAATGTCAAATATAAGACTTCCTAGGCAAACAAACGAGTACAAGCTAAAATGGCGACGTGAAGTAGGAAGACTAAGAACGAGATGGAACGCAGAGACGGAATAGGCCTTAAGGCCGCCTAATCCATAAAAGTTGTTGAAGGTGACGATGGGAAAAAGAAGATTTAAATATCAGAAGAACAAGGACTTACTATCCTAGGGCAAAATTACAAACTTATGAGCTTCGAATCAAATTTGAAAAGAGTGGTGAATAGAAAAATAAGCAAATAAACTGCAGGATTGTGAAGCATAAAGAACGAAAACGAAAAGAAAAGGAAGTCGCAAATGAACTGTTTTGTTAACAAAAAAGTTAGGGCTGGTTGTCTTAAGATTAAACTAATCAAACTGAACAGCTTCTAATTAAAAGAACAGAAGGAAACACGAGAAAATGAGAAGCAACGAATAAAAAACAATCAGCAAAAAGGATAAGAACTTAATCTAAATACCAAAAAGCATGGGCTAGTTATCTTTAGGTGTAATTAGTCAAAAGTCTAAAAACCCTGAATTAAATGTAAACATACAAGAAAGGCAAAAAGTTACGGCAGATGTACTGAAACCAGAAAGAGAAAAAAGAGATTGATAACGATCAATTTTAGATACTAAGAAGAATAACGCTGATTATGTGATTATCATAAGGAAAATTCTAAACTTAAAATTACCGAATTAAATTCGAAAGGAGTGACGAAGAGAAAGGCAAGAAAATAAAATGAATGATTGTAAAACATAAAAGAAGAAGCAAAACCGATACCAATGAACCATTTTGGCTACAGAAAAGAACGGGGCTGGTTGTTTTGGTATCAAGTTTGAGGATACATAATAAACAGAAGAAGCAGAGAAACCAAAGTGGATGACTACAAAATACAAAAGAAGATAGGAAAATATTAATATCACTTTAGACGTTAATCTTTGGCGAAATTTCAGACTTAATAGCTTTGAGTTGAAGTGAAGAAGTCGCAAATAAAAAATAAGCAAATAAAATACATAACTGTAATCTGTAATGCACAAAAGGAGAAACAAAAAGTAGACAAACTACTTTGGATGCCAAGGAGAACAGGGAACAGGAATACTTTTATTTAGACGAGACTTATTAGCTTGGCGGTTTCAAATTAAAAATAGTAATGAATAGAAGAAAAATTGACAAAGCGACAGTATAACCAGAAGAAGAAAAAGCACACAACTAATTATTTTTAGGCGTAATTAGCCAAAAACAGACATTACGAAATCGATTTGAAAAAAGTAATAAACAGAAGTAAAAGGGAGAAAATAATAATGGATTATTATAGAACAACAAAAATTAAACGAAAAAGGATAAAGAACCAGTCACAAGAAATAGAAATTAATTATTCTTTAGCGAAATTCTAAACTTAGGAGCTGTGAATTAAGCATGCAAACTATAGGCCAATTTCAGTTCTGAATGTAACATTTAAAATTCTCTCCACAATTATTCCACATATTCGGCGAGTGTCAATGTGAATTTAGACCTGTTAGATCAAATATTTGTATTTAAACTAGTGCAAGAGATATACCGTGAGTTCAAATCTTGCAATTGACATTATTTTTGTGTCTCATGGCCAACCCTTATGTAAAGACTTTTTGAACTCACGGTATAAATATTCATGCTCTACTCTTCGATTTTAGACAAGCATACGACAAAATAAAAAGAAGTTCAGTCTTTCAAGCACTCCAAAAACTGAACTTTCCTCAAGAACTAGTACAATTAGTTAAAATGACACTGAATAAGTTCAGCAGTCAAGTCAAGGTCCAAGGAAAACTATCAAAAAGCCTTAACATTAATAGTGGCCTTAGACATAGCGACACCAACATTATTTAATATTGGTCTAGAATGCATAGTAGAATAAAAGGTAACAATAGATATTTAAGAACTCATATCAAGTTACGGCTTATGCTGATGATGTAGTAATAAGGGAAAGAACCAAAGAAGAACTAAAAAGTAGAATAAGAAAATTCGGTGAAGATGCAAAGAATTTGGACTTCTAATAAACGAGGAAAATTCTAATTACATTATATTAGGGGGATTAGAATGGAAAACAACGAAAATCTTATAATTAGAAATATCCAAGTTAACAAAACTTACGAAGTTTTCACATAAAAATACATTGATCTATTTGGATGTTCAAATAAATAACAATTATAACAGACAGACAGAGATTAAAAGAAGATTGGGATCGCGAGCTGCAGCAAGTATGCATCAAATATTAAGTTCAAAAAATGTGTCCAGAAAGATTTAAATACGTGTTTATAAAACAATGGTAAGACCGACAGTGACTTTTGGTAGTGAGACTTTAAGGTAGCAAAATATGAAAAATCTTCTCATATGGGAAAGGAGAATATTGCGGCGAATTTTTGGAGGACTAAGAGAAGAAAGCGAACAAGTAAAGATATTGAAGATACCTACAAAGAGCCCAATATCGTAAATATAATAAAGCAAGGACGACTTAGGTGGTTAGGACATGTAGCAAGAATGCCTGAATCAAAGAAACAAAAAATAATTTTAATAGAATAAGGCATTGACTCTAGAGGATGACCGAAGAAATCTTGAATAAACTGTGTACAAGAGGAACGCAATTAAACGTTAGAGATTGACAAGAACTGGCAGCAAAAAGGCCAGAATGGAAAATGATTACAAAAAAATAAATGTAAAATAAAAATAGAAAATATAAACAAGAAAGAAATGGCAATAGAAGACAAGCTCCAATCCAAGAACCAAGAAGGTAAATAATGAAATGTAGATATGTAGGAACGAGACAAGCGAGGGATAAGGAAAAAGAAGAACGAAGAATGAAAAGATAATAAAAAAATATTAATAAGAAGAAAAAAGATAAAAAAGAAGAAGAAGAAATAAAGGTGATTAATAAATTGTTTCAAATAAATATACTCACTATAGCAGTATAAAAAATACAGATGATGCAAACTGCAGGTGTAATCAGATGTACGTTCACTCCAGTAACTAAAATTAATTTTTATGTAAACAATGAGAAATATAAAGGAAATTACAGCTTTACCTTGGTTAAATGCTAGTGCTGGAACGTATATAACTACAGGTAACCAAGTCATCTAAAACATATCACAATTAATACTTTAATCCTTTAACTTTCGTTGTTTTGCTTACTATTCCAATAATAAAAAGTAGAGCGCCAAACAGTCTTATTTTCTTATCAAATCTTCTTTCTAAATACTAAAAAAATAACTATATAAACAAAGAGACGAGCTTAACGATAATAATAATAAATATAATAAACAAATAAATAAATAAACAAATTAAAAATCACAAAGCAACTAACAAATAAATAACATTTTGAAAATTGAATTGGAGAAAATTCGCTCCTTTGAGGAGATGTTTTTAAAACCGAAAGCCAAGGGTTCAAACCCCTCTGAAGGTGAAGTTTTTTATATATTCAGAATTTTTATAATTTGTTAAAAACGTAAAATGTAAAAAATAAACAAAATGCTATCTAAGTATTATCTAAACTTAAAATTACCTCGTAAGTTGATGTAACCTTTAAATTATGAAAAATAGGAAGATAAACAGTTTCGAAAATGAATGCCATTAAAATCACTCCTCCAAATATCCACATGTATTGTATGCCGTAAACATAAATTTCTGTTGGAATGCCCAGCAACGAAATTCCACTAATGAAACTGAAATTTAAAATGATTTTGATAATTTGTAGAATTTTCTTACATAAATTGTATCTCGTGGTTAATTTTGTTTTAAATATTTTACTTTTTGATTTTGATATTTATGACTTTATCTGAAATTATTTTAAAAGCAAATGAAAATTTGTACAGCAGAGTGAAAACTTTGAATTTATGAAATTTACAAACAACAGATTCTCTGAATTAGAAGGGGAAAATAAATTAGTTTATCATGCACATTAGGCTCGTAAAATTGAAATAACTATATAGTCTTAAGTCTATTTATGTTGGAAATAAAAGCACTGCAAATCTTTCAATGGAGATAAAATGGTCAATTTTTAAACAATAGGCAAAGTGGCTTATTATCGGATGTCCTTGCTTTAGCATTTACTCTAATTTTTCAAGAGATGTAATCACGTTCATCCTTTCTTTCCTATCATTAATAAATAAATTCTTACTGCCTTTATAAATACATTAAAATTAGCTGGGAAAGCGGAAATAATACCAAATGAGTTTCAAAATATCAATCAGTAAATAAATTAATTAAATTAATAAATAAAGATCCAAGTAATTACCTAGCTATTAAAGACATGGCAATAGGAAAAGTCTTCATGGAGCGTCCACCTACTAAATAATCTTGCGCAGATTCTGAAGATTTAATAAAACCAAAATAGAGTCCAACAAAGACGCACACTAAAAGCATTAAAACGAAAACGACATAATCTGCCCATCCAAAACGTTGCATTGCAGCACCCACATCGGCTACCCCGATTCCTATGATAATCTTTTCACCTTGGTCTGCACCAGCCAAAATACCTTCACCGATTACTTCTGACATCGTTGAAAACTGAAGAGAAATCATGCTTACATTTTTAGATTAAATATTTAGACTACATTTTTCAGAAATTAATAACTCTAAGGCCTTTTTTCCAATATCCTGATCAATTTATCTTTCGATTAATTTCTTTGACAATGTTTATATTGTTTATCAATGTTTTGAAAATAAAGTATCAGAACAAAATATATATTACGAGTAAAAAACAGATATAAAGAAATTATTGGGTTTTTAATGTCCTCGGATTTTTAATCTAATTTAGTTATTCAAATACTTGAGAACTTTTATGATTTTTACTATAACTAAGGTATTTAAATGTTTGAAAAAATACTTACTTGCTTAGTAAATAAGCTTTTAAGCTTTAAATATAAACCTTAAAATTACAAACCACTATAGGTTATACCAAATATATAAGCAGCAAATCTGTCGACGCTGAATCTTCTGTACAAATTGCGAATACTTTTTCGTAACTTTATTTTCTTCATCTTAACAACAGCTTATATAAATTATGTATTAAACAAATAGTGCCATGAGCAACAACACCGATTTAAACACGACGTCTGCTTTAGCCTTTGGTGTTTTGATATGCACTATTCGAATTATTGTCGGGCCCATTAAGTAGCGGATATGATGGCCTCCGTTAATTCGACGATTGTCCCTTGCTAGTATTAATAATAGTATATGGGTGATAAGAAAACTTAAAATAGCACTTGCAAATTACTCACGTATTTTGTATTATATGCTTGTCAATCTCTATTAAGTTTAAACATTCTCTTTGGAGGTGTGCGACTATTTTTACTTTTATAGTTATGATTTTGGGCAAAGAAAACGTAATTTTGGTCTCAGATACAAAGAGCATATTTATTTTCAACACGGTGGGAAGATCGGACACAGCCCTATACATTTGCAAAAGAGGGCATAGGTAGTATTAAATAATTCTACCTTATTCTAAGCATAAAAACAAAACATCCTGAATAAGGATAGCAGATTATGCGCTTAGTTGAAGACAATACAAATTCTGGCCTTGTATTGTGAGGAAAAGATATCTTCTTGGAATTCTTTCTTAATAAAAATCTTCCACTGAGCATGACAACTTGGTTGCCGTAATATGCGTAATATTGCGGTTTTATAGGGTTATTCAGCGCTCCATTGGGCCAGATCACAGGCTCCGCTTTAGGCTTTGAAAATTAAAACTTGCCGGTTTCTTTAATAGCCGTAAGGTAAAGGTATCAGTACTAACGCCCCGCGAGGAAGCATGGCCGGCAACATGGAGGGTTAAGGCCTCCTAAGTCCCTTTTCCTACCTCGGTTGTTTCGCACGCTATACGTACAGGTTGGTGTGGTAAGCACCATACCTTCAACAACCGCCTACCTTCCCTACTGCACCATTATATTTCGGTTCTCAATCACTTTCAGTGATTGGGTAGGCCAACCGCTGAGCATCCGACACGCGCTTTAGTCGAATGCCTTAACCACTCGGCCACTTCCTCGATATCCGTAAGGTAATCCGAGTTAAACATTAATTACTTTTTCCGTGACTGATTTGGAATGTAATTAAATTATTAGATATTTTTGTTGTACTTACGGTGACTCGAGGTCCCGAAGCTTGGGAAATTATACCCACTACACCTCGTTCTCGGTACTAGGTTGCCTGGTAGAAATCCAAGATGCTAATTATAGGCATGCCGAGTATGACCTACTAAATACCAAATCATACTCAAACCAATGTATCTTTCCTATTCACTTACCTATTCGCCAACCGGCTAGGCCCTCAATAATGAATACAAACCTCAAAACTCAATTACCTCAGGTGGGTAGAGCGCATCGTCCACACTAATAAAGCAGTCAGCCCCACGGATTCTGGGAAGGGTAGAAGTTCGTTGTTTCAAATCCCACCTAAGATTACTCAAACAAGTAAAAACCTAACCCTTAATATATGCATTTACAACACCAAATCACTGCTCTTCGAAGATTGACTTGTTCTACTGGAAGAGGAAATCAAACACATCAACTGGGAGATCATCACTCTATTCTATGGGAAGTGAGATGTTAATATGTGAAACTGTTGTATTTCAAGGGAGAAGAAGACAATACAGTGAATGGAGTCGGGATGCTTATTCATCCCAAATTGGCAAAATTGTAAATTCTACTGTAGGAATATCATCCAGAGTATTATACGTCACATTCAAACAATTAAAAATATATTCTGTAAAGATAATACAAGTGCATATTCCAATATCCACTCACCCCGATTGAGGTGGAACAGTTTTATGACGACATCGAGAAAAATCCTTCTTCACCATGTTAATAAGCGATTTTAACCCAAAGCTAAGGATACTTCAAGATGTTGAAATCTGCCTCGGAGGATATGGCATAGGAACATGTAATGAACGAGATCAAACACTCGTAAATTTCCTAAAAAACGGCGAAGTACTGCGATGAGGAAGGACAAGGATAGCCACCTCATTATATATTAACTATCCCAAGATTATCATAATGGCTGTAAACAACAAAGTATGGGCCGCCAGTCCGGGGCACCTCTTAAATGAGGAGGCGGTGCTAAGATTCCCCCCGTCAGCCGAAAATAAAGGGAAAGAATTGAAAATTCATAGAACTAAGATGAGAATGGCAACGTGGAACGTTAAAAGTCTGTATCAAAGCGGTAAATTAGCAAAAGTGGTTCAAGAAATGCAGAGATTAAAGTTAGATATCCTAGGAATGAGTGAAGTCCGATGGCCGAATGCCGGGCAACACAAAACAGACAACGGAGTATTCTACTATTCTGGAAGTCAGGATAGCAAACACTAATATGGAGTGGCTGTAACTGTACCACGAGAAGCAAACAAATCAGTAGTAAACTTCTTGCCAATGTCAGACAGAGTACTGTTACCTACTACAAGTAAACTCTTCGATGGGCAAGTTGAATGTAATTCAAGTATACTTCTACTGCAACAAAAGACGATGACGAAGTAGAAAAATTCTACGCAGAAATAAATTGTGCATTGCAGTTAACAAAAAGCAGGGAAATCACCATTGTTATGGGCGACTTCAATGCAATAATAGAACGCGGAGAATGCCAACCCTTTGTGGGCTCATACGGAGTAGGAAAAAGAAACTCCCGAGGAGATCGATTGCTCCAGTTTTGTACAGAACAAGAATTTGTTGTGACTAACACGACCTTTAAACAACACCCCAGAAGGTTGTACACATGGATTTCACCACAAGACAAGCCAGGCAAAATTGTACGAAACCAAATAGATTTCATACTCGTTAAACAGAAGTATCGGAATGGAGTCACCCGAGTTAAAATATACCCAGGAGCAGATATGGCGTCAGACCACACTCCTGTGGTAATGGACATAAGAATCAAACTCAAAAAATAAAGACAACCTTGTCCTCAGAGGGAGATTGACACATAAAAGCTAAAGTTGGCCGAAACACGTGAAGGTGAAGCAAAGTTTTTCGGAAATAAATATATTAGAAAGGCAAGCCGATGAAGATCGCGAATGCGGTGGTAATAATTGAAAAAATCAATTATGACTACTATAGAAGGAAAAGGAAGTAAAAACAATAAAATATGAAAAAGAAGTAACTTGCTGAGATTCCTGCGACGAACAAAATTTCGTCTGTATTTCGAAGGGTACGTCATGGCGCTCCTAGTTTTCATGCTAACACTTTTGGTAGCCTTCAACTCCGTATCATTGCGCGTAGATCTTCATCTGCTTAGATTGTCAAGGTTACCCTCCCGCCTAATATACATGCTAAGAGAGCTCAAATACCTTGACTTATTGACCGACTTTGGCCAAAATGAGGAAGAAAATGAAAGAAAAAGAAGAAGAACAACAATCTGAAGAAAATATACATATAATAAAGTACCACAAGTATTTCAATTAAAACACTTATTTTTAAATTTCTGGTGATTTAATAATAAAATTCTACAGTCTTCGTACCTTAATTTACGTCACATTAGAATACTCAGAAGATCCTCACTTCTTGTTTCATAAAGTATTTAAAATGAACTATGCTTTACAATGCTTTATACTTTAACCTTACTCTTCATACTAAACAGTTTCTAGAAATAATTCTAATTCTAATGATTTCTAGTTTGTCAGTTATGCATTCATACATAATACAAATATGTACATTTAACTAATCTCAACAACGATCATTTCAATCATAATAATCAGGCAGATTCTGGTCCCTTGGTTTTGTTTGCTGCAGGCTCAGTTTGGGGATTACTAACTCTCTCTTTCTAAAAAAAAATTCGACAAAATTAATTTCTTAAAGATTAGTCTCTCCATTATCCTATAAATTTTACACTCGGATGCTTACTATGAAAACAACAGTGTTAACATAGGTTACTAGAGAAAGTAACTCGAAGTTAAAGTAATCAGGAGGTGGTAAAACTAATTCTAAGGACACTCACACTAACTTCATAAGCGTAAATAATTTCCTCCGAATGTGGTTGATTAGGAAGTTGTCTAGGTTTTATAAATCGTCTTAGGAAAGGTGCTAGCAGTGATGGATCCACATCTCTAGGATCCATTGGTTTAGTTAAATAACTCACTAATAAACCAACCAACATGGAAAATATCGCACCCACGAAAGTATACCACAAATAAGATAAGCGGTATATCATAAATTTTTCACTGAAATTACACAGAATTAACAGGAAAGTAAGTAAAAATTGCGTGTTCATACTCAGTGTGCGTTATATCAGTGGCATTTAAAGATGGGTCCACCCTAAAACGAAATTTAGATTGTTTTGGGGTAAAATGGTAAGGGCAACCATCAGTGTCTACGGGTTTTTCTGGGAAGTGTAAGTCTCCGGATGCTATCGCAGCTTGGGCGTTTATACACAACCAAGACATGAAAACCAAACCAGAAATGCCTCCAGCTAAGGCACCCTATATGAAGCAAAGTTTCATTTTTAATTATTTACGAATAATTTTGAGTTTCCTTTACATTTATTTAGGAAGGTGTAGAACGGTCACCACGCTTTTTTTTTTACATAAATTCCAGCTTTTAAACCCAAAATTGCGACTTTTAAAGTTGGAATCGGCTTTTAGATTTGGAATTATGAACTTTAATCTCGAGTCTCTGACTTTTAAGTTCAGGATTTTGACTTTCAAATTTTAGATGATTTTTGAAATCCGGACAAAGGTTGCATTGTGACCGTTCTGCGTTTTCTTATTTATTATTTCTTTTGAATTTATTCATTTATTACAAGTTTATTTATTTACTTTGAATTTTAGTAAAGGAAAACGAAAATCAGCGTAAAGAAAAACAACCTACTTTAGGAGTTACCCAAGGTAGAAGGGTGCCCATACCGAATAAAGCCAAAGTAGGACCGGCTCCAATAGCCCCAATGCTCATGGTTAACTAAAAATGTAAAAAAATCGTAAGAAACAATTTATTAAAAAATAACCAGCAAAGAAACTTTCAACTTACCTGTAGAACTTGACCTAGTTTTTCAACAACAAACACAAGTCCCACACAAGCACCTCCAAGTATAACGATCGTGGATTTCATTAATATTTGTGTTTGTTTCTCGGTGAGTTTTTTAGTAAAAAATGATTTGTAGAAATCTTCCAACACAACTGCTGCTAAGGAGTTGAGTGCGGTAGATAGGGAGCTGAATTTATAACTATTGAAACATTTATCATGTTAAATGCTAATGTGTTACCTTAAAGCTGCGCTGAAAACTCCCGCAACGAATAATCCCGGCAAGCCTGGATAATCTCCCAGTACTTCCATAACAAGTAATGGAAGTAGTTGATCCTTTTCTCGTGCTAACTGTAAGCAAAGATTGTAACCAAAATTAGAAAACACCCATTATATGTTGTTTTTTTTTTTTTAATTTTTGGAGATAATATTAAAGACTATGAAAATTTTATAAATTAAGATAAATAAGAAAACTGATCTCAAAGGAAATTAGTTCAAATCTATTGATGTACCTAATTGGTTCTTTAATTAAAACACGCAACAGAATTAGCTCAATTAAACCGACCATCCATAAAATACAATGCACGCAGGGCATTAAATAGTAAAGGTTTCTAGAAATTGAATAATTGTGTTTAAAATTTCAGGTTTGTTCGTAGTTGTATTTGTAGCTACTAACAGAACTTTACTCTGAAGTTTAAAATATCTGAATTATACAAATTAATTTTAAAATTACACCAACAACTTGCTTTGGTCAAAAATTACAATTTTTAAAACATTTGTTTAATAATCATTAATTAATTTAATCAAACAAAGAAAGTATTTGCATAACAACAAAAAAATAGAAACAACTAACTAGTATAAATTTAAAATTTAAAATTACGATTTAAGGACAATAAGGGTGAATGGTTTTTAAAGATAATAGCTGAAATTATAAGTTTAGGATAAATGCATTAGCAAAGGACTTTATAAGATTATCACCGAAAAGAAATCCATACCATAGGAAAATTATAACAATAAATAAAATTGGAAACATAAATCAAGGTAAAAGATGGAAGGAAGGAGAATAGGGAATTGAAGAAAAAGCAGGAGATCTACAAAATAACTTTTCAGTAAAACAAAGGAAATTAGCAATCAAGTTTGATAAATCGATAGATAACCAAATTGAAAGTAATAAAAATAAAAAGTAAAAATAAACTTACAGGAATATGAATATACAGTGTGTCCCCGGATGGAGCTCATCCCTCCTTCTAAATAGTTTAGCTTGTCTTGAAATGTTATAAATGAGGATTATAGTTATCATACATGTACAGGTCATTCAAAAAATTCAAAAATAATAAAGTGAGTCTTAGTTTTTAAATTTTTCCGAAAAATTTTATTTAACAAAGTTGTTCCAAATACAGAGAACATCTTAAATACGAAATTCACTTTAAATACTAAAAAAATGGTAGTTTTTTTTTGTGGAAAATGCACAGGTCCTCTAAACTTAAAAAGAAAATGTACTTTTTAAAGTCATTTGAATGGTACAAAAAACTTTTGAAGACAGATTTTTTCATCCAAACATTTAACATTTTATGGATCACAATATTTCAAGTACTGTACTTATGAAAATTCAAATTTTGAAATTGTAATCTATAATCAATGATTTAAAAAACAAATGCTCTGTGCGGCATAAAACCCCTTATTTTTGGGAAAAAGAATTAAGTTTTGAATAATGCTACTCTGTCCGAATGCTGTGCATATACTACACTGTTTCGGATATATAGATTGGCCACTTTGGACTAGTTTTGCGCGATCTTGAGACCTGTGCCTTTTAGATTTTCTTCTGTAGGCTTACTTAAACTTGTACGACCTGTTGCTACTATAAATAAAGAGCCTGTGTGTAAAGAATTAGGAAAATGACTGTAAAGGTGGATAATGGAAAGAGGTTGTGTATTGAATTGCTTGTTTTTAACTTCATTTAATGAATCAATGAAATTGTAACTTATATTTTATTTTCTCTTTATTTGGAACAAAACAAAGTTTTTCAAAAATTAAAGATCAAACGTAATTTGTGAAGGACCATTATCTACTTTCAAATTTTCTGATCGACTTGTTACACCTATGATAACTATAATCCTGATTTATGACACAGGCGAAGGACAACTTTTAAAAGAGAATGGCTTTTTGGGAAATTCAAAAATAAAAAAGTTGCGAAAAGTAAGATACTCCATTTGGGGACACATTGTATATTGATGAAAATTTAATGAAGAAAAGGGCCAAATACTGAAAATAACAAAATGTACGAAAGAGAGGGAGGAGAACTACGGAATTGTCATTTTGTGTTACAGTAAAAAAGCCAAACTAACTCAAATACAACCAACAATTCAAAGCTACAAAGGACGGAATCTGAATAAGTACGAAGTGGGAATAGGTCAAACAAAAAAATAATAAAACAGATAACAATGGGGAAAGAACTGAAAAAAATTAAAATACATGTGATGAGTAATATGAAATACAAGACAAAACGAGGAGTAAGAACAATTTTAAGCAAAGAAAACTTTGAGCAAGTAAAGCAATGCAAAAGTATTTCAGAAAAAAATATGTCAGTAGAATTCATAAAACAGTACGAAACAAACGCAACAAAATGAATAGGTTATGGACCAAATAACAGTAATAGTAACAGAAAAAGGAAATTTTTGGGTAGATTAACAAATTGAAATTGAGTTCAAAGAAATACTTATCGCTTATCACTTTATGAGATTTAAACGGAAGGGTGGGAAATGAATAAAAATAGAGGGCTACGAGGAGATTATGGGACAATTCTGAGAAAACACGTTGAATAACAATACGAAAGGGTCATTCGGAAAGTAAATAATGTTTCGCCATACAAAGACATTCATTGATAATAGGAAATAAACAGAATATACAGGTTTTACCACACACCTTCACCTACTTCTCATCTTGGACGTTGAGGCACTTGTCGTACCTTGACATCAGTTCATTTACTCTCTCCTCATACCCTAGACTAAAGTTAGTCTATGCTCATATCAAGAGGCCGCCTGGCTATTCAATCAGTACATGGCAGAATGTTGTAGGTCTTCATCCATTATAAAGTGTTTACCATAAGGTGCTTCTTCATCTTCGGAAAAAGGTTAAAGTCCGATGGTGCCAGGTCCGGACTCTAAGGGTGGACAAATGTGTCCCAATGGAATGCATTATGGAGCAAGGTCTGTGTTTGCTTGACAGTATGCGGGCGTGCATTGTCATGGATCAGAACATTAGAAAGTTTTCCTCTGCGGCTGTTCTTAATAGCCTTACGAAAACGTTGAAGAGTAGCACAGTAGGCATCATCATTGATGGTTGCTTTATGGGCCATGAAAATCAACGGGTATGAACCCTTGACGGATGGTTATCCCGATCTCTCGGGGTCATGAACATCTTTTCGCACATTCCTAAACATTACGCACCATTTTTGGACACTGACTGACTGACCGAGTTCATAACACGTTCGCTATAGACTGCAACAAGTCTTCGATGAATTTTACTGGGTCTAACGTTTTCCGCCTGCCAAAATCAAATCACGCTTCGAGCCTCACAGTCGGCTGAATTTGTGAAGAAAACTAATGCAAAAGACATTTGGGATACACTGATATCTATTTTTGAACAGTCATCGCTGCAATGGCTAGATACGTTGTTTGAGAGTTTTTTCAAAATCACAAAAGATGACGCAACGTCTATCACAAAGCATACGTCTCGATTAGCGAATTTGTTAGATGACATACTCGTGGAATTTCGAAAAGATAACCCAAATGCTACACTCTCGCTCTCACTGCTTCGTCATCGCATTTTCAAAACTCTCGGTTCTTAGTACCAATACTATCGTTTGACTTGGTATCGCGTTCCAGAAACAGAGCAAACGACAATAGAAAATTCGCTTGCAACACATGGGGTGTCTCAGACAGCCGACGCTTTCTACGCAAAATCAAAGCCAGATGAACAGCCGAAAAATAAATCAACGACATATTCGTCCTCGTCTACTAATGAAAGAAGGAAAACGTTAGTGTAATGATCTGATAGATGGCGACACATAACATAATAAAGTTAATAGTGGTACAGATTATTTATTTCAGCAGGATTTGATATCGGCGAGTTCATTGTCACAACCCGTTACACTCATTACGTGAAAAGGTCCGCTGCACCAATTGCACCAGGTAACTATCTCAGCATAGCGAACGAAGGATCGAATGCAACGAAACAACTGCACGTGCTGTACGCGCAAACGTTCTTTACTTTCCCAATGACCCCCGTATTAATTGAATTTTGCATGTTTAACAATATGGTGATTACATAAAGGTATAATATAGGTATATTTACTAGAGTGAATTCACAAAAAAAAAATGAAAAGTTAAATAATAAGGTTCAGGTTAATTTCGGTGAAACATGTGTTTAACTTATGTCAAAAAATGCAATTTTAACAGTATATTACTTATACCAAATTTAATTTTGATGTCTTAAATTTTATTAAAAAAGAGGGGTGCTGCAGGTTTTATTGACACATTTTGCAGTAATATAAACATAAATTGGGTAAAAAGGATAAAGGTTAAAAGCTGGCTGGAATTAGAAAGGACCACTGATGCTGGTTGCTGAAATAAAAGGATATCGCAGAGAAAAGGAGAACCAAAATAAAAATGAAACAAATAATTAAGGCACGTAAACTGGAAGAAAAAGACATACAAAATTATTTAAGAAACTATTCAAAGAAAACGCAGAAGAACAGACACGACAAATCTTCAAGAAAATGATTAAAACAACGGCAAGGAAAGCCTGTGAAACTGTAGTTCATAGAGAAGGCAGAAAACAAACAAAGTGGTGAACTCAGGAGGTAAGGGAGAACGTGACAGAAAAGGAAGTTGTGTTAAAGTTAAAATCTTTTAATTAACTCACCGTAGTCGTTAGCGGATCACACTTATAATAAGTGGCGTAAATAAGCATTCCAGCATAAGTGCACAAACATAGCATAATAAAAATCCCAAACACGAAACACCACAAAGCCCTAAAACTCAAAAGTTATTTTAAAACTCACTAATAAAATAATAAAATTATACCTTCTTGCTATTTCAAACGTAGGTAAAGACAAGTAACGTTGAATCATATTTTGATTAATAGCGCCTGCTTGTAACCAATAAAACGATCCTCCAAACACGAGTGCCCATACAGTATGCCTTGATAAGGGATCGGGGTCAAAACTGTATAAACACTTTAGTTATTATTGAAATTAAAATCAAAAACTATGTAATTACTTTGGTCCCTCGATTCGGCCACTCTGTAAGTTCCTTTCAAGCACCACGTCGAACCCACCTACGTTTAGGGTACCTTTGATTATTATTAAGATCATTGCGCCTGTCATGAAGATGGTTTGAATTACGTCTGTCCATACCACTGCTCTTAAACCACCCTGAAATGTTTAAGTTGATCAAGAAGTCGTTAAGTCTGTTAAGCCAATAAAAATTCTAAATACTGAAGCCAAAGGAAGGGTTATTTCATTTCATTTCGATTAACAATGATCAATCTCCCTCAGACATTTAAACTCGTCGCCAAATTGTTCTTTTCCGAAGATTTCTCAGCTAACATTACGTTTATTATTTTGTGTGCGTTATTTATGGTGATCCAATACTTAAAGTCAATAAACAAACGATATGAACTAGAAAAAACTAAAAGAGATTGTTTGTTTAGTTATTAGATGATGTTTATGCTTGCGGTTTCCAGGTATCACAAGCGTTAAAATTTCTAAAATAGTGACACAAACTTTTGAGAGTTTTGAAATTGTTTTAAAATTAGTTGTTTATTATAATTTAGGTCATTGGTAAACAAATAATTACCTAGTTTCTGCTAAATAAATAAATACAATTTGAATTAAACATTGTTATAATAAAAGTTTACTTACGATAGCCGTATAAAAAATGCAAATGATGCAAACTGCAGGAGTAATCAAATGTACATTCACACCGGTCACTGCAATTTTTGTAATATAAAAACAGAAAACGGAAATGTAACTACAACTTTTACCTTGGTTGAAAGCGAGTGCTGGCACGTAAATAACAACAGGCAACCAGGACATCTACAAATAAATTCTCTATTTTTAATTAAACACTATTTTTAAGTCAATCAAAAACTCACAATTTTGATGCAAAACAGAAGCGAACCCAAAAGTCTGATCCTTTTATCGAATCTTCTTTCTAAATACTTTGAAAAGGAATGGATGGTTAGTTACATAGCAAGAGAAGTAAGTGAGGTTTACTCTCGTGTAGCAAAGCCTTGCAACCCATGTTACGCACAATATCTTTTCCACTGCCAATATGAACTGCTATTACAAATTTTAACAATTTTTCATATGTTAATTTAATATTAAAATTATCAATTAATTAATTTATTAGACAAAACTAAAGGTCAATTATCTCGAAGCCGATATTACTTCCCTGGGAAGGTAAATAAAAATATCAAAGTTATTACACTCATTTTCTAATTACTCCAGTGTTTTTGTTATTATTTTATTACTTATTATTATTAATTTTATTAGTTTGCTTTCTTTTTTGAGGTCGTTTTTGGATCCAAATCTGATCCAAAAACGACTAGATTTGAATTTGTACTATTATTTGTTTTTTATTTAGCTAACTACAAACTACAGCGTTGTGTTATCACTGAAAGGGACCTCAGGCTAGACATAAAACACATTACATCTGAAAAGTTACATTTAAAAAAAAAATAAAATTAGAAAAATACCGATGTTTCAAGATATCATTTAAAAATTTATAATTAAAAAAACTTAGAATTAGCTTTGCTTGAGAAGTCATTATTACTTCCCTAGGGAGGTAAATACAAAAAAGTTGTTCCATCATTTTTAAATTACTTCAAAGCTGTTCTTATTATTACTTTAGTTTTGAGTTTTTATTTCTTGAAGTTGTATTTGAATTTAATTTAAAATTGAATTAGTACTGCTACTTGTTTTTCATTTAGTTGGCTACACTACCCTAAAGAAAGTTCTTCTTCTTCTTCGTCTTCTTCTTGTCGTTATCTCCTTTTGCCCTTTAGGCATTTCCCTCATCGTCTTTCCCTTTGCTCTACCTATCTCCTCTACTTGTACCAGCCACGTCTTCCTAGGCCTTCCGTTCCTTCTCCTACCTCCTCGTTTTGTTTCGATTGTCGTTTTTACTCATCTATTTTGTTTCATTCTGACTACGTGTCCAAACTATTTAAGCATTTCTCTTATTTACTTTATGTATTATGGGTTCGTGTTTCAAAGAATCCATAATCTCTTCATTTCGTGTTTTACCCGCGATCTTTCGAAGTTGTTTCATTTCCGTCGCTGTTACCACGATCTCGTCTTTCTTTTGTGTTACCCATGACTCGCATGCGTATGTTATCGCTGGTATGGCGGCTATCTTGTTTCACTCTATTCTCTATTTCCTTCTTTCCGTAGATTGTTTTGTATAGCGCGTAATATATTTTTGTCTGTTTTTTTTATTCTATTTGTTATTTATAGATCTATTTTTTCGTCTTGTGTGAACATGATGCCAAGGTATTCTAAGGCAGTTACTTGCTCTATTAATTCTCTTTTGCAAGTTATGTTTATTACATTTTTTCCTTCTCTTGGTTTTTGGTTTACTATCATATATTTGCATTTGTTTGTGTTCACTTTCATTTCCATTTTTTCAATCTCTTCTGTCCAGATGTCTATTGGTTCCTGTGTATTTTTATGAGAGTCTGCAAAGTCTGCAACTAGAGCTATATCGTCTGCATACAGGAGTGCATTTGTTTTTAAAGGTGTTAGATTTCTATGTCCTATTGTTGTCTGTATTCATTATGACCATTATCAATAAGAATAAAATTGGGCTTAGACCGTCTCCCTGTTTTATCCCTTTCGCCATTTCAAAACCTTCGGATCGTTCTTCATTTAGTTGCACCCTTCCTCTTATCTTCTCGTACACACTTTTAACTACTTTGATTGTTTTGACCATTATTTGTATGTAGCTCCTCCATAACTTCGTTTTACTGTGTCGAAAGCTTATCTGAGGTCAATTAAAGTAATATATAATTATTCTCCTCTTTAATTTTTATTTTCAATTAAATTCCTTAATATGAATATATTATCGGATGTTTGTCTTCCTTTCCCGTTCGTCTTATAATTTGGTTTCTACCATTCTCTTATCCTTCCTTCAATTATGCTCGTATAGACTTTGAAAACCACTGAAGTTGGGCAGATCGCTCTATAATTTTCACACTCAGTTTCCTATCCTTTTTATGTATTATGTATTATAATTATTATATTGTCTTCCCAGTCCTTTGGTATTTTGTTTCTTCTCCACTTCTCCATTTTATCAATTCCGGGTTTATTTTGTCACTGCCACATGTTTTCCTTAATCTAATTCTTCTCAGGGCTTCTTCCAATTCATTTATTGTTATCTCTTCATCAGTTTCCTTTTCTTTCTTATCCTCTACAGTTCTTTCTTCGATATGTATCTCTTGTTCGTCTTGATAATGTTCCTTCCCAGTTTGTAATATTTAGCTTGTTATTGTTTTCAGTTGATTGTTTTTGTTTTTTTATTTCCCTTATCTCTTTCTTTTTCTCCCCTCTCATTGCTTTGATTCTATTATAGAAACTTCTGTTGTTCTTGTCAAAAGTTCGACTCATTTCTATTCCGAATTCTTCCCAACTTTTCTGTTCTGCTGTTCTTATTTTTTTAACTCTGTCTCGCGCTGTGTTATACCCTACTCTGTCTTGATCCGATTTTGATTGGATAAACTTCTTCCATGCTTCCTTCTTTTTTCTTTTTTCTCACCTCACTTCTTATCTTCTCATTCCACCAACTTTTTCTTTTCTGAGACTTCTTTATTTTAGTTCTCCCACATCTCTTCTCAGTTATCACTTTTTTAAGATAAGTCCATCGTTCTTCCAAGCTCCAGTTCTGTACTGCCTTGCTTGCTTCTCTAAAAACTTGTTATATTTATTGTTGATACTTTTCTTTTAATTCTGGTTTTTCTAGTTTCTGGATATGTATTTTGGTATAGTCCTGCTTTTCTTCATAATCTATCTTGTCCATCTTCATTTTCGCTTTTAGTAATCTGTGAGCTGTTTCTGCTTCTGGTATGGTTCTGATTTCTTTGAATATGCTCTTTAATTCTTGTGTATAGACAAAGAAGTCTATGATGCTTCTGGTCTTCCTTCCCTCTGCGACATATGTATACTTTTCTTGTAAAGTTTGTTGCCAGTAGGAGTTTCCGATTATTAAATCGTTTGTTTGGCAGAATTGCAACATCCTAAGTTCATTTCTATTAATCTCTTCCTCTCCCTATTTCCCCATGCATCCTAGTCCTCGATTTATATCGTTCCCTATTCTTGCATCCAGTCTCCCATTATTATTATTTTTTCATCCCTTTCCCTTATCTGATCAAATACCTCTTGTAGTTTTGTTCCTTCTATTGCAACGTAGATCTGTATTATATTTATATTTAAAATTTTGAAAATGCTAAGAATTAGCTACTCTTGTGTTTCAAGGTAGTTGTTACCCCCCTAGAGAGGTACATTCACACTTATTTCTTATTTATGGTCACAACAAGTAAGAAACAACTAATAAAATTAGCTCACCTTCTACAAATAGGGCTGAAAATCAAATGACAAGTGTAACTTATTAAATGGGCAGTGGAAAGTATAGTAATATCCATAATATCAATATCAATTAATCATTTGGAGTTTATTAGAAACTAAACAAACCTCATAAGTAGAAGTAATGTTTAAGTTATGAAAAACTGGCAGAAAAATTGTGGCAAAAATGGTTGCCATAAGGATGACTCCCCCGATTATATACGTGTACTGCATCCCAAAAACGTAAATTTCTGTGGGTATGCCAAGTAAGGAAATTCCACTAGTAAAGCTGTAAAAATAATGGTTCAGGTTGAACTTAAATTGAGCCTAAGTATACCATGATCAAAAAATAAAGTCTTAAGGGGTATAACGCGTCAGAACGGTTAGTAATCTCATAAACATTTTGTTTATTCTGTGGTGTTATTATAAACACAAAATCCCCTAGCCAACTACTATAGATTTACTTTTTGATCGTAGTGTAGGTCTAATAATCTGTAAGTAATTTTTACATTCACACCTGATGTTTATTATCGACAAGAGACCTTGATTACTTTTCTGTTCTGTGCTTGGTCCACTTACTACAGATGGGGCCAGAATTCTTTTGAATAATATATTTGTAACAAGTGATCAAATAAATCTGTAATGAGGGCCGATGCTGCAAAAACTGAGCCCGTCTGTTAAAAATTCAAAACAACGAACTTTTAACGGCTGAAGACTTTAAATTAATTTTTAAATTAATCAAAGACATGCCCCCACATTTAATTTATTTAATCACATGTTACCTTACAAAATTATTTCAATAAAGGTTCTTGTATTACAAGAAACTCTATTGGTTATCCTTTATTGTACTTTTACATGTATTTAAAATCTTTTTAAGTACCAATAAATAAATGTTCAACTGCAAATTGCATAAATTAAAGATAAAATAAAATAAATAAATTTACCTGGCTATTAAGGACATAGCAACCGGGAAAATTTTCATAGAACGTCCACCTACTAAATAATCCTGAGTAGATGCTGCGGTTTTAATAAAACCGAAATAAAGTCCAATAAAAACACATATTAGCAGCATTAAGACAAAAACAAGGTAATCTGGCCATCCAAAACGTTGCATGGATGCCCCTACATCTGCTACTCCTATACCTATAATAACTTTTTCCCCTTGGTCTGCCCCAGCCATTATACCTTCATCAATAACTTCGGACATTGCGAATCCTGCTGAAAGAATTCCCTTTGGTTGTATTTTTCACTGATTTTATTTATATCCCCGCTTTCTTGTGCACAAATATATGAAATTTTGTTTTTGAACTTATATTTTTAATGATTTAATAAAAAAAAATTAGCTAAAATTATCCCCAAATTTAAAGATTACTTACCTATGTAAGTAGAGCGATTTTACAAACCACTATAAGTTATACGAAAAATATAAGCAGTAAACTTGTCAGTCTTGAATATTTTACACAGATTTCGAATACTTTTACGTAATTTTATCTTCTTCATCGTAATAATATTCAAAAAGTGTATCAAATTTCCTTCAAACAGATTCCATCTGCAACTGAGGTTTTAAAACCGATAGGTTTAGTTTTACTGGTTTGAATACGCACTCTCCGGACTGTTTCGCCTATTATGTAGCGGATATGATGACTTCTCTTTATTCGACGATTGTCCCTTTGATTTTAATAATATAATATGGGCGATAAGAAAACTTAAAATAGCACTGCAAATTACACACGTATTTTGTTATAATGTACGTGTCACTCTTTATTAACAATAAAAGTGTTTTCTTTAGACGTGCGGAAATTTTTTGATGTTTTGTAATGCTCCATTTAGTTTTAATCTAAGCTTGAAGAATTCTCATGTTTAATGATAAAAATATGGTAAAAGTGGAATTGTTTGTTTTTATTTAAACGAAAGGTTTGCTTTAGCTATAAAAAAAATACGAAATAACGTTGCAACACTCGGTTTTCAATTATTTCTAGTTTTATTGGGATCTGTATTTATTTGCATTTGAAGTTGTATTTCTATTTTCCTTTTTCATTTACTTGGCTTGAATTATCATTAAGATAAGCCTAAGGCTAAACACATTCTGGTTTTAGAAATTAAAATTTTGAGGTTTCACTCATTCGAGGAAATACTTTATAATTACTATACATGGTGGTCGTTAAGCACTGGGACACAGCACAATAATAGATTCGTGTGGTTAAAATATTACGATTTACCTAAGATTACCTCAGTCTAAAAGTGAATATATTATTAAAAGAGATACAGCCTGTCAAAGCCAACATTTTAATTATTCTAATTTTCTTCTGTAATTTCAAAAGTTTTCGATTTATTCTTAAAAAAATAACGATGCCAACTTTTTTGGGATGGGAAACAATAATTTTTTTTTGTGTGTCTCATTTATTAGCAATCAGAATATTTTATTATACATACACATATGTAGATATTCTATAAGCTAATGTGAAGGTTACATACATGACATGGAAGGAATAACACCCAGTGGTGTTATCCTACAAGTAATATATTTGTGACATTTACAGTATTTTATTGACTAGGTAGTCTAGGCTACTATATCTGTTGGCCAAAGCCTTTTAAGTCGTCTTTGGTAAGTAGCGGTCGTACAGTCATATTTGGATGAGTTTCATGTTTAGGTAAGTGGTTGTTAGCATATTTGGTGATGACCTCTCTGATATACGGTATTTTCAGGGCTTGATGTAGTGTTTGATTGGACACATACCACGGGGCATCTATTATGGCGGGCAAGCTTTTTGACTGGAGTCTCTGCAGTATATCTACATTTGACGAGCTGGAGTAGCCCCACAGTTCAATTCCATAGGTCCATATGGGCTTAATAACTGTTTTATAAATTAATAACTTATTTTCGGTTGAGAGGCTGGATTTTCTGCCCATGAGTCAGTAAAGTTTTTTGAATTTAATGTCCATCTCTTGTCTTTTCTTGGCTATGTGTCCTTTCCAAGTAAGTCGTTGGTCCAGGTGCATTCCCAAAAATTTACTTATCTGGATTCATTACTATTGGTGGGCATAGCTGTCGCCGCAGCGTAAATGTAACTTGGACAGATTTTGTTGCATTTGCACGGATGCGTCATTTTTCCATCCATTCGCTAATAAGGTCAATGTGATCTAGTACCTGCTGGCTTGCCGTTTCTGGGTTATTGTGAGAAGAGAGAACGGCGGTATCGTCGGCGAAGGTTCATGTTGTAGTTGTTTGTATTGTGGGTAGGTCAGCGGTATATACCAGATAAAGGAGTGGTCCAAGGACACTACCTTGCGGGACACCAGAATTTATTGTATTGATTTCCGAGAGTTCTTACTTTAAAGTGGCGATCTGCCAGATACGATTTAAGGAGGAGAAAATACTGGTGGGTGAAGGATGCTTTGATTTTAAACAGTAGTCCTTGATGTCACACTTTATCAAAAGCCTGGCTGACATCAAGGAAAACCGCACAGCAGTACTTCTTATCTTCAAATGATTTATTAATCTCATCAACTAGACGGTGGCATTGTTGGATGGTGGAGTGCTCCTTCCTAAAACCAAACTGGTGTTGAGGGATAATATCTTCAAGAAATGTATCCGCTCGAAGTCTTTTAACTATTAATTTTTCCAATAGCTTTGATAATACCGGAAGTAGGCTTATTGGTCTATATGACGTAGGTTCGTTGGGTGCTTTTCCCGGTTTTAATATCAATATAATTTGTGAGAACTTTAATTGACTAGGCCAGTATGTTAGGCGAAAAATAGAATTGAATATGATAGTTATCATTGTTATAGCTTTCCTGAGACAAGGAAGGAAGAATGCTCACATCACAAAAAGAAATAATAGATGGATGGGTGGAATATTTTAAGGAAATCTACAGTCTCAACAAGAGTAGTAACAATATAAGAGAAAACGATGATGAGAAGGAAGAAATAGAATTACAACTAAATATAAAGACGAATGAAATAACAGAAGAAGAGGGTTGTACAAGTCATAAAACAGCTAAAAAATGACAAGGCAGCTGGATTAGACGACATATCAGGAGAATTGATAAAAGCAGGAGCAGAATCAAGTTTAAGAATTCTTCATAAGCTATTAAAGAAAATTTGGACAGAAGAAAAAATCCCGAAAGAATGGACAGAAGGTCTAATCGTCAAAATACCCAAGAAAGGCAAAACCACAGAATATGATAACTGGAGAGCTAATACAAAACTAAACACCACAAGTAAGATAAAGTAAAGTTGTGTGGTAGTGGGTAGTGCTCGTGTTATATTAAAGAATTTCGTCAATAAATAAAAATAGATTGGAAATAAATAAAAATAAATAAGATACAGAATAACAGTCATTCAATAGAAAACTGTTTTTATTTAGAAGGAAGAATATCATTGCAGCAGCATGTCCCAAATTTGCAATACTTGTACACAAAGTATAACTACAAAGTCCCCAGGAATTTCATGCGGATTTTGCAACAACTGTTATCATGCAAAGTGTGTGGAGCTCTCAAAATCGCAGGTAGAAACCTTACAAGCATTACAATCTGTTTATTGGAAATGCAAAAATTGTATTGCGGATCCTGATTCTGAGAAGCCTAATAATGAAGCATTAACTCAAACTAAAATTGAACAATCACCGCAAGAATTAATAAACATAATTGGAGAATTAAAAAGTATGTTAGTAGCCTTAAAAGATGAAATAAAAGAACTGAAGTCAGATAAAATTAATTTAACTGAATCAAGTACTGAAAAAATAATCAATGAAATTAATGAGAGACAAAAACGTGCAAACAATATTATGATTTACAAATTGCGTGAGAAGGAATTCGGTACAACCGATGAAAAGCGTACCGACGACAAAAACCAAGTGATCGAGATATTAAGTAAAATAACATCTAATGTCGTTTATAACAACATACAAGCATATAGGGTAGGTAAAATTGGTAGTATGCAAAGACCATTGAAAGTAATCCTTAACAAAAGAGAGGATGTGATAGAAATTATAAAAAATAAACGAAAATTAAGAGAACTTGGTTACAGTATCAATATAGGTATGGACGAAACTGAAATGCAAAAACAAAAATATAAAACAGTAAAGGAAGAATTGGAGAACCGTAAGAAGAGAGGAGAATCAAATTTATTTATACGTTACATAAATAACATTCCAATAATAGCAAAATCAAAAAACTAAATGTACGCGTTGGGTTTGTAAATATAAGATCATTAAACACCGGATTTGATATATTTAAGGATGTAGTACTGGAAAATGATTTTGATGTGATAGGTCTAAGTGAAACATGGCTAACGGAAGATATAAATGAAAATTTTTTTGTTATACCTTTTCGTAAATTAGTACATTCACCGCGTCCAACTAGAGGAGGTGGAGTGGGTGTCTACTTGAAAAATCATATTAATTATAAACTGTTTTATAAAAATAGTAATTTTGAAAGTGGGTTAGAACAACTGTGGTTGATCATAACTGTAGATAAAAAGAAAATTGGTCTAGGAATCATATACAAACCGCCGCAAATTAACAATGAATGTTTAAATGAAATACATAACGTTCTTGAATTTATATATTTAGAAGTTGACTCAATAATATTAATGGGTGATATAAACATCGACATGTTGAATTCGCAACTATTGGGATGTATCCAGTTTCAATCCATTATATCAAATTATAACTTGAAACAAATTGTTACATTTCCTACCAGAATCTCTTTTAATAGTGAATCCCTTATTGACGTTATATGTGTCAGTGACAGTGTTAAAGTGAATTACTGTGATTCAAGTGATTTAATGAGCATCACAGATCATATGTTGGTTACCTGCGGATTAGCAATAGAACAAGAAAAGTTACAACACACTACATATTATAGCAGAAACATTAACAACATAAACTTTGAAAGGTTTCATCTCGACGCAGTAAACGTAAACTGGAATTTAATTAGCACTGTACGAGACATAAATACAAAGGTAGATTATCTAACAATGTTCATTAATAATCTTTTTGATAAACATGCTCCTTTAAAGTTAGTAAATACTAAACAGTTTAAAAGGCCCATGAAACCTTACATAAAACCGATACGATAAAAATAATGATAAAACTAAAACGAAAAGCACATAAAAAATACCTAAAAATTAGGTCTCCAGCAAGTAGACAATACTATACTGAGTTAAAAAACTATGTAACCCAAGCAATACGAAACGAAAAAAATGCATATATACAACATCAATTAAGACTTAATAGTAATAATCCAAAAAACATGTGGAAAAAGTTAAAACAATGGGGTATAGGTAGTAATGATAGAGTTAGTAGTATCAATAACATTCAGCAAAATTATACTCTAGATGACATAAATCAACATTTCATTGACATTGTTGGAAATAATTCAGTTGATCCTACTGTAGTTAGATATTATAAAGATACTATGCTAAATCAGAATTCTATATTTTCATTTTGTGAAATAGAGAATAAGGATATCTATAAATATTTAGGTGAGATAAAATCGGAAGCAGTTGGTATAGACTTAATTAGTATAAAAATGTTAAGAAGTGTAATACAATACTGCATTGATCAAATTACAGATATTATAAATATTAGTTTAAAGACCGGCAGTTTCCCAACGCAATGGAAAAAAGCTGTAGTCATATGCTGTCCAAAAGTTTCCGATCCTTTAAAATTAACAGATGTTAGGCCTTTAAGTATTTTACCTGTATTGTCTAAAATAATTGAGAAAGCTGTAGCTAAACAATTTATACTCTATTTGGAAAACAATAAAATATTACCTCCATATCAGTCAGGGTTTCGTGAAAAACATAGTACACAAACGGCACTATTAAAAGTTACAAGCGATATAAGTATGGCTATAGATGCCTCTAAAGTAACTTGTCTTGTTTTGTTAGATCAAAGTAAAGCGTTCGATGTGGTAAACCATGACATGTTGCTTGCTAAATTGAAACGTATAGGTTTAACAGAAAATTCATTATTGTGGTTCGAAAATTATATTAAATGTAGAATGCAGTGTGTTAAGCTAAACGGAAAAATGTCCGAAATGAAATTAACAAAAAGTGGTGTACCACAGGGGAGTATATTAGGCCCTGTATTGTTTTCTGTATTCACCTTTGACCTTTATAAATCTCTGAAACATTGTAAATATCATATGTATGCAGATGATGTACAATTATACTTATCGATGGAAGTATCTGAAATTAAAGAGGGCATTAATAAAATTAATAGTGATCTAGAACAACTCTTCAGATGGTGTACTGTAAATGGTTTGAATTTAAATCCTAATAAATCTGTTGTTTTATGTATAGCTAATGAGAGACTTAGGCAAAAGGTAAACATACAACAATTCAATGTATGTATTAATAATACACAAATAGTCTGGTCTACTACCACAAGAAATTTGGGTGTCATATTTGATAGTAATTTATCCTTCGGAAATCATGTTGATAAAATTACTCAGGTGTCTTTTATGAAGCTGAAAATGCTTTATAGATTTAAACATATGCTTAATGAAGATACTAAGTTAAAATTGGTTCAAAGTTTAATCTACCCAAATATAGACTATTGTTGTTGTGTATATTACAATTTCCTTGCACAGTATAATAAAAACAAACTTCAACGAATTCAGAATGCTAGTATGAGGTTTATATACAGAATACCATTCAGAGAACATGTAACACCATATATAAGAAGAGCGAGTGAATTAAACATCTCTAACAGAGTTAATTACTTGTACTGTATTTTTCTTAAAAAGCTTATTACTAATAAATGTCCTGAGTATTTAAGTAATCTGTTACTCAAAAGAGCAGACATTCATAGTGTAAATGTTCGTAATGCTAATAATTATTGTATTCCTAAACACAATACTACTAAATACCAAGGTTGTTTTGCTCACATGGCACCAAGTCTGTTGAATTCGACTTCAGATTACCTAAACAACTCACTAACGTCGTTTAAGGAGATAATTAAAAAGTTATTATTAAATAAAGAATAGGTCATGACTATAATATGTATAATAATAAAGTAGTATTTAAGTTAGTAATATTTATTGTAAGCATAAGATATTTAGTTTTATTTCTGTATTTAGTCTGAAGTAATCGTGTAAAAACTACACATTATTATTAGAATCGATTATTCTTTATGTATGTATTTAGTCTTAAGTAATAGTGTAAAAACTACACAATATTATTAGAATCGATTATTATTTATGGAGGAGTGGAAGAACGGCTTATGCCGAACTCCTACCTTTTGTATATGTAAGTTGTTTTTTTTTCATTGCTTTTCATATACAATAAAGTGTTATTATTATTATTATTATTATTAACTAGAATAATATTAGAAAGGTTAAAGGAGGCAACATTAAGGCTGGCATTTACATACAGTCCCTTTCTATTTGACGTATCTAAAGTTGCATAACTACTTAAAAAAATCAAAGAGTCATAAGAAATAATTAAAGCGGGCGCGTTTAGCAAAACGTCAAAAACGAGTTGAAGTTAGAGGTCAAGAATTGCGTAAGATTCATATTTGAAACTTTGCATATTTACAGAGTTATTTGTGTTATTACTGTAAAAGATATGGCAAAAACAAAATTACGATTTTCTGTGTATTTAAATTGTAATCTCCTTGTCAAGTTTCCGTAAAGTTCGGATTTAAAGCCGATAAGTACTATGCTATTTGTCACCCGGTAAACATAGATCGATGGTAGAAAGTGTTGCCTATTTTCATTAATTTTTTGTTATTCACTTCTCTTAATTCTTGCATTTTTTTAAGTTTTTTTGTTACAGTTTTAAAGTTCAAATATTTGTCAATTGTTCAAAGGGCGCAAAATTATATTCTTAAGGCAATTGCGCTCGCCGAATTCCGAAATTGTACTTAGTTAAGGATTTATTGCCGATAATATTGTTTGATTTTATCCGTTTTTTATCGAAATCTATCAAAATTTTTTAAAATTTTTGAGCGCAATTGTCTTACTAAGGCATTTCTTTAGTCATTTAAATTGCACAATCGCCTTCATATATTATAGACGCGGTAAAAACTTTAAAAAATAAATTGCAATATTCGGTAAATCTTTCCACATCTGAAAGTTACTAAATACCAGCCTTAAGTGAACTCAGAAACAACCAAGCCGGTTTTAGACTACGAAGATCGTGTATAGATCACATTAACACTTTAAGGATAATATTAGACGAATGTAACGAATGGCAGAAAGAGCTATACATAGGATTCATAGATTTCAGGAAAGTGTTCGGTAGAGTAAACAGAGAGAAAATGTGGCAGATACTGAAGACTTATGGACTGCCAGATAAATACATCAAAATGATTAAAATACTCTATGAAAACTGCAACTTCTGCATAATACATAATGGAGTAAAATCGGGCAGGTTTGAAATTGAAAATGGCGTGAGTCAAGGCTGCATCATATCGCCCTTATTATTCCTAATAATAATCGATTGGATACTGAGAAGAACTATAGATAATCAAAAAGGACTAGTATGGAGATTTAACACGAAACTTCAAGACCTAGAATATGCGGACGATATCTAATAATCACAGAGAAAAGAGAACATCTACAAGTCAAACTAAACATACTTAAAAAAACAGCACGCACAATAGGACTGGAAATTAATACAAACAAGACAAAGACAATAAGAGTAAATACGGAAGCCAAAACAGAAATAAGGATAGAACAAAGCAAGGTGCAGAATGTGACAAACTTTATTTATCTTGGCAGTATACTCGATGAACAAGGAGGATGTAAGTTGGATATAAAAGCAAAGATACATAAAGCACAAATATCCTTTAGAATCCTTTACAATATCTGGATGTCAAATGAGATATCAAAGAAAACAAAAATAAGGATATACAGAACAAATGTGATAACGGTACTCTTATATGGGTGTGAAACCTGAGCATTGAATAAAAAACAAGTACAGAAAATATAAATATTTATAAATAAATGCCTAAGAACCATAATGAAAATCCATTGGCCAATTACAATTATAAATAGAGAACTATGGAATATTACGGAGCAAGAACCAGTTAACGTGACCATATCAAAACAGCAATGGAGATGGATTGGTCACACATTAAGGAAGCCATAAGCCATGCTCAGATATAACCCGTCAAGCTCTCGAATACAATGTTAAAGGACAAAGGAAGAGAGGTAGACCAGCCTTAACTTGGAGAAGAAATATACTTAAAGAATGTAAAGCAATAAACATAACATGGAATCAAGTGAAAGAACTAGCCCAAAGCAAAAACAGATGGAAAGACCTCGTTCAAACTATATGTAATCAACAAGAACAAGACTTAGCCCCCTAAACTAAAGTAAAGTGAATAATAATAAATAGTGTAATATGTATATAAACAATTGTAGTATAAGTTGGACTACCTTATGCTATGGACTTACCAGTTAGAGAAACGTCTGGTGAAGACGTCCTATATTCCTAATAGGACTGAATGAACCGAAGAAGAAGAAGAAGAACTCCTGAAGGATGTGTTTCTCCAAGTTTCAAGGATGCCAACCAAATTACATTAAAATTTGTTTTCATTCGTCCATTAAGTCTTGAGAAAATTTTAAAAAAGTCGGCTTTAAAATTGCCATGACAGTTTAAAAGAACACAAAGCTTATTTTAGATTCACCAGAGTTAAAAATCGAATTTAATCCAACATGTTTATGAAACAACATATAATAACGAAGAGCGTGACTAAAAATGTAAAGATGTTGTTTAGAACAAGTACCAACATTCTTCTGGCAGTATTTTTATTTTTCAAAATTAAAAGAACGTTTTGAATAAAGACCTCGGATCGAAAGTTCTAGATTGTTCGCTTTGTTAAATGCAACCCATTCAGATGCCAACCTGGACTAAAATAGTTTCTAGGCAACTAGGTCAATAATTCAAAATCGATACTTTTCTATCCTTTTAAAAAATATTAAGCAATGAAACAGAAAACTTTATATTCGGTATTATTTTAGATTGAAAATACATCAGATATAAAGTTCATTTTGAGAAGTACTAGGTAAAAGTCTGTAGCTGTAATTCTGACACCGGCCACGCATGCCGGTTCAAAAGTTATTTTTTAAAGTTTTATATATTTATTTGATACATTTTTATATTTTTACATGCTAATGCCTATATAAATTTAAAGATTAGGTGTCATAGTGCAATGGAAAATTGGTTTTATAAAATAGGTACTTAATTACAAAAACTAAGAAACGTTTAAACGTTTAGACAAATTAGAGTTTAGATGTTAAAGAAATAACAAGTTTATTTTTGATATTTAATAAAAGAAAATTTAACTCTACTTTGACGTCAACCCCTTATCAATACGAACCTTGCAACCCTTGTCTTGCGAATCTGTATCCTGCCTATAGAAATACTCGCGCTTGTCACGTTTTGAATGTTGGAAAAGGTTTCCCTTCATTGTTTTCTCATTTATTTTAGATTTGCTGTATTTTTGGAATATTATAAAACAGGCCTTGCATTTTCAACCAACGTTAAAATATTCACAAGCTTTTTTTTTCAAAATGTTATGTTTGTTTTAAAATTTCTAAAAACCTAGGGCGAATTGCACAAATATGGTTTAACAGCTTCGCCAAATTAATTATTTATCAAAATGAACAAAAATTAGTAAACAAAAACGACGCTCTTTTATAAGCCCATTATCCTTAGGGTGGTTTGCACGAAACTTGTTAAATTAACGAATGATGAAAGATTTTGAGTATTAATACATTTTGATCCGATTTTGTTCATTTTAACGAATGATTAATGTGGTAAAGCCATCAAATCATGTTTGCGCAATCCCCTCGTAAGCCTATAAATTTCTTTTAAAGAAATTCGGGTGATTTTTAACGTAAGTCAAAATTTTAATTAAATTTACAAATATCTTCGTTTAACAACTTATAGGTTTATCGAAATATCGAAAAGAAAGAATAGGAAACTATAGATTTCCAATTCGTGAATGCTAAATTTAGACGTCGAAATCAGAATTTGATGAATGCCAATATTGAACCGAGTGATTGATATACGTGACGAAATAGGCTTTCATTAGATTTAAGAGTACTTTGTTCCCAATCTTCTGAAGGAACGCCAAAGCTCGCATATTTATTCCACATTCTCCTCGATTTGTTAAGAGTGATGAACTCTAATTCGATATCCGAAGCTTTAAGTTTTTGCTTTGATTTTCAATAATTTTATGTGTAGGTACACCTCGCAGTTTAACGTTTTTCTGGGGTTAATTCAAAAAATATTTGCAAAAATCAGGTTTTTATGAATGCAAGCAGTGTAACACCAAAGCTATATTATTTAATAATGCGTAATTATTGTATGAAAAAAACGTGGACGGAAATTGATAACTCGGTTTGTAATCACAAATTACTAAAGTCCAATTGCAATTAAATTTGCAACGACCTTTTGTTAATCACCTGAATTCATAATTCTGTAATTCTGCTAATGAACAGTGATGATCTTATTATGTTGTTTAATTTTAACTCCGCCTTTAGTATCAACTGTGCATTATATCTTTTATAATTTTCATAAATTTTTAAAAAAGGCCAATTTGAAGAGAATAATTTTTCGCAAAATAATCGTTGCCACCTGTATAAATCTCGACTAAAGTATAAACAAACTAATTTATTAATATAGGTGCACTTAAAAGATTTGTTGTATTACCATCAGATTATTCGAGGTAGCAACGTTTTCTCTCAAAAAAAAAATGTTTGATTGATGATTCACGATATAACAAAACGTCGCAGAGGATTTGTCGAGAATAAAAAATACTTATTTAGCCCTCAAGCATACGATAAGCAGTTTTCATAAAAAGCCCTGTCAAAAGTAAAACCTTATGAATATCTTCTAACGTTTAAAACAGAGGTTCTAAAAAGTTTTAATAAAAAAAAAACAGTAAGGGGTACGAGCTTTTTACAGTTTTTTCTACAAATATTTTCACTACATGCTTCTTCTGGATATTTAAAAAATGACCTCAAATATTCAAAAAGGAAGGCTTTCAAACTTTAAAAAGAAATGTAAAGAAGAAAATAATACATGTATAATATTATTTAGGTGGAGGACCTACAGCTACTGTCACCAATGAAGGGGTATTAATATACAAAGCTGCTTTCGAATATGCGACAGAATTCTCTCACAAATCCCATACTGTAAGATCAAATTTGAATCACAGTTATCATATTTATTTCTTTAATGTATCCTTTGCAGTATTTCGCACTTGATATTGCTGGGAATATGGCTAAGAAGGGACCATCTTATGACACCTAGAAATTTGCTTTATTCCGCGTTTGTGCTCTGTCTTTTCTCCTTCTCGTTGACTGTCGTATGCCATATTCACCATTAAACTAAGCTCATTTTTTCATGTTTTTCTACTCTACTTTTTCTACTTGTATTTCTTCGACGAAGAGAAGCACTGTTAAGCTATCTATTTATTATTATTCTATTTGGACAGGTTTTCTTCCATTTCTGCATCACATAATTAATGTATATGTATATTGAACAAAGCTGATAATAAGCTGATGTCTTGTCGAAGTCCTTGATTTGTTCGAATTTCTTTTGTTGATCTCTTGTCGCTCAGATTAAAACTTTAGAATGGAAAGAAAAGGGCATTAATATCATTGGGGAATATTTCAACAACCTCCGCTTTGCTGATGACGTCGTCCTGCTATCGGACAATAACATTGACATTGAAAGGGTAGCAAAAAACAATGGGTCTCCAAATAAATATATTAAAAACAAAAATAATAACTAACACAGATAACGTAAAATCTCTTAGAATACAAGACAATTTAATAGAAATAGTAGAGAAATATGTATACTTAACCTTTCGACTAGACACCCACAACGCTGATTAGACTTGTATATAGGCTGCTTTCGGAAAATTTAAGTCAAAAACATACACTCAAAGCTGCAAAACTAAAGTATTTAACAAATGTGTACTCCTAGAGCTCACATACGCTTCGGAGACGTGGTCTCTTACGGAGACTATTATAAAGAATGTGAAGGTAACGCAAAGGGCAATGGAGAGGTCGATGTCGGGAATACAGTTACTGGACAGAAAATCTATCGAATGGATTAGAATTAAAACGTTTCGCAACTTTAAAGTAGCAATGGGCAAGACACCTAATGAGAAGAAATGACAGCAGATGAAGTAAAAATGTAATACAATGGAAGTCAAGAAAGAAATCGCGGTCGCCCTAGAACCAGATGGAAAGATGATGTTGCCAAGACAGCCGGAACACAGTGAATGAGAGTAGAAATTCATCATACAAAGTAAAGAAAGATTGGGGAAGCGTACATTCAGAAATACAATAATTAACGTTGATTAATAGACAAAACAAAACTCTATCTTATTATTCTTCTAGTGCCCAGATGTTGGCTACCATACTGGCTAATTTAACTTTGTTTATAGCTGCTCGGAGTAGTAGTTGTCATCGAGAACCAAGCTGTTAAGTTTTTCAAACATGAAATTCTTCTCCATTCGGCTCTTCTTTTTCCTTTTACCTTCCTTTGTAATATGCGCTGTAAGAGATTATACTTGTTTTATTTCGGATGATGTGACCTAAATATTGAAGTTTTCTTGTTTTGATTGTATTTGATTTGATTCCATTTTCCTTTGACATTCTTCTAAGGATTTCGGCATTAGTTACATGCTCCGTCCATGATACCCTTAGCAATAGCATCCTTCTACATAGTTAGCCACACCTCAAATGCTTCAATCTTTTTCATCGCAGCTTCCGTCAGTGCCTGTGACTCCATTCCATATAGGTAATAATACGGAAAATACATAGCAACGCAACATTCTAAGTTTTGTATTCATGTTTAGATCCCGACTGATGATACTTTAATGAATACATTTCCGCTCTTTTCAATTCGGCATTTAACTTCTTGCGAGTGCTCCCATTCATTTATAATAGTGCCGATGTATGTGTATTTGTCTTTCGATTGTTCCACAATCTAGTCTCAGTTGTGTGGTGGGAACGTTGTTCTTACTTATGATCATGTCACGGTTTTTGAGATTTTGCGTGAATTAAGTGTAATACGTCCCTGCTGCTCGAAGTATAAGCCCGCCTGAAGCTTGCAGAATTCGCGAAAAAATAATGCCAGATCGGCGCATTCTTGTTTTTGCGAAATTCGGAGAAGTCCCACGAGGTAATGCCAGAGTGGCGTCATTCAAGGTTTCCCCCTCCGCGTACAAAAGGCGCGTTTTATCATCTTCTTCTAACATCCTGTTCGCTTGATGAAAAAAATAGAGAAATGGAGCAGAGTATAGCCAGATTTCAAATCAGTTGGTCGCTAGCAAATTTTCGTTCCGGGTCTTGGTAGTAAAATCTTGAAAAAGCCTCTCGTTCTCGTTTTAGTTTTGGAAATCTGTTAAAGCAATTGGGTATTTTTACCCTAGTAAGTTGGCTACCCTTACGTTACCAAGGTTGGCTACGCCACCGCATATCTTACTAAGCCACCCTGTAGATCCACTTGGCGAGAATTGTCTTGTACCAACCACCGAAGAAGCAACACGAAAGCGGTAAATAAGTCTAGTTAGTGCCGGTCCACGTGTTTTTACTTATTTCTGTTCGTTTTTAATTTTATTACATTGTATTTCATGCACTCAGTTAAGGTTGAATATCCGTTTAGTTGATTTCAATTACGTGCGTTTATTTATGTTCCCGGCGTCTCATGTGAGCTGTAATCCAGCATCTCACAGAGCCGGCCCTGCAAATAAGTTACTACGAACCAGCGTTCAAACTACACAATCTTCAACATTTGCTCTTACGAACCAGATAATCTTCATCACTATCTTACGACGTATTTGTCGGATTCTCATACAGAGTGCCTTACCATTTCGGAAAATATAGTTCTGTGTGAAGTTTAGTGTTTTGTGATATACCGTTTTCACACGGTTTCGTTTTGGATCAAATATCCTACCAGCTCTAGGACATCCCGCTTGTCTTCGCACCTGCTTCTGGGAAAAGGACACATCCCCTTTTGTTTACCGACCGCTGCTACTTTTACTGGGACTCGAAGCCTACCACCGCTTCCACTGGGCCACCCTCAACGAAGCCCTCTTCCAGATAACGCTATTTCAGGCTGCCCCTTTTACGTTGTCGGTTGTGATTGTACTAGCTTCAACCCCATTCAGTACCGAATATCACGGTTTACTAGTAGACAGGCACTAGTCAACTACTGTCTGTAATTTAAGTGTATCAAGCGCCCTTTTGTTTAATTCTTCAATCAGTGCGTATTTATATTTGCTTCAGTGGTAACGATTCGAAGCAGTGCGAACTGTCGTGATGGTTACCAATCTTGTGTTGCATGTTTAAAAATTACTTGTAATCGGATTTTTAGTTTAAGCTTTGTTATTACCACTCATTTTATTGCGATTAAGGGACCCTAGTTGTTAACTATCTTTGCAGTAGTCTGAGTAAATGTGGTATCCCTCAATCCCCTTTCACGTAAACTAAGATAGAATTTATAAATTCATCCCGTGTCATATTTTGAATAATCTTTACATACATTAAACTTCTTTGTTAATTCATTATTGCCTTTCATTTGTGTTTTGTGTTTATTTTAAAATAATTGTGTATAGCCTTGTGAGCCTGCCTACCACTAGCAGTGTTTTCTTTTAGTAAGAAAGGGTAAGTAGCATCCAGCAGTAGGGTGCAGCCACCCCAACCCCCTTCGAGCCCAGAGAAATCATCTGCCGTACGTTCCTCGAGACCATTCTGGGTGATTTCCGCAGTGGTGCCCATTTTCCGCCCGATTACGACCCCCCATCTAAAGGGTTAAGCGTTTCTGTCCATTGGCCGTTTCAGGTCTTGCATATTTTCCGTAAATATTACCGTGTCATCAGTGTCTCTGATGTAACTTAAACACTGCCAATTTACCAAAATTCCTTCTTGTGCGTTGTCCAAAGCTTCTCTGATTATTTATTCGGTATAGATATTCAACAGCAGTGGTGACAATCCACATCCCTGTCTCACTCCGCGCAAAATCTTGATTGTATCAGTTTGATTTTGTTTCACTTCCACACTCAATAAATGGAGATATTTAAAAAAAAAACAATTGACGCCAACGGGAAGGAGAAATAGATGAAGACCTGTAAATACACGAGGAAGAATTAAGGCACATATGAAAAGCCTGAAGTTCTAAGAATGCAAATGCTTCGTGGAAGCACTCCGAAAGGGAGCAACGGGAACCTTGTTAAATATTGATAAAAATTAGCTCTACCTAAAATTCTGAACACTTATTTGGTCTTTAAATCACGTTCTTGAAGTAAATAGAAAATAAAAATAATATTTGTTTCGTAATTAATTTAAGTCTCTGGCGCAGATTATATTTGAAAATATAACGAGAAGAAGCCATTCCCTTAACAATAAATTATTACATAACAAAATTTATTTTAGGGTTAAAGCTAGAAATAACTCAAATTCAGAAATGAGCTGCAGTACAGGAGGGTCCATATTAATTATATGGTATAAATTATTGGTGGTGAACCTTGAGCATAAATTATCTAACCTACACTTTCCGCTTGATTAAAATTTAATAAGCTAGGGTTAAATTATTGAAAGTTAACAATAAAGCCTTTAGGTATTATACTATTAAATTGATGCATCCACTTACTGAACTAATTATATAATAAATAATAAGTAATTATAACAATTGGGTCATTATTTTGTACGCAAATAAGTACAGTCAAATCAATCTGTTTCACTTACCTTATTTTTATGTTAAGATTTTTTTTAAGTAAATGAGTTATCCATCGCCATAAGTTATATGAAACATATAAACTGTAAAGTCATCTAAACAGAAGTTTTTACGTATTTCGTCGATTAATGTTTTGAATTTGATGTTTAGAAGATTTGGATTAAATCCGATAAATCGTTTATAGGGAAAATGCTTTTTTTTGGAGGTTTCGAAACATTACTACAGATTTAATATTTAGTTTAGTTTAAGCACAAATTAACCATCGTTTTAGTTTAATTTTCGCCTTGTAAAGTAATCCACACTGCACATTGCTTTAGTTAGATGATTTTATTATCTTTTGAAATTGTCAAATGAAAATAAATGTTTGGCAAACTAACACAAAACTCCAAGTTACAGGATTATTTAGTTACTTTGCGTCAACAAATTTATCCATAATTAAACTTCTACCAAAGCAATTCATTAAAAAATTAATAAAGATAAGAAAGATTGAAGCTTTGTTATTACAAGTAATTAAAAATTCTAAATTAATTTTAGCCAAATATAAGTTATATTATTCTATTTTTTTTTTACAAGGAAATAGTTTGGTAATAACCTCTTGTGTTACTGATTCCTCGTAAAGTTAATCAGTGAACTGGATAAACGTTGCTCTGTAAATATAAACAGGCAAGTTTCGTTGTATCATCGCATCCTCATACATTCTTGTTACAATATAGGCGATTTACACAAAAAAATGTACCGATTAGATTAGAATTCTCCGATAATACAGATAGGTGTTGAACTATGTACGTAAAATTTTCAGTCACACCTTGAATAGGTTCACCACATGTTTAGTTGTAGTTGTTCTGTTCCATATTGTAAATATTCATAATGGTGAGTTCTGAATTAATTAACTCATTTTATTAAATTAAATTTAAATTTTTTAACAGGCTACCACCGAAGGTGAAATAATTGGTATTCCATATTTAAAAACTTTACCGGGAATTATAAAAATAGCCGAAGAGGTAAGATAATTTTTTACTTTGAAAGGTGGATTAAACAAACGTTTATAAAGACACGACGAATGGAACTGAAGAAATATAATTTCATAATTTTAGTGGAAATTCTCGCGAGTTAAAAACGTGCTTCCATGCAACATGCAACACTTAAGTCATAAAAGAAAGATGTGCTTGTTTTATTAAGTTATCGATTCTTGTTTGCTTCTTTTCAGTTTTAGTTTCTTCCTAAGATTACGTGATCGTATTACAGACAAGTGAATTGAGCACCTTTCGCTTCATAAAACTCATTCAACGAAATTACTAACGAAAAACTATTATAAACTCTCGAAAAACGATTAGGGTTATCTCTTAGAGTGGAAATATTGTTTATGATTTTCCACGAAGTTTTGGATGACTGTATATGTCTGAATCAAAATATGCTTTTAAAATTAAGTTTATCAGTGATGTTTCGCCTTATCTTATAAAATTGGCAGTTATTAAATTAAATGTCATGTATTTGAAGGTTATTTGCCGTATTTATCTGGTTGTAGTTTATACTTTATGGAATTTCGACTGAATAAGTTTTTTCTTGAAAATCAATTGTCTTACGTAATGAATAAACAATCTTATGAAGCACTGCGGTTTTGATAAGATGGAATACTCTATTAAAAGTCAAATTGATTTGGTTGTGTACAAAGATTTTGGTTAAAATGTTATAAACAATACATCAAGATGTTGGGAAATTTATTTCATCTTTATAATTTTCAATAACTATGGTTTTTAAGTTGTTCCAAAAATTTTAGATTATCGTATTTTAAGCAAGACGTGAAGTTTTAAAATTATAATTAATAAGTGAAGGGCTTTAGAAAATGTCGTTGAATTTGGTTTTGAAATCCAACACCAGAATACTGAAGTGTCAAGATATGCTTTTCAAACTTGTACTTGTACGATTTAAAAATTCTTATTTTAAATCTGAATATGTAAAGTTAAATCCCTCATTGTTGAAACTTCCATTTTAGCTTGTTTTAAAGTCTACCTGAAAGGAAAACCTTTGACAAAAGAATTAGTTTAAGACTTAAATCATATAATTTGAATTTATTTGATATTCACATCTTAGTTAAACATTCTAAAAATAAAAACCTATTAGTGACTAAAATAAAAGTTGCAGTTTTAGTTTTATTTCTAAATTTGAAGACTTCTAATTTATGGACAATTAAAATTTTGAAACTGAAAGTTGCAGTAGATAAAGGAGATTTAATGAGGGTTTGTGTAAACTTTGATTTGTATTTCTAATCAGATTTAAAATTGAAACGCCGCTTAGTAATTTGGAACTGAACAGAAAGGATTTTAGATGAGGAGTTCGAAAAAGATTCAAGGTTGAATTGAAATTTTTGAAACTTGAATCAAAAAATCTAAACCTAATTGTGGCTTCATTGTCAGTTTCGATCTGAATTTGGCTATTATGTCCTTAGTGGTGGGGGAGTGATTGAACATTAATTGTAAAAAATTATTTGTTTGTGTTTCTTTTTTCGATTTGAAACTGAATTGGCGATCAGTAAATTGAAAGTGAAAAGTTTAGCCAAGCCTCTGTCTAAGTGATAGATTAAATATTAAAGTGCTAATATGAATCCCCCCTTTTTTTTGCTTAGACCAATAATCCATATTTGTTGAGCCTTTATAAGGAAATTATTGAAGCGGTTGTTAATTTGCAGGTAGAATAATCTGTAACAAAGCTAAAAGTTTCAGGTTTAAATTTGATTCTGTTTCGATTTTGAAACGTAAATTCAAATTATGGCTTGGAAATTAAATCCTCATGCAGCATTTTAAAACTCAAACCTAATCATGGCTTGAAAATTAAAGCTTCGGTTTGTTTTTGATTTGTTTCCAAATTCGTGGCCTTTTAATTTTAGATTAAATCACCAATACAGATTGTGAACAAGAAGTGTAATAATTGAGGATTTTGAAGCTTTCAGATTGATTCAAGGATTATCAAAGTTTAGAATTAAAATTAAAATCGATTAATAATGCATGGTTCCGATTTGAAATTAGAATAAATATTTCTTAGAAAGGTCTCCCCTGAAAAATGTTTAATTTTAAAGAAAACATTTCTGTTCTTAATGTGAATCTACGTTTTGATTTTGAAACTTGATTCAGGATTATGGAACAGAAATTGGGATTTTATTAAGAATTCTAAAACTTCACACTAACTTCACAACCTCAAAATCAGCGCTTTAATTAAAATTAGAATTTTATTTTATCTCCAATCTAAGGGACTTTTAATTCTGGATTTAAATGATAATCCAAATTTTGAAAATGACTTCCATCCACATTCTTCGCATTCCATTAAGTTTAATGGAAATTCTGATTTAGAAATTAAGTACATTGAAAGCTAAAATAATAGTTACCAATGTGTAATTGGAATAAAAAATTTTAATTATGAAGTCCTCGTCAACGGTGGGAGTTTTGTCTATAAATAATGAAATTTCAGGTTTGAATTCGTTTTAAAACTTTTCTTTTACATGAAAATTATGAATTGGAAATTAAGTCTCAGTACAGCACTACTCTAAGACCTCAGACCCACTTGTGGTTTTTAATTAAAAATTTGAGGAAATTTGGCTTATGTTTCCAACTTCGGAGATTTTCAATTCTCGGCCAAAACGATCATACAGATTTTGAATATGAATTGTAATGAACGCAAATTTTACACGTTTCATGTTTAATTAAGAAATTGGAACGAAAAAAAATTGATTATCAGTTGATTAGCGTAATGTTTGATACTGAAACCAAAAATAAATTTCAGCTTGGAACTTGAATCTGTGTTCATTTTGAAACTTGAATAAAGATTATAGGTTTGACGTTTACATATACAGGGTGGCGCAAAGAAAGCGAACGGATTTAAAACAATAGAAACAACTTTATATTTAAATCCTCAATTTATTTTAATAAAGGAATATTAACTCTGGTTCTTGGAGATTTTTTTAACCTATTTACAGAAAATTAGATCAAGCAAGTGACCTGCACTTGCTGCCTCGCAAAGTTCTTCATAACAATGCACTTTTGCAGTTAGCGTCTCAATCTCTGTCCGAATATTGGTTTTTAATTGTTGGATGGTCCTTGGCTTATTAATATAGGCCCTCTGTGTTAGATAGCCACATAGAAAATAGTCTGGGGCCGTTAAGTCTGGTAAACAAGGACGCCAATTAATTGCAGAATTTCTTGAAATTAAACGTTCTCCAAAAATCTCTCTTAAAAGTTCCATACTGACTCGAGCGGTGTGAGCAGTGGCTCCATCTTGTTGGAACCACATATCCTGATTGTTGTCAAGCGCAGGTCGCAAAAAAATCTGAACCATATGTCGGTATCGCCCAGCAGTTATGGTTTCGGCATTCCCATTCACATCCTCAAAGAAATAAGGCCCAATAATCTTTTGGGAGGTAACACCACACCAGATTGTGCAATTTTTCGTGAATAAGTTTAGGATTTTCACTTTCCCATATTCGACAGTTCTGTTTATTTACAAATCCATTCAGGTGGAAGTGAGCTTCATTGCTCATTATTAAATGATGAATAAATTCATCGTTTTCTCGGGCCAGCTCTTGAAAGTGTATTGCAAAATGTAGGCGATGTTGCATATAGTATCTGTCGGTTTCATTTCATGCACGAGCTGGAATTTGTATGGGAATAACCTTAAACCCTTCTGTAATATCCACTGCAGAGGTCTTCGAGTAATGTGTAATTGAAGAAAAAGTCTTCGAGTTGATGTTTCTGCGTTCTCCTCGATACTGTCGCGTACTCGTTGCATATTCTCCTCGTGTGGGGCACTGCGTGGTCTTCCGAATTTAGACAGATCCTTTACTGATCCTGTTTGCTGAAAACGTTCCATCAAACGCCTAATCATTGAAACGAAAGGCGAATTTCTTACATTAAAATAGCGGCAATAAGTTCGCTGGGTTTAAATTATCAAACGTTGATTTTCAAAATAAAACTCGATGATTTTGGTTCGCTGGGTAACTGTGTATCTCTCCATGATTAATCTCCCAAGTGTCCTCTTCAAGGTCTGAAAAGAAAAAAATATCGAAAATGAGAAATAAAAATTATATGACTGTTTAAAATAGTGTCGTTTCTTTTGCGCCACCCTGTACAATATAATGGCCGGAGTGGCCGTGTAGTTTAAGGCATTCGACTACAGCGCGGACGGTCTCGGGGTCAAAACCGAGTCAGATAAGTACTTGGTGGGTGGTCTACCCAGTCACTGAAAGTAATTGGGAACCGAAACACAGTGGTGAATCTGGTGAAGTACGGAAGGTAGGCGGTTGTTGAAGGCGTGACGCTTACCACACCAGCCCGTACGTATAGCGTGCGAAACAACCGAGGCGTGAGAAGCAACTTCGGAGGCCTTACATTTTTTTCACATTAACTAAACGTTTTAAAAACAAACCTAATTGTGGCTTCAGAATAAAAGTCTGTTTTTCATTAACTTGTGTTTTTAAATTTAGAAATTCTTAACATTGAATTGAACCAATAATCCAGATTTGAACACTTTAACAAGTGCTACCGTATTTATCGAAAGATTTTCAAAAATGTTGTTTAGAATAAAATGTTTTAACGCTTAAATTTAAACAACGAACTGGAATGAAAAACTTTAAAAAAGGTATTATCAGAAATGGATTTCAGTTGTTAAAAATTGACTTGAAAATTGAATGAGAAGAAGATTATAGTTGGGAAGTTTACTTCTTGATTGAGCATTCAAAAAAATAAAATCTAATGTTGACTTCAAAATTAAAGCTTCGGATTGAATTTGACCTTACAGTTTCACAATTCTGACATGAACAGAAAATTTTAATTTTAAATATGTAATAAGTGGTCAAACTTTTTGAAATTTAATCTAAGTAATACAAATTCTACTAATGAAGTGTCTTTTCAGCTATCCAATTTTATTGGAATGATATGCGTCGCAGCAGGAGGAGTTTCACCTAGAGGCGATGCATTTCTTGCATGTTCCATCATAGCCCTAATAGTAACTGGTGTCTTATTAGTCCTTTATGTAACTCAGGTCGTAGGAAAATTAAATATTCCATGGTATAGGATTGAATTTTTCTATTGCGTAACGTGGGCAATATTTTACTTGATAGTGTCGTCCTTGGTTGTTGCTACAAAATATGGAGCGTACGTCGCAGGAGGGGTAAATATTAAATTTCTTTATTAAATTGAATTTTCGTAGGTTTTTACTTAAACAAAAGGTTTCAAGTTTTTGCTGCAATCCTTGAAATTTCATTTGTAATTTGTTGGTGTAAAAATTTGGGCGATTAGATTTTCTGTTAGGTCATACTTATTTAAAACGGATGTGAGTATTGTCATTATATTATGTAGATACTTGATAAAAAATTTGTGTCAGAGGTGTTTCTTATGTCAAAAGTTATCGTGTATGAATACACTTTTGTCACTGGATAAACGTTATTTATTTGCAATAGTTTCACACATCCTTTTATACTTCAAATATCCATAATTTCCAAAAATATTTTATTTTAATCGTGTTTTTACGTTAATTATAATTTTTTAATAAATATAAAAAAAAAATACGAAAAGACTAATTAATTATTTTTACAGGTATTTGGATTCATAGCTGTTTTATTATATTCAGCAGATGCTTACCACAAATTTAGATTAGTGATGGCCTCGTAGATTTTTAAGAAAGAATTGTAAATTTACTTAGTTTAATCACTGTTAACAGAACAACGCAACTTGTAAACATTTAATTAAAGTATTTTTTAGTACCTTTTTACTTCATAACTGCATTAGAATTATTTTTATACATTTTAATATTAGTTGAAAAATAAAGCAATTCTGAGTAATTAAACTTTTTTTTAAGTTTAAGAAACCAGATCAGAATTTATTATGGTAAAATTCTTGAAAATTTGATTGTCCCAATGTAAGTTTGATTATTTTTTTAATAATTTTAATCACAGAACGGGAATTTTAATTTATTTCAAACTGTTATATAGTTAGAGCTGTTAAAAATAATTATTAAAAGTACTTTTTGGCGTCCCTTTAATGCTTGAACCTTTCCGTGTCACAGGGTGTTACATAATCATCATCATCAAACAGCCATGTGCGTCCATAGGCTTTCCGTAATGTCATTCATCTCTTTCTATCTTGGGACACTTGGATCCAACTCCCACAAATGCGCTTAATGTCATCGGTCCAGCTCGTGGCCTCCACTAATTTTTTTTGTCCATTTTCCATCTCTCATTCGTGTCCGTACCCGTTACACGGTGTTTGTGGGTTATGATGTGATTAGGGACTCTATCTCTCAGTGTTATGCCCAACATTCGTTCCATGGATCTTTGTGTCACTTTTATTCTCTGTATGGTGTTTTTAGTCAAAGTCAGAGTTTCGGCTCCGTAGGTCATCACTGGGAGAACACATTGATCGAAGACCTTACGTTTCACACAAATCGGTATGTCAGATTTAAAGATATGCTTCAATTTCCAAAAACCACTCGAGCCAAAACAATTCGCCTGTTCATTTAGCAGGTCTGATTTCCTCTACCTACTTATTCGGATCTCATGATCTAGGTATTTGTATGACCGAACTTGTTCATTTGCAGTGGTGTAGTCGTAAATTAAGCAGTGCCGGAACGCTCTGACTGGGTGGTATTGCTGGAAGAGGGGAAGGGGGTCGAGGAATAGAATGAAGCGGGTGATAGGGAAATAATAAAATGTCAACAATGAAACAATGTATATTTTGTAGTTATTAATAAGCCACTGCCCGCCAGTGGCTTATTACTTTTATTAATTTGAAATAACAGTCATATTTTCGAGGGTAAGGATAAGACGAAGATCGCGTTGTTTTAAGGAGGTATTTTACAATTTTTTCTAATTTATTTTCGTAAAAAAATAAGCAGTGCCGGAACGGCGTTCCGGCGCGTTCCGGCTCCACTACACCCCTGTTCGTTTGCTATGGATAAATTGACACTCAGAACCAGGTTAGTCATATATTGAGTATTAGAAAAGTTTATATCTGGGCCCACTTCCTGACATAGTTATATGGCATGAAGGTCACTTAACTACTTAACATCGCTTGGGCATCGTCTACGCGGCCCGCCACAAGAATATTGAACTTTTTTAAAGGTAGATTCTAAAAGAGTTGTAAATAATTTCGGGGAGATTGTCATCTTGGTGTACACCGTATTTTGATGCAGTTTGACACAAGCTGTAGCGTTTTGGTGTATACCGCGTATTAATGTATTATATCGATGATCAACTCTACACTCAGCTAGCACACTCAACATATCTACCTGATTGACAGTGCTGAAGGCTTCCTCGAAGTCAACGAAAATTCAAATCAAACGCTTATTGTACTCAACTGATTTCTCAATGAGTGTCTTTATTGCAGGTGGTTGTTTGTCTCATATCCAGCTCGAAAGCTGGATAGGAAATGTAATTTTGCAGTTAAACGTATTGTTATAATTTTCATAAAAAAGCGTACAGATATGGGGCAGAAGGCTTAGAGGTCGGTAATTGGAAAGATCAGCTATATCTCCCTTTTTGTGCATATTTACAATAACCGCGTTGTTCCACTGAGCGGGAGTCGTCCCCTTGAGAAGGCATGTATTGAAAAGCTTTTGTATAGCTTTAATAATTTCTCTTCCTCCTGTTTTGATAGCCTCAATCACTATCTCATCTTCGCCTGGTGTTCTATAGTTTTTTATTAAGAATTTCATGTGTATTGTGATCGCTCTTGAAATGTCTTTGTTATCGTTCTTTAGTCGAGTATGTACGTATTGTATGTTCTTTTCTTCCTAGTTTCCTCCTTTGTTTCATTAGTTGCTTTGTTTTTGAGTTTCCTTCAGTACATTTTTATGTAGCTATTTAAATCCTCAACATCAACTTCATCCTCATTCAATTTTTCGGTATAAATTAGACTGCTAGATTATTGTTAATTTGGTTCTGGTACCCTTTTTGATATCTAATACCTATCCACTTTCTTGAATTGGTTTGGGACATTAACTTTTGTTTTTGCTTTTTATGTTAATTGTTACCATTCTATGATCGCTACCAATAGATAGCTTGTTAAGCACAGTTACGTCTTGAACTATATTTGTCTTATCGGAAATTATGGAGTCAATTTCGTTCTTCGTTCTGACCAAGTTCACTTTCCTTGTGATTTCTTCTTAAAGAAGGAATTCATAGCATATCGATTATTTTCAAGCAAGAATTGAAGAAGCATGATCCCTCTAGGATTTCTTTGTTCAAACCCATGAGAGCCGAGTGCTGTTTCGGAGTCGTCTTCTTTGCAACCAAGCTTAGTGTTGAAATGGCCTATTAAAACATTGAATAATGGCGTTTGCTGTAATGCTGTGAGGATGTCATCGTATACAGATTCTATCTCCTTGTCTGAGTGGGTACTGACTACTTAGTTTATAAAGTAGGCTTGCATTATTTTAACAGAGTATTCCTTATTGATTCGTAGAATAAGGTAAATTACTCTTGTGCTGATGCTTTGGATTTGCAGAATGTTCTTAACATGTTTTTTGTTGACAATGAAGCCAACACCACCTTGATAGGCTGTCGGCTCACCTTTATAATGGAAAATATGGCCTGATTGCAGGGTTAATTGTTGTTCCCAATTTCGTCTGACTTCGCAGATGGCTACTACAGCCCATTTGATGTTGCTTAACTCTTCCTCACTTTCGGTGACTTTCTCGTCCGATAACATGGTCCTTATGTTAGCAGTGGCTACTAGAAATTTCTGTTTTCATGGTCGTTTTTGTTTATGGTAGACTGGTCTATCCCGGTGATTCTTAGCACCCCATGCTCATGGTCCTAATTGACCGCTCCCTTCCTTAGTTAAAGTTGGTAAGCTTAGACCATTTTCACTTCCTGAATGGCAATTACTGGAACAATAGAATGGCAGCGATCATAAAGAAGAGGGGATTAAGTTGGAGTGAAGCAAAAGAACTGGCTAGAGACAGAAAGAATTGGGAAAAGTTAAGTAAAAGTGCATAACAAAAGTGAAAGTAAACTTATGATGAGTATCTAATAAACAAAGTGAAAAATTGGTGTAAAAGTGCTTGAAAGCATTAAAAACCTCAACACCGTAATACTGTAAATGAGGAACGGAGAAGAAGAAAAAGAAGAATGGCAATTACAGCAGCTTTCTTTCAACTGCTCACTGGTCATACTTCTTATTCTGGGAAGTGGATGTAATCCCAAGAAAGCAGGAATTTTTAACAGTTAAAGTGGGGGCTCTGTCTGTTCTAACGTTGTTCGCCCTCTCATGCTTGTAGATCTGAGGTTCACAACACAGTCAGGTGACATAGCCTTTCGTTAGTTGGTCACAATTTCTTGTATTTTTTTGTTAATTCAAATGGGTGGGATTCCAAAGCTAAGCACGTATGCACCTTTGAGACTATTTATGGTTAGCGTATCAAGGTTCATGGCCAACTTAACCGATTTCGCAATCTGTCGTCCAATTTCTAAATTATTGAAGCTAATTTTAAACATAGCTCAAATTCCAGAATAGAGTTATTTCTAAAAGCATAGATCCACGCTTAAAAATAACTTCTGCTCTGTAAATAAAGACCTCACGAATGATCCAAATGTATCTGACAAGCCCGTCAACCAAAACTACAAAGTGTTAATTAAAACACAATTAAACCATTTAAACGTCCAGCTTAAACCCACCAACAGCTCATCTGTCAAACATGTTCTAGGCGGTTAAAGTTCGGATATCCGAACAAAGTTACAAAATATCCTTGCCCGTGATCTATTTGATGCATTTGATGGACATCTTAGCCATTGCAATTAAGAGGGATAAGTTAGGTTTGTTGAACATGCAATGGTCGTCTTTATATGCGGTGTATAGCTGGATTTTGGGAATAGTTTTACGTAAGTCGCCTTCTTCTTCATCTTATCCTTTGAATTTGACTTTTTTGAAAAGTTTTTTAATACGTGGGGAAGAGAAACTTGCAGAGATGTGAAGATCTACCCTAAGCCCGCCAAAAACTTTTCAGATTCGATTTCCCTCACAGAATGTTCAATGACCTTGTGGCCGATCATTCCCAATCCGCGTTCGTTCAAGAATTGACGTTTTCGTAAACTTCGGGGATGTTAACGCAACGGAGCTTGTGACTTTCGCCTGGATTTTTATCATCCCCACTAGGTTTTTGGCGTTTCTTACTTACGTTGAGTGCGTTAACGCCTTCCTGTTTTCTTCTTGTTGTGTTTTCCTCTTTTCTTTCCCTTTTCTTCCTTTAATGACCGAAGTTTAGGTTGATGGCCTGTTATTAATTCATAAAAAGGCCAAAACATTCGTGGTCCTTTGAACTCTTAAAATTCCAAACAAAAGAATGTTTCCAGGCCGATGGCATCCTCCACACCAAGCATTCAAAATGGGACAAGAACTTCGCAACATGTGACGGAACGTTGCTGGCGATATTCTTTGCCCTTTCGGGGGATTATATCATGTAGGTACGTGGCAACAGTCGAAGAAAATCTTGGTCCGCTTTCGATATTCAGGACCTACGCTGCTTATTATTTGACCCGCATGATTTTGATGATAACAGAGCATGAGTTTCAAAACATGGCGGCCAGCTTAGGGAAGAGCATTCGAAGGCTTAACCGATCTTGGAGATCTTTAACGTAATTGGGAGCAAATCGTGATTAAAAAGAATCAAGCTGGGCCTGCTTGGAATGCGTGAAAAACGCACCAGGTGGTGGGTTATGGTGTTAAAAATCCAGGTAAGTAAGCTTCTTTGCTTTTATTTAAGCAGTGCGAAGTAATTAGGAAATTTCTGGGGTTACTAAGGATTAAGGAAGCCACCTGTTTTGATTTAATGTCATTTGCAAGGAAACGTATCGGTGAGATTATGAGGGCTTACATCAAACTAACTGAACCAGTTGGATGTCAAAATCACCTTCTTGGACTGACAGGAGCGGTGAGTTTGTGTGAAACCTTTTTGCGGATTCTTTCTCCTTCTGTGGGGGGTCGTTTTGGACATGTAACTTGGTTTTCTTTTGCTATCGTTTGTTATCTTTTTACTTTCAATCCTCGGCGTCTTGAAATCTTTCCACGTTACCGTCGAGATTTAACTCTATGTGGCCGGTTGCGGAGAAGGCTGCGTTTCGGATTGCATACTGCGAAATTAAAAGCCGATCGCGTTATATCTAGCTTTTGACGAGATAATTCTAACAAAGAGAGATGATACGCTTGGGCACCTTTGTACTGATACTTTCCCCTTCCCGCTTAGAACCCCATGCTGTTGATCCTAACTGACCGCTACCGTAGTCCGATTCAGTGGCGGCTCGTGGGTCAAAAAATAGGTGAAGTGCTATTGTGCTAAATTAAAAAAAAAAATTTTATCTGGACTTACCTAATTTTTGTACACCAACTCAATCCTTCTGTCTTTTAGGGTAGCAAATTTGTTGGTAATATCTTCGCAAAATGGTTGGTTTTTAATTAACCCTAGTAAGAGTTCTTTTTGAATTGAAATATTGAGGTTCTACGGGTGCAGTAGGGTGGCCCTTAATTATGGTTGAAACAAATTTTGACCGGGTCACCCCCCAAACCGTTTTAAAAAAAAAATAAAACGTAATTTTAAGATTTACCAGACCTCTCAATTCCATCGTTAAGGGGTGCCCCAAGGAGCCTGCTTTTTCCCATTTAAATAACATAGGTTTTCAGCACACTTCTGGTTTTTATTTTTTTACAAAAGTACGCGTGCCTTAAAAAATCCGGCGAGTGCTCCGATTCATTGCTCACTGATGCCCCTTTCATGGAAAAAATATGGGAGCCAAGTGTCATATCTTAAGCAAATAAATGGGGGGTGAAGAAAGTGGTAATTTTAAAATATTGTCGTTTTTCTCGGTTGTAACGAGTTGTTAAGATATGACACCTGGCTCCCATGATCTTTTCCGTGAAAGGGGCATCAGTGAGCAATGAATCGCAGCACTCGCCGGATTTTTTCAGGCACACATACTTTTGGAAAAAAATAAAAACCAGAAGTGTGCTGAAAGCCTATGCTATTTAAATGGGAAAATGCAGGCTCCTTGGGGCACCCCTTAACGTTGGAATTTGGAGGTCTGGTAAATCTTAAAATTACTTTTTATTTTTTTAGAATCGATTTGGGGGGTGACCCGGTCAAAATTTGTTTCAACCATAATTAAGGGCCACCCTAGGGTGCAGTGCACAATCCGCCTCGACTCTGCGAGTTACGTGATTGGTGCGCCGCGCCGTTTAAAACCTAGCACATACTGCACCATACGTAAAGTGTAAGTGTGTATAGTGTATTCTGAGGAGATTAGGTTCCCAACGACGAATGGTAACCAGGACTCGATACCGACCTCCAGACTGCAGGAAAATCCTGCCCATCAGGAGGTTCGAACCTCGCGCCACCACTGCGCCACCCTGGCTTAGAATAACAATAATAATATATGTATAACAATTTACGTGCCTTATGGTTAGTACCTAATTCTAACGAATCAATTAAGTTTTATGGTTCGCATTCATAATTCTGAGCTAGATAAATAAGAAAAATTATGCAGTTTTACGGCTGTATCGGTTTCGGTGATCGCTTTTAAACAATCAGTAGCTATAGCATTCATGAGTGCTGTTATTGTTCCTATATTTACACAAACGTTTTAATTTTTATTAAGCTTATCTCTGAGTTTTGTGAACTTAGTTAAACTAAGATACCTATTATTTAGTTAAGTTACTTTTAAATTTTAGGTATGACTGATGTAGGTACCTACCTACCTAATTCTGAAGTACCTATATGGGGGTTTGAAAACCAAATGTTTGGAGAGCAACAGAAGAATTTTCTATTTAGTTAAGTTGTTGTAGGAAATCACAGCGCCACTTATGGCTTTTTGACTTGCTTTTGATTATACTGTATGTTGTTCTTATTACTTTTTGTAATATTTGTAGGCAGTGGCGGCTCGTGCATAGGGGCCTTAGGGGCCGGGCCCCAACTATATTTGTATAACTAACCCAATAATTATAGTTTTAAAAAATATGTTTCTTGTAGTTATTAATTTTTGATCTATTTCCAACACGTTTTATTGTTTAATAAAAAATTACTGCAGTATTTTGTGGCAATATTGTATAATGCAACAAATTAGTACAATCTTTGAGGCCAGCCGTGTTATTCTATAAGTGTAGAGCACGGAACATGTATGACGCGCTCGCACTACCAGTCGCGTTTACTTACCGCGCGCAAAGCTTATCTTGGGGCCCGTTTAGTCTGGCCCGTCGCTGCGTTTGTATGTATTTACGCGCGCGCGATTCTTTCATTGCCTTATTATTTTTTCCTCGTTGTTGATCTGTTTTATTGTTTTTAGTGTGTTTAATTATTGTTGTCGTTTTTTGTTATAATTTATTTTAAAGTTCAAATTTTTATTACGTCCATAAACGATACATTTTAACTATGAACAAAATCGATAGTTTATCGGAATAACGTTTCTCGTTATTAAGTCTAGAAGAATAAAAAAATTAAGTTCTTTTTGTCCCCTGGCCCCACCTGTTTCTATTGTCCCAAGCCGCCACTGTTTGTAGGTAGGTATTAGGTTTATCGATATAAAGAAAAAAAAGAGGTTCAGTTATACAACGAATTTATTTCTATTTTCAGTACATGTCAGTAGGTAATGCAAGATGATTTCTCAACATTTCACAACACTAACCTTTATATAATATTTGGAATCTTAATAAAAAACGTAAAAAAACATTAACAACCTAACACGTGTTAATTTAAAATAGGTATAAAAAACAATTCCGGTAAGTATTAAAATATAACACAGTGCTTTTGAGCAACACTATACAAGCTCACCGAGCTCTCGAAATATGCAACTACCTACCTTTTTCTTTTAAATATAAAATTATCAAGTAGACCATTTAATGTTAATCTCACTTGCAATTTTAATAAATAAATAAATACTCTCTTTTTGTCACTTACAATTTTTTTTTAGATGTAACGACATCTAAATTTCCTATTAAAATTCTATGTGACGATAAATCATTTAATACGGAATATATTAAAGCTATTGTACTTGATGCAGACATGTTCTTAACGATTTGTTTTGCAACATATCGATCCATCACAACTCTTTGAAGTTCTTAACTAACACAAAAGAACTCGTTAAGAAACATGAATACATTTATATTTGAATGTTAATATTTGGTCAGTAACATTTAATTACCTAACTATACGATAATACTTTGGTAATGGAATCTCATATTTTTGGCAACAGTGACTACTTTCTAATGCTTACCATTAGCTTTTTTCAACAAAAACATTATTTTACTTTTATTTCAATAGAAATTCATATAGGTAATCTAAATCTTTAAAGACTTTACAGGTTAATACATTATTAAAATACTGTATGTTAGTAAATTCTGCCATGTAACGGTTATTATAACCTACCGAGATCTTCTCATGTCGATGATGCTTCATTATTTAAAGCATATAAAAGCTCTCCATAAATATATCTATTTATTTTTATTTTATCGGAATTCAAATCATGCTTGATCTTCTTAATCGCAGCACGTTCAGATTTCCCGTATTATTCTTGTTCCGATGGGCATATGTTACTAATGCAAATCTTTACCTTAATATTTACCTATTCATTTTGTCAAACGTTCATGGCATAAAACAATGGTTTTGGGTTACCTTGTTGGGGATTCTGAGGAGACGTAGGTGAAGTCATAGTACTTGTACTCTGTGCAGCTACGGTAGAGTCTTGGGGAGATACACTAGCTGCACCTTCGGGAACTCCTCTTTCAATAAACCTAGGTTTCGTAGGTGAATTGGGCACAGAATCTTTTTGAGCAGAGAATGTCGTTTCGATAGTTTGCCTAAATCCATTTGGCACAGGCCCACTGTATTGACTCTCGCTATCTGTTAAAGAAATGTTATCCGGAGCTGGGTATCTGGGACCTGAAGTTGGAAAGCTATGCCTGTTTACTTTGTTTGCATACATGGCTTCGTTGTTCCATACAACTCCAGCATGAGCAACAACAGGACCTATAGCAGGTCGATACCTTGGATTAATTGCTGTCGGATAGTAGTTGCATGTCGACATCGTGGGGGCAGAAGTTTGTGTTGATCTAGCTGTAGAAAATTGACCAGGGAGGGGACTGTCACTTCTTGAACTCATTAAATGCGGCTGAGCTTGTGAACTTGGCAAAGGATAAGGCAACCGTATCATCGGTTTAGGAATTTGTTTCATCACATTCACTTGATAGTGAGTCTCGTCTACAACTTGTGGATGGTTCATTCGCGGTTGATTATGGTACACGGGTTCAACATATCGGTTTATTTGATTCTGATTAACGACCCTCGCGTAACATTTATCACTTGTTACGTATTGAGGATTTGGCGACACGCAGCTAGGTTGATAACTTTCTATGTGATTGTATGGGATATAAACCATGGTTTGATGAACATTTCTCGCTACATCAAACGGTGGTGGTGATTCGGGTCGGCCGTTTCTGGCCCTATTCGGCACGGCTTGGTAAATTTCGCTGCAACCACCTCCAATACGCATCACAGGGGAATGCACGTGATTTACGTTTGCTTTATATGCAACTTCGCGATTACATCGTTGATTTGTGCAATTCTGGTATAAATTGTCTTCCATAAGTGTAGTAGGCCGATATTGCTGTACGTACATTTTCGTTTTCATTTCTTCCGTTACGTAAGTATATTGGTATTGGGGAACAGTCTGATTTATGTTACGTGATTTATTATTATCGAGTCCGCTCAAGCTCGCTTCCGAATAATACGGCCAAGCAACGTGAGTGCTCGTTTTCGGACCCGTTTGCGGCGGTTGCATTTGGTTTTGAATTTGCTGTAAAATTTCCGTGGTTGTTCCGAATCTCGGTTTAATTCCGCGTACGCTCGGTCGTTTGTTGAATCCATAGTCATCGTGTTCGTCGTCTTCACTGTTGTCTTGTTGATATCTATAACAAATAACAAAATCATTACTTTACTTTCAAATAGAAAAGGAAATTTGTAACTAACTTTTTCTTAATTCGTTCTATCCGACTAGCATCTTGCTGTACAAACATAGCCAATTCGTCTCCAGATTCCGAAGCCGACGGGGTTCCCACAACTACATCTGGGGCATTTCTTTTGGAGTCATCATCTTCATTCTTTAGGCCTTCGTCTATGTCTTCGAGACTATATTCGGTGCCTACCGAACTGGTTACCGAAGCACGATCACCAGTATGGTGCGAAACGTGATAATAATGATCGTCAGCTCCGGTACTACTAACGCAAGCCGTCAGAGGTGCTAAAGTTGATAAAAATTGCTTCCTCGCTTCACTCGATGAATTAGCTTTCGTAACTGGGCAATGGTGACCCATGTAATCTTGTTGATGAGGACCGGTATTGCCCAAATCAGGAGCAGGACCTAACTGATTAAGGGTTTTTACGTTTGGATCGATAATTGTATTATTCTGAATGTCGGGGGGCTTCTCGCGCTTTGCAAACAGGTCGGTAATTTTCTTATAAGTTGAAGATACAGAAGAAGAATTAGAGCTTGCTGTAGACGAGGACGACGGGGAGAAACTTTTATCGTTATTTTTATTAATAACGTTATTAACTTCAGGAGATTTCCTAGCTTCCTCTCCTGGCGGACTAGCTCTTTGTGGAATGTCTTCGGGTTCTTGGATCACATCATCTACGTCACAAGTCAATTGCTTAATTCGTTCAACTAGAGAATTATCAGTCTTTTGTTCCTTTTTCTTAGGTCTAGGCTCGTATCTAATTAATGAACGTCGAAGGGTGTTACGTTCGATAGCCCGCTTGATAGACTCGTCGGTCTCGTCACTTTGGATTATCTGCGGAAGTTTAGATCGCTTCGCCTCCTCAAATGCACGTAAAGATTCCGCGGTTACTAAATATTGATGTACAGAATCGTTTTCACCTGGTTTGTTACTTAAAGGTTTCGAACACGGAAATAGCTGTCGTACAGCCGAGTTTGGTTTCAGGCTATTGTTCGAAATTAAGATGTGATTACCTAATTTAAATGTTAGCATCATTTCTGTAGATTCGGGGGAGACTGAATTATTACAGCTATTACTCTGGTTTTGTTCAAGATTCTCATCTTGTTTCCTCGTCTCTTCGACCGGTTTATCTACAGCACCATCGCAAACGTCGCGTTTGTTTTCATTCGATTCTATAAACCGCACAGATCTCCTGTTGCCATTACTTTCTTCATCAGACGTCACGCTCGAGTCGGTTGTTTGTAGTAGTTCGATGTTTCGGGCGTTATTTGCTTCTTGACTATGTTGTTTCCAAAGTCGGCCTCCTTTAAGGATGCCACTAATAGGAGAACCCCCTGGAGGAAGGTTAGGACTAGAGGGACGTTGTTTCTCGTCTTCCATTTCACGCATAATTCGCCTTTCCGTCACCGTCGTCATGGTAACTGTCTCCAAAATGTACTGATGCTGATCCGGGCTTTCTGTAAACGAAAAGACAGTATTAATCTCAATGTATCATAATCCACATTATAACGTAATCTATTTATATTTAAGCATTTTGTTACGACGGAAACTTACAAAAGGAAAGCGCTCTGAATTAGGTATTTTTAACTTTTATGGACAAAGTTTTTTTTAATCATCAAAAACGAGAGAGGTATTAAGGTTTTAATTTAAACCGGACTAAAGGGATGTAAGTTAATCTTCTAAAATGAGTTAAAAGGGGATGTAAAGTTATCGACGTTGCTAATTAATTTGAAACACCAAGACAATACAAGTAGCTTTTAATGTTATCTGTAAGCTTATATTCATTAACTGAACATGTTACCTTAATCCCTTCCATCAATATTAAGTCTATTTGTGGAGGGTATCGGGATTAAAGTTCTAAATTTTTTTAATTAAGTAGATTCCATTATGTTTATAAAATAATAAAGAAGCGAATTTATCTTGATGGAGCATTTAAACTTTGTTGCAGAAAATTAATGATGCTTAAAATTTCCGTACGTACTAAAATTACAAAGCTTTTAGTAATGAGGGGGTTGTCGTAAAAATATTTTGGAACTTATAATAATTAACTTTTAGTGCTTCTAAAAATGGATATTATTAATGTGTAATGTGGATCGAAATTAATAAGTTTTAGCGTGGGTTAAATTACTCAATTAACACCGCGTTGTCGAACGGGAGCTTTTAGCGATTTGGGGTGTTAATGCTTACAAATTTTAAAAAATAGTACCATTAAATATGATTAGGGGATCGTAACATCTGGCATCATTTTGTAATTTTATTTTTCCTCGTAATTCAAATACTCGTAACGTTTTTTTTCCGACGCTTTTCTGTTTGAATTTCGAGAAAAACGATATTAATTAAAACCATTAATCTACTAACCGCATTTCATATGGCGGTGGTTTATTGTATTGGTTCAGATAAAAAATCGCAATATCCATTCATAAAGAACGAGTTTCATTTCGTCATAAACGAGCTCTATATTTTATTTCGAATCTATTTCACTTGCTTTGAAATAAAACCTGATCAAAAGAAAATTACTGTTTTGCACTTCAACAATAAAAAGGCGCAGTAGTTTGATTAAGTTTCCGCTACAGCCTAGCTAGAATACTAGGATTACGTTAAATTCCGGAAAAGACGAACGTAGCCAATGTTATTTCTACAAAAAGAAAGTTGAAATAGCATCCTCGAAACCTGAAAGTTTTTTTCTTTTAACCCGCCTTATTTCATACTTTTTACAGGATTTAGAAGGTCTGCGGCGAACTAATAATTAAAGTTAATAATTTGCAGAAGTTACGTAATAAATTACACTTGAGATTTCTAGAGTTGCACTAATATAATTAATAGACGATACAACGCTATAAATATTCTGTAAATGCATATTGCTGCCTGGAAATTGCGAACGTTTCTTTCGGGTAATCTTCTTAGGAAAAACCTCGCAATAAATTTTCAAGACTCCTGCCGCAAGTAAGCCGGTGGCTTTTGTAAACTTGAAAACTGCATGGCCACCGTCATGTTACGAAATGCAATCAGCGTGTTGAATCCCCGGTTTACATTTCTAATTCAATTTGTTGGCATTATTTCATATATATTGTAAGGAGAAATGCAATTATGTGTACCTATTTGAATATTTTATACAAATTCGTTTATATCATAGTTTAAGAACTATAAACGGAAAAGAATGAACTTCGATGTATTTCCACCATGATACAATTTATTAGAATAAGAAGAGAACTGCCATTAAACCATTTTTATGATATTGTTGTGTGTTTTGACAAGTTGTTGAGGTGTTCGATGTGATACCCTATATTTAGGATCCATCAACAGTGCAGTGATTTTAGCTAGTAAAAGTGAAAAACAAAAGTGATAAAGAGTGTAAAAAGTGCAGTGGTACCGTGATATAAAAACTGAGAAGAAACTAATTAATTATTAAATAAAATTTAGCGGGTGATAAAATACGAGCGAAAGGTCTCGTGCAATAACGTAGTGGGATTACATAAGGTAAAGAATAAACCCGTCGGATTGTGCATTTATATGCCAAGGTCATAAAGCAGTGGCGTAGAGTACGTGAGGGAAAAGGCAAGTTCCCAAATAAAAGAGCGAGCACAATTAATTGAAAACATGAATAAGAAAGGAGAGAGCGGATATAAGAGAGAAAGGGCTAATAGTGTTGTCAGCGTAAAAGAACTAAATAAGCGGCAAAGAGAATTAGAAGAGCCAGAAGAATTTGATACGTGGGAACAGGAACAAAAGCGCGAGGACAACGAGAAGCCCACCAAAATAACAAATCAAGGACGAGACAAAAAATAAAGAGCAAACGGACGGTGAAGAAAACGAAGAGATGGAGGCAATACTTAGGAAACTAGATGAAGTAAAGCAGGAGTTAAAGAAAGAATTTAAAATAAAGATAACAGATATGAAGACAGATTTTGCAGAAGTAGTGAAAGAAGAATTAAAGAAAGTAAAGGCAGAGTGGGCAGTAAAGGCTGAAACCTGGCAAAAGAGAATCAGTAATTTGGAGAACAAGTTAGAGAAACAAGAGAAAGAAAACAGAAGAAATAATATAGTAATCAAAGGGATATAATTCAATAACGATAACATCAAGCAAGGAGTTAAGGTATTCCTCCAACAAGAAATGAATATAACAACAGATATAAAAGAGGCATTTAAGGTGGGGAAACATGAAGCGAAGGTGATTGAAGCCAAATTAAAAGCGTTGAACAAAAAATAAAGATACTGAAACAAAAAAGTAAACTGAGAAACAACGAAGTATATATAGATTGCGATCTAACCATTTAAGAACAAAGAATACAAGCAGATATAAGGAAGGTAGGGAAGGAAGAAAAAGGAGAAGGCAAGAAAACTAAAATAGAAATCAACGGCACAAAATATAAATGGTCGGATGCAGATGGTGGCAGCTTGAAAAACTGTCAGATATGGACCCAAAAAATTAAGACAAAACCAGCAATGAAAAGGACTACGAATATAATAAAGAAAACAAGCCCAATCATATTGAAAAACGACAACATCAATACAGAAAGGAAGCAGAAAGAGATATTCTATATAGGAACATGGAACATACATACCATAAATGGGAAGGAAGAGGAGCTGTTAAATGAATTCAACAAAATGAAAATAAAGGTACCTAAAGATGGGAAAGGCAAAATACTAGATTGGGAATACATAAACGCAAGAATATTAAAGCTAGAACTGAGAATGAACAATGATAAAGATAAATTAGAATGCATTGTAGCTTACGGACCGAATGAGAACGACAAGATAGAAGAAGAAGAGAAATTTTTCAATAAATTACAAGAGACGGCTGACAACAGTAAAAACACAAACGGATACCCATAAACATACAAGAGTACTAAAAAGCAGAGAGGAAAAATCCATTATAGACTATGTATTAGTCCCGAATGCAATATCAGCAAGAATACGAGACACGAGAGTAAAGCGTGGAGCGGAGATAGGAAGTGACCACTATCTGGTAGGGCCGAAAATAGAAATCACGCAAGAGACGAAAGTAAAAGGAATAAAAACCACGAGTAAACCGATATTCAAAATAAAAACACACTGCCTAAGAGAAAAAGTGATACAAGAGAAATATAACGAACGAACTTGGAGTACAAGAGATGTGGGAAATATTTAAAACCAGTACAATGGAAAGTGCGAAAGAAACATGTGGAACAACAGTTGAAAACAAAAACGTAAACAAACAGCATGGTGGTCAGCAGGCTATAAAAGTGAAAGAGGAAGCATGAAAAAATACCTACGGAAGCAATCACCAAAAAGCTATGAGGACTACAAAGAACGAAGGAAAAACGCCAAAGACCAAGTGCTCAAAGCCAAGAAAAAAAATCAGAAAATTTCGGCTTGAAAATGAAACAAAATTTTATCGATAACCATAAACTCTTCTACAGATTCATAAGAAACATAAGGAAGGAAAAGGGTAATAAAATCAACTATATTAAAGACAAAAATGGACAATAATTAACGAAAGACGAAGAAATAATGAAAAGGTGGAGGAAATATTTTAAAGAGTTACTAGACTGCAACTGGAGGAGGAAGATAGGGCGTCCGAAAACAACCTGGAGGAGAACGGTGAAAGATGAAACTAAGAAGACTATAGCGCAGCAAATAAAAAAGAATGGAACAAATACATAAATACCCTATGTCCCATCAGGAAATAATGGGATCTACTACTACTACTACTAGACTGCAACAACGAGGAAGAAAACAATGCAACAGTGACAGTATCACAGGAGAAAAGCAAGGACGAAGAAGTCGGCGTTGATATAACTATGGAGGAACTGGAAGCAGCTTTAAGAAAACAAAAAATAGGTAAAGCTCCGGGACAAGACGGGATCACCCCAGAAATGGTGAAAGCAACAGGAAACATAGGAAAAAAGTTTCTATTAGAATTATTGAACAAAATTTCGAAGGGAAACGAAATACTGCAGGACTGGGAAACGGCTATAATCTTACCGTTGCACAAAAAAGGAGACAAGAATGAATGTGGAAATTATTTTCAACATTTGAAAGAAGAAATAGAACAAGATTTAGAAGAAGGCCAATACGGGTTCAGGTCAGGACGAGGAACAACAGATGCACTGCACATCATCAAATAAATAATTGAAAGAACAATAGATGCCAACGAAACAATATAATGTATGTTTTATCGATGTCACAAAGGCCTTCGACTCAGTCATAAGTCATAAGGAAGGACATCTGGGAGATCTTGAGTAGTCGAAACGTCAATAGAAATCTAATAAGGTGTATAGGAAATATGTATAAAAACACCAACAATTATGTAAGAACTAAGAATAATACCTCGGAGAGTTTTTGAACAACATCAGGGGTGAGACAGGGCGGGACTTTAAGCCCATATTTATTTACAATAGTGATGGACGAAGTAATGAAAAAAATGCTAACACAAGATAAAGCAAGCCATATGGGGCTTTTACAATTTGGAAAGAGTAATAACTAATAATAAATTATCTAGCATTTGCAGATGATGTAGTCCTGCTGGCCAATAAAGAAAAAGTCTTACAGCATAATTTACAGGTACGGAAAGATGAATTTCAGGACCAAGGACTAAGAATAAACATGGGTAAAACAAAAACAATTACGATATTGTGAAACCAAGCCACATGTCAGATAGATCAAGAAGAAATACAACAGGTACGGCAGTTTAAATACCTAGGTACCATTATAACGAACGACGGAAAAATGGAAGCAGAAATAGATGAAAGGGTAAAAGCAACTACCAGACTACATTTCACGTTAAATAAGCAGATAATAAATAAAAAAGAAACCAAAATAAGAATATATGTACAATGTGTCTCCGGATGGAGTTGACAAGAAGACCAAAAACGTTATTTTCGATTTTACGACAAAAATTCATTCTTTATAAAAAATTCTGCTTGCCGAATTAACGAGTTTGCTATTAAAAAAAATTATATTAGGTGTACAGGGTGTTAATAAACTAAGAAATCATGTAAATGTTTCAAGAGAGGTGCCATTATTTGATAGATTGATTGTTATAGTGGAAATACAAACCACAATATTCAAGATTTATTTTTTCAGTTTTATTTATTACATACTATTTTTCCGGAATTCTCTTTAGATAATTTAAAAACTTTGACTTAAAGCAAACAATAGAAATGAAATATGACTTTTAAGAAAGTCAACAAATTTATTCTACATAGCCACCTCCAACTTCCACACATTTCTCTATCCTTTTTATAAATTCATAATTAAATTCAAGATAACTAGTTATCTTGATTACACTTAAAACAATAAAACCATAAAAATCTAAATTTAGACTTGACATTTTGTATGTTTTTAAGGAACATTTTCTATTTACAGTTAACTCTAAAATGCAAAATAATGGCACTTCTCCCTTGAAGCATTTTCATGTTTTCTTAGTTTATTAACACCCTGTATAACTAATCTAATTTTTTTAATAGCAAACTCGTTAATTCGACATGCAGAATTTTTTATAAAGAACGACTTTTTGTCGTAAAATCGTAAATAACGTTTTTGGTCCTCTTGTCAACTCCATCCGGGGACACACTGTATAATTCACTATACATATATACCAACACTGACATATGGTTCAGAGAATTGGATCCTGAATAAACAACAGAGAAGGAGACTACAGACCTGTGAAATGAAGACACTTAGAAGAATAGCAGGTTTAACGCTACTAGACAAAGTGAGAAACGAGGAGATAAGAAGAAGGCTAGAAGTAAAATCAGTGGAACAGAGAATAAACGCAAACGCATTATGTTGGTTTGGACATATGGTTAGAATGCCAGCGTCTAGGATAGCGAAAAAATCATGGAAAATAGGAAAGACAAAGAAACGAGGAGGGGCCAGACCGCAACGAAAATGGAACGATTAGATAGGAAGACAACTGAAGCAGATGGGAGTGGACTGGAACAGCACAGAAGAAATGGCAAGAGACAGGAAACAATGAAAGAAGAAAATAGCGGAAACGTAACAAGAAAATTAAACCTCAACACTGACTTACTGTCGGTAGAAGAGGATCGCTTATGTATGGTGTACGTGTGTTTTAAGATTGACTTTGAAAGCCATATAAAGAAAGGCGAAAGGCAAATACTTATATTTTTAAAGAAATTTGGAAAATGCTGTTTCTTTTTTAGTTTCAGTCGAGATGATTTTTGTGGCAAAACAAGGAAATAATCCCAGTTAAAATTAATGTTTTGCAAAAAATGTAGAATCCTGAGCGCATCCTACAGAGAATTTTGAAAAAAGTTACCCTTAATCTTGTCGAACTTTTTTTTTGAATTTGTAGAAACTGCAACGATTTTATTAACGTAATTGATTTTCATGAATAAATATTAAAGCAAAAATGAGCTATTAAGTTTCGCAGAGTTAGAAAGACAAAAATGTGTTTCTAAATCATCAAAGAATTCAAACACAAGAAAAGCCAGTACAATCTTCGAAAGCTAATAAATTAATAACAAGAGAAAAAAGTTGCAAATTTTCTAAAATTCGATGCCAATGCAAATTTCAGTAAAAAAGTAATTTTTCATCATTTTCAATTTTTTATATTTGCTGAACAACAAAAGGGCGTTTATTAATTCAACTATCCTCAATTTTTCTTCAAAACGTAGGACCACTAATGGTCTAAAATTTCCAAATAGGAATTAAATAAGTCTAATAATTCATTTAATAAATTTATGAATTCGATGGTTTATCCTCAATTTTTCTTCAAAATGTAAGATAAATTCACGATCTCGACGGTTTATTAACATTTACCGGATAAAAAGTTCTGTTAACAAAGGTCATCTGTACAAAAATCATTTATTTAAGGCCAAACTCACATGATAAGAACAAATAAAAATAAATGAAAATAGTGGAAATCCCCTGGGAAGGATATCAATGAGTTCCAATAGGAGTAATCTAACAAAGTGAAGCCCTTTCTTAATAAATTATTAAAAGATGAGGTGCTTGCCTGAAATATATTAATATTCCCTGGTCAAGGAATTGACTCACTGACCTTAGACCCTTTTCACGATGAACTGATCCCAGAAGGATTGAACTAATCAAATATTTCGAGAAGTATAAAATACCAGGAATTAATAATACCAACCACAGAAATCCAAAGTTGTAGGTATTAATAAACCAAGCTGTGTGTTTTGAAAAATATGTATAAATTTCTGGAAAATATTTACTTTTAATTTTCCTGGAAAAACATGGACGTTTAACGGTTTTTCTAGTGCTGGGATCTATTTTAGTAACTCTTGAAAAACAACCTACGAGTTTTACATTTTTTCTTTGCATTTAATTATTTTCCATTGGTTGCTTGTTTGTTTATTTATTGGACCAGATCTGGGATTGTTAGCTTTTGTTTAGTAGAGTTGTTTTCACAGAAAATATTGGGTCCATTAGAAGATGAAAACTTCGGTTGTAATAGCAAAAATCCCCTTTTTCACCAAGAAATTGAATTTTTGCTTAGCAGACTCGTTCTTTTCTTTTAGATACTCATATTTAATAATATTTTTACGATTGTTTTCAAAACAACGCCCACAGATGTGTATTTCGTTTAAGGCAAAATTATTATTCAGTTAAACTGAACTTGATACTTTTTACCAAAATCCAATTGTGGTGCTCAATTTTCTTATTATCCATTTGAATATGCCCGTAAAACAACCACCCACCTTAAAAGTATTTTATGTTTCGCTTGGGAAACATTTATGCTGCTGAAGATATTTTTTCGTATCAAGTAACAAATTAAACTCACCACCTACTCGGTTTTTCTAGCGAAATTGACTTATTACTGAGGGATAAACCTAAATCTTCTTTGTAACTAAGTGGAAAATTTCTAGAAAGCCAACTGGAAGAAAAAATATAAAAACAAATTCGTTTAATTCCATTAATAACGTAGGGTTGGAACTTGGACTGTTTACAAAAAGTTGGTCTAATCTTGGGAATTTTTACAATTTTTTGTTGTTTGAGTTTCAAGTTTCTTGCTCGGTGCGGGCATTGTAAAAACAATATCGACAGAAAGCTGATTTATTACATCTTTCTGTTAAATTTTCGTGGAAAACACAGCTGTTTGTTATGCAAGTACTAAGCAATTCAATTATTTTTGACGATAAATTGGACAAATTTAAGGCGCACTTCTGAAGATACAAAGGAGTTTCGGAGGTTTTCAAGGACTTAAAACAGGATATTTAGATTTGAGAGATTATGATTTGAACCTGTGGTGTGTGGTCTCTTAGAAGAGATCTAACCACCAAGCGACTTTTTGAAGTCGTTTAAACTAAGGAAAAAAATTGAACAACGAAAGAACATTTGCAGATAACAATTTGAGGATTTTTTTTTAAATTTCCTGCAATTTTGTTTTAAATTACTGAGCTCAGTTTTGTAGAATATTTAATTATGTTATGTTGATATTCCGCTCTGGCAATTCTAAAAACCTTTTTACCGAAAAAATGCATTCAGTGCGGTTGGCACCAAGCATATTATGAAATCCCCAAACAGTTAAGAATTTGCTCATCTCGTTTTCCGTTGGGAGGAAATACCCCAGAGTAAATCATTAAAAAAGCACTGACCCCAACGCCATTTTGTGGATCTACTTTGTTTTAACAGCAAAGTAGGAAAGTACACTTAACCCGAGCCTCGCGATTTTATGTACTTAGGTATTTTATAAAATAATGGATTATATGTTTAGGAGATACCAAACGGTAGCGTTGGCAACGTTGCTTTGGGTGTGGTTAATCCCTTATATGAAAGTCCTTTCCTAAAGGATTAACACTCCAGCTATTTCATATATTTCTAAATTATGTTTTATTATTTACAAAATGAAACTTTTCAGTATTCACTCTTTTCGGAATATATTAGATACTTTTAGTGTATTACAGAATTCTTGATTATTTATAATAACATGGCAAAACACCAAAAAATATCAAAGACTTTCACTTTCATAAGTTAAGGATAACTAAAAGTTGAGCTCGGACGGTTTTATAAGGGTTTCAGAAGATGAAATCTGGATTTGTCCTTGGGAAAAGCTAAAAGGAAAAAACCAACACTGCGAATATAAAGTCACCACCTTCCAAATTACACGCAGCGGGAAAGACGTTCTTTTTACAAAATTTATATCTCACAAAAGAGCTATTCCTACAGATATTTATAGTGGCACAACAAAATCTTTAACTGGAACCGTTAAGGAAACACGTTGTGAGAAAAAGTCTTGATTGGAATCCCCTTCTTTCTATCGTAATTCTCCCGTTAACAAGTCACAAATTTTCTTGTTTCTTTTTCTATGTTTTCGTACTTAATTTGGGTCGTTGTTCATTTCAACATGTTTGCTTTGAAAGATCGAGTTTGGATTTTCGAGAATATTAAACATCACCAAATTTAGTTTTTACTCTTTCAATGTGCAAAATCGGAGCTTACATAATTTAAAATAAAATTTCTTAAGTTAGTACTTCTAAATTTGTTTAAATTATCTTTTTTATTCATATCATTTCGGTTGAAATCATGTGTAACCTAATGCAATTAACAGTAATGCAATTTATTTGTTAAACTTCTTCGATTAAAAAAAAACCAATAAATCGCAAAACATTCATTTTAATATCCGAAATAGAAGAGAGAAAGCATTCGTAATAGCTTTAATTCATAAAACAAAATGCATCTAAATCTTGATTAAGGGCAGCTTCCGAGGGATTTATTTTATTGGTATTTTAGCCTTAATTAGGATAAATGCTTTTCGGCCTGTTAGTCAACGAAATATTGCAAAATAAGTAGGGGTTTAATTAAGTACGGAAACGTTATAAATTCGAAATTTTATCTGGGAAAAGGAATTATTACACCAAAAATAAGGTGGGTGCTCATGAACGATACGATTGCTTGATCTTATTTTAGATAAACGTTTTACTATTTAACTTTGGTAATTAATTAACCGACGAACATTTGTCCAAGCGAATGATGATATAATCCTTGAATTTTCCGTTCGAATAACGGTATTTTTTTAAGTGGTTAATTATTGAAGTAATCGTTAATTATTCCAGCTTTCACTAGATCAACAGTTAATTTTTTTGGGTATAATGAAGTGGAATATTTTAATTAATTGGAACTTAAACGCTAAATTAGCAAAAAATGTGCAAACGACAAAAAGAGATCGACTTATTTAACTCTCTTTAACAATCACATCTGAGATTGAAGTTTACCAAAATCGAATCAAAAAAGTTTTACGAAATTAGAAACAAGAAAGTCTTGTTGTCAACCACTTTTAATACTAATTTGGGACCTATCGATGTAATAGAACAACTGAAAAAACATTCGCGTAGTAGGCTATGATAAAAAAAATGTATTTTATTCCCGCTCTTCTTCAAAAACCCCGTACGTGTGACACATCGTTGAAAAGAGAAAAAGGAGCTGAGTTTAGTTACGACAAAATTCAATTTGGCGTCCATATAAAAATCAAAAGTAGTTATTCATAGAATAGAGACAAAGCGTCATAAATATAAACATAGGGTACCACCCGATTCTCCGTAAAAAGTGTATTCACAATGTACAAGTCTTGAAACTAATAACTTAATACTTTCCGAGATATTTGGAAAACAGAAAACTCCAAATTTCGGTTTTTTCAAGATATCTCGAAAACGGTCAAAGTTGTCTGTGATTTCTCAACGGATATGAAATGAGCATTAAAATTTATAAAACTTTCCCCATTTAACCAACTTTGTAGCTTTTATAGTTTCCGAGATCCTAATGGTGGGGATTGAATTTGGGACACACTGTATATTTTTTCGAAAATTAGCGATTTTTGATAGCGGATATCTCATAAACGGTTGGAGATAGAAAAAAACTTTACAAAGCAAAAATGTGGGAAAGTTTATCAGCTTTGATTTTATATATAATGACTTTTTCGCTAAGACACACCGTATTCAAGATATAAGCAAAAAACCAAGAAAAGGGACCGTCTCGGTCTCCCCCTGCATCCCGCTCAACTCCTATGTCCGGAGACTTTTAGTATGTTTACCTCTTAACGACTCCAAATAAAGCCCTGGAGTCAGAAATTGTGACACCCTCCATGAACTCTACACCCCCCTATTGAGCGTTCGTTGACTGAACTACTAAGAGAGAGAGAGAGAGAGAGAGAAATTTTAAATTCAAAATGTGAGTCTAAATTGAAAACAAATACAAAATAACCCATTTTAAACCTTTCGATATTAACTACTATTAGCTTTAAACTTCTGAAATTCCAAATTAGATTTAAAAATTTTCTAGTTAAATTTACATAATTCTATATTTAAATTTATAAAAGTTTCAGAAAATTTAAATTTGAATAGTAGTAATAGAAAATTTGACTGAATATTATAAATTTCAAGTTTAGCCCAAAATATCCCTCTAAGTTTAAAGAATTTCAAGATTTCAGAATGATAATTCAAATTTTTGAAAAACTTAAAAACTTCTGGGGAGAAACCTTTAGATTTAGGTTTAAATTTTAAAAATCTCAAATTTAAATTTCAAAATTCTAAAGTTCTAATTGAAAAACCCCGAGGTACCTTCCTGGTTGTTGACCTGAATTTCAGAAATTTCAAATTCAAATTATAAGGTTTAGATCTAGTGTTGGAACAACAAAAGTGTGAATATTAAATTTAAAAATTCAAAGGTCAGTTTTTAAAAATCTAAATTTCAACCCAAAAAACTCCTTCGAAATGGAGGGAAATTCAAAATGTAGGTTTTAACATTTTCAAATTCAAAATTTCCAAATTTTGATGTCAAAAAAACTTAATTTTAAACGCAAAAAGATTTTTGGCGTCCAAAAATTCCAAAGATTTTAAAATATTAAAATCTAAACCTTAATAATTCTTGGATTTCAAAAATTTCAAATCCGAATGTCAGAATTTGTAAATCTAAAATTTTAAAATTCGAAATATAAATTAAAAAAATTCCAAGATTAATTTTCAGAAATTGCAAATCTAAATTTTAGAAAATTCCAAGTTTAAGCTCAAAAATGCGGACCTAAATATAACGAATCCAAGTTTAAACTTTAAAGGTTTAAACCTTTACGATTCCGAAACGAAACTTTAGAAAATACTAATATAAATTTTAAGAATTTAAACACAAAATTTAAAAAACATTTTTGGGTTTAAATTACAAAAATTCCCAATTTAAATTTGAAAGATTTCAAGTTTTAAAAATTCTGAGCTTAATTTTGGAAAATTAAAAGCGGATTTTGAGAAATCGAAGTAAAAAGTTCTAAATTCCAAGATAGAATTTCAGAAGTTCTAAAGTTCAGTTCGACAATTTTAAAATTTTAATTTCAGAAAATTGGAATTAAATTTCATAAATTTTATATTTAATTCCAAAAATTCTAAACCGCGTACCAAAAGTGCCAAATGTGATTTTCGAAAAAAGTCAATGTAAACTTTTATCATCTGCACTGCAGTACTAAGCCTGAAAGTGGTAACTGACATAGTCGACAGTTTTCCCATATTTTGCTTACTTTTTGCTAGTCGCTGTTTATTAATCCATATTTGTAGTAGCTAAGAATGTTTTGACCAGATATCGCCATAAAATTCCAGTAATAGATGCATCTTATGCGGGAGTTTCACGTAACGAAATACACGTATCAATTTCCACAAAAATGTCTTTGGGCTTAGCAGGGCAATGTAGATTTAAATTTCCAAGCTTTAACTTATACATTTTAGGTTTCACAATTCTTTACCAAAATACTGGTTGGAATCGATTAACGGTCTTTAAATCGCTGCCTAAACATTTCCCTGGTTTTCAAAATTCCAATAAATTTGAAAATGTTTCCTGAATAAAATCAAGGTTGCTTTTTAAAACGCTAGGTTAAAATTCAAAGAATCCTGAAACACAATTATCAGAATATTCTGCTATGATGTTGTGGATCGAAAAGAATTAGAATGAATTCAACCGAATAGCCGAGTTTTATCTGTAAATCTCTCAGATTCCTCGAATTTATATCTTTTACTATAAAAGCGGTACACCTCCAAGCCGAGTAAGTGATTCAAGTCAATCGATAGTTGTACTGTGAATTGATAGCTGCGAAGTTCAACGGATGCGCGAGTTTATCGAAGCGAGCAAAGAAGCGGCGTATGGGTTATTTACGAGACAAGTAGATAAGTTGTATGTGTGTGCCTATAATTCTAAATTGGCATTTTAGAATTCAATATTGACTTAACTCCTTTATTGTAGTCAGATTATTTCGACTGGAAATTAAACGAACGACTTAAGGCTTATTTCTAATTTACGAAGCCAAAAGTTTTTAGTGGTCTAAAGTTGCTAGAAATTTAGGAAGTGCAACAGGTGGAGTATCAGTAAAGATTAGGCTTAGGTTAATTCTAGTTTACGCCGTGATCTAATTAGGCGTGAGGTTTATATCTTGTAATCCCACAAGAAAAACCATGAAGAATGTGACGGGTTAAGCTTTCATACTTTTTATTTACGTCGTGGAAGTAATATCAACCGAAAATTGTAAAAGCAACTCTTCCAGAAATCACAAACAAAGTAAATTGAGTAAATTTCAAAATAAAGTGTAGAAGCCTTCAGTAGGTTAGTAGTCACCCGACTCGATTATATTTAAACAAGTTTTTCCTTTGATCTTAAAATGTAAATATGGGAAAAAGCTTCAGGGCCCTTAGGACATTTAAATCTGCGTTAAAAAAGTACACAAACTCAAAGGAGTATCTGAAAAATGCCTTTGATACCAACTTTATTGAAAAATCCACAAGGAGATTAAGAAGTAATTATGTCGCCAGGAAAAAGTTATTTGGAGATAAAAGGTTTAGAAAAGGTTGCTGAAAAAATCTACAAAGAAAATTGGGGCTTTAAACCCTTGTAAAGTTCTGAAAATTTACAAGAACCAAGTCGGAGTCTTTTATAAAGTCTCGTCTGTGCAAGGTTGTGGAAAATCAGACGAAGTTGCTTTTTATCTTATTTTAGAAATTATTCTTGAAGAAACTGGGGATAAATTTAGGAATTAACCAATTATTATTGGTTGGAATAAAGCGTGGGTTATAATCTGAAAATAGTAGTAGTAGGCCAGTCGGCAGGGCGTTAAAAAGAGGCTATTGTGGAAATAAATGGTGGCAAGCTGGAATAAATTTTATTCTCTTAATTATAACCTTCAAAGAGGCATACTAATTTTGCACGGTCTAGCGACCCCAGATTTTGCCGCCATATTGAAAAAACCACGTGAAGAACGACGTTTTTATTGATTTTCGTGAATATCTCGGTTTGGATCAACTTTAGAGCATAATTTCAAGTTATCGAAAATAAAGTAGATAAAATTGTATACAAAAAGTATTTAACACTTTTTTGTTAATTGATGAGTTACTGAGTTACAGATATTGAAAGCGCGCAGAATAAATGTGCCATTCTCTATTTATTTCATTATTTAATATTCTGTGTCCTAAAACGCTATTAATACATGTTTTTAAGTTATATAACTGAATTATATTCATATTGTACTTGCGATGTGTGTTTATGCCTATCTGCAATGACTGGTATTGTTGGACACAACTTTGGAAATGTCAAGTTTCAGAGAAAAAAAAGAGTAAATTCAGGAGTTCAAATAGAAGATAAGATTATACCAATTGATCCTACTTTGCTGTTCCAAAGAATTTCATTTTTCAAGAAAACCAACAAACAATTTCAAGAGTTCTTTCAGTAGTTTCAGTACGAGCTAGCTCCCTATCCGCTCTCACTATTCGATGAAGTAGGAATGCGCAAAACGAAAAAATCTGCTCTTTACAAAGCATTTGTACCGATTTCCGAAAGCATAAACTTTGAAGACCCTATATACAAAGTAGACGGAGGATTTCTTATTTACAGAGTTGTGTGGCACCAACAAGAAATTTATTCAGCAATTTTGGACAAATTCGTTGAATACGTAAAAAACATTACTCAACGAACGCAATAATAGTTTTCGATGGATATCCGGAAAACGTTAACGCAAAATCTACTAAAACTGCCGAACGTGTTCGTCGATTGAAGGTCTGTTCAGTAGTGTGTGGATCATATCAGGGAAAGGCTTGATCGAATGCTGAAAAAGTCATAGAACAACTGGGCGATGACGAAGAATTCGCGGCCCAAATAGAGGGCCTCCTCTCCCAAGAACATATTACGGAGGTGAATTTTGAATCCGAATTACAGTAGCAGGACGTTCAAAGTGTCGATAAGATAACCAATGAGATTATAGATAAACCATCAACATCAAAAAGAAGTAGACAACATGTATAATTACAATAAGTATTTTCCATATACTAGGGATACCACGCGCCGAGTGCTTTACCGCTAGGTGGTGTGGAAATAGGCGCAACAGAAAACAAGATATCCTAAAAAAATATTTCTAGGCACCAAGTCTACGTTAGTATTAATTTAAAATTATTAAAAATATTTTGGAACGAGCGGGATGTTGAAATGAAAGAAATATTAAGAACAATAAATATATGCTGCATGCTTTGAATGTAACTCTGTAACCAATCAATTAACAGAAAAAAGTTTCCAATCTTTTTTGTAGACAATTTTATTTGCTTTATTTTCAATAACTTGATATTTTGCTCTAAAGTTAATCCAAACTGTGATATTCACGAAAATCAATAAAAATGTCTTTTTTCACGTGGTTTTTTCGATATAGCGGCAAAATCCGGGGTCGCTAGACCGTGCAAAATTAGTATGTCTTTGTGGATGTCCCAATAAAGAGAATAAAATTTATTCCAGCTTGCCACAATTTATTTCCACAATAAACCCGTTGCCGACTGGCCTATCGTAATACTCAATTTGTTATAAATACTTGTGATAAGTCGAGCTAAAAATTAATTTCAATCCATTAAAAATACACTCCTAAAGCTTTAAGCTACGAAATTGAATTTTTTGAAAATTAAAAAAATTCCGAACAGTTTTGTCCCAATTTTGTAAACTACAAATTCGAAATCTCATGTTTTTTCAATCAAAATTTTCTGCTTAAAACAATTTTAAAAATCCTAAGAAATGTTATTTTTTCAGAAGCTTAGCGTTTCATTTTCCAAAGGATTTGATTCCCATCAAATATCATAGGCGTCAACGAATGGCTTTAGAGTTATGTGCTGAGGTTAGAATTTTCAGCTGAAATTTCAAGCTATTAATTTTGTTCGCGGTGTTGTCACCTGTTGACAAGTGATTTTGTCGAGTTTTGGGCCAATAATTCAAATGTAATTTAACGTCTCAAATTTCCCTAAATTATAAGCAATTCAATAACGATATTTTGAGCATTTTCTGAAGCACATTCGTAGTTATTGTTTCAAGTTTACATTAATTAAAGCTATTTTAACTTTTAAAAAAATATAAAAAGCATCCTTGTTTGTAAGCTCAAACTGTAGAAAAATATACTCCATCCCCTTGCAAATACAAAGTATAATATACAAAAGCTTCAATTACAAAACATTTTTGCCGAAAGGGAAAATTCAACAAACTGAAAATATTTTTTCAGGGAACGTGTGCAAGCTCAATTTCCCAAGGTTGTGTTTTCTTATACGTAAAGGGAATTGAATGAAAATCCCCGATGTGTGAGTAATTTACACACAGCAAACACTAATTGTGCTCCTGAAACTACAGAATATACGGTCAGTTTGAGACATGTCATGGGTCACGAAATTTGTCAACCTGTCCCTTTGTTGGGGGTGTTTGTGTCTAAACAGCACTCGTGATTGATGGCCAAGGGCGTTTAATATATGATTCCAATTCACCAGGATGGCTAAACACAAAAGCATAAAAAATGTCCTTGCCTTTTATTCAAATTGTTCACTTACTTTCAAAATTAAGTGTGTACTAAATTGACTGTTATTACTCAATCGGATTTTTATAAAGATGTTTTATTTCGATTGAGTCTGTATAGCAAAAATTGTAATGTAAGAATGAAATGCAAATTTGGCCAAATTTACAAAAACCAAAACAAGGCAAATAGTTTCTTCATGACTTAGTGGATTAACCGTTTACTTCGTCAACAAGAGAACACTGGTTCGAATTATCGCCGTAGCCGCATTTTTAACAAGAAATTGAAAAGGCTGAAAAGATGCGAACAGATGGCCGATATTTAAAAAAATCGATTTTATGTGTTTAACTTCAATTCCGATGAAAAATATGAAAGACAAAGAAGGTAATATATTAACTAAGGAGGATCAAATTATGGAAAGATGACGATAACACTTCGAAGAATTAACGAGAACTGATGAAACAGAAGTGATGATAGACATGCAAAATGACACAGAAGATAGTTAATACAGAAAATGCTATCGCAAAAATAAAGATAGGGATGGCACCCGGAATAGACAGCATAACACCAAATATGTTAAAATTTATTTAAACTGGGAAAGAAACACTGAGAGATGAAATGAAATAATAAATAAAAAATAATGAAAGAAGACGGAAGAAATGTCTGTTCATTAAAAAAAAATCTGGAGTGCTTTGAAAATTTGTTTTAAGTATGTCTTACATATGAAAATCATTTCCAGGGATTGCTGCGAGTTTTTTTTTTAATGAACATACGTTACTTAGGGAATGGAACGTAGGAATTATAATACTCTACACAATATGAATTTAGGAAAGGTAGAATCACTCAGGATTCCATATTCATATTAAGACAGATAAGCGAGAAGATTACCAGCAAAGGAAGATAAGTGCACTTATGTTACGTCGATTTAAATAAAGCCTTCGACAGGACACGAGGGGAATATGTATGGAAATGTTTACAAAATGAGGGAATAGAAACAGGAACTATTGGCATCGTTAAAACAATGTCTGAGGGCTACTCCAATATAATTAGAATTTAGAACGAAGAATCAAAGGAATTTCGATCAAAAATGAGTCTAAAACAAGGGTGTGTTCTAAACCCATTACTATTTTCAGTAGTCTTAGACGAAGCAGTAAAAATATCAGTAACACCGGAAAATGGAAGCTACACAGACTAGCAGACATAGAGGATAATCTACAATACAATATAAATGTAATAAACGAGGAACTAAAGAAAACAAATATGAAAACAAATAAGTATAAATAAAACGAAAAAACTATGGTTATATCGGCAACATAACATAACATCAAAATATAAGAAAAGAAAATAGTACAAGTAACGCATTTCAAATATTTGGGTATAATAATAGGAAACAATGAAAAAATGGATAAAGGGGTCGAAGAGAAAGTTGGTAAAGTAGGACAAGTGTTCGATATTATAAAATATACATTTTTGGGCAAAAGAAAAGTACCTAAGATTGTGAAGACAGAAGACAGAAGAAGACGGTAGTGAAACCTGGACGTTAACAGAAAAACACAAAAGTAGGATCAATTCCATAGAAATTAGATTTCTCAGAAAAAAGGAAAAACAAAAAAAGACCAAATAAGGAATGAAGTATTCAGATAAAACTTAAATGTGAAACCGGTTGCAAAAATAATAAAAGAAAAACTAGGATTGTGGTACACCTTATGTGTATTATAG